>JAJHPF010000009.1:0-2400000 GCA_024447775.1 Carex cristatella | reverse complement strand
ACTAGTTGGGAACCTTGCATGTGTTTTATGCTTTTGTGGTAAAGGTACAATTAATTAAGGAGTCAATGTTTTATTACTTATTTGATGTTTTAATACAGGCACTGCATGTACTACATATTTATATACCTAACAATGTTAGGGAGAAAATTTGTGTTATCCTTAATATGCCAAGTGAAGTTGTTTAAAAGGTGATTTCTTTATTTTAACAAATCCTTAATATCTAGTTCTAACTATCCCAACTTAATAGTCAAGTTCTAGGTGAAATTTCAAAATTGAATTTTTCAACTAGGAAATCTAGCTAGATTATCCCAGGACTAGGGAGAGGAAAGAATTTCCTTGATCGCTTCAATTTCAAGTCAAAAATTATACACTAAAATTAGCAAACATTTCAATTGAGTTGGAAGTAAGGTTTAAATTGGATTAAATTCCAATACTGAACTCAAAATGCATGCTTCACACTCAGAGAGAGAGACATGTATGTATCTATTAATGTGATTTTCATTTCATTAATTGAACAAGTGATAATAGACTGATGGTATATCTCCTCCATGGATGCTCTCATGAGAACCACTAGTAGTAGCAGTAGTAGTAACCTTTCAATTGACCGAAACGACGAAAAATAAAACCCCAATTATTAGTGGGCTAATAAAATAATGAATTAAGGAAGACTTGGCTTGACTTTGAAAAAACCAAGAAAAATTCAATCCAATTTGATGTCATTGCACACGCTTTCACGCTTTTGCTATTTCTCTCTTATCTTCTCCATTTATCAACTTGATTGAGGTAATCCAATTAATTAAGCCGACAAATATTGGAAAACAAAGGTACAGTTACAACCAGTGTTGTAAAAAATATCTATTTAAACTGATTAATCAGTCTATTAATCGATAGCGGTGATCGAACCATCAAAGATTTTTCCGAATAATCGTCTTATTTTTTCCGATTATGACCGATTATTCTTGATTACTCTGATTAATTACTTGACGGTACTCCATCTGTCCCACGAGCGCATACAGTTATTTACAACATTGGTTACAACTTACAAATTGGGTCTGTTAATATATAAGGCCATTTCATTCTCACTTTTCAGTAGGAATTAATGCTTCGTTGGGCTTAACATTTATCAATGTTTTTATTTTTATCTATTTTACAAGGAACACCTGCAATTTGAGCCTTAACAGGCCCAGTCTTTGTGGGCTCTCCTCAAGGAACACCTGTTACTAACCGTGTATAGCCGCCTTTTTTATATACTAAATATAACATGCACAATCCAAAATTACAAACGACTATGATTAGACTGAAAAATTAGATCGAAATTAATTTAACCGCATTCAGGCACATAACAATTAATTTTAAGCTATAAGCATATAACAATTAATTTTTTTTACAAACAAATCATGGTAACAAATGAAGACATACTTTTGAATTTATGATATGATCATTACAGCTCCAAAACTTGTCAAATGTATGTATGCACATTTTATTGTGCCCAAGATTTTTAAGTTTTAAACACTTCTATTGCGGTCTGCCTACTAATTCAAAAAACTTTTAAACCTTTTTCATACTTCTAACTAACTAAAAACATATATCAATTCAGTACAAAGAGAAAAGGGTCTTTCTTATTTATAAAAAAAATTAAGGTTTAGTGGTTCGCAGCTGGTTTAAATTAAGGAACAAAATTTAAAACAAATCATTTAGATTATTTTTTGTGTAGTACGTAGGAGCTAGAGGCAGGAAGAGGGTATAAGAAGAGATCAGAATGATAATCTTATTAATTTCATTTGTCACTGTTCGGAAGACAAAAACCTAATACCTCTATTAAATTAACAAAACTATTTAATTTTTGAAGTCCGCATTAATTATCTCAAGTTGTTATATCTAAAATTTGCAACACTTCATATGATTGTGTGCTGCATGAACTCCTTAAATATGATTGCAAAATTTAAATTTGCAAGAAAAATACGAGTGTCATTACATTCCAAATTTATTCAATGTTCATCACGGCATAAACAGTTTCATTTAAAACAAACTAAATATTTAGTATTACAAACACACCACATTCAACACGTGTTAACCGCTAATGCTATGGATGGTAGTATGCCATAACAGAATACAGAGTTTGCAAAAAAGTTAAGAGCAAAGCCACAATAGCAGCAATTAACGATATAATTGTCCACGGGTTGCTGAAATAATCTTGGTGCAACTTTACTTTGTACTTGTGCCAACGGTTAGCTGAGTTGCTAAAGTCCATCACTTTTTCGAAGAGCTCTGCCAGGTGGTGCTCTTCATAGTCTAGGTAAGAGCAATACATGAGTTGGTCAAAGAACTCAGCGGCTGTCTTTTCATTACCCAAATTATTCTCTATTATCCCATTCTGCTGTAGTATCAGCACGTCCCTTGTCTCTTTCACGATGCAATCCATGAACACCGCGAAACTCGTCAAGGGCTTTTGCTTGTCGCTATTGCATTGCTCAAAAGCTATGAGATTCATCATCAGTGGCCTTGCCGATTCCACGACCGAGCTGTAAGGGATAGTGAGCACACCATTTGAGAAGTGTACACTGAAGATGCTCTTCGCTTTGGCCTTCTTGAAAGTTATCCCTGCCTCTTCAAGCTCGGTTGCACAGGGAATTATTCGCGGTTTACGCTTCACAGTCTTGCACAGGGAAAGATGCCTGCGCATTATTACTTTTTTCAAATAGAAAATTCGGGAGAACACCTTCATTTTCTGCCTGAGAATTTCGAACAGAGTTAGGAATTTATTCCCTGGCTTCGTGGGTAATACTTGTGTGCGCATGTAGCACCGGTAGTAGAAATGGAGCAAATGGTCATAGCTGTTATCTCCTTCTGGTATCGAGAAGGTCTCGTTCCCATGCTGCAGGAACACAACTAAGCAATCAAACAGAGTTGCTTTCTCAATCTCAGTACTAGTGCTGGAATCATCACTGGATGGAGAACTCAAGTTAGAGGCATCCACAAATGTGGTTGAGTACAGATCAAACACATGCTGCAGCACAACGAAAGGGATCTGGTTCTCGAGCAACAGGAGGTCACTCTTTATGAGAGGAATATTCCAGCTGATCTCTGAAATAATATCATTTTCTGGAAAACACCAATTAACAATCAGTTGAATTATAAAACAGGCATCATACAGCAGCATCTCGACAAACTCGTCAGGTTCCATCTCAATGTCCTCATAGTAACATTGTCGTGCTGCCGGTTCCAAATTTCTTAACACCTCCAGATAATCAACCAGAGTCATGTTAGGATTTTCAGAGAGCATTTTCTGTACATACCACAGTTTTTCTTTTTCCATACATTTGAGGTGTTCACGCCCCCTATGGTACGGGCCAATTGAGACCATCCGTGGCTCAAAGAAGTTCTTGGTCCTCTCTCTAATGTGAGAAGGTACACGGAAAATGGTAATCTGTCTCTCTGCAGTTGTTGATTGATATGGTACTTGATCAAGTTTTTTCTGGATAGATAAAGCCAGAGGATCACCGGTTCTTATTTGGATAGCTATGTGTTGATGCTGTGCCATCTCTGAATCTTTATAGATTTTACCAAAGTAATGATATCTCCGAAGGGTACTTCTTCTTTTTGTGGTTGTTATGCTTCCCTCTATTAACAGAGTTAATTTTATATCTAATCGCCCGCTAATTCGTAAACCATGGTGGATGTGCACAAGGAATTCCTTCCTGAATAAAAATGAGCAAAAAGGAACTCAGTACTCTCAGTTTACATATTGGTACTATAATCAGTGTGTTCTTGCATCTACGTATATGTTTTATTTGTAGTATCAAATAAATTATTTTTTCCAATATATCAGTGTCAAGGAAAAATGATAAATTGTAGGCAAGAATTTTTTTTAATGAATCCGTTTTTAATTCCATGACTACCAAAAGCAAAGCAATGATATGTACAGCACCACAGATGCAAAATGGTAGATCTTCTGTACAGCCTATATATGTTAATTGAAACAGAGAATCTGATCTTTCTATATATATAGTTATTGTGGTAAAGTCCCATTAATTAATCTCTTATTTTAATTTGTTTAGCTAATTACTAAAAAGGAATGAAATAATATTTTTCCAGATAATAACTCCATCATCCAAACTATTATATTGGACCAAACCACCACAAGCTTCCTAACTTTGGACAGTTCCTATATATCTAAACTTCCAATTTGAAAAAGAAAAAACAAGTTATACCGCCAACCATTGATGTTAGACAATTACACCAGTAACTTTTAGAATTTAGACATGAAATATGAATTTTTTTTTATCTGGTGGCAAAGGCACGTGGCTCTAATGTGGTAGATCATGAGTTTGAATCCGACAAAGTAGGAAAATCCTTTGTAATATATACAGGAGTTTAAATTTAAATTTTGTCGGTTTGAGTAGATTTTGAAATCTGCTAAAAAAATATAGTAGATTGTTAAATTTATTATTTTTTTGGATATTAATAAAAATTTCGGCTCTCTATCTGTCTTGCAGATGGTTGTAGACTATACAGAGAAGAATTGTGAATTCAGTTCTATTTTTTGCAAAAATCAAGCAAGAACTAATTCAAGATAGTATAGTACTATTTCGCTGAAAACTAAAACAGATAACTATAAAGAGAAGCAAGCCATTCTAACTTAAAATTAAGAGGATATAATATGTATAGTAGTGTACCTAGACTTGTTGGATTTAGAGTTTGAGCTCTCCCGGGGAAATCTGCAGCAATTGGTTCTTGCTACTCTTCTCTCCCTCCGTTCTCTCTCTCTCTCTCCTAAAAAAGTATTCGTTATACAAGTTTAATTACTGAAGTGACTCTACGCAATGGTCTTATCAATGGTCAAGTGTCATCAACTGAAAATCACTAGCACACGGAGCCAGTACTATTGCGAAGCTGCTTAGAAAGGAGAAATATATGTTGTGCAGGGACCGGACCATCTGTTTGCAAGATTCTTTACTTTTTCAATTTGTTGTTAAATATAATCTCTCCTCCTCCAAATTGATAATTTTGCTAGTATTTCAATTTGTTTATCTTTCTTTTTATGCTTCACTCCGTATTCTATTTATTTTGTTAATGACACTACTAAGCAGGCCACTAGTTAACAACAGACGGGGAAATGCGCGTGAAGAAAGAGGGTTTAAAAAAATGGGCAATTGTGCCCCCAATTGAACTACTTAGTACTAAAGTAAAGATAAATGGACACCTTTGCCAAGTTTAAAAAAATGAAAAGAGAAAGTAAAGATGAACGTACCACTATCAAGCTTTAAAAAAAGAAAAAGAAAGTAGAGATATACGCGCGCGGGAACTCTAAGAATAAATCAAAGACAACTAGTAAACGCGACAAGAGCGGGTTCAATTGGTTGGGTGTTAAGAAATTAACCGAACCAAAACTGATTCAAGCGGGTTCATTAAAAGTTAGCTCGGTCAGTTCAATATAATTGGTTTTGATATTTTTCAAATTAAAAACCAAATCAAATTATTTAATCGGTTTTAAGAAATAAACTGAACGATCAAATAAACTGCAAAAATCAAATTGTTTGATTCAATCTAAATCGATTCAATTTAAAACAGATTAAACCAAACACAATCTAAACACCACAAGCTGGCAAGCTAGGACCATTACCCCGCCGTCATTTTAATGGATATAAAAAAGGGAGCATCTAACTATCCCCTAGTTCATTTCTCTCATTTATCTATGGTAATTAACTACCTAGGGAGACCGCTCACTAGTTGAGGGGTCACTAATTACTTGGGGACTACCTAATATTTGATAGATTTTATAATTAGCGCACAAATATATATACTATGTATTTTGGAAAAAAAAAAATAGTTTGACACATTACACACCCATCTTTTATACGTTTTTAGGTATGAATTTTTTTTTCTCCATTCAATACCATCAATATTTTTGATCATATGTGAGGAAATTTGCAAATCTAAAACCATGAATGTCATCTACATAATTTTCTCTTTCAAATTAGATCCATGATGACATATTTTCAGGTTATCCGTCGCGCAAGTATGTTAGTTTGTAATAATCTAGAAGTCAATAATACGATAAATTATCATAAAATTTTGTTCATGAATTGAGTGATTAATAAACTGTCATTTTGTTCCTTGAGTATTATTGAATTTATGAATCATTTTGGGTTCATGACTTGAAATTGTAGAGCTTCATAATATAGATGATAAATACTCTTAAAAGTCTCTAACCGAGGTAATTAGCAGGAACACTAATTTACTGTTACAAGGTTAGAATGTGGATTAAAAGATGGTCAAGTTTTACAGTCCATTAACATGAGATGTCATTTTAATCACATAGATACATGTTCTAGGAACATGGTATTTGACAGACCTCGAATGAAACATTAAATGGAATTGTGTACGTGTCATTAATGTTTTCATTCAGTGTTAAGTTCTAAAGTATGAGGTATTCATCTTTCCTACTAAGAGATGTGTATGTGTGATTGTTACTTAACGCTGTCGGTAAAACGCAGTCATAACGGTAGCTTTTCGGTATACATAGCTTAGCTGAGGTAGTGATGGTTTACCAAAAGTACTATTGTCCCTCGTATCTCTATATGAGTTACGGTATCACTGGGCCCCTTGATAGAGTAGGATTATCTGCATGCAGTATAATTACAAGAGTAATTATATTTGATAATCTGCTCAAGATCGGGAAAAGATTAAGTTTGCAAGGATGACACACACCCACCTTGAAACTGATCTGATACTGCAAGACATAAGAATTAACACGACTAAAATAGTTTACTAGATCGTGGTATTGTATAGTACAACATCATCTGTGTAATTGGATGATCATAGTGCAGATATCAGATGCCTCCTATGATTATAGAAGTTAAAATGATTTTAATTCTATTTACCAATATAACACAGATCCTATTGGGTCACACCGTATAGGAGCTAGTCGGAGAATCTTACTGATTAATTATAAATTGATTATAATTAATATTAAGATGGTTATAATTAATTATACGTGATATAATTAAATTATAAATGTCATATAAGATGACAAGCAGAAACAACGGTTAATTTATAAGCGTACTCGATGCGTTGTATAAAATCGTACTGAAACCGGACCCCGAGAAATATAATTGTTTAGAACAATTATATATATTTGATTTAGATTTTAAATATTAATTATGGTTTTGAATATTGGCAAAATTAAAACCTTAATTAAATAAATTAAAAATCCAAATATATATATATGATATATATATTAATCAAATGGTATTCTCAAATGGTATTGTCAAATGGTATTCTCAAATGGTATTCTCAAATGGTATTCTCAAATGGTATTTGATTTTACCATGGTATTTGATTTTACCATTTTACCAAACCACCATTAAGAATGGCATAATTGTAAATATGCCAAACTTTAAGGGTATTTTGGTAATCGGGCGAACCTCCTCATTTGCCTATAAATAGAGGGGTAGGGGTAGAGAGAAAATTACCAATTCACTCATATCTGATCTGATCAGTCTGATCGAATCGATAAATCTATTTTCTCTCTTTCTCGGTTACGGTTGTTTACGGGATTCAGAAATAATATATTTTTGCGAAAGTTGCGGTATTTCTATTTGAATAACTGCGAGTCGTAAATATATTTATTTTGTCTTTTTCTCGGTGAATAGTGTTTTTGCAGAATTTCGCGGTTTACAGTATTTCTGGCAAAAGAAATAAACCGCTCTCTGGTTAGTCCTGGTGGATAACCAATAGAGGTATCAGACGTCTGATACTTCGAAGCGAGACGTTCCTCAGATTCGGTCTTCTCGGTCTGCTGCAATCCAATTGGAATTTGGATCAAGGTATAAATATGTTATATTAATCTATTTAATTTGTAGATAGATTAAAGTTTTAGAAATCAATTATGGAGTAGATCTGTAAAAGGATTAAATCGGGTTTTGATGCCAAAGAATACTGAAGGTGGATTCCCTTGGAAAGTATTCTGACATACCTCGTTTAATCCTTGGCTTAATATAGAAGTAAAATTTTTGTTTTACGTTCTTTCCGCATATTAAGCTAATCAACGGTTTGGACGGTCCGTAACCCAACAAAGTATTCATGTCATGTCATGCAAGTATTCAAACCTCGTCGTAAATACTTTTTCATGTAAGTATTGATATCAGTGTTGTAAATAACGGTATGTGGTCGTCGGACGAACGGGGTACCGCCAAGTGATTAATCGGTATCCGGTCGATTAATCGGAATTATGCGGACAATTTAACGTTTTTATTAAATTTATGTATATATATCATAATTTATTAAAAATTATTTATTTAACTCATTAAACTTATCAAATAAACTTAATTTAAGTTAGTTTTATTATTATAACATGATACTATGCTTATTTTTTCGTAACACGTAATCATTTTCCATGTTTAAGTAACACATTTATTTAATGAAAAATAAATTTGAGAATTAAGCTTTTTCAAATACTAATAACATATTATTTGAAAGAAAGAAAACATTCCAACATAAAATCACTAAATTTAATTTATGATAATAACATAATTTTATAAATAAACATGTCGTACTAATTGAAAAAATTATATTAGTAAGTAAAAAAAAAATATGGTATATAAATAATATAATAATTAATCAATTTCAAAGTAAGCAAGAAGAAAAAAAAACATATATAAAAAATATTGGATGAATATCCAAGCACAAATAAAACTACAATACATGATTTATAAACCTTATTATCACACACAATAATAAAATAAAAAATAAAATAAAATTCACTGCAATAAATGGAAAAAAACAGGAATAAACGGAAAAAAACGGGAATAAACGGGAATAAACGGGAATAAACGGCCGATTAAACGGAAAACGGCCGATTAATCGGAAAAACGACCGATTAATCGTTTTTTTTTCTGCCAACAGGCATCCGTTAAGCGTATTCGGAATGGTTTCGCCGCCGTTTCCGATTAAACGGCCGATTAATCGGCTGTTAAGTCCGTTTTTTACAACACTGATTGATATATAGTCGAGTAAGTATTAAAACCTCGTCGTGCAAGTATTCATACCTCGTAATACAAGTGTAAATAATTGATGTCTGAAATGTTTATATCTAACATATTTTATCAATTTTCTTTTTCATATGGCAGTGGATGACGTTTGAAAATATTAATATAAAGTATTGCAACTATTTATATATATCGTCTTACAATGTAAATAGTTCATATGTCAATAGATTCTTGAAATTTGATTTTTTTTCCATATATGGCACTGGATAATATCTGAAAGTATTAAAATCAATTATTACATATATTAATACCTCGTCTTGCAAAATTAAATATTTCATGTATCAAGTGTTCGTATCAAACATTTTTTAAATAGTTTTTTTTTTCCTTAGATAACGTTTGAAAGCATTATTATCAAATATTGCAAGTATTTATACCTCGTTAGGCAAGTGTGACTAGTTCATATATCAAGGTATTTAACATATTTCAATCAATTGTTTTTCTTCTGGCATTGGACGACATTTGAAATATAATAATAAAAAATTTCAAGTATTCTTCGTCATGTAAGTGTGAATTTTTTATGTGTTAAGTATTTGTACCTAGCATATCATATCAAATTTTAATTTTTTACAGTTCAACTAAAACCACATATATCTTCTACGGAATTTTCTCCGTTCAAATGAGATCCATGATGAAGTACTTTAGGATTGTCTGTGCCGCAAGTATTCGTACATCGTCGTGTAAGTATTAATAACTCATAATCCAAGTGTAATAGTTCATATGTCAAGTATTTGTATCTACATATTCTATCACAATTTAACTTGTTTTCCAAATGGCACTAGATGATATCTGAAAGTATTAATATCATGTATTGTAAGTATTTGTACACCATCATGTAAGAGTAAATAGTTCATATGTCGAGTGTTAGTAATTAACATAATCTATGAAACTTTTATTTTTATTTTTTCATATACCATTGGATGATGTATGAAAGTATTAATTTCTATTGGATTGTGCCATAATCTACTTGTTTGTTTTATTAGATTTGCAAAATATATATAAATTGAATTTTATAATTTTCTTGTCTTGAGATATTGTGTAGGTTCATGACTGTAGACAATGCAATACACACACATCAATGATGAATAATAATTGCTATATTTATCAAGGATGAAGTCATGAAGCACTAGGCATTGGACAGGACAAGCATCATCTCAAGATTAAGAATTATTATCTGTAAAATTGGTAAAATAAGTTTGAGGTTGATCTAAGTAAGGCCTACCGGTGCAGTAGTTCAGAAACCATTGCAACTAATAAAATAAGCATTTATACGTTGCATAACAGATAAATTCATTCAGACCCGTCATGCAACAGCCAAACTTCTAGAGAATACCCAATACGGTACCATTACCTTGGTTCACCTACCGTTAGGGTTTACAATATCCAAAACTGTCGTAAGTTGGCCAACCGTTACAACGGTACAGGATCCATTGTAACGGTAGGACCAAATTACTTCCTCCTTATTAGCTCTTTATAAATATAAGTAATATCAGTGTTTGGATCATCACTCTAGCCGACTCTAACTTCAATATTTTAAATTCTTATATCTAGAAAAGGCTGTTGTTGCTTGTACACTTCAACTTCAATATTCATATTCAATCTCAAGCTTATTCAACTAATATACAAACTTGTAGAGTGATCATGTGTGATCAACCTTCTTCCTTTGAGCCTTTGTTGCTCATCTTGTTATCTTTGAGCATTTAGTGCTCGTGAGCCGATTCCGTACTCGAACTGTGTGACTTTTCAGAAGATTGTAAGGGTTCACCGGTTCCACCTTGCACTCCTTTCTCATTAGATAAAGAAAAGCACGCCATATTGAAGGTTGCGAGCCTTGTAGACGTAGGCGTTAGTGTCAAACTTCATAAACAGCGTCTCATGTCAAGTGTTTCTAAAACTCTAGTCTTTATTTTATTATACTTTTAGTCAGTGTTGTAAAATACAGTTTCATGCAGCGCATATGCAGTCCGCAACCGCATAAAAAATGCTTATGCGGGTGTTGTAAAATACAGTTTCATGCGGCGCATATGCAGCCACATATGTAGTCCGCAACCGCATAAAAAATGCTTATGCGGACCGCATATGCAGTCCACTAAATTTTTTATTATTTTTTTCATTAATTATATTAAGTTATAATAAAATATTGAAATTTGGATCCAAACAATTTTGCAGTCTGTTATAATTCAGAATCCATTCCAAATACTCATCCGGACTCACGAATCCAGTCAAGTAATTTGTTTCGCTGGTCTCCACCTTCTTTTATAGGCTCCCAAATAGTTTGTTTTCGTTGATTTGAAGATGTGGGACTAAATAACGCTGCTATATACCGGACTGCTATGTCGCTCAAAATAACGCTGACGTCGCTCAAAAATCAAATGCGCTGCACGTGATCAACAGTCAAAGACACGGAAATCGAAATGGGCTGAAGTTTTGGGCCAATAACGAAATATTAAACTCAACATTCAAATAAACATCATTTGGGAATTTGGTTCTATATAGAAAATAATTAAACTCTCCAAAATATACCCAAAAAACGTATAATTAAGGTTATGAAAATAAATCTGTTTTTAATTTAATCCTCCCAAATATCTTAGATGTATCAAATATTAAACTGTATTTTTAATATGTATATTAAATATTTAATGAAAAAATCCGCATATATAAGTCCGCATTAAAATCTGCATATGAGGCCGCATACCGCATATGCAGTATGCAATGGTCTTCCGCATGCATGAACAAAACCGCATTTTACAACACTGCTTTTAGTTTAGGACCAAATTATTAAATTTTCTATCAAGAATAACTTCTTGACACCAGTAACTAATAACTTAGTTAAAAGTTTAAAAAGACTCTATTCATAAGTGTATTATCTTGTTTTTTGTACTAGTGACTTATGATTTTTATATTTTTAACTTGCTAAAAAAATTTACCTTAAATTAAGTTGAACAATTGCGGCGATAGATTAGATAATTTTGTAATGAGAACACCTTATAAGAACGGAATAGAATAATTAAGCTTTAGATTTTAACATCACGCGTACTGCATGTGATCGTATGTAAACAACATTTAGACAGGGACGAAACGAAAAAATGTTATACAGCGGGGAATTTTTTTTTTTTTTTTTTTTAGGATATGACATAATTTTACAATCATTTCAAACTAAGCATATTACAATAAATTTTTAAAAAAAATAATGGTAACAAAGGCATACTTTTGAATTTAAGTGACCAGGTTTAAAGAAACAAAATATTGCAATTTTTGAAACCGTGCCGGTGCCGGTACCTGCAAGTACCTACCGTTAAAGATGGGTTGCCACATTTCAAATTTAGACTTGAAGTTTTCTTGCGCAAGAAAACTTTTGCCCCGCTCGACCTGATTACGTTAAGAAAAATGATCCACATTGCATTAGTTGAATTATGTGTAGTAGGGAAGAACAAATACCGATAATGCCTCAAGACAGATTGAAGCTCATAACAAAAAATGGTACAGACCGCAAAACAAGAGAAATCACACTGCTAATTGTATTTTCAGGGAAAAGAGAAAACAGAACGAGATTCTGATTCAAGAAATCAGAACAATGTGGCGGGCATTAGCAGCACAAGAACAGCAGAGAGACATTATATAGGGAGAAGCATATTTCAGTAAAACATAGGTTTCAAATTTAGAGACATTAGCATTATTTTCATATTTTATTTAATTTACTTTCTGTCTTTTTATTTCTGCTTTTTGTAAAATAAAAAACTGTAACCAATTTCGGTTAATGAAAAACAGAGACTTTGACCTCTGTTGATTCTCTCAAAAAAGAATTATGTGTAGTAGGAGAGACAAGAAGAGGGTAGAAGAGAGGATAAATTAATTAATTATTATATTTCATTATCACTGTTCGGACTTGAGAGTACATAAAACCTAACAGCTCTATTAAGCACCATTTGGCCACTGGCGAGTTTGTCATCGAAAAGACAATTGCTTACAAGATATTGAATTCACCTATACCAGTTAATTGCGGTGTATGGCTCACAAAGCGGATCCAAAAGGTAAAACTCTTCTGTTCAACTATTTCAAAACAGAGCAGTTCATGCAGCGCCACAATCAGATACATCCATGTTTTGATTGCCTAAAGCCAAAACTCCTTTGTTAAAATTTTTACCCCTTGACGGGGCAATACGTGATACATTCGATGAATGCTGTATTTCTATGTTTGCACATGTCTAAAGATTCGGATCACTTATTAGGAACAACAAATATATATATATATATATATAGTGTAACTAATATACTTTTGGTAGTATAGTGGGCAAAATACATCCAACTCATTTTTTAATTTTTAAAGTCCAAATAGCCGATCCGAACTACTCAACATGTTCTCCATATTGAAATGTGCTTGGAGACCAAATTTTATATTTTATTTTTTTTGTCTCCAAACACATTTTTTAATAAATAGTAAAAAAATTCAAAAAAATGTAAAATTTGGTCTCCAAACACATTTCAATATGGAGAATATGTTGAGCGGTTCAGATCGGCTATTTGGACTTCGAAAATTGAAAAATGAGTTGGATGTATTTCCCTCTCTATGCTACCGAAAGCAATATATATATATGGAGAGAGAGAGAGAGAGAGAGAGAGGGAGGTTGGTTAATATCAAATCAGTTGTTCCTGAGGTTCCATGCAACCAAGTCGTTGTTCAATTTTCGAAGTCCAAAAAGTCGATCCAAACCGTTAGATGTGTTCTCTATATTAAAATGTGCTTGGAGACCAAATTTTATATTTTTTGGAATTTTTTTACTATTTATTAAGCCACTTTGAAAATCACTAATCCAACGGTGGCTTAACTAAACAGTAAAGTTAGAAGTCACCGTTGGATCAGCGATTTTCAAAGTTACTTAATAAATTTGAGCGGTTCAGATCAGCTATTTGAACTTTGGAAAGAAAGATATAGCGTGGAGTACAAACATGTTTTACTCCACGTCTCACCATGTGTGTGTGTGTGTGTCCGCCAAATAAAATTGTGGACACCTAGACAAAGTCCACCAATTTAATTGGCGGACATGTCCTTTTTGGTTCGCCAATTAAATTGGCGAACGTAATATTTTTCTAATTTTCTAAAAACAGTAGTTATTTGTTTTTTTAATATGGTATAAATAAAAATTTCGGCAATATGATATATTATATTCGAATCATTAAATTTATAAGAAAGTACTTCTCCTAACAACTCCGGCTATCACAAATCAAATAGGTCCCTAGTGTAAAAAAAAGGTAAAGTTTACTATTATTTATTTTTATTTTTTGTAAAAGAAGGAAGACAAAAATAGACTAAAAAGTAAAAGGACACTGTTAAACGAATATTGGATTGGATACAGTTCAATCTGGTTATATTGGTCTCAAAGTGTCGGCCAGCCCACTAGTTGGGAATCTTGCATGTGTTTTATGCTTTTGTGGTAAAGGTAATTAAAAGGAGTCAATGTTTTATTACTTATTTGATGTTTTAATACAGGCACTCATGTACTACATATTTACCTAATTAACAATGTTAGGGAGAAAATTTGTGTTATCCTTAATATGCCAAGTGAAGTGATTTCTTTATTTTAACAAATCCAATCAATTTTATCTGTTTAATTATATCTAGTTCTAACTATCCCCAACTTATAAAGGTGAATTTCAAATTAAATTTTTCAAAAAGAAATCTAGCTAGATTCTCCCAGGACTAGGGACTAGGGAGAAGATAGAATTCCTTGTTGGCTTCAACTTCAAGTCAAAAATTATACACTAAAATTAGCAACCATTTCAATGTAGTTGGAATTAAGTTTTAAATTGGTTTAAATTCCAACAAATAGGGTCTGAACTCAAAATGCATGATTCACACTCAGAGAGAGACATGTATGTATGTATCTATTAATGTGATTTTTATTTTATTAATTGAACAAGTGATAATAGACTGATGGTATATCTCCTCCATGGATACTCTCATGAGAACCACTAGTAGTAGTAGTATGCTTTCAATTGACCGAAACGACGAAAAAAAAGAACACCCAATTATTAGTGGGTTAATAAAATAATTAATTGAGGAAGACTTGGCTTGACTTTGAAAAAACCAAGAAAATATCAATCCAATTTGACATCATTGCACACGCTTTCACGCTTTTGCTATTTCTTTCTTATCTTCTCCGTGTATCAACTTGATTGAGGTAATCCAATTAATTAAGCCGACAAATATTGGAAAACAAAGCTACAGTTACAACTAGTGACGTTGTAAAAAATATATGTTTAGACTGATTAATCGGCCGATTAATCGATAGCGGTGATTGAACCGTTAAAGATTTTTCCGACTAATTGGCTGATTTTTTTCCAATTATAACCGATTATTCTTGATTATTTCCGATTAATCGTTTGACGGTACTCTATCCGTCCCGCATATAGTTATTTACAACGTTAGTTACAACTTTCAAATTGGGTCTGTTAATATATAAGGCCATTTTATTCCCACTTTTAAGTAGCAATGCTTTATTGGGCTTAACATCAATATTTTTATTTTTATTTATTTTACAAGGAACAACTGCCATTTGAGCCTTAAAAGGCCCAGTCTATATGGGCTCTCCTTCAAGGAACACCTGCCATTAACCGTGTATAGCCGCCTTTTTTATGTACTAAATATAACATGCACAATCCAAAAATACTTTTTTATGATTAGACTGAAAAATTAGATCGAAATAAATTCAACCTCATTCAGGCACATAACAATTAATTTTAAGCTATAAGCATATAACAATTATTTTTTTCCCAAACAAATCATGGTAACAAATGAAGACATACTTTTGAATTTATGATATGATCATTACAGCTCCAAACTTGTCAAAGGTAAGCTCATATTGTTGCGCCCAAGATTTTTAAGTTTTAAACACTTCTGTTGAAGTTTGCCTACTAATTCAAAAAAAAAAAAATAACCTTTTTCATACTTCTAACTAAAAACATATATCAATTCAGTACAAAGAGAAAGGGTCTTTCTTATTTATATAAAAAATTAAGGTTTAGTGGTTCGCAGCTAGTTTAAAGGAACAAAAAAGATTGCAATTTTGAAGCCGTGACAGTACCAAGTATGTGCCTACCGTTAAACATGGATTGCCACATTTCAACAATCGATTTGGATTTGAAGTTTTCTTGCGTTGAATTGACTAGTTGAACTCTTATCCTCCTGGACCTGATAATGCTAACAAAGCAATCCCTAAACCTAATACCTCTATTAAATTAGCAAAACTATATTTTGAAGTCCACATTAGCTCAAGTTGTTATACCTAAAATTTGGAATTTTGTTTAAGGAACACTTCATATATGATTGTGTGCTGCACGAACTCCTTAAATATAATTGCAAAATTTAAATTTGCAAGAAAAATACGAGTCATTACATTCCAAATTTATTCAATGTTCATCACTGCATAAACAGTTTCATTTAAAACAAACTAAATATTTTGCATTACAAACACACCACATTCAACACATGTTAACCACTAATGCTATGGATGGTAGTACGCCTTAACAGAATACAGAGTTTGCAAAAAAGTTAAGAGCAAAGCCACTATAGCAGCAATTAACGATAGAATTGACCACGGGTTGCTGAAATAATCTTGGTGCAACTTAATTTTGTACTTATGCCAACGTGAAGCTGAGTCGCAATAGTCCACCACTTTTTTGAAGAGCTCTCCCAGGAGGTGATCTTCATAGTCTAGGTAACAGCAATACCTGAGTTGGTTAAAGAACTCAGCTGTCTTTTCATTAACCAACTTATTCTCTATTATCCCGTTCTGCTTTAGTACCAACAAGTCCCTTTGCGTATTCACAATGCAATCCATGAAAACTGCGTAGCTCGTCAAGGGCTTGAAGTTCTCACCATTGCATTGCTCGAAAGCTATGAGATTCATTATCTGTGGCCTTCTCGCTTCCTTGACTGAGCTGGAAGGGATCGTGAGCACACCATTGGAGAAGTGTATACTGAAGATGCTCTCCGCTTTAGCCTTCTTGAAAGTTATCCCTGCCTCTTGAAGCTCGGTTGCACAGGGAATCATCCACGGTTTACGCTTTCCAATCTTGCGAAGACGATGCCTTCGCATTGTTAATTTTTTAAAAGAGAAAATTAGGGGGAACCCCTTTATTTTTTGCCCGAGAATTTTGAACCAAATTAGGAATTTATTCCTTCGCTTCATGGGAAATACTTGTGTGCGCATGTAGCACTGGTAGTAGAAATCGAGCAAATGGTAATAAGGCTTAGCTCCTTCTGGTACCGAGAAGGTCTCGTTCCCATGCTGTAGGAACGGTACTAAGCAATCAAACAAAGTTGCTTTCTCAAGCTCACCATCTTCACTCAGAGTAGATGCCTTGTCAAACTCACTAGTCATGGAATTGTCACTGGATTGAGTGGTATCCTCATCTCTTCTCGAATAAAGGTCGAAAACACGCTGCAACACAAAGAAAGGGATCTGATTCTCGAGCATCAGGAGGTCGCTCTTTATGAGAGGAATATTCCAGGCGATCTCAGAAATAATATCGAAATCTAGAAAAGTCCAATTCACAATCAGTTGAATAATAAAACATGCATCGTACAACAGCATCTCGATAAAGTCGTCAGATTTCATCTCAACGCTCTCATAGTAGCATTTTCGTGCTGCCGACTCCAACTTTCTCAACTCCTCCAGGTAATCCTCGAGGGTCCAGTCAGGATTTTCATAGAGCATTTTCCTGACATACCGCAATTTTTCGTCTTCCATACATTTAAGGTCTTCACGCCCTCTATGGTACGGGCCGATTGAGACCACCCGTGGCTCGTAGAAGTTCTTGTTTCTCTCTCTAATGTGCGAAGGCACACGGAAAATGGTTATATCACTCTCTGTCTTTGTTAATTGAAACGATACATTATCAAGTTTTTTCTGGATAGATAAAGCCAGAGGATCACCGGTTCTTAGTTGGATAGCTATGTGCTGCTGCTGTGTCATCTCTGAATCTTTATAGATTTTACCAAAGTATTGATATCTCTGTAAGGTACTTCTTTTTCTGGTTGTTATGCTTCCCTCTATTAACAGGGTTAATTTTATATCTAATTGCCCGTTAATTCGTAAACCATAGTGGTGTAAAAGGAATTCCTTCCTGAATAAAAATGAGCAAAAAGGAATTCAGTACTCTCAGTTTAGATAATTGCTACTATAATTAGTGTGTTCTTGCATCTATGTGCATGTTTTATTTGTAGTATCAAACAAATTATTTTTTCCAAGATATCAGTGTCAAGGAAAAGTGATAAATTGTAGGCAAGAATTTTTTTTAATGAATCCGTTTTTTATTCCATAACTACCAAAAGCAAAGCAATGATATGTACAGCACCATAGATGCTACTAAATACTAATACTTTGTCTGTTCTTTCTATGTATGAATTACATGATGCAAAATGGTAGATTTTCTGTACTGTCTATATATATAATTGTTGGGGTAAAGTCCAATTAATTAATCTCTTATTTTAATTTGTTTAGCTAATTACTAAAAAGGAATGAAATAATATTATTCCGGATAATAACTCCATCATCCAAACTATTATACTGGACCAAACCACCACAAGCTTCCTAACTTTGGACAGTTCCATTCTAAACTTCCAATTTGCAAAAAGAAAAAATAAGTTATGCTACCAACCGTTAGACAATTACATCAGTAACTTTTTGGCATGAAATACGAAATTGTCTTTGGTCTGGTGGCAAAGGCATGTGGCTCCTATGTAGGACGTCGTGAGTTTGAAACCACAAAGTAGGAAAATCCTCTGTACTATATACAAAGGTTTAAAAATGTGTTGGATTTAAAAAAAAAACTTTAGATTTACAAGACAAAAGTGTTGGATTTTTTTTCCTTTCCTAATTCATAATATCATATTTACCCTTCTAAATTTCAAATGATTCACAATTTACTCATTTTATTTTTTTCCTACTAAAACTTATTTTAAATTTATAGAGACCCATTTTGCCATTTATTAGAAAAATAAAAAATATACAACTCATTTAATAAAATGTAAGTCTTTTAATTGGCAGATTTCCGAGGGAAAATGACTTGTTTCTCTACTTCTAACGGATACAAAGTGACATTTAGGTATACGCTTGTTACGAGTCAAAAGTAGAGAAATGAACCATTTGCCATCAGAAACTGACCAATTAGAAGATTGACATTTTTCTCAAATGCGTTACATATTTTTTTAGTTTTTTAATAAAGGGTAAAATGAGTACATTATAAATTTAAAATGATTGTTAATAAAAGACAATAGAATGGTAAATTTTTAATTTTTGAAATTTTGAAAGGTAAATCCTTATGAATTTCAGAGGGGAAATACATAATTTCAAAATTTTTGAGGGGTATATATGAATTCTCCCTTTTTTTGTATGATATGACTTGTTAATATATAAAATAATATTGTTTCATAAAATTTAAGAAAAAAATAAAGAACGATTATATCCATATTTATATTTTTTATAATTGAAAACATTATCCATAACTTGCTGAAATGATGTCAAACAAATAAAATATCTTTTGTCGTCTCCTGATATTATGTGTAATTAATCATGTGGAAAACGGGGGTAAGGTAAAGGTTGAGTAATTTTGTCAAACTTGAGAGGGTGATTTTCCAAAATTTGAGGGGTTGTTTATCCCAACATAGCATGGATCTGATCTTGCAGATGATTGTACACTATACAGAGAGGAATTGGGAATTCAGTTCTATTTTTGCAATGTATAACAGAATCTCAACCAACAACAAATTCAAGATAGTACTACTTCATTGAAAACTAAAACAGAAGCAAGCGGTTCTAAATTAAAATTAAGAGGAAATAATATATATAGTATTGTACCTGGACTTGTTGGATTTAGAGTTTGAGCTCTTCTCTCCCTCCGTTCTCTATCGATCTCTCTCCTCAAAAAGCATTCGTTAATACAGGTTTACTGAAGTGAGCTCTGCGCAATGGTGTTATCAATGGTCAAGTGTCGTCAATGGCACGCGGAGCCAGTACTATCGCGAAGCTGCCTCGAAATGAGAAATGTTATGTGGGGACCGGACGATATGTTTCCAAGATTCTTTTCTTTTTCAATTTGTTGTAAATATAATCTCTCTTTTGCTTGTATGTCAATTTTTTTTCTTTCTTTATATGCCTTTCTCCGTATTCTATCTATTTTGTTAATGACAATACTAAGCAAGATTTTAATTTGTTGAAATCCGACATCTTCCGAAATTTCTGAAATCCAATATTCTGCCGTCAAATTGTGTCGAGATGCATGCTCAGAAAAATTAGTTGTTTCGAAATGTATGCATACAAAAAGTTGAACGGCTGAGATTTCGAATTTCAGAAATTCCAAGAGATCTTGAATTTTCCGTGATTTTTATTTATATCCAAAATTATATACAAATTGCTAAATATGTCCACAGAAGTTAGGTATCTATAAAAAAAAAAGTCTAAACAGACCAATTAATAGCCGGTTTCTAATTTTCAGTAGAAACCAGTTAATAATTGGCCGGTTCTCATTTTAAATTTGATTTTTTTTAGAAAATGATGTAATTTATTTATTTTTTTTATTAAAATATTAGAAATTTTCTATTTGTTTCTTTGAAATTGGATAGAATAATATATAATTTTATTTATTAGAAAGACTGAAACAAATAACATGGATCAATATTTTTCAGACCGAATTTTTTGTGGTTGTAAGAAAAATTAAAATATTACTTTGTGTGTAATTGGAAAAAAAAAATACTTTGAATCTGAGTTATTGATCTAGATTCAAAAGTCACTTCTAGGTCATTACAAAAAAAATTGAATTCTTTTATTTTTGAAAAAAAAAAAAATCGCAAATGTGTTAGATTCATAACTTATATTCAAAAAATAAGTCTGACACAATTGCGAATTTTTTTTATTTTTTTCAAAAATAAAAAATTCAAATATTTTTGTATTTATTTAGACATGACTTTTGAACCGGATCAATAAATCAAATTCAAGGCATTTTTATTTTGTTCCAATAACACACAGAAATATATTAATTTTTCTTACAGTCGTGCAAAATACAATCTAAAAAATATTAATCCGAGTTATTTGTTTTAGTTTTTCAAATAAATTAAATTATATATTATTATATCCAATTTCAAATAAACATATCAAAAACTTCTAAAATTTTAATAAAAAAATTATCTCAATTTTTAAAAATAGCTATCTTTATCTTTAGTAAGCATATTTGATAATTTATATTTATTGTTGGATATTAATAAAAATCACGGTTGAATTTCACCTGATTTAAATCCTACTAAGCAGGTCACCAGTGACTAGTCTACTAAGCAGGCCACTTGTGCCCCAATTGAACTTCGAGTCCGTATCCTCTGAGATATCTCAATTTTTACGTGACTGACGTGTCCGGTGCCTATTCGGGGAAGCGTGGGGTGCCAGTTTTATTTTTGCTTTGAGATTCGTGTAGAACGTATTTGAACGAATGAGATATTCCAAAAAACACGCAAAGTTTGAGATATCTCAGAGGATGCGAATTCTTTAACTACTTGGTACTAAAGTAAAGACAAATGGGCACATTTGTCAAGGTTTAAAAAAAATGGAAAGAGAAAGAAGAGAAACGCGGGAACCCTAAGAATTAACCAGAGACAGCTAGTAAACGCGACAAGAGCGGGTTCAATTGGTTAGGTATTAAAAAATGAACCGAACCAGAACCAAAACTGATTAAGCATGTTCATTAAAAGTTAACTCGGCCAGTCCAATATAATCGGTTTTGATATTTCTCAAATTAAATCGATTCAAATTATTTAATCGATTTAAAAAAAAAAACTGACCGATCTAATAAACTGGAAAAATCAAATTGTTTGACTCAATCTAAATCGATTCAATTTAAAACCGATTAAACCAAATCTAATAAACACCTAGGGATGTCAATGGGTAGTAGAAACATTTTCATATCCATATCCATATCCACTAAGAGACGACTTTATTCATATCCTACCCTTACCAGTTAAGAATTTGTCTTATCCTACCCTATATGTATCTGTTAAAATTAGTGGGTAACGAAACTGTAGCGGATGAATAATTCTAGTATAATAATTTTATTATTTCTACAAATATATTATCAAAACTTATCATGTCATACATATGCAATCACAATTACTAATATAAAAATCAAAATATAAATATGCAATTAATTCCAACTAATAATTTTTTTATAAAGAAAAAAACAAAAAAATACAAATATTTCTTCCAACAAATTTAAAATTCAATTTGTGTAGAGCAAAACTAGAGTGTGATGTGCTCACGAATAGAGTTTGGTGAGCACAACTTCATAAGTATATTGGACCGGCTTCAAATGACGAATCCAAACCGTTAAAATACTTATACTTCATGAGTGATGCATGTACATGCAAAATTTTGAAAGTTTTGATTTCATTTGTTACAAGATCAAGCGGTCAAAGAAATGAATCTTTTATAAGTTGTTTTATACATATTTTTTTCATAATCTCTTTGACCGCTTGACCTTGTAACAAATGAATTCGAAATTTTCAAAATTTTACATGTATATACATCACTCATGAAGTGCATGGATTTCAACAGTTTGAATTTATTGTTTAAGCCGATCCGATATACTTTTGGAGTTGTGTTCACCAAACTCTCTTAGTGAGCACATCACACCCTAGCTTGAGAGCAGTTTGGGTCTTGATGTCCATCGGACTCAAACTGAGTGCAATGGGCTCCATAACAGCCAATTTGCTTTAAGATCCGTGCATGTTGTTTTAATATCCATGCGCATTTACTTTAATATACGTGCACACAAATCTTAAAGCGGATCAGATAGTTATGAGGCCCATCAGACCCAAACTGCCCTACCCTAGTTTTGCTAAAAAAAAAATGTTTAATATAATATTCATCTTACAACAAAATGCATATATTTTCTCATGGATTAACGTTGATACAGTCATACAATGATATAAGAAACATAAAATTGAATATAATATTTATATATCTATATGTAATTTATTTTGTATAATTATCCGTTATTCAATGAGTACGAAATAATATTTACATGTATTCATACACATTTAGCTAATAAAAAAAATTCTTACGCATACTCATACCCAATAAATTAACAAAAAAGAAAATATTTTTGATATCCATCTTATTAAATATGATAAAGATAGAATAAATAAGTAAACGATTTTGATTGACACCCCCAATAAACACCACTAGTTGGGACCATTACCACGCCATCATTTTAATGGATATAAAATAATATTTCACGAAGACTTCACTGGACTTCAATCTAGGCCACGAAAACTTCACCTGCACCTATCGCACTGGCCCACGCGGTTCTATAACTTTTTGTTCAATTGACGGTGTGTTACTGTGGTGTCAATATCTTAATTCCTCCAAAATAAATTTAAATGGAAACGAAGAGATAATCAAGCGGTAAAAAAAACATTCAGCAAAACAAAGGAGATATAAAACTTGATAAACTTAATAACATTCTAATTTTAATTTTGATAATAAGTAAAATTAGATGTTTTAAACTTACCAAGTATTTTTTTGAACTCAACTCTAAAACCTATCAGATTGATTTTAAATAACAAATCAAAAATGTTAAAACTTATCTATCTTACAAGTGATGCATCTACACACAAAAAAAGTTTAATTTTTAAATTAATTTAGTATAAAATCAAGCTGTCAAAATTAGAAGTATTATCAATTAATTTTAATACATATATTTTTTGAACTTTTTTATGGCTTGACTTTATACAAAATTAATTCAAAATTTTAAAATTTTCATATGTAGATACATCACTCGTAAAATAGATGAGTTTAAACAGTTTGAATTCATCATTTAAAATCAATAAAAAAAAAAATTAGAATTGAGTTCAAAGAAGAATTTAATAAACTTAAAAACACCCTAGTTCTACTCCATTAATAATTATCTTGCTCTGTTCTAAACACCTTATTTTAATATGAGGAGGGTTCCAATGCACCCAAAATTTCATGCTCCCATTTGCACCCATTTTTTTTATCTCATTTATCTTCATTTTCAAAGTCCGAATAGTCGATCCAAACCGTTCAACATGATCATCATAATAAAATATGCTTGGAGATCAAATTTTATATTTTTTGGAATTTTTTTACTATTTTTCAAGATAGGTACAAAATCATTATTTTAAGGAGATTCTAGACCATCCGATAAAGTGATTTTGTACATATCTTAAAAAATAGTAAAAAAATTCCAAAAAATATAAAATTTGGTCTCCAAGTATCTCCAAGTATATTTTATTATGATGATCGTGTTGAACGGTTCGGATCGACTATTCGGATTTTGAAAATAAAAATAAAAGAAATAAAAAAAATAGATGTAAATGGGAGCATCAAATTTTGAGTGCATTAGAACCCTCCTCTTTTAATATACACAGTCCAAAATTTGGGTTTGATGGGCCAAGTACAAAAGACCCTCGCAGATTGCTCATGGGCCAAGAACAAACCGGAATTCGATTCAGACGCCTCCTTGGGGCCAACCCGAGGTCGAATAAATAGACTCATGATCCGGCCAGGGCCCTTGCGAATCACAAGATTAGAAAATATTTTATTTTATTTCATTCTTTTGTTATTTCTTTCTATCTCCATCTCCAAATGAGACAAATTACGAAATAATAAATTAGCTTTGTTTATGTTCTGTACAAGCTATTGCCGTGTATTTTAAATGTTTTTCTAAGAGTGAACATTATATCAGAAAAATTAAAATAATCAATAAAAGAAAGAGAGGGGGTTTGGGGAGTATGGTGTTTTTACGATATTTTTACATAATTGGGGCCATCTCCGTATGAGATAAACAATATTTTTGAGGTTTCCAATGAAATCAATGGGCACAAGTGTATAACTGTTTGTTTCGATAAAAACAAAATTGGAGTTGTATATATACTATATAGTAGGTAATTTCATACATTATTGTTTGTTTCCAGTAAATAAGATAGAATGCAAACCCGAGAATCACCTTTTTAAATAGTACAAAAAAAAACAACGAAAAATCAAACTAATTGAAATTCAACAAGATGAAATAGATTAATAACAAAAGTAAATATGAGAACAGACATTAATTTGACTTAATTAGCATCCAAAGATAATGGTCTTTTGTGTGAGAGGCAACGAATTAGATATATATGAAGAGTTTCTAATAAATATTGAAATTTGAAATACTAAATCTTTTAAGTGTTCTAAAAGTAATAATTGTAGTTTGGTGAACCACAATAAGTGATCTGTATATTTCATACGAAAGATGAGGAATTTTTCAATTGCCACAAACATAATAACAAAATTTGCGAATAATTTGCAAATAATTCATTATCAGTACCTTTTTGAATAAATAGATTAATTCAATGAATTCCAATATTTTTTGAATTTTTTTGTGTTGTTGACAAATTATATTCAAATTATTCTCGAAAGAAATAATCTAAGAATACCTTTTTTTTCTTTAAAACATCATATTTTTTATACATTTACATGCATTATAACCAAAAAAATATATTTATGGACAATAAGATATATTATATTCGAATCATTAAATTTATAAAAAGTAATACTCCTAACCACTCCGGCTATTATAAATCAAATAGGTCCCTAGTGAAACATGCAAGTGAAGTGGTTTAAAAGGTGAATTCCCCTTCCACACCCCCCCCCCACACACACACACACACTAGTTGGGAATCTTGGCAAATATACATTTTGTGTTATACTTAATATATATGCCAAATGAAGTGGTTTAAAAGGTGATTTCTTTATTTTAACAAATTCAATCATTTTTATCTGTTTATATAGGTGATCAACTTGATTGAGGTAATTTTTTTTTAGGTAATCCAATTAATTAAGCCTACAATTATTGGAAAATAAAGGTACAGTTACAACTTACAAATTGAGTCTGTTAATATATAAGGCCATTTTACCTACATTCCCACTTTTCAGTAGGAATGCTTTTTTGGGCTCAACATTTATCTAATTTACAAGGAACACCTGCCATTTAAGCCTTAAAAGGCCCAGTCTATATGGGCTCTCCTTCAAGGAACGCCTGCTATTAACCGTGTATAGCCGCCTTTTAATTAATAAACTAAATATAACATGCACAATCCAAAAAAAACAAACAACTATCATTAGACTGAAAAGTTTGATAGAAATTAATTTAAGCGCATATTCAGGCACATATGCATGCATGTTAATTATAATTCAAGAAAATGACTAAAATTAGATTGGTAAACATAGTTACATTTAAAAGGCCTTAACAAAGATCACGTCTTCTCATCTCCGAGATTAATTATGGTTCATTTCGGTTTGTTAATTTTCTTTTCATCATAGGTACGCATATTTCATACCATGCATATTGATGTTCTCTTTCCATCAATATATACATATCATGTATTGTTCTATATATCTTCTATAGGTATATTTATCAGGAAAAAAAAATTGCAGGTTTATATATGGATCTCGAAGCCAACACGAAGACAACTAATGAATTAATTCAAAAAGACAACCGACACTTGTCCACACAACCAAGTATAGGTACACTTTAACCGGTTTTACTTTACTTATATTAGTCTATAATTTTAATGACAATTTTCAATTTCAAAAGAATTTTATAATCTTCATTTTACAATTTAGCTAGAGTTCCTATATATTACCAAGTAGTAGAGTCAATGTATATAAAATGGAGTGACTATATATACAGAGGAGAGATTCAATTACACCATTTTATGGTGACATATCTTAACATCGTATGTTTATAAGTTATTTTTGCGATTTCATAGTTCCAACAGTTGATCCGAATAGTTTCAACATGATCTCCATATCACAATGTGCTTGGAGACAAAATTTTACGTTTTTTGGAATTTTTATTATTTATTTAGAATTTTTTAAAAAGAAGTTGTTTTTCATTGATCCAGATTTTTTTAAAAACCATCTTGATAAATACTAAAATAATTCTAAGAAAATGTAAATTTTGGTCTTCAAGTACATTTTAATATGGAGATCATCTTAAACTGTTCGAATCAATTATTTAGATTTTGAAATCGCAAAAATGAACTGATCGATTATATATTATCAAGATGCGTCAGCATAAAAAGTATAAATGGATCCCGGCCTCCTCATATATAAATGAACTTGAAATTAATTAAGAATCTTCTATCTAGTGAAGGTTGATATAACTAATTAATTTTTTTTTTTTTTTCTGTTTTGAAGGGCCGCAACAACAACAACAAGAAAAAGTGAATGCAGCTGATGAAACTGATGATGAGCAAACCTTCAAAAAAGAAACTAATGATCAACAACCAATAATTAGTTACAGTATAATTTATAGTGCAGATCATGAAGTTCAATTAGCTTATATAATATCACTCATCTCTTTCTTCTGCTTCATTTTTTGTCCAGTGATGATATATCATGAACAACATGATCATTATAAGATAATAGTTTGGATAGCTCTGCAAGGTTTTGGATTGTTATCCGTTTGGTTATTGTGGCAGGCGACTCATAAAGACAATGATCCCAGTGAAGAGTTTCATTACTTTCGTCATTTCAGTTTGGCATTCTCAGTTATGCTCACCATTTGTTTTTTCCATTTGTTGAACAAAAGGATCCCTTTATCTTACTCCATTATTTCCGGTATTCCTATTTCTATTCCGTTATGGTTCTGTCTTATTCCTGTTGTACTGATAATGTCATCATTGACATATTCTGCATTGGTGGCGATTTATTATGACGGATATAATCCTCAAATGTTTAAGGTGATGTATGATGAGAATAAATTAGCACCGGGAAAAACGAGCTGCGAATGCCCTATTCCACCCGAGAATGGTTTTGAGGAGCTGTCACCTAATGAAAGACGTTGTACCATTATTATTTTTTCTCTTTTTATTTTTACTTATATTTTTTATCTTTAATCTAAAATATATAATAATACTATCTAGTCCTAGCTATATATATTGTAGACTGAAATCAAATCTCTTCATGCAAGATTTGAATTAATTATGGCTTTATTTAATTAATTAGCAATGAGATTGATATATGTATCTGTTTATTTAATTTTTCATTCATCAATTTAATTTGACTAGCTTGCCTCTCGAAATTATTCATTTTTATATTAATTTATTAATAATGGTTTCTTCTCTTTTCATTCACTAATAATCAATGTTATCAGAATCTAACTGGACATCAACCCGATAAAGCTTCTGGTTAACGGTTCACTAGTTGAACTGATGGTTCATCAGCTGGTTCAATTGTTGGTTTTTTACAGAAATTATAACTTATAATCCAAAAGTTTAACTGAAAGCATCAAACAACAAACGGAGACAAAGTAGTACTGATACAACATATTTGTTTGAATTGCTTTTAATTGATCTGTAAGTTCTCTTTTTATTGAGCATTTTATCAAATATCTTGTAAGCATTTTTATTTTCATCAATAAGTTATATATAATTGATAGAAGAGAGAGATGAAATGAAATGAAATTATATTTTTCTTGTATTGATTTCTTTACAAGCGTACACACCTATATACAGGGGCGGAGCCAGACTTTCGAACTATGGAGGTCAAACACATAAAATTTTTCTGCGGAGTCAGATTTTCGAATTATGGGGATCAATAATATAAAATTTTTCGCAGAAAATGCGAGTCATTTTTACCATTTTATGATATTTTATTGTAAAATATAACAAAGTTATATATTAGTAAAAAAAAATTATTTAAAAATGGATTCAATTAACCTCCATTGTTACACTATAAATCCGCCTCTCCCTATATATATAGGTTATTTACACCATTGTTAACTACCTAACCACTCTCTTAAGCATGCTAACTAATTGCTCTGACCAGTCAATACTTTTTAACAATATTGCGCGCTAACCAGATTCTAACAAACTCTCTTATTCTAACTGCCTATGCCTCTATTACTCCGGTTCTGATGATTTATTCTGATTGAACCATCAGATTCGGTCCGATTTTGATAACATGCTAATAATTAATTCTTTTTATAAAAATATAATAACATTAACATATATAGAACACTTTATACCAAATTCTAAATCATCCAAAACCGATGGTCCCCCAACAATGATGTTTACTTTAATATTTGAATTATAAATATGTGTATAAATTAAAGGTGAAACAATGAAATGAAATGATCAAATTGAAAAATTAACAAGTTTTGAGGCCCCTAAATTGAGTATATACTCTGCCAAGCAAAGGTGTTCCTAAGTAGATCACTAAGTCCTTTCGTGAACTCTCAATTCTAAACTATATCCGAATGGTTTCAAACAACGAATCCAAACTGTTGAAGTTCTTCTACTTTATGAGTGATGCGTCTACATGTGAAAAATTTTAACTTTAAAACTAATTTAGTATAAAATCTATGCTCAAAATTAGAAGGTTTATAAATTAATTTTAATGCACTTATTTTTTGAATGCCTTTTGACCACATGGCTCTCTACAAAATTTATTTCAAATTTTAAAATTTTCACATGTAGGCGCATCACTCATAGGATAGAAGAATTTCAACGGTTTGGATTCGTCGTTTAAAGTCAATATAATTAGATTTTAGAATTGAGTTCACAAAGATATTTGGTGAACTTAGAAACACCTAGTTCTACTCGTATACTAATGTACGTAGAAGATACTTAAAATTCGATTAGCAACTTGTTTCTTGCAATTTTCCTCTTTTCCTTTTGTTTTATTTATTGTTAATTAATAGGAAAGGGAATGCAAAAATACAGTCATTTGGTAATTTACCCTACTGCCTTGTAAAAATATATGCACACATGTAAGCGAATTTTGGTGATTGAAAAGGTGATTTAAAAACAAGGATTTTGACAACCGCCGCCCCCTCTCCTCCTCCCACCTTTCTCTCCATGCTTTTCACCCCTTGGATTCCTCATTCCCGACATAACTTTCCTTCTATCTTGGTTATAATACTTGAGTGGAGAGGAGAGGAACCAGAGCCGAGAGTGCAGTATCGTCGGAGTTCGGAGCGTATAGGACCCATTTTGATTAGAGCGTGGCAATGGTCAAAAAATTAGATTTGGTCATGGAATGAGATAGTGATTAAAATATTAGGGTGATCAACATCTCTATTGGAGCGTGACGGTGAGTATATCCGATCGTTGTCGGAGCGCGGCGATGGTCGAATAAGCGGATCCGACCGTTGAGCAAGATGAATATTAAAGTGTGAGGGTGATTAAGAGAGGATTTGAATACTAGAGTATTTCAAAAAGGATTTTATGAGACTGGAAAAATAGACGGTCGATCATTTGACCCATTGTCAATATTTTTTTTTCATATCAATTAAATTATTATTAGTAGACATTGAAAGTCACCGAAAGATGTATCAAGTTAACTCAACATATGAGTTTTGAGGACATGTATGGGCCAGAACATGTCACGGGTCCTAAATATGCACCGCCACATAATAATTCATACACTGCCGAAAACTTTACTTTAAAATATGTTTTAATTTTTAGATCATGCTAAGTGTTGTAATCTTTGTTGAATATGTATTGTATATATGTTTAAATATTTGTTGAATTATGGATGTATATGTATGTTAAATGTGGAATATTAAATATATAATTTTATTTTGTATGTTTAATGTTGAATGTTGAATGTTAAATATTAAATATTATTTTTCGTATGTTGTAAATGCCTAATAGTTTTTAAATTATGGATGTGTAATATTATATATTTAATTTCTAACAAATATGGATACTAGCTCAATTATAAATTGAAAAATAAGAAAATTACATCTAAATCATACATGGTTCTTAAAACAAACAAGGGAAAATTTGTTATGTGCCACTCAAAAACTTCAAATTTGTCAAAATGCCACTCAAAAAATGATATTTGTCAAAATGCCATCAAAACTCAATTCCTATTTTTTTTTTGCCATTATCCCTATTTTGACTCAATTTATAAATTCTAATATTTCAAAATGACCAAACTGCCCCTGTCAGATTTTTTTTTTTCCGAATTTCAAATTTTTTCGAATTTCAAATTTTTTTGGAAAGTCAAATTTTTCGAATTTCAAATTTTTCCAAACTTCAAAATTTCCAAATTTTCAAATTTTAAATATGTGCAGTTCCTGTATATGGTTTCCACAAATTATATGCAGTTCCTGTAAAAGTAATTGTGTATATAACCCTGGTTATTGTACACTGACTAAGACAGTGTATAAATCCCTTATTTCAGTGCTTTTTCTATAGATCTGACAGTACATGTTCTATTATATATAGGAACCTTGTTTGTAAATTGCATATAGACACGGTTTTACAACCATATACAATGTATCGATCTTTTCATATACAATACGCACGGACACAATTACGGAATGCATGTGTCATTAGTTTTTTTTAACCGTGTATAGCAGCCTTTTTCGCATAAAAACATATTATATATACTAAATATGTCATGAACAATCCAAAAATACAAATTAACGACTATGATTAGACTCAAAAATTAGACATGAAGAAATTAATTAACCGCATTCAGGCACATATGCATGCATTGTAATTAAAGAAAGCGACTAAAATTAGATTGGTAAATATAGTTAAAATCACATTTAAAAGCCCTAAACGTAGATCACGTCTTCTCATCTCCAAGATTCAGGATCATTTCGGTTTGTTAATTTTCTTTTCATCATAGGTACGCAGATTTCATACCATGCATTTAAGAGTACTACTATTTCCATCAATTAATTAGCAAAAGGGTAATATAATGCCTATATCTAACAAAATTTCCGTCAAGTCAGTGTATACGTACGTACATACAACCATCCGAAATGAATTAATTATTGAGCAATTATGCAATGGATTTTAAGCAACATATAAACATATCATGCATTGTTCTGTATATCTTATATTTATATTTATAAGGAACAAAATTTGCAGGTTTATGGATCTCGAAGCCAACACGAAGCCAAAGAATGAAATTCAAAACGACTACCCACACTTGTCCAGACAACCAAGTATAGGTACACTTAAACCAGTTTTAATTTACTTATAATTAGTCTATTAATTGTAATGGTATTTTTCAAATGCAAAAGAATTTTATAATCTTCATTTTGCAATTAATTAATTTAGTAGAGGTCTTATATATTACTAGGTATGTAGGAGAGTCAATTAATATATATAAACGAAATTTGGAATTAATAAAGGATTTCTATTTAGTGCCGATCGATATAACTAATTAATATATTTTTTGTATTTTGAAGGGCCGCAACAAGAACAACAAAATGTGGATGAAGCTGATCATGAAACCTATGATGAACAAACCTTTAGAAATGAAACTGATGATCAACAACCCATAATTAGTTACAGTATAATTTATAGTGCAGATCATGAAGTTCAATTAGCTTATATAATATCACTCATCTCTTTCTTCTGCTTCATTTTTTGTCCAATGATGATATATCATGAACATGATCATTATAAGATAATAGTTTGGATAGCTCAAGCTTTGGGATTGTTATCTGCTTGGTTGTTGTGGCAGGCGACTTATAAAGACAATGATCCCAATGTAGAGTTCCATTACTTCTCTACTTTCACTGTGGCATTCTCATTTATGCTCACCATTTCCTTTTTCCATTTGTTGAACAAAAAGATCCCTTTATCCTACTCCATTATTTCCCCTATTCCTATTCCTTTATGGTTATGCCTTATTCCTGTTGTAAGTTTAATGTTATCATTGACATTAAATGCATTGTTGATGATTTATTATGACGGAAATAATTATCGGAAGGTGATGTATAAAGCAGCAGCAATAAAACCGAGGCCACCCAAGAATGATTTTGAGGAGCCGTCATCTCATGATAGACGTTGTACCATTATGATTTTTTCTTTTTTTCTTTTTACTTATATTTTCTTACTTTAATCTAAAATATATTATAATGTTATTCAGCTATATATCAGTGTTGTAAAAAATAGTATGCACTCGTCGGACGGACTAAATACCACCAAGTGATTAATCGGTAGACGGCTGATTAATCTGAATTATGCGGACAATTAATCATTTTTATTATGTGTATATATTCATAATTTATTAAAATTGATTTATAACTCATCAAACTTATCAAATAAACTTAATTTAACTTGGTTCTATTATTATAACATGGCACTACGCTTGTTTTTTCTTAATAACAAGATATAAGTACTTTACATGGATAAGTAACACATTTATTTAATGAAAAAATTAATTAAAGAATTAAGCCTTTTCCAATAGTAGTAATATATTATTTGAAAGAAATGAAACATTGTAATATAAAATTACTAAATTTAGTTTATGATAACAACTTAATTTCATATATGAACATGTCATACTAATTGTAAAAAATACATCAGTAAGTAAGAAAAATATATAGTATATAAATAATAGAAGAATTAATCACTTAAAAGTAAGTAGAAAGAAAAAATATATATAAAAAAGTATTAAGTGTATATTCAAGTACAAATAAAACTACAATACATGATTTATAAAATTCATTATCACACACTATCACAGCAAAAAAAAACAATGTGAAAATAAATATTTACTTGAATAAATGGAAATAAACGGAAATACACGGACGATTAAACGGAAAAATGGTCCGTTAATCAGAAAAAAAAAAAAAAAAAAAAAACAGCCACTTAATCGTTTTCATCCTTAGAATGAAATTAAATATGTGCATGCAGGATCTGAATTATGGCTTTATTTAATTAGCAATGAGATGGATGTATGTGTTTCTTTAAGGTTCCAGATATCTCAATTATCCTTTTTGCTGCATTCTGTTTCTTTAAGGTTCTTTTTTTTTTATCCTTTTTTTTAACAGGTTGGAATCATTTTTTAAACCGATGGCTAACACGTTTAACCCCCCCCCCTCCCCACCCCCCTCCCACCCACCCACACACACACACACACAAAATAAAGGTAAGTACTAAGTACTGAATCTTTTTTAGAAAAAACATTACTTAATTCCCTGGCGCTTTTCTTAATTGAACCGAGTGTCTTAATTCCCTGCCGCTTTCATAGAGGATGAAAAGTAGCTCAAGAAAGCATCTAATTATACATGATTAATTTACATCTTGTGGAATGATTATGAAATGATTTTTTCTCACATCTAAAGTACAAGTAGCCAACATTTTTTACATGTTCAATGAATGTGTATTAATTCACTGCGAAGAGCTAGAGCTAGCTAACTTCTTACCATCATTACCAACTTGCAGGAAACAGATTACTGGAGGGAAAAAGAAATAAAACCTTAATAGTTCGCTTCTTTCTTTGTGTTATATTAGGGCTGTGATCTTGATAAATGGTTAAATGTTTTGGCTTTAGTTTTAGTTTAGCAGCATTTTCGAATTAAAGTCGAATGTTAAATGGTTAGATATACTGTTTAGTTTTGCTATCACGATATTTTGATGGTTGCTTAAGAGACAGGCTTATGTGTTTTGTTTTCTCTTAGCCCTAGAAAGGTTTTGATTAGTTTTACAAATCATTGGATCTGCTATGTAAATTAACTGGTGGTTTCAATGTATTGGAACGGGCACAACTGTGCCTTTTATCAAAAAAAAAAAAAAAAAATCTCTGTGCTTAGATTGTGCCCTCAGTCAAGTTTGGGAAAGAGGAAATTAAAAAAAAAAACGTAAATGTTTCTGAAAGTTTGGGAAAGAAAAAAAAAACACTAAGTTGATCCTTAATTCCTCCCTTCTCCTTATGGCTGCCTAACTCTGGGGGGGAGGGAGTTCTATCTCTCTTTGCATCTCCTCGACATCTGGCTTCATCCATTTCCAAATCCATGTAGCGAATTTACTAAATTTATTCCACAGTTCTTCCATCTTTGGCAAAATTGTTTCAGAATACAGTTCTTTTATATTCGGCCACAGGTAGTTGGCTAGGACAACATAACAAAGATACAATATGTTGCAGCAATTCGAAGGCCATTCCCAAACTTGCGAAGGCCAGGTCTTCATCTCTTGCCAAACTGGTTCCCACGACGTTGCAGCCCTTCCTGCTGTATTTGATCGGTAGAATAGCAACACTCCGTATAAAATACGGGCTATTAATGCAACTAATGTCAGGACCTGCAAATAAGGATAATAATGAAAGAAAATACAAATTCAATTTTTTTTTATTTTAATCAATTATTAATTTTTTATTTTAATTAAAGAAAGATAGTGAGAGAGTAATTACAGTTATTTGTAGCTGGCAAGTCTTCAAATTAGGCAGGACACAGATAGCGGCTAGAAAAGCGTACCAAACCTCTGCTGTTGTGTATTCCCACCTTTCGATCCACAGAAGAAAAAAGATCAGAATCAAAGTCGATATTATATTTGTCCCGATATCTACGAATTGTGCGATGTATGCTGCTCTTATCCCCAAAATCTGAACAACCGCACCACCAATGATCGATCCAAATATAATATATGCAGCCACCTGATAATTTGAAACATAATTAGTTTAGTTATACTACTTAAGTATAGAGTACGTAGTATTTAAAAACTAATTAACTTAAAAGAAAATTGAAACTAATTAATTAATTAATATATATAGTTATTTACCCGATGATGGCCAAAATGAGGATAACGTGCTATGTCCAATGAAAGGGTACATATAGATGCTACCACTCCTGTCCATATTTTGATTACGTCCCAATCTTTATAGTCTTCCTCAAATGAAATCAGAATGAGAGGGATGCAACTAAGAATTAAGCATCCCAAGTACATCCAGCTCTGACCCTTGTCTTTCACCTCGTAGTACATCACAATAAACCTAAAATATACATAGTAGATATATAATAAAAAAAATGGCTTATTTTTTTTCTAAATGGTAAAGTTTAAGGGGTTCTAAGCCATCCTATAATTTTAAATTTTTTATTTATGTATATTAAAATTAAAATAATTTTTAATTTATTTTTTGAACTTATATATAGTCTAATTGTATGTTTGTAGTCTAGTGATTAGAGTTTCATTTGATATTTGTAAGATTATGAGTTCAATTCCGACTAACAACACTATTTTCTAATCTCTTCCTATTCAAATTTTCTGGTTCCACTCTGGTGAGTTAAAAAGAATGTAGAGTTAGACGTACCAATTGAGAAGGTAGCTAGCCAATAAAAGTATGTAAGATACCACATCCACTCCAGTGTTATTTAGCCTATCTCGCCAGCTCGGAAAAGAGCACACCTGTCGGTTACTTTTTGGTTGGTCATGCGGGGGAGCATCGAAAGACAGGGTCGCCTTAGCCTCAGAAATGCACAATAGTATGACAAAAATCACGATCGCTCCAGTTGCTACTCTGTTCTTTCTACTCGTTGGACCCTAAAAAAATTGAAAAAAAAAATGCTTTAGAGATCTACTGGGCCCAAACATAAAAAAGAAGAAAGTTTGGGCCGAGTTTAGTATGGACTATGGAAAGGCTTGACTAGATCTAATTTTGTTCTACAGAACCAGAACCGGAATCTGATCCGATCCATCCGATTGCTGAGAGCAATTTGGGTCCGATATCTATTGAACTCAAACTGAGTTCGATGGACACCATAACCGTCCGATCCGCTTTAAGATCCGTGAGTATTTCTTTATTAACCGTGCGAATTTGCTTTAATATCCATGCCACTGATCTTAAAGCAGATTGAACAGTTTTAGAACCCATCGGACCCAAACTGCTCTCCCGATTGCTACTTCACATTATATCAAATTAATCCTCATGTTGTTTATTTTGTTTTGGAAAAATGTTTTTCCGATGATGTTAGGGGTGTCAATGGGTACGATATGGGTAGAGTGAAAGCATTTTCATACCCATACTCACTAAGAGTTGACCTTACCCATATCCTACCCTTACTCGTTAAGAATTTATCTTACCCTACTCTACCCATACCCGTTAAAATTAGTGGGTAACGAAACGGTAGCGGGTGAATAACGAATAACACTAATATATTAGTTTTATTATTTTTACAAATATACTATCAAAACTCATCATGTCATACATATGCAATCACAATTATTAATATAAATATCAAAATACAAATATGTAATCAATTCTAACTAATAATTTTTTTATAAAGAAAAAAAAACAAAAAATTCAAATATTTCTTCTAACAAATTCAAAATTCAATTCGTTAATTAAATAATAAAACATTCAAATAAAAAAAGTAATATGTTTAATATTATATTCATCTTACACCAAAATGCATATATTTTCTCATGAATTAACATTGATACAATGATATGAGAAATATAAAATTGAATAAATTGAATATAATATTTATATATCTATATGTAATTTATTTTATATAATTACCCGTTACTCAATGGGTACGAAATAGTCTTTACCCCTACCCATACCCATTTAGTTAACGAAGAAAAATCTTTACCCATACCCATAATCAATAAGCTAACGAAAAAAAATCTTTATCCATACCCGACTTATCGAATACGATACGGGTAGGATAAATGGGTAAACGGTTTTCATTGACACCCCCAGATGATGTTTGAAGTTTGAAGTTTGAACTCCGACTCTCTTCCATTCCTGCTCACGAACACGTACTCTCTGCATTAACTCAAAAGAGAATCTTTTGAGTTAATGTATCTCAGCCGTCTAATTTTAACAAGGGTCTTTTAATATTAGCATGGATCTAGTTTGCACAGATTTTAAATCAGATCGTATGGTTGAAATTCATTAAGATTGTCTTTTGAGTTAGTGCAGAGGATACGCGTTCGCTCACTCATCCCCTTTTCTCCTCTCTACTGATTTCTTCCTCCCCTCTACACTACCGATCACCCTTCCCCTTCCAGTGTTCTGACACTTCACCAAAACCTAGACTCCAGTCTCTCATGGACCATGCTTATCCGTACCTCCCACGCAGTCTGCCAACGGAACGCACCTCCATCTACTTCCCTACAAACATTCCAGCATACTCAACCACTGTTTTAGAACTCGAGCACTCTATCTCTATTTATGGCCCAATTTTGCAATATCATGGTACTGTCACCGACTCACTGGCGTACAGCTTCAATTAGCATCACGCTTTGGAGGCTCTCTTGCGGATTACCCTTATACACGCTGGCATGAATTTGGCTTCCTATTTCGACTACCCGACAGGTTGGATCATCACCCAGCTCCGACCATGGTGCTTGGCCGGCAAACTCCTTATTGCTGCATGGCACCCGCGGTCCACTCTGTATCACCAAACAAACTTTGGTTACCAGCTGCAACTACTAATCACCGGTTTTCCTTTACCACTCTGGCATGAGTTCTACCTTGTTCGCCTGCTTTCAACATTAGGCGACATCATCCACATTGCTGATGACAATCTCTCAGGCCGCAATAAAAACATCTTGGCTGCCACTATACGCTGTTTCACAAGACATTTTGCACAATTCTGGGCAGAATGCCGTGTTCATATCCTAAACTATGGAATGATGACCCCCATATCCCACCACGCATTTGTCCCATGCCCGACTTTTCTGGCCCGGCTAATCCGCACGGGGATGATCCTGACGATGTTGAGAGTCTCTCACCGATACGGGCACATGCAGTACAATGCCATGACTGCCTACGGAATGCTTTGACGTGCAATTCGCGCTCTATCCCGTCTTGTGGACGGCCAACCCTGCCCACTCATGTTATTTCACCTCCCACTCATGATATTTCACCCCTCTCCCGGACTTGTGTCCCACTGACACCTTCTTCCTTGTCTCAACATCACTCAGCTAGTGCGAAACCTCTGCCATTACAGTGCACTGCGACACTCACCTCTGACTTCTCCAAACTGACACTACCTGCCCCACTTCTCGGTCACCAAGTTGGTCAAAAGGCTTTTTTCAAAATTGGAGAAATCTTTATTTTCCGGAATACTCACTATATCTTGTCAGTTTGTGGATGGCGGTAGGACTGAAATTTCTAGACGTCACCTAATTTCTCTCTAACATATTTTTTTTAAACTTAAAAGGGAGCAATATGAGAAAATTCATGGACCAAAACACTGAATTCCCCTTTCAAAAAATAACAGTAGCCAGAAAAGAATAATTTCAGATGAAAATTATTACACTGAGTGTGTAACAAGAATGTTGGAAATAAATGAATTTTTATCTACGTTTTATAGTTGGTAGTGTCAGAGAAAACACAAAGGGCAAATACGCATGCAAATAAGAAGGCGGTACTCACTGGTCTGATGGAGCTGGTAACATCATTGAACTGCCTTGCTAGTCCTTTAGGTGCCGGTACGGCCTGCCTCTCAGCTGCATGGTGCAACAGCTGGTTCTCATTTAAAGACTGTAACGGCAGCACGCTTGTCAGGCTGGTCTCTGCTCTCAGCTGCATGGCCAGACGGCTCGTCAGATCACTATGCGCTTCTTGCTCTGTTGCCTCTTGGAGGTATGAGAGGCAACGCTCAAATCTGATTTGCAAACAATGGTATAATTAAGCCAAAATGCTTATCTAATTGGAATTAATACATAATGCATTTTACAAGTTGATGCCCCCTCCCTCCACTGATATACACTTTGAAAACTCTGGTTAAATCCCCCCCTTGATTTATGAAAAATTCTGATAACAAGGAGCTAATCTAATTACCTTTCTATCATGTTAATCCTATATATCATTATTACGATGGGGGGACTATCTCATCTACCTACTTGAAAAGATAATAGAATATAAATGCTTGTCTGCATACCTGTCACTGTGAACCATCTCACGGTGCTGGTACTGAAAAGCAAGGCGAGCAAGATAGAGGCGAATTTCTGTGGCAGCAGGATCATCGCCACCATTTGTAGAGACTGGAGATGGGAAAAGCGAGAGAGAAGGAGAGGAATTGTTTACAAGCAGGATCATCTGCTCAGACATTGCACTCGCGGCAAACGCCTTTGCTGCCTCCTTGTCCATTCTCCACATCTCAAGTAGTTCTGCATCCAACTCATCTGTTGTCAGAACTTTGATCCTAAACTCTTCATTATCTAAACCTGATGGCTGCTCTTCTCTCTGACACCGCACACCTTCTAAGAGCAGCATCTTGGGGCTCCTTTTACGTTTCACCTACGAAAAGCAATATACAGTATAAAAATCACATCCTAAAAATCTCGAAACATAGGGGTTTATATGCAAGATTGATAGTGTTACAGTCAAGGCTCTTAGTATTGTAGACAAGAGCTCTTTGATTTCTGGTGGTACACGATATTGCTCTTAAATTGAATAAACATATAAAAAAGAGAGATAAAAAAAGAAGCATGGCTCCATATGTTGAAGAAATATTAGCAGTACCTCTATATAATCAGCAATTGCAGCCTTTTGCCAACTTCTAGGCTCATTCAAGGTCCTTATTTCTTTCGTTATAATATGATCTAGCCTACACAAACAGCAGCGCAGATTTCATCAAAAAAGGAAACTAAATCATGAACTGAAATAAGTACTTGTACTAAAATGTGTTGATTACTTGGTGTCAGACCTTAATGCACTTCCTCTATGTAGACTAAAAAGTAAAAACGACACACACAAGAGCATCATATAAAAATCATTCAATCTGACAGCATTTCAGAATATAAAAAACTGTATATGAAGAAATTTAACCTGGCAAAATATATTTTAACATCTGGAGCAATCTGAGAAGGTCCGTATGACATTAGAGGCATAACATCAACCATATCATCGTCCATATCAGCAGCAAGCTCCATGCTGATCGCCATGTCATCAATATTGTCTCCATCCTCGTGCTTTGGGTTCGGGCGGCTCTTCCTGTTGGAAACCTTCACTTTCTCCCTCGACTCAGATCCACTAGCCATACCATTAATGTCCCTCCATTTATCCTGCTTACAAATAATAAAGCTACTCAATCTCACATTTCCCAAATTTAGATACTACGATGTATAGAAACAAAGAATATTCATTAACAGTACCAGCATAAAAAAAAAGATGAAATTTTCCATATAACGCACAGAAAAAAAATTTACTTGTTTTACATGTTTTGACTAACTATGTCCTTTATTCAGTTTAAGTTGAGAGTGTTTTAAGAGAAAAAACAATGTAGTAAGTATTTCCACTATATCTATACCTGATACCGCAATCCTTGAGTTGATAATATAAGATAAAACAGAAAGGGGATATAAGCAGAAAAAGTATATTGATGAAGCCATAATTTTTACTCACTGATCCAAGTATAACAGGTCTGGTACTACGAGTCATGTCATTGAGGTGGCTTGGTAGTCCTTGAGATGCTGGCTGATTCATCTTCAGATATCCACTTGATCGAATAGATGTGCTCTTGGGCAGCACACCCCGCCTCTCAGCCGCTTGGCGCAACATCTGGTTCTCATTTAAAGGCTGTAACGGCAGCACACTTGTCAGGCTGGTCTCTGCTCTCAGCTGCATGGCCAGACGGCTCGTCAGATCACTATGTGCTTCTTGCTCTGTCGCCTCTTGGAAGTATGAGAGGCAAAGGTCAAATCTGATTTGCAAACAGGGGTATAATTAAGCCAAAATGCTTATCTGATTGGAATTAATACATAATGCATTTTACAAGTTGATGCCACTCCCTCCACTGATACACACTTTTAAAACTCTGGTTAAATCCCCCCCTTTATTTATGAAAAATTCTGATAACAAGGAGCTAACTAATTACCTTCCTATCAAATTAATCCTATATATCATTATTATGAAGGGGGGACTATCTCAACTACCTACTTGAAAAGATAATAGAATATAAATGCTTGTCAGCATACCTGTCACTGTGAACCATCTCACGGTACTGGTACTCGAAAGCAAGGCTTGCAAGATAGAGGTGAATTTCTGTGGCAGCAGGATCATCGCCACCATTTATAGAGACTGGAGATTGGGGAAGCAAGAGAGAGGAAGTGGAGGAGTAGAACAGATCCCCACTGTTAGATGGGAGATGGATAGAGGAGAGTGGTGGTTGCTCTTCTTTTGGTTCATCTCTGGTAGATCTGAAGGGATCACCATTGACTGAGCTGATCAACTCATTCTGCATTGTCGAGTTTCCTCTGCTCTAGCTTATTCTCTATTTTCTCCTGAAAAATGTTGAAAAGAAAATCATCAAGAGTAGCTCATGTATGAAGTTTACAGTAGATCAAGTTCAACACATTATAAGAATTTTTCTTTTGTGAAAATACTTGTAATAAATTAAGAAAAGAATCTCTAATTACTTCAGTTTCAAGATCAGCATGTATAATGCCCAGCTAAGAGCTCTCATTCCCTGAGTCAAGTTCAGAAGAAAAGGGGAAAACTTTACTGAGATTGATAGTAAAATCGTTTGGTGCAAAAGAGGATTTTCCTTACAAATCAGAGTAAATATAACTGGTCAAAAGATCGCTTGATTAAATCAATCAACAAAAACAAAAAATTAGAGAAACAGTGGTTTAAACTGAAAAAGGTCAAAAGAACGCTTGATCAAGTTGTGAAATCTGATTAGCTTTTTCTCTGTTTTCTCCTGAAAAATGTTGAAAATAAAATCTTAAAGAGTAGCTCATGTATGAAGCTTACAGTAGATCAAGTTCGACACATTAAAAGAATTTTCTTTCGTGAAAATACTTATAATAAATTAAAAAAAGAATCTTAAACACTTCAGTTTCAAGATCAGCATGTATAATGCCCAGCTTTGAGCTCATTCATTGACTCTTCATTAGAAGAGGGATAACCTTACTTGAGATTGATAGTAAAATCGTTTGGTGCAAAAGAGGACTTGCCTTACAAATCAAGTGATCAAAAGATCACTTGATTCCATGAGAGAGAGAGAGAGAGAGAGAGAGAGAGAGAGAGAGAGAGAGGGAGGGAGAGATTAACAGAAAAGAGAACAGAGAAAGAGAGAGACGGAAAAGAGATAAGAGGGCGTTTTATAGGGAAGTGAGGACTGAGGAGAGACTAGGGGTGTCAATGGGTACGATACGGGTTGGGTAGAAGTATTTTCATACTTATACCCACTAAGAATTGACCTTACCCATACTCCACGTGCACACAAGGTGAAAAGAAAATTTGGAGAAACAACTCACTCACGTCAGGGGCCTTTCTCTCCAACGGCTTAATGCAGAAAAGAACAAAATGGACAGGCGCCAGTGCAGAGATGCTTTTTCTCCAACGTCCTTCCTTCTTGCTGCAAGGCGTGAACCCTGCATAGTGCATCCCAACCCTCTAAAAGTCAGCATCCAGTGGCTCCTATGCTCTTTCATTAGGATTGCCAGCATGGCTATTTTTTATTGGATAACGCACTACAGAGACCTAGCTTATAGACTAAGCAACAAACCTGAGCCCTTTGATCAAGAATATGAAGATGAAACATGAAAGCTTGAGATCCTGCCAGCACATACATGCCCTATGCCTCTCCTATAAATACAGCATCTGAAGATGAAGGATGGACGATACCTCACACACCCAGACGATACAAAATTACAAATATCACAGCTACCTATAGGCTGCGCATAATGCACCTAATACACTAGCCAAAGCTCTGTTAGCTTACCACCTCATAGTTCATAATATAGTTCTTAGCAAAATCCCTGTTCTTTCTTCTTCTTTTTCTGCAAATCTATAGATATATAGCATTGTTTGTATAGCCTTGAGGGCTCTGATGTGTATCAACTTACTTCGATCGAGAATAAAACTTCATTGAAGAGTTTGCATCTTCTTCATTTTCTTTTGTTATTCTTACTGTTCATCTGTGATCTTTCTTCTACATTCGTTTTTCTTGTTCTTTTGATCTTTGATTTTGAAGCTTCAAGGGAGAGCCTTGTGCTGCAATGGCAAGAGCACAAGGCTTGATGATAAAAAATGCGCCTTTTGTTCTCTGTCTCTGTGATTGTGCTTGCTTAAGCTTTGTTTACAATAAAATCCATTTGCTCCGACCATTTCATGATTGTGAGCAAGTGTAGATCTTTCATTTTTTTTTAAATCTGTTGAAGCAAAAAATGTGTGAATGTTCTATTAAAAGCAGCTTTGTTATTGAACAGGTTGAATAGAATAGATATTCGATGATCTAAAAGAAATATATCACATTAGGTAGTTGCATTCTCTCATTTGTCCGAAAACAATATAAAAAGGTTCCTTTTACTGTTCAATAAAGAATAATAATGTATTCATATCCAAACGTTATTTTCTATATCTTAAATAAATAAATAATGACCCTTTGACATCTTTTATGATCTGTTTCCCTTTTATCACTAAAAAATATTTTCTTATATAATAAAAAATATATACAAAACTGTTTTATTCTTTCTTCTTCTTTCTTTGTTGCTATGATGACTTCTTCTTTTCTGTTTCCCTTGAATCCCTTGCCAAAATTAATATTGGAGAGGATGCATCGAGTTGAGCCAGCTGGTATCCTCTTTGCATCTGATCCACTTGAAGTTTTGATCAAAGGACTCATTATAAGGGATTAAAGTGACTTTAAATAAAAAAAATTAACACACAAGGGGTCATAGAGTTGATCCAGCTGGTATCCTCCATTGATCTCTCAACCTAAGTTCCCAAGGGCCTGTTTGGAAAGATATGAAACCTTTAGAGGTGCTGTTATGCTGCCAAAATGCAAAGTGACAGTGACTCTAAGGATTTGTTTGCAAATGGTGAGAGATAGAGGATCAAAATGCAAAGAGGCACTAGCTTAGGCTACATGTCATGTCCTTTGTATTTTTGATCCAATGACATCTTGATGATATGCCTAAATATGCAATACTCAGATACCAGGGGTCTATGTGCAATATTTCACATGTTTCTGATTCTGATGAGTATATTATGGAATCTATTTTCAAAGATTTTGAAGCTTGCATGCTCTTGATTTTATTTCATGTCCAACTGGTACAAGGCAGTGGCCTTTGAGCACTTGAAAACCTGTCATGAATCAAACCAGACCTTTGATTATGTGCAATATGCATTTAATTGACCACTGGTACAGTACCAAGTCCAAACACAGCCCTTAAGCCATGTTCAATGCCCACTGTCACAGTGATGTGCACCAAAATGCACTGATTTGACCTCTGCTGACAAAATAGCAAGTATGGACCATTACAGGGACCAAACTGAAAATATAAGATCACAGTCCAATAAAGAACTCCAAAACACACACTTTCAAGACAAATTTTATATTTTTCTGATGTTATTTCGGTTTTTAATGAATTTCCAAAGTCAGTCAACCAAATCTGGAAAATGCTGGAAAAACAATGCACATGACCTGTTCTGGCCGCACTGGCAATTTGAGATCTTTAAAGGGACTAAAATGCAAAAAAATCACATATTCAGTAACTACATTCCAAGATGACCAAAATAGACATCTCACTCGTTTACTTTGGTGTAGTATACTGCTCTGCATAAATTTCCAAAATTAATCCAAATTAAATAGAAAATTTCTGCACACATGAACATATATGCTCCTGTCAGAATCATATTGACCATTTCATGATTTGACAAGAACTAAAATGAAAAAATAATATTTCCATCATGTAGATAATTCAAAAAAAATCAGTTTAAACATAAATTTTGTATCATTTGGATTTTTCTTTTATTTTCTATGATTTTTCAAAGATTGAACAAAATCAAAATCAGATTGACAGTTCTTGACACATATGCCCTTGTAACTTTCTGAAAATTCACAAAAATATAAATGAAATCCCAAAAAATGATAAAACTTAATATTCATGTTCCTGATATGATATATTGCAAGCCCATAACTCAAATTTGCATGATTCATGAATAAACCGACAAATAAAAAATTATTTTAAAATATACACCTATGCATGCATGTATATATATGAACCCCATGATACATGTATTGAAACTCTTCCCAAAAATTGAATTGAACTGCCTTAAAGCCGCTGACATGACTTCATGTACTCAAACCAAGCCAATTGACCCCTGAACTATGATCCAAGTTCACAACACCTGTGCTATACTTCGTTGGTACCAAGTCAGAGAAGAGGCACAACCAAAATATACTTAACTCCTCAAATTATGTGTCCAAACTTGTTACAATGATTTCTAAACATGATATAGGTACCATGACGAAGCCATACAACCCCAGGTGATGCTCCAAAATTCTTGAAGGTAGTACCGGTACTATATTGATACCAAACCGTGAAGCCAAGAACTCAATCATGCTTAAATCCTTGATCAAGCTCAAATTGATAAATGCTCAAGCCTATGTACCTCTTTACGATGCTAAATGACCAACCAATTGAAGAAAAAACCGATCAATTTGATGAGAATCGGAGTAAACCTCAAACGGTACCGATGATCTAATCGCTGCTGAGAATCGCCGCCCTGATGGCCGCCGGCGGCCGACAAAGCCATCTTTTTGTCCCTGATGTAAAGACGATCCTATTGGTGCTAGTATCTGGCCGTTCCATGGCCGGAAGCTCATCGGAGAACTAAACCCTAGTCGGGAACCGGAGGCGTCCGGTGTATATCAAACTCCATCAGCCATGCACAATCTTTGATGCAATACTTGCCCTGTGATCCAGGCGCCAAAAGAAATGTTCAAATCAATACACATATCTTAAAGTTCAAAGCTGATCTAAAGGCCAGAGTTTAATCCAAGTATAACGATATCTGACAAACTGGACCCTGTCTGTCGGGTTCAATAAAGATCTGATCAGCCAAATCTTGAAACCCGATGTTAATCTCAAAGGCCCATAAGCCTGATCCAAATCTGCACTATAATTGATATACAAATAACTCAATCTCAAAGGCCCAAATATGATCGAAAGGCCCATGTCCACTCTCAGATTAAATAAATTAAATTAAGAAAAGCTCTTTTCCAAATAGGCCCTTCTGACAAATAAAATATGCGACACAGTCCTCAATAAATTATAATTTGATCCTTTTCTGTATAAAATCTTCATAAACATGCACTTCCAAGCCTAATATTCAAATCAAACCCTATACAAAGCCTAAATTACATACTTAAGTCATCTGAATGTTTATAAACAAGTCCCTAAAACATAAAAATATTTACAAACAAGTCCTTTCTGATCATAACTTCTTCGTTTCAAATTCAAATTGACTCAAACCAAAACTAAATGAACCCAAATTCAATTCTCTATCATTATAAATCAAATTCAAACATGTTCAAATTTCAACCATAACCTGAAATGACCAAAATGTCCTTTTAATAATCAAATGTCATATTTTCGTAATAAAATCATAAAATTTTATAAAAGATGTTGCACATTGCATAGCATAATCACATGATGAACATGTATATAAATTTTCATGATATTTTAAATGACTAAAATGCTTCTCTCTGCATATGCATTATAATTTCTCAAACACATATGAACATATACGCATGACCATATACATGCATACATATACACACAATCATATGAATGTCTAAAGCAAACGAGAACCAACCATATGACTAAAATGACAATACATGAGCCCATTTTAGCCACATTACTCAGTTCAGACCACATAGGCACAAATCCCGGAATGAACGAGGTGTTCAGTTAGACCCGAAAGGTCTTTCTGATGTAATTAACGGCGGGGGCTTGCACCCGTCGGGAGTTAAACGTCTCCACAATCAAATAATAAAGCACTGGCTAACTGATCATGAATGTAGGTCTGGCTAAGGGTGAACCGGAAGGTATGCAGAAAGATTTTTAGTAATGCCCCGAGTTTGGTGCCTTGCTCATGTTCATTTGGGAACTAGAGCACTGAACCCATGCAGGAGCATTTCCCCACAAAATATGTCTACATCGTTAGCTAACCTAACCATTCAACTTTCTACAACCTACAAAATTAAACCACATTGAGAGAATGAGAGGTGGGTTAGTTTAGGTCAATTTATACTAGCCTAAAAATTGGTTTATTCTATCTTAGTTCAGCTCAATTAAATCACGTTTGACTGAATAGCTAAGAATTATAGCCCTTATTCCATTGTTTAATTCACAATCAAACATCAACCTCAAGACTAACCGAAATTTGTAAGTAAAATGGATAAACTTGATCATTTTTACTGCATCAACCTTGAAATTAAACATTTAACGTGAGAATTAAGTTGAAAATAAATATATGGAAGCATGTTCCTGAATGTGAGTCCCACACAATGGTGATTACTTTAATATTTGACTTATAAATATGTGTACATTAAAGGTGAAACAATGAAATTAAATGATCAAATTGAAAATTTATAAAAACTTAAAATTTATAATTTGAACATATAAATTTGTACTTCTTAATTTTATAATTAAGTATTCTGTTTGAAATGTAATTTGTATAAAAAATAATAAAAGACAAATTAGTAAATGTGAGAACTGAATAATTAATATTTTCTATTACATAAATGAATAATTATAAATATTGCAAAAAAAAGTAAATTATAAAAAAAAAAAATGTAACATCTCTCCTTGTAGTCATGGCACATATTTAAGGATAAAGATATTTTGTCAATAAATTTGGAAAAAGAATATTTTGTTTGTTGTTTTGAAAAATTAGAATAATTTATAAAATTTCCCACTCATAAACTATTCATTAGTTATATAAATAGATTGTATCACCGTCAAAATCTTTTTTTCTATATAAAAGAGTTGTTTACATATATGATGTAATGTTTCTTTGTATTTTAAAAAATGTTGTATCAGTGTATCTACTTATCCGTATCCGTAAAGTATAACTTGAAACATGCAATTCACACAGTCTTGAATTGTGTGTGAATTGTCACACACAGATAATGTTGAAAATAAACATTATATGATAAGTCATGCAAATTTACTTAGCAAGAAGTATTTTTGTTGTGTACAAAGTGTGAAAATTATATACGTAGCATATTCGATCTATTTTTATAGATAGAGTTGTATCACCCTACAAAAAACAATTAAGCATATCATAAATTAAAAATCTATAGCTATATAAAACTAGCTAGCGTTTTATTATATTGAATTGAAAATGTATATGATTATTTAAAAAAATATTATTTCAAATATAATGAGATAATGGAGAATACTAAATTAATAATGAAGCATGTTCGGTCTATTTTTATAAATGGAGTTTTATCTCCCTACAAAAAAAATAATGGAGTATATTAATAAATTAAGAATCTAGAGCTATATAAAACTAGCTAGTGTTTTATTATATTGTAATGAAAACGTATATGATTATTTTAAAATATATTATTTCAAATATAATGAGATAAATGACACTAAAGTTAAACTTATAATTTATCACGTATTTTTTACGAAGGTATATATCACAAGGGGCATGCCGATTTGCAACATGCGGTTTAGTAAATATGTCTGTATATATATGTTGAATATTTGTTGAATATTTAATTATAAATGTATATGTATATTTAATGTTGAATATTGAATTTATTGTTTTATGCATATTGAATGTTACATATTGAATATTATTTTCTGTGTAATATTGTATGTACGTTTAGTGTCTAATTATGCTATTTCATTTATAAATTGAATAATAAAAAGATAACATATAAATTATAATGGTTTTTAAAACAAACGGTATACTAAAGATAATAAACACAATTAATTTATCAAAGGCTCTTATGCCATCCAAACCAAAAACTATGTAACATAGTGTATTGAAAATGACCGACTGAATCGTACCACCTGCGAACCAGACTTGGACCAGTCCCAATTGAGGTTTTGATCCTTGACTGGACCAAATTGTTGCTAGAGACGGGTCTAGCACAGTTTTAGACTGGTTTTTTTCTACTAGATCCGAACGGTTCTTAACCTGTGGCGACCGAGACCATGGCAAAACTGAACTGGACCGAACAACACTGTGGCAACCCGGACCTAACCCATGATGGATCGGACCAAAACCAAATTATTTCATCTTGTTATTTATTTCATTACAAATTTGTATTACTTCATCTCGATATTTATATATATGATTAAAAAATTATATTATTTCATCTTGATATTTATTTCGTTACAAATTTGTATTATTTCATATTATTTGATATCTTAAAATCATATTACTTAAAAAATAAAAAATAAAATTATTTTAAAAAAAAATAAATGCCCGAATTACTTTAAAAAAATGAATTATTTTGATATCTAAACGGAAGTATTTTAAAACAATAGATTTAAAAAAAAAAAGACTTAGAATGAAATAATTTGTTGTTAATATATTGTCTTAAAATAATTCGGTTTTGAAAGATCAAAATAATTTATTTTTTAAAGTAATTCGGTTTTTTATTTTATTAAAGTAATTTGGTTTTATAAATAATTGATAAAAAAAAAAATTGGACTGGACAAACTGTGTGGGTCTGGACCATGGTCTCTGACATGGGTTTGGATTATCCTCTCTAAATTTAGACCTTTTAACCCGGACCTTGCGGACCCGTGGACCGGAGAGGCCCATAAACCGGGGGTTTTGAATTAGACCGGACCAGACCATTATGTTTGCATAACACTAATGTAATATATATCTGTGTGTGTGTGTGTGTGTGTTTTTTTGCATAATTTGGGCCGGATCGGAGGGGCAATTGGGCTTGAATTATTGACCGTACTGAGCGATCAACAGAGAATGAATTCTTGTTTTTATTGATTATGCGAGGTCTTAAGTGCCTGTGTGAACAAAATTAATAGGAAATGAGATGGTGTTTAAACCCTTTGATCGATGTGCAGCTAGCTCTAAGGATGCTTTTAATAACAGCTCTTTCTTTTACAGTGAGGGTTTAATTATGCTTTTGGTAGGGAAAAAGGGACCTTATTTTAATTATGCTCTTTCTTTTACAGTGTAAGGGTTTAATTATTATGCTTTTGATGCTTTTGTTTATGTTAACTTGAAAAGTACAAATTTTAAAATATATATGCATTCGTTTATGAATAATTAAAAGGTATTGAATCTGATCTAATAATTATTTGTCTAAATATTATATAACATCTTGGGTATAATTGTCAATTTTGATGGTTAAATCACTTAAAATGTCTTCAAAATTAAACAAAAAAAACATTTATTATACATGCATTTTGCAGTAGATGCCATGCTACACTTATTTTTGACATAAAATTTGATATATTTTCCTAAATTGATCTAATAATTAATAAGTTGCGAATATTTTTTATACTACTAATTCTGGATCATAATTAAAAGACATCAATTTTGAATATATCTTTCCCTCATTATGAATTAAAAAATATGTAATTTTCTTGTTTAAATTTATATATTTAAAAAATAATAAATACTTTTTAGCACTTCATATAAAATAAAATTATGCTATATTTATATTATATTAATTATTGAAATGAAGCTATATATAATTAATTAAGATAAACTGAATTCACAATGATAAAATTATGCTATACTTGTGAACCAATTCCGTTTTAGAACGAAGCAAGGCGCAACCGCGCAAGCATTAAAAAAAAGGGTACTTAAATATTTTGGAATTTTTTTATCTCGGTACGTACCCAACCCCAACAAAAAGGGATTCACATCTGTTGCGATGCTAAAAAGTGAATAGTAAATCTAAATCTCAAGTTTTTGAAATGCAACTGTTTAATAATTTATGTATATGTATTTCAAAACAATTGATTTTTTTTTTTTTGCACAAATCTAGAAACAATTCAACAGTTGAATTTAGAAAAATAGAAATTGTAGGATACTGTTTCATGGGTAAAGAATTGTAGGAGACTCGAATCCAACAAAAAGAACTCATCCTAATAGGCTAATACAATACCCCATGGATAACGATTATCGGCTCAGGTGTACCATGTCCGTCCGGGCCGGGGATTGCAAAACATAACCTATTTGGCGTGCTTACTGTGTTCGTGGGTCAACTGAATTTTTTTTTCTCGTGCACACAGCAGAAATTAGTTCAATTTCTATTTCCATTTCTAACACGAGAAGGCATCCGAACAAGACCTAAGTGAGAATTGGGACTGGTACGTGACAAAAGGGGTCAACGTTTCTTCAGCCAATCAGCACCTCTTATCGGTCCACCTGTTCTCTTACCTGCCTAAACGCAGAGAATTAAAAAATTTCTACGAATATGAATTTTGGGTCAGCAGATTCTCAAAATCCAGATGTTAAAAATAAAAAACATTCAAAAGCTATCAGTGGGTCAAACTAGAAATAAAAAATAAAAAAATTAAGCAAGATCAAAAGTTGTGAGTTGTATGTAATTCAGACACAATAGTTTAAAAATCAAGAAATTAAGCAAGGCGAAGAATTGGCAAGACCTTATATAACTCTAGTTACCAAGCTTGTTGCCAGTTTCTTCTATAGTGACAAATCCAATCCTAAATCAACCTAGCTTAATTGAGCAAACTTAATCGAGAGAATCGAGAGAATAAACGGGCAAAAAGGGGAATCAAAGCAGCTCCAATCGACCTAGCACGAATCCTGAAGATGATGAACGGACTCTTAATAAACTTCACTGACGACATTCTTTTATCAATTAGTGAATCCGGAGCATTTTTTTTTTTACTTAGCACGAATCTCAAAGCCCAATAATGCTACCCCTATGTACCCCGAATCTCGAACCGGCTGAAATTTAATTTCAAACCGTAAAGCAAGGCCCATCTCTATAGTAACAGACGACATATGGTCCAGTTGTCAGCAAGAAATGAGACTTCAATCTGCGCCTGCACTAATCCTAGAGCCCAAAACTAATGGACTCATCCCAGCGGCCCAAGCGCGCATCTTTACAGGCCCAAATAAATAAAATACCCCTTTTACAAATAAGCCCTATTGACAAAACTAAATCCCAGCGCCATCCTTAAAGAAAATATATATGTACCCGTGGTGATTAAAAGCCCTTGCAAACAAGTCCTTGTCTCGTATAATTTTACCTTAAATCCTACAAAACCTCAAAGTCACAAATCCAGTCCCTCTAAAAATTATAAATAAGATCCTGAATTCAAAAATCTTTACAACTCAATCGTTTCGGCTCATAACTTTCTCGTTTCAAATCCGAATTAACTCAAACCAACTCCAAATAAACTTAAATAGAAATCCACACAATCCAAATCAAATATAGAACAATTCCAAAGCCCAATTAAAAACATATCCAAATAAATCCCAAACCAAATCCAATAAAGCCCAATCAAGCTCATATCCCTCAAAATCACAAAACCAAGTCCAAATCAAACTCAAGCAAAGACTAGTCAAAGCCCAAAGGCTACAAATCAAGCCTGATTCACACGAAACATTATATTTTAAGAAACAAATCATAATATCCAAATCATACATTAATAATTAATTTCTTCAAATCAAATTTACACTCCTTTTTTTTCTTTTCTTTTTTTCTTTTGTGTGTGCAAAACGGTCCGTCGACTAATTTATTAATAAAAACAACACTCAATTGCAGCAGCTGATTACATTGGATATCTAAATATTGTATTTCTATTGTAACCCTCAGTACTAAAATCCCTAGCTCACATTACAATCTTTAAAAATTAGGTAAGAATATATACTATATATATGTGTTCGTGTGTCTTTATGTCATTTCATTTAGGGATCACTGGATTCATTGCTCTCTTTGTTTGATAGTTTACTTTGTTGAGAGATTATTGGATTCAAATGCTTGTGAATTGTAATATGTACTCGCTTCGGATCCAGACTAGACCTGATAATTCACAAACAAATTATGAATATCTATCTATCCGGAGCCAATATATTAGCCTCGAAATATCTACTATTAGATGCGGTATTTGAAACCGGACCCTATCAGATCGATCGGATAGCACATCTAGTCCAAATGTAAAAATGACTTTGATATCACTAATTAATACGGTCATAAAACATATGTGCTCATTATTTTTAGAAAAAATGTAAATAATAATTTAAAAATCAGATATGTTCTAATTTGAAGTTTGCAACAAAGCACAAATATTAAATAATTGAAACTATTTTATGCAAGTATTATATGACTATATATATTTAGACGGAAAAATAGATAAAAAAAAAATGAATAAAATTAGATTGGACCTAAACATAGCTAAAATTACATTTAAAAAGGCCGAACGTACCAAATAAAAATCACGTCTTCGATCTCCATTTCAAATTAAAGATGGATGTTGAAGCTAACACAAACACAAAGGGAAGTAATGAAATTAGAAGTAGAAGTATTAATGAAGCAGCTGGAACTCGTCAAACGAAGTTAGCTTATTTAATATCACTCATCTCTTTTTTCTGCATTATTTTTTGTCCAGTGATGATTTATCATGACAGCAACAATCACAATCCATTGTTCATGTGGATACCTCAAGGTTTAGGATTGTTATCCGTTTGGTTTTTATGTCAAGCAACTCATAAAGGCGACGATCCCACACAAGATAATTTGTACGCACTTTGGTTCTCTTTCACATTCTCATTGATGATCACCATTTGTTTTTTCTATTTGCTCAACAAAAACATCTCTTTATCCTACTCATCTATTATTTCCTCTATTCCTATTCCTATTCCTTTGTGGTGCTTCCTTATTCCTGTTGTAATTTTTGTTTTCGTAATAGCGAAAATTGCACTGTGCATGATTTATTTTGACGGATCACGTCATACAGTTCTCCCCAAGATCAAACGTTATATCTTTATTATTTTTTTTATTTTTATTTTTACTTTTATTTTTATGTTTAATAAAAAATATTGATGTTATATATGTAAGGGAGACTGCAGAATTTATATATATATTAAGGCTTTTGCTTGTGGGAATGTATGTCAATGAGATGATCATGTGTGTGTGTGTGTATATCCAGGTGTTTGCTTGCTTTATATAATTCCCCATAGTTTATAATGTTCGTGTATTGCTATATATAATTCCCCATAGTTTATAATGTTCGTGTATTGCTATATATAATTCCCCATAGTTTATTTATAATTAATGCGCCCGAACCAGAATAACTAGTTAGTCATCACCATACGATCGATAATTCATTAACAAGAAAGAAAGGTGAAATAAATACAGGCTAGCTAAGGCTTTATTCGGTTTTCAAAAATCAAAATCAAATTTAATCGAAATAAATAGTCCAATTCAATCAGTTCGATCCACACCAAATTAAAATACACAAACTAGCTAGAGTTTTATTCGGTTTTCAAAAATCAAATCAAATTGAATTGAAATAGAATAAGATCCGAAATGAACAAACCGAAGTAAATTTCAGTTTGTTTGGTTGAACTGGAATATAATATTATAATCATAGAAATGCAATTCACAACCTAGCTCAAAAACACAAATTTCAGCCAAATTTCACTAAGTTCTTCTCGAAGAAAAATAGGGACCAGATACCTAGCTATTTATATAGAGCAAGAATAGTGCTAATCTCAATTTTGAAAATAGTAGCTAATTCAACGTTTTGTAGGATTTAGTAGAATTTTGAAAATATTAGCCTATTAATAGCTGAGATATTTCTTTCAAAAATTAAGTACAATGGAGGTGGACAACAGAGTAGCATTATTAGAGCAATTAGCTGGATTTCTTAAATTTTATTTAATGATATACTGTCTACTTCATTTTATTTGTTCAGAAAAAAATATATATATATATATATTAGCAATAGAGATGGTGGTCAATCGGATGATTAAGAAAAGCAATTTCCTTACAATTACAAGGTACTGGAATTGGTTTGAGTTAATTCGGGTTTGAAACGAGAAAGTTATGAGCCCAAACGATTGATCAGCGCTTGGGCCGCTGGGATGAGTCCATGAGATTTGGGCTCTAGGATTAGTGCAGGCGCAGATTGAAGTCTCATTTCTTTTTGGGTTGCTGACAAGTGGACCATATGTCGTCAGTGATCGATCTTGAGGAAAGATTGGTGCTAGGTCAATTGAATTTGAAGCTGCTTTGATTTCCCTTTTGTCCGTTAATTCTCTCGATTCTCTCGATTAAGTTTGCTCCATGCAAGCAGAAAACAAATTAAACAAGCGTCGGATGGGGGAAAAGTGATCGAGCTGACCATCTGATGAATCATCATTGGATTGGCTACATGCATCAATGCATGGCAATGAGAAGAACTGTACTGTTGTGTTAGATTTACGACGACATCACGCACATTAATTAATCAGCCTTCAAAATGGCAGTGATCGATGTAGCTCAACTGAAATTGCATGGCCTACCTTTGACCAAGGCACCCATACTAACTAAGCTAAGGTCAATGCACCTGACAATGACATGCATATGCCATGGGTTATAATTCATGTTAAATAGCAAAAATTAATATTTCAAAGTACTTTGCTTAAAGCATAAGCTGAAAATGAACAAGTTATATTATAAACGGCCTCCAACACCGTACCTACATCGATCTAATTGAAAATTAACAAGTTCTTTTTAGGCTTCATCAGATATATTAATTAATTAATTATAAAAAATGTATTAGCATTGTATCTGCTATTTATGCAAATATCGGGTTGGGTTCAATTATAGGTCGAATAATCAAATTAAATCCATATCCTATCCATTATAATATCGGTTTAGGTTCAAATCCGGATTAAATATTAAAATATTAACTTTGTAACTGTACTTATAATTTAACCGGTTATATTTTTAAACCATTTTTCATCCAAATTAATCGGATCCGGATCTATTCCAGTTGAGATGTGATTCGGTTCTTGATCATAACTAGGGGTGTTCATTGGGTCCGGTTTAATCGGTTTTGGACCGAACCAAATTAGATCGGTTCAAACGGTTCGGTTTTTTCGATTTAATGGTTCGATTTGGTTCGGTTCAGTTTGGTTCTATTTTTGAAACCGAATTATAACTCTAGTTTGCCTAGTTCTGTTCGGTTTGAACCGAACTGAATCGATGAACACCCCTAATCATAACCAGATAATCGGATAAAAATATCAACTCTGATTAATTTGGGCATCAAATATCTTTAAAATATCATTTATAATATTCAAATACATTAATTGTAACATTTCATACAAAATACTCTGTACCAAAATGTTATCCGAATGTTTAAATATGGAATAGATATGTTTGGCGAAAAAAATAAATTACGGGATTCAAAAATGTTATACTAACTTAAATTAAAATTATGTTGCGAAACAAAATTAATTATTGTTATATATGTTTCAATTTAGAAGTACTTTATTAGATTTTAAATTAGCTCATTTCATGTAATGTTACTTTTCTGCAAACAATGTATGCAGTTATATATAAGTCTTGTAAAAAATCAGCAACAAAATTATAACGTAGCGTTTTGTTTTAGCAGATGTGTGTATATTTTAAATTAGCGTGTTGTTTTAGCACGTAAGCTCCTATGTTATTTATTTCTTTTTCATATAATACATGCATAAAATAGTTTCTATTTAATATTTGTGCTTTGTTGCAAATTTCAAATTATAAAATATCTAATTTTAAAATAGTATTCACATTTTTTTTTTATAAATACAATGAGCATATATGTTTTATGACATCAAAGTCATTTTTACATTTGGACTAGATGTGCCATCGGGTCGGATAGGGTCCGGGTTCGGATACCGCATATAATATATAGTAGATATTTTAGTCTCATATTTTGGCTCTGGGTAGATAGATACTCATAACTTGTTTATGAATTATCGAGTCTGGTCTAAATCTAGAGCGAGTACATGTCACAATTGATGGATGAATAAAAGTTCAAGGAATAGGGGTCAATTGATCCTTATTTATTTTCAAATTTTATGTATTTATATATGATTTTCGAGTAGAACTAAGGTGTTCTTAAGCTCACCAAGCTCCTTTGTGAGCTTAACTCAAAAATTTATCAGATTGACTTCAAACGACGGATCCAAATTGTTGAAACCGATCTACTTCATGAGTGATGCATTTACATGTTAAATTTTTAAATTTTTGAACTAATTTAGTAGGAAATATGGCAAAAAAAAAAAATATATATATATATATGATTAAGACACCTTCAATTTTTTTTATTTTTTGGCTAAGTTATATACTAATATGTATCAAAACTAACGTGGAATGATCATTTTCCAAAAATCTGACGGGTAATATACTAATATAGCATAATTAAAGATTTCCGCACTTTGTAATGCTTTTTTTAAGTTTAAAAATCTGATGGTTGGATGTGATTGATCTAAATGAAATTTTATGCTTCAAACTCTGATTTATAGCATGCAGGAGCTTGCTTCTATTTTTATTATATTTTATTAAGTTAGTTGACAAGACACAAATTAATTTGATTGGTCTTTCTTTTAAGGAGAATGTTATATAAATGTTTGACTTGACCAAATTAAGCAATTGAAATTGAACCGACATCGATCAGATAACAGACATACCAATTTACCATTAAATTAGCAATCAATTTCCCCAACGGAAACGGTCGGCGTTTCGGATGTGTGAATGCCTTTTCAATTCCCAAAATCTTCCAAATTGGAATTTCCATATGTTTTCTTTGTGATAGGTTACAGACAGTTAGTCTTATATATATATATATCCGTGTTGACTTGTTACAGTAACAAATTTTGAAGGCTAGAATTGGACCTTTGAAATAGGTACACCAGCTTAATATATATAGTCACAGTACATGCATCACGAGGCTTCACTAATGAATTAATTAATTAATTGCAAGCTGGTTCACATTCAAACCGTATTCTATTCAACAGTACTTGTAGGATTTTTCTGTTTAATTTTAAGGAATTTGGCAGGTAAAATCCTCGCTAGCTATATATATACGTATGCGCTTATATATTTTCTAGTAAGTTTCCTCTATAACCGACTATCAATTACCATCGATCTATATATACTCAAATTAATTGAACCCAAAATACTCAAATTAACCACATATATTCCTCATCTAAAACCTCATTAAAAAATATATATATACTGCTCTTACGACTCGATCGATCGATCTGCATTGAAACAATGAGCTATCCTGACACAAGAGAAATGAAGACACCTAAGCGCCACCCCGCATGCCCCGGAAAGAGAAAATGCCAACTACCAGGCTGCATTCACAATGCACAAAGCTCAAGCTGGTTCTCCACTGATGAAATTTCCGTTGATTCAGATCAAGTTAACCAACAATATCCTTCTGTTAAGTTTGCTGGAGGTTTGTTATATCAGCGACTCGGTGTTGCTCCTGATGTTAGGGTCGGGATCGATGATGAACCGAATGCAACCATTAGCAAAATGGTGTGTATTGCACACATTAGGGAGATGTGTGACATTATACTTGAAAAGATTAGGTCTTGCATGAGTACTAAAAAGCCGATGTAGGTCGTAAATAGAGACAGACTTAAGAACAAGCACTGGGTCAATTGACCCTCATTTTTTTTTATTTTTTATTTTTGTTTTTATGTACGATATTTTATATAATTTAAAGTAAAATGTTATGGTATTGAAAAATTGACTTCCACTCTCTGTAGAACATTTTATATGATTGACCTCCTAATTATGTGTTTGATCCCTATGCTTCGAAAGCCTGGCTCCATCCCTGAACCTATCAATTTATGTACAAATTAATGTGCAAGATATATATATATTAATTCATTATAATGCTTGTTTTTTTTTTTTTTGTGTGCTTAAACTGGTTGATAAAATAGTGTAAGAAAGGAAGTAAATTGTAAGCAGGTGACCATTAGCTCGTATAAAAAAAAAATATTGTATACACATACATATACACACATCGTTGACTATATATTCTTGAGTTGATATGCATTTCATGTGTACGTATATGTAATTTTTATTTTTATTTTCTTCTGAAATAAATCATGGAAGTTTCTATGTGTTTATCGATCTTGACTAGACAATACAACAAATAGAATTTGCGTTCTCTCAATGACTACTTCCATGCATACTAAGCTAGCTATACTTAATTAATTTACTGGTTTAATTCTATTGTGATTCAGAATTAAATCGACGCGTTATTTATGATTATACGTAAACTCAACAGCAAAGCAAAAACAAAAACGTGTCCTACATATTTGATTAAATGAATTCCTCATAGATATATATAGTCTAGGAATTAACGCTGACAAATTAATTACAGTTCCCATGTATACATATTCTAGCTCCAAGTTTGAATGTATCCTATCAGCCGATATATATTAAGTGCAATAACTTTATTAATTTGAAACAGGAGCTAGGCAGATTTTTTTCCGTGATTTTTTTTTATAACCATAAAGTAAAACAAATTAATAAAAATAACCATAATACCAAATTAATTTCAAAAGTAACCAAACCGTCCCACTGAGGACATAAATAAGATTGAACATTTTTGTTTCCTATAAAATATTGAATATTTTTCTTTTCTCATTTTTAGATGAAAATATTAAGATCCAAAAAACAAAATATTACTATAGCAGACCGCCCTACGGAGGGCGGTTCTGTCTCTATAGAGGACCGCCCCACTGTGGAGCAGTGTGGTGTTCAAGGAGTACCACCCCTCAGTGGGGCTGTTTGGTTACTTTTGAAATTAATTTGGTATTATGGTTATTTTTATTAATTTATTTTTATGGTTATGAAAAAAAATCACGGGATTTTTTGTATTCTATGTTTGCAATATATATATATATATATATATATATATATTTTTCCTTTCGCCACTTACTGTTGAATTCTTAAATTAATTAATGTCCCATTTTTCCATCAATGAAATAAATATTATGTACTAGTCACGCAATTAATTACTAGTAATATATACATTTTACCATATGGGATTGCTATATATGATAATGATAATACGAAACGAAGGATGGGATTGGAATGTGTGCTGTCAAAGATGGAATTCTTGGCCAGGTTAATTTATAGCTCGTTGTTTCCTTGTAATTTTCTGCTTAATTTGACTTGACCGCTAAATTTAAAGATTTAATTATGTACTCGGAAAAATTAATTAATATGACACATGTCATTAATTCCCCTGGAATGTTCCCAATTCAACTACCTTAATTTACATCAATCTGTGTCCAAACGTAAAGTAGTTCCATAAAAGTACTTACACTTATATAATTGATATCTACATTAATGCATTTTTTAATTAACAATAGGTAGGCTAGCTAGGGGTGTGCACGATCTAAAAGTTATAATAATTAACTGTTTTAAATTTAAAATGCATAATTTAATGAAAAACGATATTTAATAGTTGAAATAATTGAAAATCAACAAATATATAAGTTGAATTTGAAATAATCAGACTGCGGCTAATGAGGTTCATAGTAGCGGACCTAAGATTAGAAATAATATGGGCCTAAATATGGGCCCTGAACTTGTTCCAAAGTTATAATAATTAATTGTTTAGTTGTGGACTAACTTAATGAGGTCTAATTTGATTATTCCAACATATGTCGCCCTAAATAATTTATATTTGATTGATAGCTAAATTATACATCTAAGCTATTTCTTGTTTGATAGAAATTTGATGGTTTTAAAGAAAGACTTAGTTTGATTTTATAATGGAATTGCAACTATTAATTAGGCCCATTATTTTTAACCTCATTAGTACCGATCAGTACTAGCAACAGTATTACTCTATCAATTACAAGGGACACAACCCTTTCGGCGCTGAACAAGATGTTCTTATGGGGACTAGTATCCTCTGCGGAGTTTTTACTTGGGGGGCTGATTGGACGGCCCAGATTTAATCTCAGCCAGTGAGTGCTCGGGATAATGGAGGGGCAGTATTAATTTTGCTTTGAGATTCGTGCCAAAATCTTATTTGGTCCGTCCGATCAAAATGAACGGACCAGATTAAAAGCACCGCACAGCTCCATAGGTAAAAACTCCGTAGAGGATGTGAATTCGTTCTTATGGAAGGCAGTACATGATGGGGTGGCAACCCTTTCGGCGCTGAATAGACGGATTAGAGCAATCAGTCCAAGGTGCACTAGATGTGATCGAGAAAACGAATTCCTAAATCATCTATTGTTCTTTTGCAATGTGTCACGGGCAACATGGTTTGCGTCTGAATTCTCAATCCGAGTTAATGCCCATGGATTTCACAGAAACCTTGGTGGAGTTAACAAATACAATGAATGACACACAAATTACCATTTTTGTGTAACTTGATTTGGTGTTTATGGAAGGCTCGTAACGACTTCATTTTCAAGAAATCAAAACCAATGCCTGTCACAATCCTAAATCAAACCAAATACCTGAATCCACCTACAGTCAATTCTACTGCTAGAATGAAAAGAACAGCGAGAACCACAACACAGTTATATCATATACCCCCCCTGCACAGGAACAATCTTAGTGGATGCTTCATGGGATACCAATAAGAATGCCGGGTGGGGGGACTATTTGGTATAACCAAGGGGGACAAAGGGAACAGGTTTGGGCGGGATATATACATGCTGAGGACCCGCTACACAGTGAAGCTCTAGCAATCCTAAATATCTTGCATCAGCTGGAACAGGAAGGTCAAGATTCACAAAGGGGACAATTAAATATCTTTTCAGATTGTAAAGTTCTAGTACAGGCGATCAACAACAGTGCAATTGAAGGTCTACCATCATGGAAGGCAGCTAACACGGTGGCGGAATGCATTCTCCGTACAAGACAGTGGGGGGAGGAGATAACAATTACCTTTGCATCTAGGGACGCTCTAAAAGGTTCCCATGCGCTGGACAACTGGGCACAACAGACGAGGCTTCAATCCACGGCATTAGCGACAACACAGACGGATATCCATCAGGAGGTCACACTCAACCTGAACGAAAATTTCTTCAAATTTGATGCACAGCAGAGGAGAACGGTACCAACAGACTCGCAGTTGAAGGACGAGCAAGGAGACACCTTTACTGGTAAACTTGGGAACGAAATCAGTGATTTTCAATTTTTCTGGTAAATTGGAGGCTGTCAGAGAGCACAAGAAACTTTTGCTGTAAAAAGAAAAATCCCCCAACTCTTTTATTTTTTAAGAGAAAAAAAAAGGGCGGGTAGGCTAGCTTTAATTATTTAGTTTAGTTTTAAGGTCATAGGCCTTTTTTCTCTTTTTTAACTAAACCGGACGGAGGTCCGTTAGTTTTTATGTCATGTTATTTACTCTTTCCTAGTAGCTTTGTAATGTTCTTTCAATTCAATAAAATTACACCTACGGTTTCCCTCAAAAAAAAAATATTACAAGGGAGGCATTTGGCACTGGTACAGTGCATTTCCCACTATGTACAGTGCATTAAAAAGGGTCAATAAGAAGTACAAGTGGGAGTCGGGTTTGAACCCAATAAGGGCTTAAACCATCTTGAGAGGTAGGTTAGTTTAAGCTAATTTAGGTTAGCCTAAAGGTCCACTTATTCAATTTTAATTCGGCTCAATTAATTCACATTTAACAGGATAGCTAAGGCCTAAAAAGTCCTCATTCCACTTTTTAGTCCACAATCAAACATCACCCCAGAGACTAACCGAAATTTGAAAGTAAAATGGATAAATTTGATCAATTTTACTGCATCAACTTTGAAATTAAACATTTAATGTGATAATTGAGTTGAATATATATATATATAGAGAGAGAGAGAGAGAGTGACTAATATGATTTCAGTAGCATATGGGCCGAAGTGCTTACGGTTCAAATTTGAAATTTCAAAATTCAAAAAGTCGATCTGAACCGTTAGACGTGATCTCCATATTGAAATGTGCTTGGAGACCAAATTTTACATTTTTTTGAATTTTTTTGCTATTTATTAAGCCACTTTGAAAATCGCTGATCCAACGGTGGCACTGTTGGGTTAAGCCACCGTTGGATCAGCGATTTTCAAAGTGGCTTAATAAATAGCAAAAAAATTCCAAAAAATATAAAATTTGGTCTCCAAACACATTTCAATATGGAGAACACAACTAACTATTCAGATCGACTTTTTGGATTTTGAAATTTCAAATTTGGACTGTAAGCACTTCGGCCCATATGCTACTGAAATCATATTAGTCATTCTCTCTCTCTATGTATATATATATGGAAGCATGCTCCTGAATGTGGGTCCCACAACAATGATGTTTACTTTAACATTTGAATTATAAATATGTATAAATTAAAGGTGAAACAATGAAATTAAATGATCAATTGAAAAATTATAAAAACTTAAAATTTTATAATTTGAACATAGAATTTTGTACTTCTTACTTTTATAATTAAGTATTAAATTTGAATTGTAAATTGTATAAAAAATAATAAAAGACAAATTAAGAAATGTGAGAACTGAATAGTTAATATGTTCTCTTATATAAATGAATAATTATAAATATTGCAAAAAAGTAAATTATTAAAAAAAAAATTAACATCTCTCTTTGTACGTAGTCATGACACATGTTTAAGGACAAGGATATTTTGTCAATAAATTTGGAGAAAGAATATTTTGTTTGTTGTTTTAAAAAAATAGAATATTTTATAAAATTTCCAACTCATAAACTATTCATTAGTTATATTAATAGATTGTATTGCCGTCAAAAAAAAATCTATATAAAAGAGTTCTTTGTGTGTGTAGAGAGAGAGATGAGGGATCCACTGACACTATTTTTGGTGACACAAAATTACACCATCTATTTTTAAAAAATTTAGAGTCCAAACAATTGATCCAAACTGTTTAACATAACCTCCATATTAAAATGTGCTTAGAGACAAAATTTAACATTTTTTTTTATTTTTTTACTATTTATTAAGTATTTTACAAAATCGTTGTTTTCAGACCATTGAATTTATGTACCCATCTTAATAAATAGTAAAAAAATTAAAAAAAAATGTGAAATTTGATATGCAAGCACATTTTAATATATCCAACACATTGAACGGTTTGGATCGACTGTTTGAACTTTAAAAATGAATGATGTAATTTTGTGTCACCAAAAAATGGTATAAGTGGATTCCTCCTCATATATATATATATAGCTGGGCTATGGTGCTTCATGGAGTAAACAAGTTTTTACTCCATGGCACTATATCTTCATTTTCAAAGTTTAAATAGCTGATCCGAACCGCTCAACATGTTCTCCATATTGAAATATGCTTGGAGATCAAATTTTATATTTTTTGGATTTTTTTTTTAACTATTTATTAACTCACTTTGAAAATCACTGATCTGATGGTCCAGAAATTTTTACTGTTTTTTTACTGTTCACAGTGGATCAGCTATTTTCAAAGTCGCTTAATAAATAGTAAACAAATTCCAAAAAATGTAAAATTTGGTCTCCAAGCACATTTCAATATGAAGAACATGTTGGGCAGTTTGGATGAACTATTTGAACTTTGGAAATGAAGATCTAGCATGGAGTACAAACATGTTTTACTCCACGTCTCACCGTAGTCGGACTCTCTCTCTCTCTCTCTCTATATATATATATAGAGAGAGAGAGAGAGAGAGAGTTCGGCTAATATCATAACGTTATAATTTCAGTCTAAGTTATAACGAGTCGGTTTTCACAATTTCAAAGTCTGAATAGTCGATCCGAACCGCTCAACATGATCTCCGTATTAAAATATACTTGGAGACCAAATTACATATTTTTTGTAACCTTACTATTTTTTTAGATAGGTTCAAAATCATTGTTTTTTATGGACCAGAATTATCTGAAAACAGTGATTTTGTACCTATTTAAAAAATAGTAAAAAGTTTCCAAAAGATATAAAATTTGGTCACGATGCTTATCCGTATTCCTGTAGCATAATTTGAAAATACAATTCACATACAATCTTGAATTGTCACACAGTTAATGTTGAAAATAAGCATTATATAAGTCATGCAAATTTGCTTAGCAAGGAGTATTGTTGTATAAAAAGTATGAAAATCATATACATAGTATGTTCGAAATATTTTTATAAATTTAGTTTTATCTACCTACGAAAAATAATGAAGCATGTTTATAAATTAAGAATCTAGAGTTCTACAAAGCTAGTTAGTGTTTTATTATATTGGATTGAAAACGTATATAAAATATATTATTCTAAATATAATGAGATAATGGAGAATACTAAAAAAACATAAATGTTTGTGAAAGTTTATCAACTTAGCAAAAGGCCCAAATAGATGACATCTGAATGTTTGTACGCAAAGGTAAAAAACAAGTTTGATTAATATTAGAAGGAATAATTTAGATTTTATCCCAAACTTTCTTAGAAAAATTAAATTGGTCTCAAACTTTTATCTATACTAAAATTAGTTTCTGAACCTTTTCAAAGAAATCAAATTAGTTCCAAAGCTTTTATATGCAGTAAATCAGCCCTTCAACGTTTGAAAATATAAAAAATAAAAAATACCAAGTTTATTCCTTCCTTTCCTTTGTGGCTGCCTAACTCTGACAGGAGTGAATTATATGTATCTCCTTGTGTCTCCTCCACTTCTAGCTTCATCCACTCCCTAACGAATTTACATAATTTACATCACAGGTATTTAATTCCTGGTCGAATAAATTCATACCACAGGTATTGGATTCCGACCAAATCAATTCATACCACACATGTATTTTTCTCTTTGGCCAAATCAATTTAGACCACAGGTATTCGACTACAACAAACTTACAGAAATACAGTATGCATGTGTCGGACCTACAATTAAGAATAATAATGAAAGAAAATACAAATTGAAAATTCTTTATATTTTAATCAATTATCAATTTCATTATTTTAATTAAAGAAAGATAGTGAGAGAAAATATTTACCATTATTTGTAGATGACAAGTTCTCAAATTAGACACGAGAGTCAATAGTAAATTTGTTCCAACATCTACAAATTGCGCGACGTATGCTGCTCTTATCTTCAACATCTGGACATCCACACCACCTATGATCAATTCAACTATAGAACATGTAGCCACCTGATAATTTGAATCATAATTAATTTAGTTAGACTACTTAAGTGTATATATATGTGTGTGTGTGTGTTTGTGTGTATAAACATAATTAAATTTTATATTTTTTTTATTTTTTTACTATTTATTAAGTAGTTTACGGAACTGTTATTTATATAGATATATATAGTCTGGAAAATTTACTACTAGCAGCATTTTAACAAACTGCTGCCAGATCTGTGAACCGTCTGATTTCCATTTAGATTTGCGTCTGATGATTACTTCAGTTTGCGGAAAAAAAGAGCTTAACGGAGTCCGTCAATGCTTCTGCGAATTAAAAAAGTCCCGTCTCCTTTCTCTATCTCGTTTGCTCGCACCTTACTCCCTCTCTCTTGTTCGAAGCGGCAGCGCACCTATCTCCCTCTCAGTCTCAGTGTGCCTCCCTCGCATCGCGCCTCAACGCCATCACCACTTCTCACCTGACAGTTGCGCCTCGCCTCGCCATAGTCGTCCTCCTGTCTGGCCGCCTCTCCCTGGTTAGCATTTCTCCCTTACTCTTTCCCTCTCTCTCTGATTAGATACCCTTAGCTGCTCAGACCTTCGCTGTAGGTTTTGTTAGGTTAGCTGTCTAATCAATTATGTTATTTATAATGACCGAAGATGCCAAATGATTTAAATGATTAATATTAATTTTAGACAAATCAGGTTATGAAAATGGGCTTGTAGACGTTGCTGATTTAAATATTTTAAATGATTAGTATTAATCAATTAGCTTCTGCTAAATCTTTTGATTAATTGGAAATGTGCTTGTAGGCGCCTTGTAAACACGAGTTTTTGTACTTATTTTTTACAATATAAGATTTATAATTTTTATCTTTTCAACATAAATCGTTATATGCTTGTATTTTGGCACATGTATTTTTATATGATTGTTTGATGTATGATTTATCAAGTGCGGCCATGATGTTGTTAACTACAATACAATTTCTTGTATAGTTGAATGATGCTATCAAGTACGGCCATGGTGTGCTGACTGCTGAAGCAGAACTTACATTGTTTTTTCTTATTCATACTGCACCTAATACATACGGCACTGAACAATTCCAGCGATTCGTGCATTTGTATTGCTTTTTAGCCATGAAAACAACTACCGTATAAGATTGTATTGCTTTTTAGCCCATAAAATAATAGTCACTGTCACTCTCATTTTCATTTAACAGGCCTTGAATATTTTCTTTAGCCCATAAAAGGAAATAAGTAAATTTCTCGTTATTTATAATTTTGGGTTATTTATAATTTTGGGGCCGATGAAAGATCAAGGACAAGGGATTGAACTTAAGCTCAATTAAAACTCGGTAAAAGACGAGACTCATCGTCATTTGTACTAGGTTTATGGTTCTAAATTTTAACCTCATTAATAAATATTCTTTTGTGACTTTGAATCTTATGCAATTTACAGAAACTAATGGTTGCATTTCTTAATTCTGAAACGTGCAAAATTCATTTGGACGCTTCAATATTAGTGCAAGAATATTCTAGTTCACACGGATCTTAAAACGGATCGGATGGTCCAAATACATTAAATTCAAAAGATTATTTTTTATAATTAATGCAGAGATACGAATTCATTTTTCGGACGCTGGTAACGACTAACGAACTCCATCCATTCTAGACAAGAATATGCTGACACTCGTACTAGGTAAACTTTTGTGTTGTTGAAAGAAAATATCCAGAAAAGAATTTTAATATTTTGGCCATAAAGGGTTTCGCCGCATAAAACTTCAGGACCAAGGAAATAAATGTGCTGTTATTCCAACGGGATAACAGATTTCTATTCCAGCCATTCAAAATTTTCACGCACACATCTCAAAAAAAAATAATTCATATGTGAACCTGAATCGATCGGAATAACAAGGTTCTGTTATTCCTTAACAGCAGATTTATTTTCCAGGAGGAAACGCGTTATTGAGGTGTCCGCATTATGCTTTCCCTACGGCAAAACCCAGTGAAGCTAAAGTAAATCAACTCTACTTTACTTACTAGAACACTATTTTCAACCCGCTTCATGATTAAATACAGAGATAACCGTCGCGGTACAACTCCGGAAGAAAAAGAAATGTGTATACAAAGTTAATATCTCCATATTAAAACAGTACAACCGTCGCGGTACGATGCTTATCCGTATTCGTGTAGCATAATTTGAAACATACAATTCACATAGGTTGCGTTTGGATGGTGCAAGAATAGAGCTATTTTTGGATTAGCTCCACTATTTTTATTCTTGAGTTATTCAAACACAAATTAAAAAATTAAAATAGCTTAAGATTAGCTTTATTCTACTAATTCAAAGAAATGATGATATAGCAAGAATAGAGCTAGTAGAATTAGTGATATTAATAAAAAAAATAATTTTCATTCCTCTCAATTAGAGTTAGTTTAAATATTAAAATAATATTAAATAAAATATTTGATTAGTATTAAATAAATATAATATTATATTATATTAGTATTAAATAAATATTGGTTTAAATATTAAATGTAATATAATATTAATTTAAATAATATATTAGTATTGAATAAATATAATATCAAATATTAATATTAAATAAAATTCTAGATTAAATATAATATTAAATGTAATATAATATTAATTTAAATATTAGATTAATACCAAATAAATATAATACCATATTAGATTAGTATTAAATAAAATATTATATTAAATACAATATAATATTAGTTTAAATGTTAATGTAATACAATATTAGTTTAAATATTGATTAGTATTATATCTAATATTAGATTAGATTAGTATTAAATAAATATAATATTAATTTAAAATTTTAATGTAATATAATATTAGTTTAAATATTATATTAGTTTTAAATAAATAAAATATCAGATTAGATTAGTATTAAATAAATATAATATCAGATTAGATTAGTATTAATAAATATAATATCAGATTAGATTAGTATTAAATATAATATACTAGCAGTTTAAATATTAAATAATATAATATTAGTTTAAATGTTAAATGTAATAAAATATTAGTTTAAATATTAAATTAGTATTAAATAAATATAATATCAGACTAGATTAGTATTAAATAAAATATTATTCATTATTTTATTCATTCCCTTCATCGCTATTCCAAATATACAATCCAAACGACATTTTTACTAATTCAAATAGTTCAGAGTTAGCACTATTCTCAAACCACTCGGATTAGTATTAAATAAAATATTATTCATTATTGTATTCATTCCCTTCATCGCTATTCCAAATATACAATCCAAACGACATTTTTACTAATCCGGATAGTTCAAAGTTAGCACTATTCTCAAACCACTCGGATTAGCACTATTCTCAACCACTAATCCAAAAATTGCTATTCTTGCACTAATCCTTGCACGATCCAAACACACCCATACAGTCTTGAATTGTCACACACACAGTTAATGTTGAAAATAAGCATCATATGATAAGTCATGCAAATTTGCTTAGCAAGAAGTATTGCTGTATACAAAGTGTGAAAATCATGTACATAGCATATATGTTTGATCTATTTTTATAAATTGAGTTTTATCTCCCTACAAAAAAATAATGAAGCATATTCATAAATTAAGAATTTAGAGCTATATAAAACTAGTTAGCGTTTTATTATATTGGATTGAAAATATATATAAATATATTATTCTAAATATAATGAGATCATGGAGGACATTAAAAAAACATAAATGTTTGTGAAAGTTTATTAGCCTAGCAACAAGCCTAATTAGATGGCGTCCAAATGTTTGTAAAACGCAAAAGGCAAAAAAACAAGTTAGATGAATATTAGAAGGACTAATTTAGATTTTATTCAAACTTTCTTAGAATAACTAAATTGGTTCCTGAACCTTTTCAAAAAAATCAAATTGGTTCCAAAGTTTTTATATGCAGTAAATCAGCCATTCAAATTGGTTCTGAGCCTTATATTCAATTAATCTCAGTCTTCAATTACTGTTTTATTTTATACTTTTTTTTCCATGTAGTCATCCGTGTAGAAGAATAAAATTAATTATGAATCTATCCATTCCAATACAAAACATATTGTTAGCTATTAGTACGGGCCACAAAATTTTTCCCTTTTTCCCTCTGTTACTGTGAGTTCCCACATCCCTTCTCCTCCGATGATACGAAGGACGCGATTTTTCTCTTTCTTCTCTCCTTGTTCACTCTCCTTTCCCGACGCGAATGCGAACGTGCCCCACATTTTTCTCTTCTTTTCATGCTCTTCTCTTCCTGGAGGGCGAAACCAACACCAGAGCTGGCGCTTCTCCTTTTAAATGGAGCACCTCCTTCTTACCTCCTTTGTCGCCTCAATTTCAAGAAAACAGATAGATTGACAGACGGCGGAGACGAAGTGAGTGAAGCTGTAATCCCTTCGCGAGGTGCGACCTGGCTCTGTTTACGTCTTTGCCCCACCCGACCCATCAGCGCAATCTCAAGATTGAGGTACTCAATGAACCTGTTTCTTCTCTAAATGTAGGAATTTAAAGAAGGTTTGGTTTGAATCTTGATCAGTCTGTGTTTCTAAAAGTTAATTTTATTTGATTACAGTTTTCAGATTTCGTTGTTTCTGACCATGGCACGGTTAGTAGAAGAGAAAAGAAAGCTAAGAGATGAGAAGTTTAAGGCTGAAGAGAGGTCCGAAGGTGTCACTCCAGTTGGAGAGAGAAACGGCAAGAAAGAGGCTGAGAAAAAGAGGCAGGATAGAGAAAGATAGGCAAGTGCCGGATCCAACTCCCTTCTGTGGAGATTCGTGCTTCTCTTGGCACAATCTCAAAGGTAAAATGGCAATGGCAAGAGTTGTTGCAGAGCTGCGAATTATAGGTTTATTTTTTTTTTAGATTACCTCACTTATAATTTATATCAGTTGATAAATTCATGCATGAAGTTGTGGTAATAAATGAGAGTTCACCTGACAAGGTCAAAGAAACAAAAGGGCATGGTGGTTCAGCATGCTTATAGTTCTATATGTACTGATGTGCTTTCAGTTGATGATGTGTCATCAACCTTCAAGTGTCATAGTATTATTAAGTCATAATAAAGCATTGTGAATTATCTTTTATTCGTGAAATAGTTAGAAATTTGGAATGATTTCTTGTACTGATATACTGGTAAACATGACTATGTGTAAGATTGCGAACACATCGTCATGTTTGATACTGATTTTCAGCCTGAATCTTTCTTTGGAAGTCCTTATCAGTTCAGTCCTCTTATTGTTGTTTTTCTTAAAAAAATTATGTATATATTGCAGCTTAGAGAGCTTGATAGCCTCTATTTCGAACTCATGGGAACTTCTAAGCATATGTGAAGGTTTGAGGATGCATAAACAAAATATCACCAATTTAATTGGCTGGTACACAATGCTATGTCATCTGATCGAGTGCCATGCTCCTTGCTTGAAATTTTTTATTATAATTCTTCAATGATTTTGGATTAATTGAGGCTCGATCAGTTTGATTCTAGATTACTTGTTCGTTCTAATCTTAAATTAGTATAACTTTAAGTTGACTCAAACGATCTCTGCTATACTGAATGTTATCTGAACCAGAAGCTTATAGTTACACTGGAATAAATATTGTCAACTTAATAATTATTTTAGTAATTTAGGTTGTAGATGGCAGAGCAAGTGGTGGCACCCAAAGATGTGTGGGAATCACTGATGAATGATGGTACAGTTGATGCTATAAGGATGAAGATCATCTCTCAAAGTATCAAAAGTACTGAACTTACAAAGGTTTGGATTCTCCATGTTTAATTCTCAACTCTTATTTTAAACCTTCATCAATTTTCACGTATCATGTTCGACTCTCTTATCAAGAAGATGTCGATTTGTTATATTTGTCAACAAAATACCAAAATCCATTTTGATTTTGAGCACATGATGCACATCAGAGAAGGGTAAGTGGTATGCTGGTACTGTACCAAAAAATTGTAATTAGTAAATTTATCTATGTTTGTTTATTTAAACACCTGTTTCTTTTGTATGATTAATAGAAAAGCATGGCTACATGTGCAGTTTAAAAGGCCTTTGTGATACAATAATACTGTCATGTTTGGAAAAATAGTTTAGGAAAATATATTGCATGAAAAAATAGTCTTTTCCCCTTTTTTGGAAGTAAAAGCAGAAGCTCTCTCTCGCTATGCTGCTGCTGCTCTCTCTAATTCTGCTCGAGCTGCCAGTTCTCTCTTCCTCCGCTGCTCGATCACCTCTAAACCCTACACAAAGGTACCGTGCAGCTCTCTCTCACTGTCTCTCTGCTTGGCAGTTTCAAAACTGTGCATCAATTCAACCAAGTTACATCCAATTGACCTTCAGCCGAATATTACTGTTCTGGGGTTCTAATATTTAACTATACATGTACCTTCAATTTAAATAAATAGGGATATGGTTATTTGTCTTTATCTCATTTATTTCACTTTTCAACATATATATAGTACTTCTTTCGAAAAAAATATCAAGGCTCAAGACTGGTGCAAGAGAATCTTTTTTTTATAACAAAAATAACTCTGAGATAGGGTATACCAGCTTAAGATCAAGTACTGCTAAAGTCAATGATAAAGCAGTTAGATCCGATAAAGCAATTAAGATCGAGTACTGCAAATTATTATTTATCTCTTATTCAGGCCCACGCTAAAGAAGTTAGATCTGATTGTCCAAAATTTTAATCAGTCATCACACACTAATCCCACATGCTGTTTAGTTTTGACCAGCTAGCAGGAATTATATCCAAATGCTCTAACTCTCTTTAATTACCATAGCAAATAGAGTGCATATATGTTTTCACCATACTAACCCTCTCACTCTGTAAAATTATCTATTACAAAGAACTTAAACAGGAACTCCAGGACTGTACTGGTACTGATGGTTTGGTACTGGTACGTGAGGTGAAAGATGATATCTTCAAAAACACTGCTCCTATCTGACTGCTAATCTGTTGTTTAAAAAAATTATTTGTTTTAGTTGATTTACTTATTAATTTTTCTTTGGTTGTTTTGTTTCTTCAAATTTTATTCTCTTTTGAGCATTTTTCCTACTATAGGATCAGTATCATATATCAAACTGGTATTGTGAGGAAAACAAGGGATTTAGTTGAAGATACCAGTACATAAATTCACCAATTAACTTGGTAATTGAATAAGAAGCTAATAAATTTTGCATTGTTCAGATGTACGTGACCAACTACAACATGGAGCTTGAGCTTCTCTATTCGTCCATGGAGAAGGAGATGCATCAGCTGTCGTAGGTCTCCAATCGGTCATCAAATTCAACAGCGGAGGTTCACTACATCTCACTACTTTTTTTATTCTTTCCTACCCATCTCCTTTTGCTTTCCTCTCTTTCCTTCTTCCTCTTTCCTTTTGCTTTCCTCTCTTCCGGTCTTCCCTCATCGCTAGACATAAAAATTACGCGAGTTCTAAAAAGTTTGTCTCCTAACCCAAACCCTAGACCCCCGCCTTTCCTCTCTGTCTCTCCCTCTTCGCTTCATCTCCGCCTCACCATCCTGTTGCGCTCGTGCCTTTGTTCCTTTCTCTCCTCCATCGCCCAACGCCTTCAGCCGACCGACCGCCTAAGCTCCTGTCACTCTCTATCTCTCCATTCTCGGTATGCTATTGCTACCCCTCTCTCTCACTCTCCATCTATTCTCAGCCTTAGGGTTAGGTGACAGTGAATGCTTCCGATAGATTGATAATGCCTTTACTGGTATTAGGGGTTTTCTTGTTCCAGTTGCTGCATTTTTTGGTAACCCTTGAAGTATTATGTAGGTGATAGTAGGCTTTAAAGCTTAAATGCTACCAGTTCAGCCAGATACTTGCATTCAAATTTCAAAGCTTAAATGCTGAGTACTCTGATAGTCTTATGCTAATACTCGAACTATTAAGCAACAAATGACCAGAAAAGAAAGAAAAGCAAAAATTATTGAAATTAGGAACAGTTAAGATCCAACTGAAATGACACTTGAACTGAAGAGCTAGCTACCGAGAACTACAAACTTCAATCCTATAAAGGTAATTAATCCACCAACTGAAATTATAAAAATATTGAAGCATGCAATCAGCAGCCAAATTAATGTAAAATATTGACGCGACTCCTTTGTGGGAAGAAATTTATTCACTCGAGCTTGTGTTTTTTTTTCCTAACTTTTACACAGCTCAGAAAGAAACGTGGGTAAGAAGGGAAAGAAGTGGGTATGTGGTACTTTTGAAGTTTCTAAAGAGGACTCCTCTGGATAAGGTATTGATTGATTTGTTGTATTTGGGTATGTGGTACTTTTGAAGTTTTTTGTTTTGTCATGTATTTTCTGGTGCTAAATTTGTCGAGCTAACTGACAAGCTCTTAGTTTAAATATATTGAGTTCTCCAAATTCTATCACAAGATATTATGGAAAACTGATAACATGTATGAATCTGTTGGTTTATTTATGCAACATTAAATCTCATTTACTGTGGTACTATCTTGCAGGAGCTGCTATCACAGGACCGATTGCAATGGAATGTGCTGATCGTTGGTCGAGAATTGCAAGTGCTGCCAATGCCATTTTTCTCTGTGTTTTGTTGAGATACAAGTTCTGTTTTTATTAGTTGGCATGCTGATTCAAAACATTCTTCTTTGCTTTTAGATTTGTTTATTATTTTCGCCTGTTGTTGCCATTTTTCTGGATTAAGGTTCTGATAAAAGTGTAACATGCCTACGGGCTTTTGATGACAAAAAAAAAGGAAAAGAAAAAATAATCAAATGATTTAGGGGAGACAATTGGTGCTCTATGATGATATATGTGTGGTTAAATCGTTTCTAGCATCTCTTTATGCATTGTCTTTTTCAATCTCCACAGCAACGCGTGGGTACTTGACTAGTAGTTTCATAATTATGAATACATGTTGGTTAGGCCAGCAACTCAACCAAACAAACACTTCTTTGGTCGGAGCAGCAGTACCAAATGTACCATGAATATGATAAAGCAACGCTAAACCGAAATAGTTAGCACAATGAATCTAACTAATTTGAGGTTAGTACATTTGGTACCTGAATTGGGTAGTACGCACGTGAATCTAACCGAAACAGTTGGTACTGTGCCACTGTAGGTGCGTACTACCCAATTCAGGTTTTAAAACATCTTCAATTCGTTCTGAAATGGAGACCATTGTAATTTTTTTTCGAAATGGACATGGGCAATGTAATGTTGTTTTTGTGGATGTGTCCAGTATTATAAAACTGGAGCGAAATGAAGAAATATATTTATTACCTAGCCACCTGGGTCGTCAAGTTAAAAAAACTATTGTACTCCCTCGCTGTAGATGTACTGACATTTGATAAAGAGAAAAACAAATAGCAGAGGAGGCATGAAGTAGTACATAATCAAAAGAAATATGATTATAAAAGCGTGCACAAGTACATACATATATGAATCACAATTCTCATTCATCACACAATAAGTCACAACACAAATCGTATGAGAGGCAGAGGCACGGGTGAGAGAGAGAGGGAGAGAGCGAGAGAGAGAACGGAGACAGGGATGAGGTCGAGCATGGCATGTGGCTATCAACAATCGAGCATGCGTGCGTAGAGAATATAACAAAAACAGAAACAATTTTATATATATTTTTAATTCAAGGCTAACTATCTTCTTCCTTTTTTGTTTAATCATGAGAAGGAAATACAGACAAAAGTTGTCTCTTCTGTTGCCTTGCAATTGAAAATCAACTAGACATCGAGGAAATTATGGTGTGTATCGAATCGACGACTGGATAAAATGTATATGGTACCAGCTCCAAAAAAATTTGGAATTGTACCAGCTCGCTCTACATTTGTGTCGGCTATTATTACAGTAAATTAATAGGCTAATTAATTAGTTAATAGCCCTCAGTTTGTGACAACTAGTCTACTAATCTTCACTAATTCTATATTTCTATGTGCCTCAAGCTACATTTTGTTTTGTACGCTCCAGATTTAAGATGGAAACAGTATCGCATTTTCCAGTAATGGTAGGTAGTATTTAATCTCAAATTAAAAGTTGCTCTGCTGTATTCCAAAAGAATAACAGAACCTGTTATTCTGATCTCAATCGTTGATTTTCATTGATATCTGCACAATAAAAATTTGAACGATTGAGATCGAAATTCATTAGAATAACAGTGGATTTATTTTCCAATGTAGGAGGTAGGAATCATACTCACAAGATTCGCGAATAATTCATGTTTTTGGTAATGCCGAACCGAATGTCAAATTATTCGATTTACTGAATTTGACTGAATTATTCTTGAATAATTCGCAAATTTCAAGAATTTTTTCCGAATTTTTTCCAAAACTTTTTTTTGGCTCCCCTGCAGGACTAAGATCTCTGGTTTGGATAATTTCGAATCACTTCTGAATTATATCCAAATTATTCTCGAATCATGAATTTTTGATCTCGCCAAACTGAATCCGAATAATTCATTTGTCACTATGGTGGAGACCACAAGGCACACGCATTCACAGCTGGCCGGATCCATTGTTTTTAAAGCGGGTAGTGGGTTTCGGGTTCACCAGCAAAACAGAAAGCGACCCAAAGGAACGGAAACTGACATGTTATTGGTACGTTTTGTTTGGGCCCAATTGATACGTAAGATCTAAGAGAAGAATATCCTATCCATGGATAAGTGATAACAATTTAACAACATTATTTGACAATATTTTCAATTATTTTTTAATCAATTCAAAGGTCTTTTATAATAGAAATTTTTTGTTATGCTCTCATATGTTGAATTTGAAGCAAGGGGCTAAATTTAATTTAATGGAAAGTTCAAATCATGCAATTGATGAAGAACACAGCAAATTTATCATTTTTTTATTTGCCTGATGCATGTCACCTCATTAGTCATGTGCAAACTACTATAATTGAAATTTTCATTTCATTATGAAGATTATCAACGGATACTGATTTTTCTTGATAACAATCTAAAATTCTAAATCTAAGCAATACATAAAAGAAATTTGACTTCACATCTGCCGCCTCTTTTTGATGGCAAAGCTGATCGAACTAACATTCTTGTCAAATTTGAATTAATAATCCTTTTTTGCAGGGGCAGACTCACGTTGGTCCAGGGACAGCTGTCTTTCTGAATTTTTTAAATTTAGTAGGAAAAAATAGACCTGGTTCTACTTTGCTCCCTCCTAAAAATTAGTTTGCTTCTCCCTGAATCGAGTTTTAGTTCGAATCGGACCAATTCTCTCGTGGTATGTTTGATTGCAATAAGAATAGAATGTTCTTGAGAACAAGCCGCTCCCGTACAATACAATACAAAAGGATTTAGAATGGGTGTAACTGTAATGTAAAGGTGGTTTATTTTTATTAATTTGATAGATCCTTAAATAGTTGATGAAATTTGTGGTTCCAAAATATTTAGAAAAACTTCTTTCTTTTTCATATTAACACACCCAAGTAGTAGTTGCCTGCTTGGTAAAAAAATTGTTTACTGAAATTTCAGAAAGACACTCTGTAATAATAAAATACTAGTACTTAATAGCACATATTACATTAAAATACTAGAACTTGAAAAGCAAACAAAAAAAAGTTTTATTTATTAAAAAAAATTGAAGTATAAGGCTAATAATTATTGTTAAGGGCAGTTTCTCCTCCTTTTACTGGCAATGATAAGTCGCCATGTGGTATAGTATGAACAAAAGGATCGATTAACCTAAGAAAACAGATGAATCTGAAGTAACTTGATCAAACATTAACAGAACAGTTACAATTAACATGCATGTGGCATCCCCGTGCACCCACAACTACATCGATCATGCATGATGGCAAAACAAAATATTACAATGCGACACCTCGGCCTGTCACGCAGCTCTCAAGCAGGAGCCCTAATTAATTTCATTGTCCATATCTTCTTGTATGCTCCATCTAATTAATTATCTTTATCACAAAAAAGTACTAAAATGACATAAAAAAGAAACAGCCATCTGACTTAGAAATTTTAAATTATGGTGGCCTAGCTTGTAGTACAGAAGAGAACACGGTAATGCATATTAATTGTACGTACCACCAAATTAATTAATTAATTAAGACCAACTGAACCAACACTTAGGCCCGTTCGGCATGCCAAAAATTTTCTGTTAAGCTCCTATCTTCTTTTCCCAAAATGATCCAAACAGTTCAAAATCAAGGAAAAAACAAAATGAGGTAGGAATGAATTAATTTGTTTCCAACATTCTGATCACTTCTCTCTCTCCATCCACGTGGGTGAGTTTGTAACCTTTTGTTTTCTCTTCTATCTCCACAAGCACATGACAAGCACTTATGAAATGTTATATATAAACAACTCTCTTCTTTTTTAGTTTTCATTGTGGGACTAAGCAAGGTCCAAGGTCGGATCCTCTTTTTTTTTTTAATATTATATATAAACAACTCTCATATAATTAATGGATGGTTTTATAATTAAACAATGGTCCGATCCAAAAATAATATTTGTTTACAAATTACATCTCATGTCTTTTTACAAATTATTGAAATTTAAAATATGAGAAAATTTACAATACATTATTAGTTTAATTATTTTACAAATTTTGTCTTATTTTAAATATAAAATTTAAATAGAAATACATATTTTTAAAATAAACCAAGACTTCTCACAATTAATTCCATAGTACAGCCGAACACTCAATTCAACACGTTCCCATGATTAATCCCGTACGTACCTGCACCCGTGGGTTCCCACTTTTTTAAAAGTGAATTCCCATCCCGTCAAATCCAATTCCATGTAATCCCGTGACAAACAAACACGCCTTTATTTCCCCTTACATAGTTACATGTACCAGTCTTTTTAGTTACAATTAATACTTGCAAGTTGCAAGTATGAAGCAGGCCTTAGTATTTCCAGATATGCTTTGATTGACAATTCAATATCTACAAAAACTACTAAAGTAGAATGAAATATAGTAGATATATACATGTACATTTTAATTATATGAAAAATTAAATTGATATACCACAAACATTGTACATAAGAGAAGCAACAAGAGAAGGTTTCTGCCATGCTCTTTTACATCTAACTTGTAATGATATTCTGGCGGCAATTATTATTATTATTAAAAAAATTGACATATAAATAAATATCATAATAATTTCATAAGAACCTCTTATCATGTGTGTGTGTACTGTGTGTTAGTTTATATAATGATTTTAAATAAAATGGAATTCGTACTCCAAAATTCTGTAGACACTAGACCCAATCAATTATTATTAAAATAACTATTTTTATTAACTTATATTCCAAAGAAATAATAACTTACATTTCATATAACAAATTAATTTGGCATATTTATATTATATGAAAACTATATGAAAAGAATTTAAATGGATATCTAATTTTACATTCTTTTAGACCTCTTATGTCAGCTGGTCTCTGTATTTTTTTTTTTTAATTGTTTGGTAGCCACTACCGTGGCTACCAGGTTTACAATATGTAAATTTGTTTACAACATGTGATCTCTGTCAATGCGGTCGGACTTTACACTTACGAAAACTCATTAATTACTATTTTTTTAATTTAACTATTGTTGAGTATTTTATTACTTTAGAAATATAATTTACATCCGTTAAATGTAATTCTACAAAAGCATCACTGCTGAAAGATATTATTTGTTGTGGCTTTCAAAATTATACATAACCATGGATTTAATAATTCCGGCTATACATATTAAATTTCTCTGATCAATATTCCTGGAGAAGTAGCAGAAAATTTTGCGTATCACGCATCTGGATATCCAATTAAATTGGATTAATTGTGTATTGGTTTGATAGTATACCTCATATCTCGAGTTTCTCAAAGAGAGCAAAACACATTTAATTTCATTCCAAAGTCTTCTAATACATTTATAGAAAATGCAATATCATGTTTTGTATTATTTGCAAGATATAATAACTTTCCAATTGTGTTTCAGTATGGTATTTCAGGATCAAACATTTTTTTTATTATTTTCTTAGAGGCAGAAATAATTATTTTCTGCATTTAGCGATTGTATGACCATTAGTGTGTTCAAAGGATGAGTTTTATGAATATTAAATATTTATAAAACTTTTTCAACATTATTTGATTGATAGATAAATATTAATTTTATTATTTAGATGCTCTGGATGCTGAGGCAAACTTTAGTTCCATCAAGGTCTTTCATTTCAAACTAAATTTGATCCAATAATATTTAAATTATCAATAAACCTAAATTTCTATCTTTTAATAAAAATACACGGACTAATTATGTTGCAAAATTAGTCCGTATTTTATTTTGTTACATTAAAAGGAGAAAAGTTTAACATATATACGGTAGCAATATTAATGAATGAACAACTAGCTCATGGGCACATAAAAAATGATATTCGAGTTGGAGTTTTAGCTCTCCAATATAAATATTTTAGAATTTTAGCTCTCCAGGGTGAGAGCAGTTTGGGTCCGATGGGTTTTATGACCGTTCGATCTGCTTCAATATTTGTGTGCACGGATATTAAAGCAAATTTGTACGGATATTAAAGTGGATCGGACGGTTATAAAGCCCATCGAACTCAGTTTGAGTCCGATGGGCATCGGACCCAAACTGCTCTCCTCCGGGGTAGCCTGGTTATGACCTAATGGTCGCTGCGTGGGGCATGGGCAGGCATAGAGAAGGAAATTTGTCACGGCGTGACTAGTCACGTCACGTCACATCACGTGTGTCGATTACGTGATGTGACTCACGTGACGCGTGATGTGATCATTCGCGTGATGTGACCACATTCTAGTGAAAATTCACGTCACGGTATGAAACATAGAGTATCCAACTTTTTTTATATGTATAGAGTATTCATTTTTTTATTTTAGTGTAACTTCAGTGATATTGGTACTTATGTAGTACTGATTTTTATTTTCAATCTAGTGAATGTTTGTAATTTGAATTTTTAAAGTAATGTCAGATGCAATATTTCCTAAAAAATAATCTTTACAACATTATTTACTTATTTTAGAATGTTTTATATATTTTTTTTTTCTAAATTTTCAACAATTTAAATTAAAATATAACAAAAATTGATATGACTAATTTACGTCACGTCACGTGTGATCACGTCACGTGTGGTCACGGTGTGACTACGCATGACGTGACCATCCGCCATCATTTGGTCACGTCACGTGAAAAAAAAAAAGTTAATCACGGCATGTTTGTCACGTCACGTCACGTCACGTCACGGCATGTTTCCTTCTCTAGGCTGGCATAGCCAGGTTACCCCGAAGTAATATTTGGATCTTTCATCGGGGCCGGTTTATTTGAAAAGTTTGATTCAAATGGTTCGGTTTACGATTTTATTAGTGCGGTCAGTTAAATTTTTTTTATAATATTCGGTATTAGTTTGGTTCTGTTTATAATATCTAAAATCCGCATTACCCTCTGATCGGAACCAAATCTCTCTCCCTCAAACGCGAAATAGAATTCGTGATTTAACAAATTCGCTGATCGGAAGCAGAAGACAAAGAAGAGAAGAAACGACTTGATGCGACTTTTTCCCCACCAAATCGCGTCGTGAATTCCTCGGAAAAACGATGAGATTTGGCGAGAGACGATTTGGCGATATGAAGTTCGTTCTTTACCCTCTCGTCTTCTTCGTTTCAGCAGCGATAGAATGGTTACACAAGGACACTCTCAACCGCCGATAACAACTCAGTCTATTTCTTCTCTCTATTACCATTCCATTTCTGTGTTTTTTTCAACAGTACTCTGTGAAATTAGTCAGTATTGAAGAAACCCTAAGAAATTAGGTAATGGCATTCATTGTAAATAGAGTCAAGTTTATGACTATTTTTTCATCTATTCAATTGAATTCTTTATCATCTCAATTTTTATTCCGACCATCAAACTTCAATTCAAATCTATTCTACTGAACTCTATTCTACTGAATTCTATTGAATTTTTGTCAAGACGGGTTTCCGATGTTAACCGAACCAAACAATTGCGTATTCATAACAAAATCGCGTGAATCAGAATCGCGTCTTCACTCTCTAGTTTCCCAAATCTCATTCCCGTTTCCCTCTTACACCTCACACCCCCCGGCCCCCGCTCTGCTCCGATGGGTTGCGCAGCGTCGAGGATCGACTATGAAGACAATCCGGCGGTGTAAGTATCTGCTTCTTCGTCGCTGATGCTTCTCTCTCTTTAGCAAGGTATCTTTGTCTCATTTTTCTCTTGTATTTCTTTTAAATAGAACAAGATCTCTCTGTCTTGTTCCTATCCTCTCTCCCTCCCTCAATCACCAACTTCCTTCTGTTATCTTTTACTAGTATTGGATGTTGGCGACGCAGTGAAAGATTTTATATTGGAACTTACCTACAGCTGAATTCGAGCACGCCCAACTGTGGACGGAGATTTACAGAATCAGAACAATAAACAGGAAATTATTGAATTATTGCGCACCAACTTGGAGATTCTTGAGTACAAGACACGAACTAATCTCATACAAGGTAAAGGTTTTTGTTTTGATGTTTTTTTATTTCAGTGTTTTATTGCTACCTTCTATTCAGTCCTTAAATTGCTCATAAAAATATAGAAATCTCATCAGAGCCAATTTTAAGGTTTCGGTTTGTTTTATTTTGTTTATCCTATTATGTAATATAGTGTTGTTATAACCAATTAGGAGGATTGGAGTACTCAAGTAAAACTAGGGTGAAGAGCACCAAGCCTCCTTGTGAACTTAACTCTAAAATTTATCGGATTGATTTCAAATGACGAATCCAAACTGGTGAAACCCTTATACCTTATGAGTGATGTATCTACTTGCAAAAATTTTAAAATTTTGAATTAATTATGTATAGAGTCAAGTGGTAAAAAATTGTTCAAAAAATGAATGCATTAAAATTAATTTATAAACCTTCTACTTTTGACCGCTTGACTTAATACTAAATTAATTCGAAAGCTTAGATTTTTTTGCATGTAAATGCATCACTCATAAGGTAGAAGAGCGTCAATGGTTCGGATTCGTCAGTTGAAGTCAATCCGATAGGATTTAGAGTTGAGTTCACATAGAGGCTTGGTGAACTTAAGCGCACCCGAGTTCGAGTCCTTTATTTTATTTAATTTCAAACTTGTAATATTCTTAGTTTAGTAAATTGTCATACATCTTTACATGTTCCAAATTAATAATTAAATATTCGGAATTTCAGATTGAACTATTTTAAACTAAATGGTCCAAATCAATTGTAAGTTCCTATTTAAGAAAATTTATCAGACAATAAGAATATTATAACTGATTAATAGAAATACAGTCACCCAACTAATCGAACTTAGATTTCAAAACATATTGAATTCATTTAGAAATTACACATTACATTTTCAATTATATTGAAATTAAAATTCATGATATATTTTAATTCTTAAAACTATTATAAATAAATTAATTAATTAAATTAATTAATTTTAAATGATAATTTTCAATTGAATTGAGAAAATTGTTAAATTTTACAGGTATTACATTAATATTATCCATATTAATCCCATCATGTATACTTCCGAAAATATCATTAATTTAATGCAAGTCTACAACACAAATACTGACATAAAAGTATAGATATTGACAAAACATATTAATTTCATCATTTTTCATACTATGTATGTTATAATATTTTTTCCTCTAATCTCATTAAACAACATTGTTATTTCTTAGGTTTGACAAACCATGGCAATGAGCAACAATAAAAAGGGAGCCAAGTTAAAGACCGGTATTGCAGAATTTATCGGACCACTATTGAAACGCCTTGAACTAGTCAAGGAGCAAGTTCCTGAGGACTTGAAGATACAGGAAATCATCAACCAAATTAGAACAGAGGTTATAAAGACAAAAGGTGATCTTGATATTAGAGAAAATTGTGACATGGAGCTAACTGGTTGCTTTGGAAAGATAGAAAGGCAAATTGAATACTGGGTTGATGAAAATGATAGAACGACTGAATTGAATGAACATTTTATAACCAATCTAAAGGTTATTCTTAATCAGCTAGCACGAAATCAAAGAAAGAAATCTGTTTTGCCTCAAATGGAAACAATATTTGAAGTTGGGGAATCTTCCAAAAATGCATCTGAAGCGAGTTCATTGTCAAATGGAAGTTATGAAGAGAACATAGTCTCCATGACTCTAAAATGTATAGAGCCATTGGACCCCCAGATGGTGAGGTGCCTGTATAGCCTTGGCATTTTTCCAGAAAACACAAAACTGAAGAAGAGATTAGTGATTTACTGGTGGATTGCTCTAGGGCTTTTACCTTTCAAGGGCGATACAAGAAGAACTATTGAACAGGGTGAAGTCTTCTTTTCTTACCTGGTGGACAAGGATGTCCTCACACCAGTAAATGTCAGAGAGCATAATAAAGTAACTGACAGCTGCATCATCAGCCCAACAATCCATAAGCAGTTGATCTTTGCTTGTATTGGGGATGGCCGCATTATATCTGAGCCCGGAAAAGATGGCACTTGGCACTTATATAAAGATAACATGTTCTATATGGATGTACTACTAAATCTAAACCAGAGGTACCTCAATTACAAGGACATAAATGGCATTAACAAGAAGTATGATTTGAATTTGAAGGTGATTCAACTTGGTAGTTGGCGTTACACAGAGACAGAGATTCATAACGGGGACGGGAAAACTGGGTCTGAAGAAAAAAAGTCAGAAGACCACATTGAGGTTGATGATGCCCAATTCTTAAAGGAGTTGGAAGAAAAGGTAACCTACCTTAGCCTACGGGGCATTTCGGGGATAGAAGAGCTTCCTGAATCTATTGGGAAACTAAAGAACATGAAAATAATAGACCTCAGGTCTTGTCATAATTTGGAAAAATTACCACAGAAATCAAGGTCCACATTCAAACAAAAATTAATAAGATCGGCATTACATCAAGAAAGTTGGTTCAAGAACCTGGTGGTCTTAGATACTTCAGAGTGCTACCTATTAGACTATATGCCAAAATGGATATGTGATCTCTCTAATTTAGAGGTGTTAAAGGGTTTTGTAATTGGTAACATGGGAAGCAAAAACCAGTCATGTCAACTAAGTGATCTCTCAAAATTGAAAAATCTTTGGAAGCTCAGCATTAGAATTCTCATCGAGCATTCGGGTACTGAAGATTTTAGTGGCTTAAAATCTCTGAACAACCTTTTGGTATTGACCATTATATGGGGAGGAAATAAGGTCAATAATAAGGGTATTGCCTACTCTTTACCAACAAATCTGGAAAAGTTGGATATAAGATGTTATCCAAAAACTGAAGCATCAGAGTTGTTGAACCCTGTACAGCTAAAAAACTTGAAGAGATTATATATTAGAGGTGGAAAACTAACAAAATTTCCAAAAATTACAGATGATGCAAGGTGGGAAGTGGAGATATTGCGCCTCAAGTTCTTGAAAAATTTGAAAACTACCTGGGTTGAGTTGGGGAGGTCATTTGGGAATTTAAAGTATGTAGAATATGTGGAATGTCCCGAGCTTGAGAACTTTCCAGAAGGTAGGAGTTATTGGTTTAAGGAGAAGGATGGGCCTAATCATGGGGTCAATGCTAGTGAGACATCCAATCAGTCATAGGGCATTTTGAAGAGGAGATTATGCAATTTGCCATGCTTTCGGGATCATTTATCTCATGTCACTTTTAATATAACATGTTTAAATTTCATATCTTATAATTTCATTATATTTTGGGATTTGTTTAACATGGACTTTATTGTCTACATGTATGGATATTGTTGCTTGATTATTTAATTATAGGGGGATGCACATTTTTATTTCAATAATTTCGCACATAAATTTTTATTGTATTGTTTGTGTTTTGCTCCGCTGATCACATCACTTCATATTTGATTTCTTATTTTTTTTAAATAATACTTTCTCAACTATGACCTAATTACTTCAATATAAATTTGGTTTGATGAGATTTATAAACTTTATCAAAGCATTAATTAAGATTCATGTCCTTAATTAGTACCCCGTCCTTAGGCTGTAAATGAGCTGGCTCGAGCCGAGCTGGGCAAAAACTCAGCTCGCTAATTCTGGACCGAGCTATTAGCGAGTCAGCTCGTTAACAGCTCGCGAGTTAAAATCTCAGCTCCAACTCGTGACGAGTCAGCTCACGAGCTGGCTCGCTGGGTTTGGTTGGACCTTGTTTTAAGAAGAAAATAAATTTTACAAGCATTTTTGGACCGAGCTGAACCGAGCTGGACCGAGCTTGACAATATAAAATACACACAAATTCATAGAAATTCACAAATTGATGCCTAGCCGAGCTGGGCAAAAGCTCAGCTCGTTAATTTTGGCCCGAGCTGTTAGCGAGCCAGCTCGTTAACAGCTCAGTCCACTATCGAACGAGCTGTTACCGATCGAGCCAGATGTGAGTCGCGAGCGAGCCACGAACTACGAGCTTTTTGGACAGCCCTATCTGTTCCTAGCAATATCCTAGATTTTTTTTTTAAAATAGAACCAAATTTGAATATTTTAAAAGAATGAGCACTATTGATTTGGATTTTATAAAAAATGACTCCATCGATTTGATTGGTGGAACTATTTTATGACACATCTATACAATATAACTACGGAAATTGATAGTAAATGGTGTGGATTGGTGGAGCAAATGTGTTTTTTTTTTTTTTTTTGTAGAAATTATACCAATAGTTTCTGAAATATTTAAATTCTGTTCTATTTAATCGATATCCTGTCGTAGTTTACTTGAGCTTTTGTCCTATTAGAAGCAAATAATCGCATTGAACAAATTAAGATGAGAATAATAAAATAGAAGCGGAAAAGAAAAAAAGGTTCACTAAAATCTGTACTATCGGACAGAAAAATTTATAAGAGGGTAAGCGGACAGTTTTGCTCTGTACGATAGTACAGATTTTGAGCTTTTGAGCTTTTGTCCTATTTACATTCTACCTCTTTTGTTTTTTTTCCTTCATCCTCACCATTCCATCAACATTTATTAGTCCCCATTTAAGAATTAACGTTAATTTTACACTGACCATAAGCGGATAGTCTAAATTATTACAAAAATTGTTATATTTCAAGTTTGATTATTTTAGATTTGACTTCCTTTTTCGTTCTTCCAACAATTTAAGTTTTCAGCACAAGTCCTTTTTTTTTTTACATTTTAATTTCTGAACCAGCCTAATTCCATTTTCCTTTTCCCTTTTTCTTTTAAACATTCAAAAGCCCGAAAGCCCAACTACTATTAAATTTTGTGCTTGACACCCTCTGACAAGTGACTATGCCACAATTACAGATTAAACCCCCAAAGTCTTAGAAAGTTTGCATACAAATCCTTGGAATCATAACAGTTCAAACTAGTATCCAGAATAACACAGCTACTGGCTGGTACAAGTGCCAGAATAGTGAGAGTAGCCCAAACAGAGCAAGTATTACAATGATCCTGGTTTATAGAGAGGTATCAAGGGATCTCATGTCGATGTATCAAGTAAAGTATCTTAGAACAACATAACTGAATATATATATAAAATTGATACTGACAGGTACTAATAAGTATTAGACTCAACAACTCATCAGCAATGAATTCAAAGGTCAGTACAGGAAGCAGTGGCGGATTTAGGTTCTATGAATAGGGGTCAATTGACCTCCATTCATTTGCAAATTTCTTTAATTTATATTCTATTTTTAATAAATTTGAGTTAAAATATTATGAATAAGGTGAAATTGATCCCCATTTGTAGTAGAAAATTTTTATATACTTGACCTCCATTTGTGTTTGATCCCCATAGCCTGAAAGTCTGGCTCCGCCTCCAATAGGAAGTACTAGCAAGTACAGGGGTTTACAACACCTTCTTTTTAATCAAAATAGCCAACGAAATCAGAAAAACATAATAATTGCTGTAGAAAATTTCCCAACAAATTTATTGCAATCAACTCAAATATCAGATTTATCAATCAGCTCAAGGAAAATATTTTGTTGAGCAAATTAAAGGATGTCCACACATCCTTGAGCAAAAGGCATTCCATAGTTCCATTATCTGCACTTCTACAAAATAAAACCTTAAGCTATATATATTATTTCACCCAAAAACTATTTCAATAACCTCGATCTTGATAAACGACCATTATTGTGTAAAAAGTAATTGACCTCTGAGCTTATCTTGTAGAGTTCCTTTTTGCATGTACTCGTACACAAATGCCATACAATAGCCCAGTAGTGACACCGGGTTCTCGTAATGAACTTGCTTTAAATTTTGAGCCTGAAAACAAAGGCAAAAAACATATATCTTTTAACCCAAAATGATTCACTTAGCTTCATAATTAGAATTTTAAAAACAAAAAAAATCTGAATAGTACCAATAAAAAAAAAAAACATATATCTTTTGATGAATCTGAATCATTGAAGCTCTTCTACCTTATGAGTGATGCATCTATATGCAAAAATTTCAAACTTTCGAACTAATTTAGTATTAGATCAAGCGGTCAAAATTAGGAGGTTTATAAATTAATTTTAATGCATTCATTTTTTTAACAATTTTTGACCACTTGACTCTATACATAATTAATTCAAAATTTAAATTTTTTTGCATGTAGCCACATCACTCTAAGGTATAAGAGTTTCAACGGTTTCGATTCATCATTTAAAGTCAATCCGATATATTTTTGAGCTAAGTTCACAAAGATATTTGGTGAACTTAAGAGCACCCTAGTTTTACTCGATTATTATATGATTATTATATAATTAAGTATGGGGCAGAAATTTGGTTAGATACCAATAGTGTTGAAATTTTTTGTAACATTTTAGACACGGATATGAATACAGATAATTATACGTATTTGTATTTTTTTTATCTATTTGCTTTAGAATTATATATGTTTAGATAGGAATATTTATTTTTGTCCATATCTTTTGATTAGAAATATGATGATGTTGGTGATAACTTTTTGTTAATGAAAGATATATTTTGTAAACATAAAAAAATTATATTAGTTCATCATAATTACTGAATGTCCGAAGTATATTTGTGTTTTATTTTACTTTATTTTCTAATAGAAAAATAATTTATTGAAAAATATGTTAATTTTGTTATAATATTTAAATTAGATATTCGAATTATATATGTAGAATTATATATGTATCTGTTTAATATCTGATCTGTATATATATTTGTTTAATATTTAATTTGTATTTGTATTCATTTAATATTCGATTTGTATATGTATCCGTTTAATATTTAATTATATTTGTATCCTAAAAATAAATACAAATACAAATATGATTTTACTTCTATCGGATATGTATCCGATAAGTTTTCAATCTTAGCAAAATAAAGATCAGCTGCAAATGGAGATGTGCCGATGATGAAAATGCTCGACCAGACAAACAACCTAGAATCATATTCTTTTGATCTACGTACATTGAATTTTCTATGATCCCTTGATCTCCATTCAAACAGAAAAATATCATATCTCACGTCTCTCATATGATTCTACACAAATAAATCATATAATAATCATCTATGCATCTCCAAACAGAAATGTATCCGATATTAAATATCAGTATTTAGTATGTTAAAATAAATTCAGCATTTAGTATCATATCTCACATCTCCAAACAGAAGATCATTATATTTATTTTTGGCTTCAATAATTATTCCAACAGGAGAACTATATAGATTTTAAAAAGGAGAATATGGACTCACCTTTTAGGGCCTGTTCGGCCGACTTCCCGCGAGTTACTGTTCACGCGGAAAAAGAAAAATTCACTGAATTTTTTTTTCCCCGCGTGAACAGTAACTCGCAGTTCAATTTCTGTACTCATTTTCATTTCCAGTAGCCCGCCGAACAGGCCCTTAAGGATTACGCTCCTCTGCAATTGGATGAAATTATTATTCCCCACAGCATGTGATTTGGACAGATCACACAAAAAAGGAAAAATTTCCAGTCCACTGCTGTGTATGCGTGATGCTTTCACATGCTATGTCCCCTTCTTTGTTGTTGGATGATATATAAATCACTGTCTTAGCGTCTTTTTCTTTTGAAGATTTGTCAGGCTTTGCGCACCACACTTTTTTTTTTCTCCTCCTTTAATTGCCATTAAGGCTTCCTAATTCCCTTTTGTAAAATCTCTATTTTTATATTATTTACGTTCTTTGTCCTGATTCTTTAACGGCTGAAATTAAAAAATGAATTTTTAAATTTAATATTAGATCTCTAATCACATAATATGTCTTCTTTTAATTTAAATATATTTATTTTATATGTAGAAGTCTAAATTTAGATAAAAACATACTCGCCGCATATACTGCAATATAGTTTGTCACAATTAAAATTGAATAAATCTCTAGCGATCTGTTTCATTATTTCTCCTTAAAGCTTTCTTTGATTTCTGTAATTAAATTATTTTCTTATTTCTTTGTTTCCTCTATTTCATTTTTTCTCTCTCTATATTTTCAACAATGAAGATGAAAATTATTCAATATTTCTGAATATGTAGAGAAAATTATTTTTTCTAATATGCTATATTCATTGTGTCAAAATGAGAAATAATATTTATTAGGGTTATTGTATCTTTGCGAATAGATGAAGAGCAAATTTTATGCTGATAGAAACAGTTATCTTTCTGATATGGAGAGAAAATAAAGAATATTTAAAACTAGTGTGTATTTTGAATATGCAGATAATTAGATGATTTTCTATTTTTAAATTTTTTTTAGAAACAACAATTTTTTTGTTTGCTTATAATACGTCTCCGTTAAAACGAGCGGCCATAATAGTAGTAATAAATTAAGGCAAAGTCTTCTATGGACATAAGGACCTATTTGTAAAATGAACATATTTTTATTTTCAAAGTTCAAACAGTCGATCCGAACCGTTCATCTTGTTCTCCATATTAATATGTGCTTGGAGACCAAATTTTACATTTTTTTGAATTTTTTTACTATTTATTAAGATGGGTACAAAATTCAATGGTCTGAATTTGATATTTTTTGTACCCATCTTAATAAATAGTAAAAAAAATCAGAAAAATGTAAAATTTGGTCTCCAAGCAGATATTAATATGAAGAACAAGATGAACGGTTCGGATCGACTGTTTGAACTTTGAAAATAAAAATATGTTTATTTTACAAATAGGTCCTTATGTCCATAGAAGACACTCTCATAAATTAATACCTGACAAGTTCTTCAACCTGACCTTCTGGAGAAACAATAATAATAAAGCGAAACAAAATTGCCCCCAACCATTACCTAAGAATTCTCAATCAGTTTCTTATTTCTGATAATTTGAAAACTCTTTTAATAATATGGAAGATTGCATGTTTTTTTATATACTAGAAAAATCGTATAGCATGGTTTCTTTAAAGTCTTTTAAATAACCATGACAATGTTACTTATTCTTTTAAATACAATTAACGTACTGTGGACTAGGGCTGATTAATGAGCGAGCAAGTTGGGGTATGCTCATGCTCAGCTCATTTAGTTAATGAGCGCTAATGAGCGAGTTGTTAATGAGCGAGTTATTAATGAGCGAGTTGTTAATGAGCGAGTTATGAGCAACTGAGCGAGTCACGAATTATGAGTAATTTAAGAATTCAAAACCTAATTTTCAAAAACTAATTTTTAATTTAACAAATTGTCATAATCCAATCTAATTAAACATTATATAATTTAACAAAAATTATCCATAAGCCAATTTAACAAAATCAAACAACTATCTTCTTATCGGTTCTCAGTCTCACGGTCCCACATGTCACATCCTCGGAGCTATCTTCTATAGTCTGAAGTCTGAACTGAACTCTGAAGCGTCATTTACTCATTTACCAATTTTAATTACACAATAGGCTGCTGGACTTTAGGCAATTTAGACTCACTGGGTCGCTGAAGCAATTTTAGTTTCAACTTTAGTCTGGAGCGTAATAAGTAGGTTTGGAATTTTTTATTTATTCAGTTTTAATATTAATTTAAGAAATTGGGATTAAATGTGGCAGGATTAGATGTGGCAAGATTCTTAATGAGCGAGTTATAAGCGAGTTGGGGTATACTCATACTCGCCTCATTTAATTAATAAGCGCTAATGAGCGAGTCGTTAATGAGCGAGTTGTTAATGAGCGAGTTATTAACGAGTTTTTAGTGAGCGAGTTATGAGTTATGAGCGATTTACTAACCCTACTGTGGACATATACTATTCCTTGGCCCCTTATTTCAACTACTAATCGATGTCTAAAAGTAAGTTGTTCTATAGTATGGGCGATTTAGGTTAGGTTAGCCGCCGCCCCCTCCCCCCTTACACTGGTGCACATTTCAAAAGAGAGAAGCGAGAGAGCGAGAGAGAAAATGGTGTCTGAGGGATGTGTGCGAAAGGTGGTTCGCAGCCTAACCGATATAAAAAATACCGTCTTCAATGATGTGAGGTTCAATTCGCTTATCAAGTATCTCATTTCGATCCGGTCCAGTCTGTACCAAATCCAACCCTTCCTGAGCGATGCAGACACGAAATACAAATTAGGAGATGCGAGGGTGGTGAACTGGGTCACTAATCTCGTCCGTGTGGTAATCCGTATCGAGAAAGTAATCGATAAATTATCTCTCGGAATTCAAAGTCGCCAAGAAGTTAATTACACTGAGCTCAAAAGCATTCAGAAAGAACTCAAATTTATCATGTGGAGAATGGTCGATGATGAAATCGGAGACCTGCAAGCCAACAAGGGACCGATAGTTCGGAGACATATTTATCAAGAAGTAGACGAAATTGAGGTCGTAGGCATGGAGGCTGACAAGAACAACATTGTCAAACTGCTACGCCCTGAGGAAACACTTAAGCGAGCTGTCATAACAATTGTGGGTATGGGTGGTGTAGGAAAGACTACCCTTGCAAATATGGTACACAGAAGGTACGTAAGTGCAGATTTTCCTAGGAATTTCCAACTATATTGATTAAGATAAATAATTGGTGTAAGTTGCTAGTATGGCACTGATCAATTTGTTATTTTTTTGTTTTGTTTTGTTATGGTTGGCAAACTGCCAACAAATATATTGATAACAACAAAGTCCTAATTAACCGTATTTCCTCCGCACTCTATATAATTATTGCATGGACTAATTCAACTTGTCCTTTAATTTTTTAGATATTCATTCAAAAACCTTGCTAGAAATCAATCTAATTGTATTTTTTTGTTTTGCTTGTATATCCAGTGCGATGGCAGAGTTCGAGTATTCAATAATGTTATCGATCTCACCACATTTCAATCTAATTGATCTCTTGAGAAGGATGCTACGCCATCTCAATTATTCCATCAATGCCAACCTACATGTGGAAGATTTAATCAGGTGGCTAAATGCTCTATTAATTAACAAAAGATATTTGATTATTCTAGATGACGTATGGCATGTTGAACTGTGGGATCAACTGAAAAATTCATTGCCTGATGTCAACAATGGTAGTCGTGTTCTAATTACTAGCAGGTTTATGAATGTTGATAAATTAGCCGACTGCAAAATGGCACCATACAAACTCGGCTTCTTAGATGATGTGAAAAGCCAAGATCTCCTCCATAAAATGGCTTTCAATTATCAAGAACCTATTGAATACGTGTCTAAAGAAGAACTATCAAAGAAATGTAAAGGCTTACCTCTAGCGTTAGTAGTACTAGGTTATAACCTTTTAACTAAAAAAGAAAACTATCTTACCCGGGAGAGAGTATTGGGAGCACTAGATTGGTTCTCAATCCGTCAAGACTGCATGAACGTCTTGGCCATGAGCTACGATTATATGCCAGATTATCTCAAGGCATGTTTTGGATATCTTGCTTATTTTCCTGAAGACTATGAGATCTCTGCAAAACATTTGATTAAAATGTGGGTAGCAAATGGATGTATACCACGCGAGGGGAGGACAACAATGGAGAAAACGGGCGAGGACTACCTTGAGGAACTTCATACTAGGTTATATTTTTTTCCCTAATTTTTACAAGCATCTTTTACAATACTATTACAAACTTTTTGTTCTCAAATTATCTACTTCATAGAACACACTTCCAGTATCAGAAAATAGACACAAAGATTGAGTGAAATGGAGGATAACACGAACAAAAATAAGCTGCTGCAAGGCCTTATTAACACTCTTTACTGAAAGATCAATCCTTTTAAAGGGAACATATATATGAGTTCCTTCACTTGTTATTACAAGTATGTGGCTCTTTCTAATTTTATGATTTCTTCTCTAATAAATAGCTTCTTTCTCAAAAACCATCTCCCAAGTGTTATCATTTTTTTTTAAATAGAGTGGACAAACTATTTTTCTAAATAATTAGGTATCTTTCACTTCCCTTGCAAAAAGAAAACAATAAATAAGATTTGATACTAAAACACGGCTAGAAGAAAAAAAATGAAATTTATATTTAGGAGGTTGGATAGTGCAAACTTATAATTTTGCATTAGGAGTTAGGTTTTAATTTTTCAATATTATTCTGAATTTTCAACCGTCATATATGTGCACATTAAAATTTTATATTTTAATTCGGTTAATTCTATTAATTCTATTTTTTTTTTTTTTGAAAATCAGTTCTATATTTTAATTTCAGTGTATAGTAATAATCAGGATAACATAATTTTATCTTTCAATTTAGGAACTAATGATGATCTATTTAGGATATATAAACATTTATTATGACTGCAATACTCTCAGTATTCTTGACTTGTTTATAAACAAAAATCAATTCAGGAATATGATACAAGTATCAAGCCGATACATGAATGGTTCGATCAAGTGTTGTCGGGTGCATGATCTTCACCGTGAGATTGCAACAAATGCAGTCAAGGAGGAATGCTCTGTTGCCCTATTTTTTCACGAGAAGTCACCCAGTTCCTATGATTTTAGGCTTCTTAATGTTCTAGAACTTGTGGACGTCACTAGCTACCCTACTGACCTGCCCAAGGAATTAGATGAGCTAATTAACCTAAAATACTTGGGGTTTAGAAACTGCAAATTTTCCATCTCCTCACTAACCTTTGATCGTATGAAAACTCTCGAAATCTTGGATGTGCGAGGAACTAGAGCTGAACTAACTGATTCCTTTTGGGCAATTAGTACATTGAGGCATGTACTATGTACTTGCGGACTCAATGGACCAATATCAACTGCTGACCTAAAGGATCTCCAAACCATGCAATGGATACGGCCTCCGACAAAAACATGGGATAGGGAGTTGCCTCTTTTAGAAAACCTATCTAAATTAGGTGTTTGTTGGGATGACAATTGGATTACAGTGACAAACCTACTCAAAACCGTGCCAAATCTAGTTTCCCTAGGGATCAAAGGGAGTTTGAATAAAAATACTAGTCTCCCAATGGATATTCTTTACCCAAAAGCACTCCCAAATTATGAGAATTTACAATCTCTGCACTTGCAAGGAAAATGGTCCGTCCCCTTAGATGCTAGCTCGTTTCCACCAAACCTCATTAAATTGACACTTATTGACCCTCAACTTGAGCAAAATCCAATGCTGGAGCTTGGAAAGTTGCAGAGCCTGAAGAAACTTTGCTTAAGATATCGTGTGATGAATTACACGGGTTCAATAATCTGTGAAGAAGGATTCCCTGAATTACAATACTTGGAAGTGGTTGGTTCGAACATCCAGGATTTGACGGTGGAACAAGGGGTCATGCCAAAGCTCACATACCTCCAACTCAAAACACCTATCAATTTCAAGTTTCACCTGCCTCTTGAGCTACAGCACGTGACTGTTAAATACTTTGGTTCTACATTTGTAGGAAAAAACCAAATATGCGAACAGTTTCCATCGGCCTCCTTCAATTAATTTTTTTTTTTTTTTTGTACTTTATTCTTTTCAAAGACGAACTATGTAAAAATTTGATTGCTTTTGTACTTGCTGGTGGATCTACTAATTCTTGTATATTTTTTTTCCATGCTTTGGTTATCGTGGTACATACAAAATTGATGCATCTAAATTGTAAAATGAGTGCTAGTGCTATAAGATTTATTATTGCAAGTGTGTAACAACAAAATGCTTCGTTCTTTTGTTTTTATTTTAAATATTTCTATATTTATGTCATACTTATGAAATTTCCAGATTTTATTTTCTGAGCAGGAAAATCAACTTATCACCCTTGTAAATTTGTAATAAAAAATGGTACTTGTTGACAGGATTTTTTGCAAAGAAATTATTGACATCATAGATGCTAATGCTTAATCGTGGGTGAAATTATAGCAAAAATAAATGAATTTGCAGCTGAAGTGTTACTTTGAACTTCCCACATCTGTTGTTCTCATATGGAAGGATCGTCTAGTCAACACTCATATGGACTGAATTAACAGAGATGCACATTCATTTGATCATTCATATACAGTGAACTCTCATAATTGGAATAGTACGTAGCAGATCACCCCAACAGATACTGGTCAGCTTAGTAATTTCCTATGTAGAAGAGGCATCTCACCCATGGCTTTGAAAATTGATCAATTCCGAGTTGACTTGACTCGCTGGAATTGGCGGGGGCGATCCGAGTTATACCTGATTTACATGACTGGCGAGTTTTGAGATGAAAATTATGGCTCTGAAAATCAATTTTCAGAACAAGTAACGGTAAGTTGACCATAGAATCAAAATTGGATAAATCTTTGGGAATCGATCGAATCAGATTGGAACTTGGATTTTATTGAAATAAACTTACTTTGTATTAGAAAAAAAAATAGGAAACAAATTTAAAAAAATATATTTTGTCCAAATATTATTTTAAGGCACTAAAGGTATAAAAGAATAATAAATATTTTATTCTTGTAATATATAAAAATTAATCACTTGGCTTTAGAAAAATGTTTTTGCTTTGCATCGACAATTCATGGTGCATTTTGTTTTTAAGGTTAAAAAATTAAAGAGTTAATTTGTCATGTATCCGTTCTTCAATTTCTTATTTACCCCTCTACTCTTTATTATATTTAATATCTTCTTTAACTTCTTGTGTTATTTCTTATTTGCCCATTGCATAATACATCTGAAGTTAATCATAATTAAATCACTGAAAAAATAAATAAAGGCAAAAATACCCTTTTATAAATTCCTATTAAGAATTTGATCGGTCTCTAGACATTCGACAGCACCAAGCAACTCACTGGAGTGTCCATTACTCCCTTTGGCCTTTGATTGGTTGCTAGTTCCAAATCGATTTGTCTCTTCTGAGTGCGGGTGAGAGTCCTTATTTATGACTGTGTGTGAACGCAACCTAATTTTAGTTTCATGCGAACGACTCTTTGTAATAAAATATGGTCTGTTCTCCTTCAACTAATAAACTTGCCCCATGCCATGCATTTAAAATTCAAAGTGGCTGAAACTATCAGCCTGGCCCCAGAGATAATCTGAGGAGGTGAATCCATTTGTTCAGTATTGACTACACTAAATCGGCCAACCCGGATCAAGCCCGATAACCCAGAGTTTGAACAAGCAGACTCCATTCATAGCGAGATAGAGTGCAAGTATGTTGATTTCACTTATCCAGCCCGACCTGACATTCAGGTCTTCAAGAACTTCAATTTGAGAATCCACACGGGCCGTAGCTAGGTTCTTGTTGGGGCAAGTGTATCCGGTAAGAGCACAGTCATCTCCCTTATTGAGTGGTTTCCATGACCCATGTGCTGGCAAAGTCATGGTAGATTGGAAGGATATACATCGGTACAATCTTCCTCTCTCGGACGAAAAATCAGTCTTGTGCAACAAGAGACGGTGTTGTTTGCCTCTAGCATATTAGACAATATTTCATATGGTAAAGGAGTCACTAAAGAGGAGCTGATCGAGGCAGCTAAAGCAGTTAACGTGCATTGGTTTGTCAGTTACCAGAGGGGTAAAAAACAATGGTCGAGGAGAGAGGTATTCAACTCTCAAAGGGTCAGAACAGGGGATTGTAATTTCTAGAGCAGTGCTTATACTTCCACCGGATGAGGCAGCAAATGCATTAGATGCAGAGTCGGAATGTGTATTGCAAGAGGCATTAGAGAAGCTGATGATAAGGCATTGCAGAGTTGAATATTGACTGTCAAATTCTTAATGGGAATTCAGATATTTTTATCTTTTATTATTTTTTCGGAGATTTAATTTGTACAATGGACAAATAAGAAATAAAATAAGAAGTTAAGGAGATATTAAATATAATAAAGAGTAGAGGAGTGAATGAGAAATTGAAGAGCTTTTTGAAGGATAAATGAGAAATTAACCCAAAATTAAATTAATAGCCACTTTCCTCAAGTCCAACTGGGCCCATGAACCCTAACGCCTTTAAATTATTGGACTCCACTGTTGGAAGCTGCTTTACTCTTTCGGTCTCCCCAAAGACTTCCCCTTTTTTCTCTTTCCCGATACCAGACTCCCTTACTTTCATATCTAAGAATTTCTCACCATAATATCGCCAAAATCGGTCGATTGACTCTTTCGAAATCGCTAAATAAACCGGCCGATTGTTTCGATTGAGCTTCAATTTTACCGGTTTTATATACATATATAACTCGCCCGTGCGAATAAATCGGCAATAAATTGGTTTGAAAGATGGCGGAGGGTATAGTTAGTTTGGTTGTGGGTAAGCTGTCAGATCCTGTTGTTAAGGAGGTTCTACTAGCACACGGTGTTGGCAAGCAAGTGGAGAAGTTGTATCGTGAGCTCAGTTGGATTCAAGCTTTCATCAAGGATGCCGACATTAAGCAGATCGTAAATGAGGGGGAGAAGCGTTGGGTGAATGAGGTCAATGAAGTTGCTTACGACATACAAGATGTTATAGACAATGCCCTTCTCTTGGATGTTCCCGTGACTGGGAAGCCTTCAAAAGTTGCTCAAATTTTTGAGGCTGCTAAAAGGATATGGGGTAAGCCCAAAAAGCCCCGGGCTTTGAACAACCTTGCCAATGAGATGAATCAGATCCTGGCACGGATTCAGGACATCAATGAAAGTAGAGCGAAGTACGGAATCAACTCTTTGGGTGAAGACAGTGGAGAGCCGCCGAGGCTACCGATCAGGCCCCTTGTGAGACCTGACATTGATGATCCTGATGTTGTCGGCTTTGATCCTCACAGGGACAACATCGTAGAGAAGTTGCTTGACACAACCACTAAAAGGCTCATTGTCATCTCAATTGTGGGACCTGGTGGGCTCGGAAAAACAACTCTTGCTCGAAAAGTCTACAATAGGTAAATACGATTATATGAGTTTCCTTTTCATCTTTATCTATATGAATCTGAAGTTCTTTTACTTGTTCTGCACAAATTGTCCAAATATTTATAAAGCTTACTGTAGAAACAGGGTTATAAAATTGTGCAATCCATATATTGTTGTTAAACAAAAGACAAGTTAACTTGATCTATCGTACAGGTATCTTTAATTTAAAGGAAAGTCAATTAAATCATTCCCTTGAAAGATGGTTTTTGAAGGCAAAAATTCCCCGGATACCCTTTAAGGGTTTCAAATTTACAGATTTTCACTTCAAAAACATTATGTATCATATATGCACCTCAAAAGTTCAGATTCATTATATTTGTCTATCAGTATCATTAGATTTTAGCCCGACACATTTTCTAGTAGAAGTTAACCTAATTTTTATCGGAAATACAATCAATGCTAAATTTTTTAGGATTATGATAAATCTGGTGAATGTTTTACAGGGAGTTTTGTTATATTTTTATTGTGATAATTTTACTTGTTGATCCTCTGGTAGAGTTTTACAAAAAATAGTATTTAAGGAATAAGGAGAATTGCCAAACTAAATTACCGTATACGGACTAGATGATTAGGCAGCTAAAACTTAAATTCTCTTGTCAAAAAAATAAAGTGTGAGAATCAACCTCTATGATAATATATATGTTCAAGTACGACTTATAAGAGCAGAGGAATGCAATATGATCCAAACTAACTGTTTTGTTTTCTACAGCAATGATGTCAAGAGACAATTTGACGTTCGCATATGGGTAACTATATCTCAAAGCTTCAATCTGATGGATATTTTGAGACAGATAATAGAGCAAGTCGAACCTCTCCCTCAAAACTACCTAGAAGGCGGAGAAGAATTTTTACTTACAAAGCTTTACAAAATACTTAGTGGTGAGAAGTACACTATAGAAGACCATTTACATCAAAACTCTCATGAGCGTCTTAGTGATGAGAAAGACCCTCAAGCCGGCGAAATGCCATGGCCAAAGAAGTACCTTCTAGTCCTAGATGATATCTGGAATGATGATCTATGGACTCAAATTGGTATGGTCCTACCTAATGCCAAGATTGCAAGTAGAGTAATCATAACTACTAGAAACCAAAACATTGTTCATGAAGCTGAACCATATCAACTTTCATATTTAACTGAGGAGCAGAGCTTAGAGCTTTTGATGAAAAAGGCTCTACCTAATCGAGATTTGAGTGGAGGGTATCCCTATGAACTGTATGAGGTTGGAAAAAAGTTTGTTAAAAAATGTTATGGATTACCCCTTGCATTGGTGGTTTTAGGAGGTTCATTAACAAAAAAACCAGCCAATCATGTTGCTTGGAATAAAATGTTGCAAACTATGAGCTGGGGTATTGATGGGAGAGATTGTATTGATATTATGGCCACCAGCTATGATAACTTGCCATTTGTTCTCAGATCATGTTTCATGTATCTTGCGGCTTTTCCTGAAGACCATGAAATTGATGCCCAAAGATTATTTCGATTGTGGGTTGCTGAGGGGTTTATACCCACTGAAGAATCCAGAACATTAGAGGATACTGCTGAGATGTTTCTAGAGGAACTAGTGCAAAGGTATACTTCCATAGTTAAACATTCTATTACAGACTCATTAAACTTACCGTTTGATTTTTTTTTTAGATAAGACATCCTACTTTTTAAATTTAATTGGCTCTTTAAAAGTCAACTCATATTCATGACTAACATTTTTCTTATCGATTAAGTATTCTAATTAGTTCAAATAGAAGTTTGACTAACATTTTTCTTTTATACTTCATATTTAAGAAGCCCATTTAATTATTTTAATTTAATTTAATAGAAGCTTGGTTCAAGTATTAGAGAGATCTCCTGCTAATTCCATCACACGTTGCCGTATACATGATCTCCTTCGTGAACTTGTCGTCCAAATGGCCAAGGAGGAAAATTTTCTCACAATTTGCTCAAATCCTGACAATTGGAAGAGCAGCACCAAGTCACGTCGTGTGGCGGTCCATTACTCAGGTTGCGATGAATTGATGGAACATGCAAATCCAAATCTCTATTCTTTATTATGCTTTGAGAAGCCAATGCCAAATTGCTCTCGGCAGAGGCTGCTTAAGGTGCATAGTGACATGGGACAGATTGAATTGGTAGAAGACGAGTGCTTAGTGCCATGGGACAGACTGAATCAGTTAAGGTATTGCGAACTTAGTGGGAGCTTGGGTAGTGATAGAAGATCTTTTGAGTCGTTCATAGGCGGCCTGAAATTTGTGGAGACCCTTGATTTCCAACTACTAAGAGGTCATGGCGACTTACCTGATGAGATATGGAATGTGAAAACACTTAGGCATGTGATGCTAAATGTTATCCAGTATACTGCAGGACCCTCATCATCTGCTGATATAAGAAATTTGCAAACACTCAAGGGTGTGAGGAGCAGAGAGTCATGGAATGCACAGTTACCTAAACTACCAAATGTGCGCAATTTAGATATCTTTGTGGAGAGCTTGTTTTCATGGGATTTAATGGCCAAGTTGCTTGATACACTGAATTATCTAACCTGTCTTAAATTACAAGGCAATGAAGTACCGCAAGAAATAGTCGAGATGGAAAGGTTTCCATTTTATCAGCATTTAGAATCTTTGTTTCTAGGACAGCAGTCCATATCCCCCAACAATAAGTTGTCCCCTGAGGTTGGCATGTTTCCTATGCACATCGTGGAGCTTATACTCAATAATCTCCAGTTCAAGGAAGATCCGCTGCCAGTGCTAGAGAAGCTACGCAGCCTCAGGTCACTACGGTTAGATGGAGAAGAAGCAAATCGAATGATGAGCTGTTCTGCTGGAGGCTTCCAACAGCTACATGAGTTGAGGTTTGCTAGACTAACCAATCTAGAAGAATGGGAGATAAAGGAGGGTGCCATGCCCATTCTAAAGTATGTGGAACTATTCGATTGTGACAAACTAAGGGTGCCTATCGGGCTCCAGTACCTGTCCAAGCTCAAAGAACTTGATGTAGTTGAGTGCATCAAATTCAAAAGGCATGCAGATGAGATCCGTGACGACATCTGCAAACATGTTCCCCGCATATTGATAGTTTAGGGCTGGCTTCCATCTCTAGAGTGCTTTTCTTAATTTATCTGGGTTAGTGTTTCAATCCTTTCCATACTGTTATCATTTTCTTTCCCTTTAAATTTATTTGTATTTGTTGTTTAGTTTTATTCTGGAGTTGCTGAATATTATGTTTCCAAAATGCAACATTTATGCCTCCATCAATGATTTAATTTGTGTCGGTACTTTGCTGCACATATTTTACTCAGGTCTCCTCTAGATATGTATTTCGAAGGCAAAAGACTCTATCATGGTGGCAAGTGTGTTGATTTGCTTCTGACTGCCGAATTTTTTATTTTATTTTAATGTGTATGAAATTTGTAAGTATACTTCTAGAACTAGTAACTATGGATAATTCAATTTCCAGTGTTTGTCAATCATGTAACTTTCAATTTTGTGGCATGTTATATTTGTAACCTTATAAGGGTAAATAAAACTGTTTGAATCAAATTCGATTTTTGCAAAGTTGAATTTATAGAAGAAAAAAAAAAGACAAAAATAAATAATTATAGTGGATTACAAATTATGAGTACAGCACAGAAAAGAGCATAATAGAAAGGATTTCGTTGTTCGAACACACACATACATGTACACAGAGGGTATTTGTATTTCATTCCTTCCTCTTTGTTCTTTTAATGCCCGAGAGTTAAAATGTATTTGCGATTTTATTTATGGAGCATTTTTGCCCGAGTAGATAAACTAGACATGTGATAATAATGTTAACATTGATTTTTTGTAATATCTCCTAGAGAAGAAACCTATGGTTCAATGTCTGAGTCTGTGAACAAAACGCGCCTTAGCAAAGCAGCAACTTGCTGTTTTATTTGGATCTCCACTTGTTCAGACCACTTTCGTTTAGTTGAGCGACAGTAGTTTGCATTCTCTTCATTGAAAACCATGCAATGGGGATAATTGAGTTCCCTTGAAAAAATTACGAGCTTTTAAAAGAAAAATTACCCTAAAATGTTGGAAAACCAAAAATGTCTATAATTGTAAGTTGTCATGTGATTTTGTAATATTCTGAGAATTTTAAGTGTATTTTTCATTGGTGGTTCTCTCGAATCTGCAAATAAGTCTGTACCGATCCTTTACCAGAGCCACTGTGTTTTATTGTGCAGGCATACCTCTACTTTTGAGTTTCATATCAATGAAGGCTGTACCAAATTTGTACTGTACCAGATGGAGATTGCTTACTTTTGGGCCGGTATATGGTATTTACAGCTCAACCGGTATCGGTCTAGTGACCAAACTTGACCAATTGAGTTATGATGGATCCAGTCAATTGAGCTCTTTGGAATCTAACTATTGTATGCGTCAATAATACCACTCTAGTTTAATCGTCAGCATAAATTTAAGTTGAGGCTTTTGTTGGGTTAAAGTGTGATGTAACCACCAGTCATACAATGAGGTTTATTTTGTGTTTGATTGGTGATAATTTGAGACATAGTGTTTAGAAACAAAGGTGTGCAGCGTTTGTTGTGAAAAAAAAAAAAAAAAAACTAAACTGTACAGAGAATTATGCTTCCTTTCTTCATTTACTTGTAAATTAATAATTTGGGTTGCTGCTACTGGAGTGACATTGACAACTTTGAATTGTTGTTTTCCAGTTTTCCTATTTCAGAAATCAAACGTTGATACGTCATATAGTTCCGAAGTTTTGCTAGCAAAAGCAAGTTGCAGCTTTTCTGAACATAAATAAATTGAAGTGTCTGGTTTATTTGAAAAATTAAAAGACAGCTTACATTTTGTTTTCCTTTTCTGGCTCCAATCAATAATTTAATAGCATAGGTATCACTGATCAAACTAAAGCTAGTCAAATATCCCTGAATTATTAAGTGTTTTTCTTTAAATAAAGCAGCATTAAACAGTTTCAAGAACTATCTTTTTATCGGCTACATTTTGTTACAAAACCGAGGTCAGCTAAATTTAAATTTTGAACTTAAAACAAGGCAATTTAGTTCATTTTTTTTACTAACTGTGCCGAAAAAGACCACAAGGTCCATAACAGGAAATGGTTGCGGTTGTACGATATTCAGCTGCAACGGCAAGTCCCGGCTGTCTGATGTATCATCTCTGTATGAGGAGGAAATTTTGTTCCATTGGCATAATTAGCTAGTTTATGTTCCCCTCTGCTAATTAAACTGGATCAGATCCTGGTCTGCCACAAAGTCACTAATTGACGGGTTTAAGTGACCGAAACACGATTCAATTTGATCCGAAACAACCCAAAACCCAACATATCCCAAGCATGTCCCAAACCGTTTAAAAGCATAGTCCGAAATCAAGCTGTTATGTAACCAATCCAAGACCAGATTCAACATGTCCCAAACTGTACAGAGATCGATCTTAGTAACATTTTAACAGCTCTGTCCCCGAGAATGTATAACAGAAAATCTAAAGTATCATAGCCTCACTGATCTTCTAGGGATAATATAAAGTAAAATAGAAATGATGCACAATAATAACAAATCTATATACGAATATATTATAGATATATAAAATGTGTTATGTAATTAAAGTTTAATTACAACAACGTAATATTACGAATGTATAGCATTATCAACATTTAGTGATTAGCATGCAGTTAATATTGTTATATATAGTGTCATCGCCAGGAACGAATGGAAGTTCAAGGAATGAGGTCAATTGATCATTATTTATTTTTAAAATTTATGTATTATATAATTTATATAATTTAAAGTAAAATGTTATGAATATGATAAAATTGACTCTCATTTATAGTATGTAAATTTTATATATGATTGACTCATATTCACATTTGACACTCATAGTTTATAAGTCTGACTCTGCCTCTGTTATTGCCTATTGAAATTATTTGTCGTGGCAAACAATTCAGAGGTACGTACAGCGGTCCTACAATTGCATCAGATATATGGGCTTAATAAATGTGAAAGAGCTAGTGCTAAATTTTGATATCATTTAGCCCAACTAATTTAAAGAACTAGTTTTTGCAATTCTACGTAGCAGCTGCCAAGTACACAAATTAATTTGATTGGTCTTCTTTCTTTTAAGGAGAATGTTATATAAATGTTTGACTTGACCAAATTAAGCAATTGAACCGACATCATGAGATAACAGACACGGATTAAATTATCATTAAATTAGCAATCAATTTCCCTAACGGAAACGGTCAGCGTTTCGGATGTACATGTGAATGCCTCCTTTTCAATTGCCAAAATCTTCCAAATTTAATTTCCTTAAAAGTACTCTGTAGGATTTTTCTGTTTAATTTTAAGGAATTTGGCAGGTATATATATATATAGAGGAGGGTTTAAATGCACCAGAATTATTTGCTCCAAATTCGGTCTAAATTCTGAACTGCATATCTCATTGAGATGAACACCTCAGATTCTTTCATGTTTCCGACTCTTCATTTCCAAAAAGAACACTCGATCCTCTCCAGTGAATGAAAAAAACTCCTAAACCTTTCCCTCTCTCCGTTTTGCACTTTCTCCCCATGAACCCACCTTTCTCAACCTCGACGTCGAGCTTTCGCCGCTGTTTTTCTCAAGCTCTCTCTCTCTCACTCGCCTCTGTGGATCTGGCGCTCCTCTCCTCTCTTCGCTTCCGCAGCGATCCAGCACTCAATTCGTAACCTATGAGGGCGCCCCTCTCCTCGTTCTCGGTTGGCTCCATGAGCGAAATAGACCTTCGTGCCCCTCTTCTCTCTCCGGTGACCCGGTCACACTTCATCGATTTTGAGAAACTCAGTTGAAGTTGCTGCCGTCTTTCACTTTGTAAAGAAATTATTCAAAGGTAAGTACACAGTTGACATTTAAGAGATTTAAAGCTGTTATTTCAAATTTGACATTAGTTGGTCAATTTGATTACGAGCTACTTCTATGCATTGCTTAATTTTTGTTGAATGATGTTTTTTTTTTCTTATTTTGAGGTGGGGAGGGGAAGGAGATGGAAAGATGAATGAGAAATTACAAGGAGTGGGAATCTCCAGTTGAGCAAATACTGAGGTGTGTTCTTACTACTAATTAATTTGGGTTTTAATAAAAAAATTAGATAATTTAACTGTTTGAATTGCTGCTCTTTATAGATCACTAAGGATCACTGGTAAATTGGAGATACTGAGTTCATAGTATTTAATTTATAAAATGTGAATTGCTTGTGGTATGTCAGTTTGAGTTGATTTCTGCATAATTACTGTCATACAATTTATGGAATTAATGTCATTATTTATTCTTCATAACAGCTACTTTAAGAACAATACGAAGATATCAATCCATCTGACAATAACTATTTAGCAAGTTTGTAATAACTACACAAACTTTACATATCAATCCATCTGACAATAAAATTTTATAGAACTTAAATATGAGAACATACTTTTTAAATAAAACTGAAAGCATACATGTTCAATATAACTGAAAGCTGAGAACAATACGAAGATAATGCTTGGAAAAGTTTGAATAAAACTGAAAGCAGAATACATCTCATATAAGTTTAGAAATGTCAAATAATAACACAAATATCAAATAAAAGTTCCAAAATAACCACATGTCATACATGTTCAAAAATGACCACACTTTCTCTACTCTTCAGTATGTGCATCCTTCATAACACCCTCTTGTTTTCTTCGCTCACAAGTTGAAGAGTAGTGGCCGTATTGACCACAATTTTTGCATTGTCGTTTCGACTTTTTCGAGTTCTCCATACGGACTTCCAAACCACTTCTGAAGCGCCCATTCTTCGACACACTAACATCTTCCTTTTTACGGCCCTTTGTTTTTGCAATGCAAGGATTAGCAATCGAGGGATGTTCAACCATATTTTCAACACGATCAACCGTTATTGTTGCACTTTTCTTGTTTTCTTTGTTTTCCTCTAACTCTAAGTTGGAAACCCTTTTAAGTGCCCCCTCTAATGCCTCCATTATAATGTCATGAGCATCGATGCTCAAGTGCAAATGTGTTCTCAACCGGCTCATCAAATCATTAAATTTTAAATCACTAACCATTGAAGACTTGTCTCCATCCTTTTTAAAAAGAGGAATGGATATGCCTTCTCCCGCCTTCTTTGTCCATCGTGGTAAGATATATTTCGAAGGAATATTTTCAACATCCTTTTCACTGAAATTTTTTAATACATGACGACACAATATACCTTTGAATTCAAACAGGTGACACTCATAAGAGACCTCCCATGTCTCAACATCCAACGTTACAATAAATGCATCATTAGTGTTATGAAAACTTGATACCTTGTACTTGCTTGAGGATCCACTTTTCTCCAACTTCTTTTTCTTCAACTTGGGGCACTCCATAAGCTCGTCTTGAAATGAATTGAAGATCTTTCGTGTGTACACATCAGCAGCATGTTCTTCCAGTGGAGATTTCAACTTCAAAATTGGGATTTTGTATATTGAAGTAAATCGCTCTGCATGCTCCGCCCTATATCGATGCTCAAGAGCATGCTCATACTTGACCACAAATTCTCTCAAAGTGGTGTCTTTGTTAAGAAAAGAATCGAAAAAAAGAGTGTATGCTCTCACATCTTTGGGTGGTATTCATACCGGCATAAAATATGGTACGGTTGTAAACGGGAATCCATGATTACCGAATATCAAATAAATTATTCAACCACTCATCCTCCATAAGCTTATAGTCTTTCATAATCATCTTCCATTCATTATCAAATTGCTCAATAGTGATTGAATAATACAAACAATTCTTCATATCTCGAGAAAATGGTGAGTTATCCTTGTAGAGGGAACCATATTTTTCTGGAAATTTATTCATGATGTGCCAAAGGCAAAATCTGTGGGAAACGGTTGGAAAAACCTTTCTTATTGCATTTTCAATTGCACAATCTTGATCCGTGAGGATTGATACCGGTAACTTACCACCCACCGCATGTAGCCAAGTCTCAAATAACCACACAAATATTTCTTCTTGCTCATTTTGCAACAAGGCGAAGCCAAACATGATGGATTGAGTATGATTATTGACACCAACAAAGTTTCCCAAAGACAAACTATACTTATTAGTTTTATAAGTTGTATCAAAAACCAACACATCGCCAAACCTCTCATAGTACTGACGAGCGGTTGAATCTATCCAAAAGAAATTTATCATTCTATCCTCTTCATCGGTTTGGATTTCATAAAAGAAATTTGGATCTTGTGATTTCTTCTCAATATAATATTGCACCACAGCATGTGCATCTCCACTGTCCAAATTCTTCCTCCTAAGGTCCCTTCTGTGATTCCAACAATCTCTTTGTGAAATATTTATGCTTGTATCACAATTAACAATATCCGGCACTCTACCAATATGAAGATCTGTTTCGCTAAACTTCTCCACTAGACTTTTTGCCACAGCCGGCATCCCTCCTGGTTGTCTTAAGTATTTTCGACTATTGGGACTAACCAAAAGATGATTGTGTTCCTTTTTACTCTTTCCAACCATCCATATTCCATTCTTATTTGACACACTTATATATACTGGACAACCACTTCTACGAGTTAAGGTTTTTCTACTCTTATTTTCTTGATCCAAAACAACAACATCATTTGATTTTTTTCTCTTCCCAAAATCCAGCACAAGAGCACACATACTGTCGGTAACAAATTTTATCCATATGTGGAAATTTAATGGTCCTTCTTACCCATACAGTAAATCCCTCCGAAATAGCAAATTTGTAATAAAAACTCTCAAACTCTTCAAGTGACCCAAATGACATGCCTTTCCAGGGGATAAGATCATTAGCACTCTTCTTATTTGTATCATCTTCATGAATAAATTATGTCTCCATTTTCTTCTCATCATCCATAGAAGCATCATCCTATTAAAAACAATGTTCAATGAGAATTTGTATAAATACATTTTTTAATTCAAATTTTATTATGATAAGTATGAAAATTCTTGAACATTATTTTGCATAATTATATTACTTATTTATATATTAAAGTGCTTCCAATCTCCATACATAAAAAATACATAATCTGATTTTTGATTGAACTCCAAATTAATTTGACTATTTCTCAATTAGCCAAAACAGAAATTGAAATTTTATCTGTTGGTGGTGCCTATGCTCTCAGAGGGAATTCATTTTCAAAAAAATTCTTGTGCACGTTGCACACAGAAAGTAGATTCAAAGAAAATTTTCATGTGCTCTCAGAGGGATTGCATTTAGTGATAAGATTAAGTATCTTGATTGATATTCGAATATTGTAAATCTTGTATTTTGAAGAAATTTAATTGGAACTTAAAGAAAATAAATTACGTCAGAAAATGAAGATGGTGGTGACGAGAGCTCGACGGAGCTTAAAAGCATGGCTGGCTCGGTTGTCGGCATCGCAGAAGAAGCAACTTCAATGGAATCTTCGTTCATTGCAAAAGAAGGAGAAGGAGAAAGAAATTTGGCAACTTCACCAACGGTAGGAAATCAGAGAATCTTCTAGAAATGGAGAGGATAGTTGGTTTTAATTTGCTGTTAATTTAATTTGTTCACTGGAGAGGAAAGAAAATACTAGGGCGCTCTTTTTTGGAAATGAAGAGTCGGAAACAGGAAAGAACCTGAGGCGTTCATCTCAATGAGATATGCGGTTCAGAATTTGGACTAAATTTGGAGCAAATAATTCTGGTGCATTTGAACCCTCCCCATATATATATACGCACTTATATATTTTCTAGTAAGTTTCCTCTATAACCGACTATCAATTACCATCGATCTATATATATATAAACCAATTGACCTCATGCAAAACATTCTCATCAAATACTCAAATTAACCACATATATTCCTCGTCTAAAACCTCATAAAAAAAAACTACTCCTCTTACAACCCGATCGATCGATCGATCTGCATTGAAACAATGAGCTATCCTGACACAAGAGAAACGAAGACACCTAAGCGCCACCCCGCATGCCCCGGAAAGAGAAAATGCCAACTACCAGGCTGCATTCACAATGCACAAAGCTCGAGCTGGTTCTCGACTGATGAAATTTCCGTTGATTCATATCAAGTTAATGGACAATATCCATCTGTTAAGTTTGCTGGAGGTTTTTTATATCAGCGACTCGGTGTTGCTCCTAATGTCAAAGTCGAGATCGATGATGAACCGAATGCAACCATCAGCACAATGGTGTGTATTGCACACATTAGGGAGGTGTGTCACATTATACTTGAAAAGATCAGGTCTTGCATGAGTACTAAAATGCCGATGTAGGTCGTAAATAGAGGCGGACTTAAGAACAAACAATGGGGGTCAATTGACCCCAATTTTTTTTATTTTTTGTTTTTGTTTTTATGTACGATATTTTATATAATTTAAAATAAAATGTTATGGTATTACAAAATTGAGTCCCACTTTTTGTAGGAAATTTTATACGATTGACCTCCTAGTTCTATGTTTGATCCTCATACTTCGAAAGTCTGACTCTGTCCTTGATCATAAACTTATCAATTTGTGTACAAATTAATGCGCAAGATATATATTAATTCATTATAATGTTTATTTTTTTGGTGTTTAAACTGGTGGATAAAATAGTGTTAGAAAGGAAGTAAATTGTAAGCAGGTGACTATTAGCTCCTGTAAAAAAAATATTATATACATATACATATATACACATCGTTGACTATATATTCTTGAGTTGATATGCATTTCATGTGTATATGTAATTTTTATTTTTATTTTCCTTCTGAAATCATGGAAGTTTCCATGCATACTAAGCTATACTTATTTGACTGGTTTAATTATATTGTTATTCCGAATTAAAACGACGCGTTATTTATGATTATATATACGTAAACTCAACAGCAAAGCAAAAACAAAAACGTGTCCTACATATTTGATTAAATGAATTCCTCATATATATATATATATATATATATAGCCTAGGAATTAACGCTGACAAATTAATTACAGTTCCCATGTATATATGCATATTCTAGTTCCAAGTTTGAATGTATCCTATCACCGTTTCTATTGCATTTTGTTCATAACATGCACTATAAAGAGAGGGAAAGAGAGAAATAAATTAAGGAGATTAAATAAAGATATAAATTTAAGATGGAATTCTAATTGGTTGAAGAAGCTTAATTAATTTGCAGTACACGTACGTTTGTTGTTTCCTTGTAATTTTCTCCTTAATTTGACTTGACCGCTAAATTTAACGATTTATTGATTCAACACGTACTAATTATATTAGAAGCTTTTATACAATAAAGAAAAAAAAAAAAAAAAGCACATTGTACAATTAATTAATATATCTTAATGCCTGCCTGCTGTAAATAACAAGAAAATAACGAATCAATATTTACAAGAACAACTGCATGTAAGAAATACATATATATATAACATTAATTAATTAATTTATGAATGAATTATGTATTATAGGTGGGCAATTGTCGTTACTGCCGCTGGTTGCTGAGCAATCTGAAGGCCCTGAAGGTGGCGCCTTTGCCCTTTTAGATTGAGTAGTAGATGTAAAGCCTGGAACATGATCAGGATCTGCTCCTAGCAGTAACAGCCTTGTACCATCGGCCTGTTGCATAGTCATTAATACTATTGATACCACCACTACCAGTACTGCCATTACTTTTGAACAGTACCTCGTCATTTCAAACTTGGCGGAATTAATGATGGGAGATGGGTGATATATATAGGCAACAGATACTGAGATCGATAGGTCATCATTATATATTATTTATTTATTTTTGAGAAATTAATCAGGTGAATCCAAAAATGCTTTGAAACTGCGCGCGTGTTTCTTCAAAGGGAAGGCATGTTTTTGCATCGAAATTAAATGCATGCACTAAAGAAAATCAGATTGTGTAACCTTCCTTGTAAAAGAAAATTTCTAAACTTCTATGTTTTTCTAATTTTAGGTATTGTTTATTAGCTTAGAAAATGCTGCAAAGTCAAGAAATTTCTCCATTTTTTTTTGTTGGATGGAATTTTAATTGGTTGAAGAAGCTTAATTAATTAAGTAGTCAAATTTGTTCTTGGCCAGGTCAATTAATTTATAGTATACGTACGCGCGTTTGTTGTTTCCTTGTAATTTTCTACTTTGACTTGACCGTTAAATTTTAACGATTTTGGTAATTAATTGGTATGACACATGTCATTAATTCACCTGGAATGTTCCCAACTTTGGTAATTAACGTTAAACTTTTTCAGGATTCAACCTAATTAGTCCTTCACACAACAAAAGTAATTATTAGAGTAAACATCTAAAATCAAAACTCAGCAAACCATATATAGGACAGAAAGAGGAGTGAAAAAATTAAGACGAGCGAGCTGCTTCTTTGGTCTCCTCTCCTGGTCATGGTAGTCTCTTTTCTCTAGCTCAGATGCCCAGCAATCCCTCTCTCTCTCTCTCTCTCTCTCTCTCTCTCATCAGGTCTGAGATTTTGTATCCATGTCCTACAAAATTGGTGAAATTAATTATAAATGCCATTTGGTGTATTATCTTTTCTTCAGCAGATTATTTTAGAAGCCAGCGTGGATGCAAATATTGTTTGCAGAATATGAAATAAGTCATCGGCAGTTCAGAAGCACTGCTGAATCAAACTGGATGTATTTAATTGCTAATCTGTTGGAATAATTGTAAATTAGTATTTAATTCTTGAACCTGTATGCTATATGTGGACCTATTACTTGCTTATACTAGTTGAAATATGGATTTTGCACCATGTAGTGTCATGCTTTATGTTGTTGATCTGAATTCAAATAATTTTATTCAAAGAAGTTGCATGAAGGGCACATATTTATACAATCCATCATATTTAACAATAAATTTATATAAATTCCTATTTTACCCATCTTGTTTTTTCCTTGAATGAATTATTTTATACAGTCAGGTATCAGATTTTACTGGTAAAAATTGCAATTCCCCTTACAGGGTACCAGGTATAAATTTACTTGTTTGGTCCATTGTTCAGTAAAGAAGAGACATCTCTCAATTGTCAAGAAACAAAAAAGATTTAGTCATATCTGGTGGATACTTGTACCCCATCCATGCCAGTGCCGAATGGAGGATATTCAATTCCTAAAAGATATCATTCCAATTTTATCATTAAGAATATTTTACAGTTCTTTTTCTTTTTTAATAGAGTTCATATGAAAATAAATCTACGAACACCCCCACCCCCCTCAAAAAATAAAAATGAAGGAGAAGGAGAAGGAAAAGAAGAAAGAAACTGATGCCAAAAATCCTAACACCAGAGCAATTGCAAAATGCACCAAAAGATAAGCATTTCCTCCTGCCAATATATTCTCACCGTAAGCTGCTTATTTGACATCACATAGAAAGAAATAGCAAATTACATAACTAATCTACATTTGTACCTAAGCTTAGTACACGTGAACTTTAAAAAAATCCAAACCAGACCATGAAAGAAAAACAAAAGGGAAGTTGGACTTGAGATTCAACTGGAACCCAATCTCTATGAATATGGTACCAATTGTACCGAGGCAATTAATCACCATAACTCATTGCACAAATAATCAATCTACTGTTGGTTTCTCTAGGCACTAATACACACCATACAAAACCAATACTATTAACAGTTGAAAGTGGTATGCTAACCAGTACCGAGAGAAAGGAGAGAAGGAGAGAAGGAGAGAAGGAAAGGGTATAATCATCCACAAGTGAATTTAGAGTCTTAAATATTATTATTTTACTATTTTTGAATATATTTAATATATTATAGAGTTATACAGGACAAATATGTGAGTTATTATAATTTTAAAGAATAATATGTAATTATTGATTTTGGAGAAGGAAATACGCAATATTGAAATTTCAATGATCTATGAAATTCCCCCTTATTAATTTGATAGATCCTTAAATAGTTGATGAAATTTAGGATGCAAAATATTTAGAAAAGCATTTTTTTTTTCATATTAACACTAACACACCCAAGTAAAATAATTAGATAGCTTGACCTCCAACTTTACTTTTTTTTTTTTAAAACACTATAATAATAAAATACTAGTACTTCAAAAGCAAACAAAAAAGTTTTATTTAATATTTTTTGATAAATATAAGGCTAATAATTATGGTTAAGGGCAGTTTATCCTCCTTTTGTATATAGGCAATGATAAGTTTCCATGTGGTGTGAATGATATGCAAATTATTTGGACAAATGTGAAACCTATGTTTCATTATTTTGGAGCAGAGAAATTAAATTTGAGTAGGGAGTAGGTCCAATTAGAACAATTTATTATCGAGCAGGCGAGCAGCTTAGTTTATTTAGTTAATATTTGAACTTTTTTAAGTCCGACCCAAACGTAACCCTGTCCAGTAATAACCATCTTATGGCCAACCCGTTTTTTCATGGGCCGCACAGCCCGTTTAGCACACCCCCTTTACTTAATTTCAACTTGCACTAGTACTTCTTTAAGGGTGGGTTTGGATTGTGCAAGAATTAGTGCAAGAATAGTGATTTTTAGATTAGTAGTTGAGAATAGTACTAATCCGAGTGGTTTGAGAATAATGTTAACTTTGAACTATTCGGATTAGTAAAAATGTCGTTTGGATTGTATATTTAAAATAGCGATGAAGGAAATGAATAAAATAATGATTAAACTAATATTATATTGCATTTAATACTTAAACTAATATTATATTACATTAAAGCTGAAATTTTTTAAACTAATATAATATTTTATTTAATACTGAAATTTTTTAAACTAATATAATATTTTATTTAATACTAATCTAATCTGATATTATATTTATTTAATACTAATTTAATATTTAAACTAATATTATATTACATTTAACATTTAAACTAATATTATATTATATTTAATATTTAAACTGATAGTATATTATATTTAATACTAATCTAATATGATATTATAATTATTAATACTAATCTAATCTGATATTATATTTATTTAATACTAATATAATATTTAAACTAATATTATATTACATTAAAATTTTAAATTAATATTATATTTATTTAATACTAATGTCACACTCCCAATTTGGAGGTGCGGCGGACCTACCACGTCCAATTTTCCAACAATATATATAACACGAGGCACGAATCTTTTTATGCACTGCCAATAGCATCCATTATTTTTAACCACATCCCAATTAATTACAAGAATTATCTGGCTATTTAACAGTGGATGATGCTAGATGAATTTTCTGCACCATGTCAGATAAAATAATCTCAAATCCTATACCTTTAGGTGGCCCTGCTGTCAATTACAATCTCAAAAGTGTTTCTCAATCTTCGTCTAATAAACCTATATCCCACAAGGAGAAACGAGTGAGAAATAATTTAAATTATTTCTCAGTGCTAATTGCCACTCAGATTATTGGATTCGAAGAAAATCCATATTCAGAATGAAATCACCGCACGAGAAATTAACAGTTCATTTTAAAATGACGAATGCAAATGCTCAATAACAGTATGCCAGTATCCAATTGAACAACAAAAAATTCATAAATAAATCAGAACTCTAAGGATCTTAACAGAATAAATGGTTTGGGTCAAAATCTTTTAAACTATAAAGTCTGGTAACGTTTGGTTTCTTACCTTTACAATTTCTAGTCTAGTAACACTGGCAGGTACTATAACAAGTATCGGTCGTGTTAGGGCTTATACTGTTCTATCCATCCTGACAATTTGTTAATGGAAATAATATAGAATCAATATCTCAATGACATCAGTATCAGAAAGAAAATCAATGATAAGACAGTTCTAACTATCCTGACAATCGGTTAGCAGAAACAATACAAAATCAATATCACGGTACTGTCATTATCAGAAAGAAAATTATTGATAAGACAATTACCACAATTCATTAATCTTACAGTCACAGTTTATATTTATTTAGTATCCCCTACCCAACCGGTACTGGGTTCCGTTGGGGCCATTCACCATATACGCATAAGGGTCCTGGAGTAAAGTCTAGTAGCTACTAGCTAGACTTTACGATATATTAAATATTTTTCTCCACTATTTGGAGGTTCAATGATTACAGTATTCAATATTCAATCAATTCAGTCACTGCGGTCTCAATCAATCATTTGCAATAAAGATCAATCAATCGATAAACAATATCAACATGACAGTCAACAGACTTACCTGTAATTCAGTTTCAATTGCATTGGGCTTTGCATATGATGTAACAGTTCAATGAATGCAGTCAATCAAATATTCATAATGCACAGCGAGTTACGATTTAATTTCTAGTCATGAATCTCATACTAATCTAATAACCTCGCACCTGATAACGTAGGGCAATAGACAGGATCACTAACAGGCTTTCCTTCCTGAACCCTTTGTATCGTTAATCTTATCTGATAGCGATCAGTTCATAAATTCAATTCGATTTGCAACAACTATTTAGAATCAGCGCGACGCAGTCAGAATTCCAATCGGACATCCAATCAAAATATATCTATTCTTTTTTTCTATTTTTCTTCTCTCTTTCTCTTTTATTTTTTTCCATCTCTGTTTTCTTTTGTTTTCGTTTTTTTTTTTCTTCTTTCATTCTTTTTTTTTCGTTTATTTAATGGGAGAGGAGGATCACCCATGTTGGCCGCGTGGCACAAATTGCCACGTTGGTCATTTCATTTTTTTTTGTTACTTTTGCAATTTTAACCTTTAACTTTTCACTTTTTGCAAATCAGTCCAAATATTTAAAAGAAATTTATAATTATTTTCAAGTATTAGCTTTCTATTATATTTCATATCAATTCTAAATTTCAAATATTTATTTTCAATTAAGCTCATTATACATATTTTATCTCAGTTAAACAGATATTCAGACAATCAATTTATCATATTTAACTTTAGTTTTGCTTAAATATTTTACTCGTATACATTCAAACATTTTGTACATTACTTTCAGTTACTAATTTTATATACGTATTTTGTATAGTGTTACAACTAATCTAATATATAAATTAATATTATATTACGTTTAATATTTTAAACTAATATTTTATTTAGTACTAATCCAATCTAATATTAGATATAATACTAATCACTATTTAAACTAATATTGTATTACATTTAACATTTAAATTAATATTATATTGTATTTAATATATAATATTTTATTTAATACTAATCTAATATGATATTATATTTATTTGATACTAATCTAACATTTAAATTAATATTATATTACATTTAATATTATATTTAATATTAATATTTGATATTATATTTATTCAATACTAATCTATTATTTAAATTAATATTTGATATTATATTTATTTAATACTAATCAAATATTGTATTTAATATTATTTTAATATTGAAACTATTCTAATTGAGAGGAATGAAAATTATTTTTTATTTATATCACTAATCCTACAAGCTCTATTCTTGTTATTCCACTATTTCTGTGGATTAGTAGAATAAAGCTATTTTGTGTTTGAATGACTCAAGAATAAGAATAGTGGAGCTAATCCAAAAATAGTTCTATTCTTGCACCATCCAAACAGGCAAACACAACCTTAAGTCTATAATAAAACCCAATATAAACCAAAGGCTGGCTTGAAGACTGCAGATCGAGTACAATATTTCAAATGTCTATATAGTTGACTACATAATATACAACGGGTTGAATGTTAAGAGAACTAATCCATTATTATCAGCAAATTAAACGGTTGAATGAGGCGAACTTAATTTATCAATTTACAATATTGTTTCAAAACTACATCATGATTATTTTAAATTAGTGGCCATACAAGTGCATCAGATCTAGATTATGGGCTTATTAATAAATGCGAAAGAGTTAGTGCTTAATTTTGCTATCATTTAGCCCAACTAATTTAAAGAATTAGACCCAATCAATCTTATATACTAATATATATGTATCAAGCCCATATACTAATATGTATCAAAACTAATTTTTATATATATTTTCTCAAAAAAATATATATATGTATGTATCAAAACTAATTTTTATTTTTTGGCAAGTTATATACTAATATGTATGAAAACTAACTTGGACTGATCATTTTTCAAAAATCTGACGGGTAATATAGCATAATTAATTAAGAGATTTCCGCACTTTGAGATGCTTTTTTTAAGTTTAAAAATCGGATGGTTGCATGTGGTTAATCTAAATGAAATTTTTTTATGCTTCAAACTCTGATTTATATATAGCAGGAGCATGCTTCTATTTTTATTATATTGTATCAAGTTAGTACTAGTAGTATAAGAAGCTCAATTTATCGATGTGGGTATATAAAATCGTGCATGTGTTTTCTGGTATGATGGAAAGCTTGGTTCTCCAATTGAAAATTTTCTATATATAAATACATGATATCATAAGAACCTCTTATCATATGTGTTAGTATTTGCAGTTCTACGTAGCAGTTGCCAAGGACAAATTAATTTCATTGGTCACCCCTCTTTTAAGGAGAATGTTATATAAATGTTTGACTTAACCAAATTAAGCAATTGAACCGACATCAGATAACACACACGGATTAAATTAGCATTAAATTAGTAATCAATTTCCCTAACGGAAACGGTCAGCGTTTCGGATGTACATGTGAATGCCTCCTTTTCAATTGCCAAAATCTTCCAACTTTTCCTAATTTTATTTCATTTGTATATATGTTTTCTTTGTGATAGGTTTGGATAGCGCGCGCACTATATATATATATATATATATACACACACACACACACACACACACAGAGTAGAACTAGGGTGCTCCTAAGTTCACTCAACCTCTTGTGAATTTGACTCTAAAATATATTGAATCGACTTTAAACGATGAATTCAAGCCGTTGAAATCTTTCTACCTAATGAGTGATGCGTCTACATGTGAAAATTTTAAAGTTTTGAATTAATTTAATATAGAGTCAAGTGGTCAAAAGAGTCCAAAAAATGAATGCATTAAAATTAATTTATAAACCTTAAACTTTTGATCACTTGACTCTATATTAAATTAATTTGAAATTTTAAAATTTTCACATGTAGACGTATCACTCATTAGGTAGAAAGATTTTAACGGTTTGGATTCATCGTTTAAAATCGATTCGACATATTTTAGAGTCAAGTTCACAAGAGGTTGGATGAACTTAGGAGCATCCTAGTTCTACTCTCTATCGGATTGACTTCAAACGACGAATCCAAATCATTAAAATCCTTCTACCTTAAGAGTGATACATCTACATGCAAAAATTTTAAAATTTGAAATAAAATTTGTATAAAGTCAAGTTGTCAAAAGCCTTCCAAAAGATAAATGCATTAAAATTAATATATAAACTTTCTAATTTTGACCACTTTACTTTATACTAAATTAATTCAAAACTTTAAAATTTTTACATGTAAACGCATCACTCTCGTAAGGTAGAAGGATTTCAACGGTTTAGATTCGTCGTTTGAAGTTAATCCGATAGGTTTTAGAGTTGAGTTCACAAAGGAACTTGGTGAACATAAGAGCACCCTAGTTTTACTCACTCGGAGTGGGGTTAAAATGCACCATTGGTTTTGTGCTCCAACCATACACCATGTTTTTATCTTTGTTCTCGAAGTTCAAACAGTCGATCCGAACCGCTCAACATGATCTCCATCAAATTCAGTTTGAGTCCGATAGTCATTGGAGCCAAACTGCTCTCGTTCATTCCACCTCGTGACGGTAAGGATGCAAACTCAAAGATTGAGTTACTTGAGGGCATTCGGACTCAGCCTAGCCTCCGTGTTTCCGTCCCATCCGAATCAAACTGCTATGTAACCAATCCAAGACCAGATTCGACATGTCCCAAACTTTACAGAGATCGATCTATTTTTTAGTAATATTAATATTGTAACAGTTCTGTTCCCGATCGAGAATATATAACAGAAAATCTGCACTCCTAATTACCGCCCAATATGCGCTATGCATATCTACCCTAGCTAGCCTCACTGGTCTTCTAGGGATAATATAAACTAAAATAGAAATGATGCACAATATATAATAACAAATCTGTATCCAAAGATATTATAGATATATAAAATGTGTTATTATGTCTATGGAGGCCCACAACTGGATACTCTTTTGTTAGTTCCCGCGATAGAGGTGATCACTATTGACTTCTATTTAATGTAATTTTAACGGGCTCATGTGAGACTTGGGGTCTTTTGGGTTTGGTTTTCTTATACTTTTTTTGAGAATTTTTTCCTCCGTTAGAGTATGACTCAGAGATCTATATAGCATAGGAACTTGTAAAAAAAAATTTATCAATACAAATGTTGACGGTAAAACCGCTAACCTTCAAAAAAAAAAAAAAAATGTTATTATCCCTTAAAGTTAAATTACATCAAGGTCATTTTTGCGAGGTCATTTTTGCGAATGTATAGCATTATAAACATTTATGATTAACATGGAGTTAATATTGTTATATATAGTGCCATCGCCCAGGGACAGACGGATAGAAGTTCAAGGAATGAAAATCAATTGAACCTTATTTTAAAAATTTATGTATTACATAAAATAGAGTAAAACATTATGAATATGATAAAATTGACTATCATTCCTAGCATGTAAACTATAAATATGATTAACTCCCATTCATGTTTGATTATCATAGTTTGTAAGTCTGACTCCACCACAGTTATCGCCCATTGGAAATATTTGTGTCGTGGCAAACAATTCAGAGGTACGTACAGCGGCCCTACAAGTGCGTCAGATAGATATATGGGCTTAATAACGTGAAAGAGCTAGTGCTAATTAAATTTTGCTATCATTTAGCCCAACTAATTTAAAGAATTATTTTTTGCAATTCTACGTAGCAGTTGCCAAGGACACAAATTAATTTGATTGGTCTTTCTTTTAAGGAGAATGTTATATAAATGTTTGACTTGACCAAATTAAGCAATTGAAATTGAACCGACATCGATCAGATAACAGACATACCAATTTACCATTAAATTAGCAATCAATTGCCCCAACGGAAACGGTCGGCGTTTCGGATGTGTGAATGCCTTTTCAATTCCCAAAATCTTCCAAATTGGAATTTCCATATGTTTTCTTTGTGATAGGTTACAGACAGTTTAGTCTTATATATATATATATATCCGTGTTGACTTGTTACAGTAACAAATTTTGAAGGCTAGAATTGGACCTTTGAAATATATAGGTACACTAGCTTGCTATATATAGTCACAGTACATGCATCACGAGGCTTCACTAATGAATTAATTAATTAATTGCAAGCTGGTTCACATTCAAACCGTATTCTATTCAACAGTGCTCTGTAGGATTTTTCTGTTTAATTTTAAGGAATTTGGCAGGTAAAATCCTCGCTAGCTATATATATACGTACGCGCTTATATATTTTCTAGTAAGTTTCCTCTATAACCGACTATCAATTACCATCGATCTATATATACTCAAATCAATTGAACCCAAAATACTCAAATTAACCACATATATTCCTCATCTAAAACCTCATTAAAAAAAAAAATACTGCTCTTACGACTCGATCGATCGATCTACATTGAAACAATGAACTATCCTAACACAAGAGGAACGAAGACACTTAAGCGACACCCGGCATGCCCTGGAAAGAGAAAATGCCAACTACCAGGCTGCATTCACAATGCACAAAACTCGAGCTGGTTCTCCACTGATGAAATTTCTGTTGATTCATATCAAGTTAATCGACAATATAAGTTTGCTGGAGGTTTTTTATATCAGCGACTCGGTGTTGCTCCTGATGTCAGGGTCAGGATCGATGATGAACCGAATGCAACCACCAGCACAATGGTGTGTATTGCACACATTCGGGAGGTGTGTGATATTTTGCTTGAAAAGATCAGGTCTTGCATGAGTACTAAAATGCCGATATAGGTCGTAAACATAGGCGGACTTAAGAACAAACAATGGAGGTCAATTGACCTCCATTTTTTTATTTTTTGTTTTTGTTTTTATGTACAATATTTTATATAATTTAAAGTAAAATGTTATAGTATTGTAAAATTGATTACATTTATTGTAAGAAATTTTATATGATTGACCTTCTAATGGTGTGTTTGACTCTCATACTTCGAAAGTCTAATTTTGTTCCTGATCATAAATCTATCAATTCATGTAAAAAATGTGCGTGATATATATTAATTCATTATAATGTTTTTTTTTTTTTTGTGTTTAAACTGGTGGATAAAATACTGTAAGAAAGGAAGTAAATTGTAAGCAAGTCACCATTAGTCTCGTGTAAAAAAAATATTGTATACATATATACACATCGTTGACTATATATTGTTGAGTTGATATGCATTTCATGTGTATATGTAATTTTTTATTTTTATTTTCTTTCTGAAATTAATCATGGAAGTTTCTTTATATGTTTATCGATCTTGACTAGACAATACAAATACAATTTGCGTTCTCTCGATGACTACTTCCATGCATACTAAGCTATACTTAATTTGCTGGTTTAATTCTATTGTTATTCAGAATTAAATCGACGCGTTATTAATGATTATACGTAAACTCAACAGAGGGAAAGAGAGAAATAAAGGAGATTAAATAAAGATATAAGTTTAAGATGGAATTCTAATTGGTTGAATAAGCTTTTAATCAGTAGTCAAATTTGTTCTTCTTGAGAAAGTGGAGCTAGAAAAAAAGTTCTAAAATTGTTGGTTATTCAAAAGTTGAAAATTCGATTCCCCTCACGACTTCACATCTTCTACGAAGATTTTCAAAAAAAAAAAAATTGTTCTTGGCCAGGTTATATTAATGTTGTTTCCTTGTAATTTTCTACTTTGACTTGACCGTTAAATTTTAACGATTTAGGCAATTCATTAATTAGTATGTCGACACATGTCATTAATTCACCTGGAATGTTCCCAATTCAACTACCTTAATTTACATCAATCTATGTCCAATCTAATTGGTTGAAGAAGCTTAATTTAGTACTCAAATTTGTTCTTGGCCAGGTCAATTTATAATATACATTTGTTGTTTCCTTGTAATTTTCTACTTAATTTGACTTGACCGCTAAATTTAACGATTTAATTATGTCTACTCGGCAATTAATTAATTAATATGACACATGTCATTAATTCCCCTGGAATGTTCCCAATTCAACTACCTTAATTTACATCAATCTATGTTCAAACGTAAAAGTAGTTCCATGGAAGTACATACACTATTATAATTAATATCTACATTAATGCATTTTTTAATTAACAATAGGTAGGCTAGCTAGGGGTGTGCACAGTGCACGATCTAATAATAATTAGTAGCTTAATTGTGTTAATTTTAAAATGCACAATTTAATGCAAAACGATATTTAATAGTTGAAATAATTGAAAATCAACAAAAATATAAGTTGAATTTCAAATAATCAGACTGCGGCTAATGAGGTTCATAGTAGCGGGCCTAAGATTAGAAATAACATGGGCCTAAATATGGGCCCCGAACTCCGTCCAAATATTTTTTGTTTTTGTCCGGACAAAGTCTAAATAATCAATTTATAATAATATAAAATAATAATAAGACCGGATCCAATCACACCATTTTACAGTGATACATCTTGACACTATATATTTATAAGTTATTTTTGCGATTTTAAAATCTAAACAGTCGATCCGAACCATTCAACATGATATCCATATTAAAATGTGTTTGTAGACCAAATTTTTTATTATTTTTTACTATTTATTTAGAATTTTTGAAAATCATAGTATTTCAATGGTCCAAAATTGTCTAAAAACAACAATTTTATACACATCTTAATAAATACTAGACAAATTCCAAAAAATATATAATTTGGTCTCTAAGCATATTTTAATGTGAAGACCTTGTTCAATGATTCGAATCAACTGTTTAAACTTTATAATCATAAAAATAACTTATAAGATTTGTCACCATAAAATAATGTAATTAACAGTTAACTCAAATGGAAACAAATATTAAATCAATGAAAGTACAACCGTACTCTGACATGACATTGACAGCAATTGGCAATTGCACCCATCAGCCTAGTAACCCAATCTTTGATTATGGATCCAGACCGTACAATCTGCATTTTGCACGAATATTAAAAAAAAGCCCGTCCCGTGCTTTTCACCTGGGGCCGGATTGGCCCGGATTCTAATCGAACGGTAAGGATTGAAAGTCAAAGATTGGGTTACTTTAGGGAATTCGGACAAAGCCTAGCCTCCGTGTTTCCGTCCCATCCAACCATCCATTAATGCTCTCCAGTGCATCCACGTACCAAAAAAGGATATATCCCGCCGTAGAAAATGGAGAGTATGCACCTCATATTTCTTTCTTTTTGAATGCGCGCTGCTACGCACACAGAGCCAGGCGCCAGCGGTGAGATTTGAGAAGAGAGGAAAAATAAGGTAGCGAGATGGCATCCATGGCGCGAATTGGTTCCATACTTCCTCGGTACATCAACCTCCGCCATTCAATTTCTTCTACTATGAAACAACAACAACGACCCTTGCAATTGGCCTTCCTTCCCAACTATTCCCGCCTTGGTATCAATTTCATTCTTTTCGATTCATGTTTCATCGATATCATGTTTCCACCTTTGCATTCATCTTGTAACGTACTAGTAATTGTGAGGATTCATCCTGGGTAAAATTATGTATTATTTAATTCATCTACTGTTAGGTACCAGCTGGTATATATAATATAAATTAAACAGTATTCATTTACCAATACATATCAGAATTTCTACATTCAGAACCTCGCTGTCACAAATGCATTCTTTATCCAAAACAAACACAAAACCTCCAAAAAAAAAAATTCACTGTTAAATTTTTCTCCTCTGAATCTGATATGTAGTTTACATATGCATCAGATTTCAAGTGCAAAGTTCACTCAAGCGTAAAAGAGCCGATTGCTACAGAATTAAAGGACAACAATTCATGGAAAGTAAAAATGCTTTATGATGGCGATTGCCCCCTTTGCATGCGTGAGGTCTCTCTCTCTCTCTCTCTCTCTATATATATATATATATTCTTATTTTGTATTTCAAATGTTGTATCATTAATTTCAGAAACAAAATATTTACAAGCTAATTATTTAAAAATGATTGGAAGAAAAGAAAACAGTGGCAACTGCCATTTAGCATAATTTATTGTTATTTGAATACCAATCTTGATTTTTCTTAATTTGGTAGGTGAATATGCTAAAGGAGAAGGACAAATCAGTTGGGGCAATAAAATTTGTAGATATAAGCTCAAAGGATTATTCTCCTCAGGAAAATCAAGGCCTTGAATATGAAACTGTGAGTCATTTAATCTATTGATTCTATTCCCCTTTTATCTATCAACTATTGTCCCTTCTGCATTGACAAATTTTCTATGTCAAATCACACTTTCTTGATGTTTTCTGTGATTGTTTTAGGTTATGGGGAGGATTCATGCAATTATGTCAGATGGCACTGTTGTTACTGATGTCGAAGTATGCATTTTGAACTCTTTCTTTCTATACTCAAATTTATATAAATCATATAGAAATTGATTCTTTTCATTAAAGAATAAGAAGAGCTTTAATTTGCTAAAATTTAAAAATAGGCATTTAGAAAGCTCTATGAGGCAGTTGGGCTTGGATGGGTCTATGCCATTACAAAATTTGAACCAGTAAGTCTTTTATTATACTTAGGACCAGTACTGTAGTATCGTGCAATTGGTATCTGGTTATTTATTTACCTTTTTTCCTCCATATTATCAGTTTTCTTAGCCTTAGGGATGCATTTCTTAATTTGAACTTGTCAAAAGTCGTGTAATATGCCAAATCACAAATTACAATCTAGGCTCTTTTGTGTCTGGCAGTTTATAGTCATTTCTTAGTATCTTTTAGCAATTTGTTCTAATCTATTACTTTTTGTCTTATTACATTTTTACTATTCTATTTGTTAAAAGGTGGCTGTCATAGCAAATGCAATATATGGAGTATGGGCTAAGTACCGGTTGCAAATTACAGGTTTGATATTTCTCTATTGTATCCAAGGCCAGAATTAAAACAGTACCCACATTCATCCTATTAAGTATTGACCACTATTTATCTCTTAATTGGGATAAACCTTGATTAATTACAATTGTTGGAGGTCTATAACACCAATAACAGTTGCGTACTGGTAATGTGCATGAAGTAAAAAAAAAATGGCTTAGTGTAAATTTTTTTTTTATATGGAAGTATGTCATTAAACTTTTAATGCATCCACAGATAAAATATGTGAACTGAGCTAATAATAGTCTTTCTAAGAGCAGAAATTCAAAAATTATATCCTCAAATAGGCACAGTACCATAAGCAAGAAGTCAAAATAAAAAATAACTGCCTTTTCTTGCAGGTCGACCTCCATTAGAAGTAGTTCTAGAAAATAGAAGAAAAATTGCGGTAAAGTCATTTGACTCTCTCTTTGCTAGATTAGTGATTGGAGTTTACTGAGCTTTCTAATTCATATTGACTGAAAATGATTTGATATTTTGTTATGACTGGAAATCACCACTGTCATACTCGCTTGCAACTGAGGTTAATTAACCTGAATTACACAACCTCAGCTTCTGACCTGTTTTCTTTTCTTTCCTTTTTTTATGCACAGGAAGGATGTAGTAATGATAAAGAGTGTAAACTGTGAAGTGGTATTACACAATGCTCCTAATGTAAAGGTGGTTTTTTGTATTTGATAGATCCTTAAATAGTTGATGAAATTTTGGGTTACAAAAGATTTAGAAAACCATGTTTTCTTTTCGTAATTAATACATACAAACAGTAGTAGTTTGGTTGGTAAAAAATGCATTTTCTTAAATTTGTAAATTGCACAAAGACACTATGTAATATTCCATATAGAATCTTATTCTTATCTGATTTCTCATATTACATATATATTTACTGTGAGTAACTTGATACCATAGTTAAGTGTGTTGTGACTTGTGTGTTTTACTTAAATGTTAAGTATTTTAATCTTTTGATTTTGGAAATGAGTAGAATTAGAATACCTCTGAACTAACAACTGGAGATATATGGCAAATAGAGTTTAATTTGTTGAATAAAGAAATAACAGAAAAAGGAAAAAATGGGAATGGTGAAAATCAAACGAAATGGATTTTTTACTTGTGAATTTTAGAACGCTTTGAAGCAAAAAAAAAATAAAAACAAAAACAAAACAAAAAACATTTTAGTTCTTTCACAAGATATTTCTTATATTTACCCTAATAAAAACAAATATTATATCAAGATCTAGTTTAGAAAAAAAAAATCTAATTTCACTTTTACTTGCACTGATTAACGTATGTAAACATGGTTTGTGTATAACAAGGAACGCAAGATGAATAAATAATTTAAATCAGGTATTCATATTATTATGGCATGTGTTTATATTATTACTATATGTGCTATACTAATGAAAGTAGATAATAAAAGCTTGTTTTGTTAAGAAATTAACATTTGCACTTAAACTGATGAATCAGATATGTTTGTTATATTAACTGTTAGCTTTGTTACTACATGTGTTCATACTATTTTTTTTTTTCGGACGGCATGTGTTTATATCAGAATTCCACATGTTTCCTTACAAAACAAAACATAACATATGTGTTTAATTATGTATTTATACAATTAATGTATGTTGATATTATTATTAGTTTATTAGAGAAGATAAGATAAGATGAGGGCAGAGGAAATGGATGGGATGGATGTTGAAGGCAGAGTAAAGGAGGAGGAATTTGAAGTTCCTATCAAACATAATGCATGCGCAGGCTAAAAGAAGAATATGTTCTCATGATCTCATCATGCTTATGTTTGATACATAGAAGTTTCAAAATAATAAGTATATCATTAAGTTGTTAAAAAAAAATCTGAAAATACTATATTTAATAAAATAGTAAATGAATTGATCAAAATAAAATCACAATCAAATTGAAGAGAATTAGATTATATCATTGTGAATCAAAAATATGATTATAGTAGTAATAATAATGATTATATTATAACATACATGATATGATACATGTGTGTGAAAATGTCGTGAATACTATCTTATTGAGTTGAGTTGACCACAAAAGTTTGTTTGTGGTTGTGGAATAATTTCTCTGTTTGACTTGACCCCATAATTAATATTCTTGTTAAGAAAAAATTTGATACGATTGACCTTTGGTAGATTAGCACTAATGAGAGTAACTGGGTGTGGTAAACAGTAGCAGAGGATTTTCTGTGACACTCTGACAATAATAGGCGATATATTACTATGTTAGGTGATATGAAAAGCTAGATAGGCTGCACGTGCCACGTGGAGTGGAATAAATGGGTCAGTGAGTGTCAGTGACTCAGTAGAATTATAGCAACATAGCATGGTTTCTCTAGCTAGACTAGTAGTGATTAGTGAAGGACTGAAGGTGAAACATGGAACATGGGGACAGGGAATCAAATCCTCTTATAAGTCTTAAGAGGAAGAGTGGGGCCCAGCGTACGTAAGGTTTGACTGAGTGGACCCAAATTAATGGCCACTATTACTATTAGGTACATACATGATCCATTCCATCAGATCATCTGTTCTGTTCACAATACCAAACAGCCCTTATTTGTACCGACTCACTCCCACAACTTAACGGGTGCCTATCCTCTGAGATATCTCAATTTTTGCGTGACCGACGTGTCCGGTTCCTATTCGGGGAAACGTAAGGAGCCAGTATTATTTGAGCTTTGAGATTCGTGCAGAACGTATTTGAACGATTGTGATATTCCAAAAAGTCACGCAAAGTTTGAGATATCTCAGAGGATGCGAATTCCAACTTAACTAGGCACTAGCTCTATCAAATTCAAAACAGATCCATCCATCCGTCTGATTTGTATCTAGATTCGTGCTAAACACAACTGAAAAATCTTCCTTAAAATCTGGCAACACGGAACTGAAATTCCTTCAAAGTCATGTTGAAAGAAACAAAAATCAAATTTCAAGTTACCCTCTCTCTCTCACTCTCTGTCCCTGGAATTCATGTCCAGTGCATTACCTCAAAAGGGATTGTAATCCTTTACAATTAGTGAATCCGAACCGTTATTTTTAGCTTGGCACGAATCTCAAAGTCCAATAAAACTGCACTCTTGTTTCCTCCGAATTTCAAACCGGTTTAGATTTACTTGGGAGGATATTGATCCACTGTCTCTGAATGCGACTATACAAAATTTGGTGAAAGTTATTTGTGTCACGTTGACCACTTGACCTGGCCTCAGAGAATCTCGACGGGAGATGTCCGGTACATTGGATTTTCTGTGGCTATACTATACGACTCCATAAATATAGTATAGTACTACACTTGTGAGTTGTGACTTGTCGGATGCGTATCCCAATTCCCAACCGTACTTCATATTTTTATTAATATTCATTTAACAATTAAGTGGCGCATGATGATAAACAATAAATAATACTACTTGTCGGATTCTGTATCAATATCATGCAATAAATAATTAAGGCCAGTATTTGTATGTTAAATTCTATTCGTGCACGATAAAAACGCCTTCACATGTTACTACTACTAGAGGTGAAATTGTAGCGGATACGGAGCAGATAGTTATAAAATTATATTTATATTTCTTTTTTTATTCTCTAAATACGAATACGGAACAGATATAAGACAGATATGAATCGGATCGGATATTTATTAAAATAATATAAAATATATAAGTTTATAATATTTATCTAATTATAATGGTGAATGACATAATTTTTTCATAATATATATTAAAATATATGATATATATGATATATATAATATATATTCAGATACGGATAATTGAAATGTAAAACCATATGAGTATCTTTATCCTGATGGATATTCGGATATTGGATATCCACATCTAATGTTTCGAATACGAATCGGATATTATCTATACCGTTTTCACCCGGCCCTACGTGTTAATAGTAAATTTTAGTGCGAGTATTGACTGTTTGATTTTATTTATTTATTTATCTATAATTGAAAAATCAATTGTTAAAGCATATCTACCTAGATATAGTTATAGATGTACTGCAAGTCATCTGAATGTTACAGTTGGCAAAAGTAATGTAGAAAGTGGTTAATTATATACTTATAAAGGGTGCATTTGGATGAATCAAGAATAGTGAGAGGATAGTAGTTATTCTAATATTTTGTTGAATTAGTAAAATAGTGAGTTATTTCATAAAAGACAAACAAAAAATAGTGACTATTCGCTAATCCGAACACACCCAAACGTAAATTAGTAACTCATAATAGTACTAATTCGAAATAGTAGCTATTTTTCACCTATCCAAATGCACCCAAAGGAAATTATAATTGAAAAATGAAATGACACGCTAAAGAAAAGAAAAGATAAGAAAGGGAATAATAATTAAAGGAGAACAGAAAGACCGTACGCAAAAGATAGTTGTAGATTCATCTGGATTTAGTAGGTAAGGTACCTACGCTCCTAGCTTCCGTCAAAAGATACACTCTTCAAATTGTTTCTAAACATTTTATTATGGTTGCTTTTAATTTGACATTACAAGTTATTTTGTCTTACAAAATTTTTAATATCAACAATAAAACTATTATTCGTAGTTTTTTTTTTTCCATTTTGATTGAAAGAATTTGTACAAGAAAATGAGTTATGTACAAAACAATTATATATCTTAGAGATGCACATTGCATTTAGTGAATCTTGTTTAATTAAACTTATATACCAATTTATTTTGTCAGAAATATGTTGGATTGCTGAACAAAAATTTTATTTATTTGTAGTACAATTTCTAAAAATATATATTTATTATTTTCTAAATTGCATATTTTGTTAATTTAGCAATTATGTCGTTTTAAAAAAAAATGTTGATTCTATACATGATAAAATTATAAGTTCCTTTATGCTTAAATGGAAACAAATTAATTACTTATTTTACATTTATAAAAAGTGAGTAAAAATAATGAAAAATTAGGTTTTATATTCAAATAAAATTAAACCACCTGGAGAGGCGAGTTAGTTTAGGTCAATTTAGACCAATCTAAAAATCGACTTATTATATTTTAGTCTGACTCAATTAAACCATACTTGACGAAATAAGTGAGATCCAAAATCATTATTTCACTGTTTAGTCTACAACCAAACATGTAGTCGCGTAGGATTCGGGACAGAGATGCACCGGATGCATATTTTACATCACTTTTTTTTTTAAATCTCAACAGTTCAAATACGTTATGTGCGAATCTCAAAGTTCAAATAATATTGGCTCCGTGCGCTATCTCCGAATAGACACCGGACACGTCGGTCACGCAAAATATGAGAATTTTCCATCAAAGGAACCGAGTGGCAAGCTCAGTTGGGTGCTCAGCTATTAGCAATTCTGTTAATGATAAAACTTTTTCAGAACCCATATCAATTCTGTTAATTATTTTTTATAAAAGATAGTAACAAATTTTTTTTTGGGTAATCCCACTCATTAACTTCCAAAAAAAAAAATAGGACCGTGGAATGTGGATGGACTAGGATACAGTCTGAGAATTAATTTGATTAATTCAATGAAAATTTCGTAAACGTCGGTGAATTAATTAATTAATTTGATGAATGAGTCTGTTTCTAATTTTTGAGTAACTGATCTAACAGTAGCAGCTATCTCCAATTAATATTAATTCTCCACTTCTCCACCTAATTAATTACTTAATTAATTAATTAATATGTGTGTGTGTGTGTGTGTGTGTGTGTTGATTGCATGAATAGGGAGGAGGGTTGTCAATTTTTTGTAATTTGCTGGAAAGAAGAGGAGAGGAGAAGAGAAGAACACATGCAGTAACTGTACTGAATAATATTTGAATGGTGGGTTGTCTTCTCAAATTATGTTCCTAATAACAAAAACTAGTGAACAAACACAAACACAAACACAAACACAAACACATTCAATTAATTAATTAATTGTCCTCTCACTATCACTGTCACTGTCTCAATTTTATGCTTCCTAATTTTCACTCTAATTTAATCTACCAAATTTAATTTATTCGCATTAACCTTATGTATGTGTGTAGAGTGCGGCTAATGTGATAACGTTACAATTTCAATTCAAGTTATAACGAGTCAGTTTTGCGATTTTAAAGTCCGAACAATCGATCTAAACCGCTCAATATGACCTCCATATTAAAATGTGCATGGAGACCAAATTTTATGTATTTTTTGGAATTTTTTACTATCTTTTTAGATAGGTACAAAATCATTGTTTTCAGATAATTCCAGACCAAACAATCCAAAACTGATTTTGAACCTATCTAAAAAAAATAGTAAAAGAATTAAAAAAAAACAAATAAAATTTGGCCTTCAAGTACATTTTAATATGGAGATCATGTTGAACGGTTCAAATCGACTGTCCGGACTTTGAATTCGCAAAAATTGACTCGTTATAACCTAAGCTGAAATACATTAATTATTACATCATCACCGTCCAGTTGAGGAGAAATATAATGCAACACTGGATGGGTTGTTGGGACCACAAACTAATTAAGTAGCGGTGCACTAATTAATTTTTCTATCTATTTCAAAGTCAAAATTATTAAATTCTCCAATTTCATTATCACCAATTTTCTATTTTATATATCAAACCCTTGTGTACTATGATACTTATAACATTTTAATTTATTTTAATTATTACAAGATGGATGAAACTTGAAAGTTCAGTCACCGGCTTCTTCAGACTTTAATTCTACCAATAACTCAACTAATTAATTAATTCTTCAGACTTCAACGGTTGTTAATAGCTACATCCTGTAAATTTATCTTTAACCCCTGCTTTAATTCTAATTAATTAAATAAATCTATTATTTTTTATTTTGAAAAATATTAATTAAATTGCCGATGTGTTATTAATTTGTATCTTGAATTGAACGTATATTAAGTTTGGACAGCGCTCTAAAATATTTTTTTTAATAGATTTATGATGAATTAGCATTACCAATCAAATTTAAATTAACTATTAATTCACTGCTCAATGTAAATAATTAAAAACACATCTAGTATTACTTTTTTAATCTGAACATTTAGAGTTAACAATAAAGAAGCTCCAGTACCATGTTATGATAAAATTAATTAAGAAGCAGCTTTAAGTGAGATGCACCTAATGCAGTACGTACTTCAATTCTCACCTAATAAGAGCTAATCAGCTAACACATTACACATATTACATATATGAGAATGTAAAATGCGGTAGAAGATGTGGGTGCATGTTAGATAGATAGAAATTAGAATTGAAGAACATCCTTCTTACGTGTGTCGTGTATAAATCGTGTTTCGTGTTCCATACCAGACACCCGATTGACTGTGCGAACCGTCGTCGCGCGCTACTCTCCGGCTCCAATTAGTATCCTCTGCATTAACTCAAAAGGAAATCTTTTGAGTTAATGCATCTAGACCATCTAATTTACTTTAAGATCCGTCTGCACTAGATCCGCACTAAATATTGAAAACCTTTGTTAAAATCAGACGGTCGAGATGCATTAACTCAAAAGATTCCCTCCTGAGTTAATGCAGATGATATGTGTTCCACCGACTCCGACTGCGTTCGCGCGTTTCTACGCCCTTGATCGCAACTTTCCCTTCGCCTTTTCTTCCTATGGTTCTATTCTTTTGTGTAGTTCTAATGCTGCATATTCTGTTGCGACTGAAATTTTACTATGATAGAGACCCGCTTCATTTATTTTACATAATAATGATCATAGTAAATGTGAGGTTATTAATAATACTTCTTTTTCGCTCTTTCCTTCCCAAATAAGCTATGTTTTATTGTCAGCACTCAGCAGGGTTTTACGATAAGGACCTCACTTTTTCATATTTTCACATATCTATATTTATAAATAGTACTTGCTTGTTGAACTAAAAATTACCACATTTATAGAAGATCATTGATATTAGTTGTATGTAAATTTGGTACAATATTCTTTTGTGTTGTTTACGCTAACAAATTAGTACCATAAACCGTGTAAAGAAAGTTGTATTTCGAATACATATTACTTTATACATCTGTCGAAGAATTAAGCTATTATCCCCTCGAGAAATATAATAATAATTGCTTTTATATAAAATTTCATGTTCCTGAAGTTGTAAGATGCATTCACATTCTACGATTATTATTATGCACACTACATGAAGTTGTGCATAATAATATTATGTATAATATTTCAAAATTCAAACGGTTGATTCGATCTACTTAATGTGATTTACAAATTTTATAATATATATATTTTTAATTTTTTTAAATCAATGGCCTTTTCCTTGTCTAAAGCTAGTGAAAAAAATTCTAAAACAATAAAATAATTTATTTCTATTAAGATTTCAATATGTTGAACAGTTTGAATCATCAATCTATTGCGAGGCACATGATAGCTACACTTTATTGTTTAATTAGACGTGATAGAAAAGTTGAACACAAGTTGGAACAATATTTCTTTCACATCACTACTCACAATATATCCAAAATGTTTATTTTGATATTCTATGTTGGCAACTGAAAGTGGCCTGATGTTTGTATTTAAATTTTTTTGAAGGATGTATGTGTAAAAGGGGCAAACTGTTTCCTTTTATAAGCTATTTTTTTCCGAACAGGAAATTACATCGTACTCCCAGTCCCCCCCTTCTCTTGTACACATTTATAAAATAAAATAAAAATATAGTGCGAGAAGAGAAATATCTCATTGGTATTGAAATCATGATTAAATATTGAATTAACACTAACTAATTGCCTAACTAAATACGTACAGTAACAAAAAGAATCCTATTTATTCATATTACATTACCCATCTCTTTGGAGAGAGAGAGAGAGAGAGAGAGAGAGGAGAGAAAAACAAAAAACCAGAATTCGATCCGATCCGTTTGGGGAAATAAATCAGATTTTTGCGCCATATTCCAAACTAGGATCAATTTGTGGCGATTTGGGTTGGAATCAGAGATCTTTTGGTGTCACATTCATATATAATTTTGCGAGATCGGGTAAAAAGAGGCAAGTAGATTGGGGGATTAATGGCGGATACGGGGCAGGAAAGAAGTAATGCGGTTGCTAATGTTGTCGATTCTCCTTCTGATCATCACCTCCAAGGTAAAAAATTTCTTTCAGATATGTAGATTCCTTCGATCTCTCAACATATCTATTTTTACTTCAACTTAGATCAAATTCCCCAACTCTTAGGAAATTTATTTGTTTTTATCTTTTATTTTATATGGAAATGTTTTATATTATGACCTAGTTTCCTTTATTTGTGTTGATTTATTAAGAACTGTTAACTTTCTGTTTCTTTCCTAGTTTTTTGTTTTATCCCAAGTTTTCACCTTTTCATGCTGTAATAGATACACTAAAAACTGAATCCTTTTTCTTTTGGTCTCTTGTGCAGAATCAATGGCACGACTAAGAGTAAGTGATGGAACAGATAAGGGCAGCAACACAGCCCACAATGTGTACCCAGATCGTCCTGGCGAACCCGACTGCAGTTACTACATGAGAACCGGCACTTGTGCCTATGGTTCCAATTGTCGGTACAATCACCCGACTTACATCGGTCAGGTACAGATAAAGATTTCATACTAAGGCTATACTGTTTCTGTAGTTCTATCTCTGTACCAGTTAAGTAACCATTGAAGCCTACTCTTATGTGCTTTTGGGAGATTTATTTAGGAGCTGTGTATCTGCTTGTATCTTCTATTTTGTTTGCATTTGGTTCACATGTTGTACATAAAGGTAGTTATTTTAAGATGGCTGCATATGATTGATATCAGCTAATCTAATGTCATGTGTCATGAACTAGTATTATCTTACACAATATTTAATTGTGTTAAGAAATGCAGTAAATACCGTGTTCAGATCTTACGGTGCTAGTTATATTGGGTTTGTGCTAAGATCTTTTATAATTAAGGTCTACATGAATGTCTTCTTAGGGCAATACAGTTCCCATTACAATGTAAAACAAAATATTTCAAACATGCCTTGCATTCTGGTATAAAACGTAGTTCATAATCAAAGTTCAGGTTTGGTTAAAACATGCTCGACTTGACTGAATGGACCCAACCTGAGTCTATTTAAACAAAAATGTTACATTTGTTTTGCAACAAACATATTTCAGGACGCACAGTATACCGGGGATCTTCCTCAAAGAGAAGGACAGCCGGAATGTCAGGTACCAAAGTTATAGTTGTAAATAAAAGATTAGTTTCTTTTTAATTTTGTCTAATCAAAATTTCATAAGATGGTATTTGGTCTTGACATCAATCGTTTGTTCCATTCAAGTACAGGACTTCATAGTACAGGTATTTGTTTCTGGATTGGATCATGACATAGAAGTAATTAAGTATACACTGTATTTATGTTTTGATTTGTCCTTTTTAATGATTTATAACAACAATGTAAATATTTACACATTTATTTTTAGGCTGAAGCACTTGTTAAAACATACACATACTCCAACTCATAGCAGATGTATATGCACATAACATAGTTGCTTTAAGTCTCTTACGCTAAGTTAACCTTGATTAAGAAATCATTCCATCTTCTCTTGTCCCCTTTTTTTCTTTTCTCTGAATCATTTGATATGTTTCCATAGGATCTTATGTAGGAAGAATATTCTGACAAATCTATTTTCTTTATTTTATTTTGGTAGTTTTTCCTAAAGACAGGTACATGCCGGTATGGATCGACTTGCAAATATCATCATCCACGTGAGAAGATAAATACTCGACCCGTCTATTTTAACAGTTTTGGTCTTCCTGTACGTGAGGTACCATTCTTTTGTTATCAATAACTATTTCCTTTGGAACTGTCAAAAATATTAATTCTTTACTTCTTCAAAGTATAAAAGATGAAAATATGCACCATTATCTCCCCAGTTCTTTGTTTTTCCCCCTCAAAATGACCATACTTATACTTTCTGAATAAAAGTGGTATATTTGATGCCTTCATGTGTAGTGGCATGTTAGTAATTTTTTTTTTTTTTGAAGTGTGCAGCATTTGACTTGCCAGAGGTTTTAAACAGTAACATCATATTATATATTGCAAAATCACACAAATATCAGAAAATTTAAATAAATAGAACAGAACCAAGAAATAAATCACCTAATGTTCTATCATATACAGTGGACTGTCTGGTATGTACTAGCATTATATGGTACTGGTACTAGTATTGGATCAACTACCAACTTCACATTATTCTAAATTAATTTGCAGGGTGAGAAACCATGCCCATACTACATGAAAACCGGTTACTGTAAATTCAGTGTGGCTTGCAAGTTTAGCCACCCAGAGCTTTCGACACCCTCTGGAATGGTGTTTCCTGTTCAGGGAGGCACAGCGTACCAAACTGGAAATGCATCCTCTCAAGTAGTACCTCCTGGTGGGTTTCCTTTGGTCGGTGGATATCCTGCATGGCCTGTCCCTAGAGCACCTTATGTGATGAGTCCGACACGGGTTCAAGGCATGTCTTCTTATACACCCCTCATGCTCCAGACCAACCCCAACTCCCAACCCATTCAACCCGGCTGGGCCGCTTATGTGGTATGTAGTTTTAGATTTCGGTTCTTTGCTAGGTTTCTTGAACTATTCTAAGCAGACAACAAAGCTAAAGTGAAAAGAAAATTATGTAATATGATAAAAGTCTGGGTCCGATGCCCATTGGAAGCAAATTTTGGTCCGATGGGCATCGAAGCCGTCCGATGGGCTTTAAGATCCGTGTGCACCCGCATCGGACCCAAACTGCACTAGTAAAATATATTATGTGGTGATAGTTTATACTTGCTACTGTAAGGTAGTACCTGATAATCTTTCTTTTCTTTTAGTACAAGTCAGTATGTAAACCCCGGTACCATGATATCCCTATTGTTATGATATCTTTTTAGTGAGGATATGGTACTATGCATAGCCTAGATTGGTCCATACTATGGATCAATATCTTTGTGTTCAAAGTCCAAACAGTCAACCTGAACTGTTCAGCATGATCTCCATACACAAATGTACTTGACTAAATTTTACATTTTTTTTAGAGTTTATTTACTAATTTTATAGATAGGTAAAAAATCACTGCTTTTGAATGGTCTAGGATCTTTAGATCAAGTGATTTTCTACCTAGCTAAAAAAAATAGCACAAAATTCAAAAAAAACATAAATTTTGATATACAAGTATATTTTTATATGGAGATCATGTTGAACGGTTCAGATCGACTGTTTAGACTATGAAAATAGAAATATTGATCCATAGTACGGACTAATATGCGCTATGTGTAGTAATGTGGCCTCACTCTATGTTCTTTCAAATAGTGTGAACAATGTTCTTCCTTATGAAAATTGGCAACTTAACTAATTTATTCTTATAATCTTACAAAGCAGCCAGGAAATTTAAGCCAGGAAATTTCAGGCACAATAAACCAAACTTCGCCGAGTTCCTTAAATTTAGGAACACACATAAACAATAACTTGCCGGAGAGACCCGATCAACCCGACTGCCAGCACTACATGAAGACTGGAGGTTGCAAGTTTGGTGCTACGTGCAAGTATAACCATCCAAAGGAGAGAAATTCTCTGGCCCATGTGCAGGTCCAAGCACATGTTCAGGCCCAGGCCCAAGCCCAGGCTATCAACGCTGCTGGAGTCACTGGAATTGGACCTCTGGGCTTTCCTCTAAGACCTGTAACGGATTTCTTATTCCCTCTCTCTCTCTCTCACTCATACACACACAGTTGATATGTGTAGATTTATACTTGGTATGACCTGATCCCACCACTCGAATGGAAATTTGTGTACCAGATATATTATACATTACCGGTACATAAGTCTTACTCTTGTTCATTAATATTTTAACTCTGATATTACCTTAATTTGAAAGCATGGGTGGTTTTGATTTTTGAATGGCCCAGGGTCAACCAATGTGCAGCTACTATGGGATGTATGGCACATGCAAGTATGGACCCAGTTGCAAATATGACCACCCGGTCATGAGTTACTACAATTATCCAGTTTCCACATTTTCACTTCCAGACCCATATGCAACTTACACTGATCAAAGAAACTCACAGTTGCTCCTAACTGCACCACCTATGGAACATCTCGGGTTAGGGTTAGGGTTTCACGAGGATCAAAGTGACCCCTCGTCAGAGGGTCTTCAATCTCAAAGTGGGCCCACATCACATCCTCAGTCAGGGCCCTCAGATGAGAATTAGATTTTTATGAGGATAATTTTTTTTTGGATCAATGGATTTATATCGGGTTTAATTTTATTTCTCGAGGAAATAATTTAGTGTTATTCAAAGCATTGAGAAATGATGAAAGGAAAGTTGTGACATGTGCACCCATCTTTTGATTTTTTTTTTTCTTTTATATTTAGTTCCATCACCCTTTTTGGTGTTTTGCTGTTTTGTTGTTGTGTAATATACAGAACATATGAAAATAAGGAGGATGGTAAATGCAGACTGCTTAAATGCTGGTATTTATATACTCAATAAAGTTCCATCAAATCAACCAACTCTATCTATCTGGCTTCAGTAATTATTTCTTGTTTCTATTATCTTTTTTTCGTAATTAGTAATTTTCAAATTAATAGATTATAAATTAACTGCACTCTATTAAAGCATGACTTTTTTGGCATTGATAATAAATCATATCAAAATAATTTACTGCTAGTTTTTTTATTTTTATTCTACTAATGACTTTTTTTGGAAAAAAAAATTATATACTTTTTTTTCATGTTCTAACTTGTAACTGTTAAATTTGTTAAAAACATATCATCATTTCGTTTTTACAAGTTTCAAATATAAAACCCAGGATGTTTTTATTCTTAATTGTAACTCTTTAAGTGACAATATTTTACTCGTGTATTCATATTGGTTAAACATCTTATTACCAAAAATATAAACAAAATAATATGTTACAAAATGTACCACACTCGGCAATTATATATTAATTTTTTTTTCACAGTTTTTGTTCATTTGAACTATTTTTTCAATGAACATTCAATCATATTGGGATTCAAATTTACTATTAAATTATAGTTTTCCTTATATAATTTTAATAATTTGATTATCTTCTAAGATTTTTACAAAAATTTGTAAATACATATATATTTTATAAATACAACAATTTGGTTATCTTCTTTCAGTTTGAACATCCAATTTTTTTTGTTGAGAAGGCTCACACTTTTGTCTTTGCTGAATTGCTTCCTTGCAATCTCACATCTCACCAGAAAACCTTGCAACTTATATTATTTACTGTTCATCATCAAGAAATTGTTCAATGGAATTGATAAACTGGTCAACATCAACATCTAACGAGGCATGATTCATGATTCTTTAATTTTAAAGTATATTATTTAATAAATTAAAGATTCATTTTAAGACACAGATTCAAATTTTTCAATGGAATAATCAAAATTTAAGTAAATATACTCATTTCAAAGTATATTCCTTAAGTTAAAGAATCTTTTAACACGAAGATAGATTTAATTACTCAATGGAATATATTATTTTTTAAAATTTAATTTTCATCTTCAATTAACTTATTTTAAAAAAATAAATGCAATAGGAAGTAATTTCCAGATTTGGAAAACTGTATGCATGCATGCTTGACCAATAATAAAAAAAGGGAAATTTGCTAGTGTGCCCATACAAACATTAAAAATAGCCAATTTTCCCATCAAAACACCATAGTATCAAATATCTCTATCAAAACTTCACATTTTTTTTCTTTTTTATATCTCATTTTATTTAATTATTTTAAAAATTGAATGGACAAATATATCATTTCATTTCAAACCCATCTCTCTCTACTACCTCCCATCCCTATTCCCTATCCGGTAAAATTTGTAAATTCAGATCATGAATTTATATATTCTAAATTAATTTATTGGGAGCATGAATTTAGGATTTTGTCCAATAAAAATTATATATATTCTAAATTAATAAGAACTATAAGAAATATAAATTAAGTAGCATAAAAAAATGAGGAAGTCATGAGAGAGTTCATTACTAAAAGCATGGAACAACAATATTAAAACCTAGATCACAGTCACATCAGAAAAACAAATTACACATTTTAAAGAAGAGTTGTGGAACCCATATATATCATGTTCTCATGACATATGAAGATACAAAAAGATTGATCATTACAATAATGTTTGAAGAAGAAGTCATACCAAGTAATAAGCTAGGCGTATAAATCCAACAATATATATATATATATATATATATATATATATATACAACTCTCTATTGTCGCCCAGACTATCTTTCTTTAGGTAAAATGCAAAATGATACTCACATCATATGAGACGCCAAATTTTGAGTTGTTGCCCAGACTCTCTATTTTGAGTTGTTAAGCGATGAACCCTCCCGTCAACAAAAGTACATTTTTTTGCATAGTTGATTCTCACATCATATGATCAGACGCCAAATTTTTTTGCATTGTTTGCACTTTGCAGTTGCCTAGCTCTCTCAAATGACAAAATATCAAGGCAGCTAAATGTACCTTTTTTTTTTTTTTCCTGTGAATCTAATATATTAATTATGTGAAACTGATGGAACGCTCGAGGATCAAAAGCCAATGAAAAAAACTAGCTTCTAATTAATTACCTTGTTTATGGGAACACAAGGTGAACACAAGATAATTAGACCCATTGCATTTCTGCAATGCAATACAATTGCTGCATTACAACTTGCAAGTACTGTATCCATCTTACGAGATATAAATAAATATACTGAATTTGCAAGTAATATATAAACCCATCACAATATATATATATATATATATATATCTTCTTAAAATTTAGTTAGGCAAAGAAAACATTAATTAATTTCATATAACCCATAATGAAAAAGAGCAAACTCTATCTAAGGCCTTCTCTCTTGGTCTGACGCAGCATGAGCATGGGGTTGTTCCTGTTCCGAATCCGCTCCGACCGTGGAAGCTCCATGGAATCATCCACTTAACCTTTTATTTTAGGGTTAGCGACAACATCAACCAAAATTAATGTTAATTTTTAAAGGCTTTTAATTCATTACGGGGAAAAGTTACCAAAACTTTCTTTCCAAAAAGTTCAAACTCTCTCTTCAATTTTTTTTTTATATCAAAATGACCCCGTAGAATCCATCAATGTAATGTAAAAGTTTTTCCTCTCCTTTACTCTCATCATTTTTAGAAAGAAGGTTAACTTGTAAAAAAAATAATCTTCTTAAATTAGAGGTTTATATTTGAGTTTTTTTTTTTTTTTTTGAAACACTTGATTGTGATAGCCTGCATTTGGAAACATGTATAAGAAGATTTTTGTCTCGTGGTACAGTGTACTAGTCAATTCTGACATACAAAACAACAAAATTATATTTTCTCTAATTTTTATGAGATTGTTTCATTAGATTATTAATTAAATTAAATTAATGTCCAGGTGTTTAATAAAATGTTGATTTACAGTTTCATAAATGCTTAAAATATTGGAAAAAAAATAGAAATTATATAATGTTTGTTATAAATTTGTTTCTCGTAGTACAGTGTATACACTAGTTGCGCATGTTCAATGAAATGTTGATTTTTCATGAACTAACTTCATTACAAAATTAAATACAATGCAAAAGAAAAACACATAAATTGTATAGATAGAGCAAATACTGTTAGCGTCGATATCGCATTTTCAATTGTTTTACACATATATAAAATCCAAAAATATTACTAAATTACTATATAGACAAAACAAAACAGAGTACAAAAAATATAATATATCGCTAAAAAATATAAATCATAAATGTAAACTACTCTCATAACTTCTATGTTTATATCAAACTTTCTAAATACCTGTAATAAAAAATATACGTTTAAAAACTCATATAAATTGAACATTTAAAAAGATAAATATAAAGTGAACATTAAGCAAAGAATTTTAGCAGATACATGCACAATTTAAATTGATCAATACAAGAACTGAATTGAAGTTGATATATGCATACAAAAATTAAATTAAACATTAAGCCATAAGTTCTAATCCATACACAAATTAAATTGAACTTACATTTTGATGCCACGGTGAAGTGTATAAAAAAAAAGTTTTCAAATCTATATCTTCACTGTCGCTGTCAAGTTTAAAAAAAATATATATATATAGATCATATCTTTTTTACCAAATTAATATTCTTTCTAAAAAGATGGGAGTAAAATGAGGAGAGTAAATTTTTTTAAATTGGTGGGTCCCACAGTCATTTTGACAAAAAAAAAAATTGAGTGGACGGTATTTTGTTTAACCTTTTTGAAAATAAGGCTATTTTGTAAATTTTCCCCATTAGCGGGTCTTCAAAAGCCTTTATTATTACAAAATTTAATGTGAACCGTCTAATGTCTTTATTAATCATTTTATTTAAATAATTAGGGAGAATTTCATGTACACCCCTCAAAAACCTTGAAATTATGTATTCTGCCCTCTAAAATTCATAAATATCATATTTATCCTTCTAAATTTTAAGAACTCACAAATTTATCCAATTTTCTCTCTCTTAAAACTCATTACATATTTATAAATTACCCATTTTACCCTTTATATAAACATAAAAATCCACCCTCCACCCTTCCATTATTCCCATGAACTCTTATTTTTTGAACTTTTTCTCTGTTTTTTGTAGTAAACTAGTAAACTATAGAAGTTTTGAATATTAATTTGTCTAAGTCAACTTATTCTCTGTTTTTTGTAGTAAACTAGTCAACTTAGGTTCTCCAAAGCGGTACATTTGAAGAACTAATGGACTATGCCATCTCCAGAGGGGCTTCAATCAACCAATACAAGGCCCCGAGATGCATCAGCTTCCCGCCGATCATCGAGCTATTGGACTCATGGGTTGTGTCAACCTATTCAGCAAGGAAGGAGATGAAGTAAGAGTGAGAAATTGGCCCCATGATGCCCTAAAACTAGGAGCAAACCTGTCCCATAGGCCACAGGAGAGTAGAACTAGGGTGCTCCTAGGAGTACCAAGCCTCTTTGTACTCTTAACTCTAAAATCTATTGGATTAACTTCGAACGATAAATCCAAACCGTTGAAATCCTTCTACCTTACGAGTGATGCGTCTACATGTGAAAATTTTAAAGTTTTGAATTAATTTAGTATAAAGTCAAGTGGTCAAAAATCTTCCAAAAAATGAATGCATTAAAATTAATTTAGAAATATTCTAATTTTGAGCAGGAAGAAGCATTAGAAATTTGAAAAATTTGAAATATCATATCAGAAGAAGCATACTAGTCATATTTGAAGTCAAATTTGAAATAGACAAATTAAGAGGAGAAATTAACAATGTCTGATTGTTAATTGATTTATTCTTAAAATACTCTTTGACCTGCGTACGCTTGATGTCACGGTGCTGGTGGCTGGAATATTGTCAGAATTTTTGTACCGGTACAAAAATTAATTGTGGAATTGAAAATGTTAAAAAGCTTTTCACACCATGGATTAGTCGATAATGGTAATAAAATGTTACTATCGAGTTAAAAGTTAATACTCAATACATACATATGACATGAATTTTTCTCATCCATATAAATTAATAATGAAGTAGTGTCTTTCAACGTTACAAATTCAACATGTTGGCACTAAATTATGCTTATGCAGCAGGAGTTACAAAATAAATAAATAAAATTGAGGATGATAGATCAACAGAAACCAAATTTGGATATACGATAACATAGAGTTGGATGGTAATTAGGTTTCGAAGTTAGAATCTTGACCAAGAAACCAATTTTGATTTGCAGGTGGATTTGGATATGTGATGATATGGAATTTGTTTACAAGAAAAGACAGCCATGAGCTAGATGTAAGATCTGCCTCTATGCCAGTAGCTAGTCAATTGCATGCATTGGTATTCTTCTAGACAAAAATTATATAAAATAAATAAATTTTCACAGGTATCATAATTGCTAAACTCAATACCAGAGGACTAAATATGCTGTAGTCAAACTTGCTCAATTATGGCTAAAATTCTAGTTCATTCCTTTCGAAATGAAAAGTTTAATCATTCTCTAGATCAAATTCTCCGCTCAAAAATGAATGATATATAACAGTAGCTTTGGATTCTTAATTGTTCGTTAGAGAACAAAAGATGAGACACGTGTCGCACTCTGTACTTCTCTACAACCTACAAATGCAGCATCATCTGAATCTCAATTGGGTTTACATTATAGGGGACTGTTACTTGGACTGATCCAAAATTCATAAATGTCTTAGGCCTAATTTAGATTGTCTTTATTACAGTTCCTTGGGCCGAAGAGAGAAAGAAACCAAAGTACACAAATATAAATATTTTATTGTACAAAGAATAAACATCATCAGTACCAAATGTTACTGATGACGTAAGAATCATGAGTTACACATAATTAAGATGTCATAGACAAACTGATTATTGTAGAGCTGCTTTTACGAATTCCAACCTTGTGAATCCATTCTCTGGTTCATGTTATCAAGATAAAGCTGAAATTTTGAAATAATTGTTAGCAACCTTTATGAAAGTGTTTTTCCTGTACTGATTTATTTTAAAATACCTGCAATATACCGACAGCAGCAAATTTGTCCAACATAGTTTTTTCATCCACTGGATTGAAATCAAAGGGCTCCAAAAGGGCTTCCGCACACTAAGACAACATAATAAAACAAGAATGAAATAATCAAGCCTTGATGCTCAATATAACTGAATCATTTTAATGAAAATCTTATACCCTTGATGTGTAGTTTTCATCCCAGTATGTATAACTAACACCATCAAGCATGTTGGTTTTGTGAAGTTCTTGAATGAAGAGCTTAACTTGCACAGCCTGTTTCATAACAAAAACAAATATGTTATCCATGCACAACGTCACCCCTAAAATCGACATGCAAGACACACACATGCAGAGAGTTCAAGGAACCCACATCTGAAGTTGATTGGCCTTGTATCTTGAAGGGGTAACCAACCACAAAGCCCGCCAATGAAAGTTTTGTGACCTAGAGAAGCAAACAACATAGATATACAACAATTAACATGCTATGAAGTATAATGAGATCAAAGACTTTGTCGTGAAGTTTATAAATGGAAAAGTGACAAATAGAAGGGGGCAAAAAAATTAAATACTCTATGCGAGATGAGAGATTCAGTGTACCAGTGTTTGAAAATCTTGGGCCATTAGGTTGATATTTTTCTTTGTACGTTCCAAGACACTATCACAAGAAAGCAAAAGGAATTTAAAAGAAAATCTGTAAAATTCATAAATCTAGGAGATCCTTTCACAGCAGCTGATCAGTGGTCACATCTCTTAAAGGACCAGGTAGTACCGGTGTTGTAAAAAACGTCTGTTTAGACTGATTAATTAGCCAATTAGTCGTTAGCGATGACCAAACCGTCACAGATTTTCCCAACTAATCGGCCAATTATTTCCAATTATGGCCGATTATTTCCAATTATTCCCGATTAATCGCTTGGCAAGACCCTGTCCGTCCGACAGCCGCATACCATTATTTACAACACTGGGTAGTACAACAGCTGTACCAGTAATAGGTGTCCGTGCGAAAATGGCATTTCTAAAGGTTCTCCACTTTATATTTCATCAAAACCACAAACAAGCCTAAGCCCAAGATGGCACCAGGCATAGTACTGTAAAGCAGCTACAAATATATGCCTAAGTAATCCATATACCTTAAAGGGATTGCTATTTTGTTTTGTTCATCAGATACGGCCAAGCCAACATACTTGCTACCCACATCTAATCCAAGAAATCTGCATTTTGTAACACCCATTTTGAGCACTTGTTGAAACAACGCTGTCGATGTAACCAACTTCATCCCTCTGATCTATCATACAGAAAACCAAATGAAATTAAATTCTACCCAAGCTTGACACAGAAGAATAAAACATGGATTTGTGAATTCCTAACTACAAAGGCAATAATAGATAAGCTCAAGTATAAAATATTTCTCATATGCATTTCATTAACAGTTTAGGAACTAATGAACAAAGTTACAATGGCCTAGAAAAAGGTAATCGAGTACAAACACAAGTTGATAAATTATTCTATTGCCTCACTTTCATAAAACCTGTGCCTCCCAGTCACAACCCGAAAGAGGTGGACCATGAAATTTAAGGAAACAATACTTGATCAGTGAAAATCATGAAATTTAAGAAAGGGGAGGTAGCACAATTGGCTAGAAAAAAGTTTTAGAATTGTTGTACCCAAAGGTCGAGAGTTCGATTCCCCCTCACGACTTCGCAGCCTCTGCGAAGATTTCAAAAAAAAAGAAAATCATGAAATTTAAGGAAACGATACCTGATCAGTGAAAACCATGAAATTTTTTGTCAAGTCCCTATAATTTAACAGAATTTATCTGGAACCAAACTGGAAGACTAAAAATGGGCAAAATAGTCCCTGGAATTTACCAGATTCATACTAGACTATTTCAGATTTTAAAAACAACTCGTGAACAGACCATAATTTACCAATATGCCCCCGGATATTAATACCAACCTGGTACGAGCCACAAGTCCCAAAAAAGTTATTCTCAAGGTTTTGTTTCAAGGAATGAGAAAGTAAACAAGAAATTGACATCGGTATTAACTGGTACTGATATTGCCTGCTTCGGTTTTGTCTCAAAGCCTTGTAGGAATATGAATATCTGATTTCCAGCGTCAATTACAGTATTAACTCTCAGGAAGCATAACAATTTTTAATTTAGAAATGTTTAGTCTCAAACAGTACTCAAGGAAGACAGAAAAAGGGTAAAAAAAATGCAACATCTTAGATTAGTGTCACTTGTACCTCATCAATCCTTACTGCACACAAAGAATACAAGGATTTTTGATAGCTAACCACTTGTACTAACTTGTACCAGCAGCATAGAGAGGTTTCCACATTCGACAGCGGTAATGGCAGGCAATGATGGCATTATTCAGGGCCTATAAAGGCCCATTTTAGTTATGGGCTTTTCCGAGAAGAAATATAAATATTCTTTTTGTTACGTGTTAAGGCATTATATTCAACTAGCAAAACCTCAGCTTACAACCAATGCTGTTCTGAACAGAAAAAATAGCACATATGTTGCGAAATATACAAATATTATTGTTTGATAACCAATAGATGAGAGACAAGTGAGGCAATAATTCATCAAAAAAAAGAATAGTATACATGACAATTGGATGCAGTGATGAGTAAATGAGAGGCTCTGATTTGGAAATGTCCCTTCTCGTCCTTACATGCTAAATTTGTTGGTTTTATTTTCTCTTTCGCAATTGTAGATGGCCTTATCATTTATATGGTATTTTTAGACAAAAGCTTGATATTAGTGCAACAAACAAGTAAAACACTGATTTCACTTATATTTATAGAAAAGAAAGGGAAAAAAAGGTAGTACATTACCTCTGTGCAGGCAGAGACAGACCGAGAGAATAGTAAAAGCTTTGATCTTGATTGACCTTGCATTGAACAGAGAAAAAAAAAATATACAACTCTTGTGTCATAATTTACCGAGACAAAGTTAAACAAAACAGTAGACTAAGGGTCTGATCGGAACCCCAATTCTCTCCATAAAACACGAAATGGAATTGACGACCTCTCAATTTCTCTGATCGGAACCTAACCAGCGGTGGGAAACGACTTCACTTCCAAATCATCGGAGGGAAATTTTGGCCCCAAAATTTTCCCGTGAAAATCGATGAGATTCAGTGGGATTTCATTTGGTAATAACCAACGCTCTTTTATTTTCCAGCAATACCCCTCACAGTGAGCTGTCGCTTTTCTCTTTCCTGCCATATTCCGAAAACAACCAAGGAGGAGGAAAAGGGGCGGTGTTCACGAGCTCGCGTGAGACTCTTCTAAGGAGCTGTGCAATTCTAGTGCAGTTCCAGGTAAGAATACCTCTTCTTATTCCCTCAATTTTTTTGTTTTTTTGTTTTGAGAATACTTATTCCCTCAATTCTTACTCTACCAAATGGAAGGTCTAACTTTCACTTAATCATGTGCAAAATAGTATAGCAACAAGGCAGTATCTGGTACTAAGTTAATCAAATGTCACTTCATCATGTGCTATTTCTTTCATCTAAGGCAAAAACAAAAAACCAAATGTATTTGGGACAAGGAGATTTCCAATTTGGAGGGCATCAGCACAAAATCAAGGTTTAACAATTCAGAGCTATACATATTTCATGCATTTCCTATTTTACTCTTTTATTCTTATCAGCAAAATGCTTGTATAAATATTCCAATAAAGCCGTTTATTAAGTCTGTGCTAGTAACAAATTCTTGTAAAGCAAGAAATTATTTTTGTTTATCTTCAACAGATCCAATCTTTGAGCAATCTGTACGGCATAAGACAGGTGGCGCAGGTAGGAACTCTTAGCAGTCAATCGACATTTCTAAAGTCACTGACCACGCTTAAACCATTACCAAGTCATGACAGATGGAAAGAAAAAGACCACATTTTTTTATGCTATACAGTGCCGGGTTGCACGCTGTGCAGGAACAATAGTTGGAAACAAAAAGACTACATTTTTTGGTGTTGCAGCCTCACAAAAAGCTTCTGGACGGGACTGCTACAGCAAATTAATATTCCTTGGCCATCCTGTATCAATGGTACCGATGCTACTACTGGAGAGAATGGTGCACCTTGTACTGCCGGTATGGTTGCTGGTACGAAAGTGTTCCCAATGTTGACCAACACAGAGAGGAAACAACACTGCCGATGGTACTGAAAGATTTGCAATGATGAACAACAAAAAATCATTGTCACTGGTACTGAAAGGGGTGTGTTACTAGTACACTGTTGTTTGCAAGGATAACCAACAAATGTGTGCGGCTGAACAAGGCACTACTGGGTTTCATTTTACTTCTGCCTTAATTTGTGTTTATTTCTGTTTTCAATTCACCTTTTGATGCTCAACTGTTTTGATCTTTGCCTTTGAAATGCAATCAAATGAAGGACAAGACCCTCATTTTTTTCTCAAAAAAATAAAAATAAAAATTTCAGCTTGTTATTAATTTTACATAACTTAGATATTTTATTGTACTTGCAACAAACTGATCAAGAATGAATGCGTTTCTGGTAAAATAATATGTGGATCCTAATTTGTTAAAATGAGAAAAATCAAATGAAGGGCACAAGTGTCATTTTTATTTAAATAAAATCATTTCTCTTTTATTGTGTATACTTTCAATCAATGAATGGAGAAGAATTCAATTCTTTTATACTTTAGTTATGATCAACAAAGTTCAATTAGAATTCATCTCTATTGAATCCTATTGAATTGAAATCAATTGAACTCCATTAACAGTGTGTTCCGATCATAGTGTAAGATGATAGGTAAAACCGTAAAACCCCAAAATTGGTTATATTATATACAAAATGGAACAATTTTGAAAATGAAGCAAGGATTTCAGTTTCCTGAGAATACTCAGTAGTAGCACAGAGAAGTTAGTGCATTGTAAACTCTCTTGCACTGAATAACACCATCTGCTTTTTCATTTCAAAGTCATTTTGTTGCATATCCAAGAAAATCTGCAGTTGCTAAAGTGCTTATTACTGAATTAGGAATAGATTAGCTCCTAATCAGCATAACACAAAAATGATGAGAAAGTGCAAAAGATATGTGGAAAATCAAACCTAACACGATCATGTATAGATTGAAAGCTAATAAGTATACAACGGGGCGTAGATTACAAACATGAAACTTTGCAATTAAGGAAAGAAACAGTTGAAGCGAGTGCAACAACACCAGTTGCAAATCTGAAATTGGAAAAAAACAACAACACTAATTCGTAAAATCTTACATAATAGAATTGAATCATAATCATAAAGCATAAGTCCTAAAGTTGGTCATATCATCCTAACTAAAGAGAAAAGATTCAACCGCAATTTTGAGCTCTAAACCCTAAAACAACTATAAATAGAATCATAAACCCTAAAATTGTTCATCTTTTCAGAATGGCAGATTACAAACCTGGAAGCAATCAGTTGCACAAACAATTTCTTCAAAAAATGTAAACCCTGAGGCCTAAAATGGAACAAAGGGTGAAATAAAGTATTATTGAGTGGTATTAGGAGGAAAATATATAAAGAAGAGATAAAAGAAAATGAAAACAGTTGAAAATCTGACCTTAAAAGAGAAATGTAACTGACAACGTTCACAGAGGCGACGGAGAGAGAAGGATTTTTGGAGAGTACAGAACTTAATTTGGAGAACTTTGGGGAAAGGAAAGGAAAGGAAAGGAGAGCAAGTCGGAGACAGAGAGGAGAGAAGGGTCACTGGAGAAGAAAGAAAGTGAACTGTGTCGCTGGATGGTGGGACACAATTGTCATTCACACTGTATACTAAATCTACGTAGATGAAACTTATTCTCATCCATTCTCTCTGTCTCGAGGGCTTTCCTTTCTTGCTTCAGAATGCACGCACATATCCATGTGATTCCTTTGAGGCTAAATCAAATCAATACAGAGGGCGGAATATTTTTTTTTTTTTACCGCCGGCGTAATTCGTTTTAAATTAAAAACTATCCGGACTGATTTTGTAAAAAAATACCACCCCATGATTTCGCACACTAGTCAAAACGGGTCCGTACAATGATTTCGCGCACCCAGTTCGTGCAGGAATTTCGCGCACCAAGAAGTCCACACAATAGTTTGGTGCACCAATAGGTGAGCACGGAAAGTGACATACTTGCATGGATTTTAATGTACCTAGCACAGATCTTGATGTAATCGGATGGCCTTATAAAATTAGATTTTGAATAAAAAAATATGATGTGACTCAAAACTGGAGGGGGACCATTTTAATGTCCCTAGCACCCAGCTTTTGACTCAAAACTCGTCTTTGACCGCCAACACAATTTTATAACAACTATCTGATTGCATCAAGATCCGTGCTAAGTACATTAAAATCCGTGCAAGTATGTCAATTTCCGTGCTCACCTATTGGTGCGCCAAACTATTATGCGGACCCTGCGCGAAATTCCTGAACAGATCGGGTGCGCGAAATTATTGTGCGGACCCATCTTGACTGGTGCGCGAAACCATTATGCGGGGGTGGTATTTTTTTACAAAATCAGTTCCGTGGTTTTTAATTTAAAACGAATTATGCCAGTGGTAAAAAAAAAAATTCGGTAGAGAGAGGAGGGTAACATGGGTAATTTATAAATCAATATGGGTGCGTTTGGTTGAATCAAGAATAGTAATAAGGATAGAGCTATTCTTAATTTTAGAATAGTAGCTATTCCAATATTTTATTGGAATAGTAGAATAGTGGGCTATCCCGCAAAAGACAAACAAAGAATAGTGACTATTCGCTAATCCAAACACACTCAAACACCGGATAGTAGCTCGGAATAGTGCTAATCCGGAATAGTAGCTATTCTTCACCCATCCAAACACACCCTATGTATCTAGCAGAAAAAAACAATAAATTAGGTACATTTGTGACTTCTTAAAATATTTTAAGAAGGATAAATATGATATTTTAGAATTTTAGACGGGAAAATACATAATTTCTCAATGTTTTTTAGGGCTATACATGAAATTCCCTCCTTAATTACAAATATTCAAAAACAAAACTATAAAATAAATGATAGATGCTATCGTATATTATATTTTATGTGCATGTAAAATTCTATAACATTCGACTTTTGTGTCGATATACATCATACATGCATTAAGATGTTTGTTAATATCAACTGATGGAAATGATTTGTAAGCATTGATTTGATTTTTCATGTTTGTTAATATTGTGATGAGTTTAGTTTACAGTTTACACACCAATAACATGAAAAATTCGCCCAAAACAAAACACCACAAACAAACAAACTACAATAACTAAACATCCATTGTGAAGCAAAATATAAACTAAGCATCTTTTCTAGGAGTACTTTTCATGATTAATTAAATCATGGAAAATTGCTTAATAAACAATTAGAAAGTGTTTTGAAAAACAAACTCCCTTTTAAAATTAGAGTGTGACACCAATATTATTGGAACAAAAATGGATGTGACATAAGTTCACATCTACAAGATTAAATCTACATATCTACTCATTTATTAATTATCATGTAGTTCTTATTGTTTTTCCTTCCAGCATCAATGCCTCGAATATTTTTTTTGGAAATAACAAAATTGAAACGGTTATCATTATTAATAAAATGAAAAAGCCAAAAGTTTATATTTACATTGAACAAAAGTCGCCTATATACTAGAGAAAACAAAAGCTGAAAATAAGACGCATTTCTTCACCCATCACTAGTAAACGACTTTTTAATGCCATCCACAATACCCTGACAATCGGCGCCTTCAGAAACAACGCTAGAAGGATCAGAACTAGAATCGGATTCAGAATCGGAATTGGAATTAGCATTTGAATTGGAGAAGTAAACTGAGTGAGGTGACTGCAAACTGCCAGGTGTCTGACATGCCTTCATGGTCTTGCAGTGCTCAGCCTCATCATCTCTTATATTCATGAATACGTCGTACAAATTCTCTAAAAGCAAAGCAAAAAAATAAATAATCACTTAATATAAAAGTAGCCACTTTATAGACAAAATATCTCAAGCAATGTACAATAACAAAAAGTAATGTAACAATGAATAAACTAAAGAATTTTTTTTCATACTTATCGTGTTAATCTCCAAACTATCATGTATATACCCATACAAAACATAGGGAAAGAGAATATATATCCATAGCCATAGGAAACATGTAACCCTCACACATCTCCATTTTTCTCTCAAAAGATGCACAAACTACTGATCTTTCCTCAATATATATTTGGCAATGACTTCTATGGACAAAAGGACCTATTTGTAAAATGAACATATTTTTATTTTCAAAGTTCAAACAGTCAATCCGAACCGTTCATCTTGTTCTCCATATTAATATGTGCTTGGAGACCAAATTTTATATTTTTCTGAATTTTTTTACTATTTATTAAGATGGATACAAAATTCAATGGTTTGAATTTGATATTTTTTGTACCCATCTTAATAAATAGTAAAACAATTCAGAAAAATGTAAAATTTGTTCTCCCAGCATAAATTAATATGGAGAACAAGATGAACGGTTTGGATCGACTGTTTGAACTTTCAAAATAAAAATATGTTCATTTTACAAATAGGTCCTTATGTCCATAGAAGACACTCTCTATATATTTTACTTATTATAAACAATGGATAAAGGAAGACAATTTCTATATTTTGTTGAAGAAATCTAAATTGGGAGGTATTCATGTCATTTCCCATACTTATAACGAAAGTAAATTATATGTTTTGTATTGCAGGAGGTATGCATTATATTTTCATGTTTATATGGGAGTTATATGAAAATGTTCCAAAAAAAAATTGACTAGATATGGCCAACGTATTAGCCCACAGAGTTTTATGTTTCAAGGGCTCCGAACCCAACCATTTCTAAGTTCGGCAGAAAGATTGTACACTCACTGGTAAAATAAAATATTTTTAGTTTTGTCTTTTTAAACTTTATTTGGTTTTGCATATGGCTTGTTACCTATTTTAGGCTTCCTTGAACAAGGCACTCTCTCGGTCTGAAATTCATCTGTAGACACAAACGAACAAAAAAAAACAGTTTTATATTATTCTCACTTTAGTTCTATACAACAAATTTCAATATGTATCTTTCAATTCCTATGTAGTAATGTTGTATTAGAAAAAACAGCTCCCCAACATAGTAATTTTCTGAAAAATATTTCACATAGTGCAACTGATTTTATTAAAATTACAAATGTAGAGTAAAAAGAGAATTTTCAGAACTTAGTGGACCTTAACATATATTATAAAATAAATAATGAAGTTTACCAAATAAGTACAGGTCTTCATTCATGTAGTACTTTACGGCTGCCTCTGCTGGAGGCAACTTTTTCAACTCCTCTGCAACACCATAATTTAATTCACACATCATGAATAAAATTAAAAAGGAATGCCAGAAAATAATGATCTCCAATTCATGCGGGTAAAGTATCTCACCTCCATTCAATTTGATAAATTTGTCGTAGGTTGAATAGGCATGTTTCTCCACACATTCTGAAAAGTGATCTGATAACAAGATATTCATAGGAAATGATTCTCATAGTAAACATAATTACATAACAAATAAAAAGGAACCGAATATCTTTTCAGAAGAATATAGAATTAAAAGAAAAAAAAATGAGAAGGAGAAGGTAAACTACTTACATGCCATTCTAGGGCTAAGCATGTACATGAAAACAGCCATGAAGTAATATACAAATGCCATGCTTTGCGCCAAAAACCGATCGAACCAGAAAGAATTCCCTCCTAATTCCTAATTTAATAATACAAGGAACTCAAAATATTAATAACCAGCATATAACCTACTTCATTGGTGTTTGATTATATTAGTATCATTACAATGAAAAGTCACATTACTCAAATGCTAACATTGGTACACAGCAATATGTTTAGGTCATTTGGGTTTGATTTCAAGTTTACTGGGCTCAGAATTGTTTGATCATGCAAGGCAATACTTTGGTTCAGGTTAATTTTTTTGTAAATATCAGTAAAATATTCAACATGCAGTACCAGCCATGATGTATATAATAATACAACAAAACATACTTCCATGATAAGGAGATGATGCAACTCATTCCAACTCTCCGCAAAATGCACTTTCAAATACTCTGATCTTCTCCACCAGCCAAAACTCTCATACAGGTGTAACACCGACATAAATGCTAAACATAAAACAAACAAACAAACAAAAAACAAAATAAAGAAATTTCAAAAATCAGATACATGTGTAACACCGATATAAATGATGAGAATATAGTTTATTTATTTTTCTCTTTTGGTTTTTCTCTTCTTGGTGATTTACCAAATACTCCAATTATGGTTTATATAAATTAAAAGAAAAAAAATATTACCGAAGTAAGGAACCCTGGCAACATTTTCTAGCACGTAAAACCTTGCATAATTTCGATCATGATACAATGCGTCTAACACTTGTATTATTGTCTCCTACAAAAATTAGTAGCAATTAATAACCAGAAAGATAAGAACCGTTTACCTACTGAACAATTAGATAATATCCAAAGCAGCACTATTTCATACAAAACAGTTATTTAGTACACACTGTTACAGGTTTGATACTGGTATGTATTAACATCATTGTAATACTGGAATTAACAAGAAATGACTGGTATAGATAGTCTAATTTTGATACTTGTAATAAGTTTGGCCAAGAAATACAAGAAATACAAGAAAACTAATAGAATAGAATAAAAAAAAGAAAAGAAGAAACATATAAGTTGATCTTACCACAAGAAAAGTGTTAATAGATTGTTCAACTTTGATAACATTCTTTTCAACAAATCCAGGTTGAGTGATGGGAGCCGAATCCGTTAAGCCGTCTTTACTTAGACCAGTTTTGGTACTGAGAGATTCTTTGACAGATACCTTCTTATCCTTCTGTTGCAAAGTTGAGGCCTTTACTCTACACATAGACCTAGAATTCAATTTAATCAGAGGAATTAGTAATATAAATAGCTGCAATTGAAGTAAATGTTGAATCTAAAGAAGAAATGGGTAGAGGAATAAGATACCTTGAGGGAATACGATGTGTCGAGGGAAAGTATACAAATTGAGAAGAGGAGCAACTGAAATTGCAATTGCAAAGAGAGAAATCCATTCCGATTCTAGGGTTTGGTTTTGCAAAGGACAGAGAAGAAAGTGGGATCGCCATGAATCAATCCTACTCTTTCCTCTCTCAGAGAAAGCAAAAAGGAATAGTACTGGTATCCCTGGCGCTTGGGGAATTCATATTCATATCATATCACCTAAAGTAAATCAAACTACGAGTTTAGATCTGAACCGTCTAATCTGATTTAGCACGAATATTAAGGTTTAGATTCTAATGAGACGGTTGTCATTTAAACACAAAATTGTAGTTTACTTGAGAGGATCGGACTCGGTCCCTTATTTTATCCTCTGAGATATCTCATATTTTGCGTTACCGACGTGTCCGGTGCCTAATTGGGGATCGCGGGGCACCTATTATAATTTGAGCTTTGAGACGTGTAGAAGGTATTTGAACGGTTGAGATATTCCGAAAAGTCACGCAAAATATGAGATATCTTAGAGGATGCGAATTCGTTTCAGAAGGCCGACCCACACCCAGTTGGATATTCTTATGTAAATATCCACTATTTTTGTGACATGGCCCTTCCACTTCAATTAATTAGCCACAGCTGACAGCTGGACACTTATTTCTTATTTTATTTCCTTCATTCCTTTCCTTGTTTGTAAATTGAGTACCATGGTCCATGGCCTATGGTTTCTCACAAAACAGGCAACTCTAGGAATGTACTTGCATTAAAAAAACAAGAACAGTTTTTTTTTTTTTTTTATCATAAATTCTCTTTTCACAAAATTCTCAGATTCCAAATAAAGAATGGTTATTGGTCAATGATCCTACACTCATAGCAAGTCGTGTGTCAATATATGCTCTATAAAATTAGTCACTACGAATTGGTTCAAAGTAAATTACTATATAATTAAAGAGGACAACAAGGATGATGCATTTACATGTCAAATTGAATTAAAATGATGAATCAAAATTATTAAAATGAAAACTAGTCTATTTAAAGAGTGATGCATTTACATGTCAAATTTAGAAAATTTTGAATTAATTTAGTATAAAATTAAAATGTTCATAAATAATGAAAAATGAATGTATTAAAATTAACTTATAATTTTTTTTTACCGCTCCACTATATACTAAATAATTTGAAAAATAATAAATTTGAGATTTAAACGCATGACTCGTAGAGTAAATCAGTTTCAATGACTTAGATTTATCATTTGAAATCATTCCGAAAAGTTTTTAGAGTTAAGCAAACCATAATTGGTGACCTTAAGAGCACCGTAGTTTCACTCGTAACACCACATAACATTCAATTGATTCAGATAGGGTCCATAGGGTCTGATAGTACCTTTTTACGAACTAAAAAGATTGAGGATTTCCCAAATTTGAGTTGGTTCTTTACACAATAGGAAAACAACATTTAAACTTCTGAATTTAGTTTCTTTCTTTTGGTTTATCTTGTAAGCTGATGTCATAAACATAAAACCATCTACCAGTTAGTACAAAACTAGTTGGTAATAAGTTACAGATGTAGAAAGAAAACCTGAAAAAAGAAAAAAAGAGGAAACAAAGTTAACAACCAAAATTAACAACATCCACATTTGAATACCACATTTTTCCTTTGACCTCACTATAGCATTTCATAGGTTTTCATATAACCAAAAATAGTAAAATTGCTAGGTGACGAACAAAAAAGCAATGTGCAGTTCTTTTAGGTTGTAATATTCTCAGAACTGGAGACTGGAGAGGATGTAGGAGCTGGAGAAGAATTTGCAGTTTTGAGGTTAGTTCGAGAAGCCCTAAATTTGAGCAATGGTTGGATAAGGGGCCGACTTGGCAATTGTAATTTCCACCTGCGTGGCTTAGTTTGACCCATTTTTCTCAATTGTTCTCTTTGAATCCGACGGTTGGTGTACCATGAACCACCTCGCCAACCAAGTGCATACCTGCCATGAGATGAAGACAGAGAGGTGAGTCTTTGCAGCTCAAAACAAAGGATCCATACCAAGGATTTGAGTACCAGATACCAGTACCCATACACCAGAAGATACAGATTCCATATATGCTCTTATGTTTATCTTCTCACAGGCCTAGCACTATTTTTTATATTTTTTGGAATAATAATGCCAAAAATTACTAGTACCAGTAATGAGGCTAGCAAAGCTGAAGACAAACAGCCTTGTGTAGTAGTGATCAAAATATACTCCAACAAACAAAATAACAAATAACAAATGAAAAAGAAAAGGAAAACAGTAGTCTGAAATGGGAGATTTCAGGTTTTGATCCTTATGAACTTTCATCTGCTCCAAATTGATCTTTAAACTTACCCAAAAGAACCCAGTTTGTCCCTGGATTTGTATTTGCACAAATCAGGCCTTGAATTTTTCGATCCGTGAACTTCTCTCAAAATAACCAAGTCAGTCCTTTTGAGAAGGGCTAATTTGGATGTTTTGAGAGAATTTCAAGAACCAAGTTAGTTCTATTTCAAAATTCAAGGTTGCTTTTTTTTAGGGCAAATTGAAGTACCCAACCTAAATTTTCTGTCGGGATTACAATCCCACCAATAAGTGGTACCACTGGTAGAGGGCAATAGGGATAGGTTAAGAGTTTGGGTCAGCCTGATTTAGGATATTACAATGAGTGGTACCACTGGTACAGTAGATCCTTGATGCATTAAATAACTGTTGTAAAAGAAGCATACCCAATTACCAGTGTGGTCCAAGCAGTAGCGACATAAGCAGACATGCCGACCTTGCCAGAGTTCACAATCTTTTTAATCTCTTCATGCTCCACACCAGAGCTATTTTTCAACTGTATAAAAAAAGAGAAAGACATATTAAATGACATGAAATATATCGTGCATATAATATAGAACAGTGCAAGTTTATAAAACTACTCACAGACTCTTCAATTGATTTTAGCCTCTTCTCGACATTGCTTTGGTGCGCGTAGCGAATAGAGTAACCTGTCATTGAGCGCATAATTTTACAACCAATTGTAAAATGGTAGGAATACTTGTTCCCTACTGGTACTGGTACTGGTACAGGTACAGATCTGAATAAAAAAAAAAAGAAGCATATACCTGCCCAAGCAGTGAGAACGGAGGCAATTGATGTACCAACAGTGAACACTACTCTGTGTCTCTCGAAAACCTCCTAAAAAGAAAAATCATCAAAGGTTCATTTTGCATGAATTGATTAATTTGAAATTATAAAATTGAGAAAAATTTGAGAGTAGAGGGACCTTGGTGGAGAGATAGGTGTCTCGGACAGCAGACACGGTGTTTGATGATTTGCGCCTCAGAGAAGCAAGCGAAAAGATTCCCGGCCCCCCGCTTCTAAGCCGGTGAACCACCATAGTCCACCGCCACTTTTTTCCCTTTCTCCTCCTTTCTTGCTTTTCTTTCAAGCGAAATTTTCTTATTAATTTTTTTTTCCTCAAGCAAAGCTAACCTTTTCTTTTCCTATTTGGCGAAGCCGACTCGGTTTCGTTCGTTCGTTCATTCTATTTTTCCTTGCGTTTTTCTTCTTCTTAATTTTACTTAAAAGATATTGCTGACTCCGACTCGAGTCTTTTCTAATAGCGGTTGGAGTGAGTAACAAGTTAGATATTTTTATACGTCTGAGTCTATGTAACTATGCATACTTAATACTGATCAATATTTTTATTTTTAAAATTTTAACAGTCAATTCAAATTATTCAAAATAATTTTTATATGCACTTGCATATCAAATTTTATATTTTTTTAAAAAATTACTATTTTTTAAAATAGATAGAAAATCATTGTTTTTAGATGATCCATAATTTTCAGATCAAGTGATTTTATATCTTATCTTAAAAAATATAAAAAGAAATTCTAAAAATATAAAATTTGGCATGTAAGTAGATATTCTTGTTAAATGGTTCGGATCGACTATTAAGATTTTGAAAACGGAAATATTGATCCGTATTACGGATCAACCCGTGATATGCATAGTACCATAGACCCACTCTTTTTATATTGTTATGTAGCGCTAAATACGAAATCAGACTGAAATTAAAATTAAAATAGTTGATAATTATTTTTAAAGAATCTACATCGTATAATTAACTTAAATTATTTTAAACGTTCATAAAAGATAATTTTCATATATTTCATATGAATTAATATTTTTGTCATGACATTTGAAAATAATTTTATTTAAAAAAAACATATTTTTATTTGTAACCTAAAATTACAAATAAAATTGCTTTCTAAAGATTTGAAATATTGGAATGTATCACGAGAAACGGTGGAGAGGGAGTAACTCTCCATTTTCTACAAATGTTTTGTGAGAAATTCGTTGAGATGTATTGTCAGATTTTACCTATCCTATTTAGATACCTTTTAATAATGTGGAAATAAAAAAAAACTAACATTTTTATTTCATATTTCCATACTTACAAAGATCATCAACTTTGAGAGTTGTAATGAACAAATTAAATATTGCTACTATATTCACGCAAATAAATGGGAGTAATTAGTGAAACATATGGTATATGATTGATTTAATTTAAAAGTGAAATGACACAAGTATCTTATTCTTTTAAACATAAATTAGTGTTAATTTCTTCGCGAAACAAAGGAGTAATTAGTCAAAACCAAAATTTATTTTTCAAGAAGATCAGATAAAAAGATCATAAAAAAAAAATCAGTTTTGTTGAGAGAGAACGAAATTTACGTCAATTCATTTTAAAGTTCACATAAACTATAGGTTTGATGTGTATTAACTAAAGTTATTATATCAATTTAACTTCAGAGAGTACCCAAATGACTTGAAGAGTTAAATGATATACAAGATATATTGAAGAGTTGTGAAGCAAGAGTTTTGTTTTCCTTTCCGTCCATGTTTCTGTTTTCAAAGTCCAAACAATCAATCCAAACCATTCCACATGATCTCCATATTAAAATGTGCTCCGAAACCAATTTTTTCATTTTTTTTACTATTATTTTAGATAAGTACTAAGTAGAAAATGATGTTCCAAACCCGTCATAATCTGATTCTGAACCTGAATACAACTACAGTCATTATCTGAAACTATATGATGTCTGAACCGATAATTATTCGAATCTAAAATAAATCCAACAGTATCTATATTTAGTTCTTTACAGAAAAAAAAAAAAAAAAAAGACTTATGTACGTGTCCTGGTTACCCATTTTCTCTTAGATTGGTCATAAGGCAAGGAAGAACAGCTCCCATTTCTATACTCCTCTGACAACACCCCTGCTATCAACCCCTTCAACCTTTCTGCACCAGGTCCAGGCCGAAAGATTGAATCATTCCCTCTACCAGAACATGGATCAGCCCCACCATCAGTCTCTCCAGTGCACCACGCACCAGGTGTGAACTGCCCCTCTGACCGTCTCAGCAGCTCTCGGTCTATCCGATCCAATACTTTGTCATCCCGTGCGAACTTGCGTGCAAAGGGTGCCCCACTTTTAACCATTCTGTCATAGTCTCTCGAAGAAAGGATTAGTGGGTGCTGTTTTGGAGGGTTGTCCCACGCAATGTAGTGGAGGTCATGACCCACAACCTGGAAAGATAACAAATGCACTTCATATTTAAAATCAACTTCTTGCCGAGAAAACATAAAAGAGAGAAATAAAAGTGAAAGATTTGTTTTTCACATTATACTTTCTGTATTCCAAAAAGCGAACTAGATATTATGGTTTTTGTTTATGGGAAGATCTTATTGAAAAAGAAATAAAAGGGTAAAAAAAATGTATTCCAAGAGAAAGAATATCTAACAGTGCTTTGAAACCCGTGTGCATTGCAAATGACAGTGTGGAAGTAACCCTCAGGGGAGGAGATGAAGTTGGCATAGTACATCAGCACATTGCGCGGAAGCTGGTCCCACCCCCAGATGCAGTAATCCAGAAATGCGCGTGTAAGCATGACCCAGGCTGATCCTGTATTAATTACAAAAAAAAAAAAAACATTTATTTCTCATGCTGAGTAATTACTTTGATTGCCCTCCTTATTAAGTCATTGCATATATTGTGGCCATTGATATAATACATAGCAATTTTGTCATAATATGACGATTAGTATACAGCAATTTCATCAAATTTCAAGCAATTGTTTAATGGTTCGTCTTTTATCAGGTGTCTTATTATATGTTCATTTTTATTTGTTCATTTTTATTTAGGAAACTTGGTTTAACTGGAGAACTCACTTAAAACGTGTCATTGTTAGAAAAAAAAAGGGAAATAAATATAACAGTTTGAAGGTAAGTACAGAAAAATGTATAGCGGGTCCATATCCGACAGGTGTGTGACATGGGTATGGGTCTTTGCCAGAAGTGACTGTGCTACACAGGCTGCAAATTTGCAACTGATATTGTACTTACCAGTGTATAATTCAAAAGACGTAGGTAGTTCTCTCTTCTCAGTTGTCGTCATCAAATCAAATTTCTTTGACAAGTAGAGGCCCGGATCTATGACAATTGGACGCCCTCTTTGAAACCTAAAAAATATTTGGAACAAAGTCTGTAAATTGTAGGCCACAAAATCAGAAAAATTATGAGCTGCCAACAAAGAAACGGTTACAAACTACCCCTTTTCCAAATTGAATACCCAAATTACATAAATTATGCCACTCATTCTTGAAAATAAATTAGAAATGAAGGTGATAAAGCTAAGTTTCAAGAAATTAGAAAATAGAGAAGTACACAAAAATATTTTCTTAAGTTTCATAGTGGTATACGGGAATGTCATAATTTGCTGGGGTTAATTCCGGAGTTTCAAGGGTGCAGAAGAAAATTGCTTTATAATATTTAGAAAGAAAAAAAAAGCCAAAAGTCTATGGGAAAATGTCTCTTACAGTTTCCACCCAGCAATTTTCATGTGTTCTATGAAATTGAGATCTCGGGGCACAGTAGAGAAAACATGAAGTATATCTGCATTAAATACAAAATTTAATTATTTTAAAAATAGTCAAAACACAAACCATAACATGTGCAACCAAACTCTTGGATTAGATACCAAAACAACCAAGTCAGTAACATATATATTATAGTGCAGAAAAACCTAATAGAGTGATAGTATATGCCAGACTAGCAGTTTTATTTTTAATTACCTATTTTTTATATTTATGTTTAAATAGGACATTTTAATAAAATAAGGACCTGATAACAGCCTCCTCCATATATAGCTTCACTATAATATAACATCACAGACTTCTGGGTTTCCTTAAAGCCATTTCTTGCTGCCAGTGAATTCTTAAGATAAAAAAATAAATGAATATTCTAATTTGAATTTACAAGATAATTTTGGTACATTTATTTAATCTGAATGCTTATCAAATTTTCCCTCCAAAAGCAAAAATGAAATGAACAAAAAAAAAGCAACTTGCCTACAATACTTATCAAAAAGCATAAAGCAAAAAGCAAAATTTTAGAAACACAACCCTAAATGAAATTTTAAAACAATCAGAACTAACCATCTTGTGTCATTAAGGGATAATCAGATGCGCTTAGATTAATAAACCAATCCCACTTCAAGTTTTCCTTCAAGAGGATAGAGACAGCATGTAAAGTACATGCAATCATAGTGGGGCCCTTGTACGTCACCAAATTTCCCTTCACAATAACCCGGACATTTTCCACCTGACTGAATGTGGGGTCCCCTTTTACATACATAGCGAGTTCAATTCTCTCTCTAGGCGGTGCTTCTAGGTCTAGGTGGAGTATGTATTGGTTCCTAGGGTGGTAAACTGCCTGCATTTGGTGGAGTGTGACAGAATAAGTGAAAGTTTTGTAACTTAGACCTTGAAAGATGAAAAATTTACCAAGGAGTTCAATCTGCTATCACTTTGTCAGAACTTTTTTTAACTTGGATGTGCAATAATTTGGGGAATATAGTGGTAATAGCTTTACAAGCAAGAATTGAAGTAAAATAGAGTCAAATTGATGCTAATATGAGAATTCATAAGACATTTATCACAAATGGCTCTTATAGTACAATTTATGCTAAATTGGGTGATTAGTTGATAATATTGGGAAACTGGTAGCATACGAATGAGCTAATTTGGAGCAACATATTGGTCTCATTGAGTCCTTAGTAGTACAACTAAGAGTTAGAAAATTGAAGCATAACTCATTAAATGAGCATTAATGTCTGAGACCTAAGTTTTTGTTCATGTCTAATTACTGACCCTAATTAAACAATTGATGCTTAGAATTTGGTGATTAATTGCCAATTTGGGGATATGGTATACTGGTACCATGAAAATGAAACAGTAGCAGTGTACCTGTAAGGTTCTCCTTATCCTTTGTCCGTCGCCCTTTGTACCAGTAATCAAATATGCAATTCGTGGGGGCCCATTGTCAGAATCAGAACCGCCAGAATATGTAGAATTAGTAAATGAAATTTCACTTGTGACCTCTGAATCTTTCAAGTAGCTGTCAGGCCCGTCCCAATTTGTCAGAGAAATGACATCCAACAACACCGAGTCACCTCCACCATAAAAAGGAGCAAACAAACCAAATGCACATCCAAGGAGGAGTGTAATTGTGACAAGTAAACTCGCCAAAAATGGCACGAGCCATAGTCGGTCACTAAATGGCCTCGTTTGGCCCGAATTGAAGACCCAGTTGTTCTTTCGCATGATCAAAGAAAGTATAGATAGATAGATCTTCACATCCAGTCAATGGGATAAATAAATGTCGCTAGCTACAAATTTGATTCGAATAAGTTTGATCGGAGCTGAAAGAGAGAGAGAGAGAGAGAGGTGGGAGGGAGACGAGGTTAGGTAAGAAAGAGAGAGATCATTGCTTACAGACTACAGACTACTACAGTAAGTAAATAAGTTGAATCAAATCAGTAATTGAAAAAAAAAAAAAAAAAAAGTAAACAATCTTGAACACTGAACAGGAATTCATTTCCTCTGAGGTAACAAAATAATTCTGTTTGGATTACGTCCGTCCGATCGGAATCCTGACCAATTCGGTCCGAGGTGAACGCGAGGTACGCTTTACGCTTTAATATTCGTGTGGATTCTGATTGGACGGTTAGGATCTAAACATAAATATTATGTTACCTTAGGTGATCCACTGAACAGAACAATTGTAATTGAAAAAAGTGATACTGGGCTCGAATGGGCTTTATGGTCTTACTCTAAAGTCTAAACTGACAAGAAAACAATATTGGGCCTACAGACTGTTATGGGCTTGACAGTATCTATTGAAGGCCTTATTAGGACCCACTGCCTGACTAGTCACTGGCAAGGCCTTATTATTACGTGTACCAGAACCAGAACAAGCTGTTCTTTCCCGCTTCCAAAAAAAGGCAAATGCAATTCGGTGCCACCTTGTTTCGTTAGCCAGATCGAAATCGAATCCCCGTTTATAAAAATTTCATTCAAACCCTAGTATTTGAACATGGATTTGATGCCTTATTCTTCTTCCTCAGTAAAAGACCTTGAACGGGACTACCAACTCTGCTTCTCCGCTGCTGATTCAGGTCTTTCATCTTCTAATCTACTCTAATGTCTAATTAATTAATTGCCAATGTATGTATGTACGTAGTAGCTACAATTTACAGTATTAATTGTTGTAGATGGGGATGGTCGTATCACAGGAAATGATGCACTCAAATTCTTCTCAATGTCTAATCTCTCTCGCTCTCAGCTCAAACAGGTGCATCTCTTTAATTTAGTACTGCTTCTTTTCAGATTTCCTTGAGAGAAAAAAAAATGAAACTATACTGATTTTCATTTTTTCTCCAATTTTACTTTGTAAACATGAAAGGTTTGGACCCTTGCTGATTCCAAAAGACAAGGCTATCTTGGCCTCCAAGAATTCACCACTGCCATGCAGGTTCCTCTTTCTTTCTTTCTTTCTCTCTATCTCACTCTCACTTTCTATATATATTTTTTGCAAAATTGAGGTAATCTAATTAAGATTCACTTAAAGAAAGCTCTAGTACAAGTAGTGGAAGTTGACAATTACTGATGAGAGATCGATGTTTGTAACCGGCACATCAGATGGTTCATATTGTTTAAGTGCGTATATATGGGACTTGAAATCTTTTCGTGTGGTGCAGCTTATTTCTCTGGCTCAATCAGGAAGTGAAATTAACCAAGATACTCTTTCTAACTCAGGTAAAACTACGAGTCATCTTTCATTATATGAAACTTTAAACTGTTAGTTTCCAAAGAACAAGGAAAAACACATCTGAAATTGCTATATTTTAGATTTGGGGAACTTGAAGCTTCCAAAAATGGAAGGTTTAGATAAGCTACTTTCTGTAAGTTTCCTGTCTCCTTTTCATGTCTTTGTATATTTACTTCCCTTTTTGTTAAGTAATGATGAAAAAAATGCAACAACATAGATGTTCTCTCTCTCTTGGAATCAGGGCGGATTCACTCCAAGTGAATGGGGGTCAATTTACCCCCATTTATTTTTAAAAAAATTGTACTTGTGCATGATTTTCTATGGATACTGTAAAATTGGCCCCCATATGCAGCATGCAAAATTTTATATGATTATATTTATTTTTCTTAATTTCAAATTTTACAGAAAAAGAAATTATCATCAAGTGATCCTTACAGTTCCCCAACTGAGTCACCGCTCTCGGCCAAATGGTTCCTTTCCAAATCTGCAAAGAAGGTATCTTTTTTTTTCGTTAATCTTTGTTTTGACATGTCTTGCTTGTAGAAATATCTTGTTCATGTGAAATGCAAATTTTTTTATATGTTTTGTGTTTCTCATTCGCATGTCTGACAATCAGAGACCTGGACAAACAATTGTTTTACTTATAGAATGCTATGATATTGGTCTCCATGTAGATACCCCTAAAGAGTGTGACATCAATTACCGACGGGCTAAAGAAACTGTACATTGAAAAGCTCAGGCCTCTGGAAATGACTTATAACTATAGTGATTTTGCCTCCCCATTAATGGTACGTCAAGCACCTTTATTTTGATTGTGCTATTTTAAATCCAGTAGGTGAATTCATATACCTCCTAAACTTTTTTTTTTTTATTTACCATTCAAAAGCAATGGATTTGATTTATCCATTCGAAGGAGCTGGATTTGATTTATCCATTCGAAGATTCTGGAAGGAGCTGGATTTGATTTTGTTTACAAAAATGTTGACATGAAACACCACATTTACAAATCTTTCTCTTGTAGACAAATAGTGATTTTGATGCGAAGCCAATGGTAATGCTCTTAGGGCAATACTCTACAGGAAAAACCACATTTATCAAGCATTTGTTAGGCTCTGGCTATCCAGGTTAGTCTATAGCGTATGCTTTTTTTATTTACCTATGTAACTTAATGTCATTTCTCAAGTTTCCATACACTTAAACAAGAATATAACCATCACAGGCATATGCTATGCTAATTAACAGGTGCTCACATCGGGCCAGAACCTACAACTGACAGAGTCGTAGTTGTCACGGTAATTCATCATTTTTCATTTTGAGATAGCTATTTTTAATTAAATTTTTGATGTAATTTTGTTGCAATTGTTAACTTAACAAGCTTATCAATTATGTGTGTACTGTATGGGTTTTTCTAATGTAGCATGGGTCAGATGAGAGAAGCATTCCAGGAAATACTGTTGCGGTGCAAGCTGACATGCCTTTCAATGGCCTCTCTGCTTTTGGATCATCCTTCTTATCTAAGTTCGAATGTGCTCAAATGCATCATCCGGTATTACCCTTTTCATTTCTCTTCCCCTTTTGTTCAGAAAATATTCAATTAGTTGGTATATATAAATTTATGAGTTGAAAATATATGATCTGCATGTATATAGCTACTGGAACACATATCATTTGTGGACACACCGGGCGTGTTATCAGGACAGAAACAACGAACCCAGCGCAGCTATGATTTCATTGGGGTGACATCATGGTTTGCTTCCAAGTGCGACCTCATTTTGCTCCTCTTTGACCCGTACAAACTTGACATTAGTGACGAATTCAAGCGTGTGATCACTGCTCTTCAAGGCCACGATGACAAAATTCGTGTTGTGTTAAACAAGGCAGACCAGGTCGACACTCAACAGGTACATGATCTGTTATGATCTGTTATGACTTACATAATAGCAAATTTTGATTTTACTGGAAATAAATGCAGCTTATGAGAGTGTATGGAGCATTATTGTGGTCTCTGGGAAAGGTCCTAAATACCCCTGAGGTTATGCGGGTTTATATCGGGTATAATTATTTAACTCCCTTTTTAAAGCAGATATTTAAGTGGTCTGAAAGTATCAACATTGATCTTAAATTTGTCTTGTATAATTAAGTGATAATAACATTATTATGTTTATTTACTTTTACAGTTCATTTAATGACAAACCAGTAAATGAATCTGCAGTGGGACCCACCGGGAAGGAATTATTTGAAAAGGAGCAGGATAACCTTATTTCGGATCTTAAAGACATCCCTAAGAAGGCTTGTGACCAATGTGTAAGACAAATTCATTCTATTTATGATGCTTGCACTTGTTTAACTGATATTTCATCTTGGGGGGCATTTGTGTCTTTTTTTTTCATGTTTTGGTTTTGTTGACATGATCAGATAAATGAGTTTGTAAAGCGTGCAAGGGCCGTGAAAATACATGCATGCATAATCGGCCACTTGAAAAAGGAGATGCCTTCTATAATTGGAAAGTCTAAGGCTCAGCAAAAACTCATAGATAATCTACAAGATGAGTTCACAAAGGTATCCAGCTATAATGTCTAAATCTACCAGTGACATCTGTGTAACTGTAAAATAATGAATGCAATTTATGAATGAACAGGTTCAAAAGGAGTTCCACTTACCGCCGGGTGATTTACCGAGTGTGGAGCATTACAGAGAGGTTCTGACTGGTTACAACTTTGACAAATTTGAAAAATTGAATAAAAAGATGGTGCAATCGATCAATAACATGTTGGCTTATGACATACCTGAGCTGTTGAAGAGGTTCAGAAATCCTTATGGATGATGAAGGGGTAAAAACGTAATTTCATTTATATTAGTTTTCATTGACAGCAAGACAACGTACATACAATACAAGCACGTTAATATATTAATTTCCGATTCATTGTTTACATTACAGGATCAAAAGAGTCAACAGGAGTCTAATTGGTGATAAAAAAAGGGGGAATTTTCTAATGAATTAGTAAATTTTTAAATTGTACAAAGAGAAAGAGAAAGAAAAAAAAAACAATTTTAGGGGAAATAAGGATATTTGTAACCTGACCTGTGGATCCTTTGCTTTTTCCAGCGATATGCATATGCATTTATTGCATGTAAAAAGCTATTCTACCCATATTGTTTTTGTTTTGAAACAAAAAAAAAAAAAAAAATGAATATAGTGATGTGAGATGATGTGATTAATTATGGTATCTTCTTTTCCTTTTGTCCTTTCTTCGTGGTTGTTGAGGTTAAGTCGGCAACTAATCAAAATATTATTCATTCTATATTTTTATTATTATACCTAATTTCATATAATGCTGACTTTTGCTTTTGGGTTGAAATGATTATGGACTCGTGACCAACAATTGCAAATTCTTTTATGTACAAGTAGAAGCAAGCAGCCTTTCGAAGTTCCCTCTACCAGTACCAGTACCAGAGGAAAAAATGTTTATATCATCTCATATACCTTAATTTCTAGACATTTCTCAAAGGAGGAATATGGTGAAAAGAATAAATTTATTTTCTGACGAAGAACGTGGAATCAGTCAACAATTCTGACCAATGACTGCTGCTGCTGCTACTACTACCGTATTTGTTCAAACTATCTCTCATTTTTCATTGTGACATTAACAATGTTGTCCAATATGAAGCTCAAGAGTTATTTGGTTGGTGTGGTGTTACAATTATTATTTTCAGCTACTCTTTCTTTTATAGATAGTTTTAGCAAAATCCATAATAAATATTCTTCAACTCTTGCTCGTATGTTTTTCATGTTGAAATGCGCAGGGACAGGACACAGGAGTTGTTGCACACACGAATCTACAATGACACAAAAGATCCCTTAATAGTGAATTGCTCCTTTTTTGTTGTTTTATTAAAGATTTCCTCGTTGAAACCGTCTCCTGGAATCTCTCTCCTTCCTAATCCTTTCCTTTTCTCTCTCTCCAATTCAACCAAACCAGTTTACTTATTTCAAAAACAAATTGAAATCAAATCAACAACCGTCTCTCTCTCTCTCTCTATCTAGACTCTTAAATTCTTTTTAGAGACTAAACAAACCATCTTCTCTTCTTTCACAATTCACCTCTCTCTCTCTCTCTCTGTCTCTCTCTCTCTCTAAATAAGTAAATATTAAAGCCATCTCGAGCGCACCAACCGCTCTCTCTCTCTCTCTCTCTCTCTAGAGTTACACAATTCACAAGCATCAGTCCATAACGATAACCACCAAACACACACACACACACACAATTAATGGGAAAGCCTCGGCGCATCCACCCATCGCCGTCGCAAGTTTCTGCTGTACTTCCTGTAGCAGTAGCGGCACTTGCGACAGCACTTTCACCAGAGGAGAAAGACGTTCTTTTTTACCTCCTTTTCGCTGCCTCTGGAGAGCCTTCCAATCTCCGGCGATCGCCAGACCACTCACCGGATTTGGCTTGTGGCTGCTTCAGTTGTTACAAGGTAACCCTGCATATACACATACATACACACATACTATTCTTGCCATTTATTGCCGATAATTAGCAGCCCCAATTAATTTCTATTTTCTACCAACAAAAATAATAAGCTTAATTTGTCTACTTAATTTTTAATAATCATATATATTTCAGACAAGGCATTTCGATCAGTTGAGTGTTTGACTAGCAAACCTAGCTAGGCTGCTTTTTATAATCACCCAATATAATTCCTTAATTAATTATATATGTCTTTGAAAATTCTAAGTCTTTGAGTTTGATTCATACCCTCTAGATACATCTGGCTTGCATTAAATTAGTGGATTTATGTACTTAATTGTCTCTATTTTTTTTTGTTTAATTTACTTTTTTCCTATTGTCTATTATATGTTCTGTTATATTAACTATTCCATTATCTGTAGGTCTTCTGGGAGCGATGGGATGCTTCGCCAAACCGGCAAGTTATTCACGAGATAATAGAGAAAGTGGAGGCAAATGAACAAGGAAAAGGTGGCCGTAAGTCTCGGCGCAAGAGATCAGGTAAAGACCGCAAGAGATCAACAGATGATCAGTTCAATGAACTGGATGACAAAACAAAGAAAGAGGAGGACATATCGACCATGCTTGTCGGGGATGTGAATCATGCTCACGATGAATTTTGCAACAATGATCATCAAAATCATGATGATGCTCATGGATGCACTGCGCATGATCATGATCATTGCACTGATGCTGGTAAGAGTAGTGTCCTTGGAAGATTTGTTAGGTTTATCGGCGAAAAGCTTCTTTGGGATAACTGAAAGATCCTATTTTACATTTGACAACTGAAATTAGTTGTTGTCGTAGTTTCACTGTAAGATAGAGAGCAAAAATGAAGAAAAAGTAGACTTGTACAATATTTTTCTAGTTTTTCTTCTTGCTAAATTTGCCTCCGTGAAAAGCTACTAATTAATTGATGCCTAAAATTAAGTTATATATTTCTTTGTTGTTTGGACTAAGCTTTTTGTAAACTATGGTTGAAAAGCATGCTTGCTTGATTAATTCTTTTAAATAGGAGCTCTGTTGATTTGATGATTCAAAATGTTTTGGTTTAAGACTTAATTTGTTTCAGAACTAAATTTACTTCATTTTTTTAGTCACTGTACTGTAAAATCTCTGCAATATAGATTCTGAGAACTAATTATTTTGTTAATAAGTTTAAAATATTATACTACAATTATATGTTTTATAGAAATGTTAATTCAGAACCAATCCTAATTTAAGATATTACATTGCCTGATTTGTGAAAATTAATCTTCTTACTTTAGTTTGAATTAGCAAATTATCTGTATTAGTTACACCCGATCAATTTATGCTTGGCAAATTGAAGCTCAAAAATGTTAATTTTGTCAACTATCTTTCGTATTGGCCCTTGTGCATTATGGATTTGTCCTGTGCTTACATTTGTTAAATTCTGTTCTCTTCCAATTTTGCTAAGAACAATTTTCCAATTTCAATTAGATTAGAATTAAGTTGTTACCAATGATTGGTACAAAAATGTAAACAAAAAGGAAGTTGAGTGCACAGATTATTCCAGCAACAGGAGAAAAATTGTTCCAACAAAAGAAGCACACTATGTCAGCAAAAAAGAAAGTAAAACAACACTGGCATGCGCATTGCCTCCTGCAAAAGGAAGTCTTAACATATTGTCTACCAGTATTCAAAATCACCTCATTTGTATACATTATAATATTCAAGAAATCAATTAAACTATATGCACAACAAGGACATTAAGCACATTTAGTGCAAACATTCAAAAAAACATTTTAGCAAACAGTAAAATGAAGACAACAATTCAGCACAAAACCAAGCGCCATATCTGGTACATGCAAAATAAGCAAAGCAGCAGTAAAATCTCAGTACCAGACAGCCATAATGAAATCAGAAACATAATCATACCTTCATTTCTTGATTTTTTTTTCCAACCAACCCTCTGATCCAGAATATTACACAGTTTAGTCCAAAATTTGAGATCATCAACAGCATAAAAATCCAAATTCTAAAAAATAAAGACTGCTATGCCCTCAACATTCACCATTCAAACATTTAGCACATTTAGTGCATTTGAGGGGGATCTTTATAGTTCATCAGTTGACATATCAACCCGCATGCTCTTTGCAATTTCATCTATTTCGTTGTAGCATCTTTCAAGCTTTGTGCAAGCAATGCTGTACAATTCAGAAGGCTTCCAAAAATCATCAACTATCTTCATGGCCTTCGTGTGAAGATGTCTATACCTATAAAAATAAAATCAAAATAACTTGTGCTAGCAAGAATATAAAAATTTGTGAAATATAAACAAAAAAAACGTACCAACACATCGTACCTGTCAACATCACTATGATATTTCTTCACCCCTTGATTCGCCTCTTTGGTCCACCTCGGGAGCATGTAACGAGGATGAAGGTGCATTCCAAGATTGAACATGACCTTTAAAGAATGTGAACATAGAAGGCCTCGAAATTGAAAACCCATGCAATTACAACTTACCTCAACATTGGTTTTGTTCACTCGGACCTGATATGAAAATATCTTGCAGTTAAGATCTGTTGAATCATGTATCCTCTTAACCTCATATAATGCATCCTTCTCTACCTCATGTATGGTGTACCTTGTACTTTCTCTAAAGAGATTCTTAAACAGGGAATAAATTTTTCTTGTGTAGACCCGACGTGCTTCAACCTCTATCGGGTCAAACGACCATAGTTGTAACTGTTCTGTGCAAGATTTAAAATCCTCTTCATCTTCTTTCACAAATATGCCCTCAACCATTTTGTTAAATTCAATGACAAAGTTGTAGATTGATGTGTGCGAGTCGGTCCATAACTTCAAAACAGCATTAGCACTCTCACATTGCTGTGAAGCAGACATGTCAGCAAAGAAGGTATCCCGAAAATAAACCGGAACCCACCTTTCCCGAGTTCTAAACATCGAGTTCAAATGTTGGTTATCTTGCACGTTATACATTTGAAGCATCTCTTTCCACCCATTTTCAAACTCTTCAATTGTCAAGCTCGAATTAATGCAAGTTTGCAAGTCATCTTCAAAACCCTTTATCTCACCATACAGAGCCACCAGATTATCTCTTGCTTTTCTCATAACATGCCATTGACAACATCTGTGCTTTATATTTGGAAAAACCTTTGCTATTGCAACTCTCATTGCCGGGTCTTGGTTAGTGATGATAGCTTTTGGGTGTTTCCCATTCATAGCCTTCAAAAAGGTTCGAAACAACCACTTGAAAGTGTCAGCCCCCTCATCCCTAATAAGTGCACAGCCAAAAAAGATAGATATCTGGTGGTGGTTCAATCCAATAGGGCTGCAAGGCATGTAATGTCGATTGGTGTTGTTAGTTGTATCAAATACTAAAACATCACCAAAAGCTTGATACGATCTCCTTGACCTCCCGTCGATCCAAAATATGTTTTTGGTCGCTTGGTTATCATCGGGTTCTAATTCAAAGAAGAAGTATGGGTCAGTTTCTTGCATTGATTTGAAGTAATCGATCGCTTTCTTAACATCCACCCCAACAAGCTTTCGATTCTCTTTAGCAATCTCATTACTCAAAAACTTATTCGAGAAAAGTACATTATGTCGACCACCCTCCTTCTCAATGACTGCCTCAAAAATCTTTGCGGGAGCTGCATTTTGGTTACTCAAAATACTAATACACTTCTTTTGGTCATCTCTAATATGCATGTGAGACTTACAATATCTCTTCTTTGAAGGATTTTGGACCAGCTCATGATTGTGCTCTTTATTGAAAGTGGTTACCAACCATTTCCCATTGGATTGTAGACTTATGCTCATCGATGCTCTACAACCGGTCCTTCGAAATGAGATTGCTTCCTGAGGTGTCTTCTCGTTTGGTGATGGTGATATGCCAACCACAACAATTTCTTGTTTTTGACGTTTTGATAACCCTTCTTTAGAACAAACAAATCTCTGACTAATCAATTTCTTGTCCCCCGTCTGAGAATGATACTTTTGTGCTCGTCGAATACTAAATCCAGTTTTGAACCCGTAAAAGTTGTACAAGTTATAAGCTGCATCATTACTATTCAGCTCCATGCCAACATAGGGTTCAAAACTTTGCTCTAAGGGTTCTTTCTCTTGTTCCTGAAAACATTGCTTCTATTAAAATCATACGAAGTAACATCAAATTAGAAAATTTAAACAATTCCAATTTTAAAAAACAATTATAATTTCAAATTTTAGTAGCAATGAAGGTTTACCATGGTCTCTATCTCTTCATGTACATCTTCAACATGGAGCAAGGACTCCTCTCGAGGGATTATGCTACTTGAGGGCACATCAAAAGACAATGCTTGTGCAACATCCATCCTCTCTCTATATATAGTTGCAGCAAACTAATCTTGCTTTCTTCTTGCCATCAAACTGAGACTATGTGTGTTATTAGCTGATCATACCTGTCTTGAAAAATTACAATTAAAGAATTTCCACTTCGAAATTTTTTGCAGAAACACGCTGTTCTGTGTGTTATTAGCTTTTCAGCTAATCAGATTCGTTCAATTTGTAAAGCCCCAGTATACCTTTCAAGTACTTGGAAAAGGAACTTATTTGATTTTGTCTGAAAGGAAAATAAAGGTGATAAATCAGTACAGTACAAGTTGACTCAGTCAAACTGATAAACTCATATCATGCAATGTTTGTGTTTTTCAGAAAAATAACAGTTGGTATTCAGAGAAGCAGAAGCATGAAGCATTAACAATACCTGCATTGATATTTCATTGTGATCTTAAATAATTTTAATTGTTCATATAATTTCCTGTAGAGAAAGTTTCTCTTGTAGAGTGCATCTACAGCTTATGACAGTTAGTTTTTTGAATGATTCTGATATGTCTTCTTCTAACCCTCGTGTTAAGTGTTAACCGACAAAAAAGCAATAATATTAAATCAACAAGGAAAGGAGATTAATTACCCTAAATACACAGGCGGCGCTTAAGAGAAGGAAGGCGATCGAGAGAGGGAGGGGAGAGGAAGATGAGGCGACACGACAGTAGGGGGTGAAGAAACGGAGGAAGAAGGGAGGAAGACGATGGTAAAGATTTTAACAGAGCAGTATTGGCTTCATGCAGCCACGGACTATAGAATCAAAACCGGGATGCATATGGCAAGTGCGCTGAGTGAAGTAAAAGCTCTCCGTTCCTGTCCGTGCGCACGCTCATCCATCAAATCCGCACGGATCGTTAAGTTAATCTGACGGTAAAATATCAAATCTTCCCCTTTAATATTCGCGCGAGAGCAAATGGAATAAGGAAACTCAAAATTAGGGGATCCGAATTCTTATTTCCTGAAAAGGGAATCAAGGATCATTTGTGGGCCAATACAAAAGACACCAATCAATCAAAGCCCAAACCCTCCGGCCCAGGAATGCCCTGAAACATATATACTGGTTTTCTTTTTCCCAATACTTATTAATTAGAACTATGGTGTTAGTAAGTTCATCAAGTTCTTTTGTGAACTCAACTTTAAAATTTATTAGATTGGCTTGAAACGACGAATCCAAACTGTTGAAATCCATCTATCTTAAGAGTGATGCGTCTACATACAAATAAATTTAAACTTTCGCTCCGTCGCTCCGTCTCTAATTTCTAGATCCGCTTCTTTGTCAGATCGATTTGAGAATCCATCCATTCAAGAGTACTGAACTGATAACTATCTGTAATCCATTTCGAGTGAGTCGCAAGAATTACTGGTTCGTAATATGGATTCTTTTCATTCTTTTTTAAATTTTAAACCTTTCTATTTTCGTTCAGTTGCAAACTTTGTTAACTTGAAAGTCAGTGAATATCATTCCGGGACTGATTGAATATGTGCAAATTTGTGTCTGATTGAATTAGGATTTATGAATTTTGAAGGAAATTAAGAGTGGAAAAGAGGAATATAGATATAGATAGATAGATATATTCATACAAACAATTCCATATCACAGATTTCATGCCTTGTTTAGAGAAAAATAATTTAATATTAGCTTTCCATGAACACTCTGATTCTTGAGAAAAAAAAAAATGTAGGTGCAGGACTCCAATTCAACTAAACATGGTTTTTCTATTCCTACAACAGCCCCCAAATTGATAGTACCAGAACAGTTGATGTAAAGAGAAAGCACCTGTTCTAGAGAAGGTTGAATCTATTATCTCTTCATTAATAAAAAATGGAGCTAGGTATAGAAAAACCATGCAGTACATTATCATGCACGCTCATCCATCAAATCCGCACGGATTGTTAATTAGAACTTGTTTGATAATCCATAATTCCATATGCATCTCACAAAGGCATACATTTTGGTTCATGAAAGTTTGCTTCACTTGTAGTTTAATTATCAATGTTAACAGAACAAATAAAATAAGTTCAACTGAAGCAGTACTTTGCCAGGAAAAATGCAAATTATATGCATGACCTAAAAAGAAACAAGCTGGACTTTCAGTGCATTTCTTAAGAAGCACACTTCAAGAGGAGCTCTTCAGTCGACTCTTGATCCATGATTTAAGTGAATTTATTTCATCACTTGTAATTGTATGACCAAGATCTGGGTATGCCTGTAAATTCATTGTTTAATCAGTTATCAATTTTGTTTAATTTACTTTTCGGATTTGGTAATGCAGAAAAGACAGATTTATTTGGAACAGTATTCCACACCCAATTCCATTTATTGTTATGACTGGTTGGTTCAGAATTGAACCAACATTCCATCAAACAAATTTATTGATCGCCAGAATTTCTCTCTAATTATTTTTTCTTTTGGGCTTATATATGTTTATTTTGTTTTGTTGTCATTCTTTTGTTGGTGTCTATTACAAATGAATTTTTCTCCCATAAGTCATAACAGACTTGCTGTCCTTGTACAAAAATAAAATAAAAACAGTGGACTCTTATGCACATATTAAAATTATTACCTTGAATTCACAAGTCATGCCAGCCTGCTGTAAAAATGGTGGGCCAGCTTGGCCAGCTTCAAATAACACAGTGGTATCAGCCATACCATGGGACCACAAGATCGGTGTCTGGAAACAATTTAAACCAACTATTAGCTTTCCCTAGCCAGGCACACAGTATACAAAATTGCATAAAGTTTCATGCTTATCTCAGAAAAATGTCATGCATACTCCCACAAACCATAGAAATATCACACTTATCTTACCAAACAAAAAAAAAATCTCCCTAGTCATGCATACTCCCACAAACCCTCGTTTGGCATCCAATACAAACTAAATTATAGAACATAAAGGATAGTAAAGAGACTTTTGCTCTGCTGGAGCATTGATGAAATTGCAGACTCATTAATAAACAAATAAATAAAATAGTGGAAAGCTACAAAACCTTTTTTGCCTTTGGAGAGATTTTCTCAATAATTGTTGAATTAAAAGGTACCCAGCCGCTAAAAACGGCACCACCACCTAAGGTCTCGGGATAGAGCAGTACACTAGCCAAGGTCAGCGCACCTAACATTACATGGTAAAAATTTATACTGGTTAGCTTATACTAAAATTTTCAATTATGTATATACAGGAGCAATAACAAAGTAGATGTACTGGTATCATCTTGTAAACTGTTGATTGTAGGATTAGAGCAGTGACAGGTACCAGTATTGTAGCAAAAGGTACAAATATATACTGGTATCATAAAAACAGGCATAGAATAAGAATACCTCCTTGGCTAAATCCACAAAGAAAAATATTATGAGGACTTATTCCATTTTGCACCTCCTTGTCTATGATTGCATGCACCTTTTGCACAGCTTGAATTACTTCCTTTTCATTTTTTGGGGAAGCCTAAGAACAACATTTGAATGCAATAATTGAAAATTTACTGAGGAAGGAAATAGGTAAGGTAAGGTATCAGAATTGCAAAATTACTTACTGAGGAAATAGGTATCTCATGAATATCAAACCAAGAGGGCATGATGGCACCAGAATTGCAAGAGACAGGTGAATTAGGCGCAGAAGGGAAAGCCCATTTGGTAAGGTTAAACGCAGCGTCAGAAGAGAAGAAGCTTCTGATTGGTTCGTTTGCTGGGCCCGAATCGCCCAGCCCGTGAAGCCAGAGAACGAAGCTCCGTGAAGCCATCCGATCCGTCGACGGCGCAGAATGAGATTCTCCGGCGAGGAAGAACAAGGAGAGGCCGGCGGCGACAAGGAGAAGGAGAGAGAGTGAGAGGGTTTGCTGTTTTTGTAGGAAGCTGCAGCTGCGCAGGCAGTTTCTCATGTCATGTGAGGACACAATTGTGTGTGTTTCAGGTCAATCAGTTTTTCTTTTCGTTTTGCTTTCATTCATTTTTTTTTCTTTCTAACTTTTGTGCGGATTTTTTTTTTTTTACCACTCTCAAAAATCGAATAAAACTAAAAGTCACTAGTTCTGTCAAAAATACCACTCCCGCAGACTGGATCCGCGTATCCAGATGGGCCAGGTACACAAACTGAGAGGGCGGATCCAGATCCGCAGACTGAATCCGCGAAACTGCCGATACGCGGACTCAGTTCGCGAAACTGCGGATTCGCAGATTCAGTCCGCGTACCCAAGTCTGATGCAGTATGCACCTTCTGGAGTGCATAAAGTATGGGAATTTGAACGATGGAGATATTATTTGAGTGTTAAGATTCGTGCATAAAGTATTATTTGAGAGTTGAGAATCGTGCATAAAGTATCTGAACCATTGATATATTTCAAAAAAGTCTCAATCTTCCAAAAAGTAACTGATTCAGAGGATGCAAATTTTCAGAAAATAATTGAATGATTGAGATATTCCAAAAAGTAACCCACGTGACTTTGCTGACTTTGGTCAAGAATTCACATCCTCTCTCTTACCTCACAAGGGAATCTTTTATAATTATTGAATCCGGACCATTCCTTTTAACTTGGCACGAATCTCAAAGTCAAATAATACTGCTCCTATTTTCTCAATTGTTGAATTCATATAGATTGAATTTATATAGCATTAAACTTGGGTACGTGGACTCAGTCCGCGAATTCGCGGTTCTGCGGATCCAGATCCGCCTTCTCAGTCCGCGTATCCGGCCTATCTGGATACGCGGATTCAGCCCACGAGAGTGATATTTTTGATACAAATCTGATGAGGATAGTTTTTATTTTTATACGTTTTTTTAGGGTGGTAAAAAAAAAATCCGAACTTTTGTGTGCTACACATACACTGCTACAGTGCTACTGCTATGGCGATTGGAACTTTGGGATAATATATCGACTTTTTTTTATATTTAGAACTCAAAATCCAGAAATTAACCAAACCAGCCAACTAGGAAAAAAAGCTACAAAAATAGTCTCCACCGAATTCCCAAACCGGTGGAGATTTAATCCGCCTTTCTCCACCGGATTCCCAATCCGGTGCAACAAATTTAATACCCGGATGATCCATTTTCCCACCCAGCACAGACCCCGCCACAGAAAATCAGAAATATATGCTCCACCGGTTTCCCAAACCGGTGGAGACTTATTTTGCTATTTTTAGGAGATCAAATATATGCTACACAGGATTGCAAAACCGGTGTAGGTCCTCCACCGGATTTGAAAACCGGTGTAGGGATTTCCGGTGTAGTCACCCATGTGGCACTGTGGTAGATGAATTTTTTGCTCCACCGGATTCCCAATCCGGTGTAGAAAGGCCCAAAAAAGCTCCACCGGTTTGGGAACCCGGTGAAGGCTATTTTTGTAGTTTTTTCCCCAAATTGGCTGGTTTGGTTAATTTTCTAGTTTTGAGTTATATTTATAAAAAAAAAAATCTAATATATCTATCATATAACGTCACAATTATTATTAGGTAGATTAGGCAGCTGACAGATTGAAAATTTGAGGTTATTATAATAACAAGTTTGGAGTTACGGTTGGTTACTCTGTAATCAGGTTAAAAAAAATATTATATTATGATGGCAAAAATTTGCTTGAAATGGTGAATTTTGGGCTAACTGCACTTTTTATTTTCCAAGGCCAATTAGCCCGGAATTTTTATTAATAACATTAAAAATAAATAAATTAAAGAAAATGATGATATGACTTTTCTGGAATTTCTACAGAAACAATATTTCTGCTGAAAATTACATGTAATGCACATGAATACATTATCCTTTTTCTTTTGAACACAAATTCCAACCAAAAGGAAAGATCTGAAACTAAGAACAGAATTTGTTGAAGAGACCACAACTGCAACTGGAGAAATATGATTTGTTGTTGGATTTCTCCAGCTGATGTTTGAGCCATGCCTCCAAACATTCCAATTCCATTTCATCCAATGAGTGCCCAAGACCAGGATACTCCTGAAATAATAATTTTAGGGCTACCCAAGATGAGAAAGAAAAAGAAAAAGAAAACTATATTATTTGGTAGATTTATAAATAAATTACCAATGGTTACTATTATGAAAATCATTTAATTAATTATAGTAGAGTACCTTGAATTTACAAGTGATGCCAAGTTTGTGCAAGAAGTGTTTCCCATGTTGCCCAGCTTGAAATGGCACAAGCGTATCAAGCTTTCCATGGCACCACAAAATTGGAGTCTATAATAATTAACATTTCAAATTGTCAGAGATTGATTGAACAGTTTAATGTTAATTTGGAGGTACATATGCATGCATGTTTAGAAAAATTGAAGAAAGAATAGTACTGGTACTAGTACTAGTACAGTAGTACCTTCTTTGCTTGAGGAGAAATGCGATCTTCAATGGAGGAATTGAAGGGAAGGAAACCACTGAATACAGCACCTCCTCCTAGAGTGTTTGGGTATAGTAGAACACTTGCTATGGCCATGGCACCTAGCAAACCATTAATTGCTTGATTTCTTAATGCATGCTTAAATTACAGTCTTTGGAAGAATAACAATTTGTCAAATTGTGCTGTACTATGAACAATCTCTGGACTATATGCAATAAAAGAGTTCTTCAGAAGTGATTTAGAGCATTTTTTTTATAAATGAATAATATCAAAATGTTGTGTATGCTACTGAATAGGATAACTGGTATGATCCACTTGGCACCAGTGATATTAACACTAAGGAAAGATAAATCGCATTCAAAATCTATTTAGAATGGTACCTCCTTGGCTAAGTCCCGCAATGAAAATGTTTTTAGGGTTTGTTCCATCTGATATTTCCTTGTCGACAATTGCATGAACTTTTTGCACTGATTCAAGCACATCATCCAAGCCTCTCACAGATTTCTAGTAAAAATCAAATTCCCTTTGCATTTAGAACAAAATTAATCCCAAAATCACAATAAAATCCGTAACAGTGGTGCAGCATGTCTGGTACCACAAGTGGTTGGTAGTGAAAGTTTAGATTAAAAACATGCTTAAATGATATAATTAGTGAGTAAATACGACTTACGAAGGTGATTGGTGTATCACAGATGTCAAACCAAGAATTCATGACGGCACCATCTGAATTGAAATTGAACAACAGTTAATATCCAAAATATAGGATCACTGTACCTGACTGTACCATTCAGTACCAATTGGTAGCACTAGTGCAGTGTAATCTAGCTAGGTGTATGGAGAAGGGGAAATTAAGAGAGTGAAATTAAATACTGTTGCATGTGACTGGAGCGGAGGGTGCGGTAGGAAATGCCCACTTGGTACCGGCCAAGGCTGGTGCCGTGAACTGGTCTTTAATAGGCTCATTGGCTGTACCAGAGTCACCAAGACCATGCAACCAAAGCACAAAGCTCTTTTCATTAGATGCCATGGACTGGTTTGAAGAGAAACAAGAATGAATTGCAATAGGGTTGGGTTGGGTTGGGTTGGATAGAGACTTGATTTTGGTAGGGTTGACTCTGTGAGTGTAAACAGAGCTAGTCTACGCTCTACTGACTACTGAAAGCTGCAATGACAACTGGTTTAGTTTCTAAATTTTTAAAGGTGAGATAGACTACATTGTTGACTTCTTTTACATGAGGAAAATGCTTTCAAGTTTCAAGTTGTCCATTGACTTCTTTCTGCTATAATGGACTGGGCCGGCCCATTTAATTGTAGTTTCACTTTACTTATTAGAGGTTCTAGTTATCTAGAGCATTAATTGACTCGTTTCATATGCTTGATTAAAGATTGCAGGAACATTGATATTTGGATGGGAGATCAAGAGGCAATTGCACATCTTGACTAATAACAGAATATTTGTAGTGTGCTGTTGATGCTCTGTTATATCCTAACTTTTTTTTCTAAAAAAGGATTAAGTCAAATTCAAAGAAACAACTGGCCAATTAATTTTGAACCACAGTCTACAGATTAATATTCATTACCTAAAAATAAAAAAAAGCTAGCTTTATTTAACCCCCTCTTGAGCCTCTAACCTCAACTGTAAGCATTTCGAAAAAAGAAGAAAAAAAAACATGGCATCTTTCCGTGCATTGTTCATCTTTGCAATCCTGGTTGTAGTTCTAGTGTTGAAGCCAGCAGATGCTATTGCCGAGACAGCACCTACTGGTCCTAAACCAAAGTGTCAGTTGAATGACAAGACGTGCCGCCCGGCTGACCGACAGTCACCAGAGGATCAAGAGGAGGAGGCCAACGCAGTCAATGTAAAAGCTGCCCCACCTCCCGCTTCCGAAACTCCTACTATTAATGACGATATGTCAGATGAATTGAACGAGTACAACAAGGAGAAAGTTGTTCTCGGACACTAACTAAGAGAAATCTGCTTAAAAGCTTAGAGATGATATGTTAATTATAATTAGTAGAGGATCCATCATCTATTATATTTTTGAGTTTCAAGTATCTGAAGATTAATTTTACCTTTGCTCTCTCTTTTTTATGCTGAAATGTACTAATTTTCTCTTCATTTTTTTTTTGCCATCCGTGTTTGCTCTTAGATTATATTAAGTGTATAAAGTTTATGCTATCAGCATAAATGCATAATGTTTATGTTGTACAACAATTTCAACCTTTCATACCAATAAACAGATTGACGTTTTGCCTCTATAGCAATTTAATTGCAGACAACAGAAAGAAGGTCGTTTCTTATTCAAGGTCAAAAAGCATGCATGGCCAAAAACCACAAAAGGTACTTGCTTGCGTACATCGAACTGCACTATAATTCAAATCTGCAGTTACTATTATTCGAATTTGAGATCCATACTAGACTACATCGCTAGCTTTATTGAGTGCTTCCTTCCTTAATTGCTGAGATAACTTGGCCAATGGTATCAAATTTCTGCCTTTCCTTGAGCAACAACTTTGCGACATTGAGAGCCCTTCCTTCGCAGCTTGCTCGCCTCGACTCGTCTTTAATTGATTCAAAATCCTCAACATGTGCTATCCCGACTATCCTCCTGTTCATACAAAATACCCAAACTGCCCCTCCTTAGTGTTTCTCTAAATAAGAAATTTAAAAGGGAGTAATTTGAAGAATTCATTCGCTATACGCAAATTAGTTACCTAATCATTTTGGCTGCACCAAATCCAAGTGAATCGTGAAATAAATTATTCATGTACATTTTCTGTGCTATACGCAAAAGCTTTGCATTGTTGTATACGTCTGGGGGATACACCTCTCCATTTCCATTTTTATGTAGATCCCAAAGAGAGCAAAACTTTTTCTCAAACAGACTCCAAGTTTCTTCTATTGTGTTCAAGATCCATTCTTTGTAGGCCTGAAATGTTTTTAAATCTGTTTTAATAATTTTAAAATTTTATTGTCTGTAACTGAGGTATACCAGGTTACAAACCTGATGCCAAAATTGATCTTTTTATTGATGTCAGTATATGTACTTGTAACCAACCAATTCAAACATTCACATACCTTACGATCATTTGTTTCGGTGGCATGGCCATCTTGTGAGAAATATGCCAGGATCAAGTTTCCCAAAAATGCTCCTATATCAAAGCCCATCGGTGCATAGAAGCCAAATTCTGGATCTATCACTTGGGTTGAGTCAGTCGTCACCATCACCGATCCCGTGTGGAGATCACCATGTATCAAAGCCTGTGCTCTCTCACAGAACCTATACATAAAATAGCAAAATCGTATAACTCAGTATTCTTTTTATGCAAATTACTATTACAGTTAAGATCACTGCTTGAATTGTATCTGCCAGTTCAACCACATTTTAGTCCTTCTATTTGTTTATTATCATTTGTTATTTTTATTCTTTCATGTCCTGCTTTGTATTTGAATGGAAAAAACTGAATTACATTAAGATTCTATTGTGAGGCTCAATAGTACAACTTGAGATATTAACTATTTAAATTTAACAATTTCCCCTCAGTACGAGAATAGCGGAGCACAAAAGAACAAAAAAATTTCAAATGTCATTGTGTAGTGGAAAATTTATATTTTACATGGATTTCAGCTCGGCAATTTGTAATTTCAGTTCATCGTCCTCTCTAACTGATTTAGCATCCTGATCAAGGTATGGCATGGTCCAGCGGTTTATTTCAGAAACCCTGTACGGGTCCGTGAAAACCACTTGCTCAGTAAGTCTACACATCTCCACATTTCCACAAAACTCCGCAACTGTATTTTAGAATACACAAGGATTCTATAAGAATTAATTATTAACCCATCTGGCCATCCAATTCTTATGCTTAGAATTTTGACAGGAAAGCATCATAAAGAGAAATACAGAGGAATACCCACTGCCAGGTACCACACCAGTCATGTCAGTAATGGTACAGCATGACAATAATGCCACATTCATCATTTTACATTTGGGCATGACAATAATCAAAAGACCAAACACATATGGTAGTGTACCAGTCCTGTCATTACCCATACAATCCAACACCAGGTGCCGGTACCAGTTCGAATTAGTCAAAGGAGAGAGAATTATAAAAGGCTAACTAACATAAGAACATTTTCTTTCTTTATGTTACCAGCTTTCTTGTGATCAGAAGTGGTATGGTATAAGAGAGAAGTAAAAAAGAGTGTCTTGGCAATGTAATCCGACATGTGTTGTGCCAGCAATGGATACTCAATTCCAGCAATTAGCCCTTTCCTTAAAATAATATGAGGCGGTTCCAGGTATCGCATGCCGATGAGAGACATTGACCGATCAAAGTGGTAGACCTCTGGTACATTCTCTGGGCAGAGGCGGCCATGCTCTTGTAGAGTTCGTGCCTCAAAGTATGCACGCTCTCTTGTCATTGGCCATGAGTCACCAACGCATCTTATATATGGTAGAGCCTATATGTGTTGGTATAGAATAAGGCAAAAGTAAAGAGAAAAGAATAGTAATGCTATAGTAATTTGGTAATTGGTATTATATTTACAGTAATCATTTCTAAATGAAATTCAGATGGCTCAGATATTATAAGGGGTATACTAATACTAATACTAATACTAATATTACGTACAGCAGTGTAGTGTGAAGACCTGACTGGTAGAAATGAAATGAACACATCCAATCCAAACTGAGGTAGTAAGAGTACCTTTAACAGACTTATGTGTCAGAGAGAATGAGATAGTTGAAATTTTTGTTTATGTTTTGTTTGATCCGTATTTGTTTAGATCTGTGTTGCTGAATTGGCCTCGTCTAAGGCTCTTATGGTACAATATATAACACTCCAAAGGAGAAAGAGGGTGTTTGGTTGTAAAGTGAGACCTGTTTGGCGACGAAAGATCCTTTGGGGGAGGTGACGATATAGACGAAGTTGAGGTTGCCATCGCCGACTTCTTTAATGGTGAGATGGTGGAGCTCCGCCTGGCCTCCTAGGCGAGTGAACAGTGGTGGCGTGGACTTGATGTACTCGACGAGAGATTTCTCGTCAAGCGAGTGGAAACCTCCATTGTCGCCCGATTCCATGGATTCTGTCTGAGATGGGGGTTATGACTTATGACTTGGGAGGAGGAGCTGAGATGGGGTTTATGGAGAGAGAAAGAGACTGACGGAGGGGACTGGACTACGGAGTTGGAAATCATCATATCACCTAAAGTAACTTAAATTTTGAGTTTAGATCATCACCGTCAGATCTGTTTTGGCACGAATATTGAAGGGCCCGAGCATTCCATCATTATGATCGGACGGTTTGATGTAAATTCAAAATTTGAGTTACTTGGATCTGGAATCGTAAAGATGTGCGTGGAGAGAAAGCGAATGTGATGGGTTCGTCGAACCTGGACTCCGAATCGATTCAGTTGAAAGTTCAACAAATGTACAATTCCAGATTGATTCGTTGTGTCGTTTTCCAACAAGATACCCCCTTGGGCCTTGCTGCCTTGGCCCTTTCATCCTGTGCTTCTCCGAGATGTGTGCTACATAAATTATTTATTAGTGGCTAATGCATTATTTATTGCTTTTGTTTTCAGACGAATCTGCGTACATATTCTATTGTATTGCATGCGCTTCTTTGTAAAGGAAATTAATCTGCTGTTATTATTGAGAATGGCAGAAACCTGTTAATCCGATCCCAGCCGTTGATATTAGTTGAGATTCGTACATAAAAAAATGTAAACAGTTGAGATCAGAATAACAGGTTTCTGTTATTCCTCAAGAATAAGAATAACAGCAGATTTATTTTCCTTTCTAAAACACCACAATTCATGCTGCCGCTTAGTTTTTTTTTAGTTTTTTATGATGGAAAGAGTAAGACCCCCGTAGGCATGGCATATTGGCATAGCATGGCACAATTCATGCTGTCAAGGAACCTGCTGGTGCACAGCGCACCACTCCAAAAATTAAATTTCAATTAAACACTTTACGTCTTTCTCAACATTGTAAAATACAGTTTTGTTCATGCATGCGGAATGCCAATTAATCTCTTATTGTTCATGCATATTGGCATATGCGGTATGCAGCTACATATGCTTAATTTTATGTGGACTTATATATGCAGATTTTAAACTATATATTAATTTATTTCCACTCAAAACATGCAATATATTCTCATTAAAATCATTCAAACAATAAATTCGTACATATGCGAACCAATATGCAAACATATGCATCCTAATATGCAGCCGTATATTCGAAACCACATTTTTGAGGCTGCATGAAAATTTTTATGCAAAATCGGACTGCATACGCATATGCGACCGCATGAACCGCATTTTACAACACTGTCTTTCTATTATTTTTTTCTTTTCTTCAAATTTTGGTATTTTCTAGTTTCTCCTTTTTAGTTGTTAATAGATGTTGTTTCCTGCCTCCGATGAATTGATGATGATGATGATGGAAGTTAACTATAACTTTGTATATTTCATGCTGGTATGACACATCTCTTACTATTTTTCTGGCTCTCCTGGCATAAATTATGGATCCACCTCTGAGTGCTGGTGTTATGATGCTTTCTGGCAGACTGTTGTGCATCCCGAGGTGAGGGAGTGTTGTACTTGTACAAGAGCAATAAGAGTAAATCCTTAGTAATATTTAAAATTTTCAGATTTAAAGAATACGAATAGGAGAATATTTTAATTTAAAATGAAACAATAAGAGATTAATTTGAGTGTTTTGATGGGGAAATAAAAAAAGTATTTCAATTTAAAATGGAGAAATAAAATATTTAAGTGTTTTGATAGAGAAATAGAAAGTATTTTAATTTATAAACTTTAAGTATTCTGATGAAAAAATAAGCAATTTAAAATGTTTAGATGAACAATGATATACCAATAATTCTCTCTCAATTAATTAACTGTCCTAGCACTAGCAGACAATTCAATCAATGAATGGAATTATCAAACAAATAATGAAACTATATATCAACATTATCGTCTCACTATCAGTGGACCTATCTTACAGGGAAATAAATCTGTTGTTATTCCAAAGAGATAACAAGACCTTGTTACTCCAATCTCAGACCTCTGTCAAAATTCACACAAGAAAAAAGAATTTTTTTTAGATTTGTGTGTGAAAAACTTTGAATGATTGAGATAGAAATAACAGAGTCTAGACTAGTTATCCCTTTGGAATAACAACAGATTTATTTCCATCTAACAGATCATTTAATTGAACTTCTGAACTTTATTTGTAACGAATAACTTATTGAAAATAATTAATTTTCTATTAAATATAAATATATATATATAGATAGATAGCTGCTACTGGCTTTATTTTATTATTGAAAAATGCAGGCAGAAACTATGTTTGGTTTGGTTGAAGTCCATAGTTGAATTTTGACCTCTAATTAGTAATTTAGAATTGAATGAAAATGAAAGAGGGCAACGGACTTGTTTCCCAATTGAGAAAACAGGAAATTGGAGATTAAAATTTTCCCAATTGGATTAATGGACATCTCCAGTCTGTGAAGGCAGAGCAGTTGAGAATTGTAAATTGGAGGAGAGCTAAAAAAGATCCATCTCTCCTCTTCTCTTCGCAAAATTTACCAACCCTCTTCTCTCTTTCTTTCATTCTTTCTTTCTTTCTTTCAAGTTTCAACTACCCCGACTATGGCTACCTCTGGCGCTGACGTCGCATCTCGCCGATCCGTACACCGATCCCTTGGAGGCGGCGCTGGTTCTCTCTCTCTCTCTCTCTCTCTCTTTCTTGTTTGATGGATATATATCATCAATTCAATTCGTTGTTTGTTTGGGTAATATGCATTGCTGATCATCAATTCTATCTATATTCTATATTCTATACACAGTGGCTGATGTTCTCCTGTGGCGTCGGAGGAATGTTGCTGTGGCTGCTGCTGTGGGGTCCACCGCGGTGTGGGTGTTGTTCGAGCGGGCTGGATACAACTTTCTCTCTGTCATGGCTAATGCTTTCCTTCTCCTCGTCTCTATTCTCTTCTTCTGGGCCAAATCTGCTTCTCTCCTCAATCGACCATTGCCTCCTCTCCCAAATATGGAGGTCTCAGATGCTTTTGTGGAGAAAGCTGCCAGCAAGGCCAATGTCTGGGTCAATCGCCTCTTGGCAATAGCTCATGACATTGCCATTAAGAGAGACAGAAACCTCTTTCTCCAGGTAACTTTCTAATTTCTTTCTTTCTTTCTTTCTTTATATTCTTTAACCTTTATGTAAAACCATAAAAGATGTGTATTTTTGCCACATCTCTATGCTTCTGGATTGCTGTTGTACATGTATAAACAATAAAGAGGGTACTTGGGATATTCTTTTTAAAGTAATTAGGTAGGAAAAATGTGAAATTTTGTATGTCTTATGGGGGTTTAAGATATATTCTACTTTTCTTGATCCAAAGTACAGTAATTTCAGTTTGTGACCTATTATGTAATTATTTCTTATTTTTACTTCTTCCGCATGTTGCATGTCGCATGTCGCATGTCTCTTATAATTTTTGTTTATAATTTCTCATTTTTTTTTTATGAAAGGTGATAGTGGTACTATGGCTAGTGGCATACGTTGGCAGCTTCTTCAACTTTCTCACTCTTCTTTACATTGGTATGTATGTAGCAGACATTTTTTTACCATTATTTGATTATTGTTTCTATATCTACTTCCAATTTAGTAATTAACATGCAGTCCCAATGAGTCTGAGGTACCAGTCTGGTACAGTCCGGTACCAATCAGGCTCCAATTGAAACATGCCACATTCTATTGAGCTAAGTATCAGATGAAGTGAATGTAATACAAAGAAGTTTATTTTAAGCACGAATGCCACATTGTCAAGTTTATGAGATATTCCACATTCTCTTGTTGTCTGTTGATACAGGTGCAGTAGTGTTGCTAGTTCTACCAGCCATTTACGACAAGCACCAGGACAAGGTCGATGAAAAAGTAGTGATTGCACACAGACAATTGTCACACCATTTTGACAGCTTTGTTGCCACAACTAGACAGCCCCAAAAGGAGAAGAAAACCGAGTAGCCATTTTGCACATTTTGATATTCTCTTTAGGTACCAAATTCAAAACCCCTCTGTGTTTAAAAAAGGTTGATTTTCACATCTTTGTATAAATGGAGAATTACTTTACCAATAGTAATTAATACCTCTGTTCTGTTACTAGTAGTTGCTGGCCAATGCGATACCTGTACTTGGGTTGGACCTTTTTTTTTTAAGACCTTTTGATGATATTGTTTTTTTCTTATTTTTCTGTTTCATGTATAGTTTGAAGGTCATTGCATTGAGGCAATACTTTTAAGGGTTGTCTTGGCTTATACTGCACAAATTAATGCATGGTATAGGGTTCTTTTGCACTGCAAATGGAACTTAAAATCAAATTTTGGGAGACCAAGTATATGCCAGTCTGCTCGGTTACTGTTAATCTAGCATCAACCAGCTTAGATTTCAGTCCATATGGCTATGTGATCCATGATTTTTTTTTTTTGGGGCTTACAATGACATGCAGAGTTTTCTTTTATCAACTGTAAAGTTCTTTCAAATTTTGTAAACCACTACTGTCATTTGTATTTTCAGGGCTTGTTGCAAGACCTTTCTCTGTCTCAGATCTCCCCTTGGATGTGGATGCTGACAAAATTTATATCTTAATGATACTTAGCAATTTATGCATATTTGCCAAGTACAGTTTTGTTAGTACTTGTGCATTATGGTGTTATTCAGTGGTTAAGAAGTGAATATGAAAAGAGAACTTGAAGATTGCTTGCTGTGCTTTACTTTTGGTACTGTTAAGATATTGATCTGTGTAAACGTTTCACTACCATTTGTAGTACTTGAGCATATATTGTGCAACCTTTTTGTAGGTCAAACGAATCTTTGCATTGATGCCATGATTTGTCAAAAATTTAAAGGTCTAAATATTAATTCATGTTAAAGAGTTTATGTCCAGTAGTGTGGATTAAGAAGAGAAACCAAAAACTTCATACTTCTCATGAAAACCATTTCATTTTGTGTATTTATTATAACCAACCTAGAACGATCGCTCAATGGAGAAAAAAAAAATCCAAGGAGTATACATCATACGATTCTGTCTTACAGGCTACCTAACAACTGTCAGGGAGAACACCAGACTGGTACCATATAAGCATCCTGCTTTCTATCGACTCAAATTGATCTTACAAAAGCAGGATCTACTATCTAGAAAGAAAGACAAGCACAGTTACTGGCAGTTGGAAACAAAAACTAATCTTAGCAGTAGCAGCATTCTCCTCTCCAAAGATGTTTACTTATCCTGAAATTACAAACACAGCTAAATTTAAAAAGAAAATTAAATGAAAAAAAAGGGTGACTTTCATAATGCCTAAATTGCAAAAAAGAAAAAAAAACCTGCATATTTTAAATTGCAAGAGACCCTCAATTACTGTGCAAATAAAAACATTACATTGTGCTAGCAGAGTAAAATTTGAGCAACTAAATCAATAATTAATGGAAAAATGGTTTGACAACTATTTTTTACCACATAACTGATACTTTATAGCTTCTCTGCAACCTAGACAGGTCAAAATCTCCTTGCCTTAGATCAATCCATATTTAAAATTCTCCCTGGACTCTCTGGAATCTCCAAACCAAAGAGACCAAACTTGACATTTTAAATTTTATGAAAATATTTTTCTTATCTAATTGAATAAGCCATCTAAAAAGTCAATTTATTCATTGGAGGAATATACAACCAAAAAAGAAATTAATGCCCAAACATGTGCTAATTTGACAAGATCAGTAGGAAACTAACGACAAAGGATCCAATTAAGAGATCTTTGTGCAATATCCATCAACACAGGGGGGCAATTTGCAAATGTCTCATTAGTAAACATTAATTTTGGTTTCTCAGAAATAAATCACTTATACTAGTAAGATACCGTATGAAGGAACTTTCCACCTATGGTGTGGCACTATAGTAGGTTATCGGATCTGCCTGGGCATACTACTAAGATAACCCAACCAAATCATACAATTAATAGATAAAACAAAAATGGAATACTCAATTCTTACCTACCAATATCTCCACGATAAAATTCTAGATAAGAAGGTAAGAACACAAGCACTACATCAAATGCAAAGGGCTCCCATGTCTGGTAATGATCTAGACGTGGCAGGAGGTGCCCTCTCGAGTTGATCCCGTATCTTATTCTGCTTTTTTCCTTTCTTCTCTTTTCCCCTACTACCACCTTTGCTTTTACTATAAGACAATTAAAATTAAAAAACTAGAAATCTCAATTCTCATTTTCTTTTTTAAAAGGATACACAACTACCAGAAAACTTTCCTGAGAGTAAAATATCATGTTAGCCCAACAAATTGCAAATTATATTTATACCTCCATTCATCATTTTCTTCAAAGATGACATAACTACCCTTCATTGGTATCTCTTTAAGAAGTAGAACCAAAGGGTAGTTTAGGCATTTTCTCCTAAATCTTAGAGAGCACGTAAATAGGTGATGTTTCTCAAAAACCTTAGAGAAGAATGTTGTGTTCCAAAGTACACAACACATTTCGAAGTTTGGTAGGGGCCCAAATTGATTAAATCATAAAGTTCGCCTTTCTAAAACACATTAATGAATTTAAAATAGGAGTCAAGAAGAGACAGGATTATACGTTACTAGAGCACATGCCCTTCGTTGCTTTGCCGATCCATGCTGCAATTCCTTATCTCTTGCTGATTTCTACAGACAAAAGACCCAACAAAAATTGAAACAAAGTAAATAGACATCTATGCAGTATACCATACAAAATATCAGTATGCTCCAGTTTTTACCATTATACTGGTATGCTTACAGCTTGATGCAGCACACACCTACAGAGATAAGGAATTTGATATTGGTTTTGGTGCATTATTAGAAAGATACCTTATCTTTTAGCTGGTTCTCTTTGTTTGGTCTCTGAGAATTGCTCGGTGAACAGCTACCACTATCCACGTCTTCTGGATTTATATGTCAAAAATATCATAACATGACAAAAAATTCTAGAACAGTCGTTGTGTGATAAAATAAAGCATAAGTTGATTATGGCCATATACCATTGGTATCAGAAAAGGAACTTTCTTCAATGCAAATTGAATCGGCCGACTCTTTCTCTGCAAGTATGTACTCTATTGCTGCATCAACATCACCTGCCACCTCTTGAAGAACCTAAATTGTTATGTCATCAATATAATGCTAAATTCATAAAAAAATCTAGGTGAAGGACTCTTATGAAAAGAAACATTAAGAATATGGAGGTAGTAATTAGTACTAAAACCAACCTTTTGAATTTTATCAGTATTATAGCACCTGGTTGCATCCATGACTATCTTAACTTGAGTGGACTTTTTTGAATCACTAGTTGTTGCTTTAGAACTATCGCTTGTTCTAGAAATATTGGCATCCGTCTGTACAGATAGAACAAGAGAGAATTATGGTACTTCAAACTTATTTTAGCGCTAGACCTATTGTATGCAACTAAGCCTCAAATTAATCATCAACTTGAGAAGATTTAGATAGAATTGAAACTAGAAAAATAATAATTATTCTCAAAAGTTTTCTATTACCCAAAGACAATACCCTGAGTTTATATATATGAATTACAACATATTCTTATAGAAGAATATATACTACCATAATACAATTTCTGCATTCTGTGTAATACCAAATACAAACTTTCCAAAATAGATGTGCTAGTGAGAGAAAGTAGATATGTGCTAGCTAGAGAAATACATCTTTAAGATAGAGGTGCTATCGGGTCGGGTCGGGTCCGGATACTATTATATTTGGACCCGTACCCTAAAAGTGTTCGGGTCCAAATTTCAATCCATACATTTATTTGTTTCAAATCGGGTCGGGTCCGGATCCGGATACCTATCTACCCGTAGATATTTCGGGTCCAATCTTTCGGTTCCGGATAGATAGATACCCATAACTTATTTATAAATTATCGGGTCCAGTCCGGATCCAGAGCGGTTCCGGATCCGGAGCGGGTATATGTCACAACTCATAAGTATTTGAGAAATCATTTACATTTAAATATAATTATAATTTCTTAAACATCTCAGTATCTCACATAATAAATAATTATAATATAAATTAAAAGGTTGTTGTAAAATAAAAATTATACTATTGTTCTTGTTCATAAATAATATAAAAATTATACTATTGTTCTTGAAATTAAAATATTGAAGAAGAGATATAATTTTTAGAAAGTAAAATATTGGTTGACAAAAGATCAAGAAGAATATATAGCAGATTTTTTATTTTAATGAGATTTATTACAAATGACATATCAAGCAATAAATTTCCATAATTATGGGGAGGATATAAAGCAAAAGATATATGCAATAAATTTCCAACGCAATAAATGTTATAGAAAAAATTAATATGCAAACGAGATTATTGGAGTGGTGTGACATTTGTTGATCAGATATTAAATTAATATGCAAAACTAATATATGTTTTATCGGGTATTTATACGGGTATCGGGTCGGGTTCGGTTATGGGTCAGATAATAAAATCAAACCCATATTCTACCCATTACAACATCGGTTCCGGTTCGGATCCGGATCGGATATTAAATTATTAAATTTGTAACCGTACCCATAATTTAGCCGGTTATATTTTTTAAACCATACCCTACCCAAACGAACCGGATCCGGGTCGGTTCCGGTTCGGATCCGATTCGGTTCCAGATAATCGGGTAAAAGTAGCACCTCTACTTTAAGAGAAACATTCCAATCTGAGATACAAATCCTAATTCACATCTTGACACAACTGAAGCAAAACAACCCAAATTTACCATCAATTGTGCAACTGCATTTAACTAAGGTTCAATCCTTAACAATAAGTCAATAACCAAATTACCCTCATCTTACCCAAAGTCATGCAACTAGGCCCCAGCACTCCTATACAAAGCAGAGAGAAAGAGAGGGAGAGAGAGAGAGAGAGAGAGACCTTGATGAAGATAGGCTTAGCAGGACCCTCACAAGGATCTTCCCTTAACCTAACGCTGTTATAGTGTTCTCCATGGTGATATGACCTGCCAAAAATTTAGAGACTCCCCATTTAATGAGAATATACGTTGGTAATATGTTCTAATTTTATCATAAGATTAGCATAGTTTGATTATTTTGAGGAGGGCATCAATGAAGGTGTTTCCGGAATTAGAGTATACTCAGTTGTAACAGAAGCTTTGAGGAAGAGATTTACAAATGGATCATGTTGACTTCATGGGTAGGAAAATTGCTTATGTACCACCTCGGCGAGTTAAGCTGCACAAAGAGATTAAAAAAAAATGATAAACAGAATAGCACATCCAAGGCCAAGTATACAATATATGAATTTTATTATTTTATTATTTTATTGTCAAAATTAGAGGTAAATAACAGTCTGTTGTAACTTGTAAGGGCTGGTAAGAGTACCTGATGGATGCAAATGTTGGTACGGGTGACAAGAGAGGCGGCTTGTAACTCCATGTGACCAGCCCAGGTACCATCCTCCTCCATTGATTTGCAATAATCATCAAATTGTACTTCATCCTCTATAAACGGCTCAAAATCCTCCCTATGGTTCTACTATAACAAAAATACCACAACATGATATGAAGGATTAGATTGTTACTAAATAAAATATTCAAATTGGGGTACTATATATGAATAAACCTAGACTTACCCTGATATATTGTACCACCATGGTACGGTACCTGGCGTGCTCTTCTTCATTTCCCTCGAGCTGATCAGCTAAAGATCTAAAAGTAATATGTATGAATAAGAAGGGTTAAAAGTGGAAGCAATTAGTATGTACAATAGCATGCAGATAGAGAGGAAGTAAAAAAGAAGGAAAAAGAAAAGAACCTGAAAAAACAGTTGCCATCAGCTACAACTTCAATTATTTTTAAACCCAACAAATCAAGTTGAAATCGAAGTTCAGATAAATTAACCTTCTTTCCATGCTTCTTCACCTATATATGTAGATGCAAATGTTGGGTATTACTGACTGTTGCATGAAATAAATTCTTGTTCTGGATTGCTTCATTTATTTAATTCAAATAACAAAGTTGAGCTCATTAAGATTCCCCCTTTCTTTCTTGATGCCTATTCCCTCCTTATGCTGCGTAATTGGAATTGAGATCACCGATAACTTAACTGAACTATATATGCCGCCTAAGTAATTATTCTATATTGAGAAGAGAAGAGAAGAGAATTAGGGGAAAGTATAGAGAGAAAATTACGGAATTGCGTGGCAGCCTCTGGACCTTAGCAGCAGCCTTCCTGTTGTTCTTCGCCATTTCTTTTTTCTTTCTTCTTTGAAAGAAGAGACTCGAGAGACGATGCAAACTTCTCAGATGCAGGTCCCACAACCTCTGCCCCTTTCTTCGAGGCTGCGTTTACACGACAGCAAGAATATTTATAACACTAAAATTTGGAAATAATAAATGTTAATAGAAAAGGAAAAAAAAAAAAGTGATTTTTATATTAGTGTGTAATTGGTTTTATTCGGATTAATAAAATATTGTTTGAATGTATGTGACTAAAACAAAGCCTCGACTAATTTGGTCTGAACTGAATGTGGTATAAATTAAATCTTGTTCTTTATTTTCAGATGCTGAAGAGTTAAGTTTGTATCTGTAATAGGATCGGCATCAGCGGAGGCATGCAAACAAGTTGATCAAATTTCAGAGAGACTTGGACCAAACTCAAATTAAGTTAAATATGTGAATGAAATCAGTTGTGCAGACCATTTTGAGCCCAGAAACCAAATTGAAAATACCAAAGAATTATTATATCCATGCATTTGTGCATTCAAGTTAAATATGAATGAATAGCCAAGCCCAAGGCCCAGTCATGGAGGAGATATTTTCGCTCCTTAATTAAAACATTTACTGTGCACATTTTGGCACCTTAATGGAGGAGATTCATTCGTTTTTTCTAACTATATAGATATTTACTATATTTATTTATTTATGTTTCTAACTATACAAGGTACTCTGCTGCTGAAAATTACTGCAGCTTCTACTCCTAACCGAAAAAATTAAATATCTAATATCTTGAGTTATATTTAATTTGCTATAATTTTTGTCTCTGCTGTAGGCTGTAGCTACTAGTCTTATTAATATTGTAATAGCAACAAAAATTCAACAAGTATTATAACAAGAAGAACAATAGCAATTAAAAAATTACAATGATTTGTTTCGTAATTGTGAAAGAAGATGGACTCCGTTTAGATCTTACTTTTCGTAGATAATTAATTGGTATTTATTGGGTAGAATGGTTGTCCTTAAAACAAAGATTTTTGCTCTTCACGCTGTCACCTCATTTGGAAGACAAATTGATTTGGAGATGGACTAATGATGATAACTTTATTCTTCACTTTTTTTTACAAATGATTAGAATAGAGAGACATACCTAATACTGAGTATCAAACATTGTGGAAATCCCATATGCCCTTGAAAATAAAATTTTCATCTGGTTGGTACGAAGAAACAAGATTCTTACTAAGGCCAATTTATCGATTAAAGGATGGCATGGAGACATGACTTGTATTTTTTTTTTTAATCACATTGAGACTGCAGACCAATCTTTTCATTAATTGTTCTCATATTCGGGTAATTTGGGACTGGATTGCCTCTTATAATAATTTCTAATTTGGCTGTCAATGTTTAGATGACTTATGATTTATAGGTGCAGTTATTCCTCTCGATGATAGACTGTTAGTAGAGTTATTAGAGGAGGGCTGTCTTATGGTGTGTTTGGTTAGAAAAGAATCGGATTTGTTTTAATGATATTCAACCCCTCTCTGTTAAAGTTTTAGGAGCTAAGATTATATCTTTAGTTTATTTTTGGTGTAAAGCTCAATTCACTAATTCTTTATTTAAATTAAGCCTAATACTTTCCTCTGATTTTAAGGATCTCTTAGGTCAACTCATGAAGAAAGCGAACAGCAGCCCGAACACGGCTCAGGTCATGGTGTTACTGTTATCCATGGTATAAGAGGGCTCCAATGAGGACACCAATTTGGATTCTGGTGCTGGCAACCCAACTTTTGGAGAATCTGGGTGAGGAAGATCTGATTAACTGGGAAGAACTAGTTTAATTTGTTCTAGTTTCTTTAAGTATTGCATAGTTGGTCACTAGGTCTGTTTTTTTGGTGACTGGGCAGGGTTAGCACTATCTTTTTGTATCTGATGTCATAACTTTATGTTTTAATTTTTAGTTAACTTTTGTTACATATGATGTAAGACAGTATGTATGTGGTTTGGTATCTATTTTAGATACCATTTCTGAAATTTTTGATTTCAATATGAAATCGGTAGATTCTTCCATTGTTTTCCAAAAGAAAAAAGAGAGACTCCATTACAAATAACCTCTGCAGACTACAGGTGGAAAAGTTTTTTTTTTTTATAATTAAGAGTCAACAGTTGAAATTTAATTTGATGGTCCAGAGTTCGTTAGGATAAGATAGTTCAATATTTTTTTCCATGTACATTTGGATTGCCTTTTCTAATTACAAAAGGTTTTGTTTTGTTTAAGAGGCGATCCGTTTTGGAGAGGATGGGGACAACTAACCTATTTTTCTTTCTTTTTTGAAACTTCAAGCAGTAGTATTAATTTGCATAATTTTTTGGGGAAAATTTGGTTTATGTATTCAGTCTGATCTCATATTTTGTGAAGAAATTTTGTATTTCGACTTCCATACAATGGATTTGTCATTATTTTTGGAGAGAATTTTATTGTATGTACTCAATTTGGCCTCCATATTTTATAATTAAATTTTTCATTTCAACTCCCATTCTTATAAAATGACAAATATTATTGAATTTATAATTATAAATATGGTTCTTAATTAATATACTGTTGAACCATTAATAGGATTTAAAATAGCAAATCAGCATTCAGTGACTAAATTAAATTAAAGTAGCGAGAATGAAAATGAAATTGTTTTCAAGAAAATTGTGATGATGAGAGTCAGAGGTGACTCTTGCTGACATATGCATGCAACAGAAGTATGAACTGAGAGCACTTGTCAAGTTGTCATGACATGTGTGAGTGTGAACACAAAACCACTGGCAATATATGGCTATGCATGTTTAGGTGCTCCCCCTTCATGCTCACTTAATTTCAGTCTATAAAGCAAGCTACGCATTAATTAGTTCCCGGACCCGGTGATGGTTAATGTACGTAATTGGTCTTACTTTTTGCTTCTCGCACTGTTTCTTTAAAAATATTATTACTGTACAAAGGTATATGGACTGCATGCGTAATTCCGATTGCTATGTAGCTTTAATGTACATATACACATATTTTATTAAAAATAATTAATTTAACTCATAAAACTGCAAATTAGCTATAGTGCATACAACAGATAAATATAGAAAAAGATAATAAAAATACCGATTAATCAGTCGTATAAACGGAAAACATATGATTAATTGGGTCATTTAAGCATAAAACAAACAATTAATCGAACAAATCAGCTGATTAGTCGGTTTCATCCGCAAACAACTCTCCCACAAGTTTGTTCGTGACGATTTAGTCACCGCCTACGATTAAATGGACGATTGATTGTCCATTTAGACTGTTTTTTACAACACTACTTCGGACAATGCAAAACTGTAATACAGATTATATGTAACAAGGGTGGAGTAAAAATATTTGAATTAGAAAGCTAAGTAAGTAAATTCAGCACAGACAGCGGTCCTCTGTTACAATGAAAGATATGTTAGAATAACTTTAAGCCGGTCCAGATGGGGTATGAAACTAATTATCAAAGATATCTTATACCAGTACTGTTTATGTCAAAATATATATGTTAAAGCAAAGAAGAAGAAAAAATGTAGTTTAAAGAGGAACTGAAGAGGGCCACAAGTAATGAGAATTAATTAAAAAGTGAGGAGAAGAATGAAGAAGAAAATTAATTTAATATATATTATTATTAGAAGACCAGAGGAAGAGGAACTTGTTGCTTTATCTTTTTTTCTAAATGGCGGATTGGTGCGCCATGATCGTTAAAACTCCACTACACATTCTAAACAACAACATGGAATTGGACCATCACCCATTGACCTGACCCCAATAAACAAAAAAATAAAATAAAAGAGAAAACAGTATATATGAATGAAACACAATAATTTCAGTTAATTATCAATAATACCATTATTCTTATCTATGTTGTTGATATTATACAATGTATCATTCTATTGTTATAACCAATAAGCACTAATTAAACAACATTTTTACTTTGTAGAATAATATAAAAATAATATTATTCAGTCACAATTCTATTTTTACTATTTAAATAATAGTACCCAACTCCGTGTGTGTGTGTGTAGTATGTGCTTCCTGTGCTACATTATTTCCAGCATGATAATAAAAAACTAAAAGCAGCAATGCAGCATCATATCATTGTGAGCATTTGAATTAGGGATCCAAATACGCTTCTTGCCAAATTGACAAGCAGGACCCTACTTTTCCAAATCTAACTATTAAATTTTTTTCATGCACGAATCTCAATACAAATAAATGGTTTGATTTGAAAAAGTAGGATCCTGCTTGTCCATTTGGCAAGCAGCGGAGTCAGTTCCTTGAATTAGTAGAAAGGACTCAGAACTAGTTATTGGACAATACATATATACTTTAACAATGATGCCTCCTCCACTCAGAAATTAATACTAGTACTGTTTGTTCTTGTAATTTGCTTTACAAGATATATTGTTTGATCAAGACTGTCTAACTACTATATCCACTACTTCCTCCGTATTGCCATTTGCACTCACCCGGCCTAACTCATTTATTATATATAAATCTCAAGGTCATGCACCCTTCCTCACTACCACCCAAATCATTTGCCTTATATTTAGGATACTACTACAACTATATATATACATATATATCACCTTATATATCTTCATTAAACACCAACATAAAACAAGAATAGTTCAATTAATGATAATAATGTCACCTTTAAAGCTCCTTGCCATGATCACTCTCTTCATTTTCTCCTTCTCCGCCGGCCAACTAAAAGCTCAATCCAATGGCTTGGCTCAAGCACCTTGTTCCTGCCTGCCACCGAACCCAACCGACTTCCCAAACATCAAACAGTACCAAGCATACCTTGTCATCCAAGCCTTCAAGCTCACTATAACATCTGATCCCCTAAACATCACCAAAACATGGGTCGGTACTAAAATTTGCGACAATGATGACATCAACACGTATAGAGGATTCTTTTGTGACACCCCGCCGGGTACCAATGACCTCACAGTTGCTTCCATTGACTTCAACGGCTTTCACCTCGGCGCACCCACAATCGATGGTTTTATAAATGGTTTCCCTGATCTTGCTCTTTTCCATGCCAACTCAAACAACTTCTCAGGCACCGTCCCCAACCTTTCAGGATTGCCATACTTCTATGAGCTCGACCTTAGTAACAACAAATTTCTTGGTGCATTTCCATTCAATGTAGTGCCGTTAAGCGGCCTTGCATTCCTCGACCTTCGTTTTAACTACTTTCAAGGACCCGTTCCTTCTCCCATTTTCCTAATTGGCTATGAGGCCCTATTTCTCAATAATAACTTCTTCGACTCGAACATTCCATCAAACCTCGGTAGTTCACCGGTTGAGTACCTAACATTGGCCAACAACCGCTTCACCGGCCCCATCCCGGTCTCAATATGCAACACATCAAACACACTTCTTGAAGTGCTCTTTTTAAATAATCAACTGTCAGGTTGTTTACCTTACGAGATTGGGTACTTACGAGATATTGATGTGTTTGATGCTGGATCGAATAGGTTAACAGGTCCCATCCCACTATCTTTCGGTTGCCTAAGTAATGTTCAGCAGCTAAACCTTGCACAAAATTATTTATATGGATACATACCAGACGTAGTATGCCAGTTGGCCAAAACAGGAAATCTGGTCAACTTATCACTCTCTGACAACTACTTCACAGCACTTGGAGCCAGTTGCTGGGATCTATTGCACACCAATGTGCTCGATGTACGTAGGAATTGCATACTGGGATTGCCACATCAAAGGCCATTCAAAGAATGTGCTTGGTTCTCAACTCTTCCCAAGTTATGCCCCTTGGTGCCGTACATGCCATGTGAAGCACATCCGGGTCGACATAACAGTACAACTTGTTACAATGATCCGTTTTCGCATTTTGACCATAACCCTCCAATGCCTTTCCTGCCTCACTCTGCAACCTTAAACCAACCTGGAAAAGGGAAAGGAGGAAATTGATACAAAACTGCCCAAGATAGCATCAATCATCTGTAAACTGTTCGTATCGATCAAGGCTTTTTGGGCCTGATCCAGACTTCCTATTTCATAATTATATGATGTAGAGTGGCGCCTCTACGTGTCTGCCTTAATATATGCATTATAATAATCATCTTCAATTTATGCTACCCTTATTTTCTTTAATTTTAATCATTTTTGGGGGAATTATATATCTATACTTTGTGGCTTTATACTTCCAATTTGGGTAACTACTTGGAACTTCATAAAATCATTCATAAAATCAACACAGATTTCCCAAAATAAAACAGAAGATAAATTCATTTCATATCAAATTCAAGATACAATATTGATCATTGATACATTAGAGAAGTGTATGTACAAGAGCATTCCATCAATCGTAACGTGGTGCTACAATAATCGACTCTGTAAATCGGAATCCAAATAGAGGCTGATGCAGCTATAGCCTAGAAATTATTCCACAGCAATGCTTTGCTCAGATCTGGCGATTGAAAAATGGTAATTCGCCGGGGTGCGACGGAGTGCCTTGATTGCCATTTGATTTCCCTTGCTCTACATTAATTTTTTATTATAAATGAGTATGTATCACAAATTTATTAAAACATTGGAGAAATTAGAGAGCATATAAATAGCCAAGGACCAAGGTTAAAAAACGGAGAGCTAGCCCACAGATTACTTAGTGTGGTGTTCAGTGGTACCAGATTTAAGTACCAATCAGATATAATAATTCCATCTTTTTTCCAAGGAAATAAAAATGAGAGAGAATAACATACTATCAAGCAGGTGTTTTCCTTGGCATTGCAAACAGGGTAGTCACTCGGGCAGCAGCTGGTGCGGTCAGCGCAGCAAACAGCACTTTCCATCGGGCAGCATCCCCACCCAAAGCATTTGCGGCCCCACTGGTACATGCAGCAGCATGTGCTTCCGGCCGGGCAAGTAGTGTACCTATCATGATGATAAGGAAATTTTAATTCTGTTTCATGATACCAATAGCTCCTATATGATGAATATGCACGTTCTGTAGGATTGTACCTGTACTGGTACTGGTACCAGCTCAAAAACGTATAAAAAAAATGTGGCACCGATGAGATGGGTTTAGGTACCGTAGCACAAAATGAGCAATGATATAATAGAAGTTTACTTGCTACACTTGACGGGCTCGGAAGGGGAAGGGGAAGGGGAAGGTGGGGCATTGCCAGGAGTGGGGGGAGGGTTGCTTCCCTTCTTAATAGGATATGAGGCCATGGAAGCAATACCACACTTGCCAGCAGCAGAACCCACGTTACGTTGCATCCTGATATAGCCATTCTCGCCCCAGTGTGGACCCCACGAGTTGCGAACAATCCAGTAGTCAACCCCATTCTCAGTGCCATAGCCCACTGCCACCACACCATGATCCAGGTCAGTTCCACAACGACCAGTGAATACACCCTGACAGATCGATTTAGAAAAAAAAAATATAAATAAGGAGTTTGGTGTTTGGAATTTCCTACTTCATTCAAAATTAAGGATCAATGGGTACTACTAGTACTGCCTGAACTGTTTCAATATTTCAGAAGAAGAGGCATTTCATTCAAATAAAGACTCACAGAGCTGTAGAGCTGGAACTCACGACCACCAGCCTCAATGGCTACACTGACAGGCTGTTGGGCCACTGCTTTCTTTAGAGCCTTCTCATCATTCTCTGGCACATCTTTGTAGCCGTCTATCGAAACCACCTTGGAATTTTTCTGCTCAGGTGAACAAAAGAAATGACACAATAAATAATATGTTAATTAATACCAACAGAGATTAAAAATAAATGACACAATAAGTACGTAAATTGATACCCTGAGTACGTCGCACTTGCCGTCACGCGCGGAATAGGGATAGTCCTTCTCAGTGTCGATGCCACCATTCTTGACAATGAAGTCAAAGGCGTCGTCCATCAAACCACCGTTGCAACCCTGGTTACTGGTGCTGTCACAGTCGACAAGCTCCTGTTCTGACAGGGAGATCAGCTCTCCCGTCACTATCTTGTTTATCCCCTCCACAGCAGCTATTGTGGAAAATGCCCAGCAGCTCCCTGCATTAATTTACCCAAAAATTAATTAGCACTAGTTAAAAACTAAACACATATTATATATATTGCAGCACGCAAGTTTCCTGTGTGAACAGATGTTTTTTTTTTTTTTTACAGTCGCTTGGTATTACAGGAGAGTTGCATGATGCCTTGGTTGTATGGCCTGCTTTTGATAAATCTATTATTTGCTATTATTGCTCATTCTTTTTCAATTAACATGCATGCCAGCAATTATTAAGATAATTAATTATTGCCATTAAAAATTATGAGTCTGTGATATATTCTATGCTACCGTTACCGTACCATTCACACACCTAACAGTTGAGGTACCCTTCAACTTGATCTTGACAGTTGACACTACTAACAATTAATAAGTGATTAACCCTACTTACAAAATTTCTTAATAATTGTTATAGCAACAACAAGTATTAATTAATTATTATAACAGATGGTACTAGAGCAATTATAAAATTACAATGATTGCCTTCGTAATATATTGTGAAAGAAGATGGGACTCTGTTGCAAATAATCTATTAAAAGTTAAAACGCGGCTTTGATGGACTTGAGCACGAATATCAATGCATCTTCCAGCATCCGTCTAATACGAGATAAGGACAGATGATAGCAAGATAACGACAGGACTACAGTCTACAAGAGTCGTCAGTCGTCGTCAGTTCCTCAGTTCCAACTTCCAACGTTGTTTAACTTTAAGTTCCACCAAATCACGCGCCGCGCCAATTAAGTCAAGTATCATTATCTCTTTTCTCCATTCATACCGAAACGGAGACCAAGGAAATCCCTACTGTTTATTCATAAATGGACATATCCAGTTTATGAATACCGGTGAGCAAAACAAGTTAAAAGTACGCATTACGAATGACCGACCGACTCCCGATAAAGATGGGGGACTTTTCTATTTCTCTTTTACGTGTAGACTCCGGTGTAGGGAGTCCCCAAACAATAGAAAATTCCACCGCCACACAGAGTTCACATCAATAGGAGACCTTCAAATCCAAAACTTGTGCCACCCCACCACCACCTTTAGTCCTTTGCTTCGAGCGTAAGAAAGGCACTGAACGCAAGTATAACTTGCGAGGGACAATTGCAAAACAAACCTCATTTTATCTAAATTTTTCTATCATAAGATATATCTACAATTTTCTATAAAAATTTTCCACTAAAATATATTCATAAGGACGTATGTGCAGTGCAACAATTACAAATAAAAATAAAAAATTATGAAAACGTACCACAATTTCCTTGATCTTTGACAGCAGCAACAGCGTCATGATCCCTCCAATCAATGGAATCAGGTAAAGCACCATCGTCTACATTTTCCAAACCTCCAGTTGCCTCTGCCTCTCCATTTGTTGCACGGCTCTTCCTCTCGAGCGCAGCACCACTTCTCAGACCAAGATGGCGCCTGAACTCCTCATTGGTCATGTCAGCGAACCGGTTCAGTCCAAGTTGGTAGGTGTGGTTCGGATTGGAATTGTGTGCATCGATGAACATCAAATTGTCTTTGAAGATCGAAAAGCGTCTCTCTTTCTCCCCCAATGCGTTGTATGATTTCTGGTGGCCGGAAAGCCATAGATGGAACAGTTCGCGCATTTCGGATTCAGCGCGGATTATTGGGTTATGATTTATGATGGAGAAATCGTGAGAGAGAGAAAGAGCGGTAGAAAGGGAAATGAAGAGGAAGAGGAGGAAAGGGGCCAATGCCATGGTTAGGGTTAGGGATTTCATTTTGCTATTTTGGCTTTCGATGGAGCGAGTTGGGACATGAATCAAGGTACGGTTTATATAACTTCTCAAAGGGCGGGGCGTGGGGGGTGTCGTTACAATACTTCAAACTTTTGAGGTGGATTGTGTAAAGTTACCAATCGGATCGGAGTCATCTGACTATTAACCGACGAGTAACTTTTTTCTTTGCCCTTTAAAAAAATGATTTAATTAGTCATGCATCTAATTAAGATGAGAATAAATATATGAACGAGACCGAGTTCATTCTTATATTAGAATAAAAAATGGGTAGTAAAAAAAAAGGTATGATGATAAGAGAGTTTATGACGTGACTTGAATAAGAAGATTTACTTAAATTTCAACATATATATGTATATATATATAGATTACAATTTTCTGTCTTTATTCCTTCTCCTTTTTTTGCCCTTTATGACGTGTCGTTACTTAAATTGACACCTCTAGAGTCATCAAACGGTCAATTTGGCTAAAACCAAACTAAAATAACTCAATCAAGCTTTTTTCGATTTTTAAAAATAGAACTGGACATATTAAGAACCGAACCGTACAAACTGAAGTAAGCTTATTGTGTCATCATTAACAAAAATTATACGTGTTCATACACAATTTTTTTTAATTTCATACAAAATATGTAAATGTTATAAAATATTTAAATTAAAATAAAAGAAAAGAAGCAATAATTGAATCAAATATAATATAAAACATACTTGAACTAATATAATTCGGTCTTTGATTTAATTAGTTTCGAATAGTCTAAATCGAACCGATTTATTTAAACCAAAATAATTTATAAATTCAACCAGACCGATCCATTTGAACCAAAAATCCGAACCATTAAAATTGAAATTTTTTTGTTGAATTACAGACGGAACAAACCGAAGTGCTGGAACATCCCCCCCAAAGGCGTAGGCGGACGTATTTTTGTGTTTGGTGAGAGTTGAAAGTTGAAAGTGAACCTGAAACAGAAAGCGGTGCATATGCATGTGCAATTGTGCATGTGCATTACGCCATTAATTACCAGAAGAATCAAAATATAACGACTTGTCACTTTTCGGCATTTGAATAGTTTTGAATAACGAATTAATTATAAGTGAATCTGTTATCTTCTGAATCTGCATACTGGATAGAAGAGTTATGAGTTATGACCAGAGAGAGTATCGTATATATTTTAATGCTCACAAAACGGTGCGTTTGCCTTTCCAATACCTTCATTAATATATAAATATATTTCCCATCCATACGAAATTACGAATACGAATATTATACGATCCCTTTTACCCGAAGCAACACCATTAATTGCTGGGCAAGAGCTTTGATGCAGAGAAAAAATTTACTTGGCTCTATGATTTTTTTTATAAAATTTAGTATTATTAAATTTTAATTAATTCTGAAATAGTTATTATGTTTTCGTACCAAGATTTAGGGGACAACTTTATGAGATGCAGGGATAAAATTTAGTGAAAAGAATATGGAAAACAAATTTAACGAAGAGGCGGAATTAGAAAATTGAGATAGAGAAAAATAGATTAATAGATATCATATAATTTTATTTTATGAGTAGGTATTAATAAGTATTAGTTTATGTAATAATTAAAAAAAAAATGAAAATTTTCAATCCATAAGAAAGGCTTAGCCCCTTGCAATTGAACTATGTTCCGCTGCAGATTCAATGCAATTCAAAATTTTGGAATAAAACTCTTCTCTTTCTTAAACACTATCTTTTTGATGTATCTATCTTTATTAAATCTTCATCATCCTTCAATGAATAATGTTTTTCTACTGCATTAATGCTAATTAAGAGATAAATAATTTGGGAGAAAGAGCTAAAATGAAGAAGAAGAGGTAATTGGGATTTTTTTTATAAACCATAAATAGAAAAAAGAAAATTAACAAATCAACTTGGTGGTTTTAGTTTTTACAAAAACCATAAGTATCGAAATGAGAATTCGGTCCGGACTATGTTTTTATTTTGTGCCAGATTAGAATTCCGGCCCGATGAATTTTACAAGTTGTTAGACAAATTGCCGTAGAAAAGTAAAATTTTCTCCTTGTGCCGAGATGGAAAATCGGCCCTTCAATTTGGTACAGAGAGAAAATTTATTTTTAACCAAAAGAAGAAAAAGAACCAATTAGAAAAAAAAAATTAACCAAAAAAAAATAAAGAAAGAACCTCTGTGCTGAATTCCCGCATAGGGAAAATGCACCAATTAGAAATGGTTAAAAAAGAAGAAGAAGAATCTTCTGTGTCTAATTAGGAATTCGGCATTGAATGAATTGAGAATTTGAAAAAATATGTTGGATCAAGTACTCAATTCGGCACAAATAAAAAAAAAACAAAAAAGAAGAAGATTGGGCCGAGTCTCTATCTTGGCACAGTCATAAAAAAAAAAGTAATTACGTGCCAGTCTCACAGATTTTGGTAACAAATTGAAAATATTATGACATCGAGATAACATTTTGGCACATAAAAAAATAAAATAATTTGGGCTGAATTTTCATCTCGGTACTCATAATTTTTGTAAAACCTAAAACCATCAAGTTAATTTGTTAATTTTCATTTTTTTTTATTTATGGTTTATAAAAAAAAAATCCAGGTAATTGAGTTTGATTGATTAATATAAGGAGTAAGTACGCGACACGCGTACTTAGCGCCCCAGTTTGATTTTTTTTCCACATTATTAACCTTTCAAAATCTTCATAGTTTTTGCAAATTAAAAATTTATTTACCTTTCAAAATCTTCATACTTTTTCTAATGATATTTGTTTTTAACTATTATTAAATTTATACGATATTATTCTGGTATAACCGAATCATAATTCGGCTTTTATTGAGCCGGATTATCCGGACGGATATCCACTCCGAATCTGTTTTTATCCGGAGCGGATAATTCAGGAATTTGAATCTGAATAATTTTTTCTACCCGAAAACGGAACAAATATCCGAATATATCCGAAAACGGAACAGATATCCGAATATATCCGAAAACGGAGCACTGTACTATAATAAACTTTTGTTTCATTGGAGCACGTGTTAACTTCTTAATCAGGCACTAGTTTTCTTTACCTTCATTTATTCTCTTCTCATTCAGCTCTATTCCGATTATTTTTATATTTCCGATTTGTTTTTTATTTTCATCACATTTCCTCTCTATTATTTTCTAATATAAATTACCAAGTCTTGTATCTTTATATTATTTTTGTATTCCTCATATTTTTATTTGTATATTAAAGTATCCGACAATTATTCGTTTTGTATCCATATTCGAATCCGTATCCGTTGATTATCCGCTCTGTATCCGTATCCGTTTAAGGTGGATTTGATTTTACATTTTGATATCCGTTTACTATTCGTATCCGTATGAAATATGAATGTGGATATGGTATCAGCATTATCCGCTCTGAATCCGCTCCGTTTACACCCCTAACTGTGCAACGACGAATTGGGAGTCGAATAAAAAATGTATAGTTGCAAGAGGATCAGAGATTGGCGGTGGACACTTGGCTTGGAATTAAATCAACCGACATCTCACTTCTACGACCATTTACGGACTTAAGGCGACCGAATATGAAGAAAACAATTAAGGTCTAACAATTTTATTTTGCTGCAGTCTCGTTTCTTCATGATCTTTTCAGAAAGTATATATTTTCATTTATATATTATGATATTTTAGGATTTAATATAAATTAGTTGCAATATACATCTAATATTAAAAAAAAGAGTATTTAAACTAGAAAATAAAATTGTTAAAACGAGTGTATCAAATTTGAATCAATTTAAAAAATGTTTAAATTTTCATCAAACAATTTAAATATTTAATGAATTTTTGATGAATCTAATTAAATTTTAAATTGACGTAAATTTGATCACTTCTCATCTAAATAAATAGTTGAGAGCATATATATAATTTCAATTTTCGAAAAATATATATTTAAATAATCATTGGACATGGGAGATGGCCAGATGAGACGATCCGAATGCAAAGCAATAAAGTAGAAAATGGTAGACATGAATAGTGAAGGAAGGAAATTTGTCACGGGAAAGCGTGCGGTCCGTTCAGGCCGCCTGGGAACTAACAAATCCAGACTGAGACTGAATGGATCACGTTATCTCTTGGCTGCTCTGACGAGGGTCCGGATTCCCTTCAGTAACACAAATGTTGTTTTTATCCACAAACCGTTTGATCAGAATATAGATCAATCTGATTAGTGCCTGATAAGATTGGACGGTTTGGATCCAAACTCAAAATGTTTGTTACTTTATGAAATTCGAATTCGTCTGGCGAAGCGGCTTGGGAGTTGGGAGATGCAACAGCCAACAGCCAGCTGCCATCAGCCATCAGCCAACGGCCAACGGAGAAATCTTAATTTTTTTACCAAAATTTCCCATTTTAATATCCAATTTTTCCACAGAAATTTAACATCCTTTCGTCTATTCTCTTTTGCTCATTAAATCTTTATACTTTCTTCTTCTTAAATACATGCGTTCCTTAAATGTTGAGAGCACCGTTAATCTATCTTAAGTACAAGTGTACAACTATTATTAAGCATTTTGGAGTTCCTATTCTGTAATAACTGTGATTGATTGATAAAAATTCGGATTTAATATGAGCCTTCCAATCAAATGATCTGTCTTCTTTTTTAATTGAATGTATTTGTTTTAGGTGAAATTTAAATTTAGTTAGAGATAAATTCGCTACACATAAGGCCACAGAAAAATCACCCCACAGCAGTACTCCACTATCTCTTTGGTTCCTTCTCTCTTCCAATCGCCCTCATGAAAAGTTCCGTTCTTTTCTGAGCACTTGCGCAACAAGATCACCGGGTTCACAATGCCCCTTATGCGCCAGATCCCCATCCGAAGCATCTCGCTCAAGCTTCAGTAGTAGAAACGCAAGAGGCGCATGGATTTCTTGCCAGATGAGTTGGCACTGAAGGTGAACGAGATCTTGGTCGACAAGGAGATGTTAGAGATGCTCACGGCGCTCGGCAAGACAAATCTTCCATGGGTGGAGAAACAAGCAGCAGCCGTTGACGGTAGAGCCCTCCGCCTCCACGTCTCTCCTCTCCGTTTCTGGCTTTTGTCTGGTGAAAACCCAAATCGATCAAAATTCAACAGCCAAGCATGCTTGTTCTAGAAGTTTTCAAATTTCAATCTTGTTGTCAATTTTAGATTGAGTATGATTGATTCATTTGATTTATTTTTAATTAGAGGCTCAACTATGCAGGGCGGCAATAGGTTCATACCCACGGGTCTTAATGGATATGGACTATGCAAGATCTGTTTTCTCTAATTGGACACTCGTTAGGAAGCCTAAAGAGGCACTTCATATCCACACCAGATTTCATTTCCTTATTATTTCTCATGTTTTTTTTTGTAGGTGTTCAAGTTCCAATTTTTTTTTTCCAGGATCGTAAATCCTATCACCCCCAATTATTTTTTGGCACTATAAACTGCAATACGGTTCTAATATATCTTTTATGAATTTTCCGTTACCAAATAATGGTTTTTTCTTTTCTTTTATTACTGTTTGAATTTTATTTTTCAAAAACCTAAAAGTTCCAGTGTAAATGGTAAAGTATTCTTCTCAATTCTCTGTTTCTTGAAAAAAAAAAAAAACCTTAGCGTTTTATTTATCTCTGATAGGATGAATATAGGAGAAGAATAAATGCATTTTAATGTGGATTTTGAAGGGAGGCCTAGAAGGATGCTTATCTTTTATACATCCAATGGTTGTAAAAGAAATATATATTTTTTTATTTTTGATGAGTTGCAAGAAGAACTGGCATGTAAACCCAATTCGACATGGCACCACAGTTCTTTGTTTTTATTAGTTTGAAAAATGTCACATTCATATGAGTTTAGATGTCTTCATTTGTACCAGTCACACCAGTCTTCTGCACCAGTTATGTACAAATCAATGGATCTGGCTGCATTTAGGATCAGTTGCTGGATCGAGTAGACATGCCAGTATAGTATATGCATTGGTTTAACTATATACTTTATTTAACTTTTGAATTATTTTGTGGTGAATTGTATCTATAGGTTCAATTAAGGCATGGTTAAGGTTCAGTACTTCAATGGATGCACAGTTGAGGTTGAGGTCTGAGGCCAATTTGAATATAATTTACAGAACTATAGTTGGTTGATAGAAATTAGGAGCAGAGAAACTTGATTGTTTGAAGTTAATAGAATGGAGCAGAGAGAATGTCAAATACTGTATATTGACTCAACTTTCCTCAACCAAGGCACTTCTCCCATGACAACTGATTTGATCATCTCCTTTATCAAAACTCTACTCAACATAATGAGGAATAGTTTGCCAGGCATGGATTCCAAGACTGAACTTCTGAATGCTGAAGTGAGCTCATCAGGAAAGCAAGTGTTAGAATGAAGGTACTATAATGCTAGATACTGTGGACAATATTGGGTGGGGGTTCTCTCTTTTGCAACGGTTGAAACTCATTTCTGACAAGTGGTCATGGAAAGAGGCTCTCCTCCAAAATTATTAACATTGTGAGTGTTTCTTTAACCTGTAAAGTATGATCAAGTTTTGGCTGAGATGTAAACAGAAAGAAGAGAAAGAAAGAGAACCCTGTAGGCTCCAAATTCTTTTCTTATATTTTTATTGTTGTAATTAAAAATTTATGATTGCACCAAAAACTATATAGAAATTGACTTGTCCTTTTAACGTATCTATTAAGACCACTTTCAGAGGTCCAATGCTGCTTGAGTGGCGTTTGTGAATAGTGTTTTTAAGCATCGACTTAGTCTTTTCCTGCATACAATGAGAGCAGTTAGCTGCCACTAGAAGAAGGGGACCGAATCAGGGGGGAGCACTACTGGAGAAAATTTGATAACCAACGATTAGACCCAGGAGACTTCCTAATTGAGAGATAAACAAACCTCTTACAAGTTCGCACAGGCAGCATAGCAGTTGCTGGTAAAAAAAATGTGTGTTTGGCGATGAAACATGCACAACAGGGCATTTGCTGGTTAGAGATCGAAGAAGTCGTCAGAGAGTTAGAAAGAAAATTTCATTTAGAACCCTTACCTATTCACGTTTTACAAAATGAAAAGTCGGCATAGATAGGTGCTTTTTACCTTTTTATAAATTATGAGACTTTGATAATTTAATCTGTTGTATTTTGCTTTGTAGGTTTTAAAATACTTTGATGTAATTCTTAGGCCTTTCAATTAATATATACGCCCTACGGGCTTTTCTAAAAATAATCACATACATAATAAACACACACATCAAACAAATCACAAAAGAATGAATGCAAAGAATGTACAAGGAGACGTAATATGTGTTGTACAGAAGCTTCATACTTGTAATTAACTGACCTGGGGTACTCTTGAAATGAAACCAAATAAATTGTAGTAATAATTAACACCTTTGAGATTGTTGAATTGACACACAGTAGTGATTATGTTCTTTGCAAATAGAAGAAAAGCTATGCACTTTTTCATCTTAAGTAAACTGTGACTTAATTCGCAAGGAATCCTACAAATGAATATATATGTTAAGTGTTTTGTGGCTATTAATATGTAAGATTTGTTGAATGATTATTTTTTTTATTTGTGTTTATTTTATGAAAATATTTTATTTTGTATGAAATTTTTTCTATTATAATATGTCCCCGTTGCAACGCACGGGTACAATACTAGTTATTTATTATTTGTCAAAATAATACTAGTTATTTATTATTTGTCAAAATAATTTTTCTTAAGTACATGTGTCCCTTAAATGCTGAGACCATCGTTAAATGGGATATTAAGATATTTTAATGAGAGAATTGGCTATTTTAAAATTTTTGATGAGTACACCAGAAATTTGCATTTTTTTTTTAATCTTTTTTTTTCATAAAATGAATATCTATTAAGATGAGTACAGAATTACTAATTTTAGACATTTAGTACCATCGAAGGGACAACAATTTAAAAAATATATAAATAAATAGTAAACAATATTAAAAAAAAATGTAAAATTTTGTCGCCATGTATATTTTAATATGAAAATTATTTTGAAAGATTCGTTTCAACTGCTTGAACTTTAAAATTACAAAAATGACTTATAAAAAAAATATCAAGATATATCACCATAAAATGAGATAATTGAATCCCTCCTCATTATATGTTTCTCAAAAAAAAAAAAAAAAAAATCGTTTTGCACACGTGACACCAACAAAACTGTTGGTAGGGAATATAGTTGTTAGTTTGTTACCGACCATAAATTATGAGTTGATGATAAATTTAGAGGAGAGGAGAGGAGCTCTTATCTTTATTGGTAACATGTATCATTAGTTTCCAAATAATAGAAGATGGGTGTCGTCGTACACTGTATGCCAATTGATGGTACACATGGACCACATGGACCACATCTCAAGTACAGTCGTACAGACAGACAGAATATTACAGAAGCAGAACAGCTGAAGAGCGAGAGAGGAGGAGAAGAATTAATGGATTCGGTGATGCCCCATTTAAATTTCTCCTCTCCTTTCACCACCTCCAATTTCATGACCATGAGAAGAACATCTCTTCAAGTTCAATCCCCTTTTCATTTTAAATTTAATCACCTCTTCAAATTCCGCTCTCTTGCTTTGCCCCACTACTTCCGTAGACCCGCTCTACGATCGCACCACATAGCGGCCGCTTTACAGGATGCGGCTGCCACTGCTGCGGTCACGGCTGGTGCTTACTTCCTCGTATATACTTTCGACAACCTCACTCAACGCCAATTCATTCAACAGGTCACAGGCCCTCTCTCTCTCTCTCTCATATACTTTAAAGGCAGAGAGATCATTTAGAGCAATGCATCCAAAATTAGTTTCATAACTCTTCTCTATCAGTTATTGGTAGATCAATGCAACTGAAATTTAACTACTGTTTCATTCATACAGATAACAGATGGGTTTCATCCCACTATTTCAATGCAAACATCCATCATATTCTTTTTAATGTTATTAATTCATATTTTCTTAATTTAAAACCAGAAATTCAGCAGAAAGGTCGTACATATTTTATCTGGAGTTCTTTTCATGTCTTCTTGGCCTATATTCAGGTAAATTACTTAATTAATTACAACTCACCTCGTAATTAATGCTCTATGGGATATTCATTCACGAGTAAAATCTCTTTGTGCACTCGACCCAAAAATTTATCGGATTGCTTTTAACCGACGAATCTAAACCCTTGAAATCCTTCTACCTTACAAGTGATGTGTCATCATACAAAAAAAAAAAAAAAATCAAATTAATTTTGTATAGACTCAAGCGGCCAAAAAAACTTTCAAAAAATAAATGAATTAAAATTAATTTATAAACCTTCTAATTTTGACTGCTTGACTTTATATTAAATTAATTCGAAAGTTTAAAATTTTTGCATGCAGATGCATCACTCGTAATGTAGATGGATTTCAACAGTTTAGATTTGACGTTTGAAGCCAATCGATAGATTTTAGAGTTGACTTCACAAAGGAGCTTGGTGAACTTAAGAACACCCTAGTTTTACTCTTCATTCAGTATCATGACATATTTTATTTTTTACCGTCAATTGTATAGAACATAGTTAAACAAACCTACTTGGCTAAATCATTTTTATTAATATATAACACTTCAAAATTGGTTGTGCAAATCATTTGTATTAATACATTTGGTTACAAATTCGCATCTCAAACAATGTTGATACATAAACTGCAGTTCTTCATCTGAAGCACGGTACTTTGCAGCTGTCGTACCCCTTTTGAATTGCGCAAGGCTCATCATTTATGGTACTCGCCTTTTTAAAGATGAGGCTCTTATCAAATCTGTTACCCGTGAAGGCAACCCTGAGTAATCTTTATTTATTTCCCCTTTACATATTCATGAAAAGTTCCAGAGAATATTGTAGAAAGCACCTGCTATTCATATTTGCAATAGTGAAAAGTCAGGGGTTTCCATTCAACCTTATGTTGGGGCTTTCTGTCTGTTTTTATTTATTATTTATATTTGACAGTGTATAATTTTAGTGTGCATCCAAGCTACATCCAAAATCATTGCATTGATTTTTAAAGGGTATATGAGTCATTTTTTAAGTGAGTATTTTATTCAAGGAAATCAAATTTTAGATATCAGTAATTTTTTTAAGTGTGCATTGATCGTTTTTAAAGGACAAATCTTTGATAAAATGCATTTATTGGTTCATGCCTCCTACAATATACAACATGAATTTTTAGAATTTTTCATAGGAGCTTAATTAGAGCTTTCACGGAAATCATCATAAGAGCTATTAAGTCCCGTCTACTTAATTAGAGCTTTCTCAGATTCACACTTTTTTTAATTCACCCAGCATGTCCCTATCTAATTAAGCTGCAAAACAAAAATAGAAACTTTGTTGTATCTATTATCATTATGCAATTTAAACCATCGATTGTATTATAGAATTGGATGCACAGTAAATTTTAAATGTGCACTAGAATCATCCTTGGACAGTAATGCCTTTGCTTTTACTTTTCAAAGCAAGGCGCGAGTCATTTTTGTGTTATACTTATAGGTACTATAACCGTGACTAGGTGCCATAAAGACCTCTCTTTCCCTCTTTTTTGTCTTCCTTTTCAATATTTTTTTTAAATTTTGTAGCTTAACCGACATATAGGCAAGTTTCATTTTCTTTTTATTTTAATTCTTTAGGGAATTGTTGCGGGGTCCCTTGTATTATGTAATAGCACTCTTGCTTTCTGTTTTGGTATTCTGGCGAGATTCTCCTGTTGGGATTATTTCTTTATCTATGATGACTGGTGGTGATGGTAAGTACCTTCTATCTTTTTATGTTAACTTGCCAACTGGTACATACCAGTTCAATCCTGATTGGTTACTTACCATACAACACATGCTATCATTGGAATTGATCGCACAATAAAATTTCAAACAAAAACAAGCAAAGAAAAAAACATGTCAGGTTGATTTTGCATCGATGATGCCAGACCATTAGTACCTTACTGGAATAAGGCTCACCAAGCAATATTTAACAGTGTAATACTTGGATACCTTTTATCTGCAACTTTTCATTGGATTTATCATATTCAGAGATAATCTACTAAGACAATTAATATGATCATGTAGTGTTTTTCATTTTTCATTTTTTTATGAATTGTTGTGCTAGTGTTGTTGTTGTTGTTGTGTTTTTTTTTTTTTTTGTGATAGCTGTCAAATACCACCAGCTTCAATGTAAAAATATCGGTCCTTGTTAATATATTTTTGTTTAGTATTTTTAACTTTCATCTTGGAGAAGATAGGTCAGGTAATTTTTAGATATAGTACAAAACGATAATTTAATTGGGTCTACAGGAAAATTGACATCCATTTGATATGAAACTTTGTTACTTGTCATTCTCTAGGAGTTGCTGATATAATTGGAAGAAAATATGGTTCAACAAAGCTTCCATACAATAGAAACAAGAGCTGGATTGGGAGTGTTTCGATGTTTGTCTGTGGTTTTCTCTTGGCAATAGGGTATGGCTTTTTTTAATACTCAATGCTTGTTTTTTTTTGTTTTTTTTAATCTACATTAATATACATGTACAGCTTGTACTGATATCTCTTTAATATCCCAATGTCCAAATTAGCCCTGTGACCACCTGTGTGACCTAAGTTTCTGAGATTTTGAATTTAGGACTGAATTTGTGTACAATATATTAAAAGAAACTTCATGTTACTATTTCTTCCCTAGGATGTTATACTATTTCTCGATCCTTGGTTACCTGCATTTGGACTGGAATGAAGTAACTAGTAAAGTGGCCTTGGTATCATTTGTGGCTACATTCGTCGAATCTCTTCCGATAACAGACGTGTTAGATGATAATATTTCCGTCCCAATTGCAAGCATGTGCACCGCTCTTGTTCTTTTTGGCTAGAACGGTTCTAGTTAATATTCATTTATTCAAAATATTTTTATCAGGTGGCTTCGATGTGTTTAAAATGTTTTTTGAGTTTATATTTGATTAAATGGCAGTGTGCTCCGGTTTCTGATTCATTGTGTTTGTATAATAAGATGTTTTTTGAGTTTATATTTGATGAAATGGCGGTGTACTCCGGTTTCTGATTCATGATGTGTTTGTATAATAAGATGTTTTTTGAGTTTATATTTGATGAAATGGCAGTGTACTCCGGTTTCTGATTCATTATGTGTTTGTATATTATGTATTTGAGACTTCTAAACTGTTGAAGATCCCGAAATTGCCAAAAGGGGTACCCACAGGAAACTCTTTTTGCTTGAATTTTTTTTATTTTTCAGAATTAGCACTTTAGTTGTTTGTCCATTTCGGGCTTATTTCTATGGACACTGGACAGACTTTAAAAGTGAGAATCTAATTTAGATCCATATCTGGAATTCTGGACAGTTAACCTTCAGTCTTTCTCATTGTTAGTTTTTGTAATAATTGAATCTGCTAGTTTTAAAAATTTTCTTTAAAAAAAAAAACTTGCTCCATCCATAGGGATCCCTATGTACAAAAAGCTCGCGACTTGCGAGCCACTCGAACTCAAACTCGGTAACGAACTCGCTAACAACTCGTTCATTTAAAACTTGAGTTAGTATGACTCGAGTTGAGTAACTCGTTTAACTCATGAGTTGAGTTCGAGTTGGGTTCAACTTGCTCGTTACAACTCGTAGACTCGTTTCGTTTGATTAATTATAATTCTGTGGACTTCTTTCGTTTAATTTTTTTGTTAAATTGTTGTGGATTTTTTTGTTAAATTTATTAGTTTGTTAAATCGTTGTGGATTATTTGTTAATTCAATATTTACTTCTCATGTTATTACATAACAACAATCATCAGTTCAACTGTTCAACATTTCAATACTTTAAACGAGTTGACTCACGAGCCAACTCGAGTTACTCGCGAGTTGAGTTCGAGTTAGCGAGCCAGCTCGGCTCAATATTCTCAACTCGACTCACTATCTTTCGAGTTGTCCATAACTCGAACTAACTTGGCTCATTAGCAGCCCTATCCATCCACTGTCCCGTTTGATATGACCTATATATATATATATATATATAGAGTGGGGGTTAAAATGCATCATAGGTTTTGTGCCCCAACATACCCCATGTCTTTATCTTTTTTCTCGAAGTTCAAACAGTCAATCCGAACCGCTCAACATGATCTCCATATTAAAGTTATAACGAGTAATTTTTTGCTATTTCAATATCTGAATAGTCGATATGAACTGCTTAACGTGATCTTTATGCTAAAATAGATTTGGAAACCAAATTTTTCACTTTTGAAATTTCTTTACTATATTTTTAGGTACAAAATTACTATTTTGGATTGTCCAGAATTATTTAAAAGAGGAGGGATCCAATTACACTCTTTTTTTGACACATCTTGACATTGTTTTAATTTATAGGTCAATTTTGCAATTTCAAAATCTAAATAGTCGATCTGAACCGTTCAACATGATAACCATATTAAAATATGCTTGGAGATCAAATTTTACATTTTTTTGAATTTTTTTACTATATATTAAGATGGTTACAAAATCATTGTTTTTCAATGGTCCGAAAACAACGATTTTGTAACAATTTTAATAAATAGTAAAAAAATTCAAAAAAATGTAAAATTTTATCTCCAAGTATATTTTAATATATCAATCATGTTGAACGGTTTGGATTGACTATTTGGACTTCAAAAATGATAGGTGTCAAAATGTGTCAAAAAAAAAGAGTAATTGGATCACTCCTCTATTTAAAAACAATAATTTTGTACCTATCTGAAAAAAATAGTAAAAAAATCTCAAAAAAATATAAAATTTGGTTTCCTAAAATCTAACTCATTTTAGTATGGAGATCATGTTGAGCGGTTTGGATCGACTATTCAGACATTAAAATCGCAAAAACTCACTCGTTGTTAAGCTAAAATTATCAATTAGCCGGACTCTCTCTCTCTCTATATATATTGTTGATTATTAATCTGGATAGTAGAAGAGATATACTATACTTACTTTTATTTAATGGAGAGAGTACAAAACCATAGATTTCTTAATCTACTCACTCACTCACGGACACAACTTCTACCACCTATTTATACAATTTCTAATGTTGGTTACAAGTGTCTAGAATCTATAAGATACTACAAAAAAACACATTTCTAGTTTCCATTCATAAGTCGGTTTGATTAGAATATTCTAGATTAAACTTGATTGATTCCTGTATTGGGCTTGGGCCTCGGTGCTGCTATTTCAACATATATAGTGCTGACTCGGATAAGAGCTATTGTGAACTCTATTCTGTATTTGATGGGTGAGTAGTTCAAAATAGCTGCTAACCCATACAGATACTATACCGCTATTCAAATAAAAGAATGAGTTAGCAACTGTTCTGAACTTTTGAGTTAGCTCTCCTCGCTAACCCTCCCCTACTGTTCCGCTATTCTGCTATTCTAGTGAAACATTTTGAGTTACCCGGCTATTCTGAACTTTTGAATGAGCTCTCCTCGCTAACCCCAATTCAGAATTCAATTGAATTTCGGTCCCAAACATAACGCAATTCAAACACAAAATATAATTCTATTATTTGAAGATGAAAACGTCATTATCACAAACAGATAAAAAAAAAAAAAAAACTGCCCAAATTTGAGAAATAACATGCATAAAGTTTTAATTAACAGGGTGATGGAAATATAGATGCATGTACGAAACATATTGCAAGTAAGACATGTATGAATAGCCTTTTACTATATTATGAAAGATAGCAAAGATAATATTACTAATGAAGCAGATCAAATTTTGATTATAACAAGACACTAAAAAACAAAAACAAAAAAGTCTTCCAGCAAATGGAAAATCCTTAATGAGCTTCTTGTTAGAACCATGGAGAGTTGCCTATTTTTATATGCTCCTTTCAAAGCTTGGTATTAGCATAGATTTACAAAATAGCCCTCAATGACTGAAAGACTAATGTTTATTTCAGAAATTAATCCTTGCAAGAGAGCTATTTTGACTTATGAATTATGAGAAAAGAATGTATTGCAAAATCTAATTTGACATAAGCCCCTGAAAATCTGACTATTGCACACTGAAGGACAATAAAAAAATATGGCACATTTGAACCAATCTACATTACATATTTTCAGGGGTTACTATGCAGATACCAAGTTTCCAGTGGCCAATGGTGAACTCCACATGGTGCTAGACAAGAAAGCATCAATTACGACTTAGATATCATATAGCACACATTACATTGTTACAAAACCCTAAACCTAAGCTAGAAAGCTTAATCATCTAGGGCTGCAGCTTTACAAATAGGGCACATATTTTTGTGAGAAAGCCATTGTTTGATGCATGTCAGGTGAAAATCATGCCCGCAGTCAAGTCGACCTATCTCAGTCCCTTTCTCATACTCCTCCTGGATATAAAATTAAGTCATTCATGACACAACCATCAGATGAAATCCATTGGGAGACAAACCAATGTGATCAAACTACTAAATAGAAACCATTAGATTATATGACCAATTAGAATTTGACAGTTTCCAAAGGACCCAACTGAGGCGAAGCCCATAAACAGTTAAGAAAAAAAAAACAGAAATGCAAACCAATATTTGTTACTGTAAAAACATTTACTGAGATATGGCAAATTATTATGGGTTTTTACATAAATAATTTTTTACCAAATGTGATTGTTCTATTTAGGTGCTGTTATAAATATTTTTTTACCAAATTAATCGAGCATAATTCACTGCCAAACCATATCGGGAAAGTATTTGAGTTGTACAATTACCTAAAAATACAGAGTTGCAATCTTTGCTGCCCCCGATTAGATTCCAAAATGCCCAATAAAACACAAAGCAGATAGGCACCAAGGGGTACAGGTAACAGAACTACTGGTACAAAAATACCTGACAGATGCAGCAAGGCTCAATGACAGAATCAGATAATTTAGAAGGAATAAAGATGCTTTGCTTCAGACAAGTCATCGCCTTTTCTTCACTTAGACCCGTGTTAACATTCCCAATCCTCTCCTCCAATGCCAACAACTCCTAAAATTGGAATAAGATAAAATGAGAGTCGAAACATCATCTCCTTGAACATTTGAATGGATTCCAGTGACTAAGTAACATTACCCAAGGACAATATTTTATTAATAGCACAAGAAATTATTAAATAGACTGATATGCCATACCCAGTCAAGTTGTAACAAGTATGTATGCATTACTATTTTATTATTTTCACAGGCTAATCAAGGCCTAAAATCTACATAATATTTCAGGTTTGGTCCAGTAATGAGAAGATATTTTATTATTCTATTCCTTTGTGTTCAAAAACATTTTAACCCTACCACCTTCAATTGAAATCACCAAGGTTACACAATAAAATTATGGAGCCTCATGACCTTCTCTCACCTAATACCCACAGCCCCCTCTCTTTTCATGTTGTGTGATTATGATTTGTTAATAAATGAAATGAGTGTACCTCATAAGACATGTTATCCACATCAAGCCTCATATCTCTGTGCCTATCAAACAAACTTCCTCTAGCCATCGACATTACTCGGTGCACAAATAATAGATCCTGTTAGAGAGAATTAAGGAGAGACGGAAGGGGAAAGAACTAGCCGATCAGTTTTAATTTATGAATTTTAATTCTCTTTCTACTGCTTATGAATTATTGTAGAGCTCATAATGACTGTAACTGGTGCTGAAATATTTTCTAAATTTGGTTGCTAATAATGATTAGCAAATGTGTAAGAGAAAGGACTTGTGTGTTTTATTGACACAAAAACTATACTTTGCAACATCAATCAGTGTAGTGCCAAACTAAATGCAGCTCGTTTCTGGGAAGTTCGAGTTTTCTTTTATTTATTTTCCCAAATGTATGAACATTCAGGACAGGACATACAATAAATCTAACAACTACTAGCACCAAAATGAAATATTTCAATACCAATCACTGGGACAATACACATGTTTAAAGCTCTTTTTTCTATTGGTGGGGTGGGGTGGGGATGGGGGGAGCATAGAAACTTGACTACAGGTTTTTCTTTCCTTTTTTGAGGTCTATCAAAAGTTAAAAGCCTTACCTCATTTCCAACATTATCTGAATTCCTCAGAATATCTAACACATTTCTTAGCTGTTGCAAAAAGAAAAAGGAGATAGTTAAACAAAAATAAAGCTAGTTTAACACATTATAACAGGGCCTTCTAAGAAGTCGTATGAGCAGCATCAAAGAACACTCATTTTGCAATCAAAAAACTCAAGTTTGCCTCAATTAAGTTACAAGTGAACCCAATTTGGTCTCAATTACTGATCAATCTTAACCAATTTCCTATTATCTTCAAATAGCAAAAAGAAAAATAAATAAATAAAGATAACTCTGCTGTCGGAGGGGGGGAGGGGGTTAGCATGTATTGTACATCTGGTAAATAGACACTATTATCAAACCCAGTAGCTACATCAAAACCTAGTCTTTAAAAAAATTAAAGCCACTCTTGCAAAATATGAAACAACAGATAAGAAAATTAGTAAAAAGTTCACATCTATTGTACCTCAGAGAGAACCCGGCCTCTCTCCTCACTCCTTTCTCTCACTGCCACAAGAGCACGCATCAATGATGAATAGTCCACGTCCGACCGGGACCATCTGTCTCTCTCTCCCTCCCTCTCCCTTCTACTTTCTAGGGTTAGGGTTTGCCTCACTGTTCTTTCACTGATATCGTCATTAGGTTCCACTGGATCCTCTGGCAGGTCAACCATGCCAGGTGAAGGCAAACGGGTCAGGGTCGGCGGGTCTGTAGAAGGCTGGTCAGAATCAGACCCGTCATCTTCAAGTTCGATTACAAAGTAATTAGGTCTCGTGCGGGTGCTTCTGACGAAATTCTCTGTTTCTGAAGTATCAGGATTATTCATTGAGGCTTGTTGACTATTTAACGAAACATCTGTTGTATTATTGCTATTATTATTATTTGAAGATGATGCAGGAGGGGAGGTATTCTTTCTCTTACGCCGATTTTCTTGGGGAGGGGCAAACTGTTCATTGTCGGCAGAGCTAGATCCTCCACCTGAAATTATAATTCAAATTTATATATTATGTTCTTCAAAGGTGCTTAGAGATATCGTGATTTCATTATTGAATTACATACAATCTCTTGCAAAAAGGGAAGTATCATATAACATCCTTTCAGGATGTGGTATTTGGTAAAACTTAATTTTTTCAAATCTAAAAATATGTCTTTTCTAAAAGAGGAAATGCAAGTTGGGTACCCACAAAATTTAGATCAATAGAAGCAAAAAAAAAAACACTAATTTTAGCTAATTAATTGACCTTTGCTGTGTAAATTGCTTATTTCAGGCAGCAAAAGAGCTAAATGACCAAGTTAACTGGTGACTTCGAAAGAATAGCAGAATTTTGTATAACACTGCAGATAGTGGTACAGTACATTGGCAAGTAGAAAAGAATGTAATGGAAAGAGAAATGAGACCTGGTAGACTCATAGCAGTTCGGCTTGAGGTAGACCTGAGATTATAAGTCATTTCAGTGCTCCTTTCACCTTGCATTCAGATCAAATTAACAAAAACCTGGCAATCAAAATTAAGAAAGAAAATTAGACAATAATGAAATTAAGATGAAACAAAAGACGCCTAATCTTTAGGGAAAAAAATCTGATGAATCAATTCAATTCAATCACTTCGACCAGAACCCGATTTCATTGAAATTTGTTTTTTTGTTTTTTTATATTAAAATTAGGACCTTGTACCGTATCAAGTGATAGTTGGTGGTTGTCAGCGCACGATCCGATTGTTGATAGATTTCCCAAAGTGATAGATTTGCGTTTTGGGTGGAAGAAGAGTTGAATGAATCGGAATTGGGAATTGGGAATTGGGAAGAGAGAGATGGACTGACCTTATCTCAGCCGATTCTTCCTTGCTTGTTGTTTGTCTGATATATGGATTCTTCAGTTCAGATTTGATTTGATTTCATTGAAAGGTGGATGCGATTGCGATTCATTGATAGCATGATGATGATGAGGTAGAGGCAGAGGCAGAGGTAGGTTTCGCTAATTAAGAGGAGGAAGAGGAAGAAAGATGAATGAATTGATGCTCTCTCTCTCTCTCTCTCTCTCTCTCTGTCACCTCTCAAATAAATAAACAGGCTTCTCTGGGCCGTCAATTAGACTTTATTGGGCCACCTGTCAAATACAACACTACTTCATAGTTCGGGCTAAATAGCCCATTCAATCCCATTTAGATCTTAATTTAATATTTTTATTTCTTTTCCTTCCTCTCTCGCTGATTTTGACACATGTATGTGCTTAAAATTAGCCGCTTATTAATGAAAATTATGATCAATTAATTTTATTGATTGGATTGTATTATATCAATTTGGTCATGACTCATGATGACTTATATTAATTTAGAGAAATTAAGATATAATTTATTTAACTCCAGTTAAAGTAATTATATAGATACTATTTGTGTATCTCATGTACTGTATAAATTGTGGGGGTTAAAATATTTGTAGAAATATTAAATTAATTAACCCTATAATACTATAATAGGCATGACATGAATTCCTGTTGAAATATTTGGTTCTTAAACAACTATGAAAACAATCGAGATAAACTAAAAATAAAAATAGCTACTTGAGAAATCAGGGCTATCATATATATTGAAGTATAATTTTAATCTCATTCAATTTGCAAGCGATTGATTTTGAACTTATTTACGAACCACAACAGTAACAGATGATTCACATATAAACTTATATTGCATGAAATTGATCAATAAGTACGTGTATATAAACTTATATTGCATGAAATTCACATATAAACTTAATAAGTTTATCATGATGCCAATTGCCAAACCAATACAATTCATTCATTCATCCTCTCCAACTGATATGAGTCATGACCACATAATCAATATATCAAGCAACATAATCACTGATATGTATATATATTTTTCCGGTCTATTTGAATGGTTGTTAAATTAAGTCAATTATAGATAAGCACGTCGTTAAATAACCGGTTACTGAGTTTTGTAGTTGCCGTTTTGTTTTGTTTTTTGTTTTTTTTTCTGCTGGCATGACGGATCAAGGGGACGTACAATGATGATGTTATAGTCATGCTCTAGATAGTAAAAATATGAAGTTTGACAATAAAGACTTGGAATAATACCTTCCTCTTATTAGTTAACAGGTCTTGAATGTTTTTCTTTTTCTCGATTTAACTTAAAAACTATTATTGTTCAAATATTATGAAAACAACGATTGTTTGATATTTACACTAATAACATAATAGTTATTGTCTAACATTTCTCTTTTACGTCAAACACTTCTCACCTTCAATCTCATCCACACCGACTATGAATGAATTTTTGAGTTCATATTATTATTTGACACTGTCGATTGACATAATAAATTTATTAAAACTTCAATGGGTTATTTACACTCGCTTAATTAGTTCTATATTTTTTTTTATTTAAGCTGAATAGTTATTTTTTCAATTAACTTATGTTAATACAAGTATTATTGATATTTATAATTTTCAAGATTTTTATTATCTAACAGTCTAAGTTTAAAGTTTTGGTGAAAATCTAATCCATCAATTCTTGTATTTACATTAATACATGCAATGTGTTGGCAAAATATTAACTAACCAATTAATTTTAAATCTGAATTTTGATCAATAAAATAAATAATAATTATACTAAAAATATAATCAAGAAAATAATTAAAACTTTATTACCCGGAGCTGCAAAATGCGGACACAAGACAACTTTCCGTCCTAAGCGTAGGAATAATTGGTTAAGCTTGCCTCAAGTTACGCCGGTATTCCTCTACCTGTGGGCGCAACCGTGGTAGAGGTTGATGTAGCTTCTTTCAACAATGGTAGCAAAATAATGGTTTTACTATAAAGAAAATATTTGTTTGTACGAAAATATAAAATTTATGAATTATAGAGCTAAGAGAAAAGGTAAGAAAATGTGAATTGTTAGATGATTACTTGATTGATTGATTAACCATCTAAAATACTATGTGTTATTTATAGACAAATGACATAGCTAGAATTGTGGACATTCATGACAATTAAAATGCTATGCATTATATTACCGTTTTTATTAAGGAATATAATGGAATCGTATTGTAGCTCAAACGGACTAATTCATTTGAACATTTTTGAAGCTGGAGCATTAACCATTTTAATTTGTCTATGAATGTGTCATTAAGTCACTAGCTTATTTCTACTAATTGATTCGATCTTCTATGGAAACAAACAATGTTATCAATCAAATGAATTCACAAATAACTCCATAATTCATAAAGTTAAAAACATTAATATTAAAAATAAATATTTATTTATATAAAATTTTGTGTTTTCGAAATATATTTCTAACAATATGCAGTTCACATTACAGCAGATTGGACCATCAGCGACCGGTGAATACGGTCGCTGATAACAGAAACAGTCGTTGATGGCAAAAACCGGTTGTTGATGCTTGCCCGATGACGTCACCGGTCGCTGTATGATGTCATAGCGTCGCTAATGAGTTATCAGCGTCCAATTTTTTTTTTTTGCCGTTGTTGGGTTTTGCTGACGTCATGTAAAGGCATCAGCGACCAAAATAATTGGTCACTGATACTAAAAATCGGTCGCTGAAGGTTATTTTGTTTTATTTTTTCTATTTTTTTTTCCCCAATTAGTACGAAATTTACCAAACAAATGTAACAAACTATTATTCATATGCAATACAAGCAACAAACTATCATATTGCAAATAATAAATTATTCCAAAACATGATCATATTCATCCAGAAATCTAAGCAATATTCATCTAAAATAAGACATCAAAAGTAGTGGTACAATAACACATCAAAAGTAGCTAGCATATATTCTTCAATACTAATAGAAGTGACAGAGAGTAAATAATGTAGCATATTGAACAGATCTAGTGGTACAAGTCTCCACAACACCGCAATCTGAAATAACACATCAAAAGAAAAAAAAAATAGAAGTAGATTATCACATAAGGCTAAGAGTCTTTTTTTATTTCGTTTATGTTCATTAGGACATCATTTTCAAATTAACACTATTTGGACAATAAACCTAAGTTTAGAATTTAGCTTCAGATGAGCCTACTAAAAAAAAAAATGAAACAAAGCAATTTAGAAAACTTCACCTTAAAACGAATTCAGATCCAGTGAGGTAACTCAAAAGTTGGGTTTTAAATCGGGACCGTTTGATTCAAATCCGAGACCATCCATCCGGTAATGAGTGCACATATTCCGAGACGCGAATTCAGATTCTATGATGATCTGAATTGCAATAGCAACTACTTGAAACTTGGGGTCATCTTTTAATTTGGATATTACATACGGTCTTCCAATCTGCAACAACAGATTACCCTTTTCTCATTGTAGAATCCAATAAACCAAATTCAGATCGTAAAATACAATTCCGATCCTACAATTTGTTAATTAAAGCTAGAAAATACCTTCGAATCGTGTTTAGATCAATCTCCTCCCGATCTGCTACTGTTCTGAATAATTCAAACCTAAAAAACAAAAATACAGTAATTAGGTCAAAATATAAAACAAAAAAAATATTGCTCCGTAATCTAATATATCTAAATAAAATATTTTCTCTCTTACTAGCATTATTACTTTTTTTTCTCTCCCACTTACAAAATTTAGCAACAAAAGTGATGTCTTTTTTATAAACAAAAAATGCATAAAATACATGCTTCAAGTTTTGTGGTATTTCTTCGAGTACAGAGAAAATTGTTGGCATTAATTTTCTGCAAAAACCTTAGCTTAATAAAAATAATATCTGAGCAACTTATATTTAGCTAGATCGTACCTCATAACTATTTATTGTTTTCCCAATTTACCTTAATTTTCTATTCATCGAAAAAATTAAAAAACCTTTTAACTTTATACGACTAGTATGATATCGGTGTCATATGACACCGACTTCTAAATTTATTGGATAGACTTCAAAACAACTAATTCAAACCGTTCAAACCAATTTATTTTATAAGTTATGTGTTTTTTATGCATTTTCTTTTCTTTTTCGAGTCATTTTAGTATCAAGTCAAGCAGTCAAAAATATTAAAAAACGAATGCATTAAAATTAACTTAAAAAGTTCCATATTTGACCGCTTGATTTGATACTAAATAAATTCAAAAAATTATTAATTTGCATGTAAACACACAACTAATGAAGTAAATCAGTTCGAACAGTTTGGATTCACTGTTTAAAATAGATTTAGAGTTTATCTTGTATAGACTAAAATGACAATAATATCATATTAGACTCGGCATTATATGAATGCTAAGCATTGACTGTGTCATATACAATTCCTGTCGCATGCTTAATTTCATAAAGTTTTCTTTTCAATGCTTGGTTTTCTTAATTTACGTGCTTAAATACATATTTATAAAAAATTAAAAAATGACAATAGACAGCAGGGCACTGCTAAGTTCTACCACGGCAAAATGCATCCCAAATTAGAAAATCACCCTTTGAATATTTTGATATCAAACCTTATAACAAATATATTGTTCTCATAAATCTTTACGAGTGAGGCTATGGTTCCTATGCATATCTTGATTTAGTTCGTAATATGGATCAATATTTTTATTTTTAAAGTTCTAACGGTCGATCCGAACCGTTTAAAATGATTTTCATATGAATATATATTTGCGGACCAAATTTTATATTTTTGAGAATTTTTTTGATATTTTTTTAAGATAGATAGAAAATTATTGTTTTTGGATGGTCCATAATTTTCAGATCAAGTGATTTTCTACCTATCTTAAAAAATAGTAAAAAAATTCTGAAAAATATAAAATTCGGTCCGCAAGTATATATTCATAAGGAGGTCATGTTGAACGGTTTGGATCGACTATTAAGATTTTGAAAACAAAAATAGTAACTCATATTACGGATCAATCCTAATATGCATAGTACCATAGACTAATTGATGGAAGATTAGATAACATCATAACACCTCAAGTTGGCACATTAAAACCCTGAGGCGCCATAAAGAAAAACCCTAAAAAATTCCCGTTGATGAAAAAACCCTAAAAAATTAGAATGCTGAATGCCTGTCGCCACTCGCCAGTCGGCCCAATTGGCCAATTCCAATCCACTGGACCACTGCTCTCTCTCTCTCTCTCTCTCACTTTCTCTGTAGCAAAATCCCTCCCTACTTCCCTAGTCTTGGAAATATTCCACTCTACAATTTAAATTGTTTCGGGGGTCCTTTTTGTATAATTCCTTCAACACGCTCTTCTCTCTCTCTCTCTCTCTGATCTCTCTAGTAAATAGTAATGGAAGTAGTGCGGCCAAGTGAGATGGCGACGGAATCTAGGGTTAGGGTTTTTACCAACCTCATCCTCATGGCGGAGAGCCTCTTCGCTGCTCAAGCATCTCTCCTCTTCTTCATGCTTCTTATGGTACCTTCATTTTCATCTCTCTCTTCCTTTTTTTTTCTTGTTCTGTTTAGTTCTCAATTGTCAAATCAGGGAATGTTAAGGATTTGTTCAATTGGAAAAGAAAAAAAAAAAAAGGTAGAAATCTATGCTTGTTCATCCAAATCCAAATGTGATTTCTCTTTCTCATAAAGATAGATATTTGCAGGTAGCATCAGTGCCAGTAGATGTAGATGCCAGTAGCCTATCTTTCGAAGAGTCTGAACCTATTCATAGGTACATACATTCCTAATATCCTTTCTTTCTCACCTTGCGCACTTGTCATTTGCAATACCAAATTACCCATGATTTCAACAGTCAAGCAAGTATCTACCAACAATTTAGCCCCTTTCTTTTTGTCAGAACAATTTAGCCTTAACTGCACCTTAATACTATTACACTAGTATCTGAAATTGCAGTTCTTAGTCAGTCAGACATCTGTGGAATGACAGCAAAACACTCTTCTCTGTTTTTACTTTATCAAACTTGCAGAAGGTTAAAGAATCTTTATTTTTTTTTATTCTTGTAATAAACAGGAAGCTCAACAAGACCAAGTCAGAGACAGTTGAAGAAAACAAGGATGACGACGATGACGATAGCGATGAAGAAGATGATGATGATGATGATGATGATGAGGAAGGTGGCAATGATGACGACGACGACGACGAAGATGGCGAGGACGGTGATGAGGATGATGACTCTGATGATGACCCAGAAGCCAATGGAGGGGACGACGACGACGACGACGACGACGATGACGGTGACGGTGACGACGATGGTGATGATGACGACGAGGAGGATGATGATGAGGATGATGGGGAGGAGAACCAACCTCCATCTAAAAAGAAAAAGTGATGTAACATCATCATTTTAGGCAGACAATTAGGTTTTTTTTTTTATATTGGTTGGATTGGATCTATGTTTGGTTAGGAATTTGATAATTTGGTGGCCTTGTTTTAGTAATATCTTTATTTATGTCAATTCATTATTGAGTTGATGGTGATTGGTGGGTTTGTGGAAGTGAATTAATTGTATTTTGTATTGTTGGATTAATGAATGACATTTAGAGTTTCTTGTTGTAAGATTAGTATTAGTATTAGTATTAGTATTACCTTTGAGTGTTGACTTTTGAAGCTTTGACTGATTAATTATGTTATGTATAGATGTAGATCTAATTTACAAACGGAATTAGGTCATATATACGGAGGTAGTAAATTTGCAATTGATTTGTAATTAGGATAAAGAGCGTGTGCATTCCAAATGTAAATTTGCACAAGTATTATATTACCGTCAATAATTGGAACATCAATTGTAAGGATTAAGGAGGGGATGCAATGCAATTGCTAATTTAGCAAATGATGATGTGCTCAGGCCTCAGGCCTCAGGCTCACGTGATTATGAACATAATAGTTTTTCCTTCTTATGGCACTACTTATTCGGACGCCACGCCACGTCATGCCACGCCACCATGTTATTTTTCATTATAATAATATTTTCGTTTGCGTTTGCGTTTGCGTTGTATGATTTTCAGTGTTTAAATTATTAATTAATTAAAAGACACTTCGCTGACTTGGAATCTTCTCCGCTGATTCGCTTTTCTTTTAAAAATTCTAGATCTGATCTGATCTGATGTGATCTGATCCGTCCAGATTGAAACGAACAGTCCCAAAAGAAGATCAGTGGTGTATATATGAGTTGAGTTTAATCGGATCGATCCCAATCTGTATGATAATGAAATCCTCTGAGTTGAGTTTACTCAAATTATGAGTTTAGATCTGGACCATCCGATTTAAATCCGCACGAATATTAACGGATCCATGTATTGCAGGTGTGGTTTGGATTCTGATCGGAAGATCCAGCGAAAATCTCAAAATTGAGGACTAGGAACCAGGAGGGAACCTGTTTGTTTGTGAATTGGGGTTCTCAAGTCTCAACTATGGGAGCCACTTGTCAGTGGAGATAGAAAATTAGAAATAGAGAGTAGAGAGTAGAGAGTAGAGAGAGAGCCACCAAGAAAACAAAACCCTAGAAATTTATAAAACCCTTCAAAAACCAAAACCCTAGGCTGCCTCCTATTAAAAGCCAATCAATCAATCAATCGCTCTCCAACGCGCTGCGCTGCGCACACCTGACCTCTATCTCTTTCTAGAGCGCTGCCTGCATTCCTCTTTCTTTAGCCTTTAGGTACGGGATTCCACCTACCTCTTTTGTCAAATTTTCGCTTTTCTGAGGTCTTTTCTGTATAATTGCTTCAATTTTTCTAATTTAGTTGTCGACACAGAGAGAGAGAGAGAGAGAGACAGACAGACAGACAGATGGAAGTACAGTGCCGAAGCCAGATGCAACCCGAAACTAGGGTTAGGGTTTTGACCAACCTCATGGCCTTGGCCGCCCAGAGTTCTCTGCTATTGACGCTATTCCTGGTACTTTTTTTCTTGGATATTACAGTATACCAGTATTTTTTTCTCTTTAAATTCTGCATTTGTTTCAAAAGTTTTCCCTTATATGGGTTGTTAGGGTTGGGGAGAAACGGATAAATATTGAAATTTGAGAAGAAATCTAGAGTTTCCCAACTTTTACTATGTTAAATCTTACTCAAGCCTAAATAATACAAGGTACCAGAGGGTTTTATTTTGTGTTTGCATAGTTGGGGTTTTAGGGGCCACAGATCCGGTTTTTGGTTTTCTTCACCAGAGTATATAGGAGTTTTAAATTGTGTACTTTGATTTGCTTATTTTTGGTTTCAAAATGATTTTTTGTGCACATTTAATTCACAGATAGCATCACTGCAAGTCAATCTAGGTATACCCTTGGAAGAGCCAGAATCAATCCATAGGTACAATTCTAATTATTTATGCTCTCTCTCTCTCTCTCAAGTAACTTTGAATTTGCTATTTGCTATGGTATAGTTTGTAATAACCAACAGTTTGAACTTTAGTTGAACTTATTGCATTGCCCTTGTCTTGTGGAATCCCTGACCAGTGTCAAGCACTTGTTCCTCTATATTCATCAGGGGCCCCTCCAAGCCCGCTTCCAGTTGCAATTTTAGCAATTGTCAAAAAAACTTGGGTCTCAAATTTTGGTGGAAGCCCATGTAAATAAACTTTTTGGTGGATTAAAAGATTTAGCAAATAAGATCAATACATTTATGGCTCTGACATAAATAAGGAGCTGTGATTTGATGTTTCTGACAGGCAGCTGAAAGAGACCAAGTCAGAGATGGTTGTAGAAAACAAGGATGATGATGAGGATGGTGATGATGACGAGGAAGATGAAGAGGAGGACAATGAAGGCGGCAATGACGACGATGATGACGATGAAGATGCAGAGGAAGGGAATGACGATGATGATTCTGACGAAGACCCAGAAGCCAATGGAGAGGGTAATGGAGAGGATGATGACGGTGATGATGACGATGATGACGATGATGACGGGGAGGATGATGATGACGATGAGGAAGATGAAGAGGAAGAAGAAGAAGAAGAGGAAGACCAACCTCCTAAGAAAAAGAAGAAGTAGAGAAGAGGTGTTGTAGACCAGTAGGGATTTGATTATATAGGGTTGGTTGTGTTTGGTTAGGGTTTCTTTTTGGACAGGCTTGTTTCGGTGGTTGTATGCTATCAGTTATTTTTCTTCATGCTGTAGGGTAGAGGATAATTGCAATTTGTATGGATATCAACTCCGTAGTTTTTTTTTCTCTCTTTCTTTTATGCTGTTGAATATGTTCTGGAGCTTAATTGTACTGTATTTAATTATTTTTGAGCTTCCTTTTTTCTTTGCTCTTTTTTTTTTTGAGGTAATTCTTTTGCTCTTCTTATTTAATATGTTCTGGACCTTCTTGTGTTGGGCTTGTTGCTTCCAAAATATGAATTATCAAACTATGCCGTGCAATTACTAATCCATACCTTTATTGTGTATTAGTTATAGGCTGATTAGCTCTCAGTTAATATCCTTGAAAGAGATGCAATTTAAATTTGAGTAAATGATTTACTAATTTCAGGTTAGCACTACAAAATCACAATATAATGGAGAGCAATATTAAAGCTACTATGGAATATAAATTACAAGATATAAATCTGTCCCAGTAGTAATGACTAGAATTTGTCCTAATGTTCTCCCGAGTAACTCTACTGTAACCTTGCTACAAAGTACAAAACTAGAGATTTTACGGTGCCGCAGATTTTTATAAGCTAATCCGGGCAAAAAAGAACTGCAGAAATGAGAGGAAAAAAAAAGCTGATTCTCTTTATATACAGTATACCAAAAAAAAATTGATGCCATTTGGCATAATCAATCAGTAAAAGTTTGAGGTTTGCTACTTGCAAATAAGAGCCATACAACAGTCCCAGTCAAATAAAAGAAGATAGACGGTGCAAACAACGACAGCTGCACAAGGGGAAAACATACTGGTTAGATCTTCATCAAGATTGTGCCTGCACTTGTTGTAATATAAAACTTAGGAAATACTTCTGACTAAACCCTCAGAAAATGGCTAAATTAACACTCCCTGCATATCCTCTCCTATAGGAGCAAAATGCCCCAATAGAACTTTATTGGGGCATTTCTCCATATCAAAAGGGTAATAACTAATAAGTATAAACTATGTTTTAGAGAGAGAGAGAGGTTAGGTGGTAGGGGGCACATACACTCCATGAGTGTGTTGAGTCAAGAACATAGCCTGTCAATGCAACACCAAGTATACCAGGAACGGCCCCTACTGTATTTGTTATACCCTGTTGAAAGATAAAAGATTCAACGGTCAGGAAGGGTAAACGTGCAATTTGTCCAAGTTTCATAAAGTTCAGAGAAAATACCAGAAGAATGCTTGCATATTCACGCGATATATCTTGATGCGTGCAATACAGTCCTGAAAGTAAAAACAAGTAACATTTACTTTGGATCAAGAAAAAAAGGCAACCAATTATTAGACAACATTTGATATTTCTTTCATACATTGTACACCTGAAGTATTATAAATTCACAAGCAACGCCTATTTATTAATTCAATCTCACGCTGTTGCATTTGATGCAAATAAGGAGAAGTTATAGCAAACATTTGCAAGATTTGGAGATTTTTTTTCAGATAATACTGACAGACTTTGTTTCTACTACTATTCTTGTCTAGGAATGTACAGCCTTGCTTTCCCACCTGGCACCATCCTATCTGAAATGAATGGATCAGGTTCACACAAAAAAGTCCCTTAAATGACATAAGTGGGTTGATCTGATCCGTTCGTTTTAGATCAAGCACCAAACCATAATAGCTGGCTCTACTTTTCCTAGTAGAAAAATAGCAGATACTTTCTAATTATTAAAAAATGTACAACAAAAAAGTGGCATATTATCAAAATTTTAGTAAGACATTTACAATTATGTTGCACCAGTAAATAGATGGTACCTGACAAAGCAAAGCTAGATAAAGCCAAACCACTGGTAAGGAAAGCAACTATTTCCCATGGAGGTAACCCTAGGTCGAGTGAGGAGAGAGCCATGAAAGTTGCTGGGGACACAAATGCGATTGTTTGGCATATTTTTCTGACCTATTTTATAAAAAGATGGTGAGTATTAAGTAATATGTATTTGAATTAAAACATGTGATTTTAAAATACAAAATAACCGAAAAATGTGAAAAAGTAAACTATTCTGTATGGAAATAAAATGTACCTTGGTGGTTTCAACCCCACTTGAAATTAAATTATCAGCAAAAGGGGCAGCAATAGAGGTAACAAGAATAGAGCCTAAAGAAGGTAAGATTGATACCTAAATAATGCAAATTAAAAATATATATCAACTTAAAAAAAAAAAAGTAATAATATTTATTCTTGAAAGAACTTCAATGTCAATAGAATGCAAAGATCTAAAAAGAATGAGATAAAATGATTTGTTTAAGAAACTAACCCATGCAGCTTCAGTTAGGTTCAGGTTCAATTCCTCACTGCATCAAGTATAACTAAGACATGTTTAGTTAAACTGACAAATATATATAAGAAACTTTGAGAGGCTTAACCAGAAATGGTAAACTGCCTTTTGTCCTGTCGGGCCAAGTATGGTATGACTCAAGCATGTATATGTACGGTCATGTCTCCAGAAGCACCATTAGTGTTGGTAATTGGTAGTGTGCCCTCTATTTACTGACAAAGCTGCGTACAGATAATAAAAATGAAGAGCAAAAAAAAAAAAAAAAGATGTACCTAAAAAAGGTAGGCAACCAAGCGAGACATGTGTAGTGGCCCCAGCTTCCACAAAAGTGAGCATATATCATAGCCCATACTGCCTCGCTTTTGAAAAATGCCTTCCATGGTACCTCCTATTTAATTTTAATTAAATTAAAATTTAATCTACGAGCAGCTTGGTTTACTGAACTATATATTTAAGATGTAGATAACCTTTAGCGAATTGCCCATTTCTTTTAGAGATGTATCTGAAGATTCTTTCAAGGACACATCACCATTGATTTCTGTTCACAAAGTGAAAAAATAAAGGAAAACGAGTAAATTTTATGTAATAACATGATTTTACAATGTTACAATAAAAGACCATCAGAATTGTGACTTACTAAATAGCTCTTCTATATTAACCATTGATTGGCCTTCCTTTACAAGCTCAAATATCAAGCACCTATATTTATATTCGCACAGGGGATAAGATATTCAATCTGGTAAAACAGATTTTACTTCCTTCTTTGTGAGTTCAGAGGAAAGTTAATATGAAAATAAAGTTCTCTATTATGTTAAAAAAAAAAATAAAACCATTCTCTATATAAGAGTTAACCTTTACTTACCAGATAATACCTACAAGCCCAAATGCAAAGAAGACTGATTCCCAACCGAAATTCTGAATAATTGAGGGAGCTAACAATAGTCTGCAATCATAACAATATGGATAAAATTCATATCAAATTCCTGGTATTCAAATAAGATATTAAATAGGTAAAATTAATTAAAATTTTAAAAGAAATAATAATTAAAAGAGTACCCCAAAACACTTCCAATACTGAGTCCACCAAACACTATTGCAACAGCCCTGGAGCGCTCTTCCAATGGAATAGACCTACATATGAATAAAAAATAAAATGGAATGGTTTAAAAAAAAAAAGAGATGAACAAATCAAACCAATATTCATGATAAAAAAAAAATGAAGGAAATAGAAAAGTTTCGAGGAGGTCCTTCAGGGTCTGACCTGGCAATCAGATCAGTTGCAGCTGATGGTGAAACACCTTCTCCTATACCTACCTGAATATATAAATGCATTAATAAATAGATCAAACAGACAAAAAAGAAGAAAGCAAGACTCTGAAAAGTATGGAAATTCTCTTTCATTACATAAGCAGGAGTACATACTATGTAATTTACCAGTAATGTAATATCTACTGCTGGTTTGGGTAATCTTTTGGTCTCAGTTAATTAGTTTCCCAAATTTTCTTCTGGTTGTTTGGTAGGTCTAGCAGAAACACACAAGCAATAGTGAAAGAAATGATTACCAGAACTCTTGACAAAAGAAGTGCAGGCATAAACCCTGCGACCACTGGCACAACTGCAGTAGCCAACGACCATACTACCACGCCTACTTCCAGCACTTTTCTGTAAATTTGAACAAAAATGTGCAGTTTTTGAAGCATATCAAGACAAACCTGTTAGAACTTTGTTTTTTCTTCAAAACCGATCCAACGATTTTGAAATTAAGCTCATGAAACACCTTGGTGCACTTAGGATAATGACCAATTAGGGGTAGTTTAGGCATGTTGGAGAAGGGAATGATCAAGTAATGTGTAATAAAACTGTACAGTGTATGTTCAATGGAAACTGTTAGTTGCGTAGGCTACTCTAAAAAAAAGGGTACTGTACAAACAAGAAAAACTTTTAAGGTATAACTTAGGAAAGGTGAGGTTGCAAGTTCAAACCCCAGACAAGTAAAAAATGAATTACACAAAGTAAAAATGGTGTCATTCCATCAATTTAGGGAACCCTTTCTGGTAACATAGTTATATACTGAAAAGGAGAAAACAGACCACCTTCCCCCAAATAATTTGGCAAGCCAACCACCGGGTAATTGGCTGAGAGCATAGCCCCAGAAGAAAGAGGATTGCACCAATCCTGCTGTGGTCGAATTCCACCCAAATTGGTGTGACATGGGAATTATTGCAATGCTCAAATTCACCTAAATTCAATATCAACAATGCCTTAGATGCCGGAAACCGACTGGGGCCAACAATGCATGCTTTCTATCTTGCTCTATTTGTTTACCTTGTCCATGTTGCATATGACGAAGGCGAGAGAAGTGGCACCAATAAGCTTGTATCGCTTCGGCAGCCCATTCAACCACCACTTACCTGGCTCCTCCTCTTGGACCTCTTCCTCCACCTTGTCAATTTTATCAATTTTATCAATAACTGGGACAGGGACTGGGACGCCTCCTCCAGTAGCAGTGGTCTCTCTCGGCACCAAGACCTCACCTGATTTCAATTTTTCACCGCTTGAGCACGAAACCCTAAAGCGATGATTGAGGTAAGGAAGTGTAGTAGTAGCAGCAGCAGCAGCACAGGGTACGAGTAGAGGGCGGTAGCGAGAGTGGTGTAGTGGAAGAAAACATATTTTAGAGGGACGGGGGGGCGCCATGGCCGTTGCCATTTTTTTTTCTAATTAATTAGTTTGATTTAAACTGTTAATTGAAAATAGGAGTGATTTGATTTTTCATGGAAGCGAAGCAAAGCGAAGCGAGGAAGAAATGTTTCGCTTTCACATCAGCAAAATGAGTTCAAGGAGAAAACGAATAGTAATATAGAGTCGTGACGTGACGTGTTACGTGTTGCAACAATTTCAGCCTAGCTGAGATCATCTTATCTTATCCGTCGAATGGCGATCCAACGTACGTATATCATTGGAGTGAGGGGAGTTTTTGCGTGGAGTTTTGATTCGAACAGAGAGCGAAGGACAGAGCGCCACGTGCATTAACAGGAAGCACAACCTTGTTTGCCAATTGCAACTAATTAATGGAATGCCAATTTTCCACAAGTAAGAAAATAAACAACTAATCAGAACATTTATTTTATAATGTTCAGTTACTTGTCACAACAACTTTATATTTCATTGCTACATCAAATTTTAAACAATTTTATTTTTTATTTTAAAAAAAAAAAATTGTTTTCTGGATTAAGATCGAACAGCCGATAGTAAACAACACACAAGACCGCATAGATAAGTTATAGAATATCCATATTCATGTTGTAGGATACAGCCGAGCGAATTCGCATCCTCTGAGATATCTCAAACTTTGCGTGACTTTTTGGAATATCTTAACCGTTCAAATACGGTCTGCACGAATCTCAAAGCACAAATAATACTGGGCCCCTACGTCCCCCGAATAGGCACCAGACACGTCGGTCACGCAAAAATTGAGATATCTCAGATGATACGCACCCCAGCCGAGCCGAGTGAGTATCTAGAACCATGGACCAGTATCCTCTGCGGAGTTCCCCCCTGCGGAGCTGTACGGAATTGATCGGACGGCTCAGATTTAATCTCAGCCAGTGAGTACTCGGATGATGGAAGGGGCAGTATTAATTTTGCTTTAAAATTCGTGCCAAAATCTTATTTGGTCCGTCCGATAAAAAACGAACGGACAAGATTAAAAAAACCGCACAGCTCCGCAAGTAAAAACTCCACAGAGGATGCGATTTCCTAGAAACATCTTGAAATTGAAGCATATCTGATGGATGGTTGCATTCTTCAACTTTATCTTGAAGAAAACCTAACATTCTTCTAATTTGGTACCAGTGATCAAGTTCTAAATTGTTTTTTAATCAGCAATCAATCAATTTGTTTTAAATGTTGGTTGTGTTATTAAAATATTTTCATATCATTACAATTACACCGTTAGTTTATTACTGTGCTTTTATAATTTTGAATGGAATAAGAAAAACAAAATTCATTATAGGGCGTTATTTTTTAGATTATGCTCTCTTTGTTAATTAAGAGCAAAAGGGAGTACAACGGATATCTCCAGTTTCGTGGAGAATGGAGATTGTTTGAACTTCTTTTTGTAGGAAATAATGGAGTTGTCCAGCTTCCTTTTACTTGTTATTGCTGACTTGCTCTACTCCAGTCTCTAGTACTCTCCACTTCTCCAGTCTCCACTCCCAGGGGCCAGGCGGTGATACGGTGATACCTCACCAAACCAAACCAAACCACCACCCGACCCCACAAACTGACACACACTAATTGTCTCTTCTCTTCTCTTCTCTACAATCAATCGTCGATCGATCCATAATTCCATACTCGACAGTTTACAAAGAAAAGAAAAACTGCTTTTAGATCGTAAGTTCTTTCCACTTTCTTTCTTGCTTGCTTCTCATCAATATCTTTTTCAAATCTGGGTTTTGTTCAAGAATCACTTCAAATAAGTAGTAGGCGAGCGTCGAGCGAGATTGCTTGCTTGCCCTCTATCAAACACTCAATTTTTCTCAAATTAAAACCAGCGATTGTATGTGTATCTTAGCAGGTCCCAGGTAGGGTAGGTAGGTACCTATGGCCGGATGCTCTCCACCAAACCATAACCATAACCATAACCAGTCACGTGCCGACACGATATGCCGAATGGAAGCTGCAAGTGGGACCCACACTGTCAAAATTGTAGCCTACTCCCTCTCCAAGGGCCTTGGCATTGGTAACTCTATAGAATGTGCAAAATTCTCCTTGTATGGCCATCAGTGGGCCCTCCTTTATTACCCCGATGGCATCTACACACGACAATTCAACTACTGTATTTCCTTCTATCTCAAGCTTCTCACTGAAATTCGTGAAGGTAAAACCATTTCCCATCTTCATTCCTGTCTATTGGGGTTTTAAACAAACCTATTTAAATACTGTATATTTCATCTTTAAACAGTGAGGTTTTTGCCACTTGCTCAATAGCTTTGCTTGAGAGTGCATTTGTACAATTACATACTCACACTTACAGTTCTCCTGATCTATTGATCTGCTTCCTTAAGTGTTCAACTAAAATCAAGCAAAATAAAAAAAATATATATACAAATGTCGGGTTCAGAATTTGCAATTTTGTTAACTTGGTATAACAAGGTTGTGGTCACCTAGTCATTATTTGTTTGACGCTACCTTCAATGGTCAGGTGACCCTAATAGCCAAAAAATTGGAGCAGGCATCACTCGCTAATACCAGAATTATTGGTTGTTGTTTGCAAATGCAATAAAAAATAGCAAATCCTCTTCTTTCTCTTTTGCAAATTATCCTGGGCCTTTTGGCATAAATTGTTTGTAACAAGCATGCAATCAGAAAGTGGAGACTAGGGTTATTAATTTTATGAATCTTGTTTCATTGCTTTGACGAAGCAAAGAGTGGGAGTAGTATTAAGTGGCTTTTATAATAAAATGATGCAGGCTTCATTGGATTTCAATAAGCCTAAATATGAAAGGTCGGTGTTTGACTTTGACCTAGCAAATAACATTGAATTAATTTATCTGAAACAGGTGAAGGTGAAATGAAGGTTGTTCTTGAGTTTAGGCTGCTTGATGATAAAGGCAAAACATCAACTGACGCATCAAAGAGTGCACGAGTGACATATTTGAAAAAAGGAGATATTAAGGGGTTTGATGAGTTTATGAATCGGTACTTTGGAGAACATTAAGTTTCTTAATTCTTATGTTTAGATAGAGGTGGATTTTGGTAATTTGACTTTATGAAAGCAGCCTTTCATAGAGTAAATATGGAATTTTGAGCCTAGCCTATTTGTGAGTTGACCCTCAATTTCCCAAATGAACTATTTTCTTTTCTCAGTAATTCTCTTGACTATGACTAGATATATAAAAAGGCAAATACAGTACATATCTATTGAAAACGAATTAATTTTGATAATTGGGTGCTACAGCCCTTTGGGTTGTTCATATGCGGATGGGTTAGGTTCAAACCTGTACCTTTGGACTTGCTATTTGGTTTAGTTTGACCCAAGCCGTCTAATTTCTGTATAAATTTGCTGACACAACTATCCACCTATCTTAGATTCATAATTGTGATAACTAAAAACTTACACCTATGTTTTGCTAACAGTTCATACTTGGAGGCATCGAATTTCATTAAGGATGACAGTTTTACAGTGAGGTGTACAGTACGGGTCATAAAACCATGGTATGAAGAGGTAGTCAAGAGGCCAAGAGTGCTGGTACCTGCTCCTGATTTACACGAACACTTTGGTTATCTCTTGGAGACTGGAGAAGGGTCCGATGTCATGTTTAGGTAACTTGTTTGCCACTCTTTTCCAACCAACTGTGTTGGTTATTGTTCTTTTAAGGGGGGAATCTTGCAAATTGCTCTGGGTTTATATGGATTGCTGTGGCTGATTGACCTTTTTTTTTATCATTATCTTCTTTGTTCCAGTACCAACCTGACCAATAGTGTATGAAATATGTAAAACTACAGGGAATGTTTTTTTAATTTACTCCAATAATGTAATGGAAACATCTTTTATTCTCATTTTTCTTTTTTTAATGAACTTCAGGCTCAGTGATGGTGCAGCATTTAATGCACATAGGCTCATTCTAGCAGCCCGTTCTCCAGTTTTTCGGGCTGAGTTATTCGGCCCTATGATGGAAAGCAAAACCAACTGCATAAACATCCAAGACATGGAGGCTTCAGTTTTCAAGGCCTTGCTTCACTTCATATATACTGATTCAGTACCAGAACAATATGTTGAGTCGCATGCATTGGCACAGCACCTACTTGTAGCTGCTGATCGGTACGGGATGGAGAGACTAAAAGTAGCTTGTGAGGAGAAATTGTCTGGTGGCGTTGATGTGGATAATGTTGGGACTACCTTGGCTTTGGCCGAGCAGCATAATTGTGTGCAGCTAAAATCGATTTGTCTTGATTTTATCAGTAGGTATCAGTGGGTTTAACTTCATATTGACTAAGTTGTTTACTTATCTGACGGGCATTCTGGAGTTGTGCTAATATAATATTAGGAGGAGAGTATACGAGTTTGTGTAGGCACTTGTATTTTATTTTAAAAAGTAGTCCCTTTGTTAGATGAATTTCTAATGCTATGACAGTTGGTAGTTTTATGTGATGGCAATAAACTTAATTTTTATTTCATGGTTAATCTTCGTAATTTCAGCGATGGGTACTCATCTTAAATGACTTATTTGCAGCACAAAAATGGGAACTGGTGCTTGATCTACTTTTTTTTATTATGACTTGCTTGAAGAATTTTTTAGAATGGGCACTTAAATATTTGCTAAAAATGCTGTTATAGGCCAACCTGATTACAAGGATTCTTCTTGCATGTGATCAATCATTCTATCTTTTTGTATACAATAATTGATATACATATAATCATACACAGTTACATGATCAATTGGATTCTTTAACTTTTTTTATTGATTTATGCTTGTTAACAGTCTAAATTTGTCAAATAAATTACATAACAGTTCCATGGACTGCTACTCAAGACTGCCAATGTATTAAACAATGTAAAAGGAAAAAAAAATGATGGAAAAGTTATTGAACAGGCAAAATTTCAATTAATATGTAAATCTACTATTTCTTTTCACCCAAGGAGCACTGTTTTAACCTCCCTCCTAGTCCTGACATTCAAAATTGAACCATAGAAATAACTGGCAAAAATGGTAGGCATGACCAAAAGGAAGAGGAAAAAACAAATACAGTGTACAAGTTAAGATGGAGCAGTTTGCAATTCTCGAACGTGAAGAGGAATCGCGGGTCGCCAGGTGGTTCCATTAGGGTTATCCATCAACGCAATGCCTAGCACTTCTAAATCCCTCCTTATCTCATCTGATCTCTCAAACTGTTTCTGTTTTCTTGCTGAAGTCCTCTCTTCTATTTTTTCCAGTACTTGTGCTTCTGTCAGGCCAGCTCGTACTAATGCTTTCTCTCTTAACTCTTGCAAAACCTGCAAACAAATTGATTTTTGACAGAACCTATCAATCCAAAGAAATATGTAATCACACCTGCTTTCTGAAAAGATTAATTTTTTTATTTTAGTTGGAACCTAAAAGACATTTGGCTAATACTCCAATCTGACATCACGGGTAGGGTAGGGCTATTCCTTCTCAAGAGCAAATAAAACACACACACACACACACACCACAATTTAAGCACATCAAAGAGTAAATCCAACTAAATGAATATTGTAACATCAACCTCAGAATAACTAGCAGGCATTAGACCCAGAAGACCAAGCACAACTCTAAGCTGTTTTTCCAGAGCATATAGTGACTCCAATCTTCTTTCTTGACGTTTCCCCTGTTTACAAAGATTTTAAAAAGTCAAAGGAGAAACAGAAGACAATCTTTAACCTAATGCCTTATTATAAATCACTGTATGTAATGATCAGGTTTTCTATTCAAAAGAGAGAAAAAAAATTGCGTTAACTGTCAACCCAAATAAAAGCAAACAAAATTATAATCCCTTAAGATACCATTCCATTGTACAATGAACACTTTTAATTCTCTTGACTCATATTATCTAAAAAATATAATAAAAGGAGATTTATACAAGTTTATGAATTTTTGGTAGGAGCTTCAAAGACTAGATATAATAATACCGACAAAATCTTAAGATTCTAGAATATGGATACAGAAAAATAAACAAAGTGATACCTTACGAGTATGTAGGAGGTCGTTCATGAGCTTCAATGGATCAGAAAGAACGGCCAATACCATGGCTGTGTGGAGGTCGTCAGACATACAGTAATTCAATTCTTTGTTCAATTTTATTAGACACTCCGATGTTTTAGGAGGCGGAAATTCCTCTGTAATTGATCTTTTTTCAGCGGAAAGAAGTTCTTCACATTCATGTAAAGTCTACAATAATAAAAAAAAAATAGAAGGATTTGCTTCAGATGTCGCAAAACACACACACACACACACCATATATAGCATAGCAGCAATTCACCAGCCCCATGGAAACAGATCTCAATTTTTTATATTGAAACATCTACCCAAGCTGCTGAACAGGGGCGGAACTAGAAAATTTGAATAGAGGGGGCTAATCTATAAAATGCATAATATATGTAAAAGACAAAAAAAATGTTCATGACCTTACAAACATCAAATCGAGCTCTTACCACTAGACCACAAGCACATATTTGTCAATTTATAAGCGGGGCTAGATTATATAAAAGCTTAACAAAACAAAATTTTAATTAAATTTTACTATACATAATTAAAAAAAATTAAATCATTGGGGGTGGCTTAGCACCCCTTGACATACATGTAGATCCACCCCTGCTGATGAATTTGATCTACCTATCAATATTTTGTAGAAAACAAAATTTCATATTTTTTAAGATTCTTTTCACTATTCTCTAGATAGGGAGTCAGAAAACCATTGATTTAGAAGTTTGTATACTGTCTGGATAAGAATGGATTTTCCCATATCGAAAAAAATAGTCACAGAATCCTTAAAATGGTGAAACAGAAGGCAATTGAAATTTGACATTGGTAAAACAAAAGGCCAGTTGAAGATTTAGAAGCTTCTATTATTTTAGAACAACCTTGAACACACTAATGCATCATCTGATGGTGTTTTATTGAATTTTATCTTAATTACAGAATTTAGTTCCCAACCTGATAAATATAAAATAGACGATCTGAAGCGGTGTCAAGTTGCTCATTTGAGTAACTGATAGTGGTACGATAGTGTGTACCAAGCAAGAAAAACCTCAAAGCCAGGGCATGGTATAGCTCCATTACCTGAAAGTAATAACTTACATTTTCAACACGTCAAAAGCTAAAATACAAAGAACGAACCGAAGGTAAAAAGAGTCGAATGAATAAAAGGTTGTTTTTTTTTTTTTTATTTCCAAAGACATGGAAAAGGTAAAAGAGTTTTAGTACAATGAACAAAGCACCAGAGTATAGTACAATGCAAAGACTAACGCCGACTTTTGAGGGGCATGCATAAGCCAAATGCAGCAATTCTCACAATACCCACTAAAAGTAAAATATTGTATATACATATGCCCAAAAAAGAAAAGAAGAAGTTTGGAGCATATTTTTCAGTTTTTGCAGGGACATAGGTGGTAACAGTGTCTATTATGCCTGGTGTTGCTTTTCAATTGGTCACATTTCATATTAGCAAATGGTACGGGTGAGAAAATAACTGGATGATTCTTGTAGACATTACCTGGCGAATTGTGGTGAAATTTTTCAATGATTTGGACATCTTCTCCTTGTCTACATTGACAAAACCATTGTGCACCCAGAAACGCACACAGCTCTCCCTGCAGGCTGCACAGCTCTGCGCAATCTCATTTTCATGGTGTGGAAATATGAGGTCTTGGCCGCCACCATGTATGTCAACTATGTGGCCGAGGTACGCATAGCTCATAGCGCTGCACTCTATGTGCCAGCCTGGCCGCCCTTGGCCCCACGGGCTCTCCCAGCTTGGTTCTCCCTCCTTAGCCGCCTTTAATCAGTGAAAAGAGAAAAAAATAAATAAATAACTCATACTTTTAAAAAAAAAAAGACAAAAAGGGACTGTTTTGGAAATATAGTATATTAGAACTGAAGACGGCTATTCTTACTTTCCATAGAGCAAAATCAGCTGGATTTCTCTTTCTTTGATCAACCGCAACTCTCTCCCCTGCTCTGTTGTCTTCTAGGCTTCGGCCAGACAGCTGCCCATATGCTGGGAACTTATTCACTGAGTAATATACATCTCCGTCTACTACATATGCACAGTCATTTTCTATAATCTGTAATCAGGAAAAAGAAGAGAAGGCAAAAATAACTCATTTAAGGCATGAGTTACTCGAACTGAGCAATTGAGTGCCACTTAAACCCAACTAAACCTTCAAATTTGTACTTGATCCAATTACTATGAATTAGTCTCAAATTAGTATTGAGTTTCTTTTTTAAACAAACAGTAAGATGCCTGATAAAAGGCTGAAACAAAAAAAGGGGAAATAATTGGTCACACTGGTAAACAACTGTAGAAAACACGTCATAGGCTATTAGACCCATTCTGCCTGTACCTGTTTTGTCTGATACTAACCAAAGCAAAGATCACAATCCTTGGGGGTAACACCACTTTCCTGTGCAGGCACACAAACGAGAAAATGATATTGAATAAATAAACAATTAAAAAAGCATCTTACCTTGCTGATCATGTCTATAATTTGAGTGATATGATCTGAGACACGCGGTTCGTAGGTGGGAGGCAAGCATTGGAGGGCAGACATGTCGAAATGGAACTCATGACAGAAACGTGCACTTAGTTCAAGTGGGTCTTCACTCAACTCTTTCGCCCTTGCAATTATCTACATTATTTTTATCAAAACCAAACGACAACTTCATAAAACCCTAAACCTGAAGGAATAATATAATAATAAGGAAATTGGTACAGTGAGCAAAGTGAGATTGATTGATTGATTGATTGATTGATTATAAAAGAACTTAGATGACCTTATCATCGATGTCGGTAAAATTGCGAACATAAGATACATTATATCCTCGGTATAGCAAATACCTGTACAGAGTAAACAGGATTATTGTGAGTGCAAGAATTTGGGAATAAAGTGAAGGAGTCAGGAATTTGGAAACCTGAACAAGACATCGAAGGTGACATAGGCGCGGGCATGGCCTATGTGGCTGAAATCGTAAGGCGTAACGCCACACACATACATTCCCACTGCCTTTGAGGTTGGATCCCTGGGCTGGAATAGCTCCTTGGTCTTGGTCATGGTGTTGTACAAGTACAAGTCCTTGTAAAAATTACCACTGTTAGTGATGGTACTGGTACTGGTACTGGTACTGGTACTGATGGGGGATGAAGATGAAGAGGCGGTGCATAGACATAGTGGTCGAAATGGAAATGGAAATGGAAATGGAGAGGAGAAGTGTCTTGAGCTTGTGGCAAGGGAAATTAGGGTTTGAGGCGCGCGAGAAGGAGAGAAGGAGAAGAAGCGGTTGAGAGAGGCAGAGGCAGGGGCCAGCGCCATTCCCATTGGCGGCTTGCTTGGCCTTGGTACTCCTCTCCGCTGCTAATAGGAATAGGAATAGGAATATAGGAATGAATATAGGATAGATGATATTTTACTCCAATCCATTATAGCAATTAGGAAACCGTTTCCTTCTTTTATTTTCTTTAATCTAAAGCATCAAGGTCCAAGCAATTAAGCAAATTCAAACTCAAATTTATATGATTATGAACACAATTCTATCACTGAGGGATCCACTTATTTAATTTTTTTATTACACTGAATTACACTTTATATTTTTAAATTTTTTAAACTTCAAACAGTCAATTCAAACTATTCAACATAATCTCCATATTAAAATATACTTGAAGACTAAATTTTACATTTATTTGAATTTTTTAATATTTATTAAGTATTTTAGGGTTAATTTCTTGTGTGCCCTTCAACTCTTACTTATTTTCTTATTTTTCCTTCAAGACTTCAATATATCATATTTACCTCTCAACTCTTCTTATTCTTTCTTATTTACCCTTACAGGTAGTCAACACACTTTAATTTTAATATTTTCAATTATACCCCTCATTTATTTCACCTTCATTAATTAAAACAAATGAAAAGCCTGTGAGAGAGACAATGGTGATCTCATCTAAAAAAATGGAAAAAGAAAAGACAATGGTGATCTTATCCTCACAAGACATTTGCAACCGTGATTCCAGTCAACAAAATTTATACAAGTTTGAAATTATCTCAGTGTAGATAGAAGTGATCAATAGAGCCTCGTTCATAAGACAAACTTCAATTGTCACATCCTATCCAAACTCTTTTTATTCAGGTATCTGTTGTGCGAAATATAGAATACAACAAGATATTAGTAAAAGAAATGTATAATGCACCATATGGATCAGGGAGGAAACCAGAGACATGAAAAGAAGCAAAATAATTTATCATTTGTAGAAAGTGGGGAGGGTTGGATTCTTTTCAAGTAATTTGTTAGTGGCTGGCATTCTATTAGAAAGGTCGAGACACACAGAGAGTGGGCTAGGAGTGGAAATTTATCATCTTTTTTTTGTATATTAATATTTAATAACAGTCATTTTTTTAAGTTGATATAGTGTTGTAATAATAAAGATAGGATTGTAGTGTTATAGGCTTGAAGAGATGTAAATAACCTTATTTAAAAAAATATATTAATACAAATGTTAAAGGCTTTTCCCTTTAACCTTAAGAAAACAAATTTAGCATATTCTATTTTGTGACCACAAAGTGTTTGTTGAATTTGTCTGTACAAACTTAACAAAAGTTGTCTCCATAAGTTTCATATTAGCATTAAGGTTAGGGTATTGTATTATTTTCTTATTTCTATAATTTTCTATTTTACTTGGTACAGGTTATGGGAGAAAGAACAATAGAAAGAGGAATAGAGAAATTTCAGTACTAAAAATCAGACGAGGGTTGTCACCATGGGACATGTCAGCAATGTGTTGTCAGTTGTCACCATGGGTTGATTAATTTAATCAACTATCAAAATACATACGTCGACAGGAAGGATAATGAGAAGATCTATTTCATATTTATGCCCTGAGTTAGCAAATACCATTCTGGAAGTCATCGAACTCAATAGTTCGATGGTGAATTCTCATCATCCTTTTCATTTAGAAGGCCATTATTACTTTTATGTCTCCCTCCGTAATTTTTATTTATTTCATAGTTAGACACTCTGATTAGCAAATGCACTTTGGAAAAAATTCCTTTTGCTCTGTGCGTTCCATACGTATTTTATTGTCTCTCTCACATGCCTTTCATTTGCTATAATTGAAGGAGATGAAATAAATGAGGGATATAATGGGAAATATTAAATTTAAAGTATGTGAACTAATTGTAAAGTATAAATAAGAAAGAATGAGAAGGGTTGAGAGGTAAATATAATATATTAGTTTTGAAGGGTAAATAAGAAAATAAGTAAGAGTTGAAGGGCACATAAGAAATTAACCCTTATAAAATTGTTGTTTTCAGACTATTAAATTTGTGTACCCATCTTAATAAATAGTGAGCAAATTAAAAAAATATATAAAATTTGATATGCAACCACATTTTAATATATCCATCATGTTGAACAGTTTGAATCGACTGTTTGAACTTTAAAAACATAGGGTGTAATCTGATATCATCAAAAAAATAGTGTAAGTGGATCCCTCCTCTTTTATCACATTATATGATATGAATAGAATTTGCAAATTTACTTTAACCCTAACAGTGTTAATTTTCCAAATTCATCCAACTGTAATCTAGTGCACTCCAATCCATTTAGATATTTTACATGCTTATTTTGCTGGTGAAACGGGTCAGTGTTATGAATTTTTTTTAGAAATTTAAACTGTTAAAACTGATATACTCTGCGAGTAATATGTATACATGCATAATTTCAAAATTCTGAATTCATTTAGTAAAAAATTAAACCGTAAAAAAATAATTACATTGAAATAACTTATAAAAATTCATTTTATTTTGGTACAGGCCGTAGGCATTTGCCGTTTGATTTTATACTATATAAAACTTCAAGCGGAAAAGATACCGATTATCATTTTTTTTACAAAAAATGTAAGTATCGAACTAACGTTTCGGCACACCTTGGATGATCCAAATCTGTTAAAATTCGAGACAAATAAACAGTGTTCCTGAAATTCCTGCAATTCGGATCCAGTCATCGAACTGTTCCGAGATACGTGTGCAGAAAAACTAGGTGTTCCGAGATGCGTGCACAAAAAAACTGAACGGGTGAGATTTCGAATTTCAGCCGATATAAATTCCACCTTGGATTGCATTGAAACTTTGGTTCGGTACATCCTCTTTCACGCCGTTGCACAAGGCTACACAGTTTGTAAAAAAAAAAAATGTACTGAATCAAAGTTTTGTACACCCATTTTTGTGATCTTTTGCGGTAAGTTTTTTTTTTACGTGAAAAGGGAGATATCAAATAAAAATTTCGGCACACTTCCGGAGGTGCTTGGGTTTTTGAAGAAAAAAAGAAGAAGGTTGATTCGATACTTACGTCTTCTTTTAAATAGAAGTAATTTATCTATTTTTCTATAATTATTATTTTTAATTACGAAAAATAATTCTTCTTCCTCTATTATAAGCTCCCTCTTTTTATCCAAAAAAACAGAAAAGAAAATGAGACACGTGACATGTATCTTGAAGATGTGACATGCAAATTAGATCTGCACCTCTTTGGAGACATAGTCTGCATGTCACTCTTACAAAATCAGATTAAATCTCCGTACGTATCAGCTAGATTTTGATATATTTAAAAAAAAAAAAAACTTGAATAACACTGAATTTTTCAAAAGCCTAAAAACGAAAATTCGGCTCTCTTCTTCTATTTTATTCCGATTTTATCGGAATTTATACCATATATTTTCCGCAGACAAATAAATATAATGTATGAATGAATGGGTCAATAAATAGGGAAATTAAGGGCAAGGCTGCTGGTAGCAATAGCTATAGCCTATAGCATCGATCCCTGCAGAAATTTGGCTCACGTTCACAATTCATTCCCAATAATTAATCACTTGTTTTTTTAGTGCATGCTTTGGACAATTGCACTGGAATTATTTATTTTTAAAGGCTCGTTTTTACGAGCAAAATAAATTTTTTGTCAAGCATGCGAATTGGATCCTTCATATCTCAATATGACAATATCTCATCTCTGAGACTCTGACTGAATTTATATATCGTCAAAAATACCGAAAAGGAAGAAACAAGTATCTCATATCTGGCATTAGAATTCACATCCTCTCTCTTACTGCGCAAGAGAATCTTTTACAATTGTTGAATCTGGATCATTCATTTTAACTTGACATGAATCTCAAAGTCCAGTAATATTGAACTCTATTTCTCCGAATCTCAAACCGTAAAGTGATACGCATGCTCTCTAGTAATCTGCATTAAGTCCTCTTTCACTTGTTTTTTCCTTGCAGCTGAGAGTAATCTGCATTTATTTAATTCTAAACCATCGAACAATTTAAGAATAATAATAAGAACCAGCTCACAATCAGGTCAATTGGAATTCACATTCGATCCTCTCCATTAACACTTTGATCGGAAAGGGTGAAAGAGCGTCAAACGCAAAATCGAATCAGAATTCCATCTCGCACACTTGATCGGAAGAGAAGAAGAAGCGAGAAAAGAGTTCAGTCCACGCGACTTTTGGACCCCCAAATCGCGTTAGGAAATCCCACTCAAAACGAAGGTATTTGACGAGAATCAACTGTTCGCTGGTGAGAAGACGCATCTGCCCTCTTCGTTGCTCTCTCCGTTCATCAACTGTACGGGGTGAAATTGATCTCTTTTTTTTCACACTGGAAGCTCCGACAAGGTATTCAGATGCTTTCTCAGCACTTCTATCGCTCTTTAGTATATATTTTTTTTTCAATTCAACATTTATTTTTCTTCTTCTGAGCAAAACCCTAACAGTAGCAACTTCTGTAAATTCAATGAATATGGTGGGTGGGCTTTCTTCTGTTGAAAATGAATTCTTCTAACTTATAAATGGCTTCCGATTAGAAAATTTCAATTAGAAATTATTTCTATTCATCTCTTTTCTAATGAAATGAACTCATTTTCATGCCTCATTGTTTCCGATCATAGTGTAATACTGCCCCCAAGGCCCAAGCTAGTCTGAATCCTAAACCTGCTTGAGATTTATTGAAAGAATTTAAGGAGGGCCCGAATCCACTCAATTGACCGCCTTCTTCAACTTATTTGTTCAAACTTCAAACCAACCAATGTTAATTTTAAATTACTTACTTTAAAATTCTTTCAACTATAAAAAAAAACGTTCAAAATCTCAAAATTATACCTTAAACATCATATCACATCACATCACATCACATCACAGTTTTCTCAATAAAGTAAAATAGAATAAATGAACAACACTAGAAAACCGAGTGCGTATCCTCCGAGATATCACAATTTGCGCAACCGACGTGTCCGGTGCCTATTTGGGGCGGCATAGGGGCCAGTATTTTTTTAGCTTTGAGATTCATGCAGAACGTATTTGAACGATTGAGATATTTCAAAAAGTCACGTAAAGTTTGAGATATCTCAGAGGATGCAAATTCTAGAAAGGAACCGAATCATTTGTCCCCAGAGGGCAGAATTTTCTTGTCCCTGAGTCGCTGACATATGAATCCGCAGTAAAACTAAAATTAATATTTAAATATTTAAATCCATCTGGACTCACGCGTCAGCCGCACTGGGAGCGAAGTGCGAACCAATCGGCACCTATAAATTAAAATATAATTTGATTTGTATAATTCAGTTCTAATTCACTAGATATCATCGATAGGTTTGATTTGTATTTCGAATAAAATTTTTTATTTTTGTATTTTGGATTTTAACATGGGCGAAGTGCGAACCAATCGGCACCTATAAAGTTTAAACTGGTTTGTACTTTGTAGGCATGCATGAAAAGGCGAATTGGAAAATCCGGATACACCTAATTAAAGCGTAGTCAGTACATAGGAATAGGACAGTAGTCAGTACTCCGGTATACTAGTCAAATCTTTCCTATACACGATCGCATGTTGCATTTCATATGCCAACAGCCAACTGTAGTTAGTAGTTACTTACATCTCTACCACCAAAACAAGGGTTTAAAAGAATTTAAAAATTTGAAAATAAAATTTTCAAATTAACATCCTTTTAAATGGACACAGTTCAAGTCCCAACAAGAAGTGTTTTTTGTAAATTGTAATCCGTGGAACGCGTCGTCAAAGACTATGGAGAAGATATCATCCTCCTGTGGCTGTCACATAAGATCTAAAGGAGCTTGTTCGGTGTAGGAACAACGGATTCATTCAACAGTGATATATATGGTCTTTCTGACGAAAAGTCCCACCTCTCTCTCTCTCTTTAATTTCTCTGTCTGTGGGCCCCAGATGAAAATAAAAGACCTGCACACTGACAGATGAACAGGGATTTTTTACATTTACTACAGGGAATCACAGACACAGTCACAGTAATAGAGAGAGAGAGAGAGAGCAAAAAGCTAAAAAGCAAAGGACCAATCAACATTTTGCCCTCCCCCCCTTCTCTCTAAAATCCCCTCATCTGCAATTTTATAAAATCCTCAGCCTGCCTTGGTTTCTTTGTATACTCCTTTCTCGCACTGCCCACTGCCCAGTGCCCACTGCAATTATTGGATTGGAAAAGAGCCGACCCTTTTCTTTTCTTTTCTTTTCCACCTGCTCTGTTTCTTTGTCAAATTGGAAGCCAAGGTGTCACTGGGCCATGAACGGTGGTTCGTGGCCGCCAAAATGCAGCTCCGGCTGGTCGCCGGTGCCGACGGAGGCCGCGATCCCCGCTCCTTCTCAGCCTCAGATGGGAATGAACTCCATAATCCCTGCGCGCCTTCCCATTTCGCAAGACCTACCCCTACCCTTCTTCAACGCCTTTCAAAGCCCCCCACCTTTTCCTCTATCATCTCCCAACCTACATTCCCATAATACCCTTCAACTCAATCCCCATGCTCTCGCTTCTGCTCGTCCTCTTCTCCAAACTCATGCAAAACAGCCCCACAACTTGCTTTTCCAAACCACTTTCCCCAAAACTGGTACGTCTATGTGCTATACAATTTCTGCTTCATATGATTATATAACATGTATCATGCTGTTTGTCTGGTTCTAGATCTTACAGGATTGACCAGCAATGTATATCAAAGAAGAAGATTGTATTTTACAGTAAACAAAAATGCCAAATAAACAAAAAAAATTAACTATTACTATGGTATCAGGTACATCTTTGTACTAATACCTCTACTGGTATGCTGGCAGCAATCTGCTGTTTATTACAAATATGGGTACTGTTATCAACTGTTCTACCGCTCCAGTAACAGTACCCAGTGGTTCTAATTAGCGCTGATACACCACTTCTTCTTAGTGTCATAGAATTGTCAGTCTTGATTGGCTGGAACTTATCCTCAAAGATTGCTTATATTTTAATCTCTTTTTTTTGCATTAGGAAATATAGGTCACACCCAGAGTGCTTATCGGGTACAAACGCTAGATTTTCGGGCTCCCCAGAAAACACCCGTTAATGCAACATTGTCATCTTGGCATGGTGACCAGCGAATCGTCTTTTGCTTGAACACTGGTTTGTGCGGCGCTCATCTTCTCTTAGTAATTTAAATTTGGGAATCAGATGGGAATACAGTTTGGAATTAGTGCATCTTCTTCTTACCAATTTCAATTTAAATCCAGGATTCAGTGGGATGTAGAATTTTTTAGTTTGTAGATTATTGCTAATAATTGCTGCAAATTTAATTCAGTTGGAGAGTTGTTTTTTGCTGATTCGGGACATCTTGGAGTTGTTTGCTTTTGTCATAGGTCTAAAATGTCCGTGGCCAAGTTTTGTGAGGTATGCACAAGTTATCTAGTGAATTTACATTTTATTACCAAACTATAGGTGCTATTTACTCCTGAATCTGTTTTTTTTGTCATTTGATGTCTTTGTTTGGGGACCTGAATCAGCTGGTGTATTAGCAACTCTTAACAGACATATGTAAACATGCATGTGCACACACATTCACTTATCTGTACTCTGCATAGCATTCAATAATCAGTTGATATGATCCAGCTGAGCCGTACCCAGACCATATCTAACAGGCATCAAAATCTGCTACAGTAGTAAAACTTGTATTCATGAATAATAAGCAAGTACCTGAATTTGAAAGGTGTATTGTAATTAGTCTCGTTATATGTAAAGGAACCATTTTTACTGTATTTACATTTTGTAGCATTCCGGGGGCATTTCTAGTAAGGCCGGTGACAGTGTGTACATGGAAAATGGCATGACTATTTCCCGCTGGGCCCGACATTTTCTAGGAGTAAGTGTCTCATTTGTCTTATTTCTTATTTAACAGGACCTTTTTCAAGCACTAGATCAACTACAACAACCATTTAAAACAAAATATAAGGAAATAAAACGGGTGCTACTCATAATATTTTCAAGTAATGTCCAATTTCCTAATTTGGTTCCTGTAGGTTCATAGCACTTACTGGGATTGGCCAGATAACTCATCTTTACAAGCATCTGTGATTCAATCAAGTTCTCTAGATGGGTCTGTTTTTCGATCCAATAACAAGGCTGTTTACCAGAACCAGCTCCACAGGGTAGGTCCCACCAATTCAGAGACCAGTACTGCACTAAATAGAAATCTGAACGATTATAACAGCTCTTTATCACCAAACTGGACCTCAGCTGCACAAAAAGGAAAAACCAGTACAAGTATACCAAAAAATGGGTTTCAGTTGGTCTCCCATAGTGCAAATGTATCCAATTTCATGGGACAAGGTGTAAGTCTCGGGAATAGTTCCAGGAATGAAGAAAACATCTCTTCTTCTCCTTTTGCTTCGAGATTTGAATTGAAGCTCGGACAACCGCCTAACCTTATTAATAACTCATCAAAAGTCGTAAACCCAACTTCCTTGCAACGCACCACTGCACTTGATGTGCAAGCAACACACTTTTCCCAGACTACAGTGAGTAAAGGTGAGTGTAATTATACAATCTTTCGAATAATTTTACATGGCTTGACTAGTGCAGTGTCAGAGTAATTTGGTATCATTTCTGCCAATTCAATTAAGCCAAATTGAAACTCAATTACCCCTGAATTTTGAAATTGTAAATATAATTTTGTTGTCCTCTTCTAACTTGTCATTACTAATAAGGAGCCAATGAAAGAATAGGCTCAAATAATATGATAAACTGTTGCCGGTTGTCACTAAATTAGTTTTCCAATTGTTGAATGATGTGTTATTTTTTGTGTTTTTTCTTTATTTGGACAATGCTTGTATTATCTCCTCTTTCCCCCCCCTCTTTCTCTATCTGTATTCTTTTTATTTAGCTTAACGAAAATAAGTAAGCAATCGCTTACCATTTAAAAAAAAATGATGCGTTATTTGCTTTGATGCACTGTGACTACAGGTTTCTCTTCAAATGAAAACTCTGGACGTTTGCAAATTCCTCAAAAGGAAGACTCACGCCTCAATCAATTTCTGGTAAATACAATACCTACAAATACACATCCACATAGAACCTCGCCTTCTGATGACTTTACTAGCGACCCAACCAAAAACTCACTTATCTCTCTGTTTCTCTCTCACCTTGAGAGGAAAAATCCGGTGGAATCAGGCGATGATATATTAGGAAATAGTACTGAGTTTGTAAGGGGCTCAGATGAAAAGGCACTGGATAAATGCAAGAATGGTTTTGTCAGAATAGATGATGAGAATTCTAACTTAGGCTCCAATTCAAATATCTCTCGCGCTGGTGGATTTACTTGCAATGTTAGTGATGCTTTGAGGACTTATTCTCCAAATTCAGAGAGCCTGGTAAAGCACTATTTTGTTATTTATTAATAAGTGATCACTATGTCATAGAACAAAGATAGTCATGAATCTTCTAACTTTTTTTTTGATTAAATATGATTGTTATTTGATACAGAACCTCAAGCACCATGGTTTTGACCTCACGGATAATTCATGGTATAAACCCGAAAGATGTGCAAGAGTTTGTGAAAATAACCATCTGCATGGAAGAATGTGCTGCCTCTCAAATCTGAAATTCCAAAACTCATCTGGCCAAGATAATAACAACAAAACATTGCATGAGGAGCGTGTCCACAAATTTCAATGTGGTAATCACAGTGATGTGTGCAAATTTCCAGTTAGGTGCATACCCTCTTGCCTGGTTTGTTCCAGAGAGCGGTTAAGTGCATGCTGTATCTGTGACAGTGAAAAACCACCATGCATCAGGTTACTTCTTTTCTAAACTTCTACTGTTCTGGAGTACTAGTACAAGTAGTAGCTTCCAGTAAGGGTGCTATTTTAGCATGATGCTCACCCATTTTTTTTTTTTTTTTTCAAATCTATTCTAGTACACATGAAACATTGCCTACTTGTGGGGCACACTGCATTTCGAGATGTCATAAGCATGCAATTTTATTGTTAGAAGAAGGCAAAGACCGCATTGTTGGAGATACAAACAAAAGACCCAAGCTTTCTTCCCAGTGTGAGTGCTTATGGAAGGATGCACCCGGAAAGAATCTCTTGGGAAAAGATTTTCCATTAAAAGATGTGCCGGAAAAACTCTTTACCCTTGATAAAGTGATCTCAAGTATATCTTCAGGGTCATCAGCGCCTGCTGTAACTGAAGTATCAGTTGAAACTGATAAAAACTGGGAGTTGGGTTCTGCTGGCATGAGGGATTTGGTACCTGTACCAGCTGATGAGACATCATTGGTCGAGAAATGCGGTTCGTCTGATGAGAGGCATGAAATCTGTACAACAATACAACCATCTCTAAGTGCAACCAACAAATCTAGTACCCTTAAAAGAGAGCGGCCTGTGATGACAACTGATAGCCTGGCCAAGAGGCCGCGCAATGATGTTAGACTAGTAAAGAGAGACAAAAAAACGATGGAACGTGTCCACTATAGACCAACTAATCATTCTGAGATAAATGAAGTCTTTTCCATAGAGAGTAGAAAAGATAAGATGGCAGACCAGGCCCACTGCAGACCGGAGGATCGTCCTGGAACGAATGAGGCCAATCTTGAGAAAAACCGGAATAAAAAATCTGTTTGCCTGATCCGTGGTGGACCTGCGAAACGTCCTCGGATTAATCAAACATTTTCTGAGAAGAAAAAAATAGAAAGCATGGTGGACCAGGTCCACCATGGACCAGTTACCAATTCAAAGACAAGTGAAGCCTTTTCAGAAGAGAGAGAAGAAAATTCTGTGGCTTCGGTGCATCGTCGACCAATGAGTTGTTTTAATGCAAATGGGACATTTTCTGAGAAAAGTAGGGAAGATGAAGTAAACCCAGGCCACCATGGACCAATGAATCACCTCGAAGCCAGAAAACAGCCCAAGTACAAATATCTGAGTGAAATAGGGATTAAAGAAAGTGAAACAAAGAACAAAAACAGTTATCATCCTTTCTGTGCCAAGAGAAACAAGCCTGTTGTTTGTGGGAATTTTGGAATTATTTCTAATGGCACGACTAATGATGCCCTGAAACCTGCGAAAATAGTCTCTCTTGTCTCGGTACTCCAAAGAACTAAAGCCAGTTGTGATAAAATTTTACAAAATAAGGCTGAAATATTGAGTCCTTTGGCCGAAGAGAAGCCTAGAATGCTCGATTTAAGGGAAAGTATTGGACTTGTTCATAATAATTCGATGAATAGTGCTGTTATGGTAAAGCCAACTTTAAGTCGATCAGCTCGGAAGTCTAAAGACACAAAATTAAATGAATTTGGAGAATATTCTGGAAAAAATAAAAGAGTGAAAATGAAGAGCATATCTCTTGATATAATTGAGGGAGAACAGATGAGTAAATTTGAGCATTCTCCCAAAACTGGCAGAGGTAATAAATATTATACTATTCTTGAATTATGTTAGGTACATTTTATTGATCTCTCTTAAGTAATCAAGCAAATCTTTATTCTTTTGCCTAAATGTACTGAGTTACTTTTTATATATCAAATAAAAAGAGATTTCTTCAGAATGTATGTAATAAAAACATTGAAATAATTAATGTTAAGCTGATACAGGATTGATGCCAGAAGAATCAAATAATGTGATACATGTGAGTCCTTCACTTTCGGGTGGTGAGTGTCAGTTGTTACCTGCCTCTCAAGAGAGCAAGTCAAGGTTGGCTTTTTAAGATTTATATACTTAATATTTTTATCAGTTGTTTAGTCTTATTATCTGTACTGGTATATACAATTACTGTTGTTTGATAAAACCCTGTCTTAATCATTACTACAGGCATGCCGAGGAACATATACATCTTTCCCTCTCTGAGTTGTCTTGTTCTGTCTGCCGAAGCTCGACCGAGGAGGATATCAATCAAATTTTGCGGTGTCAACACTGCACAATCACGGTTATTTCCCCTTGTTTTGTTTTGTTTTGTTTTTCCTCCTTTCCTTCTGGAAGGTAGGTTTGGGTGAACTATTGAGCTGTCAAATTCCAGATTCAATCTTATAACTCATTAGATAACAACACTGTTAGTTCTGAGAGATACATTTGGTCACCTGTAATAGCCAAATTATTTCCTGAACTTGTACATGAAAACAGCATTAATGCAAATATTTTAAATAAAAGAAACTTTCGCCTGTCTGACTTCTTGCTGGCAATTTGCTACAATCTAAACTGATTTTATTCATGAATGTTGCAGGTGCACCAGGCATGCTATGGCATTTTGCGACAGCCCAAGGGTCCATGGTTTTGTAGACCCTGTAGGGCTGGTTTTTCCGATCCGGTAAGTTGTGTCAAACTATTGTTTACAATTTTACTATATTGCAGTATGCATAGATCTGCCATTGTCTCTTTTCATTCCTGCTTTATTGATTCAACTAGTAATACTAGCATGTTGATGCCAAGTATATGCACTATTAAGGCCTAACTAAATGAAATTAAACAATAAATTTGCCAAATTCTTTTCCAACCAAGCTAAGAAGAGAACAATGAAAATGACAAAATATACATCTATACCCTCATATGACCTTTCATAGCATTCAACCACTATTTTTTGGTAAACCAGTTCTCGTTCCAACTGGCCTATTTTTGCAGGTTTGTGTTCTGTGTGGATACCAAGGCGGGGCTATGACAAGGGCGCTGAAGCCCCGGAAACTCATAAACAGTCTAATAGAGTATTTGCATAAACCATGTTTTGGTAGACCAAGTACTCAACTCAATGGAGCAGATGAAAATCATTCCATGGTACACTGGGTCCACATGGTTTGTGGTCTGTGGACCCCCAGTACGAGGTGTCCCAATGTTAACACCATGGCTGCTTTTGATCTGTCTGGCACCTCTCCTTCCAGAAAAAATAGTGTAAGCTATATAGTTTTGGCTGATAGATTTCAAGATATTGTTGTTACCAGTTATGTTCTTATGCATTGTGTGGAACTTTGAATTTGAACCATCACTGATTATCTGATCTACTAAGCAAAACTTGTAATGCTGGTCTTCCTGATACAGTACTGAAACAAACTCTTGTTTTTTTTTTTTTTTTTCTTTTGTTGGGGGCAAGGTTTCTTAAAAAGATGCTATGATAAGTGAAACCTACCAAAAAACATATCTACTGCTAGCAATACTTTTTTTTTTTTTCCGAATGTTTTCCAATATTATCCTTCTACTTTGAGATAATTTATGGGTATTTCATATTTATTATTTTTGTATCAGATTTGCTCAATTTGCAGACGGCCAGGAGGTTCATGTGTAAAATGTAGAATTTCAGGTTGTACCATAGTATTTCATCCTTGGTGTGCTCACCAAAAGGTACAAAATATGAAGTTTTGAGCCTAAATGGCAAGAATAACCTTTATAGCATGCTCAATACTTTGCATCTCTAAACAGTGATTTAAAGAATTGTAAATTTAAATTGTCCAGATGGTTAACCCTCTAAAATTAACATCTGCCTCAATTGTGCAGTTATGCCTTAAGCATTCAAGGCTTAATTTAATCCAGCAATCTGCAACCACTTACCATAAATTTTGTACTAAGCCTCAAATGTGCCGACTCTGGCTTTTGATTAAATATCAGCTGCAAAATTAATTTTGTACTAAGCATCCACTATTTTTTAACCATTGCAATTATTCAGCTTGGTTAAGTTGTAATATGATTTTTATTGTATATAACACCAAACAAACCAACAAAAAGGATCCTCCGGCAAAATATTATGCATAATACATTAAGGGCTTAATAAATAATAAAGAAGAGAGATAACAAACAAATAAAATAAATGAAGGGCTTAGGAGCAGCTGAACTGGTTTTGCAGGTCCTTAAATTTGGTTGTATGCTGCTTTTACATTTAGTAGTTTTGATTGGCAATTCAGGGTTTACTACAAAATGAGGTGGAAGGAGAACATGGTGAGAAGGTCGGCTTTTATGGGAGGTGCATTTGTCATGCAATGGTAAACAAGTCAGATGGAGAAAATTTATTTATCGAGGGAAATGAGAAGTATGCATCAAATGAAGGCTGGACATGTGCCAGGACAGAGGTAATATAGAAGCATTTCAATTTACTGTCATACCTCAACTCTGATCTGGTAAAGAATACGTTCTATATGGTGCCATTTTTTTTTTAAATAAGAAAAAAAATAAGATCCAAAAGTATCTTGTTTGCCCTTTCAAATGGAATCCTTCTCCCACCCTCTCTCACTCGGGTTTTATGGAACGGAAATTCAGCTATTTGTTATTGAATTAGAATTATGTTCTCCATATATTTTTGTTTTCATGGTTTAATAGGTGTTTAAAGGCCGAAAAAGGGGACAATATGAAAACCCTACTTCTGATAATATAGTGATGAAAGGTGATTCCAGGGCCTGCATTGTCTCGGAAGAACAAATTAATGCATGGCTTCGGATTAATGGTAAGAAGCCATTTACTGATGTGGCTGTCAGATCACTTTCTTTGTCAGATGTGGAACTTGATTTGCAGGTAAATCACATCCCCTTTCTTCAATTTGTAATTATATAATTATGTACTATGATAGCTGGTGTTATTCTATCATTTTTCTGAACAGCAGTACTCCACGTAAAGGTTGTTGCCAAACACACTAATTCCGAAATGCACTCTTCTATTTATTTGTTTATTAAAAGATTTGTTGGTTTGCCATAATGCATACATAGTCAAGGTAAAGATTATCTGTCGAGCATATGATTTTCAGCTTAATGTTATTTTCATTTGAATATTGTTGGTTTGTCACAGTGCATGCATAGTCAAGGCAAAGATTATCTGTCAAGCATATAATTCTTCTGCTTTAATGTTATTTTCATTTGAATATTGTTTCTGTCATTGGTTTTGCAGAAGGAATATATGCGTTACAAGCAATTGCAGGGATGGAAGGATTTGGTGGTCTATAAATCACGCATACATGCACTTGGACTTTACACTTCTCGTTTCATCCCTCATGGTGCCATGGTATTGTCTAAAGCTAAAATGATTAAAACAATTGGAAATAAATATGAATTACTATTTAGTATTTACCACCAAAGTTTGCTTTAGTTCATTAGGGGGAATAGCATTTGCCACATTGGTACTGCACTTTGCTAAACTGATACGATATTTACACTCGTAATATTATCAGACCTAATCAGATCATCTTGAGAAAAAAAAAAAACATTTGCAAAAGTAGCGACTCCATTATAATTTTCATAAAAAGCACAGCTTTTGTAATCACTCTCTATGGTTCCAATTTCATTCCTAGGTAAATTCTTTAACTTCCAATGTACTATCCATGAAAAGCAAGGTCTTTCTTAAGTAGAACTGTATTTTTCAAGTTTGACCCCTTATTTTAATGTAATACATAGGTGGTGGAGTATGTGGGGGAGATAATTAGGCTGAGAGTGGCTGACAAGAGAGAGAAAGAGTACCAATCTGGACAAAAGCTACATTCAAAAAGTGCGTGTTATTTCTTCCGCATCGATGAAGAGAATATTATTGATGCTACTCGCAAAGGTGGCATCTCTAGATTCGTCAACCATTCCTGCTCGGTAAATTATTGATGCCCCACCCCCTCTTATTACATGCAAGATATATATATATTTTTTTTAGCTGATATAAATCTATATAATCCAGGCGAACTGTGTAGCAAAGATAATATCGGTCTTCAATGAGAAAAAAGTGGTATTCATTGCAGAGAGGGATATAAATCCAGGAGAGGAAATCACCTACGACTACCATTTCAACCCTGAAAATGAAGGAGAAAAGATCCCCTGCTTCTGTAATTCGGAAAATTGCCGCCGGTTTCTCAACTAGATACTAAATTCAATTGCGCTCATCGTTTCTTCAATATTTTTTTGTAGTGAATTGGGGGCAGGATGATTGCTAGGTTAGTGCTTTATCTGGGCATGTATTATGGAAGCCATATTTTGTGTCAGAAGTAGCTTCTGTTATTTGGATTAATGTGAAAAATCCAGCTGAACTTGTTTGCTAATCCTAAATAGTTGCTCGATTTTGTTATCGTACTGATCTCACTAACCATACGCTATCTCAGAAAGAAAAAAGGAAAAAAAAAAGACTGATCTCACATTCTCACTAATTTGGTTTTTTGCTTTTCTAAGAATGCTCATGGATGAGCCTGAGTTATTTTCTCTGCAGAGTCGAGAATTTGCAAACTCATTGTTATTTTTCGCAACTAAAGTAGGAAAAGAATTTTCTCGTTTGTATTCTGAAAATTCTCAGTGACACACAATTACACAAGGCAAATGATTTCTTACAGCATAAATCCAATTCTGAAAGAAATAAAATAGATAAATTTAAATGTGCAAAAGAGGAAAACTAGAATTTACAAAAAGGGGTTGGTATAGCGATCATTTGCCTTGCCGAAGAGATTTGGGTGAAAATTCTCCGAATCGTCAAAATGTACCCAATCTTTGTTAGCATTCTGTGAATTATTATTAGCATTGCTTTCCATTGTTGTGACACTACTACTCACACGCTCTTTCAATTCTTTTTGAACAACTTGTAACACCGTGTCACCATGCCTATCGCACCACGCCCTGCAAAATTCAACTTAAAATTATAACAATCTGAACTTCTCTCAATTGATATTTTATTTTATTTGAGATTGATATATAGTGAGAAAATTACTTGGGGAAATAGCTGTTGAGATCAGATTTGTCCACAGGTAATTTTGTTGAAATTGCTTCCACTTGTTCATCCCTGAAAATTAATAACCAATTGAAATATGCAACCAAACATGAAGGAGATACATACATAAATAAATAAATAAAAATCATCTAATTTATGAACCGGAAACATACGAAAAATGGACATTTCGGTTTGTTGCTGACAGCTCCGTTTTGATCCAAGACAGCTCCTTCTTTATGTTATCCCCTAGCAACTGAAATGCGAATAGTTTGAAATTAGATCTAAAAAGTTGGGCATAGGCAAATTTTTTAACAGGAGTAATTACCAGTCCAGTACACAGCGCAATTACCTTATCAGAGTCAGTTGCTACGGCATTTTCCGCATTATCAAATAAAAAATCGGATCTCTCTAATTTATCCAAACACGGCGCCGTTCCTTCTTCCTCTTGTTCGTGTCCACCTATTTTTCTCCACCTCTTAAACCCATCCAAGCCCCAGCCCCCCTTTCTCTCACCACCCTCTCTTTCTCTCCTCTTTCCTTTCTCACTAGTCAAAATGGATGGTTTTGTTTCATTTTTGGAAATAAGAACAACAATGTTCTCCTTTTTCTCTTTAATTTTATTAGATGACTTGTGTGGCTTGATGAGTTGCTTTATTGGGTTTTTATGTTTTGGTTTCTCAGAGGGATTTTCTGTGGTGGGGTCCTGTAAGTCTATAACTGACCACTTTTCTTCTTCTTCTTCTTCCTCTTCTTTCCGTGTGGTCTTCTGTGTGGCCACTACAGATTCAGCTGGGTTAGCCATCTTTATGTCTTGAGAACTAATTTCTTCACCAAGAATTGCAAGTCTTTGTAGGAGAGGCCTTTTGAAAGTATGGTACTCTTCGCTGGAGATGCATTTGGAGTGTAGCAGTTCCTAATTGAAAATAAATTAAGGTAAATACCAAATAATAAAAAAAAAACCTTAATTCACAGAAGTATATAGGAGATTTGAGTTGAAATAACTGACTTGCAAGAAGAGAAGCTTATCTCTGGTGAGACGTGGTGATTCCTGGTTGGCTGGGTTCGGGGCGGCTGCAATTGATTCAAGGAGGGTGGCACGGAATGCAGAGACCTCAGATTCATCTACAATTCCTTCACGGTGCAATGCAGTGAGATGGAGTATCTTGTGGAACTGGTCCTGCTGCCATTTGAGAGCTTCAGAGTGTTTTTGCTCGTCAGTGAGGAGACGTCGGCGGTTAGATTTGAAAAGAGATTTGCAAATGGAGGTGAGAGAGTGGTGGATGGAGGAGTAGTAGGCTGGTCTGTAAGAGTTTGCCATTTAATTTTTAATTTTGCATGCGGGGAACTAATTAAAGAGAGAAGCTACAGCCTACAGAGATTGATGAAAGGCAAATAAATAAATGTTGGTGGAATAACAATTAAGCTGGTTTTTTTTGAAGAGAGAGAGTCCCAACGGTTGGTTGGTTCATAAAAATAGCCGTTAGACTAATAAGTAAATCAATTTTCAACTTCAGTGGGGACCGTCTGCCAGCCAGATACGTGTCGGCCCCACTTTTCGTCCCCAAACTCATATATATATAATTCTTATTGCGAAATGATCTCGTTCGCCCAGCAAAATATATATTTTTTCGGATCTATCTTATTTTGAAGAAGATGGATCAAATATCTTTATTTTTTTATGTCATATTTCTACTTTTTAATATATTTTTTAAAATTCACGTGTTAAAATAAAATTGTTTGATGTAATCTAAATTATTTTCTCTAATAATTTAATTTTTATATTAGAATTTTAAAATTTAAGTTATTAATGTTTAGAAATGGAGACACAAAATAGAGACATTTGAATTCTCCTCGTTTATTTTAAAATTCGTCCAAATTCAGATTATCAGTTTTGAATTTAATTTGATTATGTAATGTATCTTACCTGATCCGAATTAGAAATTGCTTAGGTGTCATTAAAATTCAACACGCTGACATAAATATTGAAGAAAGAATTGTACACGAATTTTAAAACGATAAAAAAAAGAAGGTAAACTCTAATATTGACGGCGGAACTTAATTTTTGTCAGTTAGGGTTTTAATTACTGAAATGATGTAACATAGATAGCAGTTGTATCCTTGCGATTAAGTTATTGAAATACCGTCACCATATATAAGTAAAAAAAAAAAAAAAAAAAGGTTTGGATTGGATGGGAAATTAATGGGCTGGGCCAAAGTCGATGGCCCTTATTAGCGAAATGACTTGACAATTTTCTGTGTCTCCCCTGATCTCAAGTCTCAATTACAATTCCAAAAAGCTTCCTTGTCCCATTGGACTAGACTCTGGAGAGATTCAATGGCGCGGTTGCTGCGTCGCCTGGCTGAGTCCATTCCCGTCGCCTCTTCTCCGTCGTCTCTTCTGCTGAAAACCCTACATTCCTCTTCTGCCTCCGCTCTACTTTCTTCTTCTACCCCGGCTGCCTTCGATGAGAACCTTGTACGAATTCTGAGTTCCGAGATTGCCTACTTCTCCGACCATAACCCTCCTTATAAGGTTCTCCTCTCCTCTGAGCATTCATTCCGTCATTATTTTCCATATTAAATTCGCTCATATACCGTACTATTGTTAAAAGTCTAATTAAATTGACCTAATATTATTTACCCCCATTTGAGGTCCACTCCAATATAAAGGCCAAATTAATAATAAAATTTATTTACATTTATCATAGCAATTAATCATCTAAGGCTAAGCCAGTAAGTAAGCCCACAGTCCTGTTCATCCCTACTAATTCTGTCTTACATGCTACTGACAATCTCATTAATTTTGATCCGTACCATTATAGCCTATGTCACGCTTCAAATTGTACACCATACAAGATCACCCGGGTCAGCAATGGATTCGTTTAAAATCCACCTCCTATTATCCTGGTGAAGAAATAAAAATTGACGCAACCATGTTTGATGGAGCTGCAAACCCTAACCCTGGCCTCAGCCTTTATAAGAAAGTTGAGGCATACGAGCATGGGCCCCGCCTGCACATAAGCCTGGTTGTGGAGGTCTTGTGTGCTGGCTCTGCTTTCGGCTTTGTTTGCTCAGCCTGGCCCGATTTGCTGGTAGTGGAGAATGCCTTTCCCCTCAGCCTCAGGAAGAATGGGCCCACTGGGATGCCGTACATGGGCCGCAATTTCAAGTAATAACATTTTCCACTATTTTTCTTTGGCTTCTTAACTTCTACATGAAAGCTAAGAGTTCTCATCATTTGCATATTTGTGCAGTGATTTGCTCAGCCCTGGTTTAGGGTTTACCATTTCTTTCATTAGCAATTTTTGTTTAGTTAATTTTAGTCCTTGCTTGCTTGTAGCATTGCTGATATCTAACCTATATAAAGAGGAGCCTCACATGACACACGGGTAATTGAAATTAAAAGCTTTACACACCAACAGTACCATATATAATATTTTGGAGTATATAAAGAAGCAAACAAATTTTTGTGCTAATGCGGTGCCAATGATATACCAGTTCCAATCTATCTGGTATGGCAACTGGATCCAAGGTTACATTTCCTAGTTATACTTGTCCATCTATTTTTAATTTTTTATTGACCTTGCTTTCTGTAGGAAAATAGAAGAGGAAGCAAAAGAGGCAGTTAGAGAATATTTGGAAAATAGAGGTGTGGATGACGACATGGCCAACTTCTTGCATGATTATATGATGAATAAGGATAAAATTGAGCTAATTAGATGGCTAAAGAACATAGAATCATATGTTAAGAAATAGAACCGATCTACTGGTGTCCCTTTTGGGCAAAAAAATGGCTTTGTTTTAGTCGCAACTCCATTTTTCTAAATACATTTATGATTTTCCTATTTTTCTGATTATATCATTAATAAGTTGGTTAGCGTAATACTGGTACCATTTTTTGGCTTAGATTGATTAATCATTTTTGTTCCATGTTTAGAGTTATTGGCTTCAATGGTGTTTAGTGATGCAATTAGTTTGGTGAGAAAAAAAAGGGTGAAGCCCATAAATGGTTAATATACATAGAGGTTGGCTAACCTCTAATATATGATGCATATATATGCAAACAAATTAATTAGCACCTTTAGTAAAATACAAGCACAGATCGATCGAGTCAATTAAAGTTGGTAGGGAAGAAGAAATTAAATATCAATTTCAGGTCTATCTGGATCAAATAAATTAACTAATTAAGCGCATGTAAAATCAACATTCCTCTTTTTACAAATAACCGATCGAGTATGCATGCGCACCAACATTTCTCTAATTTATTGATACGCATAACTCCCACTATGCGCATCTATTTAATGCGTGAACTGAGAGCACGTGAGCGAAATTTTGTAAATTTAAGTAATATTTAATTAGGATTTAATGAGATGCTCACTAAAAAAATTTCGGTGTAAATAACAAGAAAATAACGAATCATTTACATATAATTAAGGATTGTAGTACTATATCATTAATTAATTTTAAACATTACTAATTACTAAGTGGCCTACTATTAAGCATCACTCACATATATAATTCGGCCAGGAATTAATAATTAATATCAAAGATTAAAAAAGAAAAAGAAAAAGAAAAAGAAAAAAGGGAAAAAACAACAAGAACAACTAACTGTAAGAAAAACATAACATTATATATCAATGTATGAAAATTCTTACAAAACATTTATCAATTAATTATGTATCTTATTCTGACGGCACGTACGTGTGCATGATTTGCCAATATAATTAATTAATTAATTGCCATGTATTATAGGTGGGCAGTTGATACCGCCGCCGCGGGTGGCTGAGCAGTCTGAAGGCCCGGAAGGTGGAGTCTGTGGCCTTTTAGAAGATTGAGTAGATGTAAAGCCGGGAACATCAACATCAGGATCATGAGGAGGAGGAGGAGGAGGAGGAGGAGCTGCTCCTAGCAGCTGCCTTGCATGGCCATCGGGATTTTGCATAGTCGTCATTAATACTACTATTGATGCCACCAGAACCAGTAACATTACCTTTGAACACCTCGTCATTTCAAACTAGGAGGATATATGGTTGGTAAAGGGTTTAAAGGATGGAGCTAGGAGGTGGAGATCGATGCATCCATCTGTGGCCCGGGGTACGTATATATATATGTATGTCGTACGTCATGCATATATACATATGTACTTTAATTTCTATCACCGACTCCAAATGAGATTCGAATATCGTCTAAATTAAATGAGGGATCGATGAATGGCTGTATCCTCGGCATTAACTAAAATATATATATATATATATATATATATATATATATATATATATATATATATATATATATTGGGTTAATACATCTCAGCCGTCTGATTTTAACGGAGTCAATCCGGCCGTCTAATTTTAATACAGAGATTCTTTAATATTAGTACATATTTAGTTTGCACAAATCTTAAAACAGATCGGATGGTCCATATGCATTAACTCAAAAGATTCCCTCTCGAGTTAATGCAATGATACGACATCAGGATTGACTCATATCTAAAGCATTTTAATTTTTTTTTTCCAATAACACACAAATAAATATTTTAATTTTTCTTACATTCGTAAAAAATCTAGCCTGAAAAATATTGATTCGGGTTATTTATAGTAGTCTTTCTAATAAATTCAATTATTTAATATTCTGTCTATTTTCAAAGAAACATAAGAAAAAAATTATAATATTTCTATTTAATTAAAAGAAAACTAAAATCCAGACAATTATTTCCGTCATTTTTATCCATGCCCATCAAACCTTACATTTCGCCAACTCTGCCCCACCAAACTCAAATTTTATTAAAAATGCCCAAACCGGCGGCTATACCGCCGGTTTCTAATAAAAATTAGTTTTTTTTTTTTTTTGAAATCTGGACAGTTGTTATATAATTTTTGAGTAATTTGTAAGTATCAAATTCGTTCTGAATATTTGAAATATAATTTTGATATTATAGGTTACGAATTGTTTGAAATTCTCGTTTTTAAGACGACGAATTAACAAAATTAGTTGATTGATTTATTTCAACTAAATTTATTATGACTTTAACGAGAAAAACAAGATGTAAATGACAAACATAACAGATCCAAATGACAAACGATAGGTGTAATAAACAGATCGAAACATAACAAATATCAAACAGATCCAAACATAAATAAATAAACAGATCGAAATGTAAATCCTATGGAACAATAAAAGTAAAAAACTATCATCATCTAAACGGAGAAGGGGAGTATCGGTCGGTCGGATGTCCTCTGTTAGCCCTTTCGGGCAGTCCAGCCCAGGCCGCATCACGTGTAGTAATAGCAGCGGCATCAGCCTCTCTCCTGATACGTGATGCGGTCTCCCCACGGATCATCATCCCCCGAGTAGTAGGCGGCGGGGGTGTAGAGAAGAAAGTCTCTACCCGGCCACCGCATAGTCGAAAGGGCTCGTGTCCCGCTGGCCTCACCGTCGTGTGCCATCGCCGTAGATGGTGATAGGCTCTCAATCTCATCGAGACTGATAGTCAGCCCATAATCCTCTATGTGGTCGAAAGATGAAGACTGTGGTGGCTGTGGTGGCGGCGGCATGCTAGCCGGACCTTGTAAACCAAACCAAACAATGGTATAAATTTTTCTACCAATAATTACTCGACTTATAACAAATACGACTTACCGGTGGCTGCACTGGACGTCCCTCAGAGTTATAGTAGGCTGCCCAGCCGGAATTAGACAACACCCATTGATAGTAGTCCCAATCCGCGTCCAAGCGGGGTGGAGATGGCATATCCTGAGTGCAGACTAGCGACGCATCTGGCTCGTCTGGCTCTACCGCCCGCCAATCAATGTTCTCTCTGGCGTCGCGCAACATGTTGATCGTACGCCCACTCTGTCCGGCATCATCGATAACTGGGCCATGCTCCTGTAACTTGTTCCATCCAACTTTCCGCCAGCCCTTGATCCCGAGCAACTTGATAGCATGCGCAACGGCTTTAATCGACACCAATACCTGAAAAAACAAACATAAATTAGTCAACATATTTATATTATAAGCGTTTAATGAACAAGTAATATAAATGTGTTGGATTAATTACCGAGCGAGCCCAGCGACGTCCGGTAGGCTGGTGACCTGATAGATTCTCATGCAGTGTCTGGCAGAGATAGGCACTGTAATCGCCCATCAGATATACTGACGCCCCGCCAATCCTCTGGTACCAAGTCGTGTACCTCAGCAGATGAGATCCTGGGGTCTGAGTGATCTCATTAGGCATCTGGTATATCTGAGGCTCCGCCGGAAACTCAGACTGCCCGTAATAATTTGCCAAATGTAACCGCCAGTTTTTGTCCATAGAGCCGGCGTGCGACATCCTGTAAATTAAATTTTAGTTGCAATTGGTCTACTGGGATATGAAACGGTTGATGTAATAATTAATTACCTGTGCAGTCTCCTGATCTCCTCCCTGGATAATGCCGGGTCCTCTGGGATCAATGGCTCCTCTCCGTACCGCTGAAGTACCCGATCTGGATAGTGGTGCTCCACTATCCAAAAGCAGATTAGCGGGCCTCGGTACCACCAGCTGTCACGGTGCTCAAGACAACAAAGAGGCAACTGCTGATCCTCATATAGAGGTGCGTATGGTGTCCACTCCACCTCCGACTCGTTCAAGCTCTGCAGCTGTAAACGCACCATCCCGATACCTATGGTGTGTCCATGCCCCTCATCCCGATAGTGGTAGACACCATGCCAGCGGTGGCCGTAGATCGGCCACCGCTCCGATCATCGTCCTGATGTCCCTAATTTGGCTCTGGCTCATTGGGGATAGGACGGTCCACCCGTAGCTGTGACCAGGACCAATGCTGCAACAAAAGAACCGGCCCATACATCTGCTTGGCCTTCACCTGTATTTCTGAGGTTATTAGTCGTAATTTCATTTGACTGATTGATGAATTAATGAAATGTCAAACAACATAATTACTAACCTGAGAAGCTGTGCAGAGGCTATGATACAAATGTGCTAACACGGCTCCACCCAGTTGTAGGCCGGCGGGCTATCAAAGTCCGTCAGAAGTCGCAAATACATCATGGGGATGCCATCGCCGCTGGCATCAGGAAACATAACAGTACCGAAGAGATCCATCACGTAACCTCGGGTGTATCTGCAAAAACAAAGTAGATGGTTAGTATTATAATTACATAAAGTAATTAACAGATCAAAAGTAAAATATCATTATTATTATTACCTCCGAATCTCTATATCAGTAGAGGCGTCCGTCAGACCGGCACTGAAGTGTCGCCGCAACTCTGTTTTCTGCATGTGATAACTGGACTTCCCTTTATCGGCACGTAGCTTTCTCGGATCTGCCCCCAAATACTGCTCGATGTCATGTGCGAAGTCTCTACTATCAGATACTCCGCCTACGGGAATGCCCCTGATCGGCAAACCCCAGAGGGCACTCACGTCCTGCAACGTGACAGTCATCTCCCCGAAAGGCATATGGAACGTGTGGGTCTCGGGGCGCCATCGCTCCACTAATCCTGCGATGAGAGATGCATTGATTGAGGCAGTCGTGTCCCGCAGGATGGACACAATCTGATATAGTCCCAGCTGGATGAGATATGGGTCCATCTGTGAGAAGTACTACATCCGAGGGACAGAAAAATTGACGTCCATCAGAAACTCGTCTTGCGTTGAAAAATAGCAAAATAATGTATTACATAATGTATACAACAAAATTGAAATTTCGTCGGAGGTAGACAAAAAGTAGCATACCTCACGGGAAGCCAGGGATACCCGGTGCTCGCAGTGGGGTATCCATAAGAGAGGGCTGATGTGCTCAGTACTGGTGGGGTCAATCGGCGGCTCAACCTGTGGTGCACGTCTAGGCCGTCCTCTACCTCTACCTCCAACCATTCTAATTTCATAAAGTATGGTTAGTTAAATTATACTATACTCAACTATACAAAATTATGCTTAGTTATAACAAACCATAATTTATATCCTAATTCTACCCTAATATATAACTATACTAAATTATACTAAATTACCTAATTTATAAAAAAATTTGGAACATTTCTAAATAATTGGTAGCAATTTATAACAATTTCTAATAAATTATAACAATTTCTAACAAATGGTAGCAATTTATAAAAATTGGTACCAATTTCTTTCTAATTTATAAAAAAAATTGGAACATTTCTAATGAATTGGTAGCAATTTATAAGAATTTCTAACAAATGGTAGCAATTTATAACAATTCGGTAGCAATTTATAACAATTGGTAGTAATTTATAACAATTTCTAACAAATGCTTGCAATTTATAAGAATTAGTAGCAATTTCTAATAAATTTATAAAAAATTATAACAATCTGTAGCAATTTCTAATAAGTCTCTAATCAATTTTAACAATTTCTAATAAATTTTAACAATTTCTAACAAACGGTACTAACTTACAACTATTTGGCCTACTTACAAATATAAAATAAAATATAGGGACTTACTTGCAAAAACAGGAAGAGCAGGAGAAATCTGGGAGAAAGAGAGAATATGAGGAGAGATAGTGTCAAATTTGACGAAATGAATTGTGAGGAAATTTCGGAACAGTGCACCCTTATAAATAACCTATTTATTTGGAGCGACCGATGGTGTAATAGCCGGTTCCTAATTTTTATTAGGAACCGGTGGTATAGTAGCCGGTTTGGGCATTTTTAATAAAATTTGAGTTTGGTGAGTAGAGTTGGCGAAATGTAAGGTTTGGTGGGCATGGATAAAAAAGACGGCAATTATTTTCTGGGACCACAAATCAGGAAATAATTTCCAGAGACCCTTAAAGTGTCCTAAAAAAAACAGAGCGTGGTCGGCAGGATTCGAACCTGCGCGGGCAAAGCCCACATGATTTCTAGTCATGCCCGATAACCACTCCGGCACGACCACTTTCATGCTTGTCATCGATGCTTATTACAGTTTTAACACTCTAATCACTCATTAAGATTATATATGTAATAAAGGAGTAGAATTAAGATTATGTAATTGGAATGAAACACTTTTAAACATAAATAAGTTATTATATCTTATTGTATGGACTGGACTATATCCTCGGCATTAATTATCAATCAATCGTTGCGACGCTAGCTTCTTTCCAGATGAGAAATTAAGGTAAAATTCTTTGAAACAAATTAAAAAGGGCTTCTTCGTGCATATATGCGCTCCACCTCAATGCTTATTACTCTCATTAATTAGTGGAGTGGAGTCTGTTGAAAGGAGCAGAATTAATTCATACTAGTGTACGTGTAGTGTGGCGGTTTTTACCAATGATCTGATAAAAAAACAAAATAAACAAAAACAATAAATAAATTACGAGCACCATGACTTTATGTTTAACATACATTCTAATTAATACCCTTCCTTCAATCCTCATTAATTATTAATTGTAAACCCCACCAAAATTTCAAAGCAAAGGAAATAATTCTTGCGATATACAGTTGCTCTTTTCACTGAAAGTGAAATTAGCACATGCGCACTCCGCGGGATATACTTTAATTTCCTCTATTCCCACCAGGCTAAAACTACATGATCAGGTTTTTGTTTTGGTTTTGAGCTTGCTAAGAATTGGGATTATCAGTTGTAAAAGAAGACCAAAATGCACTCGGATTGTAACACTTAGGTAGAGAAGGAAATACGTACGTGACACGTCGTGACGTGACGTGACAAAAACGCCGTGATTTAGTCACGTGACGTGATCAACTTTTTTTTTCACGTGATGTGACGTGACGTGACCAAAATAATGACAGATGGTCACGTCACGCGTAGTCACGCCGTGACCATACATGTTGTGATCACATGTGACGTAACGTGTCGTGACGTAAATTAATCATGTCAATTTTTTTATATTTTAATTTAAATTGTTGAAAATTTAGAAAAAAAAATATGAAAATTTCTAAAATAAGTGACATTACTTTAAAAATTCAAATTAAAAACATTCATAAGACTAAACTAAAGAGAATAAAAATCAGTATTACATAAGTACTAATATTACTGAACCTACACTAAAGAAAAATTTGAATACTCTATATATACTAAAAAAGTTGAATACTCTATGTTTCATACCGTGACGTGACGTGATGTGTAATTTTTACGGAAATACAATAACGTTACGCAAATGATCACGTCACGCGAACGCGAGTCATGTCATGTAAAGACACACGTAATATGAAATAATGTTAACGTGACGTAACTACTCACGCCGTAACAAATTTTCTTCTCTGCACTCAAGTATTAATGAGAAACTCTACGGGCATGTTTAAACGCAAAAAATAAAGCACATGCAGCAGTAGTCCAGGACCCAGGCCAGCGGATAGACCTCTCTCTTGCCTTAGTTTGGACTTTTTGTTTTTATTCCTTCAAATATAAAAAGCAAAAGAATGATAAAGTTGTGCTTGTCTTTACCATTCTCTCTCTTGTCACAACCTTTTTCACTTAGGCACCTTTGATCTCATGCATTTTACAATTTTACATATTATACCTTCTAATGAGCATAATTGTAACTTGTGAAAAATACACTGAGCCAAGCACGTCTCTTCTATACATAATACATGAGATATTGAACCAGCACCACACAAAAAAAAAATGGGTTGGTAGGACAGTTGGTCACCACTGTCTAGCGTAAGAGATAGGAGTAGGTCCGATGGGCATCAGATTTAATTAATTAGCTCTAACACAGTACATTTAGTATTGAGATGTGTGCGCAAGAAAACACTTTTAAACATAATTGTATGAAGTTGCAATGAAACACTCTTGTGAAAAATACAAGTAACAAAATTGTAAGAAATTAATTTGTTTACAATTTGAACTTATAGCTGTTGTCAAATTAATGATCAAATCTAATGCCATCTTCAAACTTCAATATTGGATGAAAGGCTAAAATATATATAATTTCACAAATACAATGGACTCCGATATGAAACTTGGACTTGGGCCTACTAAAAGTTCATTTACCCTTTCTAACTTTTTAAGGACAGGTGTCACTTTCCCAAGAACTCTAGCTAGGGTATACACTGAGCCAAGCACGTCTCTTCTCTTCTCTTCTATACATGAGATATTCAGCCAGCACCACCAAAAGAAAAACAAAGAAAGTGGGTTGGTAAGACAGTTGGTAACCACTGTCTAAAAGCAGGAGAAAAAATAAAATAAAAGTCTAAATATAGAAATAACCTTCAACAATATATATAAAAGGGTAATTCTAATTTCTCCCGTCTAATCATCCCCTAACCGTCCTCCAATCCAATCAATGACTTTTTGTACTTTCATAACAATTACTGGAAACGTCTAGTACACTCTATCTTTCACCTCTCCGATCCACTCCATCATCTCTCTTAATTATTTCTCCCGTCACTCTCTCAATTAACGTCCGAGACCACCCACCTAGTTCTCTCCCTCATCTCTCTCTCTCTATCAACATTTTAGAACCATTATCTCTTCGCTCTCGCGTCAGCGCGCCACTGCACCACCGCCTCTCCTCTATCTCTCTCGCTCCAAGACCTCTCCATCGTTAGCTCGCTCGATCCCCCTTCCTCTATCTCTTTCTGCATGGATCGCCTTCGAACTTCCCAAATCCGATCTGCCTGGATCACCTTTCAATTTCCCGGCCTGGGCGAGAAGCGCAAAGGAACGCAACGCGGAGTTCAAGGTGAGCGCAAAGCTTAGTCTTCGATCCGATGAGGTGACCTCCAGGCAACGTGTGCGCGACTAGAACAAGCTTGAGAAGCACTCTGGACCGTCAATCAGGCAGCTTGTACGGTACTGGTATAAACCCTAATAATACCTTGTAGAACCTCTGTTGTATAATTGTATGTAATAAATCTCACCTTGTAGAACTATATAAACTTGTTGTATCAGTATTGTTGTACTAGCTAGTACTAATTGTATCATCTTGATTTGTACAGGCACTTGGTAGTACTGTACTAGTACCAATTGTATCATTTAAGGAGAAATGCTAATCCTCTTTAATAAAAACTAATTCCAATAAGAGAGATGGCTAGGCGAAATAAAAGAGTAAATAAATTTTAATTGTACAGTAGAATAACAATAATGAAAGAAATAGTTTAGGAGATACTATAACTTGTTTTTACAGGAGATGACTTACATTTGGCTTAAACTGAAAAAATTGAAATTATAGCCAATGAGAACCAGTACATGCTGGAAATGGACCTGACTGGTACATTACCAAAATTAAGGACACCATAAGTATTAGATCACATTTCTGTTGAGTATGCTTTATTTTTTTGCATATTACAATAAAGAAATAAAGGATATTCAACCGATTGACATGTTTTTTTTTTTACTAGTTTTCTTGAATGCCCAATATGTAAATGTTAGAAATGAATACTTAGATTTTAGTTAATATTGATGAATATCTTTTGCATGTGTGGTTGAATACTTGCATTTCATGGTTGAATACTTCACAGTAATGAATATATTTTGCCTGTGTGGTTGAATACCTTCACCTGTGAATACCTTTGCCTGTGTGGTTGAATACTTACATTTCACAGTAATGAATACTAGCTGTGCATACCTTTGACTGTGTGGTTGAATACTTACATTTCATGGTTGAATACTTCACAGTAATGAATATTTTGAGCATAATTTCATGTGATGCATAAACAGTGAATATATGGTGTTTGATGAATACATGTCCCTATAAGTATCAATACCTTATAGTGTGTCATTCAAGTTCTAGTATCAATATTTTGTTCTAATGAATACATGTTACATTGTTTGTTGAATACTTCATTGCATTTGTTGAATACATTAACTGCGTATCATGTATTATTTTGTCCTTATGTTGATAGAATGAGATGAATACTTGTATATTAAGAATGATTTCTTTATTTTAAAATTTGACTGTATATGAAACTGACTCTTTTTTATTTGTGAAAATTTTTAGAACATGATCAGCATGGAACTGGTCCTGATAGCTTTCAAAGAAATGATATGAAGTTTGTTATTTGGAATTGTTTGAGTCTTAACTTGTTATTTGAATTGTAGTTTCTGATTGTACTTGATTAACATGTTATGCTTGTATTTACTTTTTTAAAGGTAATTTTTACTGAGTAACATGTTGTGCTAAAAAAGGTGAATAATTTGTCCATTGTAGTTGAATATTGTAAGGTTAAAGATGAATAGTTTATGTGAATAATTTACTGTGTACATTACAGTTGAATATTTAAGTGTTTTGTGTTGAATATATCAGTTGTAAAGTATTTTCATGTGCAGTTAGTTTTAATTCACACATGAAAAATATTTGTAAAGTGTGATTTTTTTTTCTGAATGAGTATTTTCTGGTAAATACCTATCAAGTGAATACTGTATGTTTTATGTTGAATACTTTGACGAAAACAGATGAATACTTTTCTGAGAAATATTTTCTGACAGTTAAAATGTAAATACTTTGTCCATTACAGTTGAATACTTTAAGGTTAAAGATGAATAGCTTATGCGAATAATTTACTGTGATCATATTAGAAGTGTTTTCTGTTGAATACTTCTTTGTTGTTGTTGAATATGTCAGTTGAATACTTCTTTAAAATGTGCATTACCTTCCATGTCGCTTTCAAAGGACGTTAACGGTCCCCACAGTTAAGTACGGTATTGATGTGGACGTTTGCGTTCTCCCCAGGTTGCCGTAGGAATAAATTTTGCTGTTCTTAATGTGCAGACCATGGTTGAATACTTCTTAGCAGTAGAATGAATACATTTATATTGATGGTTGAATACTTGTTGCGTCCGATTGTCTTTTGCCGGATTAACGCGTTTCTGGGTGGTTTTCCGCGTTTTTTTTGTTTTTATGTGGGGGACAGATAGGGGACGTTTCATGGGGGACAGCTAGGTGGACCCTATATAAAATACTGATTGTACTAGAAAAGCAATCCTCGTTTCTAAGCAAGATACTGCAAGAGGACTAAAGTCTGAATATTACAAAACAATTTATCTAAGTAATAGAACACACTAAACAGACTAATCATTGTAAGTTAATTTGGTCGTCGTTTAAAATGACAGACATATATCGGTGTCCGTTAAATAAAACGGCGAACACAATCTTTTGTGTTTGTTATTTTATTTAACGAATATGGTAGAAATACTAATGTTTAGAAATAGTGGTTTTTAAAATTTTTTTTTTATTATTAATATAGTATAAATAAAAATTTCGGCTCTGCCTGTATCCTATGTACAACCTAATTTTTGCTAAATTTAGAGAGAGAAAAAGGGATCCAAATTTAACCATAATTGCACATGTACAAATATTTTGAACCAAACTCAACTAGTTGAAATTTTGGCTATAAACTAAACTAGACGCATTGAATTTTGCAGAATTATTATTCGAGAATTCTAAAAGCACGCAAGAATTTAGAAATTCTAGAGAATTAATATATATGAATGGACTTTACATACTCTAATACTCTAATATGATATGGATCGTGTCGTGGCATTCCTTGATCCGCAAGTAACAATTAATTACGGCTCATTTGACATGCCCAAAATGTTATAATTTAGTTACTTCTTTCTACTAAATTTTAACTATCTTCCTCTTCCCACTTTAATTAGTAATTACCATGCCATTAATTATTCTATATTTCAGAAATAGATAAGTCATCAATTATTTAAATTGGAGAAAAAAAAATCAATGCCATAACAAAAAGTTTCTATTCCAAAAGATTAATATTACGAATTAATGAAGTTAATTTAAAATTGGACCAGTCTATTAATTGGTATTGCATATTTGCATTCAGTACAGATGGGGTCATTTTAAAAAAGATGTTTTCATTAAACCCAAGATCCAATCCAGATTACGTACTGGTTTAACCAAAATCCAAATTTTATAACTTAAGATATCAGTGGAGCAGAATAAAATAATTTGAATTTTCGGTTGTAAATTTTAGCCTAAAAACAAAAAAAAAATGGGTTCAAAATATTATAATTCCAATTGCTAAGAAGCGCAAATTAAATCTTTCTTTCCTTTTTTAAAAAAAGAAAAAGAAAAAAGAAAAAAGAAAAGAAAGATTGATAGATTCACAGATAGAAAGATGACATAGCATTTGTGCTATCAGTTAGTTTGCTTGAGCCGTGCGATCATGTTAGGGCTTGAGCAAAACTTGAAAATTCCGACCGTTGCAAAATGTAATTAAGATACGGCCACGTGTCAGTATGTCTTGGATCCAACGATGGATAGCAGTACTCTAAGCGTCCATTTATAAATGAAATGGAGAGAAAAAGAGAGACGTCCCCTTGCCCTCGACTTGTATTTCAAAAACCCCATTTTTCATTAATTCTCTATTTCTCGGGCAACAAGGCAAGAACCCAAGAGACAAAATAGAGAAAGAAAATAAAAAAGAGAAAGAGAGAGAGAGAGACGGAGGTTTTGGATTTGTGTAGCTCGTCGTTAATCGATTGAAATTAAAGAACGAATGAATATGATGGCTTCAAGAGATCAAAATGTCGTTTCTGAGAACCAGAACCTGAACCTGAACCAGAGAGCGAGAGGTACAAATTTCTTCAAATTTCTTTCAACCAGAAATTCTCGCAACACTTTCTTTTTCTTCTCTTCAAATTCTTATCCTATCAAATCTTTTCTCAATCTTGATTTTTAAACTTTGATGAGTAGAATGCGTTACAATCTCTGATTTGATTTGATGAAATTAGAGGGAGGGTTTAATATACAATTTACATCTATTCAAGTTTGTTCGCTGGATTAATTGTTTCTCAATCCCTGATTATTACTTACTTTTATATTCTTGATTTCTTCAATTTAACAATTAGGTTTTCAATCCCTCAAGAGTCAAGACAAGAGGTTTGAAAAAAAAGCTGTATTGCATCTGTATATTAGTAAAAGTAGAGGACTATTGTAGAAATGTTATTTAAGCTATTAGGTTTTGGATTTATATCACGTTCTGATCCTCGTGTACATTTCTTTTTGTATATTCAAACAGATCAACTTGTATATATAATCTTGCTTCAAATTTAATTTATTTAAGGGATTTCAGGATTTTAACAAATATCTAATTTAATTTGTCAGGTGGGGCTGTACGCGTACCAAAGCAAGTGCCAAAGCAACAAGCGACTAGTAAATTTGGAGATAGAAAAGCTCGGCCGGCACTTGACAACATTAGTAACTTAAATCCTGCACTCCAAACTCTTAATGGGTAATCTTGCAAATAATCCCTTAATTCTATTATTTTTTTTTTACTTTATTGGGGTTACTTGACAACTGTTTCTTTTTCTTGAACAGGAAACCCATAAACCGTCCAATAACAAGGTATGTGTTTATTGATATAATTATTGTACCAGTGCTGAGCATATGAATGTTTTTTTTATTATTCAGATTTATTTATTTTTATCAAAAAATAATTTTTAGGAGTTTTGGTGCTAAGCTTCTTGCAAATGCACAGACAGCCACCACTGTGTCTGGTAGTAAGGTATTACACCCCTGTATCTCTATCTCTCTGTGTAACTAAAAAACTTTGGTCTTTATATTAGTACAGTACCAATACAGGCCATGATTTGAATTAATTATATATGTTCTGATATACCAGGCCTGGCCATCCAGTATGGTATCGTGCTGGACATGTATCTGTTTAATTTGTAAAATTTGTCCTGTCTAATCTTTTCACCTGTATTTTACAGAAATCAGGCACTGAGCTGGCAAAAGAAGGAAGGAAACAGGTCAATGTGGAACCTGCCACACGGAAGGCCACATGTGTCACCAAACCAACACTCAAGCAAAACCAGGTCCCCTTCCTTCACATTTAAAATTAAAATTCAGTAATCAAATATAAAAGTACCAAAGGTTGATGTATTCTGGTAAAGAACTGATAGCTCATCAGTTGTCAGTAAAAGTAGAGACCAGTTGAGATTAAGTTGCTGATTGAAATTAAATTTTGCGTGTTTGCAGATTAATAATCAGGCAGTACAGAAGCGTGTTGAGCAGAGACCCATTGCAAGGAAAACCAATGTGGCTAAAGCACCACCTCTACCATCCCATAAGCAACAAGGAAAAAAGGTAATGTGTAACAGTCGGTCGGATCCAAGTGTGGCTAAAGCACCACCTCTACCTCTACCATCCCATAAGCATGGAGAAAAAAAGGTAATGCAGAACAGTCGGTCAGATCCAAGTGTGGGGAAGGTGACTGTACCCGTACCCGTTAAGCGAATAATCAAGCCTGAATATTCTAGAAGAAGGGAGGTGCATACGCTCACATCCGTGCTCAGTGCACGGAGCAAGGTGAGAGTACTTTTGCATTATTATTATGAGTAATATCACATTATCGTCACCCATTACTAATTAAATAAAATATATATGTTTGAAAGTTTGCATGTGGGATCAAAGAGAAAGAAAGGAAGGAGGCAGAAATAGAGGATATTGATGCAGCTGATACCAACAACCAACTTGCGGTGGTTGAATACATTGAAGACATCTACAAATACTACAACCAAGTTGAGGTATGTAGTTCATATATTACATCTTAATTACTTTCCTATTTACCTTTCTAGTTCATATATACTAGTCCTATTTACCTTTTTATTTTGTGGGACAGGACACATACAGGCCCCATGATTATGGGATGCATCAAACTGATACAAACCCTAGGAGGAGAGCAATTTTACTGGATTGGATTGTTGAAGTGCACAACAGGTTCAAACTTAGACCGGAAACCCTTTACTTGACAGCGTACATATTTGACCGGTACCTTTCTCTGGAGGAGGAGTTAGTACCAAAGACACAGCTACAACTGGTTGGAATCTGTGCCATGCTTATTGCCTCAAAATACGAGGAGATCTGGGCCCCACAGGTAGGTTTTAACATATTGATTGATATCTGATATGTGATATGTCATTAATCAAGGCTAGATATGTGATATGTCATTAATGATTTACATGTACTGAACAAGGTGGGTGACTTGATTGAGATATCAAATTATGCATACGAGAGAGATGATATACTGGAGAAAGAGAAGCAGGTACTAAACAAGCTAGATTGGTACCTGACAGTGCCGACTCTTTACATGTTTCTGGTTCGTTTCATCAAGGCAGCGCGAGCGGATAAAGAGGTTTGTTTGTTTGTTTGTTACTTCATTAATTTTATTTGAGGAAGAAAAGATGATCCCTTTCTTATAGTAATTACAAAATAAACAGATGGAGAACATGGTGTATTTTATTGCTGAGCTAGGTCTGTTAGAGCAGTCTTTAATCAAGTTCAGCCCTTCTATGGTGGCAGCTTCTTGTGTCTACGTGGCGCGTACTATCCTTCAAAAATCCCCTATCTGGACTCCTACCCTTGTTCACCATACCCACTATGCCGCCCCTCAGCTCTCGTACTTACCACTTCTCTCTCTTAATTAATTTTCTCTCTCATATTTTAAGACTGAAAAAGTTTTGTTTTTTTGCTTTAATATGATGATGCTACAGTGAATGTGCTCAAATCCTGGTGACTGCTCGTCTTGGAGCCCCACATGGCAAGCTGAAAGCAATAATCAACAAGTATTCTCGTGAGGAATTTGGAAAGGTCGCTTTGCATCAGTTGGATGTTTCTCCTTCAAGCACTAGCACTGCCTATGCTACTTGTAGTAGCAGTTGTGCTAATTCCAATTAGTCCATTTAGCTAGCCTTATGGATGATCACTTCTGATGATATTTCTTCTATATAGTTTCTGATTCAAATATTCTGATGATATTCCAATTGGTAGCAGTTGTGGTATTGATACTTCTGATACTTATTGTATTGTCAATTCTGCTATAGAGTTTTTGATTTAATAGCAGGCATATTTGTACATGATTTCTTTGCATTTTATAACATGATGCTACATGATTTAATTCAAGCAAATATTGTGTTTTGACGACAACAAAACCCCCACCAAGTTAAAGAATTCAAGAAAATATTGTGTTTTGACTACATGATTTTATAGCAGTTGTGGCATTTTATAACATTATGCCACATGATTTCTTAGCACGAGTGAGCAACAGCGGCATAGCATTTTTTTTTCTTCTGATATTTATGTTGATGTAGTGAATTAAAGGAATATAAAATCATAATTCCAGGAATATAATTCCCCTGCTAAGAATTTAATTAAAAGGAATATAAAATTGTAATTACATATCCTAAAAAACATTCAGCCATGCACATTTTCCGGAATCGATGCGCTATTAATAAGAAAACGGTGTCAAATGACAGCTCCAAGTACATTTCAATTTCTAACTTTAGAAAACTATATTTAGGAAATCTTTGGCTAACTAAATAAAGATAAACTGGCAGGCAGGCAGGCATTAGAACAAACAAACCCAAAAGGAACTCCTACAAATGTACAAACAAATACATACATTATATGCTCCTTTTACAAAAACAAATACATCACCAGCAACCAGCTTCTAGTCAAAATGGTCAGCTGAAAAATCAGGTTCGTCGGGTTTTTGTAACCTGGCCAAGGTGGCTGCATCATCCGCCAGAAACCTTCTAGAAGCTGATGGGGCCAGCTTATGTATTTGTGCGGCCCCGTCATCATGGGTGCCACTAGAAGACTCTTCTTTCTCTATCTCTTTGTCTTCCTCTTTTTCTTCTTCGGGCCACCATGCGTAAGTCTCCTCCCAATGGGTGAGGCTCTCAGCCATTTTTCTCCTTTTGTACTGGCGCCAGGCTGCCTGAATAAAGCCAGCAGCCCAGAGACGCCAGGTATGAGAGTAGAAACGAAAAGTGTGTTTTAGCTTTCTGCTGTGTAAACGTCTGAACTGGTTCGCCACAAATTTGAGCTCTTCAGCTGGTAGTGCAAATGCCTCAACCTCGGTAAGTGCTTTCACGGTGCGAGTAGAAGTTGGGAAATAATCATGGGTCTTTGGCATGAGGGCCCAAGTGAGGAGTTCCTCCCCACAGAAATCGCCAGTATTAAGATGAATAGAATTGAAAAAGTTCGAGTGGCTGCCGTTAGTGGTGTTGCTTTCCAAGGTGCCACGTATAATGAAGAGCATTTCATTGACAGGATCTCCTTCTCTTACCACGTAGGTACCTTCAGGGCATATACATGATACCAGACGCCCGCATATTGCCACTACCAGCTGCTCATCCATCTGTGAGAAGAACGGAACACGTCTCACAAGGTCCAGACATAGGTGACGTTGCACATCACGACGAATGTCAGGAGGCAGAGCTTGTAAAATCGATTCCTCTTCTACCCCTCGGGTGGCAAACCATTTCACCTGCACAAAACGCCTGACGCGTTTTTGAAGCTCTGGGGGAAGCTGGTGGTGGTCCATCCACTCCTCCGTGTCCCTCTGACGCAGCCTCCAGTCCTCGTGTCTCTTGTTTATTGATTGCAGGTATGTCTACAAACATATTATGTCAAATCAAACACGCTAATTTATTGATTCTGCATTTTCTGAAAACTCAAACACAATAAAAAGTAAACAGTACCAATTTATTACCTGCATATTACCAATCAATTGTGCAAACAAGACGAGACTGACAGCTCCAATTGCAATAGCAAATATGTTTTCAGCAATGAATGTACTTGTCACGAGAGGATTTCCGCTTGAACTGAAAGTTCATAATCATTGTTTAGATATAGTTCACACCGAGCAACTATCACGGAGAACTTAAATTCTTTATGGTAAATAGTTATGCCCCATATAAATGGTTAAAAGAGCTAAAAGCCGTTCATCATAGTACATATTTGACTGAATAAATTGTCACGTGTAAGTACCTCAGCTGTTGTAGGCCCCAATACAGGCAATAGAAATATTTTTCATGGAATGTTGTTGATGCTACCCTGTTGGATAAAGTATTATTGAAAATCCCAAAATTAAAAGCTATTGTTCCATTAGCAGCATTGCAATTATCGAACACACCAGTTGAGTTGGCCCACTTTAAAAAGGTAGGTGAATTTGCATCGGCATAGTCACAATCTAGAAATCTAACATCACATGCTGTTGTGTTTCTTTCTGATGAGCAAATTTGGTTCCAACATGTGATTTGCCTCTCCACTGTGAGTAGATAATATATGGCACCAGTGATCTGCAACCAAAGGCATTCAATAATTATACCAATCAAAGATATATAGTCCAAGGAGAAGAGAAGAGAAGAGAAAAAATGAGTGAGTAGTGTTTTGTACATGGCTGGCTAGCATATAGAGAAGGAGATTGTATGCAGCACCCCCCCATGCAGTATTTGCTACAACACCGGCGGACTTGATGATTTTGTTACTTAGAGGGACTATGAGGTACATCCTAAATGCATATTGAAACACCAATACGATGCCAAATGTGGTGTTCTTGACATTGTAGTCTGATCCACTTATTGCCGGCATGACACCCCAGAGTAGTATTTGAGCAACAGGCACAGCTGCCAGTATGTCTCTGACAAAGTCTGGCGACCTGATGTAATGCCTCCTGATCTGGTTTGGGTTGGTAACAAGGTCTCCCTTACCAAGTTCCCTCGAATTAGGGCGGACATAAGCAGTGTTGAACTTGACGGCAATGTTGAACATGTAAAAGAAATCAGCGAGAGACCTCATGACAGTGACAGTAATACTCAAGCGGTTATCCTTTCCCACACATGACAGGGAGGTAGCTGAAGGTGTATCTCTTTGGTCAAATACAGGGATTAGATAGAAAAAGGGGTCAATAAAGAGTGCAAAGAGGCAAGAGACGAGAAAGACACGGTTCCATGTGAGAACTATGTTGCTGCTGGGGTCTAAAACAAAATTGTGCCAGCGGTTGTTGTTGTTGGGGTCGGCAAAAAGCTTGGTGGTCTTGTGTGTGACTGTGACACCAACCCGTTCTGGCCTTGGGAATTGTTCATCAGGAAAGATCCTGTGTGTGTGCATGTGTGTGTGTCACAGAGCAAAACACTGTTTGTTAGGCTTGAAATAATAAAGTGCTCTAGTACTATTGATTTGATTAAAGAAACACTGCAATTCATGTCTAATGCGCACTTGACTAAAATTAAGTGTGATTTAGCAATTGTTGGAACTTGGAATAGATAGATCCAGTTAGTTTTGAGTTTTGATATAGCACTACTCATTCTTCATTACTCATAAGTAAGACTGTAAGAGTAATAGTAACCGGCGAATCATTAATAAAGGAAATCCCTAGCTATTCCCCCCCAAATATAAATATAAATATAGTAAATAAAATTGATATGAAGAAGTAACCTGACGTTGCGCCTTTGCATCTCAACCTCATCTTTTGATCCAAACATCTCGCTATTTCTATCTGCGAATTGAATCAGATCGACATGGAATTGGAAAAGGAAAGAGAGGAGACGAGAGAAGAGGAGAGCCTGAGAGGTGGTCGTTTCACGAGTCTTCAACGAGAGGAGCCGGATTCGGATTCGGATGTCAACAAAGTGAAATCCGAAAGCAGATGAGTTCACTCACTAACATTTTGGGCCAGTTTTGGCATGCTGCCTGGCCTCAGATACAAGTGGCCCAAAATAAAAACATTTCTATCATCAAATATGAAGAGTTGAAGACAGGCCCGCCTGTCAATGTCATCTTCCATTTTCAAATTAGGGAATGCTCATTCTACATTCATTGATCCGATCGTTGCCTATTTAATTCAACTCACCACTTGGCTTGCTGCTTATGTAATTAATTAATATAGCTTATCCTTATGACTTATGACCTTATATTCTATTCTATTCTATTCTTCCTTTTGGAAATTGGAATCCACCTCCCACGGTCCCACCTCACTTCATCTTTTGGTTTTCGTTATTTTGGGCAGCAAACACCGTTTTTCTCTCCATTTCACAAAAAAAAAAAAAAGAATTCCCTCAAGCAACCCAAACCAACCCATTTTTACTAACATTAACACTTTATTATTCATTTATTCTTTCAAATATTATTTTGTAATTAATTACACTAACACGGTTCAGTTGCACCCATTTTTTATTCATAGCATTTAAAAATAATAAATTAAATCCGTAGCTTCATTTTCTTTTTCTTCTAAATAATCAAAAGCAAATATTCATTAATTGTGTCCCATGAGTTTGCTTATAAATGGGATACAAAGATTCAACAGACAAGTGTAATATAATTTATAAATTACATATTATTTATTCGTCAAAGATTCTGCATGTATAATTAAAAATATGTTTTGTGGATAACATATATAACAAAAAATATATTTTAATTTACTTTTTATGATGAAATAATTAACATAAAATATATATACTTCTTTTTTCATTTTGTTTAAAAAAATTAGTCTGCCATGCATATCGATTATTCATTAATATATACGTAGCAATGCAAAATCTCTCTAAATATCATATTAATTAACAGCATGCATATATGTATATATGTAATAGCTAGAATCATATGTATATACGTACGAGAGGAGCTAGAGAAGATGAGCAATATTCCCCTACATTCGGTGGGAAATTAAGTCGTTAATTAGACCTAGCTAATTAAATGCACACTAGCTATACTTGCATGCATGTGTAATAGAATAACTTGTAGGATATTCTAGAATATTTAGTCGTTAGACGGTGACCTAATTAAATGCACACTTACTGATTTAATTAATTAATGTGGGCCTGAAAAGATCCGCCCGCGCTAAATAATTAATGGTTCCCCTTGCGTATAAACTATAAACAAACATGATATATGCAATGCACTTGTTTAATACCCACACCAATCATTTTCAACTTTAATTTTAAGCAAATGGAATACACACACACACAATAATTCATGTCCTTCCACTAGCTAGAGACCAAACTAATTCTTGCAGCATGCATGTTTACATGAGCAAAGTTAGAGTGTGATGTGTTCACTAAGAAAATTTGATGAGCACAACTTTAAAAAATTCTAAAAAATATAAAATTTTGTCTTCAATCATATTTTATTATGAAGATCATATATAGTAAATGGTTTGGATTAACTGTGAAAATAAAGATAAAAGATGTTGAGTATATTAGAGCATTTAAATGAAAACTGATAATAGCTATCAGCTAGAAAGAATAAATGTTACAGATGAACCACGCAACCTCATGCTACCCATGCTTGTGAACTCCCTCAATTAAACTCATGAGTTGACGTCTGTTGTTCATGAATATGTCCTCCCCTCTTGCAAAACCTGATCCACAAGTCTCCCTCTTCCTTGATCCTTGTACAGAGAAGCTCCACTAAAAGATCACTCTCTCTGGAAATTTTCTCATTTCTCTGACGCCGTGACATCCATATCATGCAAAGAAAGCGCGACATCCACTCTTCATTTGAGATCGGACTATTCACTGATTCAATGGTCCAGTCTGGTTTTACTGTTTGGTTAAGTCACTATTTGATCAGTAATTTTTAAAGTGACTTAATAACTGGTAAAAATTAAAAAAAAAAATGTAAAATTTGGTTTCCAAACACATTTTAATATAGAGTTCACATCTAACGGTTAGGATCGACTTTTTGGACATTGAAAATTGAAAAACGACTTAGTTGTATGGAACCTCAGAAACAATTGATTTAATAGTAGCCAGTATATATATATTTTGGCTAATATGCTACGCGTAGCATAGAGACCTCCGTGCAACAGCTCAAAATTTGAATTTTCAAAATCCTAACGGTCGATCCAAACCGTTAGATGTATTATACATATTGAAATGTGCTTGGAGACCAAATTTTATATTTTTTGGATTTTTTTTACTATTTATTAAGCAACTTTGAAAATCGCTGATCCAACGGTTTCACTGTTTGGTAAAGCCACTGTTGGATCAGCGATTTTCAAAGTGGCTTAATAAATAATAAAAAAATTCCAAAAAATGTAAAATTTGGTCTCCAAGCACATTTTAATATTGAGAACACATTTAACGGTTCGGATCGACCGTTAGAATTTTAAAAACTCAAATTTTGAGCTGTTGCACAAAAGTGCTCTATGCTACGCGTAGCACCGTAGCCCTGTCCTATATATATATATATATATTGTCCTGTCAAGCGCTAACAAGTGTATTTATATTAACTTTATAAAAATTGAAATTTATATATAATTAATACTTAACATAAAAATAGCTTGTGCTTGCAAATAATATATATGGCGCATTAATTTATTTTATGTGTGCGAATCAGAAGGTTGACGATTATTAACAGCCCTCTAATTTAATTATTATGTATGTTTGGTTTGTATTTCACAATCTTCTTAATTAATATATTTATATATCCTCAAGCAGAGTAAAACTAGAGTGTGATGTCCTAACTAAGAGAATTTGGTAAGTACAACATCAAAAGTATATCAGATCGGCTTCAAACAACAAATTCAAGCAGCTGAAATCCATGTAATTCATGAGTGATGCATGTACATACAAATTTTGAAAGTTTCGAATTCATTTGCTACAAGGTCAAGCGGACAAATAAATTATAAAAAAAATAAATATATAAAACAACTTATAAGAGTAGGGGCGGATCCAGGATTTTCGTCAGGGGGAGAGGGCAAAAAAATATCGAATTGGGTTTAAATAACTAAACGGGTTCAAATCCATTAACTAATTAAGTATTTAATAAAAAATATTGCTTTAATTTATACTTTTCAATGCTCTGACTTGTAATTTCTGATATTTCAATCTATAATTATAATTATTAATCATAATTGAAGAAATTTACTTTAATTTTAACCCTAAATTTAACACGAACTACAAATTAAACATCCAGCGGGGGGCACAAAAATTTCCAGAGAGGGCCAGAGTCGATCGAAACGTCCCGACTTCCACTAAAATGCAAAATTCAGGAGGGGCAGCTGCCCCCCTGGATACACTTGGGTTTGCCCCTATATAAGAGGTACATTGTTTTGATCGCTTGATTTTGTAGCAGATGAATTCAAAATTTTCAAATTTTACATATACATGTATCACTCATATACATGTATCACTCATGAAGTAGACAGATTTTAATAATTTGTGCTCACTCATGAACTGAAGTACATGGAGTTGATGAGCAAAGCTAGAATTCTAAAACGGCCGCAACTTAATTGTCCAATATATAATTGCATATTTGAACATTATCTAAGTAAAAAGGTCCTAAAATAAGTAAGAAATAGACAAAAAGAATTCATAATTAATTTTACGAAAAAAGTGAAAGAGCGGAAGGACATTAATATTAACAAGGACGAAAGTATAAATAAAGACGTACAGAATATTCTGAATATTCTAAAAAGGAGAAAACATAAATAAAAAAGTAGTTGTGCTTGTGCATTTTAATCTGAAAAGTGAAAATAAAGAAAGAATGGTAATTGTTATTTGTTGGATAGCGCCAGCAAATGCCACGTGGGCCCACCATTCGCCACCCCTATTATTATTTTTATTTATTTTAAAACCAAACCGCATGAAAACCGTCCTGCACGACATATATAGGAGTAGGTTCAATTATCTTCAGCACCTTACGATTAACATTACGATCTGTGCACACGGAAATTGAAACACACCTGCAAGTCTTTTAATTAGTTTACACGAATCTTGATGCCCATCGAATGGTCATTACACCCATCGAACCAAAGTAGGTCCGATATCCAGTGGACTTACTCTGAATTCGTCCTGGACAGCTGGACTGCATTTTATTTTATATATATGATTAGCATTAAAACCGTACCGGAATAGTTTTTGGCGCCTTGGTTTGGTTTGTACTTTATATAATTAGAAAAAACTGGAATAAAGTAGTTATTTAATTAGGATGTTGCCAATTAAGGCTTACCAGTTACCACCGCCTTAATTCTCAATTCAGTTTATGACTTTATTCATTCATTAATTCATCCCTCTTCCCACCTACTACTGCATGCTAATAATTTCTATATATATCTATCTATCTAATCTCGATCGAAGATAAGCATAAGAGAGCTAGCTTCTTCCTACTTGGGATTTGAGTATCATCATTCGGTATCATCATTCTTCATTCTTCATCTCTTCTCTCTTCTTTTCTAATTTTTGCCAATTTTTTTTAACATAAAAAACCTCACTATTCTGTAACTCTTACGGAAACCAATTAAAGAACAACTTGAGATCACTGGTTGGTCTTAATTTTATTCTTTAAATCATTTTTTGGTATATTATCTTGTGCGAAAATTTTCACCTTTCATTCTGTTCTCATGTTTAGTTAGTCAAATTGGTTTATGGTTTGTTTTGGGATTATTGCATCTTCTACAATTCCGTCATTCATTTCATGACCTTATTAGTAGCTTTACAGATCTGATTATATTTTTATTTTTTCTTGGGACTATGAAATAATTTTGTTAGAGAATTCATTGTATTTTCATGAAATTAAGCTTTCTTGCGTTATTTTAATTATTTGTTATAAAAGGACCCAAAAAAATTAAATTTGGCCTACTACTTAACAGTTACCTGTACCTCGCGGCACTTGTACCAGTACCAGTATATATGTAACTAATATCTTACTTATCAGTTTGTACTTTGTACTGTACTTGTATATATTGTGCTGGTCCAATTTTACTTGCTAGCACTGTGATTTTATTTTATACTTTACAAATTACAATATTAGTGACCAAATTTTATGATAAATTTTGTTAGTAAACGTAACCAAGTTAATCTTAATTTTACTTCCTTATTCTGTTTCAGGTCAAGAAGCAATTTGATTTGATTGTGTGTGAATTGTGAAAGAGAGAGAAAAAGAAAGATGAAGGTGGTAAATAAATCTCTTAGGCATGTAAGGTATTTATCTACACTACTATATGGAGGAGTTAAAGAGGGATCAACAGGGAGGTCGTATCATATTTTGCAAAATTATAATAATGCGGCTTCTTCTTTTAACTTGAACCGCAATCCTGATTTCAAAACTGTCATATGTAAGAGATGGAGCTCCTTGTCAACTGTTGCCATAAGTGATCCTATAGGAGGTAATTAATCACTCGCTCTGCACCTATTTCATTTTTATTTATTTTTCGATAATGGATAATGGAAAATAAAATTTAATTTAATGCCTCCTGCACGGTGCTAGCCACATTGGATAATGGAAAAGCAGGCCCCATGGCTGAATATGAGAGGAGAATTGCATCGGGAGAGCTACTTGCTGGTGATAGTTTCCAGGTACGTGTAGATTTAAAAGCTAACTGGTTTAATTAATTTAAAAAAAAAAATTGTATATAGTATCTTTTCTTATTTTGATTTTCTCTGTGGTCTTTGAAACTGTTAATTATGAATTCAATGAACTGCAAGGATTACTTTAAAAGAAAATAAAATAAGTTAAACAAACATAATTACTAGCTAGTTATGTTATACTTATACCTGCTTTTTCATTTTAATATTTTTTAATTTGTGAATTATTTGGAATTTGTAAGGTCAGCTTGACACAATCAAAATGTTACAAAGAGTGTATGAGGATCTATTGGAGAATGAAGATAGTTGCCAGCTAGATAATTATAAAGATTCTGATAAAGATACCAGGTAAAAAAATTATATAACCACCGGTAATTCTGATAAAGATACCAGCTGGTATTTATTAATTGTATATTGGTATTCCGTATTAGGCATTATGGCAGAGGCATGTGGCTTTGGTCAATACTGATAGCCAAACGATCTTGTTTCAAGGTTAAAGGGCTGTATTTGTATGGAGGAGTAGGTACAGGAAAGACTATGCTCATGGATTTATTCTATGACAAATTGTAAGTTTTTAAAATTTTAAATTCTTAATTTATTTCAAAAATTATAGTTCCATGTCATGACAATATATAATGTACAGCTGGTTGAGCTGGTACGTTTATAAGAAAAAATATATTTCTTGACACTGAAGAAGAAAGACAGCCTTAATTATTTATACAAAGAAATTAAGATGCATCTGAATTAAATGACAACAAAATTAAAACCTTGATTACAAACAAATGAAATTTATGTACTGAATCCTATTTAACTAAACTCTTATCATCAAGTAGCCTTTAATTTGTTCCTCTAATATAATATAATATATATTCATAATTTTTTTTAGGCCTTCTAGTTGGAGGAAGAAAAGGATTCACTTTCATGATTTTATGTTAAATGTGCATAGCCGCCTTCAGGTATATCTGTTTCCATTGTATTTTATACATAATTCATCTTCTCAGAAATAATTTAATTATTTGTTTTGGTTTCTATAATAGATGCACAAAGGTGTATCAGATCCCCTGGAAGTTGTTGCTAAGGAAATATCAGATGAATCCATTTTGTTGTGTCTTGACGAGTTTATGGTACTTGAAACTAAAAATCCTTATTTATTTGATATATTTTTTTTTCATTACAAGATGTGAATAATGTTAAATTGTTTATAATTAATATGGTTGGGAGTAGGTTACTGATGTTGCTGATGCTTTGATATTAAACCGGCTATTTCGACATCTGTTCAACAAAGGGGTGGTACTTATCCTTATTCCTCTATGAGAATATATATTATTATTATTATTTATCAATATGAATTTCAACTTCAATTTTCATAAAAAAAAAAGGGGGTACCTTATAAGATTTGTTGACATTTTCTTCCCTCACTGTTCTTTCTCATGTACAACCCTTCTCACATGAAATTTGTCATTTTCTTCCCTCACTGTTCTTTCTCTTGTACAACCCTAGTCACATGAAATTTGTCATTTTCCAAGGGGAAACTGATCAAAACTTGTTTATTTTCTTTAGGTGCTTGTCTGCACTTCAAACCGAGCACCGGATCAGCTTTACGAGGGTGGGTTACAAAGAGATCTATTTTTACCTTTCATTCAAACAGTCAAGGTACTATTTAACAATTTTGGGTTTTTTCATTATCGCTTTTTATTGGGTAGATTCGACAAGTTTCAATTCAAAGATCGAGCTAGGTCATTAATTTACATCTGCATATATGTCTGTACATACAAAATTTGGTGAGTACTAGATCATAAATCCAATTATTCACTTGGACAAATTAATTAAGAAGATAAAAAATATATTAAGTCCACTTTATTCTAGCTTATAATTAGTTCCACCTAGCTAGCTAGTTGTTATTAAAAAGTGATTATGGAATCTGTTTAAATGACTGCTCAATTGTAATATATTGAAGCCCATGCATGTCCTAACTCCTAATCTAGTACACATATCTTATGCAAATCTGTATTTGATTCAAGTATAGTACATGATCTTTAACAGCATAAATTTATTGTTTATGTAAATGCAAATTCAGGAAAGGTGCTCAGTTCATGCTATCGGTTCATCTACAGACTATAGGAAAATTGGATCAGTAAGTATTTATATATATACAGTAACCTTAATTAGTTCTAGTAAATTGAAATCTGATAAAACTGATCGATTCAATAGTTATTTTTCACTAATTAATGTATATCTCATTTTTGTTTTGCCTTGGTGTAGGCTGAGCAAGGTTTCTATTTCATTGGACATAAGTACAACGATTATTTGAAGCAGAAATTTTTGCAACTGGTAGGAAATGATACACCGCAACCCCATATTGTTGAAGTTGCTATGGGACGCAAGTTGAAGGTCTGAACGAAATCTCATATTTCATGAAAATTATTTCATTACATTATGACATTTTCAGTTTACATATCACAAAAATAATCGACAATTAATTGTTGATTAATTAAGGCTTTCATTTATTTTATTTTTTAACTTAAAATTTTAGGTTCCACTTGGATCCAATGGATGTGCATTTTTCTCCTTTGAAGACCTCTGTGATAGGCCTTTGGGTGCAGCCGATTACTTTGCATTATTTCGTTAGTACTGTTAATCTATAAGTCTTCCACACTAATTTATCTTCTAATTTAGCAGTAATCTGAATTGCTTTGGCGAAAGGCAATTCAGTTGATTGGACTGATAACCTTTTTTTTTTTTTTTTTGTATGCAGTTGACAATTAATATATATATCTTAGTAAATACGACTTTTCTGGATTAATTATCAGATCCCTCATAAATAAATATATGGAATGGAAACTTTTTTCTTATCTTTTTGAATGATGCAGGAAATTTCCATACACTTGTATTGGAAGGAGTACCAAAGTTTGCAGCCCATAACCGTACCGCTGCGTATCGCTTCATGACATTAGTCGATGTATGTGGTTCAAGTCTCTGCTAATTAAATATTTCCTGCATGAATTTAATTATCATGAAAATAAAAGAAAATTAGTTGAGTTGATTGTTAATTTTAATTTTTAGGTGATGTATGAGAAGAGAGGCAGGCTAGTTTGCACAGCTGAAGCCTCTCCCGTTGAACTATTTGAGAAAATTGTTACAATTTGTGATGCAGAGAAGATTGATGAGTATGAGAAAAGAGATGATCTTGATTTCTGTGTTGATAATGAATTGGGCTTCGCCAAAGACCGCACCATTAGTAGGTATGGATATCATGCATGCATGATTAATTTAATCTCAGTTTATTTCTTTAATTTGTTAATTAATTACATAATATAATTGAAATTAATTTGAGTTAAATTAAGAAATTTAAGCTAACCGAATCTATTTTTGATTCATGCTTGGGTTGGGTAAGGGTAACTTAAATTAATGTTATACTAATTATTCGAATATATATGATAATAAAATATTTATTTCTCTGACTTTGTGTGTGTGTCTGGATCAGATTAACAGAAATGAATAGTAGAGAGTATTTGGAGCAGCATGAAATATTGAACTTGAGCAGAGCAATGCCTCTTACTATTAATTAATCATGCAAGGAGGTCGAGCTAGCTAGATTACATCAATTAATTATTGATCATGAGCAGATCGATTAATATAATTACTAGAGATGTAATGGAATTTTTTTAACTTAATTTGATGTTGTATATATACTGTTATTAGTATTTTACTTAATTTGTGTTGGGGTTGACATATATGCACACTTTTATTTCACTTTGATTCTCCTTTTGGTCTCTTTTGTATATATGAGCATTGATGCTGCTGGTTCTAAGCTTACATAAAAGAATTACAACTGTACGACCGTGCTTGAATTTAGCCACATCTATAATAAATCTAGCTAAGAGTAAGCATTGCCATAAAAGCAGCATATATATAAATTAAAACTGTGAAGAATATATGACACTACATGAACAGAATATATCCTTAATTAATTTTCAGCCTTCACTATATATGTAACCAACATTTTTACAAAATTAATTACCAACTGAGACTTCATTTACTCTCCTTTCTATACCAAATTAAATATATTATAACTATTCCATTCTATACGTACCGAATTGAAATAAGCACTATATATCAAAACAATTTGTCATTAATTTTCACTATTATATATGTGTGTAAGATCAATGTCAACGATCGAAGTAATCCTCTTCAGTCTCTTGACTATATCATATTCAAAGATGTGCCTTGGAAGCTCATGCTTGATCCTTGACTTGAGTACAAATTAAGGAGGACAAATTTCATCTCTGCCAAATTAAAAGAGCAAGTTATCACCTTAATTTACCTGCCAACTTTCTGTCAAGTTACACAAATTCAGGATTAAGCCACCTAGCTAGACTAGCTAGTTCATGCTCAATTGCAAAATAAAATTTAATTTGACTTAAACAACTAAGGAATTAATGATTCATGAGCCTTCCTGAAAAAGTGCCACACTGATGAGAACTAGTATATAAAATAATAAAAATAAAAGTAATTCAATGGTTGCAATTGGTTTCATTGTTGTTACTGCTCAATTTGAAATGAATTGACACCAAATTTGGGGATAACATAGAATTAGTTGTAAATAGGTTACCTTTCAATTTATATTTAACAAAATAATTTAAAAATTATTTATATGACCAAATTATTTATATCTATGTTAATTAACAATACCTTTCAGCTTTGAAAATCATGTTAATAAATATAATCACTATAACTCACAAAAACAATTCTAACATATATATGTCATTTTTTATGTACATGTATAAGTTCCTTCATGCTAATTAGACTAAGTATTAATATAAAATTTCCTTAAAATGATGAGAATTATTAATGTGTTAAATTTTTGTCATGTGCAACATTAATTTTATCAATAACATTAATGATGGCGTGAGTTATTACTAATATATATTGTTTTGAAACTAAATTACTAACATGCATGTCTACTTAATTGTATCGCTGCCATTTCCACTCTCAACATGTACATACGTAGGCATGCATATATGTTATGTTATGAACGTTGAATCAGAACTGGAGGAGACTAAAAATAACAAATTTGTTTTTTTTTTTTTTATTATTTGCCAAATTTAACATGCATCTGACGTCGGTAGATTGATTGTTGAAGCATGTGGCCTTTCAAGGGGAAGGGGAAGGAAGGGGAATTAGGGGAATTAGCGGGTAGTTGTTCGTCGACAGATCATAAGGCAGCTGGGAAGGAGGCGGCATTCGACACAAACCCGGACCCGGTGCTCCTTTGTGCAGGCCCCAATGGTCTCCAAAAGGTGCTTCTTACAAATGATAAGGGATGCACAGTTGAGGTCATGATCATATTTATTTATTTTTAATTTGATTGTTGTTCAAACTTGAAATGCTGACATTTGCGAATTAATTTGATTAATTGTATTTAGATCTTACTGTATGGAGGTCAAATAATCTCATGGAAAGATGAATACGGGGAAGACTGCCTATTCATGAGTAAGAAGGTACGTAATTAAATTAAGGTGGCCTAATTTAATTTAATTTAATTTATTCATACTGATATTGATACTGATACTGATAGTGATAGTGAACTGATACAGGCGAGTTTCACACCTCCAAAGGCGATTCGTGGAGGTATTCCGATATGTTTTCCTCAGTTTGGTACATATGGGCATCTGGAAACAAATGGTTTTGCTAAGCACATGACATGGACAATAGAAGAAGATCCCCCCAAAATTCTTCAGAAATATCCAACCCCTAAAACCAAATCATTTGTCGATTTGCTCTTGTTGCCCTCTCAAAACACCAATAGAATCTACCCTTATACGTATGTATCTAGCTATACACTACCTTCTCTTAATTCTCTCATTCTGATCATGAGTTTGATGCATGTGTGTTGATCGATCATTTGAAATTGACAGGTGGGAGTTGCGGCTAAGAGTAATACTGGGCCAAAATGGGAACCTGACAGTAATACCGCGTGTACGAAACATGAACCTGGAAAAGAGAGACATGATGTTTACTTTTGCTCTTCAAGCCCACTTTAACGTCTCTGATGTCGGGTACGTAATTAAATATATAGTATATATACTAACTGGGGGCATGCAGCTTAATTAATTGTTTTTTTTTCCCTAATAAAAATTGTTTTTAGGGAAGTAAGACTAGAAGGGCTTGAGGCAATGGATTACTATGATCATCTCAACAATAATGCACGTGCCACTGAATATGGCGATGCGTTGATTTTTGAAAAAGAGGTAATTAATTAATTAAATTCTATTCCCATGCATGCCTAGCCTATATGAATGAATGAATGAATGAATGAATGAATGGTAACTTAATTTGACTTAAAGGTTGACAAGGCATATTTGGAGACCCCTGGCAAGATTGCAATAATCGATCATGCAAAGAGAAGAACCTATGTCGTCTTCAAAGAGGGCCTGCCTGATTGCGGTACGTACGTATTGACGAATCAATTTTCCTTTTTTTTTTTTTAATTTCATGTCTCTGCTTAATTAAGCTTAATTATTCATGAATTGGTGCATGCAGTGTTATGGAATCCATGGGACAAGCAGGCAAAGAAGTTGCCAGATTTCGGAGACAAGGAATTTCGAAACATGTTGTGTTTGCAACCCGCCATAATTGAGAGACCACTTAAACTCAAACCCGGTCAGGAATGGACGGGCCGAGTCCATTTCACTGTCGTCAATTCAAGTTATTTTAGTGGCCCTCTTCAGCCTAATAGGCCCAGTAAACCAGCCATACACACTTAATTTTCTTTTTCTTTTTCTTTTTCTGTACAGGTATAAATAATATCTTTCTTTAATAGATTTAGTAGCTTTGCTTTCTCTGTTAATATCTTTCATTGGATAAATTGCAATACCCATTCATTTGTTTTTTTTTTTACCTTTCCAAATGTTATTTACAATTGCTCTACTAAATTTTAGAGAAAATAATAATTTATTCAATCCGTGCTTTGCAAATTGCAAATTTGCAATTGGTGGGAGATATGTTTGTTTTCCATATGTTGTATATAAACATTTTCAAATTTGATGCAATGGTCAAAACAAATTGATAAAGCAATGTAAATTTGAATACTATCAATGTATTATTCACTCTCTTCTCTTCTTCTTTTTTTTTTTTCGTTTTTGGTAATGAATGAATGATCAAATGAATCACATTTCAACTATTTTAATAATCCAGAGATTCCAGAGTATATTTTACAAACTAACAAAATAGAAGAGGGTATTACACAGAATTAGTAAATAAATTGTAATAAACACTATCAGAGGAGCAAAAAGTAAGATATGGTCATAGTAAGCCTTGTTTGCAGAGGAGAGGATCCAGTGTTACTGCTGATTCTGTGACCTTTGCTGTGATAAATTAGGGTTCTGCTGCATGCCCATCATTCCTTGTTGCATGTTTTGGGGATTTGTGTTCATGTTTGAAAACATGCCTTGTTGTTGTGGTATCCCCACCATTGTACCTCCTGCATTTCCATTTCCTGGCCCCATCCCAAACACTGCAATTCTCAGATCAACCACCAAACATTAAATTCAAACAACTCCTTCACCATCAAATCAGATAGATTAATCAGAGAGCATAATGGTATAATAAACATACTTTGATCATTTAAAATTTGTGATGGCAGATTCCTCTGGGTTAACCCAAACTGTTTCACAACAAAAACTATTAGTCACCACAACTCTTTCATTTCTGCAATTAACTCCTCCATTCAGTATGTATATTTGGCAAAGAAAAAATCAACTAACCTGCATCCTAGGTTGCATTGTAGCCGACATATTCGTAAGCTGAAATTATAAAGACCATGAAAGAGCAAATCTCAGAGGATTACAACATACAACATCTGAAATTCCTCTCAATAAATAAAGCAAATTTGAGATGTACCATCTGAGAAGTTGGGGAAGCTTGTGCGGTACCATAAAGGGGGTTATTGCCAGTACCACTGAATTGCCCCAGATGGCTTCTTAATTGGTTATTCTGTACCATGGTTTGTTGCATACTAAGTGCCGACTGCATATTTCTGTTCTGGTACTGTTGGGCAAGAGTCGGTTGAGGGTACTGCATTTGTCCCTGGACCTAAACATAATATTACACGAGTATCTTGAGAATGCTTAACCATGTTTTTTATTATCTTTAAATATAATCTCGAAATGAACAAACAATAATAAAGATAATGATCAAGGCCATAAGTAAAAGAACCATGGTTTCACCTGGTGCAACTTCTGTTGAGATTGCCCTTGTAAATCATGCAGCTGAGGAATTGTTCCCTGCAACAAAAGAAAATGGCTACAGCCATTAAAGATCTAATAGTATCTAACTCAAAATAGACAGATATTTTGGGTTATTTAGTGATTACCTAAATGTTTGACGCTCAATCATGAATATTAGCCGCCGCCACCCCCCCCCCCCCCCACCCCCCACCACCACCCACCCACACACACACTTAAGCCAATAGAGAAATAAAAAATTGAAAAAAAGGACTATAAACTTTAACACTTCAGTTGCCTCAGACCAACAGAAAACAGACAACAAAATCGGTTATCCTTGCAAAATATCAGTTAACAGGTGACGAAGGAAAAAAAAGGAAAAATTATAGAAAGCTGGTGTAGACCCACCTGACCAAGAACAGGCTGCTGGTTTGCACCAACACGCATCTGCTGATGCTGGTTGACCTGCTGCATGATCTTCTGCTGCCTCTGATGTTGTAGGTGCTGTGGCGAAGCAGCCATGTTGTTGTTGTTGTTCAATAAATTCGCACCTGACCTTGGCGAGTTTGTGTTGTTATTATTATTCATAGTATTATTATTAGCATTATTTGTGTATGGAGGCATTGGTGGAGTCGACACATTTTCGAATGTGGGCCCTGCAGGGGATGGGACTGACCTTCCTCCAACCAATTGCGAGCCAGGAACCTGCTGTTTTATTTTTTTTTTGGTTTCAACTTTTAACTTTTAGTGAATGTAACAAGTCTGTGCTCTATAATTCTTATGTTAATGAAGAAGCCTAAGAAAAATAGAATATAGCAGAATAATTTATGTTTTAAGCTTAGACCTGCTGCATGGGAGCTCCCTTTGGATAAACACCTGCAGTACAGAAAAAGACTATTGGTAAAACTATCATAACAAGGATCTTAAAATTTTGAACCTATTACCTATCAGAGCTCAGCATTTCATGCATACCATACCCCCCTATAGGACTCAAGTATCTAAAAAAAACACCCACCCAGAGATATTTCCCTTGTCTATCTCTATCATCCATTCATGTGTAGAAAATTAAACAATGAAGCATAGTTTGCATCTATCTTCAAGAAAAATGGGTTTATTATGAGAATAAAAAAAGGTGTGTCTTCTATATAAACATAAGAAGAGATGCAGAGATTAAAAGAACAGAAAAATATCAGGAACAATACATACCGGCAGAATTGTCTCCAAAATTATTTTGGGTCCCATCTGCAGAGCCAAGCACCTCCACTAAGTGACTAGGAAGTGATGTCAGCATCTGCCTCTGATCCCCTTGTATCCTTAATCCTGATACATAAACAAGACTTGTAAAAATTCTAAAAGAAGAATAACTTCACTTCATCTACATGACTAGGGAAAAGAAAAAGAGAAGTAAAGGTACCTTCGCCGTAATTAATGGCAGCTCGGAGGGAATTCTCCTGCTCCTGGATTTTAGCAGCTTGAGCCTTGTCTAATGTTGGTGCGAGGTGAATCCCCTGCCGTGAACCAAGCCCATGCATCTTGCGACATTCTGCTATTACCTTTTCTGCAGCTTCGCATGCTGCTCCTATCATATCTATTCTCATCTACATAAAAATGTGAAGAATTGGGTTTTGTTCAGGTACCTTTGCAAAATGGAAATTGAAGTAAGAAGTACCTTGAGCTTCTCGATTTGGTTGTGTATGGGATTCTTGGTAATTGCATTAAGCAATAATTCCCTCTTTGCATTATCCTCTGTTTCCATCTCTGGCAAAAGCTTTGATGACAGCATGACGGGCAATACTATTTGGCAGTTAAGTTCAGTTAAGTTAAAGTTGGAGTCTTGGAGAGGTTTATACAATAACAATTGAAAAAGTGACACACATACTTACTAGTGGCATTTTGAGCATTGACATTTCTGGGATAGACAACAAAAGCCTTGGAGACCTTTTTAATGTCTTCCACTATGTTGAAAAGCTCCATACTAACCATTGAAAACTGCCCCAGCGCCTCTTGCCTACAATTTACCATTACCATTGAATCAGAATTGAATTACTCTGACTGACACACTTTTCTTTTAGGGTCAATTACAATTACAATTACCATTTGGGAGAAGCATTTGTGCGAGAATACATATCGAAATCCTCTAGTATACGAGATATTGCCTTGTACAGCCCCACCGCACGAGCCTTAACCGATTCCAGGTTAAGCTGCTGTTGCACACCAGCGCTCAGCCTCTCCGCAGCTGGTGCCGGTGCTGGTGCTTGTGCTTGTGCTTGTGCTGGTGGTGGCGCCGCCGCCGACTCCATTTCTTTCTTCCCCTCTTAGCTTACTTTGTGTCTGTTGTGGCGCTCTCAATATGGTAATCCCTGCGGCACACTTTTGATGTTCATAACTCATAAATAAATAAGCGGGCCGTGCGGGTCCATTATGTCCACGTCCATACGACAAAATATTGGGCCGGCCCAGTCCAGTCTCTTCAGTTTCAAGTTTCTTGTTCCTCCGCTGACAACTGTGACAAGTCTTCTGTTTTCAAAACCCTAAGTAAGTTAAATGGGAGATTCCGATAGAGGAGGAGGAGGAGGCGAGCGCCACCTTGTACTGGTGGCGAGGAAACCTGGATTCGATCTCCCCACTGCTTGCCCCTCGTGCTTACCTGTGTACCTTTACCTCAAACTCGCCAACACTCCTTTCACCCTTCAATTTGATTCCTCATTTCCTGATTCAGGTTCACTTTTAATCAATCCTAGCTCTATACATGATTCTCTATTGAAGGAAATCCTGACTTAAGTCTTTTGTTGCAGATCACATTCCTTATGTGGAGTACGGAGAGAGCGTAGCACTAAACAATGAGAGAGGAGGTGTAATTGAGATGTTGAAAGAAAACGCCATAGTCGACCTCAATGCAAAACACACCAGCCTTGCCATACCTGACCTTGTATGTCTTACTTCCTTGCTTACTGTCGTCTCATCTTTTTTATTCCTTAATTTAATCTGAATGGAAGGATGGATATGAATTGTGCGTGCAGGTGTCAACCAAGGCCATGGTCAACTCTTGGCTTTATGATGCAACAATGTATGAATTGTGGATTGCAATTGCTGGAGAAATTGCACATCACATTTACTTCTCTGATCTTCCTTGGCCCATTGGCAAAATACTACTCTGGAAGAAAACTTATGATGTCAAGAAACTCCTTGGAGTCACTAGTTTGAATTGTGAAGAGAGAGAAGCTGAGGTGATTCATCTACCCCCACTCTCTTTTCATATCAGTTTTAAGACTTTGCCAGATTTGCATCATTTTATTCTTACTGTTACTAAAACCTCTTATTAACTTTGTTCAGCCTCAATTACCTTCAATTTAACAATACAAGACAAGACAAGAGAAATTAAAACAAGGGCTGAAATGCAGTTAAATACTTAGCCAACTTTTTATCTCCAATAACACCCGATCTCAGTCTGTCAATAAATCTCCAATTTAACCTGATTTGGTGTTAATGTGCCCTCAAGTAGGCAACTAAACAAAGAAGTGAAAATGAAGGTAATCTGGGTCTAGTACGGTACCAGGTCCTTCCTTATATTTTTTTTGTTGGTACTAGCATCTAATTTGATAAATAGCAAATTAGATATACAAGAAGGCCGATGAAGCATATGATGCTCTCTCCTTGAAGCTAGGCGATCAGGTCTTTTTCTTTGACAACAGGTATTTCAATTGTATTAATTTGTTATTCAACGTCTCGATTTATTAAAACCATAATATGCTACCGAAGGACCAATATGTAATTTGTTATTCTTTCATACAGACCAACAGATGTCGATGCTCTTTTTCTTGGGCATGCACTTTTTGTACTTCATGCTTTGCCGGTATTTATTTCCTTCTGTATGAAGCTTTAATTTATTTTTTATTTTCTTGTTAAAAGCTATGAAATTACTTTTATATATTGTTTCAGAACCAAGGAATTCAAATAACTCCATTTTTCCAAACTCCATCATGATGTCGAACATTTCAAAATAATAATAAAAAATGTAAAATTCAAACTGTATTTCATGCATCTAAATGTTTGTATAGTATTGTAGCTTTGTTTTGATGGGGTATCGATAGTTTTGGAAATCTTGTTCATATATAGTAAAAGGTGGATGCATGATGGAGTCAGAAAAAGTTGGTGCTTTTGAACCCTATCTCAGACAAATGTTAGTAATAAAGCAATTTTAACATTTGCTGATATGGTTTTCATACACATCTTGTGGATTTCTTAATATGTCCTGGGAAAAGTAGTAAAAGAGACTAGAATTTTTTTTGTTACCATTACTGGTACCAATAAGTCTCCTTTTCTTTAATTGCTCATTATATGAAACAAGCTAAAAGAAAAAATTATTTTGGGTCACCCCTTGTTAATTTATGTTTAACAGTTCTGATAGTTTTTTTTCATTGAAAAAGGAAACCTCAGTGCTGAGAAGCAATCTATTAAAGCACGATAATCTGGTAAAGTATGCAGAGCATCTGAAGGCCGAATTACAACTGGATACCACACCACCACCACCATCATCATCAACATCATCATCATCAAAAGATTCATCTGCTCCCAAAAGAAAACCTTCCTCTGGTTGGGGTGAGTCCTGTTGGTTTTAATAGTCTTTAACACTTGTTAATGGGCACTTTGTCCACTGACCTTTGAGAAAAAAAGATGGAAGAATTAAGGGACCATGTTGAAGAAATTATTTAGTTCAGCACAAAGCACAAAAGAGGAACTTTAAAGCTGTGCAGCTGAATACAAATTTGATAGTTTCATATAGTCACTCATCCAGCCTTATTACACTTTGATAATGCAATTGTCAGGTTCAAAGAAAAAGGCAGAACCAAAGAAGGGAAAAACTGAGGAAGAGAAGAAATTCAGAAGAAGAGCCAAGTACTTTCTCGCAACCCAACTGGTGGCTGTATTAGTGTTTCTGTCTCTGATGGGTGGGCCTGGTGACTCAGAGATGGATGATGATGATGTCATTGACTATGATGAAGAATAAACAACTAGTAGGTTCTTTGTCAGAATGTCAGTTTTGCGAGGATTTCTTTCTTCTGGCTTTCAATTTTGTAATATTCAAGGCTTTGATTTTGTGTGTAATGGGATTGGAGATGCAAAGGGGAAAAGGGCCACTAGGTAAACAATTTTGGCTAACTTTCATTCATGGAGATCTCGAGAGTCGACACTGCGTGTCTTTCTATGAAAGTATAAAAACACATTAAATTTCTTTATATGACCGACACAATGCATGGTAAATGTTATTTTTGCTTAAAACAAAATAACAAGTAGATTTTGAACTGTCCACGTGATTCTTTCCATTGGAAATATTCATTCAAGATCAAATGACACGAGTTATATCGTTATAATAAGAAAAAAACTGATTAAACAGAGCAAATCCTTGCTCTAATACGTGACGGTCCTGAGTCCTGACATAAAAGTTCTCGTGCTAGGAGCCAACTGCTATCCTGGGTCCTGGCTAGCAATTAGGAACCACATTTTTTTTTTTTGAGGTAACCACTAAAAATAGTGCAATACCAAATCTTACAAATGGAACTCCCTTCTTAAATAGTACAAGGCATTTTACTCCACAAGTATGTACTTGGATTAGTAGTATAAGAATAAATAGCACTTAGCATCACTATTGTTGCTTATTGGGCTCTTTCCAAAGCTCACTTAGTCAAAAATATATAATTGAATTTGACATTATCTCAACTTTGAAAGGGTAATTAACTAAATGTGCAAACTGAGGTCAAATTGAATTTGACTAGCCAACTTTCAGGCAACTTGATTCGCTCTTTTCAATTCAACCATCGTAGTGTCCCAGCAAAATCTGTTACATATTAAATCAAAACAGAAATAAAAATTCACATAAAATATTGATACACTTAATAATGTTGGAGTAAATTTTCAGAAATTCGGATAGTTAAGAATTAAATCAAAGGTAAATCAAGTTGAAATTATAATATCCAAATCAGGCAAAACACTGTTTGCAAGATCTAAAATTGCCCAAGATAATTCGAAAATATCGCTACTTAGGGCACTACCATAAAAGTTGCTGTCGATAACCTCGCGATATTCAACAGTTGATTGAAATTTAATCGATTATTGTATTGAAATGTATTTTATGGGACCAAGAAGGAAAAAAAAAATTCTGGGGTGAAAACGGAGAGAGGAAATAGAATCAGAGGAACTAAGACCCTTTATTTGGAGTAAGAGAGAGGAGAGATTGATTTATACTATGCTGCATTAATTAGGTATTAAAAGAGAGATTAATGAAATATTATAAAGAGACGGTGCAGTGAGGAGAACTATGATAATGAAATTTTGAGTTCTCAAAATTTAGGTTTCAACAATTTTTCACAAAATTTAAAATTTAAAAATATCAAACAGTGATTTTATGAAAGCAAACCGGTGGATACATATAGGGCTGCACAAAAAATTTGTAGTTCGTTATTCAATTCGAGTTTGATTCGAAAAAATTTGTAAAAAGATCAATTCAAAATAGTTTGAAATTAATTCAAACCAAACTCAAATTGGACCTGGTTCATTCGAAATAGATTCGCAAACTATTCTAGTTCGAATCTCAAAGTAACGTAAACTGTTGATTTCTGTTGATGACTTAAAACTTAAAACATAAGGCCGTCAAGCCATAAGTCATAACTCGTAAGTCGTAACTCTCGTTCTTAGTTTTAAAACACTAGACGACTTTCAACTCTCGCTCTCGGCGACTATGATCACTCTTCCTTGTAAAAGAGTTCATAAAAGATTCGAAATTTAGTTCGTAAAAAATTCGAATCGAAATTAATTCCCACCAAACTTAGTTTGAAATTAATTCAAACCAAACTCAAACTGAGATAAGTTCGATTCGATTTGATTAGTTTGCAGTCCTAGATATATATATTTTGTAGTTTACAAATCTGGAAATTCATATAGTACCAATATATTTAATTTGAATAAAAAAAAAGCAGAGTAAAGTATGTTTTGAAGTCATTTTTTTTTTTATTAAAATTCCAGCAGGTATCAATATTCACTAGGAATAAAAAATTAATTGCGATAAGAATGATATGATTATATGAATAGAATAATAACAAAATAAATAAATAAAAGAATGTAAAGAAAGGAAGCCGTGTGAGAGATTGGTTCGGAACTTGGGATTGGATGAACAAAATGTTTTGTTTGTGGGCCTTGTGGCATTGAACTATGCATGTTAACGCGTTTAAGTTTCGGCAGAGTGATCGGACGGTTGAGATGTAAAAAGAGATGGATTCCTCGAGTCAAGAGCTCGGAGCTTGAAACGAGGGGAAAGAGGAAAAATAAATGAATATATTGTTTATTATTTTCTTTTGAGAATTGAGACTTGAGAGAGAGGGAGAAATTGAGAGTCGGAGAAGTCGAGGAGAGCGGCGCCCGACGAACTGGTCGGACACCGATCGCTCTTCCTTTTCTTTTTCTTTTCTTTTCTTTTCTTTTGCGACCGCAACAAGCCACACGAACTGTATTGCAAATTGAGGTACTTGCGCTTCTTCTTTTCTTTTCTTTTCTTTCCTTTTCTTCTAGAAAGAAGACTAGAAGCTCATGTTCATTTTCATGTTCATGTTCCCTATAATATCAATATAAATTGAGGTATTTATATTCATTCATATCTAATAAGGCAAATTAATAGGCATGATTTCGTACAGACAAAGGATTAGGATCCCATGACACCGCCTTTGATTCTCATATTCATATCCCTCTCCCTCTCCCTCTCCTCAGGTTACCTCTCTACTTCATTCCCTTTTTCCTTTTTTCTGCTACAAATTCATACATACATACATACATACATACAACTTATTCTGCTACTTTTCAATTCAGTGGTTCAAGTCTCCTCCATCGATGACAGCTATGTGCAGTGTGAAAGAGTCGTCAACAAATGGGCAGAGTTCCAGTTATCCGCTCAACAAAATGTAAACACAGAAGACAAGCTAACCCTACGAGACTTGTTATTTTTCTTGCACATACCTAGAACTGGTGGCAGAACATACTATCAATGGTTTGCTTATTATCAATTTCATTTCATATTCTTTTTAACTTAATTCTGTAACAACCGTACTAACACTACTTCAATTCAATCTCTTCCAGCTTTTTGAAAAAACTATACACTTTTGATCAGGAGTGTGCTCGATCATATGACAAAATACGATTTAACCCCACTAAACCTAATTGCAATGTCGTGGGAACTCACGATGACTATAGCTTGATATCGAAGCTTCGGAAGGATCAAACATCTGTCGTGACGATTTTACGGGACCCAATTGAGCGAATCTTCAGCACATATGAATTTGCAGTGGAGGTGGCAGCGAGGTTTTTGGTGCATCCGAACCTGACGTCAGCACTGGAGACGTCCGCTAGGGTACGGCGTAAATCATCTACAATGGTTAGCACATTGGACATATGGCCTTGGAAGTATTTGGTCCCTTGGATGAGAGAAGACCTTTTTGCCCGTAGAGAAGCAAAAATGTTGGGGAAACTGAAAAGGAATGGATTATTCAGTGATGTGTATAATACGGAAGATGTGGCCATGCCGTTGATTGAATTCGTCAGTCATCCAGTTGCCCATGAACTCATTCATAACGGGGTCACATTTCAGGTACTTTTAATGGGCATGGAAGTCCATTTTTGTTAGTACTAGATGTCATTTTCTCAGACACTTAAAAAATAAGTTGAATAATTGGATGGACAGGTGGCTGGACTAACAAACAATTCTTATTCGGACGATGCACACGAGGTGCGACACTGTGTGAAAAAGCACCCACCACTTGGACAGCTTGTACTTGGTGTTGCTAAGGAAAGGTTGGATCAGATGCTGTACGTGGGACTCACAGAAGAACATAAGAAATCGGCTCGTATGTTTGCCACCATCGTCGGTTCACAGATCCTTTCCCGTTTTAACTCAACCACTCCCTCTCATTCTCAACCAGACTCCACTGACCAAACTAGTAATTTTTTTTCATTTTGTTTCTGATCTTTCATTACTGCCCCTTTCCCCTCACTACCATCTGCCCCTGAGGTTTGGTTTTAATGATTCTCGTGTTTGACGAGTTAAATTGTTACGAATGGATTCTAACCCTTTGAGCTTTTAATTTAAAATTCGCATTGTGTTGGGTTAATGTTGGTTTTGAACCAAATGTATTTTGTTCTGTTCGGTTCCTAATATTTCTAAACTGAGGCAATAGAGGTTAAAAACGAATACTTCCAGAGATATATTATTGACAAAATAAAACCTAACTTTTTTCTAAATTGGGGTCACCGCAGATGCAGAATTTTCTTTACAAGTTGTACCAGAGAAACCTGTTGAAGAGACTAATCATGTACGGTAAACATAATCTTCACGAAATAAGAAACACTTCCCCATTCTAGCTTATTAAATCAAATCCAACTATTTTAATCCTTTTTTTCTTACAATTTTGTATTTATTTATAGACTACCAGCGTCGAAGATGAAGTATCCACTACTACAAATGCAAGTCCTCCCAAAAAGATTGTAAATTATTTTTTTCTCCAATCCTTTATTTATTTTTCTTATTTCTAGCTTTATACAAAAAATCAGATAATGGCCAGATTATCCCTCTTATTAGAGCCAACTTCATTCCATTCATAAATTTTAAACATAAATTAATTGCTTATTTTGATCATGTTTGAGCATCTATTATGAAAATCAATGCAAATCAAATGGTTTCAGTCAGAATAATATATATATGATATGTTACATATGTAGACATTAATATTTCACTAAAATTTATTCATGAAAATTGCTTTATCTGCTTTCATCCATTTGTTAAAGGGTGAAAGATGTAATATGTAAGAGAAATGAACAAATATGTGTAATTTTTCCGAAAAGGAAGACTAATGAATGTACTGATTTTGCAGTTGACAGAGGAACAGTTGATGGAGGAATATGAAGAGTGTGTAGTAAACTTGCGTAATGCTCAAAGGAGGAGACGGTATATGTCCCTGAAGAGGATCTCTCCTGTCAATTTCACCAATGAGGTACCAATAATGAACCAGAATAGATTGGTACCTATTTTAACCTTGATTTTTAAGCTTGATTTAACCTTGAAACTGTAGGCGCGGGGGTTGGTACCAGAAGTAGTGCTGGAGGAAATGAAAAATCTGAACAGTCTTGATATGCAATTATACGTGCATGCACAGTCAATTTTCTTGCAACAGCAAATCCTCATGGATAATCTCCCCAAGCAAAAGCAACATTTGGCTAAACAAGTCAGTAATCTTTAACTTCACTGACAAATTACTTCCCTTCTCAAACTACGGCTGTGAAACCAGTCTTGAATTTAATAAAATATCTTGTACATGAAAAATAATATTTAAACAAGTGACAGCTGATAACTAACACTAGTTAGAAGTTACCTGAACAGAAGGTTATAATGGGAGAAAAAAAAGGGTAACTTTCTTATTAAATTTGGTATCTCTTTACTGTGTAGGTATCAGGAGAAATAGAAGCTCCATGGAATTTTGTGGTGCTATTGATGGTGCTTGTGCCGGTTAGTTTATTTTTTGTTGTTGTTGTAATGCATAAAAGGACATCTAAACTAAAGATCTGATTTGGGAGTGTGGCTATCAAAAAATTTGTTTAAAAAGAAGGGAAGGGAAGGGCCAATTTTTGTTGTATAAAAATGTGATTCACGAAGGAAGGAATAGAGGAAGGCTAAATTGCTGCCTTTTCGACAATGGAAAGTATATTATTTTTGTTGGTGTTGTACTGATTGATGTTGCTTGCTCATTGTTTGTAGGGGTGTTCATTGGGTCCGGTTTAATCGGTTTTGGACCGAACCGAATTAGATCGGTTTAAACGGTTTGGTTTATTCGGTTTAATGGTTCGGTTCGGTTTGTTTTTCAAAACCGAATTATAACTTCGGTTCGGTTTGGTTTGAAATTTTCAAAACCGAAATAACCGAACCGACCGAACTTTTATATATTATGAATTTGGTTCGGACCGCCCCGGTTTATTTCTTAATATTCCGGTTTATTTCTTAATCAATTGCTTTAAATACTTCGGTTTATTTCTTAATATCCCGATTTATTTCTTAATACTCCAATTTATTTCTTAATATACTTTGGTTTATTTCAAAACAATTGCTTTAAACTAAAAAATTGATATATTTCGGTTTAAACTGAACAAACCGAAATAAAACTTTGGTTCGGTTCGGTTGTAATGCTAATTCGGTTCGGTTCGGTTCAATTTTTGAAACCAAATTAAAACTTTGGTTTGCCTAGTTCGGTTCAGTTTGAACCGAACCAAACCGATGAACACCCCAAACAATTATACTCACTACTCACTAGTCTCTCCTCAGTGCTTTGAGCAAACTTTGTAAGTTTGTATTTAATTTAGGCCTTGAAATAAACGAACGGCTGAGATGGAATTAACAATTTAACATCCTCATCCTCCCCGGTAGCCGTAGGTACCGTACCGTAAAAGGGAATCTTGTAGAATTAGCGGGTCCGGGCCGTTCTTTTAAAATTTGCACGAATCTCGAAGTCAAAATAATACTGCCAGACTGCCAGTGCCCTCCCCTTGGGCTAGTCCGAATGTCAAAGCGGCTGCCTGAGAATGAATCTGAAACCGTATTTAATTGGAGAGGAACCGGATCCAAATTTGTTTGAGTTGGTTACTTGGCTATGGCTAATAAGTAATAACTAATAAGAGTGCGGGTGCGGGTGCGGTCCTTCATAGTAATTAATTAATTTGCACGATGATTTTGTCGTCTAGTAAGTTGTAGCGTTCTTCAAATTTTTGAACTGACTCTGCCTTAAAGAGTGGAGACTTGGACTTGGACTTGGAGTTGTGTCCTTTATCCATTCCATATTTCCATAATTCCATGCTTCTCTTCTCTTCTCTTTGCATTTTTGAATCTCATTGAAAGCGGGAAAAATACTCACTTTGAACATGGTGCACCATTAAAAGCAACACTCACTATCTCCACAATCTCCACAATTTCCACATGGGGCATTCGCATTGGTGCTGCTGCACACCTCTTAGCTCTCTTTCATTATATAATATAATATAATATAATATAATGTTCTTTTACTTTTATTCAACCTTAGTTAGCTTGATTCATCGTTTCAAGTATCTAATAATTTCATATAACACCAACATTTTCACAAATCAAAATGTTGAATGCACTACTACTATGGTGCTCACGGTCCATTCAAAATCTCTCTATCTCCTCTCCTTTGCTTTCCTCGGTTTCATCAGTATTCAGTACGGAGGGAAGACTATGCTATAAAAAAGGATAGGGACAGTGCACAGAACCGTTCTAACTGACTGCTGGGGCCCCAGGGAAGTTTAAACCCACACCACGAATAGTCAAGTCAGTCGAATAGAGACGAAAGAGAAAATTAAACTAAAGTTCTGCTCTCTCTCTCTCACTTTGGCAGCGTGCAATTCAAATTCAAAGCTTCATTCCGATCTCTCTCTCTCTCTCACACACATCCATCGATCCTCCTTTTCCTCTCCTCTTCTCCTCTTGTCAATATTTTTATCATTAAAACTTGTTTCAGGTACAAATGTCGGAACAAGATTCCATTCCACCACCATTTTCTGCTTATTTTTCTTGAGACTTGAGTTGAGAGCACGGAGAAGCAATCAGATCCATCGAATCCAAAATGAAGGCCCAGTCACTCAACCAAAACCACAAGGGGAAGTTCATTTTTGAGCTCAAACAACGAATCCTTGTCTCTCTAAACAAGCTTTCTGACCGAGACACCTATCAACTTGGCTCTGATGAACTGGAGAGGATCGCTCAATCTCTCTCTCCTGACATGATCTCTCCATTTCTCTTCTGCATTGCAGACATGGACTCCGAGGCCAAGAGCTCTGTCAGAAGAGAGTGTATCAGGCTCATTTCTGTTTTGGCAATTTCCCACGCTTCCCTTCTTGGGACCCACATGGTCAAAATTATGTCAAGCATAGTTAAAAGGCTCAAGGATAGTGATTCTATTGTCAGGGATGCCTGCGTCGACACATGTGGTGTTCTCTCCAGAAATGTTCACGGTGTTTTTGTTATTTTGGCCAGGCCACTTTTTGAGGCATTGGGAGAACAGAACAGGTATGTGCAGGGAGGTGGGGCCCTTTGTCTAGCCAGGGTTATCGATCAGACTGTCGATTTGCCCACTGAGATCCTGCCACAGATGCTGTCGCGCGTTGTCAAATTACTCAAAAACCAGCATTTCATGGCAAAGCCAGCTGTCATTGAGCTTATCAGAAGTATTATTCAGGTCATATTCTCTTTTAATCTAATACTCACTCCAAATTTAAAATAATTTAAGACCAACCTGTTGATCACTTTTCTCAAGTACAGTTGGCGACTAATAACTATGCTGAGGGTAATTAATGTTACCTTGACCCAAAATTTATAACATTTAAACATTTAATTTCAAGGTCAGTTTAATTGAAGCAAAATTCCTAACAAAATGGAGGATAATTCGTGTTATATTGAGGATAATTGAGCTTAACTGAACAATTAAGTATATTGATGATAATTAGAGGATAGTTGGTGTCTAATTGAACTTATCTGCTTAGTTTTGTTATTTGGGAAACCTTGGGTTCAACTATAGCTTAATGTTCAGCTGATATTAAATTGTTGTCAATGCATATTGAAGAGTAAACTGATGAAATGCAAGCCTAATTGAGGGACAGTTGTATTAGAATTTGGTCAATTGCTTAATTGTTAGTGAGGCAAATTAAGGGCTAATTTTCATTATTTTCTTTAATTTTACATCTCAAAATGACATGAAAATTTTTTGGTCTATGTTGTTCAGGCTGGAGGTGCATCAACAGAGAGTTCTCTCTCAACTGCCATGACAGGTATCTTAGACTGCCTAAAGTACCGTGACTGGACCACACGAAAGGCTGCCTCCTCAGCTTTGTCTAGCATTGCGCTTTCTTCTGATGGCTGCATGCTTGGGTCTCTTACAAGTAGCTGCCTCCATGCTCTTGAGGGATGCCGGTTTGACAAAGTTAGTTTTGTCCTTCGCACCAGCTAGTTTATTCCAACTGTTCTCGATCCGAAAACTTTACCCTCATCAGTATTGTATCACTAACCAGGGTAATAGCATAATAGGTACTTTATTGGTACAATACCATGTGCACCTGAATTTATTTAATGATCTGTGCATTGCATTTTTTCTTTTTGTGTATAGGTTTTACCATTATGCACTGGACTTGCACATTAATTAGTTCTGTCATATAGCTCAAAGGTTTTTTATCAGAGTTAGGCAACACATGTAAAAGATGTTGCCATCTCTATGGACCAAAATTTGCTCTCTCTCTCTCTCTCTAATTATTCTACTTCAATTTTTATTGTAGGTCAAACCTGTGCGTGATGCTATAACATATGCGATTCAGTGTTGGAAGTCTCTTTCAGTAGACAATTCTCTTGAACTATCTGAAGCTGCATCTTCTATTAAAGGTTTGATCCATTTATAGTCATATGTCTCTGGTCTTTTGGAAGGAATTTTTTAGTTTCCCTCCAGGTCCACAGAATCATAGCCCCGAATAGCTTCATCTCTTCTTGGTGAAGATTTTTTACTCTTTTTCGGGTTGCAATAATCTTCTTGACACATAATAAATTGGGAGCTCTCTAATTCTTTGTGACGTGATTTTAGACAAGGTTTATTGAAAGAAGAGACGGCCTACATTTTCCAAAAAACCTAAGAAAACAGCCTTGTTATAATAATATTTACCTGAATAAATCATTAAAATTAACTCTAGTAAGCATAAAAACAGATGGGCTAGCAGAATTGAGGGAAGACTTGCAACCTCACATTTGTAATTATTCCATACTTCATTCAAGCTATAGAAATAATGAACTTAATTTTTTTTTTTTTTAATTTTGACAGAAAACTTCTGCAGAGACTATGCTGAAGTGACAAGTACTAGTGACAATGGATCAAGATCTACATCCTTCAGAAAACCTGTTTCTCTTTCCAACTCCAATACAAATTGTAATATGGTTTCATATCCTAAAGGAAACAAAAATGCTGCCAGTTCAACCAAGAAGAGAACCCCTTTAGCTTTGAGGAAACCCGATAACATCATCCCCAAGCCGAAATCGACGGAGTGGCAGATTGAAGTATCAGTTCCCAAGAAAAAGCCCATTATGTCCTCACCAATTGTCCAAAAGGATGTCAAGGCAAATGCAAAAGAAGAAAACTATTCTGATATGGGAAGTGGGAGTTGTGTGACAAAGGATATTAAAATTGAAGGAGGGGAATGTGATTCCAATTTAAATTTTAATTTTGATGGGTTTTCTGAGAAGTTTTTTAACGAAGAAGGGGATGCGGAGATTGAAGTTGATTCTAGCCATGCTTTGATTCGGGATAAGAAAGGTACGGATCTGAGTTCCTGCAGCCCCCATGGGTGTTGTGTGAATACAAGGAATGAGTTGGGTTTTATTAAGAAACAACTTGAAGAGATTGAATCAAAGCAAAACAACTTGTTTGCTCTTTTGAAGGTATGTATATCTTTTGGTTTTTAAATATCCATAAATAGGTTTTTGGTAGTGGTAGATCTGAACCAGGAATTTTGTTGGTAACCTATTTTAATGATGGAGATCACAACTTTATTTATTTGATTTTATTTAACTTTTGACTATGCTTTTCAGGAATTTATGGGGAGTTCAATGGATAACCTCACCACACTGCACTCGAAAATTTATAACATGGAAGATGCGGTTGATAACATAGTAAATTTGATGACTCAAAAGGAGCCCAATTTTGGAAATGGAAAACCTAGCCCAAGACTTGCCAAAAATGGAAATATTTCCATTTCTTCATCCCCTAGGATTTCATACTCCTCCCCTCGATCCTCAATAGAAACCAACTACAAGAACCCACTGCATGTTCCCACCAAGAGTACACAGTTGTTTCCTGAGAACCCACGATCTAATAATGGGATATCAAGTTCAATTTCTATGGGTACACACAATGACCCTGGGAGAATGAACACCAACAATTTTCCAAAGTGGTTCAATGGTTATTCTGGTACAGGAGATGTACCTGTAAAAAGAGAAAAATCAATTGTAAAGAATACACAATGCAACCTGGAGAGAAGCAAGAGAGATCTTGGTAAACAGTTTAATGGGTTCCTTGGTGCAGCCAATCACACCTTACCAGCAAAAGATGAAAAGTTCCTTGGATGTGAATTTTTTGAAAAAGAAAGGTTGAGTGCAACTGCTGTGAGTCCACAAGGTGACTCCAACTTTGAAAAACAGGTTAACGAGTTTCTTAGTGAAGGGGATGTAGAATCTGCATATGTAGCAGTGCTTTGTTGTGGGGATGATTTAAGCGTGATTGAGTTAATGGATGTGACTGGACCTGTACTCTATAAGTTGTCGAGTGAGACAGCTAGTGAGGTTCTGAGGGTTATGTCAGTGCAGCCTATGGATAGCAAGTTCCTTGAATTTGCCATGCCTTGGATCCAACAGGTAAATTTTACAGTGCTTGAATTACAGATTGTTTTCCTGCTTGTGGCAGTCCATTTTACAGATTTTAATGTGTTTGTAGGTTGTTGATTTGAGTACGGCGCAAGATTCAAGGCAACTGTTTGTATCTCCAAGAGCTCAGAGAGAGTTTCTGCATTCGCTTCAGCAAGTGGTAACAACAGCAACTGTGGATGCAACAACTAGACTTGGCATTGCACAGCTTGCTGCAAGATTGGGGAAAGCATTTGGTCTTCTTCCAACAACCAGGTACCTACTCTTTCTTTCTTCACAAACACACACACACACACACACTCTCTCTTTGTCTCTCTAATGTGTAACGACTGTTTTTTTTTTTTTTTTGCAGGAAACTGCCACCTAGGGAGTCCAGAGTAAATAAGAATTTCATTTCCCCTGTTGTAACCTAGTCGTTTGTTTCAGAAAATATTTGGTTTTCAGCAATTTTCATGTATTTTGCTATGGAGTTATAACAATGAGAACATTTTGTTGTAATTCATGAGAACTTGAAGGAAATATGAATGATAGGAACAATGGGTTGCATTAATGAATGGGTCATACTCAGCTGAGCAACAACTTGAGTGGTCCAAATTAAAACCTGGGGTTGTTGGACTGTCTGTTGTAGCTGTTGCATGTCTAGAGAGAGAGAATACCTAAATATCCTGTCCATATATCGATATTGGGACAGCGTTCCTATTCCTATATGTTGGTATCTCAAGTTTTAAAACTGAATGTCTATCCATGTGTGATGGCTTGAGAATTGAGATACCAATATATAGGAATCAATATTATTATTTGTTGTGTACGTTGTTTTAAAAATAAATAATGTGTACATAACATAATAATGATGATGATGATGAAGCAGCATGTGCAAGTGCAAATGCAACTGCGTTTGATGGTCATGGACCAAAAATGAACAGGGACATTGATTGATTGATTGATTAATTGAACTATATGATTATGATACAATAACATTAATAGTTTAAATTAAATCTGTTTCTGATGACAAGTAGAGTAGTCCGTGGGGTGTTAGAAATATATTTTGAAAACACAAAAGTTTATATAAATAAATATTTATTTTAATATTAATGTTTATAACTTTATGAATTATAGAGCTATTTGTAAATTAATTTCTTTAATTCAATTTCAACATCGAAGCTCACTCTTCCATCGCCACAGAAGATCGAATCAAATAAATATGTAAAGAATGAGCTGGTAGTCAATGCTACATTTATAGACAAATAATTTCATTTGAATTTTCCGTTTGATTTGAGGTGCTATTATAACATTCATTTCAATATCATGAATTGCTATTTATTTGTCCGTTGATACTCGTATTAATTCTTCTTAGTAAAAAATAGCAATGTTAATTGCTATTTGACTGTTTATCTTTTACTATAAAAATAAAACGGTAATATAATGAATAGCAATTTAATGTCATAAATTAATATACATATTTGCCTATAAATAACACATTATATTTGGAGAGCTAGATTATCTATCAATCCAATAATAATCTAACAATTCACATTCTCTTCCTCTTTCCATTAGCTCTATAATTCATAAAGTTTATATCCTCCCACAAATATTTTCTTTATAGTAAAACTATTATTTTAAAGAACAAATCGGTTGATATGTTTGATTTTGTCAATTCGGTTCTATTTTTGAAAAATGAATAAAACTTTAGTTTATCTATTTTATTTCCGTTTTAATCGAACTGAACCGATGAACACTCCTACTAACAAAGTCCATATGTCTATCCATCCATAATTTGAACAGTCATAATTAAAGTACAACAAATATTTAATTAAAAAAAACACACAATCGATATTTTAATTATTTACCGATATTATGGATATTCGTTCCGTATAAAAAAAAATCTCATTGTACAATAAGTCCATAACAACGTACTTAACAAGGCAAAAGGAGGTCAACATGCAATCATTTTAGATGACTGTCGAGTTAAGATCTTCAGATTCCTCTCTAAGGTGTCATGTTTGGTTGTGGAGTAAGAGGTGGAGTAAATCTCTTACTTCATACTTAAGAAGCCAAACAAGAAGTAAAATAGAAGGAGTAAGAGGTGACTTAATCCGGAGTAACTTACTCTACCTATTTAGGTGGATTAACTTATGCCACACTTACTCCACTTGTATGGCCCATTGTCATAAAAAGAAACACATTTTTAAACATCTTACTCTTTCAAGTGGATTAATTTAAGTCATGACTCCAACTATCAAACAAGATGTAAAATATGAGGAGTAACATGAAGTAAGCAATTTAATCCTCATTAATTTTACTTCACAACCAAACATGGCCTAAAGTTGTTTGCGTGTCCGTCTGATTGGAAGTATGACCGACTGTTCGTTGTTAGTCTGTTGTTTCTGTTACCGGAGGCGTTTGGTTGGTACTTTATAGAGGAGATTCCCTGTCATCACAATTCCATGGAATGTGATTACCGTGTTTGGCAATCTGTGCAAGGGGATGGAGAAGGGAATAAGTTATTCCCTGCTATTCCGATTCCCTGATCTATGGGTATTGTGATAGCCAAAAAAAAAGGCGGAAATTTTTCATTCCCGCTGTGCAAATTTTATTTTATTCGGTTAAATTTGTTTTGCTTATCATTTCCGATAATTTTCACGAGAGGAAGCTGTCTCCGACTCGACCTTCTCTCTTCGGCCTCCATCTCTGATTTTCTTCTCCGATTACAGGTTTTCTCTTTATCTCTCCGCACTACCCCTCTTTTCTCTTGCAATTGATCGCTTTTGTCATTCCTTTTGCCAATTTTTGATAGCAGCCTACGACCTTAACCAGCGCACAAATTGGTACGAACTCACACGGAGAATCAATGAGCTGGGGTTCACTTGCGTTATTTTTCTGAAAAACGAAGTCAATTGGAAAATCGCCTCTTTGGTCTGATCGTTGCTTCCAACACAAAACAAAGGTATACTCCATGCATGATAAAATTTCAGTTATAATAATTATTCATTTGATCTAACCTGAAGCACGATGCTCCGTGCACCTTTCATTTTTTGGAGGCCGATACAGTATATGAAAATGGGGCAAGTTCTTCTATTCAATTTTGGGCTATTTAATCTAAAATAGAAAGTTCATATATATATCAGACAACCATTTTCCAATTTTCAGAAGTATCTAATTGGGACCTTATCTGTAAAATATAAAGTTGGAATTTTCGATCAAATCAGCAATCTAGCAAGAGGCAGCTAGTATTTAAAAAAAAATCCGCAATCTGTATGTGCTATTGACACCCATATGTTAGGCGGTGTTTCTTTCATAGCCATTATGCTGCTGCTGCTGTATGTGTTTGCCATGCACTTCCAAATTTCTTTCGAGTATTTGCATTCAAATAGCAGATGCATTAGAGTGTCAAAAGGGCATATTCCGCAAGTGTGATATTGACAGCACCAGTTAGAAGTCCCTCTTGAATTTTTGCATCTTTCGTATCAGTTTGTACAGTATGGAACAAATGAATATGTTAATTAGTTCTTAAAATGATAAATCAGATGCTCTTTTGTTTTTTCCAGTTCTATTAGCCCAAAAATTATTAGACTAAATTGAGTTTTGGGTTGACCACAATAGTACAGTCAGTGGTGTAACTAAAGTCATCTTTTGTGATATACTTGCTTCTTATCTAATAATTTTGATTATATAGATAAATTCTGCCTGCACTGTGAAACAATGGACGAACCAAGCAATCTCTACACAATTCCTGTTACAGTTTCTGTTACCGCTTCATACTTTGAGATGCTCTATTATCTAATGTTTAAAGCTGTCTTGTTATGGATGGTGTTGATGACACACTGTCGTCAGACCTCGTGGGGGTGGTTGTAATGTTTTGGAGAGACACTCTATCCGAATTATAACTCTTCGAAGAATGATATTTCAAAGTGATTTGTGGTGTGTTGAAAATACACGTATGGATCGAAGAGCTTTTTATAGCCTGTGTGACTTATTGTCTAGTGTGGGGAGATTAAGATGTGATGGAAGTATATCAATTGAAGAGACAGTGGCAATTTTTTTGAATATTTTGGCACATGATGAGAAAAACAGGGTAATAAAGAGACAATTTGTGAGATCCGGAGAATCAATAAGCATGCAATTCCGTAATGTGCTTAATGCCGTTATTAGATGCCATAATATTCTGCTTAAGAAGCCAACACCAATACTAGAAGATTCAATTGATGAAAGATGGAAATGGTTTAAGGTATTTATACAATTCACCAATCATATAAATAACAAGTACATAGTAAATACAATCAAATATAAATATTGTCTCTATTTAACAGAACTGTCTTGGCGCATTAGATGGTACATATATTCAAGTGAATGTATATGACATGGACAAAGCCATATATCGTACCAGGAAAATGGAGGTGGCCACAAATGTTTTAGGAGTTTGTTCTCCAGATATGCAGTTCATATATATATTACCTGAATGTGAAGGATCTGCCGCTGATTCAAGAGTATTACGTGATGCAATTGCTAGGAGAAATCGATTACATGTACCTCATGGTAAGCATATTAATGTTGGTAATCAACATATGACTGCTACGGCCAGATACTGGTAGAAACATTACATTACATTACATTGTGATGTCATCCATTTTGGTACATGGTATGTTGTTGTACTAGCCAAAACACATAACAAATTTATGAATAAAACTCAAGTACCCAGCAGAATTTTAAGTACTTGCAAGAGAAGTTGTGCTATTTTTAGGACTCAAAACAATATAATTAGTACTGAGAATTTTTTTTTCTTAATTCCAAATTTACCCTCAATAATACGTTCTTATCTTTGCTTCATACTGTTAGTAAGGGAAGTTAATTGACTGACTGATGCACTGGCCTTGTTTAATTTGGGGGAAAATGTGATTTTGGTTGAAGACTTCATTCCTACTTTTACTTTTTACATTCTCCATTTGAATAGTCCAATTGTAGCAATTGTTAAAATTAATAATCGGATCTTTTTGTAAGTTGTAAGGTATAACATAAAAAAATAACCAGTGAGGTCCAGTACCTTTCTGCAATACAACCCAATTTTTTTTGTGTTGACCTGTTAACTTTTTGCTTTCTATCTTTTATTTACTTGTAATTTTATCCTGACGACAGGTTACTACTATCTTTGTGATGCCGGTTATCCAAATGGAGAGGGTTTTCTTACGCCTTACAGAGGTCAAAGATATCATTTGAGTGATTGGAGTGATGGCAGATTACCATGAACAACACGGGAGTTTTATAATTATAAACATTCTTCGGCACGCAATGTCATAAAGCGATGTTTTGGTCTTCTTAAAGGGAGATGGGCAATTCTTAGAGGAAAATCATTTTATCCGGTAAATATTCAATGTTGAATAATTGCAGCATGTGCGCTCATTCATAATCATATTCGAAGGGAAATGCCTATTGATCCTTTTGATGTCAGAATGCAAGAGACCGACCAACCGCTAGAGAAGCTAGATGGTGAGCGAATTACACATATTGAATCAACAGATGAATGGACCAATTGGAGGGACACTTTAGCTCACGAAATGTTTACCACATGGAGAAGCTCAAGAAATAATCACTGAGTCGATATGTATTTAGTTGAATGATATAGTCATTTTTCTTGTTATTGTTGTGAATCTTTGATACAAATGTTGTCTATATCTATGATTTTAATTTAGTCTAAATTTTAACTCGTGTATGTATCCACATTTATAAACTTGTTATGCATAATCTTCTAAAATTAAAATAACCTCTAAATTAAGATAACTTAATTATACACAATTTATATCTGCTTGTATTTTTTTTCTATATACAAGTACTGCCAAGCATTGAAAATAAATCAGCATAGTTATTCATTCTAAATTAAATGACATAATATGCTAAGCATCGAAAATTACCAAGCATAGTTATTATATTCTAAAATTAAAATGACATAATACACATTATTTAAACCAGCTTGTGTTTTCTCTAACAACAGTTTGTTAAACATCGATATTACTTTCTTCATAAAAATTAAGACTCTTTTTCTTGCATAACCATGGATGGACAATCAAATAGGCAGAATAACAGCAATACTAAACACAAGTGGGATAGGCAAGAAGATGAGAACTTAATAGAGTGCTTGCTTCAACTTGCATAATCAGGAAATTGGAGAGCTAATAATGGTACATTCCGAAGTGGCTTCCTACAACAACTCGAGCGGTGGATGCATGACAAGATTCCAAATTGTCAAATAAAAGCTACTCCTCACATTAGTTCTCGGGTAAAGCTATGGAAGAAACAGTATTACGCACTTTCTGAAATGTTGGGACCTAATGCAAGTGGTTTTGGATGGAATGATAATGAAAAGAGCATAATTTGCAAGAAAGATGTACACGATGATTAGGTTAAGGTAAAGCACTTTTCAAGCTTGAGTTAACTAAATCATCATTTTTTTAAAATTTAATTATAAAGCACTTATTTTATTTTATTTTCTGGATAGCTGGATGATTATTATAATAACTAGAATTTAAGGCTAAAAACAGTTTATCTACATATTTTAAATTCATGTGCAGAGCCATCCAACTGCTACAGGATTAAGAGGAAAGTCATTTCCCTTTTTGGAGCAATGGTTTGTTGTCTTTGGCAAGGACCGTGCTAATGGATTAGGAGCAGAGTCCCTAGCTGATGCAGCAGAAGATATTGAACGAGAGGAAGCAACTGATGAAGTTAGAGGAAGAAATGTTGAGGTAGACATGAATAATAATTTAGATAATGAGGAGTTGGATGATAATCCCATTGAAGAAGACCAATCAAACGTTTCACCAACACATAGAACTGATGGTAGCACGTCTAGAAGAACTAGAAAAAGAAGAATCTCGAGTACAGACATGCTTAATGAGTCAATTGGTAAAACAATATGCTCTATGGAGAATATGTTTGGAACAGCTAGTGAGAATATCGCTAAATTAGCCGGTTGTTTTCAATTCATAGCAGATGATGCAGCTAAAAAAGATAGAGTGTCTGCAGAGAATGATAAAATACAAGGCTTATTTGGATTAGATCGTATAAAAGCCGGTGCTATAATTTCAGGGGATACTAGTAAAACCAATTATTATTTTTCTTTAGCAGATGATAAAAAGTTAGAGTATGTGATTTGGGTCCTAGGTAGTTGTCAGATGTAATAATTTTCCGAATCAACTATGCTTTTATTTTTTAATTTAGGTTATAGAGGTGTTATTTTATATTATTACTGTTTTTTTTGTTGCTCAAGTAGTTTTCAATGCTTGAAACACTTTTTTAACGAGATGTGCTTTTTTTACATTAATTGGATTTATAATTTATAGTTTATCTTTAAATTATTTAGTTAATATATGTCATGATAGCCATTGCAATAGCTATACGCGAACCAAATATGAGAATGATATATTCCCTGGAATGCTAGAGTGATAGCCATGCGCGAACCAAACATGGGAATGGCACATTTCCTGGAATACCATTCCCTGGCATAACATTCCCTGGAATGGTATATAGCACGAACCAAACGCCCTCGGATGTTCGCGTCAGCAGATGTTCGCGTCACTCGTCACTGCATTTTGATTTTTGAAGCTTTGATTGTGCCGAGGCAACAAACAGGTAAATGTATTGCCAGAGCCGTTTTTGCTTCATACAGAACAAATCATATCTAGGCATTTTCCCTGCATTTTGCAGCTATAGCTATGGTTGTGTCCGCAGGCAGGTAGAGGAATACCGGTATAACTTGAGGCAAGCTTATAAATCGATATATTATTCATGTACTTAGGACGGAAAGTTGTCTTAGATCCGCATTTTGCAGATCCAGGTAACAAAGTTTTAATTATATTATATTTTTAATATAATTGTGATTTATTTTATTAATCAAAATTTAGATTTAAATGTAGTTGATTAGTTAATAGTTTTCCAACATGTGGGCCATGCGAGGACCATGTGGGGACCAGCAGGGCAGTAGGCAGTAGCACTACTTGACGACGAATTGTTTAATTTGGTGCTGAGTTTGTCGGATTCGTATCATCTGCATTGCCAGAAAAAAGAATAATGGAATAAGCGATAGGGGTGCATGGGTAGATATATCATAATATAAATGTCCTTGTCAGATATTACGTACTCTCTCTCTCTATATATATATCATAATGTAAATGTCCTTGTCAGTTATTACGTACTCTCTCTCTCTCTCTCTGTATATAAATTCCCTTTCTATACAGATTACAGACGGACGCTTCTTAATTAATTAGTAATAGTATACAGCAACAGCACCATGCGGACCTCAAATGACATAAAATATAATTTCATATATTTATATATCTTTTGCTATTGCTGACTTGCTGTCAGAAAAAAAATTATGATATTTTTGTATTCATATATAATTTTAATTATAAGATGATCGATATAAAAGAACATAAAAAAAAAAAAAAAAATCAAGTTGATGATTTGGATTGGTTAGCTCCTAAAATATAAAATATAAAATATATATGACTGACTACATTAATAATATATTAATTGACGACGAAAGTACATGATTCGTTGTGTACTGCTAACGAGTAAGAAATAAACAAACAAAACATGTTTTTCTCGTTTAAATAATAAAAAAGAAATTAAGGGAATATATAGATCGAGCCACTCAGCAGCCACCTACCATTGGTAGTTTGGTACCGACGTCGCTGCCTTCCTTCCTTCCTTCCTATTCTTTCTATTTATTTATTTAGATCATCATCTGAATGCAAATATATATCTCAATATATATCTTTCATTGAGAGAGAGAGAGAGAGAGAGAGAGAGAGAGAGAGTCAAAGTCTCAAAGAGAGACCTCTTCTCTTATCTTCTCTTACAATCATCCACTAATTAAGAGCATATTCCAACCTTGCAACTAATTAAGAGAATCCAAGCGTAGAAAGTGAAAGACAGAAAAAGATGAAACAAGGAGACCAAAGCCTTCCTCTCTTGATCAACCTCAAGGTCACTATACTTTTTTATTACTTACCTACTGAATTCTTAGGAACTTGGGACTGGGTTCATGTTTGGCATTGATTTTCTCTTTTCCCTTTTTCTAATTTCTTCAACTTTTTTTTTTTTTTTCAAAAAAATTAATAATTCAAAATTGGTGGAACTTGGGACTTGACAAAATTGGTGGAATACAAGTTTTTTTTTATCAATCCCAACTACCTTTTTCATAATTATATGAAATTGTATTCTTATTTTTCAAGGTTCTCAAGAATTTTTATAACCTTTCCCACAAATCTCCATATTCCTTGTTAATGAGAGCTCAAATTTCTTATAATTTTTGCTTGAAAAAAAAAAAATCCTACTTGGACTGGGCAGAAATATATAGTACCGGAATCCAATATTTATTGCAATAGTGTGTAGTTGGTATTAAAATATTAATTGATGCTTTTTATTATCTGTTTTGTTAAGTGTTAACCTAAATTACGCTTAATTTACAGAGAGAAGAAGGAAATGATATCAATTACGAAGAAAAATCAGTTGTTCGCTGTCAAGGATCACAACTGCAGGATTTGCCAGTTGCTACTTCTGACTGGAGAGCACCTGCAACAATTCTTGGTAGATTTAATTAATTACTTGTATTTGTTACTTTCATAATTGCGTATATGCATCTAAAAAAAGCTACTGTTATATATATCTTCATGTTTTTACAGGAGTTGAATGTTTGGAAAGCATGGCTTTCAATGGTATAGCCACAAACCTAGTTGTATATTTACGCAACATTTTGCATGACAGCAATGCATCAAGTGCTGCCAAAGTCTCAGTCTGGTATGGTACCAGCTATTTTGTACCGATTGTAGGAGCCCTTATAGCCGACTCCTGCTGGGGCAGTTACATCACCATCGTGATCTCTCTCATTCTCTACTTCCTTGTATGTATCTTGCTTTTTTTTTTCTTTTCTTTTCTTTTCTTTTTGTTGGTTATTAAAGCTAGAAAAAACATTTTTTCTTTTTGATATTGAAATTTTCAATTGGTAGTTTCTGGTTCAGGTGCTGTAATTCAATTCCATCTTATGAAACTAAATCTAGCTCAACTTAAAAATAACCTACGTTTTGCTGGGCAGCAATTAATTAAGCTTAATTAGACATTATTGTATTGTATTGGGTTGTGTACAGATCAGCTTGTATGATATATACTGACCTAATTGACGCTGTCCTCGAATATAAATGTTGTATAATAATAGTACCAGAAATTACAAGCACTTAGCTTGTTAGTATTTGCACCTGCCAAAACCCATCTCTAATCCTCCTTATAAATTATTTATATATTTTAAAATTAACCTCATATATATTCAGGGCATGTTGGGCACCACCCTTTCATCTCTAATCCCCATAACAAGTACTCCTGGCAACACAGACACAGTAGTAACACCATCTGAGGCTGTCAGTACTCACTACAAGCTTGTATTTTACCTCAGCTTATTTCTTATCGCATTGGGCTGCGGTGGTGTTAGATCTTCTCTCCTACCATTTGGTGCTGATCAGTTCACTGACAATGACCAACAAAACAAAGTGTTGTTTTTCAGTTGGTTCTATATTTGTGTCATTTTTGGGGTCATCTCATCAGGGACAGTCGTGGTATGGGTACAAGAGAATGTCAGTTGGTCACTAGGGTTTGCTATACCAACTCTTTGTATTGGCTTTGCCTTGGCCTGGTTCTTGCTTGGTACCTCAATTTACAGGAGAAAGGTACCAACTGGGAGCCCGTTGAAGAGCATTTGTCAGGTCTTGGTGGCCTCTTTCAGAAATATTTGTCTCAATGTACCTAACCATGGTACAACTTTGTATGAGGTCGATTATAAGGGTTCAAATGGCGAGGTTGGTTCTCAGATGAAACTTGATCAAACAAATGATTTCAGGTAATATTTCTTTTGGTGCATGTTAGCATGTAGCGTTAATTATTTGTATTTCATAATTTCTGATGCTGTGGTTCTGGTACATGCAAAAATACATCCAATACATGCTGGTAACTGACATGGTAATTAAGGAACAATAACGGTATGATACCTAAAAGGAAACACAACAAAGTTGTGGATTTGGAACTGACATGATAACAAATCCGCTATGCTAATTCATGTTCTCTACTAAGACAATATTAAAATAATTACTATATATAAAAAAAGGAAAATAAAAAAGTTTCTTGTTTTGCTAGTTGGAATGATCAAAGCACTAAAACATCCTTTTTTCCTTAATTAATCTCTCAGATTCTTAAATAAAGCAGCAATTATCTCAGACAGTGATCTTGAATCCAACAGACCACACAACCCGTGGTCATTATGCACTGTAACCCAAGTTGAAGAACTAAAAATTATACTGCGACTGGTCCCGATTTGGGTCACTGGAGTTCTCCATTCGTCTGCCTTTTCCCAGATGCACACTACTTTCATTCAACAAGGCAAGGCCATGGATACCACCGTGCTCTCCTTTTCAGTACCTGCAGCATCTCTCTACTCCTTTGAGGTAATATGTGTCATGTGCTGGGTCTTTATCTACAACAAAATAGTTGTACGGACTATGGGTGGTGTACTGCTTTCCCAGCTGCAACGAATTGGCATTGGCCGGTTCTTGATTGTGGTGGCAATGTCAGCTGCTGCAGTTTTGGAGATGGTGCGGTTGGAGAGATTTAGAGAGAGTGGGAGTGGGAGCACACTAAATATTGCATGGCAGTTGCCACAGTATTTCATTGTGGCAGGGTCAGAATTTTTTAGCCTGATAACACAACTGGAGTTCTTCCACGGGCAAGCACCGGATTCAATGAAGAATGTCTGTACGGCATTTGCTTTGTTGTGCGTTGCTATGGGTAATTATTTGAGTTCATTCATTATTACAATGGTGGCAGTTGTCAGTACAAAGGGAGGGGTAATGCCTGGATGGTTGCCAAATGATTTGAATGAAGGGCACATGGATTACTACTTTTGGATGATGGCTGCTCTTTCCAGCTTCAATTTTCTTGTGTACATATTCTTTGCTACCAAATATAAGCTAAAGGAGGCCATTTTATCAAATTAATTACTTACTTCTTCCTCTGCTCGGGCTCTCTTTACCATATTAAACAAAGGCTAATTAAAACTACCATTCATTCTTTCATGTATATCAAGTTATGAACCGAACCACAATTTGCTTGTAAAATACCAGCTGATTGTATCTAGTTACAAGTAACCAAATCATATATAGTCAGTCATAAGTCATAACTTTACGTACTAGTCCCATATCTATATTTACTGCAACTTAAAAAATATATATATTCTTTCTTGTTTAAAACCTCTTTCCCATGCAATCTTCAACATAAATTAATGTTCATAAAATCTTGTGTAAGACTGCTATTTGGTATCAGGAAATCTAATCCATCCAGTAATTACATATTTGACGATAAGCTGACAATAATAAATGAAGATCATCATACACAAAAATTTTGATTCTTTCTTTTTATACCAATTTGAATTTGAATGAAATCACCAATCAGAATCATCACTACGGCGAGAGGTACTCAAATCACCACCCAGTCTTTTGCTAATACTGCTTCTCTGCACACATTTAACAAGTGATTGCACCACCTCTGACATAGTTGGTCTAAACTCTGGTTCGGTCTGCATTAGAGAAGAAACAAGGGTATGAATAATGAATGAATGGGTATGCAAGAAAGACATTTGTTGAAAATTTAAACATCATGTTGTTTATACCTGGACACAGAGAGCGATGACATCAGCAAATCGGGAGACAGACTTTGGAGGGTAGAGACCACGTAGAGAGGGGTCCACCATCTCTGACAATCCATCAATATCATGCAGATGTGGAATTGCCCATTTGGCTAGTAACTGTTCTTCAGGTGATCTTGACTTATCATACGGCTTGCGGCCAGTTAAGAGCTCCAGCATCACAACCCCAAAACTGTAAACATCACTTTTCATACTATACACACATTCTGGCGCTCCATATCCTGCTCCTAGGTTCTCACTTGCATCCTAATTCACATCAATAAGTAAGCATTGCATTGCATTGCATTGCAACAATTAAGAAGCAATCACTTGTATCCTGACAAAATAAAATTTTATTATACCTCGTAGAAAACTGCCATACCACAGTCTGACAGGTGGGGGTTAAGCTCTGTATCAAGTAAGATATTGGATGATTTTATGTTCTTGTGCATTATTGATGGTGAACACACTTCATGGAGGTATCTAATAAAATATGAGATAGATAAGAATAATGGAATAACATAACAATGGAAGAATAATATAAATTAACAGTAAAAATAATAGTTACTCTAAAGCGCGAGCTGTCCCAAGGGCAATGCGTACACGAGTGTCCCAAGTGAGAGGCTTGCTATAGTCATCAGAAAGATGTAAATAATCATGAAGGGACCCATTCCTCTGAAATTCATACACCAACAGGTGGTAACCCGGTTCTGAACAGTACCCCACAAGCTGTAAAACGTTTAGGTGATGAAGCTTTGTCATATCTGCTATTATCTCCATGAACTCATACGAGCTCCCTCGTGCAAAGTTTTTTGTGTCGATTTTCTTCACAGCCAACAGCTGTACAATTGATGAATATAATGAATATGATACCACCAGAGAGAAAGGAAGGAAAAGAAACAAATTAATACAGGAAACTAATACCCTTCCATCTTCGAATTTGGCCTTGAAGACACGGCCAATGGTTCCTTGGCCAACAAGCCTGCTCGAGTTGAAACTCGCAGTGGCCAGCTGTAGATCTGAGAGAGGATATGATATGGCTGTGATTGGCTCAGTGCTCCTTTTTGAATGATACTTGACTGCAAACTCACTGACACTCGCATCAGTTGACGACCGACGTGGGTCCATTGGTGGTGGCTTTATCATACCAATGCCAAATGAAGATGAAGATTGCAATGGTTTCATGTCTATTACTTTCTTATCATTAGCAACAAGAGGGGTGAAGGAGCGATTATTATTGCTGAGCTGGTCCTCCATGTAATGGGACCGCCCATCCAAATAATGCGACGAGGAAGATGACTTGTTTTTCTTAATTAGGGAAAGCAAAAGTACCACAAGTGCCAGCACAGCTATCACTATCAGAGCAATTGCTACCCCATTCACTTTAGATGAGAACCCACTACTCGACCCTCCTGACCCAAGGTTGCTGCTTGACGCCTTCTCCATGCCAGCTGGTGCTGTGCCAGTTGACCATGGATTTCCTCCAAGCCTTTCAAATTCACATCGATTCATATCAATTACCATTCTTTAGCATGTATTATCACCTCCATCTACATTGATTTGGATGAGTTCTATACATCTAAATTTCTGAAAAATACAAGTACAAAAAAAAAAGACTTACTCTATGCTGTCAACATTGTTGAGCTTTTGCGGAATATATCCACTAAATCGGTTGTTCTCCAAATTCCTAGATATTGAATAAAAAAGGAAAATAATTACGGATTGCTTATTAAATAGCGTTTGAAAATGTCAAATGCAATAACAGAAACCCACTTTTAGCAGTCTGAACTGCACTTTAGAAGCAAAACTTACAGATCATTAAGTGGTAGGTTGCCGAGAACATTGATGGTGCCACTGAATTGATTGTTTTGTAGATACCTACGAAACATATATTAGTATATTATTATCATATATGACCCTGCTTTTCACAAAGCCCTTCAAAAATTTAAAGCATGTTCCATCATCCAATGCACTCATTAGAAGAGATACTATGTTGGCTCTTGTGTACAATTTCAAGAAAAACCTTTAAAAACCAAGGAAACTGAACTCATGTTTTGCAGTAATGCCTGGAATGCTTTTGAATGATAACAAAAACTCACAAGTCAAAGAAAGGAGAAACTTACAAAGTCTTCAGGCTCGTGAGATACTTGAAGGTTTGAGGTAGATTACCTGAGAAGCGGTTGAATGAGAGATCCCTGATTTTACATGGAATTAATATTTATCTAAGGGAGAGTATCTACTATTTATTAGGTTGCCAAATTTTATTTTGAAGGGCAGGAGCAGAATTTATTCATGAATTGTGTCACTAGAATTACAACATGGAAGGATCTCCAACGAAAAACTATGTCTGTGCTGGTTGACAACAAGTATCCCTACAGTGTGCATTACAAACCTTTGACTCATATTATTCAAGGTCGGGATATGTAAAATGTTTGTCTAATTAACAAAATATATGTAGAGAACTTTTTAGTTTTTTTTAACATTCAAACAATATACACTTACAAACTTGAGAGCTTTGGAATTTTGCTGAACATATCAGTCAATTGCCCACTCAACTGATTATTTGCAAGGTTCCTACAAAAGTAATAAATTCCAAGTTCTTAACATCAGTTTACCAAAATTTTAAAAAATTGTAAAGTTATAGAGACTCTCTTTTCATTATGTACAAAGGTGCAAAGATAACTTTCCAAAGTAGATTAACACAATGTATCTTTCCAAAGTAGATTACAAAGATATCTCTATGTACCAGCTAATTTTGCCATTTCTTCATATTTAACCGTACTAGTTCTAAATTTATGAATGTAGAGAGAGCTCTTTGTGAAAGTTAAAATGGAAAGATTTCCTTTGTAATTTTTTGATGAGCAGGCCTAATTTGCAGTGAAAAAAAAAGTTTCTTACAAATACTTAAGATCAGACATCTGTGAAATTGAGTATGGGACTCCACCAGTAAATTGGTTCCTTTGAAGATTTCTGCATTTGTAGTTGAACATGAAAAAATTAATTTTAAGAAAGAGTAGAAACTTAATTTAAGGGAGAATATTTGAAGGACTTACAGGTCGACGACATTTGGAGGAAGCTGATACGGTATATCTCCTTTGAAGTTATTCTTGCTGACATCACTGTACTAAGAGAAAGAGGAGGAAATGAACTAAGTTGTTTATATAAAATAGAAAAATGATGATAGTGAGAAATTAAAGTGGTACTCACAATTTAGTAAGTGATGTGAGACTAGAGAGCTGGTAGCCAAGCTGACCATTGAGACCAAGTCCTGATAAATCTCTGATTAAAAGGTAGAAAAAAAGTGAATGAGAATTTGGTATTAAATAATTACATATATGCATTTGAGTAAGAGAGAAATGAGAAATGAATAATGAATGATTACATTTGAGTAACAGATGAACCATCACAAGAGATGCCTTTCCATTGATCGCCGCATGGGTCGCCACCATTTGGGGTCCAACCAGTCAACTGTGATGGATTGGTGATGCTACTGTACATGACATTCAGTGCAGATACTGCATGCATGCATGCATGCATATGTATGGATTATATATTAAGAATAATGAAGAGAAGGTAATTAATTAAGCAATTAAGAAACATATATACCATCTGGTTGATCAGTTTTTGCAATGACTGGTGAGAGCAGCAGCAGCAGTAGTAGTAGGGACAGATGTAGGGTTCCTGAGAGATCCATGGTACGTAGGTAGAGTAGCGTAGCAGGTGATCCTTGATCCTAGATCTCTGAGAAACCCAAACCCAAAAATGGAGAATGGGAATGGGAATGGGGCGGTGGCATGAAAAGGAAAAACAAAATTTTAAAAATTTGGAGAAGATGGTTTCTCTCTCCATGGGAAGAAGATGTAGATCTAGATCTAGAGAGGATTGTCCAAGTTTCCAAAATTAGGGGGTTGCGGTTAGAGTCAGGAGATGTAGAGAGGCGATGGAAGAGATGCATGGCGAGAGATGCGGGATGCCAATTCCCCAACGGTTGGAACTTGGAAGGGAGGAGAGTCAATCAATCAATCCATCTCTAATCATTAGAGAGAGAGAGATGCGGGTGCTAGCCGTAGCAACCGCAATTGCTATGCTTTTTAATTAGATTAGTAATTTATGACAAAATCGATTGATTTAACCAACGTTACTTTTATGAATCCCATAATCCCATTCCCATTCTATATCATAATTTTAACAAATTTGGGTAGGGTGAAACTAGAGTAAGATTAATATCCGTTTGGATAAGGTTGATTTTAGAAAGAGATGCGGGTAGGGTACGTACATTGTTATTTGTTAGTTGTTGACTTGTTGTTACTACTAATGAGCAAGCAGTCTGTGCAAATACATATGGACCTTATCTTCTTACTTAATTATGCTTTTGCTGCTGCAGGGATGGCCGGATGGGAATGTGATACCGAACAAGGAAAGAAGAGAAAGGATGGTGCTCCAACTCCAATTGACAAAGGAATTGGTGCGGGTTTTTCAACAACTCAATACGTACATTATTATACACTCTTATTATCTTATTTCAGACATGCTGATGCTCTCCCCAAACACAGATTCTTCCTATTCCTTTTTCTTTTGCAAATTATCAAGTACAACCATGAAAAAATAGCTAGCCTCGTACATATAGGCTACACTTGCAACAAGAACAAACCAAAATAACGATAAACTTATTCATCTGCACCCAGCTGCATTTTTACATAAGCAAAGCTTTTCTTATTTTTTTTTTTTTTCTTTTCTTTTCAACATAAAACTACAGCTAACCTTGAGGCTAGCTATTAAAGAAAGGATAAAAATACAATAACTAAAAAGATTAAAAAAGAAAGAAGAAAGCATGAGAGGTTGGCCCCAACAAAAATAAAAATGAAAATGAAAGGAAAATAGAAAATGTCTATCCTATTTGGGTGCTGCCAAGTCAAAATCTTCAGGCTTAGAAAGAGCAGTAGAGACTGAGTCATCAACATCTGCACTCTTAATATTATTTATATTATTATTGTCTTCAACACACACAGCACGAGCAAAACTCTTTGCAATCAACTCCCCATCTGTGCCTATTGAACAAGGATCCACCATTTCCATTTGTATTTGCTGCTGAGGCAGATGATGGTGTTGCAACTGGTGTGCTCGGTTCTCTTGCATAAGCTTCTCACGCTTCTCGTAATATTCAAAGTCTTCAAGCAAGTGACTCTCTGCCTCATGCTTCTTAAATATACTCAGCATCTCCATTCCCTGCTCTAGCTTCACCTATAAATAATAATAATAATAAAATGTTACAACCCATTATCATTATTTATGCAACACCTTCTCTTCTCTTCTCTTCTCTTCTTATTAAATAAGGCTACCTCTTGAGTGTCACGGCTGTTAGTGACAGGTTTGTTGTCATTGTTCTCGAGGATGATGTGGCGGAAGAGGTTGTTAGGAACATCTTTGACAAAGTGCCACTTTACAGGGAACTGCCCTGTCCACTTGTCTTGCTGCCAATAATTCACACTCTTCTCAAAATCCACCGGGCCCACCATCTCTGCCACTCCGCAAAACTGAGAGCTTGCATTCACCTGGAATGGATCACATGTCATCAGCAATTTAATGATAGTTATTTATTCAAAACTTCTCACATGATCAGTATGTATGTATGTATGTATGTATTACTGACCGAGAAAAAGAGAAAAACCAAGCACGGCTCCTCCTCTTTGGCTTCACGATAAGCAGCGTCAAGCTTCTTATTCCCATTAACAGTGCTAGCCCAAACACTGTATTTAATGCTCTTGTGCACATTATCTTCACTATATGACTTTATTATGAAAAACTTTGCATCTTTATACTCAGTTGGGAAATCTGGGCTGTTGTAGGTCTCTCCATTTGGCCCCTTCAAAATCCCCACCACCACCTTCTCTTTGTTGTTGTTGCTGCTTTCTTTTTCATCCAATTCGGCTTCTTGCTTCTTCGGTCTGGTGGCACGTGGACCCCGGTTTTGCTCAGTTAGGAAGTCAAGGGATGATCCGTTGCAGCTGCAAATCAACGCATTGCCTTTGGGGCCACCAGGACCACCACCTCTCCTTCGGTTCTTGTCCATGGAGAAGAACCCACTTCCCCTATTACTGTTAGGGGTTGAATTTGCAATCGGACCCCCATAATTGGTATAATTACCAAAGTTGTGGTACGGGATACTAGGCGTGTAGCCACGGTCATAGGAATTGTTGGAGAAACCAAAGCCATAGTAGGGCTTTTGGTGTGTCTGTGTCACCTGCAAAATTACAAAATGGTTGGGGGTTACTCGAGCCAATTGACAATTGGAGTAGATCATAACTGCACTGACATTTTTCAAATTTTATACCAGATAGCATTCACTCTTCTGGGTCAAAGTTGTATGGACCTTGCTGTTATAGACACAGTACAAATGTTCGACAGAATGGATGGCTTCAGTTGAGAAAATACAAATAAACAAGGATAGAAAATAAAAAAAAATTAGAAACAGAAATCTCACTAGCCCCAAATTGCCAAAGAGAGGAGATAGAGATAGAGTACCATTCCGGGTATACTGGTTTGACCAAAAGAGCTGTGCATCGGTATCGGCTGAGGAGAAGCAACAGGAGATGGCAACATTGTCATAGAACTACCATCTGGCTGCTTTGACCAATCTGACCAAAATGGTCACCAAGAAAAAAATGTCAGTATGAACCATATTGAGATAATTGAAACTATTAGTGGGGGGGAAACATCACAATTAAGATTCCAGTACTTTTGCTGCTTGGGAATTGGTACTTACCTCTACCAAATAACATATCGGAAGAAAGGAGGCTGCCTTGGCCAGTAGCATCAACGGACCCAATTGGGTTTGGGTCAATCTGAGAGATCACATGATTTGGACCGGGGGAGTACGGGTTGGGTTGCTGCTGGTAGTATGGGCCCGGGCCTGAAAAAGGAAAGTGTTGAGGCGAGTAGAATTGCCCATCACTTGACACAGTTGGCAGAGGCGTCGCTGCTGGAGAATACGGTCCATAAGGAATTTGCGGATTATATCCATACCCAGCATGGAACATCATTGACGGATCTTCATTGTATAACATCTTTTAAAAATAAAAGACAAATAAATGTTTTATTTCAATGAGAAAATGACAACTCCTTTTTAAAAATGAGTAAATCTTTGAGCTAGAGAAAACACTTTTCTCTTCTAACAAATTCTCAGATGTGCTAATTGTTATACTTCCCATGCAACAAGAATGTAGATTTTTAAAAACAAAAACAAGAAAGGAACTAGAGACAAAAAGAAAATCTATATTTTAACTCACAGCTGAATTAACATCCATGCCATCAAAATTGACATAATGAGCATAGTCTTCCCATTCATTACCTGTATTCTCATAACCTACAAAAAATAACAAAAAGTATAATTAAAAAGTGACATTTTCATATGCCATGTTCCCAAAAGCAAATATGAAAGTACTGATCCAGATATGCAAACACTGACCCCCATAGATGAATGCTTGGGCTTGCGGGGAATACAAGTTAGGTGTATACGCAAAACTACGATCTGCACCACTGCCAACTGGGGTGCTGACTTGGATCTGCACGGGTCGATTGGGACCAGCTGAATTCAGTGAAACACTAGGAGGCACTATCACCTTCTCATCTTTGTTTCGAATTGACTGGTTAAATAAAGAACAGAACAGAACAGAGACAAATTAGAGAAAATTAAACCAGCAGCATGAAGCTCCCTCCATCAATTTTTACTTGGCTGATTGGTGTTTGTTACACAATTTGACAGGCGAGGCTTACTTTGGTGATTAGAAAAGAGAAATGAGTCAAATCAATGCTCAATTAGACAGCTCCAACGGTAAAGAGGCAGGTTAGCAGAAATTTCTGTACTGTGAGTGTGAGTAGCAAAAGCATTGTAGCATGGAGTAATTGTGTAATTAAGATGTTAATAAGGAACCTGATCTTTAGAAGCATCTGAGTTTGTAGGTTTGTGTTCGGTATCTGCAGGTTGGAGAGATTCCATTGAACCTGAAAAAATGGAATAGCCTTCCAGAGTTATTAAATACGATTATAATCTAAGCAGATCTTAGATAATCTAGCTGAGAACCAATTGAACTATGGATCTGTTGAAGACCGACCACTGAATTGTAAGGATTCAATACCAACCTATTATAATTTCGAACAATTGAGAACACAGGGGGAATAAATTATACGAATTCATAAAAAAATTGATGATGGGAAGAAGGTGGATCTGAGGAATTTACGAAAAGAGGGCAGATGGGTTTCCGTATTACAATGTGGGAAAAGAGAAATTGAAATCAGAGATAGTACCAATTTGATCGGTGGAGATTCGGTCGGTTGACATGATCGATCGAGATCTATTTTGAAGTCAGAGGGGAGAGGAGAGGAGAGGAGAGGAGAGATTAAAAAAAAATGGATAAGGTGCTCAATTAATCAATCTTCAGATAGTCAGTCGGAGTCCGTCCTCTCTCTCTCTCTCTCTATACAAATTTTTTGAATTAATTGTTGGAGTGAGCAAGCTTGATTGATTGATTGATTAATTAATAATTGCAGAGGCGAACTGGATCTCGATTAAATCTCTTGTGATCTTGACCTTGATCTTGATCTGAATCTGAGAGGAAGAGGAAGAGGAAGAGGAAGGGGTGGACCGGTCGAGTCGAGAAGAGTCTTCTCTCTCTCTCTCTCTCTCCTCTATTAGAAAATAGAAATTAATATGTTTGATTGTTTGTTCGTTTGTTTGATAATAAAAGTGATAACAAAATAAAAATAACTATATTAATCTATGCAGTGCTGGAGAGCCGCCTGGAGCCACCGCCACGTATTCTTTCCAGAATTCGCATCCTCTGAGTCTGAGATATCTCAAAATTTGCGTGATTGTTTGGAATATCTCAATCGTTCAAATATGTTCTACACGAATCTCAAAGCTCAAATAAAACAGGCCCCCTACGCTGCCCCGAATAGGCACCGGACACGTCGGTCATGCAAAAATTGAGATATCTCAGAGGATACGGACTCTTATTTCCATCGATGAGAATGGGATCTGCTGTTGAACAATACTATCTTCTTTTCTCTCTCTTTCTTCCTTCACTGAGCCACAGGCCCACAGTCACTGAGGTTTGGTTACCCGCCTCACGAAAACATATATAGATAACAAGTATACTGGAGAGGGAAATCAGAAAATCAGAAAAGAAAATGCAAAAGAAATGAATGAATGTACAGTAGTGCATTACTTGTTTGACCTCGTAACTTAATTCATCAAATCAAATGTATTATGTATGTAGCTCCAACTTTCTTTTTATGTATATTAATTATATCGATTGCTTATGTAATTATCAACAAAATTTATATTCATCTACTTTTTCTCTAATTTGGAGCCACTGCCGCACTGCACCAGTCAACATACTTTTAAAATTAAAACAATTATTATGGAACTCTCAACTCTGTGTGTGTGTGTGTGTGTGTGTTATCTTATTAATGATATATCAAATATCATTTCAATTCCAATGCATTTCACCCTTAATTATTTATTGGGCAGCAAGATAGGAGATGGTTTATGCATTTAATTGCCAACTTGAGACCAATTAGTTAACGATGATTTTAATTAAAACAATTAATTAATTGTTTCTGTCCGATATTTAATTATCTTATGCAAGCTAGCTAGGTGAAGTCCAACTAGGTGAGGTCCACCAATTAATTTAGGAGTGTAAATATATGGATCCTGATAATATATGTCCGAATCTGTTATGCATCACCTTATAATTCAAATACGGATAAACATAGCGGATAATTAATCCGAATTCTGATGTTCTTGTAATAAGAAGAAAAAAATCTGAATTCGAAAAAGGATAATTTTGAAGATGCATAAACGTAACGGATATCCGATTCTATCCGAAGCCCGTTTTTTTAGCGCCTCTCTCTCTCCTCTCTTTGTTCTCTCCAATTCACCTAGACTTATATAATAAGTTCATCTGCTCTCTCTGTTTAGAGAAGGCTGAAAGCTTGAAACATATAATGTTGTAGGTGAGATTTGAAGCTAAGTCTTCTACAATCAATAAGAAGTTTTAATTACTGGACTACAAAAATATCCAAAAAAATTTTATCTAACACGCGGATTAATTCAAATTCATTAAAAGACATCTAGATTCAAAAATCTCAAAAAATGACATTCCTGCAAGCTGAGTTCGCGCACCAAAACTTCCAGAACCGCACGATAAGTTAGCGCATCACTGGGTGCGTAAGCAAGGATGGCGCACCATAGGTCCGCAAGCTGAGTTTGCGCACCACTGGGTCCGCAAGCTGAGTTGGCGCACCTACCTGGGTCCGCTAGCTAAGTTGGCGCACCATCCTTTTGCTGCTATAAAAATTAGTTTTTAGCACTGTATTCATTCCACAATCAGCAGACAGCAGCGCAAGGGACTGTAAGTATTTTTTTTCTCTTTAGTCCGTTTTTTTAATTATTATTTTATATTTTTAATTGACTGTAAATTTATTAAATTTATTAATTGTTAGGTTTTGTTCTTTTAACCAATTATGATTGGAATTGTCTGTTATTTTGGTGGTGAAGTTTTAGTCGGGCCAAATGGTGCTTATTACAATACCCAATCTTCGAAAATGTTCAATATCAACCCAGATTTAGATTTTAGAGGTATAACTAGAAAAGTGTATCAGTAAGTTGGTATTGATCCGAACTATTATGAACTGGTAATTTCTGCAAGAATCAATATTGGTCAAGGCAACCAGACCTAGTTCCAACAGCTACCGGTACAAAACGATAATAGCTGGGGGTTGTATACCCAAATGACAATGAATTTGACTACTCCTTTCAAGTTCCTTGAGTTATATGTTGTAACTAACCCTAGACAGAACCCCAGACGTAACCCAAACCAGAACACCAGACATAACCCCAGACAGAACACTAGAACTATGCCGCAAATGACCCAGGGTCGGGTTCGTGAGCAATCTGTGACGGGTCCTGTCCGAGCCCTAACTTTAGGTAGTACTAGTCAGTCCTCATCTGTAGGGGCTGGACCTAGTCATTCCCAACCTGACCGGGGACGTCCTCAGGTTCCATCTAGTAGCTCTAGCCGGGCCCAAACTGATCAGAATCGATCTCCAACCCTGGAATCGCTTTACTATGCTGAAAATACAGATGAAGATCCTGAAGAGCGGGAGGCAGAGGAAAATTGGGATGCCAGTGAAGGCGATGGGGCAACTGATTTTAGTGATGTAGATGCAAATTTTCCTGTACTCGGTAAACGACAGTGGCAGGTGTCGGGTGGTGCAGAAGGACACCTGTTCGAGCAATTTCATGACACATCAGGGTTTGAAGAAGCTGACAGCTCTTTTTTTGCAAATTCTGAGGTGTGGTATCTGACCGGCATATGGGCATAAAAAAAGTGTTCATACAAGATGATCTGGGTTGGTCTGAGGAGAATGGTGAGTGTATTCACAAGTACTGCTGTCAACATGTATTTGAGAATTTTGATAAACACTCCAAGGATAAAGCTGCTGCCAAATTTTTCAAAATCTTGGTGAAAAAGAAGAAACCAAGAAGAATGCTAGAAGCCCTCGATGCAATCGGAAGGAGAAATTCCGAGTGGCTGAAATACTTGGCTGAAATTCTGAGTGGCTAAACCCCTCTTTCCCTTCCTCTGCTTCATCAACCCAGCACCCAGCAAATCGGTCACGACCTGATTAAAGTCTCCGTACTCCACACCGGTCACAGCATCTCCAGTAATGGGCAGACCCCATAGACAACTCACGTCCTGGAGAGAGACCATAATCTCTCCAACGGGTAGGTGGAATGAGTGTGTCTCCGGCCGCCATCTCTCGACCAACGCAGATGTAAGTGTAGGATCTGCGGTTACAGGGGCGAGCTGTGACACATACCACAGCCCCATCCTCTGTAACGTCAGTGCATAGCGCACGTCATATGTTATGCTCATGAGGTTATTCCTCACCTCCGTCATGTCATGCTCCTAAAATAAATTGCAAATGAAAAAAAAAAAAAAACAATCGAGATATTTTTCCAAATAATTTTTTTTAATTTAAATTATTTATCAAATGTAATAGGGAGATCTTGTGGCCCTTGATCGGGAACCAACAGATGGGGCTAATGGACTCAGCCATCAAGTTTGGAAATATAGTAGAGATCAACTCCTGATTCCAATCAGTCTCATCCATTGGGTTTGTGCTGCTCGTTGACGCCATACTAAAATGAATTAGACATTTTTGGTCAAATCTTAATATAATCTAGAGTGTCGAGTTGTCTAAGAAACTCCAGTAATTTTGGGCAACCAATGTAAAATAAAATGTATAATTTTGGTCCAATTGTGCATTTCTAATCTATTTTGGTATATGATACTAAAATTATCCAATTTTGCATTTCTAATCAATTCTGCAATTTTTAAACACTACCACTTTTGGTAATTTGAATGAATTTCTAAAATCAATTGTGGTCTACATAGCCAATATTTCAAAATGTTGGGTTCATTTTAATCAATGGTAGTCTCCAACCCAATACGCTATCGATAAACTTGACAAAATTGGTACAAATTACTAATTTCAATCAAGATAATTTTGGATTACTACCGTTTCATTTTAAATTAAGATCAATTTGGTACAATTTTGGTCTCTATTCAGACTATTTCGAGTGGTTTAACAAAATCATAATTTATTTTGGACAACTAAATAAAAAATTAAACTAATTACAATTAAATTACAACTAAATTATATATATCTAAACTCAACTACAACTAAATTATCTATACTAAACAAACTAAATTACCTAAATTACTTAAACTAATTATCTAAACTAAATTACCTAAACTCTAAATTAAAATAAATAAATTAATTAATTAAAAAAAATTACTTGTTACTGTGCGCTGCTGGATGGGGTGGGGTGGGGTAAAAAACTGGTGCGCAAGGGGGTTTATAGCACCAAAGTTGGGTGCGCGAGCTAGACTGGCGGACCACTTGGTTCGCGAGCTGAATTGGCGGATCAACAGGTGTGCGATCTGGATTGGCGGATGAGTTTGTGCGCGAGCTGGGTTGGTGGACATGGTGCGCCAAGTGGATTTGCGCCCGTATTGGTGCGCGAAGTGAGTATGCGAGCTCTGGTGCACGACCTCAGCTTGCGGGAGTGTCATTTTTTGAAAAATATGCATCTGAGTGTCTTTTAATTAATTTCAATTAATCCGGATGTTAGATAAAAAAATTTCGGCAAAAATACATGTAATATTTTAAAAGAGGAAGTAGATATATAAAAACTTAAAAAATAAATTTCAATTAAATTTCAACAATTAAAAATATGAAGTAGCTAAACATGCACCCTTTAGCTTACACTAAAATCCGCCCCTGTTTTCATTCCCTATCAATAATCATTGGAGTCATCCTTTAAAGTTTAAACTAATAATAATACTACCACTAACATCATCATCAATTCATCATAATGAATGCTCAAAAGATTGGGAACGATAATTTCTATCTGAATTTATGTAGCAAAATTTGCGTAACATTTGATGCCTTGTAAATATTGTGGGAAGTGCATAGCTGGCTATGTGAGTATGTGAACTAAAACTCCACATAATATATGATAACTGGAATAGTAAAAAGAATGAGGAGCTCTTACGTACAGAAATCCGTTGTAGTCTAGCTGGTTAGGATACTCGGCTCTCACCCGAGAGACCCGGGTTCGAGTCCCGGCAACGGAATTTTTTTTCAATTTCCATTCTCCTTTTTCGCAACTTTTACCTTTATATCCTTCTCTCTACAATTCTACATACTGTTGAAATAAGTACCACTATCACTTCTTAAATCACCAGAAAACACACACACGCACAGCCATTGTTACCTAGTGTATATATTATATTGTTAAGCTACGTTGTTTTCATTAGTTACTTTTTTTCTTTTTCTCTCATTCATTGTCATCTTAATAACAAACAGCCTATGTTGCATGGATACGGGTACGGATATTGTATCGGATACGATACGGATACGGCAATTTTAAAAAATTCTGGACACAATATGCCTATTAAATATATTATTTTTTATTTTTTATTCTATTATTAATTTAACACTTATTAAATATAAAAAAAAAAATCTTAAATGCGGACCACACAATAACCCAGTTATATATTAAATATTATAGAAACTCTCTTCTAACAAGAAATAAGATTTAGTGTGGTGGTATAGGCGCAGGGCTGTTAGCGCATAGGCCGCTGGTTCGATTCCCACAAGAAGCAAAAGTTTGATTTTTGGAGCTTGGTCCATCGCGGTTCACAGGTCCATAGGTGCTGCGTGGTTCACCGGTCCACATTTGCTGGTCCACAACTCTGTTTCCCGTTCGAATAAGGCGTGTCGGAGCGTATTCGTTTCAAATATACCCTGTCGGTGCTGTGTCAACTAGTATCGTTGACCGTATCTACTGAGTAAGGACACGCCACGTAAGCCGATATGTCAGCTGGCGTACCCGACACGTATCAGTGCCCATATCCGTGTCGGACACGGGTACGACTACCAAACTAGAGTATCCGTGTAACATAACAGACAGCTAACATTAAACAGCAATTTTCTTCCGAGGCATCCCTTTTAAAATAATATCCATTTATGAATAATATGCTGTGTTCTGAATAGCTAGTTATAACTGCGCTATAGTTTTTCGGATCATAAAATCTAACTATGAGACAAAAGTGCGATATTTTATTTACGACCACTATAACTGCAATAGCCGACTGCTATTATTGCTATGCATTATTGCTATCACTATGCTATATAGATTTTTTTTTTTTTTTGTGATTTACATGGGTTTTTATATTTTTGTTTCTATTTGTGATGCTACATGGTATGTTATAATAAGTATGTTAAACCAAACTATGTGTTTTTATTTTTATTTGTGATTTAGTATCTTATTCTATATCGAAAAATATTCAAAAATTAATTTTTCTTTTTGTTTGCTCTTCGTCTAGTATTCACCTGTAAAATTATCACTGTTCGTTTCATTGAAAGCTGATTTTAATTATTATAATATATAAAATATTCAAATAGTTATACTAGCTTCATTTCACTTGTAAAATTAATTGCTCTTCTCCTATTATAATCTGTAATATATGAACCATTAATCATGTTACTTTGTAGGTCATTTTTTTCCTTCTTATTTGCATGATTGAAAAAAAATATAAATTTAGATTAGTTTTCATTTAGTTGTTACCTCAATTCTCCAATATTGATCATATTGATAATTAGTAAAAATATAGAATATAAATTTTATTTATCATATTGATAATTAGTAGAAATATAAAATATAAATTTTAAAAAGAAAAAAAAATACACTATGCATGATAACTTTCACTAAAGCCTTTTCTAATCAATGAAAATGTCAGCTCTGCTAACCTTCAAAAAAAAAATTCCACTAAAGCTACACTATTCGCAATATTTTTTTTTTGTCTCCCCGCTATGCTGCTATAATCGCTATTTAGAATCTTGATAATATGACATATTGTTCTTCACATTGTATGTATGCATGCATGCAGTTATACTATTTCTTAAAAAAAAAAAAAAAAAAGACGCAACATTTGATGTACTTCTTCTTTATTAATGGTAAGAAATACTCAAATACTCTTTTATGGCAACTGGTAATATTCAGAGTTCAGTCAGACGTAATAAATGAATTAAAAATGAAACGACAACATCGGCAGAACTTAACAAGGGGAAAACTAATAAAGAAAAGCTAAACTAAGCATAAACATGATCACTCAATTTGCGACCGCTTGTATCAAAGGGAAAGAAAAAGATGGCGACGGCTGATAAAAACATGACAAGTTGAAATATGAGAATAGCAAGGGTCTGATGGCAAGAATGAACCATTGTTACGGCCACCAGGGGGCATAAAATGCCACCGAATCTTGCAACTGAACTTGCAAAACCAACACCAGTAGCCCGTACAGCTGTCGGATATATCTAAACATAAAAACACACATACCAAAGTTAATTAGTTGCTGAGATCACAGAGAGAGAGATGTGTAATAAGTAATAACTGACCTCTGGGGCATAGATGTGCAAGATGGTGAAGCTAGCAGAGATGCAGATACGTGCAGCAAAAAGACACGCGGTAATGACAGCATTGCTCTGAGTCTGAGTAAATAAAAGCGGGGCAATGAATATACAGCCGAGGAAAAGCATTGAAGACATTGAAAGCTTTCTTCCTATCTTGTCCACAATGGCTGCTGATATAATCAGCCCCGGCAATTCTGCTAATCATATTCATACCACATTTAATAAACAATCAAATCAACATAATTATTTTCTTTCTAGATTTGAAATAGAAATTGTACCTCCAATGCTAGTGATAAACACACTGTTGTAGAGATTTGCATCACTCACATGAACATGATGTACCTCTTCTTCCTTCTCAAATCCGCAATCCCTATTTCCACTACTCAATTCAGACGTCAACAAGACAAGTCCGTAATATAGAAATGCCTGTGCCAGAAACACAGTCCAAAGTAGAATAGTCGGTCGTAACAAATTTGGCCCCAAAAGCTTCAAAACTGCATTCAATCCCCCGATCTTGTTCCCATCTGTAATAGGTTCTGAGGGAACAATAACAGGTAACAACTCGTCAAGCTCTTGTTCTTCCTCTTCATAATCATCAGCCTTGTAATTGTGGGTCCCAGTCCCAGTCCCAGTCCCAGTCACTAGTTTCCCAGGAGGTAGACTTACTTGATTTACCCGTGCCATGGTTGTGAGCACCTGAGTTGCATCATTTGTTCTTCCTTTCATGCACAGGTATCGTGGCGACTCAAGTGTTATTGGAAAGAATAAAAGGAGAGCAAAAGATGGGAGAGACGACAAGGCCAGTAACCATCTCCAACCAAACCCAGGCATCACCAGCTGAGAAAGAGAGCAAGGATGAATAAATGTAAGGACCTAATTGAACAATAAAAACAGTTCCTGGACAAACTTGAAATATTACATACCCAAGCAAGAGAAGCCTCCAAAATAGTACCAACCGCCCAAAATCCAGAAAAAACAACCATCCAAGAGCCCCGATTTGGTGCAGGTATGAACTCCAGAAACCAAGATCCAAGAACATGCCCACCTCCCAGTCCCACCCCCACCATAAATCTAAATACAATCAGTGATAAATAGTTTGGCGCAAATGCACTCAAAAGACCCGCTCCACCAGTAACTAGAGCAGTGAAATTGAACCCAACCCTGGAAAAAACAGATTTCAAACCAACTTAATCATTAATCAACCCTAATTTTAGTGGAATTTAGCCTCAACATAGTCCAATTAATCCTGAACCTAATCCCCATTGTAGAACCTTGGTTCTAAAAGGAAAAAATACAATTTTATAAAAACAAGGGCTCTTACTTTGGTAAAAGAAATTAACTACTTGTTGACTTTTGTTGAACGAGCCTAGCTTGATCAATTCTAAACTTTACACATATATTCCAATCTAAATGTTTATCCAAACTTACCTCCATTTACAATAAAAGATAAACAGAACATACCAAAAAAAAAAATTGCTTAATCGAAGAGTTCAGGCTTCCTTAACTGCACAAATGCTAATTGGGTATAAATTTGCACTTTACATCATAATAGATAACTTAAAATCATTAATAAATCAAAGAACATATTATTTAGAAAATTTAGAGAAGTTTTGCAGAAAGTAACCTACCTTCTTCCGTAATTATCGGATACAAGTCCCCAAGAGTATGCCCCCACCAGCATACCAATAAAAACGGCACTTGTTATGAGGCTTTCTTCATGAGCAGAGAGACCCCACTCAGACTGTACAGATGGGCCCACAAAGGAAAGAAGCATCATCTCCATTGCCTCAGAGATCTTGGCCATGCCAGAATAGGAAAGCACAAAAAATTGGAACTTGCCAAAGCCCATTGACATGAGCGCCTCATCAACAGTATATGTGGTTTTTCCATTGTTCATCTATAGAAAGGTAGAAAGGAGAGGGAAGGGAACTTTTAGCAAGTCCAATCCGGTATTCGTCTTATTTTATGACTCACTTCATAGTAGTTAATGATATAATGAATGATATTTATTTGCAAATCATGGCAATGTTTTTGAAGAATTGAGTGATGAAAGAAAGAAAATCATTGACATTACCGGCATGGCCCAGATATTGATTGTGTCAGTACAGTCAGTCTTGTGCTACTGGAAACCACTGGCACTGGCACTACTCCAATTCTTTAATTTACTGCGCTTAAAGAGAATCCCCATCCCTTTGAACGATTCTGCAGAAAAGTTGAGAAATTTAAAAAATTTGCCAATTTAAACTTGTAAAAATACTGAGATGTTAACCTAAACCTTACAATCAATTCTAGATCGTCTCATCCTTGTTCTTTACAAAAGAAGGATTTCAAACAGCATTCTTTAAAAAAAAAAAAAAAAAACAACAACAACAAACCATCGTAAGGCGTTAAAATCTTGTTTTTGCGAAGCTCTTGACTTGGACTTGGAGAGATCAGGGCAGGGCAGGCTACTCTTTCTCCTATCTAAATTCTAAATTCTAAATTCTAAACCAAAGGGCACTGAATTTTTTTGAGAGAAAACGTGCAATGTTATGTTTATGTTACCCAAAATTGGTAAACCCTCCTCGGTCTTCCTCCTCCTCCTCCTCCTGGAGACGGACTTTTATTATCAACTACAACTAGTGCCCTACCAAACTACTTTTTTTTTTTTTTTTTTATTTATGAAAATACCCTTTGTGGACCGGTAATAATATTAAAAGTTGAGGGATGAAAGAGGAAAAGAGAACAGTTTGACCTATTTAGTAGTAATTTCATTAAAAGCTATGGACGTAACTCGTAATTTTGCAACTTGCGAAGAATCAAATCAACCAACCCTTCTCTGTTCGCTCCTTCCTTGCTGTCATTCCAACGAGAGCTAGAACGAGAGAGAGAGAGAGAGAGATCGACCCTTGCTCTGCTCTGCTGGCGTTATGAGAAGACTCCTATGGATTATCTCTTTGCTCCTATCAGCGCACTACTTCTCAGTATCTCCGGCGATCGCCGTAGCGGCAGGCGGTAGATGGAGATCCTTGCTGGCGTTCGTTGAGGCGCAAGGGAACACATCCTTTCGTTGCTCTCCTTCTGGTCCTTGTATTCCTTGCCAGTACTCTGAGAAGGTTTCATTTCATTCTGCTATCATATTCATATTTTTCCGATTTTGTAATTGGCAATTAAAGAATTATTCGGATACTGATTTAGATTCCTGCTCGGATTGTGTGTTTCAATATCTTCTTATTATATTAATTTAATTTAAGTATTTAGAACAATTAATGTTCATGTAATTGAGAGTCTGGTACAGTGGTAGCAAAGTAACATTAAATCCGGCACAATTACAATTACAATTACAATTGTAGAATGAATACTTGTTTCAATATCTTCTTATTTTTACTGTGATAAGTATTTGAGAATGAATGGTTGAAATTGTAGAATGATGACAAGTACCGGTGTAGTGAGACTGGATACCACCTACCTCTAAAATGCGTACAGGAGGAGGAGAAGGTTCAACAAAACAAAAACCAGAGAAGGTTGGCTTCTGAATTTTTAAACTCTGAGCTGTTGCTTGGCACAATAAGCAATTATAAATGGAGGAAGTTACTGGATGAAGAATCATCAGATGCTGGTATGGCTATGAAGCAGTATATCACTTACAGGAGTTGCGTACCAGTTGATGGTGAAGAGAAACTGTCTGTTCTTGGTTTTGAGGTATTTATTGTTTTGCTTTTGTTTAGATTATACTATTATCTATGACTGACTGACTGACTGACTGACTGACTGGTACTAGAGAGTTAAAATTCAAAGAAAGCTGGTATGAGGCAGTCAGTACCAGGGTTTGTGCAAGTGTTTGATTAATGAGGAGAGGAAATATAAATTTGTGTTACATGATTTACAGGTGATGATGGTTGGATTGTTACTGGTGAGTGGACCTGTAGTGTACCTCAGACAAAAACGAACTCTGGGCTAAGGCACTGCTTCAAGCAACAGCTCTCCTAGATTTTAGAATTTGTGTTACAATCTTTTGCAGACAAATAGTTGTATACAAAAATCATTTTTGTGTTTGGCCTTTGATTTTTGTGTTGATTAGGGTAGACCGAAGTAGTTATGGGAATGTGATGTCATTTATTTGTTGCTTGAGTTGAGGGTAGAACTGGAAACAAAGAAAGAAGAAAGAACTGCTATCCCAGTCCCAATCTCTTTCTGATCATCAAGTTCTCAACACAACATCAAGTATGAATTGAATTTATTTCTCCATATAAATTTGGAAATAATTTTATCTATCTTTATTCACAAGATAATTTATAATGAATATGAATGCAGAAGAATGAATACTTATCCCTCGTTTACTTGCTCGTTTATAGGTTTGTATAGGGTAAACATGATCATAATTTATTTCAGTTTACCCAGAAGTTTATGAATATGGTTGGAGATTAAATTTTACATTTTAATGTTAATGGTGAGGTTAATATCTATTTATTATTATGATTACATACACGTCAATCGTGAATTCGTGATCCATCCACCATTCCACCCCACTCGCGGTGCAACCTGTTGGCGCTCTCCACAGGAGTCCGTATCCTCTGAGATATCTCAATTTTTGCGTGACCGACGTGTCCGGTGTCTATTCGGGATAGCGTAGGAGGGCAGTTTTATTTTAGCTTTGAGATTCGTGTGCAGAACGTATTAGAACGATTGAGATATTCCAAAAAGTCACGTAAAGTTTGAGATATCTCAGAGGATGCGAATTCTCTCCACAGGCCACGGCTAATCATAATAATCAATAATCAATTCATTCCCAATTCCCAAATTACAAACCCTCCGTAGTCCGTCCCCAACAAATTGTTAAAAACTAATTTTCTAACTTCTGAGGCGGCCTTTGCAAAAACTGCCATTGCCTATTCCCTATTGGCTATTTCCCTTCTCTTCTTCTCTTCTTCTCTTCTCTTTTCTTCTCTCTTCTTTTATCTTGACGGACGGAACCCTCCTCGGCTGCGCTTTTCTTTTCTTTTCTTTTCTTTGGATCTCTCTCTCTCTCTCTCTCTCTGTTATCAATCAATCAATCAATCAGTCCCCTTCGCCGAACGACGAAAGGCGAAAGAAACCTTAAAACCCGAGCGACGAATCGAGCGATAGAGAGCATAAATGGGTAAGAAGAAGAAGAGGGCGGTGGAGAAGGTGTTCTGCTACTATTGTGACAGGGAATTCGACGACGAGAAGATTTTGGTTCAGCATCAGAAGGCCAAGCACTTCAAGTGTCACGTCTGTCACAAGAAACTCTCCACCGCCTCTGGTATGACCATCCATGTCTTGCAAGTCCACAAAGAATCTGTAACCAAAGTTCCCAATGCCAAACCTGAAAGAGAATCAACGGAGATTGAGATTTTCGGTATGCAAGGAGTTCCTCCTCAAATTTTAGCTGCTCATTATGGGGAATCAGGTAAAATGCTACCTACTCAATTTAATTTATTACATACTTCTCTCTCTCTCACTTTATTACGTACTACTTCGCTCACCCTGTACCCTGTACCCTGTCAATATTTATAAAATATGAGTAGAGGAAGACCCTTCTGCCAAGATGGCTAAAGTAGAGGCCCCGACATTCACACAAAATCAGAATCCATTGAGTACTGGTTTTGGATTGCCTCCAACTTATGCTGCTGTTGTCCGTCCTCCAATGTATATCTCTCTCTCTCTTTCTTTCTACTTTGGTTATAATAATATAATATGATATAATAGACTTCTTATAATAATAATATTGGTTGAACTTACTTAATGTTGGCAGTAGTTTCAATCCGGCATTCGCAGTGCGGCCTCCTCAGATGTGGCAGATGCTACCACGTGGCCCACAGCAACCTTGGTTTCCACAACAGCAACCTCTTTCCATTCCAGTACCACCAGCTGCCTCGACTCTCACGCAACCTCTCTTCCCCATTCAGAACATCATCCCACCTCCTACTACTGCTGCTGCTGCTATGGTGGGTCTCCACCCAGCTTTCCAGGTTACGCCCCCCATGCCTCCACCACCTGTCAATGTTTCACAGCCACTTTTCCCTATTGCTACAACTACTGTTGCTTCTGCTCATCCTACTACTACTACTACTACTAATGGCTCTTCTGCAGTCCCTGTCAATGCATATAGTCCTGCTGGTGCTGCTGGTAATCAAGGTATTATCTCTCGTGTACTGTTCCTTCTGTTCTGTTCAATATGTTTGTTTGATTATATTTTTTGACATTTTAGGTGGCTCCTATACCAGTATGCGGACATATGCTTCAGGCCCTGATACATGGGGGACATCAAACATGCCCCCACCGGAGATAGCTAACAAAGCTCCTACTCCAGCTGGTCAACCTGGTGCTAGTGAGGTGTACTTGGTCTGGGATGACGAAGCCATGTCAATGGTGCTTATCCTTTCTTTCTTGACATCTTCTTTTTATCTTTTCTTTTTTACTTATTGAAATATTCTGAATGTCAACATGGTTTTGTAATCAAATAGTATTGATACTTGTGTGTTACCTGTTGGTTTGGTTGTAGGAGGAGAGAAGAATGTCCCAGGTTAAATATCAGGTGCATGATGAAACTAGCCAGGTAAGTCATTTTACTCTTGTGCTCTCTCTTTCATATGCTCCAGCCTCTGTGATTTATGTACTTACAAATCCCTTTAATAGTTTTTTTCTTTTCTTTTATTATTGAGTCATTCTGTGTAGCTAGTAAAATTTGGTACCATATATCAGATCAAATTTATGCCCTTTTTAGAAAAGTGTGATTTTTCCAAGAATCCTCCATGACTAATATGCACTAAATGTGCACATCTACTTTCAAAAAGAATGTAGTTGAGGTGGTGGCGGAAAGGCGGTAAAGAAGAAACTTACCAGGTTCCAATATCAATTGAGTAGATTATCAAATCTCTGAGGTCATGCATTAAAAAAAAAACTTGTATATTTGAGAAATTACAAATTGTTGAAAAAACACTGCTGGAAAATCATTAGCACTTGGTTAAGATTTATTATGTTGCTTTAAAAACTGATGCATACCTGTTACGATTGAACTGGGGGGGCTCCTCCTCATGGGACAAAGCAGAACCTGTATGTGTTTTATTTTAACAATTGAATTCCATTTCTATTCTGTATATATTTAACTTATCCTCCTAGTACAATTTGTGCTCCGGCATATTTCATGCCTTGTATAATTGGTCGGTGGAACCGCGGCCAAATTTTGTTACAGGTCAGCTTTCCTTTGGGCCAATGAAGCTTTTTAGATTTCCCTAAACTAGTTTAGATTTATAGATTTTAGATAGAAAATTATTTTTAGTATGGTTAGTAATATATAATATGTCATGATCTGATATGGTTATCATTTTATTTGTGTACAAAAAATATTGTGAAAACAGATGAACTCCATTGACGCGGCAATAGACAGGCGCATATCGGAAAGTAGGCTTGCGGGTCGAATGGCTTTCTAGAAACTTGTGACGATTAATTGGGGTATGTTTTTGTGACTTGTGACTTGTGGGTGAGTGAGAAAGGAAATGATGTTATTTGACTCTGCCTGCTATTATGAATTGTGATTGACAATTTGAGAGATTTTGGTTGGAAAGTAGTAGTTATTAAGAAAATTTTCCCATATTATTTGTCATAATGTATGAACTAAGTTTGAGAAGGGAAGGGAAGGTAGTCTCCTCTTTAGACGATTAGCTGTGATTGAAGAAAGGGTTGTTACTGTTGTTGTTATGATTTGGTTGATTGATGTTTTACATGCTACGTTTTTATAAAAACTAAAATTATGTATGTGGAAGCACTGAATCCATGACTTGCACTTTATAAAAGAAAGCTAATAATAATATTAAGACTATATAACCATAAAAGCAATAAAACAGACAGACAGACATGCATTAAGGAACAATGAGCAAAATCTCTATTATTAAATATAGGGAAACAGGGTATGCTTGTTGATGTTTTACCCTGCTGATTTCTGACGTGATATTTAAGTGCAAACTACCAACGCATGAGGCATGCTGATAAGTGCAAAACACAACCAGTATCACCTCAATCTCATGTTCATTTAATCCTGACAGACATCACACATGGACTTAACAATATCATATCATATCAAATCAAATCAAATTTAGAGTGAAAGAGAAGCAAGCAAAACAAAGGCTTTACTATTTCTCTAGCACCAAGCAAGCACATATCCCAAAACTAAATTAGACGAACAGAATCTCTTCTACATTTTTATCTCTTTTATACTTTATATTTAGCCCTCCGCTCCCTAATTACTTTCAATTGGGCCTAAATAAACTGCCTTTCCAAAAGCGACAACCACCTCTCTCACATCTAAGCTCTCTTTCATTCATCATTCTTTCCACTTCATTTAGTATCATCCATTTCCCTACTCACTGCTCACCAAAAAAATAAAAAATAAAATAAAAAGAATGTGACTTTGCTTGGGACGTATAAAAGTGGCATAATTAAAAAGAATATGAATTATGTGATAATTAACCAGCAGAGCTAGCTTTTTAATTCTTAACTCAATGCAACCTTTTTTCTTTTTTTTTCCCGTTCGCTTCTTTCTTTCTCAGTAACAGGCAGCACTGAGCTCTTTTTTTTTTTTTTTTCTAAGTATCTTTTCTATATATCTATATATCTCACACTCCTTTTGCACTTTATCTCTCTACCACCACTATATATAACTGCAAACTTAACCATAACCATAACCGTAGCATTCATTGTTCATCAACACTAACTTCTTTCTCCTCTTATATATGGTAACATATACAAGTGCCAAAGAGACCAAAAGGAGAATCAAAGGAAATAAACATATTTGATGGCCCAAAGTAGCAACTTGTATCTTGGATTGTTGCATCTTCTCTTTATATCCCTTGCAACCTTCTTCCAATGTGGTTAGTCCTAGCTACAATTTTATTTTCTTTCTTCTTCTCAACTAATTTAACCATTCTCCATTTTCTTTCGTGTGGTTCAGTAAACATGTATATATGTGCTTTTTGAGTATATTCCATGTTGAGTATATATGTTCTCCATAAATTAATAAGAGTACTACATTTTACTGCAAGGCAAGTATAAGTATATTCCATTGCATTTCTCCTAACAAATTAATGCCCACATTAATTAGTTGTTGTCACACAGATGCAAGAGAACTGAGACAAGTCAAGAAACTCACACTGCTCAAATACACTCCCAATTATCTAAAACCCAAAGCACTGCATTTACTTGATGATGAGTTATCTTCACCCTCTGATCCCTACTCCATCGGCTCACCTTATTTTCTACCTTCAGTTACTGACATTCTAGGCCCCACATCCTCCCCTAGTCCTACGACCTTCTCCCCGCCCTTTTGCAATTACCCCCCGTTTACGTTGACACCACCTCCAGTTGTCAACCCCAATCCCCCTGAAATAAACCCAAATCCGCCAATTTCTGTTCCGAGCCCGCCAGAAGTTTTCCCTACCCCACCAACTATAAATCCAAATCCACCTGTTGTCATTCCAACCCCCCCAGAAATTGCTCCAAGCCCGCCAGAAATCACCCCGAACCCAAATCCGAATCCTCCAGAAGCTGCACCAAGTCCTCCAGAAGTCACTCCAAATCCACCAATCGTCAACCCGAGCCCACCAGAAGGAGGCACACCAAGCCCCCCAGAAGTCACTCCAAATCCACCGATTATCTACCCAAGTCCACCAGAAGGCGAACCAAGCCCGCCAGAAGTTACTCCAAACCCGCCCGGCTTAAATCCGAGTCCACCAGAAGGCGCACCAAGCCCGCCAGAAGTCACTCCAAACCCCCCCGGCTTAAATCCGAGTCCACCAGAAGGCGCACCAAGCCCGCCAGAAGTCACTCCAAACCCCCCCGGGTTAAATCCGAATCCACCAGAAGGCGCACCAAGCCCGCCAGAAGTCACTCCAAACCCGCCCGGCTTAAATCCGAATCCACCAGAAGGCGCACCAAGCCCGCCAGAAGTCACTCCAAACCCGCCCGGCTTAAATCCGAATCCACCAGAAGGCGCACCAAGCCCGCCAGAAGTCACTCCAAACCCGCCCGGCTTAAATCCGAGTCCACCAGAAGGCGCACCAAGCCCACCAGAAATCACCCCAAACCCACCAACAGTGACTCCAAATCCAACTCCACCTGAAGTTACACCAAACCCGCCAGAAACAAGCCCAGGAAATCCACCAACAGCCATACCAGGGGCCCCACCAGAAATCATAACCCCTCCTAGTTCTAGTCCACCAACACCAAGTGGTTTTCTTCCTCCTGTAGCATTTCCACCACCTTTTGCCCCACCAACCCCTACAAGTGCACAGGGGCTTTGGTGTGTTGCGAAACCAAGTGTACCCGACCCGATAATGAAAGAGGCGATGGATTATGCATGTGGGTCTGGTGCTGATTGTGTGTCTATTGAACCAAAGGGGGCGTGCTATGAGCCAGATACATTGATAGCACATGCTTCTTATGCTTTCAACAGCTACTGGCAGAAGACTAAGGCAGCTGGTGGCACGTGCGATTTTGGCAATACAGCTATGCTCATCACTAAAGATCCAAGTAATCAATTAAGTTTTCCTTACAATTGCATCAACACTTTGCATTTAGGTTCTCCTCTTCTCTTCTCTTCTCAGTTCTCACACATTTTACTTTTCTTTTTGTGGTGCAGGTTATGACGGTTGCCACTTCAATCTTCTCTAAACTGATACCAAGCACATACCATATTCTTCTTCACAGTTTTCTAGCTAGGGATCTATACAATTTTCATTATTGAAATAAACTTATTATTTCTTTAGGGCATTCTTTTTCTCTTTCTTATTTAAGTTGTTGGTACGATTTTTGTAATTTTGTAATCTAATTAATTAGTCGTAAACTGGAGAACATCATGCTTGTTTTTCTTTCTCTCTTAGTTTTTTTTTCCTATACTACTACATATTACTTATTTCAATAAACTTACCTCGATAACTGATAGTAGTGCGATTTAGAAAAATAAATAAATTCAATGGAAGATAGTTAAATGAAAAAAATCGAAAAGAAGCTGCAGCAAAGGGCATGGGCATGGTAATATAGAATATAAATACTTCCTAAAAAGTAAATTAATTCCATATACCACAAGCATAACCTACATACAATTAACGTTAGCATGCAATCCATTACATTTTACATACTAGATTTTGCATTTTCATGCAACAACTCATAATATATAACTCACATGCATCTTAACTTGAATAATTTACCTCTAAATTCTTTCACTGTTGCAAATCCGTGTCTGGGTTGGGATCTGGGTTTAAATCAAGACCAGAGTCGGAGTCCGGTTCAGGTTCTGGATTCAGTCGCACTCTTTTCGGGTTCCGATCTCCCAAATGCAGTGACATGCACAAATCTTCGTCATTATTATATGGTGGGTCACTATTGTTTCCATTATTACTATTATTATTGCCGTTACCATTATTGATATCAATACTTGTAGTAATCTCATTTAGGTTGGGGATAAATTGATGCTCTTCTACATTGTTATTCATGGTGTTGACAGTCTCCACCTGAAATTCAGGTTGACCTATCTGGGTCGCGTCAGGTGCAGAATTTGATGCGGGTTGAGGGGATTGGATTACACCTGAGTTCACTGCTGATACCATAGCCATTCTTTGCTCCTCCAGTGCATCTGAGATATATTTTCAAATTAAAGAACAGAACCAAATGTCATGTCAACATATAACAAATTTTCAGCTTAAATGAGGAAAAATTAGACAAAGAGCAAGAAAAAGTACTAAAAAGCCTTACTCTGCAATTCTTGATTGGTTGTAATAAGATCAAGCTCCAACAAGTCAAGAAGGCGGCCCAAATCGACTCCACTAGTCCAATTCTCAGGTCCTTGACTATTTTTCAATTTCAACCTTCCCCTATTTGCTGTACCACCCCAGATAATACCTGTTAATTATAGAAAGAGTATTGTTGTAAAGAGAAGTTGTAAGTTGTAAAGATGAATGAATGAATAGCAATTGGCAATTACCAATTGGTTGAGGCATCTGATGCTCCCCTCCTTTCAAAAGAATTAAGCTGCCACTATCCCCTTCTAAATCAAAAGTCTGCTGATTCTCTCCTACGACCAAGAAATCAGTGAAAAAACAGATGCCTTTCTCATCATTGTACTCTAGGGCATATGACATGACTGTCCCACTAGTGAGGCCAGAGCTGCGGCCAACCTTCAATACTTGTCTCCCAATGAGAGAAGCGATGGGGGACTGTAGGTCAATTTTTTTGACACTTCCAATTTGTCCGACACCTTTGACTGTTGTGGTAATGTGGGATATGTCGATGTCATCAGAGAAGGGTATGAAGGCACCATCAGCACGGACAAAAGTTTCTGTTTGGTTGGTTCTCATAGTTAGTTATTAATTATACTAGCATAGCATTGTTTTATTAGTAAGAATATATATTACTAGAAATTATTTATTATTTATTATTTATACCTGGATTTGTTCCAGCATAAATGCCATACCAGACATCATCAGTGATGAAGGAGGTGGCTCTCTCTACAGCCCCAAGATAAACACCAGGCCCCAGGTTAGGTGGTAATGGGTGAAACATCTTTTGATTGGGGTAATCAAGGTCAACTGCGACGTGTCGGTTAGTGAGGAAGCCAACTTGTCTGTTTCCAGTCTGGCTCCTAACAATAGCCCCTAAAGTGCCATAGATCTCAAGACTAGCAACCTGTGATCCAGATCCTATGCATGGATCTGTTCCGCGTAATCCGTCTACTAGCTCATCATACAACTGCTCTTTTGGTGTTGGTGCTGGTGCACCATAATATGAGAATTCTACAACATCAACATCACACCATACCCCTCCTGGTCCTTCAAGTGCTGCTGGTAAACATTGGCCTGGAATAAGCCACTTCTTATTGACCTTGCGAGCAACAAATACTAGGATGGCTGGTATATCAGTAAGTTTGCCTTTCCTGATTCGAAAACCAACAGCTGTGCCAAGACTAAATCGCCTCAAGATTTTACTATGAAATGCACGTATTGTCATCAAATCCAAGAGAGTAGTGGCTTGTTGACCTTTGGGGAGGCGGCCCAAATTGCCGGGTAAAACACCTTTTTGTAAATTACCAAAATAGTTTGCACGGCCCTCGGCTGCAAGAGGTAATAAAGTGGAGGTGGGCCATGAGAAGTATGCTGCTGCTGCTGCTGCTGCGGTGGTTGTTGTTGCTGAGTCAGAGTGCTGCCCGGCAGAGGGATAGGAGGCTGGGAAGTGGTGCTGGTGGTGGTTGCAATATTGATTGAGATCGGAGTCAGCTGCTGCAGGATTTAAGCTGCTAGAGCTAGAGCCTCCCTGTAGGTCCAAGTCCAAGTCCAAGTCCCCCATTCAATTTCAATTTAATGGAATTGATTCTTACTTTACCTTTACTCAATTAATTGAGTAGCTTCATCTTCATCAAGGCGTTAAAGGACCTGAGAGACACCGAGACTCCGAGAGAGAGAGAGAGGGAAGTAGGTAGGTAGGTAGGTTTTAGGAGGAAAGGAAAAGCAAGTTAAATTAAATTCACGATCGATGGAGAGGAGAGAGAGGAGAGAGGGGAGGGGAGATTAAAGAAAGGATTAAAGGAAGTGATGAAAAGGCACTTTCTTTATTAGAGGTAGGGAGACTGGGAGACTGGGAGACTGTAGACTGTAGTACGTGCAGTAAGGGAAGGAAGTGGAAGTGGAAGTGACTGGTGGGAGTGTGGGACAGTATGAGTCGAAATGAAGATCAAATAAAATTCCCTCCTCTCATCTAGACATCTAGTCATCGCCATCTCGAAGCGGGTTACTGACAATTAAAGGATAGGAGCCCACCCACATATACATACAAAATGGATTAGATTCATTATATATTATATATGTGGGGGGACTGGGGACTGGGGACTCGGGAGAAGGGTAGGGACGTAGGGTCCCATGAGTCAGAGGTCGGATACAGATAAAGAAGGTTAGAAATTAGAATAGAATGAATTCACTAATCCTCTTTCTCTCCCTTCAATTTATTATTATTACTTGTTAGTGCAGTCGCAGATCGCAGTTGGGACTTGAAGAATGCTGGTGCCTGGTGGGGACTGGGAAGTGGGAAGGGTCATAATCAAATCAAATCAAAATCAAATTTATCGGACTGGAGGTGGACTGGAGGGGGAGCAATGAAAAAATGGTACCCGTGCCTATGAGCCTATCTGATATCATGTCATGACTCGGAGTCGGAGTAGAGTTAAGTTAGAGTAGGTTTCCCGTGTCTGACGTCGAGGCGTTTTGGATATTTTGACAAAATATATTTGAGATATTGAGTATTTTTTTTATATATAAAAAAAAACACGGGTAGGTTTCTTTTGGACTTATGTGCTTCCACATGGACGTCAATCGTCATAGATAATACGCGTCCCGTCCATTAATTCCTCCAACTTATAATTAACTTCTGCCTAGAGGTGCTACTTTTATCCGATTATCCGGAATCGATCCGGAACCGAACCGGAACCGACCCGGATCTGGTTCATTTGGGTAGAGAATGGTTTAAAAAATATAACCGGTTAAATTATGGGTACGGTTACAAATTTAATGATTTAATATCCGATCCGGATCCGAACCGGAACCGATGTTGTAATGGGTAGGATATGGGTTTGATTTTATTATCCGACCATAACCGAATCCGACCCTATACCCGTATAATACCCGATAAAACATATATTAGTTTTGCATATTAATTTAATATCTGATCAACAAATGTCACACCACTCCAATAATCTCGTTTGCATATTAATTTTTTCTATAACATTTATTGCGTTGGAAATTTATTACATATATCATTTGTCTTATATCATCCCCATAATTATGGAAATTTATTGCTTGATATGTCATTTGTAATAAATCTCATTAAAATAAAAAATCTGCTATATATCCTTCTTGATCTTTTGTCAACCAATATTTTACTTTTTAAAAATTATATCTCTTCTTCAATATTTTAATTTCAAGAACAATAGTATAATTTTTATATTATTTATGAACAAGAACAATAGTATAATTTTTATTTTACAACAACCTTTTAATTTATATTATAATGATTTATTATGTGAGATACTGAGATAGTATAAAAAATTATAATTATATTTAAATGTAAATGATTTCTCAAATACTTATGAGTTGTGACATATACCCGCTCCGGATCCGGAACCGCTCTGGATCCGGACCGGACCCGATAATTTACAAACAAGTTATGGGTATCTATCTACCCGGAACCGAAAGACTGGATCCGAAATATCTACGGGTAGATAGGTATCCGGATCCGGACCCGACCCGATTTGAAACAAATAAGTGTATGGATTGAAATTTGGACCCGAACACTTTTAGGATACAGGTCCAAATATAATAGTATCCGAACCCGACCCGACCCGATAGCACCTCTACTTCTGCCCATTAAAATGGAAAAAAAAAAAAAAGGAAAGTAATTAAATAATATGACCAAATTAAGAAAGAGGTTGTATTTTTCTTTCTTCAGTCTTACTCTTACTCTTCTCTGATTTTATTTTATGACCAAAATGAAAATGGAATTTGTCGGATAGCAATCAAATCAATTAATGAAGCCGTCTCCGATGAACACCCCTACGTGTACGTTCAATTTCAATATTACTTTACTTTACTGTTGCATCTTGCATGTAGAAACAAACACGTGTGAAAAATCATAATAAGATATTGATTCTTCTCATTAATATAATTAACTTGTTGACTGAATGAACTCCAACTCCAACTCCATCGATAAAAAAATTTAGCTCCATGCTAAGCTGCTGCTGCTGGCCCATTAATCATTAATCATTATGGCCCGCTCTCGCTTAAACTGTTTCTAGCTATCTACTTCTCCTCTAAATGTATTTCTATTTTGTTCGACGCCACACGCCATGACGCCAGTGCCAGGTTCGTTCTAGTCAGCTTCAGCTCCGGCATTTTGATTTACACTGTCATCGCAACAATGCAAGTTCAATTCAATAGAAAAGAGATGAAAACAGATGATATAGAATTCATTTTTTTTTTATCAGAAGCTTCAAACATTGTAAAAGAATTCAGCGTTTAAAACAACAAAACAAGTCACAGTTTTTACTTAATTTACAAAAGTTGCTATTGAAATCTAACAACTAGGATTTCTAAGTAAAAACTGTGCATACAGATTAATCGGAAGTTGTGCATACAGAGGTTTAGAGCAAATGCAAAGAAGAAAGAAAACAGATTAATCAGAAGATTTACCTTCCGCTGAGTGCTCAGAAACTCCACATCTAGACTCTACACGGAAGTACGAAGAAAGAGAAGAAGACGGAGGGCTGTTGCGTCTTAATACTCCGCTGAATTCGATTCTTGCCAAATACCACCACTTTTAACACGATTTTACTGAGTGACTTTTTCGTTCTCAAATCATGCCGAATCGATTCTCGCTACCTTTAAGCTTTGCTTCCGATCACGAACGTGACGCAAATTTATTTTCCATTTCGCATTTGAGAAACCGCGTGGCCATTCCGATCATAGCCTTATTGAATCCGAATAATACTGCACAGGGAAATAATACTGTCAGCAGAATTCAAATCCTCTCTAATATTACACAGGGAAATATTTTACAATTAGTGAATCCAGACCATTCTTTTTAACTTGGCACGAATTTTAAAGTCCAATAATACTGCCTCTTAGGTCTATCGAATCTCAAACTGGCTGAGATTTAATCTTAAACTGTAAAGTGAGGTAGATCTCCTACAATATTGGAGAGGATACGAATCCCATCTCATTCGGCAGGGTAACAACTATAACAACTGTCTAGTCTGTTGTGCACAACTGAGTTGGATTTGAACCTGATAAAGGCTCAATCTATGTTATTTTGTTTATAAAATTTGTAATATTAATAATAAAATTATTCTTCGTATTTTTTGTTATATTTTGATTGAAAGGAATTGTAGTACAAAATGAGTTATGTACAAATTAATTCTTCATTTTAGAGATACACATTGTATTTAGCGAAATTTGTTTAATTCTAACTTATATGTATATCAATTTATTTTGTCAAAACTATGTTAGATTGCAGAACGAAAAGATTATTTATTTGTAATACATTTTTTATAAAATATTTTATAAATTGTATATTTTGCTAATTTAGAAAGTCAATATATAGTTATAAGTTTCTTTATGTTTAAATGGAAGTGAAACTAATTGCTTATTTCCATTTCTCAAAAAGTGATTGTAAATAATAAAAACAAAATAAAAAAAATTGTTGGTTTTGTGTTCTAAAAGTTATCTTTTGTTGATTACTTTTACATGTTAAGTTTATGAATTGGATGTTACATACATTTTGTTCCTTGAGTTTGATGTTTGATTTTAGAAGTGTTCAAGAAGACGCTCTTGGTCTTGAACCATAGAACTCTAAATCATAATAAACATAAACTCTAAAATGTTCGCAATCTTGATAATTAGCATGGAACACTAATATATCGCAAAAGGATTGTCATGTTAATTAAAGTACATTGTAGTTCTATAAATGTTGATAAAATATTATCATTTAATAACACGAATGTATGGAATGTTTCATATATTGAACAAGATCTAACAAATGAAACATTATATGGATTGTGTTTGTGTCATTAATGTTTTCATTGTGTCTACGAATTCTAAGATATGAGACTATATCTTTTTCACATGAGAAATGTATAATGTGATTATTATTAAAAGTTGCTTATTGCAAGTAATAATAAAAATAGTAGTTCTTTGATAATAAAAATAGTAGTTCTTTGTATATGGCTTGTGCGGGAGAAAGTTATATGTCAATAGTATCATTGTCCCTCATTTATAATGAGTGATGATATTACTGGGCCCTTTGGTAGAGTAGAATTATAAATGCATGCAGTATAGTTGAAGCGTTGCCAACTATATATTTATAATTTACTCGAGAGATCAGGAAACAAATATATTACAAAGATGACACCGCCCTACTTTGTATATTATTCATAATATCATGAGGCAAGGAATAGACACAAGTAATGTTATTCATAACATTGCTATAGGATCGTGTTTTGTAAAAATGGTTACATTACATCTATGTTAATTGGGTGACTATAATGTGTAGCTAGAATACCGCTTATAGTTTGTGGTGATGAAATGATTTATACCACTACCAATTTAATATATATCCTCAATAAAGGTCACACCAACTGAACAAGAAACAAGAAAGTTATTTATATTTTATATGGTGTGTGATATTTCATATGATATGAGATAAAACACATGTGATAAAATATTAAAATAAAATGTTACATGTCGTAACAGTTTAGTGTAAATTAAATTAGATATGTGAATAATATTATTTGGTAAACTGTGATGTATATTACATAGCATAATATTGTGTCACATAAATATAATAATGTATATTACATTATTATTGTAACCCGAGCATTAATTAATTTAGAATTAAATATGTAATTGAGAGACACACCATGAGGCATGATTAGCCATGGTGTGGTTGGCCACACAAAGATGATATATGATTGCATGTGACAAATGAGGGTAATTTGGTCTTATTCACTCCAAAGTTATCCTAGCTTTTCTCTATATATAGAGCACTCCACATGAGACTCTCATCCGTCTTCTCTCTCCTCACTTTGTGGTGGCTACACACAAAAGAGCAAAAGTTCTCCCTCCTCTCTTGCATTAATTCTAGATCTATTAATTAGGTTAGCCATTTAATTAAGAAATTAATTTTGGAGGCTAACAAGGGGTTACTAACTTTACACTAAGCATAGATTAGTAGATCTCTAGCAAGATCTAGAACTAATCCTTGTTTAGTTCAAGGTGAACACTTAGAGGCGACGGTGAGAAGGTTTCCAAGAGACCTAGAGAAAATCGACTTTCTCTAACCGTCAAATTGATATTTGACGAAAGGTATGAGATCTAAATCTTTTTCTTGATTTAGATGTATTTGCATAAATATAGATTAATGTAGTTAGTCTTGTATGCAAAATATTTGATTAGATGCTTGAGTAGAGTTAGCATAAAAGAGACGATCCGTTTTAGACGATTAAAAGGGATATAAAATTTTTGTTTTCACCCCACTAAGCGTCATAAAATCCCTACAAAAATTAGGTCTCACACTTAAATAAAATTAAATCACCTTGAAAGGTGAATCGCTTGAGTCTAATTTAGGCTAGCCTAAAGATCAACTCATTACATTTTAGTCCGGTGCAATTAAATTACGTTTTGTAAAATAACTAAGACCTAAAGTTCTTATTTCACACTTTAGTCCACAATGAAACGTACATCACCCTAGAGACTAACTGAAATTTGAAAATAAAATGGATAAATTTGATCATTTTTAGTGTATCAACGTTGGAATTAAACATTTAGGGCCTGTTCAGCTGCAGCCCGGGAACGGGAATGGGCACAGGACGGATGAATAGTGAACAGTGGGTTACTGTTCACGTAGGAAAAAAAATTCAGTTGATTCCCGCGTGAACAGTAGCACGCGGGATTGCAGCCAAACAGGCCCTTAACGTGATTATTGAGTTGAAAGTAAATACATGGAAGCATGCCCCCGAATGTGGGTCCTACAACAATGATGTTTACTTCAATATTTGAATTATTGTTATTATTATTATTATTATTATTATTATATATATATATATATATATATATATATATATATATATATACATATATATATATGAGTACAACTAGGGTGCTCCTAAGTTCACCAAACCTCTTGTGAACTTGATTCTAAAATATATCGAATCGACTTTAAACGATGAATCCAAACCGTTGAAACCCTTCTACCTAATGAGTGATGCGTCTACATGTGAAAATTTTAAAGTTTTGAATTAATTTAATATAGAGTCAAGTGGTCAAAAGTTTAAGGTTTATAAATTAATTTTAATGCATTCATTTTTTGGACTCCTTTGACCACTTGACTCTATATTAAATTAATTCCAAACTTTAAAATTTTCACATGTAGACGCATCAATCATTAGGTAGAAGGATTTCAACGGTTTGAATTCATTGTTTAAAGTCGATTCGATATATATTTTAGAATCAAGTTCATAAGAAATTGGGTGAACTTAGGAGCAACCTAGTTCTACTCTATATATTTATATACGAGGAGGGTTCCAATGCATCCAAAATTTCATGCTCCCATTTGTTCCCAATCCCTTATCTTCATTTTCAACGTCCGAATAGTCGATCCGAACCGTTCAACATGATCATCATAATAAAATATGCTTGGAGACCAAATTTTATATTTTTTAGAATTTTTTTGCTATTTTTTAAGATATGTACAAAATCACTTTATCGGATGGTTCATAATCTTCTTAAAACAATGATTTTGTACCTATCTTAAAAAATAGTAAACAAATTTCAAAATATATAAAATTTGGTCACCAAGCATATTTTATTATGATGATCATGTTGAACGGTTCGGATCGACTATTCAGACTTTGAAAATGAAGATAAAGGAGATAAAAAAATTGGGAGCATAGAAATTTAGGTGCATTTGAACCCTCCTCTATATAGATATATATATATATATATATATATATATATATATGAGTAGAATAGGGTGCTCCTAAGTTCACCAAATCTCTTGTGAACTTGACTCTAAAATATATCGAATCGACTTTAAATGATGAATCCAAACCATTGAAACCCTTCTACCTAATGAGTGATGCGTCTACATGTGAAAATTTTAAAGTTTCGAATTAATTTAATATAGAGTCAAGTGGTCAAAAGTTTAAAGTTTATAAATTAATTTTAATGCATTCATTTTTTGGACTCCTTTGACTACTTGACTCTATATTAAATTAATTTGAAACTTTAAAATTTTCATATGTAGACGCATCAATCATTAAGTAGAAGGATTTCAACAATTTGGATTCATCGTTTAAAATCGATTCGACATATTTTATAGTCAAGTTCACAAGAAGTTGGGTGAACTTAGAAGCACCCTAGTTCTACTCTATGTGTGTGTGTGTGTGTAGATATAGAGGTTGGCTAAGCTCAAAACGTTTGTTCCTAACCTCAAGAACAAACGATTCGGTTCTTTGATTTTCAAAGTCCAAACGGTCGATCCAAACCGATAGATGTTTAATCTATATTAAAATGTGCTTGGAGATCAAATTTTACATTTTTTGGAATTTTTTTTACTATTTATTAAGATGGTTTGAAAATTATTTTTTTGAATGGTGCAGAATTTTAATAAAAACAACAATTTTGAAACCATCTTAATAAATAGTAAAAAAATTCCAAAAAATATAAAATTTGATCTCCAAGCACATTTTAATATAAATTAAACATCTATCGGTTTGGATCGACCGGTTGGACTTTGAAAATCAGAGAACTGAATCGTTTGTTCCTGAGGCTAGGAACAAACGTTTTGAGCTTAGCCAACCTCTATCTATCTATCTATCTATATATATATATTTGTGTGTGTGTGTACAAATTAAAGGTGAAGCAATGAAATTAAATTATCAAATTGAAAAATTATAAAAACTTAAAATTTTATTTGTACTTCTTAATTTTATAATTAAGTACTAATTTTGAAATATAATTGTATAAAAAAATAATAAAATACAAATTAGGAAATGTGAGAACTGGATAATTAATATTTTCTGTTAAAATAACTATAAATATTGTAAAAAAGTAAATTATAAAAAATGTAACATCTCTCCTTGTAGTCATGAGTCATGACACATATTTAAGGACAAGGACATTTTGTCAATAAATTTGGAGAAATAATATTTTGTTTGTTGTTTTAAAAAAAATAGAATATTTTATAAAATTTCCCACTCATAAAATATTCATTAGTTGTATTAATAGAGGGGACTGTATGGCCGTCTAAATTTTGTTTTCTATATAAATGAGTTGTTTATATATATAGATGTAATGTTTCTCTGTATTTTAAAAAATATTGTATCACTGTATGTGTATAATATGATACTTGTCCGTATCCGTGTAGCATAACTTGAAACATGCAATCTGTATGTGTATAATATGATACTTATGTATGTGTATAATATGATACTTATCCGTATCCGTGTAGCATAACTTGAAACATGCAATTCACACAGAGTCTGGAATGTCACACACCATTAATGTTGAAAATAAACATTATATGATGAATCATGCAAATTTAGAGTGAACAAACAATTAGCAGGGATTATTGTTGTATACAAAGTGTGAAAATCATATACGTCGCACGTTAGATCTATTTTTTTTTTTTTTTTTTATAAATGGGATTTTATCTCCCTACAAAAAAAAAACTAGCTAGCGTATTGGATTGAAAAACATATATGATTATTTAAAAATATATTATTACAAATATAATGAGATAATGGAGGACACTAAAATTGAACTTATAATTTATCATCTGATTTTTGTTGTTTTCTATGAATCAAGAGTTGGGAATACGTAACACCAGAAGTCTATTGTGCCTTTATAGTCTTTGTCTGTCTTGTATTTAGTTTTTTCAAAACTTGTGATTCAAAAATTATGGTAATTACTCTCTCACTATCTTTTTTTAATTAAAATATAAAAAAATGACTGTAGGGGGGTGGGGTGTATGTTCAAGTGTATGTATGATTATTGTTTAAAATATAAAGAAATTTTGAATTTGTATTTTCTTAATTTCATTATTATTCTTAATTGTAGGTTTTAAAAAAAGTTGCCTTCATAGTATGTATTTTATAAGATGTGTTGTTGTACAAACGTTTAATTACACGAGGAATTATTGGATGACTCTTTAATAGGATTCCAGAAAATCCGATTGGTTCGAATTCATGTTGTATTCAAATTACTATTGAATAAATTCAATAAATGAGACAACCACAAAAGGAATAGATAGAATTAACTTATTTGGAGACTAGAAGAGAACTTGTATATGTATTTCAGACTATGTTGTATGGATACGGATACGAGTATCGTACCCGATACGATACAGATACGGCGATATGGTAATTTTCAAATATCAATGATACGATACATTTATTATATTATATTATTAATTCAACATTTGTATTATTTAAATTAAATATCAATTCAAAGTAAAAAAATATGTACATATTAAAAGTTCTGGATGACATTAAATATAAACGGAACTTTGATTTTAGCATCAAATAAGATGTAGTGTAGTGGTCAAGGCCTCCGTCGCTCATACTATAGAACCCAAGTTCGAGTGCGGTGTATGGTGGATCAGGATTGGTGAACGGTTTCCATTTCATATCCAGGCGTGTCAGATCGATATCCATACCGTATCCAGACGAGTTAGAGCGTATCGGAGACCGTATAAAGAGAGTGAGGATACGATTTTGGAATTAAGTTGATGAACTTCCTTGGTGAAATAATTGCAAACTTTGCTAATGAAATTGAAAAATGTTCAAGGATTAAGGGGTTATATATATATATATATATATATATATATATATATATATATATATATATATATATATATATATATATATATATATATATATATATATATATATATATATATATATATATATATATATATATATATATATATATATAGAGGTTGGCTAATATCAAATCAGTTGTTCCTGGGTCCCGTGCAACCAAATCGTTTTTCAATTTTCGAAGTCCAAATCGTCGATCCAAGCCGTTAGATGTGTTCTCTATATTAAAATATACTTGGAGACCAAATTTTATATTTTTTGAAATTTTTTTACTATTTATTAAGCCATTTTGAAAAACACTGATCCAACGGTGGCTTAACAAAACAGTAAAATTAGAAGCCACCGTTGGATCAACGATTTTCAAAGTGGCTTAATAAATAGTAAAAAAATTTCAAAAAATGTAAAATTTGATCTCTAAGTACATTTTAATATAGAGAACACATCTAACTGTTTGGATTGACATTTTGGACTTCGAAAATTGAAAAACGACTTGGTTGCACGGGACCTCAGGAACAACTGATTTGATATTAGCCAACCTCTCTCTATATATATATATGTATATATGTACGTACATATATATATATGTATATATATATATATGTATATATGTACGTACATATATACATATATATATATATATATATATATAGGTTTTGGCTAATATGCTACGCGTAGCTAAGAGCCCCCCGTGCAACGGCTCAAAATTTGAATTTTCAAAATCCTAACGGTTGATCCGAACCGTTAGATATGTTCTACATATTGAAATGTACTTGGAGACCAAATTTTATATTTTTTGGATTTTTTTTACTATTTATTAAGCCACTTTGAAAATCGCTGATCCAACGGTGGCTTAACCAAACAGTGAAACCGTTGGATCAGCAATTTTCAAAGTGGCTTAATAAATAGTAAAAAAATTCCAAAAAATGTAAAATTTGGTCTCCAAGCACATTTCAATATGTAGAACACATCTAACGGTTCGGATCGACCATTAGAATTTTGAAAACACAAATTTTGAGCCGTAGCACGGAGGGGCTCTTAGCTACGCATAGCACCGTAGCCCGGTCCTATATATATATATATATGTATGTATGTATGTATGTATGTATGTACGTACATATATATATATATGTATCTATATATATGCGTATTTGATTTATTTCTAATTACATTAATATTCTATCGTGAATTAATAATAGAAACAAAGAAACATTTCTCTCAGCATCTAGCTAATTGAATCGTTTAATCGAATGCTAATTAATGTTTTGAAATCAATCAATCAATCCTGGTTTAATCGAATGCTAACGAACACAAGTACGGTGGGTTAGTGATTTTAATATTGGTCCATAATGGATGCTTCTGTGATAAATACTATATATTTAATACGAACCGTTCATTTTCTGATGATTGAGCGGTCGGTAGTCAGAATTCTTCCACCTAATCCCTTATTGAAAATAATTAAGAAATATACTCATGGGAGATCCACTTTATGGGTACACATAAACAACCCCAACTGTTTTTTGTTTTTTTGCTTTTCCTCTTTCTGTTTTTTTTAGTCGTATCATATCACGATTTAGTTCGTAATGCATATCAATACTTTCGTTTTTAAAATTCTAATAGTCGATTCTAACTGTTCAAAATGATTTTCATATGAATATATACTTGTAGACCAAATTTATATTTTATACAATTTTTTTACTATTATATGTAAAAAATTACTGTTTTTTGATGGTTTAGAATTTTCAAATCAAGTGATTTTCTACCTATCGTAAAAAATAGAAAAAAATTCTATGTGGAAGAGTTTTTTATTTAGAAACTGCAGTAGAGTGTTTTTTTTATTATGAAAATGTTTCTAAACTCCATACAGATTAAATGATTGACTCAGATTAATTCTTCTTTTTAATTTGTTACTGATATGACTTAATAGAAACTCAAAAATTAATTTTAGAGATGTAAGAATTAGAAACTTTAAAGATTTTAATTTTTAAAAAGTAGTTAATAAATATTTAAAAACTCATTTGAGTTGAACATTGTGAAGTCCGTTTCCCCTATGTACCAGTATACCGTTATAGCTTGTTAAGCTAAGCTAAGTGTATCCCGGTACAGCTTATTATTTACGTATTGGGCCGGATTTGAAATGAGAAGAGAGGGCGAGGGAGATTGTTATTAGTTATTAGTTATTAGGCCGGAATCGGATCAGGATCTGTGTGAGTAGCGAGGGAGAGCGAGAGAGAAGGATTGAATTGAAGATCAATGTCTACCTCGACTGAGTCCGTGCCCGACTCTCCGTCGCCGCCGTCCTCCCCTGAGCCTGAGGCCTCCCCTGAGCCTGAGCCTGAGGCCGACCATTTTATAAACCCAACTTGTTCACCTCAGCAGCCCCCGCTATCAACCGATAATTCACCTTCCCCTTCACCTAGCACTAGCACTAGCTTCTTCATGCCTTCTTCATCTTCTCTCCGACTCGGAGTCGGATGGTACTATATCATTCAAACCCTAGCCGACTCCAAAGCCGACCTTCCTCTCCTCAAAGGTTTTCCCTTTACTTATCATTCATTCTTCATCTTTCTTTTTTTCATTTATTTTTATTTTGGTCGGATGATCTAACTCTCTCTTCCTAATTTCAGAGTTGGTCAGTAGACTTCCCAATTTTTACACCGATGCTCCTCAATCCGTACAAGAGAGAGTTGCGTTGAGATATCTTGAGGAATGCGCCAGTAGAGGTATTGTACATACCAAGGATAACACGCCCGGTGCTGTAGACATCTCTCAACCCACTGTGGACTTCCTTTGTCACAACTTGAAAAGGGTACATGAATTTAATACCACTCTTTTCCCTTTTGGCAACTTAATATTCATTCTCCTCTACTTTCTTAATTTTTTTGCTCTTGTTAAACACCAATGATCAGAGTTGTTGTGTCTAGTATCTGTCCCAACTGCACTGTTCAGTTCAAATTAAATTCTAAGTTCCAAAATGATGTATCTGAAAAAAGTGGCAGAGAGATTGAGAGAAGGAGAATTTTCATGTTATATTGAGTTCATGAGACCATACTAGGCGTACCAGTTACAATAGGGATGAGATGTCTCCATCAAATTTATCACCAACTACTATAGTATCAGTAATTGTAATTGGGGGGTTTTGTTAGAGGTGAGAGCATGGCTCTTATCTTAAGAGCTACTTGCAAATTAAATTTCAAATGGGTAATTCTTTAACTGATTATTTGGTATAGCTGAATCTTTTTTCTTTTTCTTATGTTATTTGTCAGCCTACAGATCCATGTCAACCCTCACAAAGTAGAATTCCACCAGTTAGCGATCACATAAGACAGTTTATTTCACAGAAGAGATCAGCATTGCCAAAACCCTCTTTTCATTTGGTAATTAAGTTACTTGTTTTTTCTGTTAGGTGGAAAATACTGGTGCCTTTTCTGAATGCACGGTAACAGGCGGTTATAGTGTTTTGACCAAATCTAATGTACAAGTCGGACAAGTTGGGATTCAACATACCACCTTAAGTGCTATCCAATAACCTAAATTAGTTCGGGGTAATACGCATTTCAGCAATTAAACCTAAAATGGTCAGATCAATAGCTAGATCAGCATATCCACCACATTAGGTTTTTCTTCAATCATGTACCAGGTAAATACCTTGTGGTGGCAAAATGAATTTTTCTTCTGACTATAACCGTGCTTCATTCATTCTTCTTTCCTTTTTATTTCAGTTGAAAGATTATAATGCTAAACTGTATTCCACAAGGAAAAACAGTTCTTCAAGTCATAGGCAAGAAGATAATATTGTGGACGAAGAACAGGAGATGATTACCAGACCTAGGTTGGCTGGTACGGCAGGGCCCATGCACAATGATGCCTTGCAAAACTTGCCTTCTCAGAATGCCCTTGATACTGATAAGACATCCAGTGAACCTTTGCAAGAAAATAATCCCACAACAGTGGTACTCTTTTTCTTTTCTTCTTTCTTTTACTTTTCAAGTTTAACACCTCAAAATTAGCGAATAAGTGTCTTGGGGGACTTATTTAAGGATCACTGAAGCTTATTTGGTAGATTGATATAAAAGAGACTTCATACATTTTGAAGAGGAGAGCTGCATATATTTTTTATTTCTATTTATGCATTAATTATTGTCCCAGATAGAACATGTATCTAATTTAGAAGCAGCGAGGAGTGCGCCTTTAAGTGATGACATGAACATCTTTATTCTGAAGAGGAGAGATGCTGTGTCAAAGACATTGGTCGAAGAGGTACTTTACATGCCACTCTGATGTTATATTTAGGGGGTAAATCATGCATTTTGTAGCACATAAAGAATTTCAATATCATTATGTCCTGACAAAGGAGAAGATATATGCCCTGTACCCCAGCTTGCTGAGTTGCTCCATTTTATGCAAAAGATGCTTATTTATCATCATCAACGGGTTAAGGTTAATTAGGGCATTTTAGAGAATTTATGAAAGAGGAGAGGTTCAGATCATATTTTCTAAAGGTGCATAGGTGATTTGATCTTTTATGTTTTCTTTCTTATTTAGATGATATAATCAATTATTTGCTACTTATTTCTGTAATTATACCTGTGTTCTATTATTACAGCCTAAAGAACCTATCCCAGAGACAAGTATTCCAATTGAACCCTCCAGAAATGAAAATGATAATAATTTGAGGTCCAATGCCGATTTTCTAGATGATCCGAGTCATTGCAAGAGCTTTATGGGCTCTCCGATACCCTTCTCAGAACAACCTATCCCAGAGACAAGCATTCCAATTGAACCCTCCAGAAATGAAAATGATAATAATTTGAGGTCCAATGCCGATTTTCTAGATGATCCGAGCCATTGCAAGAGCTTTATGGGCTCTCCGATACCCTTCTCAGAACAACCTATCCCTGAGACAAGCATTCGAATTGAACCCTCCAGAAATGAAAATGATAATAATTTGAGGTCCAATGCCGATTTTCTAGATGACCCGAGTCATTGCAAGAGCTTTATGGGCTCTCCGATACCCTTCTCAGAACAGAACCAGTGCGTTGTATGTAACAAAGGAGGTCAATTGTTGACTTGTTCGAGAAAAGGCTGTGGAATAACTGTGCATGAGAGCTGCATTATGACCACCCCAAGTAGCTTTGACAAAGAAGTTCAGTTTTACTGCCCCTGTTGTGTGTGTTCTAGAGCTGCGCATGCATATGCCAGGGCTGAAAAGGTCTTTTCCCTTGCCAGGGAGAGCTTGTCCTCCTTTCTTAACATGAAGAAAGATGAAAACCAAGGAAAGGGTGAGAAGGGAAAACAAAAGGTTGAAAATAACATTACTGGTAAGAGAAAGGGCAAAAAGGCTGTAGTCAGTGATGATGATACAGCAGAGAATGAAGATGGTGATGCTACTCTCTTGAGCTCGGAATTGGACTCAAAAGACAGCAGTAGAAGAGGGGACAAAAATGGTAAGAGGAAGGAGAAACAGGTCAAATCTAATGACAGAAATGTGTCAAAGGATAGGGATATGCTTGGTGAGAGAGGTGAGGAGGCTAAGAAGTGTGAGGCTGACTCGGCATTTGCATGGCTAGATAAGTATATATATGTTAAGTCGGGCCCCGGGGCCACGTCTGGGAACCATGAAGCAGTTCCAATGAATGAAGAGACAGGAAATAAGAGAAGAAGAGAAGATAGAATTAATGCAGATGCAAAAAAAAGAAAGAGGTGCAGACCGACACCTCGTTAGTAAGGCTCCTGTTTCGTTTTAATTTTTTTTCATCATATTAACGGTTGTGAAGATAGTTGAACATTTTTGTTGATACCTTTGATTACTTGTAATATCTACAAGCCAACCTTACAATGCTGTTATTTATGCCTGGCCACATTTGCAATTCTTGGACCTAACCAAAGAAACTTATAATTTATGTAACTGAAATCAATATGTTTTGCTTGTTCCATCTCAGTTCAAATAAGGTTGTAGCTCCTCGTAGACGCAACATGCTTCCCTGGTCAGCTGAAGAGGAAAAAGTTCTTAGAGTGCGTTTTTAATCATCACTACCAGGATGAATCATTTTTCTTTTTTGTCTGACATTTATGTGCATTTCGGTATCAAATATTTGAAGCTATTCTGTTATTATGCAGGAAGGGATGCAGAAAATTGGGGTCCCAGCTGATGGGAGAATTCCTTGGAGTGCAATTTTAGAATGTTATCGAAATGTATTTCATAAAACTAGATTACCCAATGATCTCAAGGACAAATGGCGCAATATAATGAAGAAAGAAGAGAGCGTTCATAGCTGATTGACATGATGTGTTGTGAATATCTAGTTCATTTGTAACTTTGTTGTATATTCTGACCAGACTCCAGTTGTACATCTCTCAACTCAATTTAGTGTATCCTCAGTGATTGAAAACTTGTTTCCCCGTTAATCATGGTTAGGGAGAGCTTATTTTATTTGTGAAGGCAATGACTGCATGAACGATTTTGTTTGTGCAGTGCATTTGGTTAAACAAAAGGACAAAAAGCTCTTAACTAAGATTGTTTTGTGCAAGTGTAAATTTCTGTGATACTTGACGTCACCCCTTTCTTTAGTCATATATAGTGCCTTGAATTAATTAAAATTCATGTTTCACCTTGATATCACTTGATATGCATGTATAGATTTTAAAGTAAAGCTTTACATTGGAAATGTTCTTTGTTGGAAAACTGGTACTAGATTGAGAGGCGATTATTGCTGCATGGACTAATGTAAAAAAATAAAAGAAAATAAAAGAAAAGAAAACTGCGGTTGGAGGTCTTTGATGAGACAACTGGCGCAACAAACTTAATGTCGTGGAAGCTAACAGCCTAACATACCCTCATGGGCTCATGGCCTATTAGCCTATTACTCTTTCATTCTTTCTTTTTAGTTTCTCTCAAACTCCTCTCCATGGTTTAGCAGCGCTAACGAGAGACTCCAGAGCATGCTTGCTTTTATCGACTCTCATGGCCCCTCTATCTCCATCTCCATCTCCACTCCGACCGCTTCTCTTCTTCGGATCTCTCTCACTGTTTTAACCCAAACTTTTTTTTTTTTTTTTTTGCTTATATAATTTGCTTCTATGGGAGCCTCAATTAAGCATGATCAGTAATTATATTATATGCATACTGATTTGACCCATTTTCTCTAATTAAGACCCATTAATGTCATGTTAAATTTATATATATTTGTCCATTTAGCTCAACCTAACTGCAGTTAACACTTACAGTGCCTTGTGTAATGGAGCTTAATTTGAACCAGATTTTGTTATTCAGTCACCAATTAGTCCTAAAGTCTTTCAATTTAGTGCGTGTATCTGCTGTTATTCTGCCCATTCAAATTTTCTTCTATATTTCTTTTTCACAGATCTGATTCAAAAAATCAAAACACCTTCCAACGACCTTGCTCTCAATCCCGAGCAGTTTGCAATTTGCAAGGCTTGGCATTTCTCTTCCTCTATCTTCGACCTGCCTCCACAATTCCCTTGGTACTCAATTCCCTATCTGGAATTCTACTCAATTCCTTTCAACAAATTATACACCATCCGTATTCGCTCGCTGCACCTCTGGCAAGAGCTTATTTGGACCTGTCGGTGGTTACTTGCTCACTGGCGAATTAGTTGAAAATGCTGATAGCTTATCTCTGCTGAATCCCCTTAACCATAGATAGGTTTCTCTCTCTGTTCTACATGATTCTGACCCATTTGTGTCTGCACTTAATATTTCGTGGTATAATGCTCCGAGTTTTCAAATTGATGACTATTTGCTTGTATCTGAGAATGAAACATTGTTTAGCTGTAAACCATGTGATGACAAGTGGGACATCATTGGACCTGGATGTGACGGTCAATACTCAATACCGTTGTTTCTATTTGAAGGATTTGTTTTTGAAGGCTGAACGTGATACAGGAGTTGTAAAAATTATGGATGTTAGTACCCATAAAGAGCTCTACATCATACCACCACCCAAACATGAAAATATGTCCCAGAGTTCCTATGCAGATCTGTAAACAGAGAAGATAGTAGAGAAGAAGAAGAGAGAAATGAAGAAATAATTCTTTATTTCATTCTTGATTAATTGCTACAGTAGAGTCTTACATCTATATATACCCAATAGCTTAATTACTATAATGCCACTAACTAACTCTATTTCAATCTAATTACAATAGTACCACTTAACTAATTACAGTACTGCCCCTCTCTTAACTAATCTCCTGTACTCTATTACTCCCCCCTGCAATCCGATGCACCCACCGTGAGCTTAGTTGAGAGTTGAAGAAAGCGAGGCGAAGCAAGTGGCTTGGTAAAGACATCGGCAATCTTGATCTTTAGAGGAAAGAAATCGAAGCAAGAGTGATTTATTAGTCACTTTTTCATGCACGAAATGGTAATCGACCTCCACATGCTTCGTTCGAGCATTGATCATCGGATTGGAAGCTAAGGAGGAGGTTCCAATATTGTCACACCAAAGAGAAGGCGGAGTAGAGATAGCGACTTGAAGTTCGGCTAGGAGGTACTGTAGCCAAATTAACTCCGAACTAGTGACGGCAAGTGCTTTGTATTCAGCTTCGATGCTAGAGAGAGTAACCGTGGGCTGTTTCTTCGAAACCCATGAAATGAGATTAGGGCCTAGATAGACACAAAATCCTGTGGTAGACTTTCTATCATCAAGAGAACCAGCCCAATCCGTGTCACTATATGCATGAAGAGTGAATGTAGAAGCTGGTTTGAGAACAATGCCATGAGAGATGGTGCCCTTAAGGTATCGCAAGATTCTTTTGACCGTTGTCCAATGAGATGTAGAGGGTGAGTGCATGAAGTGAGACACCCAAGAAGGCAATGTCGGGAAGCGTGAGAGTGGCATATTGGAAAACACCCACAATCGAGTGGTATAGATGTGGATCGTCCAATGGATCACCATCAAAGCGAGAGAGAGTGGTATTGGGCACCATAGGAGAAGGAAGTGAATTCGCACCAAGCATATTAGCTCAAGATAGCACATCTTTGAGATATTTGGATTGGGAGAGATGCAATCCGGAAGTCGTGCGAGTAACCTCGATGCCAAGAAAGAAATGGAGGGAACCAAGATCCTTAAGCTAAATGAAAAATTTATTCCAAATTAAATTTATTGAAATGCAATGACCATTTTAACAAGTTATTTACTTTTAGTAAAAAAAAAAACAGAGAGTAGAGGTTCTTAACTAAATTTTAGTCCAATATGGTTGGAGGTTCATTCTCTGCAGATGTAATTACTACATGAAATTTAATGTACATTTTTTTTAATTCAGTAAAGTTAACATGAAAAAAGTAGGGTCAGATTTTCAAAGTTCTCAAATTAATTTTTTAAATTCTGAGTCTGAAATTGGGTATCGAATTTACGCCTCTTGAGTAAAATAAGAGTAGAATTAGGGTACTCCTAAGTTAACCAAGTCTTTTTGTGAACTCAATTCTAAAATATATCGAATCGACTTTAAACCATGAATTTAAACTGTTGAAATCCTTCTACCTAATGAGTAATGTGTCTACATGTGAAAATTTTAAAGTTTCGAATTAATTTAATATAGAGTCAAGTGGTCAAAATTTTAAGGTTTATAAATTAATTTTAATGCATTCATTTTTTAGACCTTTTTTAACCACTTAATTATATATAAATTAATTCCAAACTTTAAAATTTTCACATGTAGATGTATCACTCATTAGGTAGAGGGATTTCAACAGTATGGATTTATCGTTTAAAGTCAATTTGATAGATTTTAGAGTTGAGTTTACAAAAAGCTTGGTGAACTTAGGAGCACCCTATTTCTACTCATATTATGTTAACTACATAGTTACTATATTAGATATTTCAAATGAATTCCTAGATATGGGAAGTTGGTACGCGATGTCTTCAAATTCCCATAAGCGGATATATGAATTGTTGCATTCCAGTCTTGAAATTGGAAGGATCTATATCTCCATTTTTATATTATGCACGTTAACGATTGAAATTGAAAGATGAATTTTCGGATTTAATATCAACCCTCTAATCACATAATCTGCTTTTTTTTTTTTAATTAGATACGTCTGTTTAGGTGTAGAAATTTAAATTTAGTTAAAAGTATACTCGCCACATATACTTCTATATAGTTTATCACAATTAAAATTGAATGAATCTATAGCAATCTGTTTTCTTATTCTCCTTAAAGCTATATCTAATTCGTGCAATTAAATTTTTCTCTTATTTCTTCGTTTTCTTTATTTTATTTCTCCTCTTTCTCTATATTTTCGATAATGAAATGAAAATTATTCAATCTCTCCGAATCAACAGAGAAAATATTTTTTTTCTGATGGGAGCAGAATTGGTCCAAAGTCCTTTGTACTATTTCTGTTCAAAGAGCTTATTGAACCGTAGGATGTAATTATTAATGATTAATTTTTTGAGGAGAAATGTAGAGGTCTAGCCTCCAACTTTCATATTATTAATGATTAATTAAACGGTGATAGAATTATACAAACATGTATATATAGGAAGAACGCCAGCTGTTATTTTCGCCATTGAGAATCTAACTTACCAATTGATCACACTATCAAGCTATTCAATAGTTTCATAAAATGGAGTTGTCCATTACGTATCACATTTGCTTAAATCATTGAAAACATAAACAAGCAAACAACGAGAAAAAAAAAATCAAATTTAATACAAGGTAATAATTGTTACTATGTACACCTTTAAGATAATTATTTTATTTACTGTAGAAATTTTATAGCTTAAAACTAAGTAATACATATCATTGAAATTAGAAGCTAAAGAAAAATATATATAAGGGTCTTTTTTATTTTCTAAAGAAACTTTACAATTCTTGATGAAAATAATTTTTTTAAATTGTTTAATTTTTTTAACGATTTCAAATTTCTATTCTCAAAAAGTAAATGGAGGCATTAGGCATTTATAAAACTCAAATATTTAATCGTACGGCTTGTAACGATTTAAGTAAATAGAAAAGCTAACGGAGATTTCCATTTAAAAAAGTTATTGAAAGACAAATGGCGAGGTAGATTTTCAATAGCTAAAACAACAGCTTGCATTCTTTCTATATACACGCATGTTCAGTAATCGTTGTTCAATTGATAATCTACAATTACATCAAACGTTTTAACAAGTTCTTTGGACAACAACGGTCCAAAGCACTTCGGACCAATTCTGCATCCTTTTTTTTTAATATGTTCATGTGTTAAGAGAATAAATAATCTTTATTAGAAGTACTGTATCTTTATGAAATGATATATAGAGAAAAATGATATATAAAGAAATTTTCATCGTTAAAATAATTTTCATCAATAATATATTTGTAGAGAAAATCTTTATTTGAATAATTTAATCATATATTTTCCAATTTTGTTTTTTTACATATCATTTATCCTCTAAATATTTGAATCATTTAATGACATGTCTTGCTTGCGGAGAAAATTATATATTAAATCGTATTGTGCTTTGTATTAAATTTTCCAACACCACGGCCAACAAAAGATGAGAAACATTCTGTAGTGAAACTTAATTGGAGTGATACTAGTTCCTTCATTGCTTACTGGTACAAATTTTTGATGTGAGAGGGAGTCTTGACCTAGTTTGGAAGATGCCAGTTAAATTTTACTCTAGGGTTATAATACATTTATTTTCTAGGTGATATTTATGCTTAGTAGTTTTGTGAACAAACACTTATATTATTGTACTTATGCGAGAAATAAGGTATGAACCATGTTAATTTAACATTTATAATTTTATTAATATTTTCAATTTGAGAAATTATAATTTACTTTTCATACTTTGTTTGTTCATTTTCATAAATATTGGACTAGATCGAAGAAGACCACATTGGTAATGATACTTTAAGAACTTTTTCCATGTTATATTTGATCTGTTGTTGTTTCTTTTATTATTATTTATTATTTGAATTTTTTCATTTGTGTCTTTTTATTTTTATTTAAATATATTTTTCTTAATTTTAAATAAATGCCAAACAAAATGCCTCTTCATATTCTATACAATCTTATAATATGCACCGTTGCAATGCAACACATAAAGTTAATAGAAAATGGAATATATAATAATAATAATAATAATAATAATAATAATAATAATAATATAATATAATATAATTAATGTCATACCAAAACCAGATGTTGCATTGACGTCTAAAAATATTCGTTTGCCAAAATTTGTGAAATGAATTTTTTTTATTGCTGAAATAAACAAATATGTCCATTGAGTCATAACGGACCTAATTTTCAGTACAATAAATAAGGCCCTTGTAAAGTCAATGTTCCATTATTTAATTACGAAACTATCAATACCAGAGTTCCAATGGACTTAGCTACGGTGCTACGCGTTGTATAGAAGACCTCCGTGTAACGGCTCAAAATTTGAGTTTTTAAATATTAACAGTCAATCCAAACCGTTCAACATGTAATCTGTACTAAAATGTACTTGCAAACCAAATTTTACATTTTTTAGAATTTTTTTTACTATTTATTAAGTATTTTACGAAACTGTTGTTTTTCAGTGATCCATAATTATTCAAAAACAATAGTTTTGTAAAATACTTAATAAATAATAAAAAATTCTAAAAAAAATATAAAATTTGGTTTGCAAGTACATTTGAGTACATATTACATGTTGAACGGTTCGGATCGACCGTTAGAATTTTGAAAACTCAAATTTTAAGCCGTTGCACGGAGGTCTGCTATGCTACGCGTAGCATATTAGCAATTTCCTAATATATATATATATATGGCAAAGACTTCTATGGACATAAGGACCTATTTGTAAAATGAACATATTTTTATTTTCAAAGTCCAAATAGTCGATCCGAACTGTTCATCTTGTTCTCCATATTAATATGTGCTTTGAGACCAAATTTTACATTTTTCTGAATTTTTTTACTATTTATTAAGATGGGTACAAAATTCAATGGTGTGAATTTGATATTTTTTGTACCCATCTTAATAAATAGTAAAAAAATTCAGAAAAATGTAAAATTTGGTCTCCAAGCACATATTAATATGGAGAACAAGATGAACGGTTCGGATCGACTGTTTGAACTTTGAAAATAAAAATATGTTCATTTTACAAATAGGTCCTTATGTCCATAAAAGACACTCTCATATATATATATAGAGAGTGTCTTCTATGGACATAAGGACTTATTTGTAAAATGAACATATTTTTATTTTTAAAGTTCAAAAAGTCGATCCGAACCGTTCATCTTGTTCTCCATATTAATATATGCTCGGAGACCAAATTTTACATTTTTCTGAATTTTTTTACTATTTATTAAGATGGATACAAAAAATATCAAATTCAGACCATTGAATTTTGTACCCATCTTAATAAATAGTAAAAAAATTCAGAAAAATATAAAATTTGGTCTCCAAGCACATATTAATATGGAGAACAAGATGAACGGTTTGGATCGACTGTTTGAACTTTGAAAATAAAAATATGTTCATTTTACAAATAGATCCTTATGTCTATAGAAGTCGTTGCCATATATATATATATAGAGTGTCTTCTATGGACATAAGGACCTATTTGTAAAATGAACATATTTTTATTTTCAAAGTTCAAACAGTCGATCCTAACCGTACCGTTCATCTTGTTCTCCATATTAATATGTGCCTGGAGACCAAATTTACATTTTTCTGAATTTTTTACTATTTATTAAGATGGGTACAAAAAATATCAAATTCAGACCATTGAATTTTGTACCCATCTTAATAAATAGTAAAAAAATTTAGAAAAATGTAAAATTTGGTCTCCAAGCACATATTAATATGGAGAACAAGATGAACGATTCGGATCGACTGTTTGAACTTTGAAAATAAAAATATGTTCATTTTACAAATAGGTCCTTATGTCCATAAAAGACACCCTTATATATATATATATGTAGAGTGTCTTCTATGGACATAAGGACCTATTTGTAAAATGAACATATTTTTATTTTCAAAGTTCAAACAGTCGATCCTAACCGTATCGTTCATCTTGTTCTCCATATATGGCAAAGACTTCTATGGACATAAGGACCTATTTGTAAAATGAACATATTTTTATTTTCAAAGTTCAAACAGTCGATCCGAATCGTTCATCTTGTTCTCCATATTAATATGTGCCTGGAGACCAAATTTTACATTTTTCTAAATTTTTTACTATTTATTAAGATGGGTACAAAAAATATCAAATTCAGACCATTGAATTTTGTACCCATCTTAATAAATAGTAAAAAAATTCAGAAAAATGTAAAATTTGGTCCCCAAGCACATATTAATATGGAGAATAAGATGAACGGTTCGGATCGACTGTTTGAACTTTGAAAATAAAAATATGTTTATTTTACAAACAGGTCCTTATGTCCAGAGAAGTCTTTGCCATATATATATATTGGCACTGTTTCACTATACTCTTGCCCAATAATAATTGTTGAGATCATATATTTTTCATGCGATTTCAATATTATTCACTATAATGATCGAATATTCTAATTATATCCATATCTTGTGTTATTTTTATTTTTTTTTATGTAAAAGTAATCTATTTTAATAATATGTTAATTTTACAATATTTAAATAAGAAATTTGAATTATTTGTATTCAACTATTCATATATCTTTTCTCCAAATTGGTTTTAGGTTAGTTGTAGCAAATTTTTCTCCAAATTGGTTTTAGGTTAGTTGTAGCAAATTATTCAAGGGGCATTCCCCCCGAAATTTTTTTTAACAATGTCAAAATTCATTATTTTTTAAAAACCACCAGGACCGATTTATGTAAAAAAATACTAACCTCGCACAATGGTTTCGCGCACCAGTCAAAACGGATCCTCACAAGCACCTTGCGCACCTATTGGTCCGCACCATGGTTTAGTGCACCAGGTCGGCACTAGGTCCGCGCAATCATTTTGCGCACCAAGGGGTCCGCACAATAGTTTGGGGCACCTATTTGGTGTGCACGAAAATTGACATACTTGCACGGATTTTGATTCAATCGGATGGTCCTTACAAATTGAGTTTTGAATAGTTGTGAAATCAAGGTCAAAGCTGCGGGGAAGCATGTGTAAACTCTTATTAGTGCGCAAAATCATTGTGCGGACCCGGTGCACCAAATCATGGCGCGGACCAAGAGATGCGCAAAACTATTGTGCAGGATGATATTTTTTTATATAAATTGGTCCGGTAGTTTTTAATTAATAAGGAATTTTTACAGTGTAAGAAAAAAAAATTCAGGCATTCCCCCTCGGACCAGATTGGCCTGATGAGACGGTCCGGATCTAAACTCAAAATTTGAGTTACTTGAGAGGATCCCAAAAACCCTAAACCCTAAACACGTACTCTTCTCTCTTGGAGAAGGAGAAGGAGAAGGAGAAGGAGAAGGAAAAGATCTGTTGAGCGGAGCCCCACGCGGCCGGTGCCATTCACTTGAGCCGCAGTCAGAGTCAGTCCGCCACGCCCTCCTTAGACAGGTTTTATTCCATTCTATTGTTTCTTATAAATTATAGAGTGATGCTTCCATGGACCCAAGGACCTATTTGTAAAATGAACATATCTTTATTTTCAAAGTTCAAACAGTCGATCCGAACCGTTTATCTTGTTCTCCATATTAATATGTGCTTGGAGACCAAATTTTACATTTTTCTAAATTTTTTTACTATTTATTAAGATGGTACAAAATTCAATGGTTCGAATTTGATATTTTTGTACCCATCTTAATAAATAGTAAAAAAATTCAGAAAAATGTAAAATTTGGTCTCCAAGCACATATTAATATGGAGAACAAGATGAACGGTTCGGATCGACTGTTTGAACTTGAAAATAAAAATATGTTCATTTTACAAATAGGTCCTTATGGTCCATGGAAGAATTTGCCTAAATTATAACCACAATTTAATTTAAGCTTCTACTTAGCTTTTACGCTTCCTTGCTTAATGATTAATTATGTTTGCGAAATTCTAATTAAAGATTCATTTCACTGTTGAGATTCTTAAGTTTGCTTGCATTGCGCACAAATTTCTTATCGGAATAACAAAAAGTAAAATAAAAATAAAAATCCACAAATCAACTGTGAACTTCAAGACATGCTATTAGTTAAATTTTCTTGCTTTTATGTCTGAAAAGATTATAATCATTTAATTACATACAATGTGAGCTAGTAATTTCAGATCCGATGCTGCCATGCACGTGCCTGGTAAGAAATCCACGATGACGAGCCCGTTGTCGACTAAGAACTTCGCTACATCTTTCAGCGCAACATGCAGGTAGATCAACTATTTTGGTTACAATACTGGAACAATACCAGTACTCACTTACCAATTTGGAAACAAGGTTGAAAATTTCATTCATGGAGAGCCCATCAGGCTTTTATAATAAAAACAAGAAAATTTACAACGGTCAGTTTGTAAAGATGTAGCATTGTAGGGTCCTGACTAAAGGAAAGTAAATTGGGTTTCATTATAATGCCTCTTCTTAAGTGCATAAGCACGGTTAATGAATGAATAAGTATATATATTGGGCTCTAACTATATGATCTAAAATATCTAGGTATCTAGGTGTGTCAGGTGTCTACTAGGAAGAATATTACTCTAGTTTTCTCACATTTGGTCGATAGTCTTGCACAAAAAACACACAACCAAATATCCTCAAACGAAGAATATTACCATTCTCTCCTTTCAATACCTCAAATGGAGACTTCCACTCTAGCACCCGTGAGGGTATCCTATTGATCAATCTCACAGCTGTCAGGACCGCTTGCCCCCACAAGTACTTTGGTACATTCATTGAGATTATCATACTCCTTGCTACCTCAAGGAGATGTCTATTCTTCCTTTCCGCAACTCTATTCTGCTCTGGTGTGTACGGACACGTGGTTTGATGCTGGATTCCCTGAGATGACAAGTACTCTTTGAACATCGTGTTCGTGTACTCTGTCCCATTATCAGATCTCAACACTTTCACTACTGCCCCGTATTGAGTCTGAACCCATTTGTGGAAATCTTTGAAACAAGCAAACACATTATTCTTGTTTTTTATCAAATAGATCCAAGTCACATGAGATAAACAATCAATGAAAGACACAAAATATCTAAACCCATTCACAGAAGTTATGGAGCAGGGTCCCCATACATCAGAATATACCAAATCAAAATGACAGGAGCTCATACTACCAGAACTAACATATGAACTCCTGGTATGCTTGCGAAACTCACAAGCATCACAAACAAGTCTTTCTTTATCAGTCTTTCCACCAAAGAGGGATACAATCGACCCGAGAGACTAAAGGAAGGATGACCCATACGCCTGTGGTGAAGGAGCAACAATTCCTCCACACCACTCCCAACTCCTCCAGTTCTCTCTACTACGGATGAAAGGGCTGAGTCCAACCCCTCTCTATCTAGGTACCATAAGTCGCTATGCCATGTGCCAGTCCTAAGCCTCCTGCCCGTCCCCGTCTCTTGGAAGATCACCTTGGGAATATAAAAGGAAACAACACATTTTAGTTGGAGAATGATAGCACTTATGGACAAGAGATTCACAGGAAAAGGAGCATGCAAAATATTGGACAACGTCAAAGAGTTGGTACATCGCACAGTATCCTTACCCACCACAGGCTGGGCCGTACCATCGGCTGTCTGAATACTCTCAGGATTTGCCAAGTGAGTATAGGAAGAGAACTCCCCACCAGTACCCGTCACATGTCTAGAAGCACCAGAATCAACGATCTATGGTGATCTAGTGGTGGGTATAGAGGCAAGAGCGTAAGTGTCACCAATACCTGCAGCTGAATGAGTAGAAGAAGCAATGTTACCCAAAGTGGATACATCCTCTACTGCGCCTCTCTGTCTCCTCCCAAGCACCTGCGAGTAAGATCTCAGGAGCTTCTGATCCTTTGCAGAAAGGTCCTCATCTCGCTCACCCTCTTCTTCCTCTTCCTCTGCTACCATCAGGTTTGCCCGGTAACCCCCTCTTCAACTTCCTCTGTGACCACGACTGCAACCGCGATATCCAGACTGACCACGTATTCCTAATTTCTTCACCTTCGATGGCTTAGTGCAAGCCGACTTCAAGTGACCTATCTCTCCACAGTTGTAGCACTCCCGGGTCTCAACCCTAGACCTGGAGTTGTCCGAATTGGAGAGAGCTAGGGCTGACTCCACCCCTGGAAGTCCCCCTGCTCCAGTCTGTAGCCTGATCCGGGTCTCCTCTTGTATCATGGCTGACACATCAATCGGTTGAAGCTCCACCCTCGGTATCGGTGCCGGCTTCGGCCCATTTTCACTCGAGGCGAAGCTGAATGCACGCATTAAAGTTGCGATCTCATCACCACTCAGCTTCCCAAATGCCTCCTTTATGAGAATCGGATCCTTATCCTTGCTCAAATCCCCTCCTTCCATTTGACCCGACTCCGATCTACACAAATCCGAATCAAATCCTCTCCAAGACCCGATCTTGCACTCTCAAGATCAAGCCCTCATCACCTCTCACCTTTTTCCTTTTTTACAAACACGATCTTGATCTTATCTCATCAAGATTCGAGCTCCAATCAACTCGATGAAGAACCCAATCCACCCGGTCGAGAATCCGATCAACCCGATCTCACCCCGCTTCTTGGGTATCGTGGGGTATTGGTTGGCCCCCCCATGCCGGCTAAATCACATCAAAACCTGAACCCTAGGTGGTGGTCGGCCCTAGAAGAGAGAACCGACCTAGGGAGAGAAGAGAGAGAGAGAGTTCGGCTACTGTAGCAGCAACGGCTACTGCAGCAGAAGAGCGAAGTTACTGTAGCAGCGGCGAAAAACATTGTAGCAGCGGCGGAAGTACTGTAGCGGCTGCGCAGTTTTTTATTCGACGCAACCTGGCTCTTGATACGAACTAGAAAATCAGCCAAAAAGTTCAATTTTATGATTGACTCCTTGGGGTATATATAGGCCTTAGATCATTCGTTATAGTCCCTACATTTACTCTTTATTCCTATTTCACAAATAGGCCCCTAAATTTATAACAAATACCAACAGTAAAGGTGAAATTTTCTAGCTCTCTATTATAATTTTCTTTTTTTTGCTCTTTTCCCACTGAAGCCATGAAGTCAGCAAAAATATGATAACATTATGGTTATTTGAAGCTCAGTGATTTGTATTTAATATGCTTTACTCATTCTATGCTTACTATTTGTCCAGTTGATGAGATTTGGGCCCAAGTTTGCGTGACTTGTGCGCAGCTAACAGATCAGATGAAAAGGAGGTAGTGTTTTGGCCATTTTTTTTTTAATCTTTGAAGTTTCATGTTTAGTTTTGACCCTAGGATAAGAGTTCAGCTCAGTAATAAATAATAGGAAAAATTGAATTCAAATCATACCTTAACTGGTTTGAATTCCTCATAATATGGTATTGCGATATCTGTATTTCTGCAATACAATACATGCTTTGACCGGCAGTTGGGTGTAACTAATTTGATCGTTCTATTCTGCAGCAAATAAAGGCACTTTTGGATGTCGTTGGGACTTCAATGTGCCCCACGCAATCTGATTGGTTCGGAGTTGGTAGCTTTGGTGCCAGTCAATTCCGCAATGTTGATCGCTCGGTCCTTACCAAATTTCTTCATGTCCATCCCTCTGGCTATTCCACCATGAAACTACAGGTACTGTGAACATTGTGAATTTATGAAGAGTAGGGTTCAAATACCTCATGTCTTTCATACCTCATTCGTGTCTCACATCCTTATCTCAGTTTTCAAAGTCCAAACAGTCTATCCGAACCACTCAACATGATCTCCATATTAAAATGTGCTTGGAAACCAAATTTTATATTATTGGAAAACTTTTTACTATTTTTTTAGATAGGTATAATATCACTGTTTTTAGAAGATTCTCGATCATCCAAAAGTAGTGATTTTGTACCTATCTAAAAAAATAGTAAATTTTTTCCCAATAATATAAAATTTGGTCTCCAAGAACATTTTAATATGGAGATCATGTTGAGCGGTTCGTAACAACTGTTTGGACTTTGAAAACAGAGATAAGGATGTGATTCACAAATGACGCATGAAAGAAATGAGGCAGTTCAGCCCTACTCATTTATATAATGCGCTAAGAAAATTGTTGTTATTTGAAGAGCAGCTGCAACATAAATTAACCCAGCGGAAAATAATTAATAAAAAAAGGTTGTAAGAAAACAAAACAGCAACTCACCGGACCGGATTTGGTGCCTTTTTATAAAAGATTAGGCACATAAAATTTCCAGGTTGAAACTGGTACCGATGACAGCTGGAATTTTATTTATAAGCCTGCCGTAGTACTAATAATGCCAAACTGGAACAGGAGCTGATTAGGTTGATACCGCAAAATGTGATTAAGTGTTACACTAATTTCCATAAAATTGATGCCTTGTCGAAGAATGACGTTTACTATAAGATGGTTTTCCATGTCCGTAGTGATTCTATTTTCTGCCAATACCAGCAAAAGATGAGGTATGTTGATGTGTTGTCCTGCTAATCTTACTTGAATAAATCACTTTGCCTAAGATATCCCTAAATAATAATGATCAGAGGTCCTAATTGGTACCAGTATGTCTTTGGTTAATACTTGCTAGTTCGGTTGCAGTGGTAATATTTGTTTGCTTATGATTTTTCTCCTGTTCTTGTAGCCTAGTTGCGTAACTAAATGATTTTTGAGACTTCATTTAGAAGTGCTTAATAACTTAAAATAGAGTTTCCATTTGTTTGAACTTAATATTTTAATTTTACTAACATCTTTATTTCATGTTGTATATTGCAGGAAGAACAAAGGATTGTGGCCATTGTACAGAGGTGTGCTCTCCTTATCTTTCCCCTCTCATTTGTTTGCAGTTTCATTCGGTGCCTGATAATTCCTGGCTCCTTCCACTGGTATATTTGACATCTGGTTTAAGTATATGCTGCTTTTGTTTTTGTTTTCTCTTGTACTAGGCTTCTTTGTTGATGTAAACTTGTTCAAACTGAACAAAGAGAAAGCCTGAAGAGCTCATTAAAGAAAGTGATTCTCTGCCGAAGGACATGACCATTGCATCAGAGTCTAATACCTCTGATAGAACTGGTCCAGCTGATGAGGATGCAAACTTGATGGTTAAGTTAAAATTTCTGACTTACAAAGTAAGTCATTGATCCTTTTTACCTCAAGCTTTGCTTGTTATAATTCTTTTTTTTTTTTTAGGGTGGTGTTGTGTGTGTGGGGGGCGGGGCGGGGAGGGGGGGGTGGGTGGGGGTGACCTCAGTCACATAATTTATTTTTACTCAGAGCATTGCTTATAACCTTTTTTTCATGCTTACAACTGCAGATACGTACATTTTTAATCCGAAATGGTTTGTCAATACTCTTCAAAGATGGTCCCTCTGCATACAGAACTTATTACCTCAGGTTTTCTTCTGAACATAATGGATGCTGCACTAGTGTATACTAATATTGGATGTGTATTCTGGTTTCCTAATTACCTACATCTCTCTGAATTTGTATTAGTATGGTACCATTATTGGTACTCAATGGACTGCAGTATAGTCCTTGCCATTTCCTTTTACTTTTTTCTTGGTTATTTGGGGGTTTATTGCACAAATGAATGCAGAACAAGATTTGTTTATCAAATTTGGCTCATTGGGATGCTGCACAATTTAAGATTTAATCGAGGCATAATTACACACTTAAAAGAATAGTTCCAGACTTGGTTGAACAGTTGAGGATTAATTGATACTCAATTTCTTAATTGACTTCTGCACGCATAATTTAGAATATATATGGTGAGGTTTTTATATATATAGAGTAATGCTATTATGCATTGCGAATTAAAGCGGGTGCTTTAATTCGCGCTCATATCGTGATTTCCAAAGTTCAAATAGCCAATTCGAACCGTTAGATGTGTTCTCCATATTAAAATGTGCTTAAAGACCAAATTTTACATTTTTTGAAATTTTTTTACTATTTATTAAGCCACTTTGAAAATTGCTGATCCAACAGTTTCACTGTTCAATATGAGCCACCGTTGGATCAGCGATTTTCAAAGTGGCTTAATAAATAGTAAACAAATTCCAAAAAAATGTAAAATTTGGTCTCCAAGCACATTTCAATATGGAGAACACATCTAACCGTTCGGATCGGCTATTTGAATTTTGAAAGTCGCGATATGAGTGCGAATTAAAGCACCTGCTTTAATTCGCAATGCATAATAACATTACTCTATATATATATATATATATATTCCATTGTTCTCATAGGCAGATGCATAATTGGGGAACATCACAAGCAAGCTTAGTAAAATGTTGGACGAATGGTAAATTCAATTCTTATTCTACTATCTTTTTTCTATTCTTAATTATTTTATTACATTTGTATTGTTAGTGTTTTGGTTTCTACATCTTTTCTGCCGAATTTTTTATTAATAAGAAATTAATAAATAAATTATCGTGATTGAGGAAGATTTTGGCTGAATTTTGAAAAGTAGAAAAACCGTTAAATAGAGTAACGTCTAGAGGACGTGATATTTGACAACGGCCCAAATTAACGTAAATGAAATAGTAGCGAATACTAATTAAGTCTGGTCGTAATTTTTGAAAATTGTTTTCAGCACTTGGGATGATTTTTTAAACTATTTTGGGCTGGCCTCTGGCCGTTAACAAAAAATAACTCATTATATGAATTAATACATTCAGACGCTAAAAACCGAAATTTTTATAATATCCAAAACAATTTCAAAATTTACAAATATGCATCCAAATTTGGAATATTTCCAAATCTACTCAAACAGATCAAGAAAGTCATTTGTTTAATCTACCCAAACTGATGACAATATCATCGGTTTCAGAAACTAGAACCGATGACAATGTTATCGGTTTTAGCCTCAAACTCCAATTCCCCATCCGACTTTGAATTTATATCAATTTTTTATTTAATTATTTTTATTTAATTAGAAAATATTATAATTTATTTATTTTTTGTATTAAAATATTAGAATTTTTTTTATTGCTTTGAAATTAGATAATACAATATAATTTGATTTATTAGAAAGACTAAAACAAATAACCCGGATCAATATTTTTCAGATTAGATTTTTCGTGCCTGTAAGAAAAATTAAAATATTTCTGTGTTATTGGAAAAAAAAAAATTTTGAATCTGAATTATTGATCATGGTTCAAAAATCTGAATTATTGGAAATAAAAATAAAAATCCGATCTGAAAAATATTGATCCGGATTAAGAATTGTAGTTTGAGGCTGAAACAAGGGGTGTTCATCGGTTCGGTTCGGTTGAAACCGAAATAAATTAGGCAAACCAAAGTTTTATTTCGGTTTCAAAAATAGAACTGAACCGAACTGTTTTAGACTATCAACCTAACCGAACCGAACCGAACCAAACCGAAGTTTTATTTCGGTTTATTCGGTTTGTTCGGTTCAACCGAAGTATATAAAATTTTTTTAAGGCAAATGTGAAGCAATTCAGTGTATGACTATGATTCTATAAACATTTCACCTGAACCAAGCCAATCAAATAACAAAATGGAGTATCAACTACTAAATCCAGTCCCATTTCATATAAATAAAAGGGAATTGCAAGATTAAGAAATTATAAATTTTACTTATAAAACAGGCATCAACTAATAGCTTACAATACCAAAAGCTATCTTCTTTTTTTAATTATACAGCAAAGCATAAAAACAGTTCAAAAATAATATATATAAATCATACATGTTTAAGAACCAAACATAAGCACATAATTCATCTCACTATACATAATTCCAACAAAGATAGAAATCAGAAAACTAACTTGAGAGAGCAAGGCAAAGGGCCTCAACTTTCAAACCTAATTTGAATTGTAGTGCAACTGAGAGAGCAAGGCAAAAGGGTAAAAAAGTTACAAAGAGAAGGAAACCAATTATTGTTCAAGAAAATTAGAAAAACCATCAGCGAAAGAAGAAAGGAAAGAGCAAACCGATTATTATTTCAACTTTCAAATATCTTGTTGTGGAAGAGATTAATACAAAGAGAGAAGAGGAAACAGTACCTAGCGCTAGGGGCGACAGAAGCGCACATGGTGCGTGCGAGAGGTTTGGCGATTTGACAGGGTTTGGTGAAGGAGTGAACCAATATTTTAAATCAGTTCTAGAAATTAAACCGAACCGATCCATTAAACCGAAAAAAACCGAACCGTTTAGTCCAATCTAATTCGGTTCGGTTTAAAACCAATTAAACCGGACCCAATGAACACCCCTAGCTGAAACCGATGACATTGTCATCGGTTCTAGCTTCTGAAACATTTTAAATTTCATGTGAACGTTGGATGAATTGTTAAATTTTTTTTTTGTATATTAATAAAAATTCCGGATCATGTTGTATCGATGCATATGGTGAGCAATTTTCTCTCTTATTTGCCTACTGGCTTTTACTAAAAAGGGAAAAGAGATCTGAGCTCTCAAGTAATGATTTAAGTCACATGAGCAAAATTAATTGAGGCATTATATTTGCATTAAGATCCGTCCATTACAATCCATGGACAATATTTGGTCATAGTTCATGAAGTACATTAGGCCGTTGAACCAAAAAATGTATTTTACGCATATAATGAAGAGATATGATTCAACGGGGTTTGCTTTTTTGGTTCTGTCCGTTGCCAAAATTAACGGCTAGCTTTTTTTTTTTTTTGGCGCTGGATTCTGTCCGTTTCTATAAATCATGACTAGCTTTTTTTTTTTGCTGGGTTCTGTCCGTTGCTAAAAATCATGGTCAGACTTAATGAATTCTCGCTGCTTAAGCATTTACGTTAATCTGGCCATTGTCAACTATCACGTCCTCTAGACGTTACTGTATTTTACAATTTTCCCACTTTCAAATTTCAGCCAAAACCTTCCTCAATCACGATAATTAATTTCTTTATTTTCTACTAATAAAAATTTCGCTACCTTTTGTTATCGGTAAGTATCATAGCTTTTGTGTTTGTCAGCTACTGGTATATACTATGGTTTAGTATTGGATTTGGCGAACCCCTCAGCAGATACGAAAGCAATATAGTAAAATTCCCCAACTTGTTTAGTGCAGCTTGTACTGCAAAATGGTAAAACCTTTACTGGCTTTATGGTTTTCCTAGGTTTTTACTGACTGGAAGACATACCAGGTAAAATGCTCATTAAGATTTTCATGGGTTTTATAGTGTATATGTTACACGTATGATACAAGAACACAAGACTTATCTTACATGAACTGATACTGAAAGTTAACTGTTTGTATTTTTTCATTTGTAATTTTGTCAGGGCTACATATATTACCAGCAAGTATGGCCAGCAACTCTCAGTCTCCATTTATCTCACTGAGGCTGAGCCTTTCCTGGAGCAGTACACCAAGCGAAGTCCCGAGAATCAGGCCCTAATTGGAGCTGCCGGAAACCTTTTCAGTTCAGAGATTTTCCTTGCTCTCATTGAAGGAGACAGAGATGAAGAGGGCCATCTCCAGCAGGACCAGGGGCCCTGCCCCAGCACTCCTAAAACCCCCAACTCTGTCACTAAAGATCAAGGCTTTGTTGTGTTCTTCCCTGGTACAATTTATTCATTATGATTCACTTTATTATCTGAGTGAGGCTGTGGTAATATGCATATTACGGATTGACCTGTGCTGTGGACTCGTATTTCTATTTTCAAAGTTCGAACAGTCGATCCGAAGCGGTAAACATGATCTCCATATGAAAACATACTTGAAGACCGAATTTTATTTTTTTACAATTTTCTTGCTATTTTTTTAGATAGGTAGAAAACCACTACTTTTGGATGGTCCAGAATTTTCAAATCAAGTATTTTTTCTACCCAATCTGTTTGGACTTTGAAAATGGAGATATGAGTCCATAGCATGGACCATTGTGTGATATGCATATTGCCATAGCCTCACGCTTATTATTTTAGCAGATATGGTTAGGTGCAGGTATTTTCTGTCAAAGTAATACAATAAGAACTTGAGCGAGGTAATACAATAATGGAATACGTAAATATGAGAAACTGCAAGGGTGCTTACCTTAGAGTATAAATCAAATTTCAAAACTGAAAAAAGAGAGGATTTTGTGGTATTGTATTGGCATACTCCAACTATCGAAAATCAGTCTCATTTGCATATTGTGTTTTGGTGTTTCAGCCTGAGGTCTGCTAGTTTTACTCTGTGTGCTTTTCCTAAAGTTCACTCTAAGAAACTGAATTGTAATATGTCAAATATTCAAAATAAATAAGCATGCATATACGTACACAAGCACAGAAAAGAAAGGGCACAGCAAAGCACTGTGCAAAAGAGGACGCTAATAAGTGAAACCAATCGATAAAAGAAACAAAAGTTTAGTTTTGTGCATGTACAGTATGGTTTATCCCTACAGTGCAATTACTTATTAAGAAATCAGATTTTATACATCATTCCGTTTCTTCTGTATGCTAGATAACTTTAATACGATTCTAGAATGTTTCTATGGAGATTTATCTTTTAGGTATACCTGGATGTGGTAAGTCAACTCTGTGCAAAGAAATTGTTTTTTACCTATCTAAAAAAACACTCCTGGTGGCCTCGGTGATAACCGCCCTATGTATATCCTTATGGGAGATCTAATTAAAGGTTTGAACTTGAGACTGCTGTATTATTTTTTTCTTTGGTTTAACTTTCTGATTCCGTAAAATTAAATAAATGATCTTGTAGGAAGTTATTGGCCTTTGATTTCTGATCAGCTGAAGAAGAAACCAAACATGATTACTGTTGCTGACAAGAATGCACCTAATGTGAAAGAGTGGAGACAGGTGATATGTTTTATCTTTCTCGAGGCATTTGTTTTGTAGGATGTCTGATTCCTCTTTGACAAATTTTCAATTGTTTTTCAGATCGAAGAGATGACTCAGAGGCTTAAGGTTACAGCTGTCCCTGTTGTTCCAGACTCTGAAGGTATTCTATGTTGCATCATTTGCTCCATACTTCATATTTAAATTGTAAAATAATTAAAAAAGTATTCTAATTAGTCCAAGATAATTTAATTTGTTTGTTTCCTGATATGTAGGGACTGACACGAATCCCTTTTCTCTAGATACACTGGCTGTTTTCATATACCGTGTACTTCAACGAGCTAACCATCCGGTAAGTCTTATATAACCCGGATTTCATTACACTGCAGGTGTTATAATCCAATAATCTCCAATGCTTCTTTGCTTCCCTTCTTTGCAAAATACAGCCTAAATGTACCAAAAGAGGAAGTCCTCATGTGGTAGTGAAGTTGTTGTATCTTTAATTATTTGGCACAAAATGTTTAGTTTGAAGTATTTTATTTTCAGTTTATTCGCTTTTTCTTTACTGTTTTTTATTCAAAATGATTGAATTATATTGAATATCTTCTGTAATGTTTTTTTATAATAGGTTTCATTTTGAAACCTATTACTTTATCCTAAAATCAATATAACAAATAAGGACCTGATCGTTAACAACAACAACAACAACCAAGTCTTTAGTCCCAAACAAGTTGGGGTAGGCTAGAAATGAAACCCAAATAAGTCGGGGTAGCCTTTAGTCCCAACCTGATCATTAATTTTCCTAAAAAAAATATTTGTTTTGTGATGCTTCTTTTCTGATGTTAAAGGGAAATCTTGATGTGAGTTCTAAGAATCCTGGTTATGTTCTTCTGATGTTTTACCACCTTTATGATGGCAAGGCAAGAAAGAGAATTTCTTTTTATTCTTGTTCTATTACATTTTGCTTAATTTTTATTTACTATAGCTTTAACTAAGCTGTATTTCTGATTTATTCCAGAGCCGAAGGAATTTTGATAGTGAACTATACAAGCTTTTTGGGTCCTTGGTGTAATTTTAATGATTAAGAATTCAAAAGTTCTCACCTTAAAAGCTCTGGCAGCTGTGATGTCGCATGAAGAACTAACTATCATGCTTAGACTCAGCGAAAGCAGCCAAGCGACTCAGGTCGGGCCAGATCACCGATCCCAAATCGGGGCGGTCTTTTCGCCTGAGCTCAGAGCATTTGAGTGCCAGCTCTATAAGTCTCTTTGTCTCATCCAGTGGCCAATCTGGCACCTTCGGGTCCAGAGTGTCGCGCAGATTACCCTTCTCTAGAGCAGTCATGGCACTATATGTGAGGCCCATGGGGCCCCGGCCTGTTACTAGTTGGAGGAATATTATGCCAAGTGCGTAAACATCCGATTTGGTGCCAAGCATGCCGGTCTTCTGGTATTCCGGGTCTATGTAGCAGAATGTACCTGCCATATATGCTCCTTTGGTTAGGAACTATACATGTATCCATCTGTTTCTTTAGGTACAATTAAACTCTCTGTACTAAAAGTACAACCAAGTAACAGGCATGGGTCATGGCCTGGTACATGCCAGTATGTATCAGTACAACTAATCCTATATTCAATATTGAATTATATTGGTGTTTACAATAATTGAATCAACATATATAATAATATCAGATTATGTGTCAGTAAAATATTAGAACTCTGTCTTCTAATTGGTAACTAGATCCATCTACACATCAATATATACTTCCTTTTGTTTTATTATTTACAAGATATATACCTGCGGCAGCTGTCATGTGATACAAAGTTGAGTTGGAGCAACCAGGCAACAAAGGGATCAACCTAGCAAGACCAACATCTGAAATCTTCGCCACGAGGTTATGATCGAGAAGTATGTTTCCTGGCTTGAGGTCCCGGTGAACAAGCGGCTCGGCGCACTGTTGGTGGAGAAACAGTAGGCCTGTTGCGATGTCAAATGCAATTTTGAAGCGAAGCTGCCATGGGAGAGGAGGTGTGCCTGATTGACATGATAAGCGGTCTTCAAGACTCCCATTTAACATGTACTCGTATACTAAACACCCGTACTCGGGGCATGCACCCAAGAGGTTAACCATGTTTGGGTGCTTGATAGAGCTTAATACTTCCAACTGAAAGACACATTACGGAGGGATGTTAGCTCAGATTGATCTTGACAAAGACTATTACACTCATTTGGTACGATATATCAAGTATAAGGCGATGTAAAATCCTGAGCAGTAATTCTAAAATTATTTTAGAATTTGTGTGCAATCCTACATTTTGCAGAAGTTTTTGAGAAACTTAACCAGAAAAATAATAAGTACGACATGTACCAGAACACCTCTATACAGAACAAAATAATTATATCGAAGATGAAAGATATAAAAAGCCATTTGGGACAGTTTTGGCGAACAAGTTGTCATTAGACTTGGTTGGTTAAAAACTTAAAATAATGTTAGGCAAAAGGTTGATATGCCATTGGGATTGTTTTGACACCACCAGATGTAACTGTAAAATTTACATCTATACCTCCTGTTGGAATTGTTCCAATCCCTGAGTTGTAGATATATCGGAACGAAGAGCTTTGATTGCAACAAGTGTGTGGTCAAGAGTTGCCTGGTACACAGGTCCATATCCACCCTCTCCTATCTTGAGCCGATCGGAGAAATAATCAGTCGCAAGATCGATTTCATCCATGCTGTAACAATGGTAACTGACATCTGATACAAAACCTTCTATTAGCATCCTTTTCTCCCTTGTCTCTGGTGCCGGGGTTGGTGTTCTCCGCTTTAAAGGTGTAGTCACCATTTCATCCTCCTCTGTCAGATCAGATCCTGATGATTCTGTACTGTACTTCTTGAATTCCTGTGAGGATAAAAAGCATAGTAAAACATCCCTCCTTGAATTCTGTATTGCAAGACAAAGTATGAAGTAAAATTGTATTATTTGGAGTTTAACTCCAAATAATTGTTCGAGTCTCCTCAAGTGATATTTCAACTTTCCTTTTCAGCTCATGCTTTAACAGTTCCAACTCTGCTTCCAAATTATGTGGAAATACATTCTAAACTAATTATGATTTTACTAGAAGTATCTATAACACTGAGCTACCAAAATAAAGTTGTCACCCGTTCAAGTTTCAACTTTCAATGCAGTATGCAGGAACCTCAGGTGCAATACTGAAAACATTTTTAATTGAGGCAATAAAATTTATGCTATTCCTAATAAATAAAAGTTCAAAAGATTAGTTGATCTAGTACCATAGCCGGTACCAGTACTGCCATTCCATTATTAGAATCTCTTACCATTGGATCCTTTGAAATGAGGCATAGAGGTCCTTCCTGATAAAGACTATCTTCATGGTGACCCGAACTGGATAATGGAGAAGGTAGTTTTCTGCCATTTTTGTTTATTAAATCTTGACTGATATACTCAGCCGGTGGGGTCAGGTCAAGGCTAGCATGGGACGGGCTGCGGCATGAAATGAAACTCTCGTGGCAGTTTACACTTTCATCCTCATGAATACATTTAATTTTATATCCGATTCTATCGTTATACGAAGATGTTGCTATGGATGATTGGTCAAATGATTGCCTGACAAAAAGACAAATGAAATATTGAAGCTGTAAGAAAAAATAGTCTAAATGGGACTAAGTTGGTATTACATGGGACTTTTGCTGGTACCGACAGATATCGACTTCAATGAACTAGATGCTAAGATTTAAGCTTTAGGAGCATTAATTGCAAAATTTGTTTTTTGTCCGATCCAGATAGGTCCAGAACAGGTAGACAAACTTTACCACCTAAATACAAAAAAAATACCTGACATGCCAGCATGCCACCTAAAGTTACATCTAAGCATATAAAATATGATAATAAAGATATACAAAAAAAAACTTAAAAAAATATATTTAAAAGAAAAAATGTCGATAACAACCTTGGAGTTCGTTCAATTTCACGAGTGCATGGGTCGGGCAACAGAAGAATTTATGGTCATTTCAAACTTAGAAAAAGAGCCAACAAAAATTAAAATTTTCCAGTTGTAATTTGTAAATACTAACTTTTAACTGACTGGAAGGAGGTTTTTGCAGTTGATTCAATCTCTCCACTGAATCTTATATTTTGCCAATTGCTGGATTTGTTTGGGCATGAAGCTGGCCGAACTGATACTATTTTACTGCCCTTTGCAATTACATAGACGCTACAAAAATCAGGTGCAGCTCTACAAACAGCAGTTGACACATCTGGCTTTGCAAATGCTCTGTGATCCAAGAAAAAGAAAAATTAAATATGATTTCAGTTTCTATCAGCCAATCAATGAGAATGAATACATAAAATTTTCATTTGCACCCTGAAAATTTTCAAAATGATTCGGCTTTGCAAATGCTCTACAAACGCCGAATTATGATAAAAAAAATCTGTACATATTATAGATAAAACCGTACAAAAAAAATCTGTACATATCATCAATAATATATAAAACCGTACAACAAAAAAAAAATCATTGTATCAATAATTACATCATAAAAATTATCATGTATCAATAATTACATCATAAAAATTATCATTAATAACTTCAAAAATTAGATTGAAAGTTAAGAGAGCACTGTTTTTATTGTATGTATATATACTGATTCATCATAGTAACAAGAAAGTTTGTGTAGTGTAGTGGTTAGAGTATTCGGATCTCACCCAAGGGGTGTGGGTTAGAGTATTCGGTGCTCTCTATCTTTTCTCTCTAATTTTGGCTGTCACTATTCATACGTTTTTCTGACTTATTTTGGAGAGAGAAGAATAGGGCTTATATAATATTAATGCACCCTTTCATAACGGGTCACATATTGGATTCGGGTTTCCCATAATGGATGTACCAATTAATAAATCCAACACTATAAAACAACAAATTCGACAAACTATGATTAGAAAATACAAAATAAAAAGGACCTCATAAATGCACCAGCGATTGCGCCATGGTTTGATGCTCCCACAACAAGCTTGTCAACTGAGCGGTGCATCACAAAATCCACGATTCCGTTTGCGACATCTATTTCATCCAATATTATTTCCTTGCATTGTAACTGCAAAGTGCAAACCACACATGTGAACATACAAAAAAGAAAAGTTCAAGATATTAGAAGAAAGCAGCAAAGAGCCAATGTATATTACTAAGTTACAAACAAAGTCCCTCCTTTTCAAAATCTGCAAGATATACTTTTTTTTTGTCAGATAAATTCATCAATGATAATTTACATTTAATTGCATCAATACCTTTCAAAAGTGAGAAGTATACTATTATATATATACACACCCCTCGCATTCCATTTATAAGAAGATTTTCCTTAAAAAAAAAAAAAAAAGATTGCCCCAAACTTGGAAACTATCAAGTTTTTTTGCCCATCATTGACACAGTACAGAAGTACACGGAATGTACTTCATATCTTCTTTTGTTTCCACATTTGTAGGGTGCAGGTGGATTTTTTTTTTTATAGCCATTCAGATTTTTCCTAATTCGAGGATGCTCATCAGGTTAAATATGACTACACTTTCGATCATCCTTTCCAATAGAGGCAGGATTCTCAATTGCTAAGTATGATATCAGCTTGTTACTTGGCGGTGTCTAATTATCTAATTAACACGGCAGATAATTAGGAGATATGACCAGACTGACGCTAACAATAAAGGTACGGCACATATTCCTCTGCGGCTGCAGAAATACTGAAAAGGAAGAAGTTCTCTTGTCTGGAGGTCACACTGCTCTAGAAATTGTGATGCCACCCCGTCATCCCCATTCGATATTGGGAGATAGTCATCTATAGAACCAATTAGTTTAAAAATTCTTGTTAAGTATGAGAAAGATACTGGCAAAAATTGAAATATAAATCATTGAAGGGTCATTTTTGAAGAAATTTAATTTAAATGTATTTGTCATAAACTCCATTTCAAATGCATTAGAAATTAAACTTTGAATAAGAACCAAAGTTTTTAAATTCCTATTTTGTCCCTCCATTTTTTGTAATAGATAACTTTTAACCTACTTCAGAAATGTTAGTCCAGTAAGAATAAATAATATAAAGAATCAAGAGTGAGGCTACATAACTGTATAGTGCACTTTGGTATGTACTATAGATTCATATCTTTATTTTCAAAGTCTAAGTAATTGGTCCGAACCATTTATCATGATCTCCATGTGAAAATGTTCTTGGAGATCACATTTTATTTTAATAGAATCTTTTTTACTATTTTTCTAGATATATAGAAAATCATTACTTTCGAATGGTTTGGAATCTTTAAATCAACTGATTTTGTACCTATTTACAAAAATATTCTAGAAAAATGATAAATTTGGTATCTAGCACATTGTCACATGGAGATCATGTTGAACGGAACATTTCGACTATTTATGCTTTGAAAATAAAGATATGCATCTATCGTACGGACCAAAGTGCGCTATTCATATTACCATAGCTAGCCTCACTCAAGAATCAAATACAAAACAAATCTCACCACGTGTAGAAACCGAAGTAATCTTTCGGCGAATGTGTAACAGGTAGAAGATCTGGCCATGTGTCAGAAGGTGGTCCCCAGCCCATTTAAGTGCATATTGGCTATTCCTGTCACCATCTACGGCCACAGCCACCACACCATTTCCTTTACTCACACCGCCAATGAGGCCTGTTCTTCTAATCATAACTCAAAAATAACTAAATTGTATGTGCTATATTTAGGGTTAATGTTTGATTTGGCTTAAGATTCTGATTAAATGGGAGGAGGGGCAGGGAATTTGTAGACGAGTTATGGTCTGAAAAATGTGGTTAATTAGTCAAGGGAGAGAGGGATTAGAAGGTTTTGGTTTGCACCTAATTTAGGGTTTTGAGGTTGGAGAGAATGTTTGTTGGAATTTTTGTTTGAACAAGAAAGGGGTTTTAATTAGACTTTAAGTTAGCATTATTGAACAAGAGTAGTGGTATTTTTTTAGTTTTGACAAATTTTGACTGAACGAAAGAAAGTTTGTTTCGAATTTGGCGGGTATTTTTTCTTTAAAAGACAAAGTAGCCCCTAATTATTATTTTTAGCTTGTCATTGACCCTTTTCTTTCTTAAAGGACGGAATCAGAAAATTGAAATAGAAGAGGTTAGATAAATAAGTATTATGTAATTTTATTTTTACAAGAGGTGCATTACAAATTTTTTGTAGAAATTAAAATTTTTAAAGAATAAAACTGGAATTTTTCAATTTATAGCACGAGTACGGAAAGTCATACAGACTCACTATTTTCCAATCTGAACACAACGAACTGAAAACTCATCCTTTTGGTGCTTAAAAAGCAGGAATAAAATATGCAGAGCTAACATTGTACAAGAAGTCTAAATTTCTAGTTGTGCTATACAGCGTATCAGAAATAAAAATTTCAAATTTTCTTTCATTTCGGTTAATTTGGGCTCACTTTTGTGGCCCAATAATGATGAAGACACACCGAGGCTCTAAATGAGGATCCTGTCTCCGTTTAAACGGATCTGTTATAAGAAAAGAGTTTCCGTGGTGTATCGGTATTTCGATAAAAACTGAGAAAATCAAATTTATTATTATGACGAATCCACTTACATTTTACATTTTTTTTTATTGATGGATATATTAAATATACTTGCAAATTTTTTTGAATTATACAAAATGTTCAATACGATCCAAACCTATCAAGATCAATTTTATATTTTTTTTAATTTTCTACTATTTATTAAGTATTTTATCAAATTGTTGTTTTCAGACCATTGAATTTTTGTACCCATCTTAATAAATAGTAAAAAAAATCATAAAATGTAAAATTTGATCTGTAAACACATTTTAATATATCTATCATATTGAACAGTTTGAATTGATTGTTTGAATTTTGAAAATATAAAATGAATATGATGTCACCAAAAAAAAAATGTACATGTGATCCCTCCTCAATTATCATTTTGACTTTCAACAAACTTGACTAATTTTTTATTATTTGTTCATCGTGTATATCATCTACATAACTAGAATTACTTGACTTTCAACAAAATCCGAAAGTAGACACGTACGAATTTCCAATTCTCGTTTTGGAGCCGCGTTAGTTAATTGTAAATATATGTAAGAGACAAAATTGACCTTTATTATTTTGGATAATAAAGACAAGACTAAATAAATTGAATACATATATGCACCAATCCGAGGCACTTTTCAGCCAATAGAAATTGATTTCCTCTATAGCAGCTGGACCATAAAAACAGCTGCTTTAATTGAATCAATAACTTTTTTTTATGAAAAAAATTGCACAAACTTGTCAAATCTTCAAAAGAAAGCTAGTTTTTTTTTTCTTTCTGACGAGAGACACTACTACAAAAAAAAACAGTTTGTACACGGATTGTAACTGGAGAGCTACACGGATTTGGAAACGTGTGCGATTCTGGAGTGTAGGAAAGTCCACATTTACACACGGATAATTTATACGTGTACGATTACACTAATCCTACATGGATTATTAATAAAGAGTCGTTTGGAAAATCAAGAGAGCTACACAGATTTTAACGAAATATCCGTGTAGGAAGAGTATTCCTACACGGATATTTAGTTAAAATCCGTGTAGCTCTCCTCAACAGAATATTAAATAAATAAACCGGGTTCAGTAACATTCCTACACGGATTTTTAAATAAAAATCCGTGTATAATTGTTTCCTACACGGATTTTTATTTAAAAATCCGCGTAGGAAGGTTGCTGAACCGTTTTTTTTTTTGGTTAGCTAGCCTCCAGTTTTGCTAGTCAGTAATTATATATTTCAGATTGAATATACATAGTTTTTTGCAAAAATAAATATAGAGCATTTTGTATATACATAGTCTTTTGCAAAAATAAAATAAATACATAGTCTTTTGTACATGCAATTCCATGTGATATAATACATAACATACACTCCTCAAGATCCAATACAAGACGAAGATGATAGTAACCAACTAAGGCGAAGATGACAGTAACCAACGAAAACCATACAAAACTTGAAAAGAAAAATAAAAGAGAAATAAGCAATAATAATTACACATGACCTAAATAAGTAATAATAAGTAACAGAAAATTAGATAAAGAAAAAATATATATATATATTCATGGCTAACCTTAGCAAGATAGAGAGGAGAAAATAACAACTTCAAATATCTCAGATCCCAGTTGTGCTATGAGCTGGAATCAAAACGGCGTTGGAGGGAAAAGACCTTCTTATATAACCAAAACCCTAAAACTACCTTTTTACACGGATTTTTCACTATAAATCCGTGTAGCTCTCTAGCCTTTCTACACGGATTTTTATTTAAAAATCCGTGTATGAAGGTTGCTGAACCGTTTTTATTTAATTTTTATTTAATTTTTTTTTAAGCTATCCTACACGGATTTTTATTTAAAAATCTGTGTAGGAAGGTTGCTGAATCGTTTTTTTTTTTTTTTTTTTTTTTTAGCTAGCCTACACGGATTTTTTAGTAAAAATCCGTGTAGCTCTCTAGCCTTTCTACACGTTATTTAAACAATAATCTGTGTACAATAACCCCTTCCTACACGAATTTTTTAATAAAAATCCGTGTAGCTCTCTCACCATTCCTACACAGATATTTAATGAAATATCCGTGTATAAAAGCTTAATTTCCACACAGACACTAATTTTTAAGTTAATATTCGTGTAGGATTCCTAGAACACTGGAAAAATCTTATTTCATACACGTTTTTTTATAAAATTGAGAAAATCCGTGTATAAGGTACAGTGTAGGAAGACGTTTTTTGTAGTAGTGAGAGTTGAATCAAGCATTCCAACATTTTAATATTTAGAAAGAATCTTTTAGTCGGATTTCAAATCTACGACTTTTTACACACACAAAACACTGTCTTTTGCTACTAGATTAAAAATTGGTTCTAAAAAATCTAAAGAATTTAAAACATATTTGTTGACATTTGATGCATGGGCTGAGGGATAAGTGTTGAACTCATTCAAAATTAATAATTAATAATTTTGTTTACTAAATCTTGTAATTGTTACGTTCAGCACTACTTTTGTTCAACTTCTTCATAATATGAAATTATACTATACTGAATTATTTAGTTTTTTCAATCTCAATATTTTGACGCTGCTCCTGACTTAATCTAAATATTCAAATTATTTTAGACAGAGTCCAACTGCAATTAATACGAGAAAGTTTAATTACTGAGGAAAAAATTCAACTCTCCTTAATTTGGAGAAAATTAAACTGTTCTTTTTATATGGTAAAAAGTAAAAACAAGCTGCCTAACGAATTACTCAAAAAAAAAAATCCTGTGGCCGAAAGAGATGCACGCTATGTGTTGCTGCTTAATATTGACCCGTTCAATTGAGCTCCAAGAGAACTTTTGGATCAAAGGTCTAGCTAATTAATTAACCTATTCTTGTAATTAAAACCTAGTAACAAAATTTAGATGATTGGCATTAATTGTTATATTAATTATGGATTCCTGTCACACCAAGAACCATAGATGGTATATATATAGAGAGTGTGTGGGGCTAAGCTCAAAACGTTTGTTCCTAGTTTCTGTAATAAACGATTCAGTTTTCTGATTTGCAAAGTCCGAACAATCGATCTAAACCATTAGATATTCAATATATATTAAAATGTGTTTGGAGACCAAATTTTATATTTTTTGAAATTTTTTTTACTATTTATTAAGATGGTTTGAAAGTCGTCGTTTTTCAACGGTGCAGAAGTTTAATAAAATCAGCGATTTTCAAACTATCTTAATAATTAGTAAAAAAAAATTGTAAAAATGTAAAATTTGGTCCCCAAGCACATTTTAATATGGACCCAGATAACTGTCCCCGCACCCCCATCCCCCCATATCCCCGCACTAAAACATAAAAAATCTAGTTCCAACAGTTTGGATATTTAAATTTCCATCAGTATTTAATATCTATCTGTAATGTATTTACAGTGCATCGAACAAGTATTTAACTCTATTCATTAGAGAATTAATCGTCTGTCCAACAGCGAAACAATCTCTGTCCTCGCAAAAAATTAACATATCTGTCCCCGCGTCCCCGCACTAAAAGACAAAAAAAAATTAGGTTCCGACATTTGATGGTTTAAATTTCCTGCAGTATTTAACTTCAATCTTTAGTGTATTAATAATGCATCGAAGAAGTATTTAACTCTATTCATTGGAGTATTAACCGTCTACATCCAACGGCGACACAATCTGTCCCCGCAAAAAATGACAAACTAATTTGGTATTGTCCCCGCATCCCGCACATCAGTATTTAACTTTAGGAATGTTAGTATTTAACATTATGAACGTTAGTATTTATCTTTCAAGTCAAAAGTATTAATCTCTAAAATTATAAATAAGTTGCATGGATTCTATTTAGCATCTTATATCTTAGTATTTAACTTTATACACATCAGTATTTAATTTTAGGAATGTTAGTATTTAACTTTAGTAGAATTAGTATTTAAGGGGGGGTTGGGAATGAGGGGTTCTATATAATTATTTTTAACAATTAGAGATAGTGGTAATAATGTCTAACATATATTAGTATCAATCTATAAATATTGTCTCCGCACCACTAAAAGACAAAAAAAATTAGTTACTGGCAATTTGATGTTTAAATTTCTTGCAATATTTTACTTTAGTCTTTAGTGTATTTACTGTGCATCGATCTAGTATTTAACTTCGTTCATTGTAGTATTAATCATTGGCGTCAAATAGCGAAAAATATTGTCCCTCCCATATCCTCCACTAAAAGACAAAAAAAAATTAGTTAGCAACTTTCATTTTAGAAGGTGCGGGGATGAAGGGGGGGTGGAAATGGGGGGTTCTATATAATTATTCTTTTAATATATATTGAACATCTGATGGTTTGGATTGATTGTTTGGAATTTGAAAATCAGAAAATCAAATCGTTTGTTCCGGAGGCTAGGAACAAACGTTTTGAGCTTAGCCACACTATTTATTAAGTATTTTACAAAACTGTTATTTTTAGACAATTCTGGACCACTAAAAAATAGCAATTTTGTAATAATTCAAAGAAAATTGTAAAATTTGATCTCCAAGCACATTTGAAGAATAAATATAATCAAATTCAGAGACAAGCATATTTGATCATAAATAAAATTTCAATATATCCTTAACTTAGAAGAATAAATATGATCAATTCATTTTTCTCCGAGTGCATGCAGTTACCGACTGAATTAATTAAGATGATACGAGGAGCTATATGAGATGGAACCGACAGAAAAAGAGCACTCTCTTTTTTTTCCATCCGGATTGTTCAAAATTCATCGCACGGTCTCAATTAGTTTACATTTCCAAATCAATTTAATCTATTAAAATGGTTCAGATTTAATTGAAACTGTACGATAAACTTTGAACGATCCGGATAGAAGAAAAGAAAGGTGCTTCTTTTCTAAAAAAAAAAGGAGCAGATTTTGATCCATATCAGATGACAACAACGCAAAACTAATTTCTTAAACTCCAGTATGTACTTGCAATGTACAGATTTGATTTGATTTTTTCTTTTCTGAAGTAGCTGTAGAGATTTTTGATTTAATTTTTGGATAGAACGAAGAGAACATATGCTAATTAGGTACTTATAAGATAGGCCATGCATGCATGCAGCTTTCTCTTACCTATTCTATTACGCTTCTTTCATATGCGGTGCATAGACCAGAGTTACATACGATATCCCCAGTTTGAATAGCATCTGAGGAATTTCAGAAGAGAAAAAACAAAAAGTTTTATCTGGGATTCAGCCACCTATTCCTCTGGAAAAAGTCAAAGATTTTGGGTGTTTTAAGATAATGAAAAGGTCAAGTGGTTCAATTTTTATTGTATAAAGTTAAGATTATTAACTTGCCATTCAAGCATATATAGAAATAAATCCCATTTGTTCTTGGAAAGTTTTTTTGAAAGGGCCTTGACAGTGGCTGTCAAGATTGTTCTTGGAAAGTTGCTAACACAAAAGCAGGATTATGAATGATATCACCAGTGGCGTCCTTCTTTATGATGTATTACATCATATTCAATATAACTGTGTAATATATAATAGCTAAAAAAAAATTAGGTGTTGAGCTACACTACTAGAATTCTCGTTTTTTCCAATGGCAGGAAAAGGGCTTGTTCCAACGGGGTAATGTTGCAATAAGCCCAAAAATGACTTATTCCAACGGTATCCGTTGGAAATACTACCGTCGCAACAAGTCTCGTTGGAAATAGTAAAAAAATCTGTCATTTCCATGGGTTACCCTTGGAAAAAGTCTTATCTTACATTTTCCAACCGAAGCCCCTTGGAAAAGCAACGCATGGAAAAAGTTTGGCACTTGGCCCAAGTCTGTAGTATTTCCAAGGGCATCGTGTGGGCCCCACTTGATTATTTCCAAGGGCATCATACTTGGGACCCACTGAGTATTTCCAAGGATGATTAAGGTGGGCCCCACTTGATTATTTCCAAGGGTGTGGACCTGGGACCCACATAGTATTTCCAAGGATGGTTTAGGTGGAGCCCACTTGATTATTTCCAAGGGTATCAGTCCTGGGACCCACATAGTATTTCCAATGCAATGCCGAGTGGGCCCCACGGTATATTTCCAAGGGAGTGTAGATGGGCCCCACTTGAGTATTTTCAAGAGGATGCTCATGGAAATGTAATGTTTACTGGTACTGTAAAATTCTGTGATCCACTCTGTACCAATCCGATACTGTTATATATTTCATAGTTCTCATTTAATCGAATAAACACATACGCAAACATATCTAAATCAAAAGCAAACAATTAATCTTGTAATAGTCATCATACATTATATCAAAATATATTCAAAACACATTACAAAAACAATACTATATTACACCTGTAAATATACCAAAATAAACCACCACTAGTTAACTAAAAGTCACAAAATAAGTTACCCCATGTTGAGAATTTCTAAGAGCTAAAATACATATTAATCCTAAAAGGTGCACTTTTCCACATTAAAAGGGCCGATTCACATTGAAGCTAAACTCAGGACCGAACCACAGGTTCATCTCAGTTCCATCTGTGGCATGTTCATCGTTTCCAACTTGATTTAATAGTGCGGTGAAAGAACTTCCCTGATTTAGTGGTATAAGACATGTCAGACCCTAAGAGTGTAATATGGAAATACGTTATTGTATATGATAATAAATTTTGCATACCCTCTCAAAATACATAACTTTGCACTATATTTTGTAATTAAAATCACAATAACAATAATGTGCTACTTGTTTTCTCATTTGGCAAAGGGGATTTTCACGCAAGTTCTGAGATTATTTTGGTGTCTGTTGAGAATAAGGGATGGTCATATGATGAACTTGTGCGGGTATATTTGAAAAAGCAGTACAAGAGTGATCATATATTTTGGAACTACTGAAATGTGCAATTTTTAGTTTGTGTAGAAGTTGTCATCAAGTCACAGAGGAGAAAATTAAGCAAAGATATATATAATATTACCCTTAAATATTGAGCATTGCTAGCACTCTGTACCATCTTTGAGAAGGCACTCTCTTCACTCGATAATACACTGGTGTGTCCAACTCCACTACCTACATACAAAGAAACATATTAACTAATTTCTACTGCTTGTTTGTTCTATATATCTCAAAAATGAGATAAATTAAATCATTAATTCTACCTTGCCAACATTGAGGAGAAGGAAGCAGTCACAATCTATAACAGTGTTCAAACGGTGTGCAATAATTAACATAGTGCAACACTTGAACTCTTCTCTGATTTTCTTCTGATCAGAGTATCTGTTCTCACATCAACAACTATGGTTGCTTCGTCAAGCACTAGTATCTTCGCTCGACATAACAACACATGCTAGACTCAGCAACTGCCTCTGCCCCACACTCAAATTCTGTCCCACCTCTAAAACCTGATGACCAACCCTCTTTTTTTTTTTTTTCTTCATACATGCATTATGTGGGGCTTCAAAGATTAACCATTATAATGCCCAGTAATCATCTCTCTATAATCATATCTCTATATTTATGTTCGAATTTTTTTTCCAAAAGAAGATAATGATAAATATCACCATCAATTTTCTCTAGTGACGGAGACTTTTAATACTACCAAGTATTTAAATTTTGTTCTATATCACATTTATCTAGATAAAACACTAAATGCTTATCTACTGAGCGATGACTCAAAGTCATCGAAACAGGCAATGCCTTTAATTATACAAAATCAAACTAGCATTTTCAGTTCAGTGTATTGCCTTTAGCTAACTAGCACTGCCAGCCACATTTTCGGTCATTTACCAGTAAAATACTGACCTCTGAAGGCTAATGACGCATAAATAAAGTGTATAAAAGGAACATACTAAACACCAAAAGTATATAATGCAACAATGTAAATATCAACTAAAGAAAATTACCTATTGAATGAGCCGGTCAAGAACACCCACTTGCCTCCATTGCTCAGTTGCCCAGCTTCACACAGTAACAAGGTGTTAAACCAGACCTCTCCATCCCAGTTGGCAATGCTTCAAAGGAGAAAGGGGGTATGGGACACAGACAATAGTCTGGAAGCTCTTCCTTTCGATTTTGAAACCAGAGCTCATTTGATATAAACCTACAGCAAACAATATAGTTTGCAAATCATGGATCTAACTTATTCATATATGAGCAAAATAGTTTGATCAACAATTATGTTAGCTTTAACAAGGATTAGCAACAGGAGGCACATCCATGAAGCTACTCCAAACAATCAGATATACGCACAGCTTTGCTAAATACTTGAATTTTATGGTGACACATAAAATTTGGCCTAATCTCCCATTAATTTAAATAGATTGACCAATTTGATAGGTTCAAATTCCTCCCAAATTAATCTGAATATCTTGTAGATTTCATATCCAGTAACAATATCAAAACCCTTACTTGCGCAGAGCTGGAGTCATTTTTTTTGTAAACGCCAATCTAAATGTCGGAGCGTTCTAGTGTGCAGATCGTAACTTCTTCATACGGTTGTCATGATCTCTCCTTATCACTCTTGTTATTCCTTTGGATGGACAGCGGATCACACTATTCTATTTCAGCGCTACCCTGTATAGCATTCACTGACTTCACGGTTTCACCAACGCGCTTCATGTTTCTCTAAGGTAACATGATCATTCCTTTTGTAAAGGAGCCATCTGATTCTAATTACGCACCCATATTAAAGAATCCAACACTTCACCTGGGCACAGATCTAATCAAAAGTATTACTTTACCTCAGAGAATTTGGACTCCAGGTTGTGGCCTCTGAAACAGAGCAGCCCATTGATAACTGGGGACCCTTCATCGTAGATTCGACGACACTGATTCATGGTACTAATCTGATTGTAATTCATGTACACAAATAAATATGAAAAAAATGAAAAAAAATGAAAAAAAACTTGTTTCTAACATCTTATATTTACTAATTGTAAAAAAATTCTAATTTTTATAGAATTTTATCATTGTAGGCCTCTTCAAATTGAGCCAAAAGTTGTGGGCCGTTGGTTTCCGCATGAAAAATCAACGGTCGATCTGTAGTGAAATCACGTCTAATTTTTTTTTAAATGATCAAGTTAGTACTAGAAACCTTAACAACCAAAATAAAATAGTGTTCTGACAGATATAAGTTTTGATCCAGTGTGTAATATTTGTAGCCCTAGGATGTCACTATATTCCTTCACTCGGATGGATGTGCAAATAAACATAAAATTAGATCAAACTCACCGATATTGAAATAAATGTAACACTCTTTAGTTTGAACAGTTCCGATCAACCAACGGATCATGTTTGTCCTTGTTCCTTCATTACATAGCCCATCAAGAGTTGAAGTTCTATGGTGGATCATGTATGACACAAGCCATTGATGCAACATGCACATATAACTATAGAATTTAATTGATTAAATTTATTTAATAATGCTATAAAAAGATCATAGCATTATTTTGGGTATAAATTTTTCTAACTTCATTTTAAAAAGACCCAATTTTAAAAATTAATGTTGTTTTAGCTTAATAATTTCTTAAATTTCATTAGTTGTGTATATATTACTTACAATCGCAAAACTTTTGCAATCCAATCTGACATACAAATAACTATATGCTATTTTCACAATTGCAGCATTCACTTATTTTTTAATGTCTTATTACTTCTTTATACATCAGATTTAACCAATGATTAAACACTATACCCAAAAATAAATATATTTTCATTTAATTACCACAATACGTTACCAACTTCATCTGAAATTGTTAAACAATTATACAATCACAACTTTCAAAAATTTCAGCACATTTACATTAAAAATATATTTCAATTAATAGATCCACTTTTACAATAGTAAATTAGTTAAAAATGAATAATGAAATTAAAATTCTCAGTCTCATCTCGGTCACAAATGTTTTCATCACTTATATCCGGGCAGAGCTGTTAAAATCCCGTACAGTTCACTTTTGTTTTATTTGAACATGTACTTTAGTGTTATCTGTGCTGCAAGAAGTAAAAATTGCTTTGTCAAATGTTCCGAAATTTCACTTTACCCCGTTGCTGCGAGAGAACTATCTTCTAGTTTCCATCTGCGCAGAGCACTTAAAACCCAATGCAACACAATATTGTTTTTTTAACATGTAATTTAGTGTTCATAGTGCTGCAAGAATCAGAATATGCTCTGTCTATCTTTTCGAAAATTCACTTTCACCCACAGCGAAATTCATTCCCCCCCAAAACAGCATCTATTTCCCTCAATTTTCGCCCTACACTTAAATCCATTGATACTGTACGCTTCTCCTTCCCTCATCCTTGCACTACCTCATTCTCATGGAGGCCGTGCAGCTCTACAAGTAAATCGGAAGCTAGTGTACCACATCCATTCATATTGGAGACAACGGCTGCAGGTTTAGGATGACGGCCACTCAATTCGGTTTGTCATTTGCCATGATGACCTCTTGCTTAGATAAGTGCTCCAAGGTTAATATAATTTCTTTTTTAGATGTCGATTGATGCTGATTATAAAAAATAACTAGTAGTTTGTTTGTGTGTCTAATTATATATATTTTTGGCAGGTTTCTCAGAATGTTTTTGAGGCTGGTTTGAAAAGATTTATGAATGAACCTGCATATATCCTTGAGTAAGTCTTTTCCTTGTTTTTTTAGAATCTTGGGTTGAAATGTTTGTATTGGTACAGCTGATATGCTTTAGCATCTATTCTGTGTTTCCGGCCAAAATTGTTTTTACTGGTAATAGAGAAATCAAAGCAGTACCCTTTATATTGTTATATTCCCAAATTTTCTTTTAGCAATAGCATTCTGTGGTAGTTTCGTGAATAATATATCTTGGCTTATAGTTTGTAAGAATATTTGTTATCGATTACACAAATTAGGTATATTTTGTTAAAATAGTTATATTCGATTGGCTTCTGGATGTGTACATCTCTAGTTTTGTTTTCTCATTGAGGACGCATTAGATTTATTCTGGGGCACAATTATTTTGTAATTTTAAAAGCTGTAAATAATTCCCTTTCATACTTGAATTTTGAAATTAATTCACCACTATGTTGTATGAAGTATCATATCTGGTGCGGTGCCCATCTTTTCTGAACACCTTGAATACAAATGCAGCATCATTTTTTTTAATCTATCATTTATGTACAGGCATATATATTACATTATATGTGTAGGAAAAAAATGCAGGAAGTTCTTTGAGCATATGAAGTTTGAATAATTGCAGTTTTAAGTTTTTAACAGTTCAATAATTTAACATTAAATTTAGTTTAAGCTAAGTTAAAAAATTCAAGCAAACTAGTGCAAAGCACATGAACCTAATTATACCAGTACAAGTGCAAATCTTACAAAATAGAAACCTGACATTATCCACAGGTTCCAAATCCTAGAAAATAAAATGAGAATATGATGACAATGAAATCGAAGAATAATTCTGGGGCACAATTACTTTACATTCTATTTTTGCTATTATATTCCATGGAATCGAGACACCAAGATTGAGTAGGTAGAGTATAACGTGATTATTTGCTTAGATTTTGTGCTAATTTTACTCATTTATTCACACTCATATGTTTCAAATCATATATCGCAGGAATACACAAGAGGAATTCAAATGGAGCTGCACAATATTGTGTTTTGTAATATGTATTAAATGTATTTGCTTATTTCAAGTACTAAATTATTTGTTCCTTTTCAGTTTACCACAATTAAAACTTGCTTACTATTGTGATTTGTTTATTTAGACAATTCAAAGGGAGATCCAAAATATACAGAAGTGTTTCTATCTCAAAGAACTAAACATTTTCAACGGATAACCGTTGGAAATAGTATGTCCAAATATAAAATAATATAAACTAAATTTAGAAAACATTTTCATAGGTCTTTTCTAAATTTTTTTCATGAACATTCATTATAAAATAATATAAACAGACTAAGCAAAACATTTACAAGGGTTGACTCCTTGGAAATAGTATGTCCATCTATAAAATAATATAAATTGAATCAAGAAAATATTTTTATGTGTCTTTTCTGAACTATTTCCATGAACATTCAATATAAAATAATATAATTAGACTAATCAAAATATTTTCAACGATCAATCCTTGGAAATAGTATGTTCAATAATAAGATAATATAAAAGTGCATCAACAAAACATTTCTATGGACATTCTCCTCATTATTTCTATGAACTTTCACAATTAAATAATATAAACATGACAAACAAAACATTTCCAAGGATCCAACCCATGGAAATAATAAGTCCAATCATAAAATAATATAAATTTCATAAAAAAAACATTTCCATGCGCATTTGCCCCGTATTTCCATGAGTCTTCAATATAATACAATATTTGCTCTGTTCTGGTGGGTCACGGGTCATGCTGAACTTTTTCCAAGGGTGTTATTGATACATCTCCAACGGTACACAGTATTTATTTCCATGCGCTACTTATTCCAAGAGCTTGACGTTGGAAATGGTTAACTGTGTCAGAAAAGCCCATTTCTTTTCCATGGATCCTTCATACTCTTAGAAATGTCTTTTTAGATCATTGGAAAAAACGAGAATTCTAGTAGTGCTAACCACCTCATGGAGAACTTATAATTTTCTTTTTACATATTTAACATGAATAATTATAGTGGATCTATTAATTTACATCATGTGTGTGCGTGTATTTACATCATCTAAATTTGAAAAGAATTATTCATGTGAAGAGAACAATATAATTTTAGGGAAGTTTTGGTAGCAGTTAATTAAGAGAACAATATAATTTTCTTTAGTGTTGTATAGTTGAAGTTTAATCATACTATCATGCCTTTCATACCTCATAATACCTCATATTCTATATCTTTGTTTTTATAGTCTAAATTGTCGATTTGAACTACTTAATATGATATCCATACTAAAATATGCTTGGAGATGAAACTTTCTGATTTTTGCAAAAAAATTACTATTTTTTAAGATGGATAAAAAATCATTGTTTTTGAAAGGTCCAAAAACAGTGATTTTGTACTTATCTTAAAAGGTATTAAAAAAATTTCAAAAATTATAAAATTTTATCCCCATACATATTTTGTTATAAATATCATGTTGAGCAGTTCGGATTGACAATTTAAACTATAGAAATGAGAATATAAAATATGAGGCATGATGAGATATGAAAATCAGAAAGCCTCCTCGTACGGATATATAGGTTAATACTGTCAAAATCTATATATGTTGATTAAGACAGAGAGGACAAATTAAAATAATAAGTCATAGGTTGACTTTACGAAATTAAGGGTACAACAACAATATCGCGTGAGAACTGCGAAGAGACCGTTTCTGGTTTTTGGTGTGACCAGCGAATCAATCCATAAGTAATGTCAATATTAATGTCAATCATCTAAATATTAAGTGTTACTACTGTTTACTAGAAGAGGTTACTAATTAATTATTAGACCTTATGATACAAAGGATCAAATTTCACTTGAGAAGCTCAATTGAACAGGTCAACATTAGCAACCACACGAAACGTGCATCTCTTTTCGGCCACAGAAAATTCTGAATAATTCGTCAGGCAACTTTAATTGCAGTGGAATTTTTCCTCTGTTATTCAACTTTCTCGTAATAATTGCAGTTGGACTGTCTAAAGCTACATTAAATCTTTACACCAAATGCCAATAAATATGTGTTGAATCATTATATTAGCTTTCTTAATTTTCAAGATTTGACAAGTACGTGCATTTTGTTTTAAATTTAGTGTCAATTAAAGGAGCTGCATTCATGATCCAACTGCTACAGAGAAATCAATTTCTAATATTGTTCTCTTTTACATTTCCAACTAATTACAGCGGATTTTGTTGGAAGTCAAGTTGTTCCTGTTATATAGATGATATGTATGATGATCAAATAAATATACGAAAGTCAAGTTTTGTTGAAAGTCAAAACAATAAATTAGATTTTTCTCGGTTTTCATCGATTAATACCATTTATATTTTGTAAAATATCATTTCAATTCTTCGGAGATTTCATTAAATAAATAAAAAAAAACAAATTGAAAATTCAAATTTCTCTTCTTCTTTCTTCAAATCCATTTTTTATTTATTAAAGTAGATCATTTTACTACTTCATTGCATATGAGAATCAAGGTGAAATCTTAAAATTGAAGAAAATATACCAGCTGCAGCATTAATTTATTCACAACTACATTTCCTTGTAAGAATTAAAAAATCAATAAAATTTCCTACTGTGACTACAATTGTCATTTATGAACAAATTGAATTTTTATTTACAGAATAAATTCTGAAATATATATGAAGCCATTTTGTACTTCAGCAATGTGGCATGTCATGAGGCCGAGGTAACATTTTAGCATTTGTATTGTTTCCGTTTTTGGTTATGAAGACCATATCCATTCCCCATACTGTATGACGTTCAAAGTGGCAATGCATGAACCAAACACCAGGATTTGCCGCTTTAAAACGAATTGCAGTCCAACCATTCTTCGGCACGCCAATCGTGTTCTCAAAAGGTGGATCGACCAAGTTGTAAGACAAAGGATCTTTTTCTTTGTCAAAAATACCAAATCCTTTGCCAACAACATAGAAGCTATGGCCATGCAAATGCATCGGATGGTTCTCGCCACCGAGAATATTAGTCCCCTGAAAAACAATCTCCACAGTTGTATTGTACTCTAGAACCTTCACTTTTGTGGACTTTTGTGTAAGGAAAAGCTCCGGTGGAATGGTGTCTTCAGTGAAGTTAAAGAAAACCGGTGGCTTGTTCGGGAAGTCCGATGTGTAGACATCAGGAATAGAGTAATAGTATGCATCTAGCACGTCAATTGGTGGATTTTGAAAACTAGCATTGTTTAGGCTAGCAGCAAGCCTGTCGCCCATTGGACCAGTGCAGTTAGAGTTTCCGGAGCAAGGGACAACATTCACCGCTATTGAGATATACATGTGTTCATCAATTGTTTTGGGCACATCAACTGGGTGGTCCCAGCTTGCCAGAGAGCGTATCCCATCAGTAAATGTGGTTGCCGCATTTGTGTCATTGATTTCTGGTAAAGAGGCTAAAAGGGGAAATGTTGCGAAAGTGTTTTCATTTATTTTGTATTCTAGAATGGCAGTGGCGACAAAACTATCGAATGGAACAGCTGTGTTACCATTGTAAGGACGGGTTGCCATGTAATACCGAGAAGGCGAAGAGGAGTCCTTTAGCTGATCAGCCTTTAAAAGAATGTCCATTGTTTGACCTGGGGTGATCATAATATAATCGGTTGAGTAAGGCTTGGTGTAACTACCATCTGTCCCAACAACGGTGAGTTGGTGATTGGCAATGGCGAAGAAATATTCATTGCTCAAAGCTGCATTGATCACTCGGAGTAGGTATGTGTTGCCTTGCTGCACTTGTAACTTGAAAGTGTCTGCAACAAATTGAGATTTTGTGTTAGTTAGCTTCGAAGTTTCGAAACAGTCAGTTTGAATTGGAATATCCTACTCTCTGTACGCAAATTTCTTTCATGTGCAATTAAAATATCTTTAATTATTAGACATTTTATAGAAAACCAACATACCATTCTTTGAGCATGGACGGAAGTCACCCGGCTGGCCATTGATGGTGTTGGCATCCGAAGGATCAACATCGCCGCCTGTTGCTAGTGCCTTTTGTAGCACTTCATTTACGTCAGCATTCCACCACTCTCCCAAAATGAGGGTGACCTCCTTGTCGGGCTTGGGGAAGGGGAAGGTGCTTCCTTTCCTCGGGTGGATAACCATTGCGCCGTGAACAGTGGCACGATCGAAATCAGAGTGCGCATGCCACCAGAGCGTGCCTTCTTCTTCTGTAAATTGAATCCGTTGTGTGAAATTGGCTCCCGGCTTGATCGGGCATTGTGTGATGTACTCTGGCCCATCTGACCATGGGTTTCTTGGCTGGTCAACTCCATGCCTGACACAAAAATGTATTTGGTAGTTAGTCGATTGTTTCTTTTATTAGGGATCAGAAATAAGAACTTAATAAGGTATGATCAATATATATACCAGTGAAGGGTGATGTTCTTGTTTCCTTGGTTGATGACCTTGACAATCACAGTATCGCCCTTGCGAGCATAGATGGTGGGACCTGGGTACTGCCCGTTGACAGTAAGGATGTTCTTGGTGCTGCAGAGCCGGGTGCATGGAGTTTCTTGTATCTGCAAATAAATTACAAATTAGCTAGTGTTTAATTAGGAGTGGTTGCTTATAATTTAATTAGTCCTCAACTGGTTGAAGTACTGCTAATTAGATATATATATTCCCTGTGTAGGAAGATAATATTAATTCTTAGATATATGATTATTAATTGATTACATGTCATGCAAAGATATCAAGATTATGCATGGCTGGATTAGACGACCATAGTTGAATTTTTCCTTTTTATAAAGGTATGTTGACTTCTCAACATAAGACTAATGACATGTATCAAATCTGGGAATGAATTTTGTACTCAAAACTGTGCCTACGTTCCTTTGTATTCAATTTATTATACATTTCATGGATCCTTACTGAAATATATTACCTAGAATTTGCCATATCTAGCTTGTATATCATTTCCATATGCTTCCATAAACCATAATTACCAAATGCATATTTAGTATATAAAGGGCACTTACAGTGAAAGTGTGGTGATGGATCTTGGCCAAGGCAGGAGGAGCAAAGACACCAAATAGAATAAGCACATATATGAATTTGAGCAGGTAATTACTGCTTAATCCCATCTTATTTCAGTCGGTAAATGCACTCGGAGAAAAATGAGGCGAAAATTAATGACACGAGGAGCTATATCAGATGACAACAAGTACAACAACGCAAAACTGATTTCTTAAACACCAGTATGTACTTGCTATGTACAGTTTGATTTGATTTTTTCTTTTCTGATGTAGCTGTAAAGATTTTTTATTTAATTTTTGGATAGATTGAAGAGCACATATGCTAAGGTATTTATAAGAGAGGCCATGCTCATGCATGCAGCTTTCTCTTACCAATTCTATTACGTACGCTTCTTACATACGCGGTGCGTAGACCAGAATTACATACGATATCCCCAGTTTGAAAAGTATCTTAGGAATTTCAGAAGAGAAAAAAAAAAAGTTTTATCTGGGATCGATTCAGCCACCTATTCCTCTGGAAAAAGTCAAAGATTTTGGATGTTTTGAGCTAATGACAAAGGTCAAGTGGTTCTAGGTACATTTCAATATTTTTAAACCACGGACGAGGTCAAAAAAAGATTCTTCGATCGGATTGTTCAATTTTTATTGTATAAAGGTAAGATTATTAATTTGCCATTCAAGTATATATGGAATAATATAAAGAAATCCCATTTGTTCTTGGAAAGTTCTTTTGAAAGGGGCTTGGAAAGTTGCTAACACAAAAGCAGGATTTATGAATGATATCACCAGTGGCGTCCTTCTTTATGATTTATTACGTCATATTCAATATAACTGTATAATATATAATGGCTCAAAAAAATTTAGGTGTTGAGCTATAACCACCTCATAGTATTTCTTATTTTTACTATTTTACAACTTTCCATTTAGTATTTCTTATTTTATGTTTTCAGTTTCTTTAAGCTCAATGTTTTTGAGCTATCTTGTGTTTCTTCTATTATGTATTACAAAACCCTTGTAACAGACAATTTATCAATGAAAATATGGGCTAGACCCTTATTTTTCTTCAAAAAAAATAACCACCTCATAGAGAACTTTTAATTTTATTTTTTTCATATTTTTATATGGATAATTCTAGTGCATCTATTAATTTACATCATCTAAATTTAAAAAGATTATTCATGTGAAGAGAACAATATAAATTTAGGGAAGTACTTTAGGCGTAGCATTTAAGAGAACAATATAATTTTCTTTTATGTTGTACATGTAGTTGAAGTTTAATTATACAGACAGGTTAATACTGTCAAAATCTATGTTGATTAAGACAGTGGGGACAAATTAAAAGAATATATAAGTCATAGGTTGACTTTATCAAATTAAGGGGACAAGTACAATATCACAAGAGAACTGTGAAGAGACCGTTTCTGGTTTTTGGTGTGACCAGGGAATCCACAAGTAATGTCAGAATTAATGACAATCATCTAAATATTGTCACTACTGTTTACATGAAAGAGGTTACTTAATTATTAGACCTTATATATGATACAAAGGACCAAAATTCACTTGAGAAGTTCAATTGAACGGGTCAATATTAAGCAACCACACATAACGTGTATCTTTTTTTCGGCCACAGAAAATTCTGAATAATTCGTCAGGCAACTTTAATTGCAGTGGAATTTTTCCTCTGTTATTCAACTTTCTCGTATTAATTGCAGTTAGTTGGACTCTCTCTAAGCTAAATTAAATCTTTACACCAAATGCCAATAAATATGTATTGAATCATTAGCTTTCTTTTCAAGATTTGACAAATATGTCCATTTTGTTTTTAATTTAGTGTCAATTATTCAAAGAGTTGCATTCATGACACTAGTGGAAAAACAGATACCAGAAACGGTCGTTTATGCACATCAGGGACGGAAAGGACCATGCATTGATGCATACGTATCTTCTATCTTTTTCTCTTAGATTTCAAAATAATTAACGCGGCTCCAAAACGAGAATTTGGAAACATGTACGTGTCTAGTTTTGGATTTTGTTGAAAGTCAAGTTGTTCCTGTTATATAGATGATATGTATGATTATCAAATAAAGAAATGAAAGTCAAAACGATAAATTAGATTTTCTCGGTTTTCATCGATTAATTCCATTTATCTTTTGTAAAACACCATTCCAATGGTAAGAAGAAAACAACTAATCTCTCTCGTACATTATTGGACAAGGTGAAACCGAAGATGATTGAAGCCACAGCCTTGTGGCCGATTTTTTTTTTTTTAAATGGAAATTATAACAAATTTCTTAACCAAACCAGCCAATCTATTGAAAAGTTACAAAAATAGCCTACACTGGATTCTCAATCCAGTGTAGCATGAGAGGGTCGGACTACACCTGTTTTCCAATCCGGTGTAGCCATTTTTCCACCCGGCTGATCCATTTTTCTCCTGTCTGCAGAGCAAAAAAAGCTCCACCGGTTTCCCAATCCGGTGTAGTCCAGCCCTCTCAAGCTACACCGGATTGGGGATCCGGTGTAGGCTATTTTTGTAACTTTTTCATTAAAATGGCTAGTTTGATTAAGAAGTTTGTTATAATTTTCATTTAAAAAAAAAAAAAGTCCCTGGTGGCTCTCAATGGACACAGATGTTCTACCACCTGACATCCGGATGATGCAACAAAAGAACCAAATATGGTGGAGGAGACAAGGGCTTCCAATATGAAGATGAAGAACCTTAGAAGCTGGTTTCTAGCTTTCAAGTCAAATTTTGTAGTTAACAATATTATCCTAGCCCCTATAGCTTAATTAGAACTCATATGTTGTTATGTGTGTTTTGTTGTTTCCTGATGTTGTTATATGGTTGATATTATGTGTTTTGTAGTATTGCTCACCTAGTTTGCTGTTGCTGATAGTTTTTGGTGATTTGTTAGGGACTGATAAGGTGAACTATTAAGTTTTAGATGCTACTGATTGTAGGTTAACTATTTCTTAAATGAAATGGGCCAATGCCTTTTTAATAAAAAAAATACCATTCCAATTCTTCGGAGATTTCATTAAATAAATAAAAAAGCAAATTGAAAATTCAAATCTTTCTTCTTCTTTTTTCAAATCCAATTTTTTTTTTTATTACAGTAGATCATTTTACTACCTCATTGCATATGAGAATCAAAGGTAAATCTTAAGATTGAAGAAAATATACCAACTACAACATTAATTTATTCACAATTACAATTTGTTTGTAAGAATTAAAAAATGAATCAAATTTCTTGTCATTACTACTATTGTGATCTATGAACAAATTGAATTTTTAATTACAAATATAAAATTTGAAATATGAAGCTATCTGGTACTTCAGCAGCGTGGCATGTCGTGAGGCCGAGGTAACATTTTAGCATCTGTACTGTTCCCGCTTTTTGTTATGAAGACCATATCCATTCCCCATACTGTGTGGCGTTCAAAGTGGCAGTGCATGAACCAAACACCAGGATTTGCCGCTCTAAAACGAATTGCGGCCCAACCATTCTTCGGCACGCCAATCGTGTTCTCATAAGGTGGATCGACCAAGTTGTAAGACAAAGGATCTTTTTCTTTGTCAAAAATACCAAATCCTTTGCCAACAACATAGAAGCTGTGGCCATGCAAATGCATTGGATGGTTCTCGCCACCGAGAATATTAGTCCCTTGAAAAACAATCTCCACAGTTGTATTGTACTCTAGAACCTTCACTTTTGTGGACTTTTGTGTAAGAAAAAGCTCGGGTGGAATGGTGTCTTCAGTGAAGTTAAAGAAAACCGGCGGCTCGTTCGGGAAGTCCGGTGTGTAGACATCAGGAATAGAGTAATAGTATGCATCTAGCACGTCAATTGGCGGGTTTTGAAAACTAGCATTGTTTAGGCTAGCAGCAAGCCTGTCGCCCATTGGACCAGTGCAATTAGAGTTTCCGGAGCAAGAGACCACATTCACCGCTATTGAGATATACATGTGTTCATCAATTGTTTTTGGCACATTAGCTGGGTGGTCCCAGCTTGCCAGAGAGCGTATCCCGTCAGTAAATGCGGTTGCCGCATTTGTGTCATTGATTTCTGGTAAAGAGGCTAAAAGGGGAAATGTTGCGAATGTGTTTTCATTTGTTTTGTATTCTAGAATAGCAGTAGCGACAAAACTGTCGAATGGAACAGCTGTGTTACCATTGTAAGGACGGGTTGCCATGTAATACCGAGAAGGTGAAGAGGAGTCCTTTAGCTGATCAGCCTTTAAAAGAAGGTCCATTGTTTGACCTGGAGTGATCATAATATAGTCGGTTGAGTAGGGCTTGGTGTAACTACCATCGGTCCCAACAACAGTGAGTTTGTGATTGGCAATGGCGAAGAAATATTCGTTGCTCAACGCTGCATTTATCACACGTAGTAGGTAGGTGTTGCCTTGCTGCACTTGAACCTTGAATGTGTCTGCAACAAATTGAGATTTTGTGTTAGCTTTGAATTTGAAATCTAAATCGTTGGGTCCTACTATAGTATTTACTCAGCTTTCTTCGTAGTGCAATTGAAATATCTTTAATTAGACCTAGAAAACCAACATACCATTATGTGAGCATGGAAGGAAGTCGCCGGGTTGGCCATTGATGGTGTTGGCATTCGAAGGATCAACGTCGCCGCCTGTCACTAGTGCCTTTTGTAGCACTTCATTGACGTCTGCATTCCACCACTCTCCCAAAATGAGTGTGACCTCCTTGTCTGGCTTGGGGAAGGGGAATGTGCTTCCTTTTCTCGGGTGAATGACCATTGCTCCGTGAACAGTGGCACGATCGAAATCAGAGTGTGCATGCCACCAAAGTGTGCCTTCCTCTTCTGTGAATTGAATCCGTTGTGTGAAGTTGGCTCCTGGTTTGATCGGGCATTGCGTGATGTACTCTGGTCCATCTGACCATGGGTTTTTAGGTTGATCAACGCCATGCCTGACACAGAAATGTATATAAAACTAAGTCGATTGTTTCTTCAATTGGGGATCAGATAAACTAAATAAGGTATGATCATTGTATATACCAGTGAAGGGTGATGTTCTTGTTTCCTTGGTTGATGACCTTGACAATAACAACATCGCCTTTGCGTGCATAGATGGTGGGGCCCGGGTACTGGCCGTTGACAGTAAGGATGTTCTTGGTGCTGCAGAGCCTGGTGCATGGAGTTTCTTGTATCTGCAAATAAATTACAAATTAGCTAGTATTTAATTACGAGTGGTGGTTTATAATTGAATTAGTCCTCAACTGCTTGAAGTACTGTTAATGAGATATATTTCAGTTCACACAAATGATTGTCATGTAGAGATATGAAGATGACGCGTGCTTGGATAGTTGGATGAGACGAGCATAGTTGAAATTTTCAACATAAGATTAATTATATGCATCAAATCTTGGAATATATGTTTTACTCAGGCTGTGCCTATGTATTCAACTATTCATTATACATTTCATGCATCCATATACTGATACTACGTACCTACAATATGCCAACTAGCTTGTATCCCTTTAATATATTGTTCCCAAAAACATATTGCGTAAAAATATGGTACTTACAATGAAAGTGTGATGATGGATCTTGGCCAAGGCAGAAGGAGCAAAGACACCGAATAGCATAATAGCATACATGAATTTGAGCAGCTGATAATTACCACTGCCTAATTCCATCTTATTTCACTCGGTGATTACCCTTGGAGAAAAATGAAGCGAAAATAAATGACACTGGTATATATATAACGAGGAGCTAGATCGATCAGATGACAACAGGTACAGCAACGCAAAACTAATTTCTTTTAAACGTCAGTATGTACTTGCTATGTACAGATTTGATTTTTTTTTTTTTCCTTCTCTTCTCTTTTCTGAAGTAGCTGTAGGTAGAGATATATAATTTTTGGATAGGTTCAAGCACATATGCTAAGGTATTTATAAGAGAGGCCATGCAGGGGTAATGCATGCAGCCTTTCTCTTACCTATTCTATTACGCTTCTTTCATACGCGGTGCATAGACTAAGAATTACATGCCATATCTCTAGTTTGAAAAAGTATACGAGTGCATGGTTTTACCTAGGACGACTCAGCCACCTATTCCTCTGGAAAAAAGTCAGAGATTTTTGGCGTTTTGAAATAATGACAAAGGTCAAGTTGTTCAAGGTACATTATAATTATATTAAACAATGGGCGATGTCAAATTAATTAAGTACATGTAGAGCTTGTGTTAGAGATTTTTCGGCTTTGTTTCGTGTATAAAGGTAAAATTATTCACATGCCAATCTGGTAGTTTGAATCCCATTTTTTCTTCAAATGTTGCTAACAAAACAAAATAAGATGTATTGATGATATCACGAGTGGCGTCAATTTTTATGATTTATTACGTCATATTCAAAGGAATTGCGTGTAATATATATATAAAAGCTCATCGAGGATCTTATTTTTTTTCATAATTGAATAATTGTAGTGCATCGATATTTAATTTACATAATGTATTCATTTACATAATATAAATTTTATAAGAAATATTCATGTAAAGATAACAGCATAATTTTAGGGCATGCAGTTAATAAACTTTAGGTTGCAGTTAAGAGAACAATATAATTTTCTTTAATGTTGTGAAATTAAAGTTAATTATACAGAGAGATTAATACTGTCAAAATATATGTGGATATGTTCATTAAGAAAGGAGACAAATTATAATTATAAGTCATAGGTTGACAATATCAATATCACGTGAGAAGTGGGTTGATACCATTTCTGGGTTTGGGTGTGACTAGTGTTCTAAAATAAACCCGTGACCCGTGACCCGGTCCGGTCCGTCCGTGACCCGGGTACCGTCCGGTCCGGTCCGTGCACGGGTTCGGAGGGTCCAGCGGGTTGGGCGGACCGGGCAAAAATCCGGGTAAGGGTTGATTTTTGAAATCAAAACCCGTCTAACCCGTGACCCGTGAACCCGTACCCGCCCGGTCCGGTCAAATAATTCGTATTTTTTAAAAAATCTAAATTGTTTTCAAATAATTTCAAATAATTCGTATTTATAAAGCATTACATTTCAAATATTTCAAAATTTTTAATTGTTTTCTTGTAATCAAATAATTTATTTTTGTTATCAAATATTTTCTTTTAAAAAAAAGAAAAAAAAAAAAAAAAAAAACCCGGTCCACCCGAACCGCCAACCCGTGGGGGTAAGGGTCCACGGGCGAGTAAGGGTAGACTTTCAAAAAATTTACCCGCCGAACCCGTACCCGGCCAACCCGTGAACCCCCCGAACCCGTAGCCGGCCAACCCGTGAACCCGGACGGGTTGGACCCGGTCCGGCCCGTTTTAGAACACTAGGTGTGACCAAGTAATCCATAATTAATATCACAATTAATGCCAATCATCTAAATTTAATTACTACTAGTGTGGTAAAGAAGAGGTTACTTAAACATTAGACCTTATTGAACGGGTCAATATTAAGCAGCCACACATAACATGCATCTCTTTGGCCATAAAATATTCTGAACAACTCGTCAGGCCTAGGCAAGCAGCCTTAATTGCAGTGGAATATATCCTCTGTTATTCAACTTTCTCGTGTTAATTGCAGTTGGACTCTGTCTAAGTAAAATTAAGGGGCAATTTCACGTATACCCCTCAAAAACTTCAAAATTACATATTTCTCCCTCTAAATTTTAAAATTACGTATTTTTTCCTCTAAACTTTAACAACTCACATATTTACCTATTTTATTGTATTTTATATTAAAACACATTTTAAATTCATAAAATATCACTTTTACCCTTTTATTAAAAAAGCATAAAACATCTATCTCTTTCCAATTTCAATCTGAAAAGTTCATCTACCGTCCAAATTGCTTTAAGATCAGTGTGTGCTAGGTCTGCACGAATCTTGAAGCGAACACACACGAATATTAATACGATGTACACTGATCAAATTGCTTTAAAATCCATGCACACTAGATCAACATGAATCTTGGAGCGAATACGCACAGATCTTATTGCGATGTGTGTGAATCAGACAGTAGAGGAACCCTTCAAATTCAAATTTGAGTTTGATGGAGCGTTTTATACTTTTAATAAAAGGTAAAATAGGCATTTTATAAATTTAGAATGAGTTTTATTACAAAAGACAATAAAATGGATAAATATGTGAGTTATTAAAGTTTAGAGAGGAAAATATGTAATTTCAAAATTTAGAGGGTGCAATACATAATTTTGAAGTTTTTGAGGAGTATACGTAAAATTCTCCCAAAATTAAATCTTTACATCAAATACAATAAATATGTTTTGAATCATTAGCTTTCTTTCCAAGATTTGACAAGTCTGTGCATTTCTTTTTTTTAATTTTAGTTTCAATTCAAGCAGTTGCATTCATGATCCAACTGAGGAAATCATTTCTATTGCCTGGAAAGGACCATGCATTGATGCATATACATATATATCTTCTATTTATTTTGTTTTGCCTTATATTATCGAAGAGAAACTCCGAAATAAAAAGTTTTCTCTTACTTTTTCGATTAATTAACGCGGATCCAAAACGAGAATTTGGAAACACGTAAATATCTACTTTCGGATTTTGTTGAAAGTCAAGTAATTCCAGTTTTGTAGGTGATATATATGATGATCAAATAAAGAAATCAAAGTCAAAATGATAAATTTGATTTTGCCGGATTTTTTTTTTTAATCGAAATACCGATTTACCACGGAAGCTTTTTTCTTATAAACAGATCCGTTTTTATGGAGGCAGGAGCCTCATTTGAAATTTTGGGCCACAAATGTGAGCCCAAAAAAAGAAAAGGAAAGAAAATTTAAAATTTTGGGCCACACGAAATCTGACTTCAAGTAAGCCTATTTTTTTTTTTGCCCTTTCTATTTATCATTTCTCATGTTAATGCATTTCCTCCCGTCATTTTTTTTCATAATAAAAAAAATAATAATAATAATATTAATAACCAGACCCTAAAAAAAAATTCATCCATAACCAAACTGCCCCCCAGTGCGGCGGTTTACCCCACCCCCCCTCAACCCGCCCCCCAGGGGGCGGTTTAGTTAATTTATTTATTTTTTTTAAATACCCTCCCTCCCCAAACCCCAACCCTACCCGCCCCCACAGCCCCCCCCAACCCGAACCACCCTCTCACAGCCGGAAACCGCCCAAAAATCCCGTTTTTTCGCCCCGAACGCGATATTTCGCACCTCTCAAGTGTTCCCGACCCCCTCTCTCTCTCTCTCTCTCTCTCTACCGCCCTCTCCCTCTCTCTTTCTCTCTACCTGCCACCCTCTCTCCCTCAGTCTCTCCATCAGAGTTCGTAGTCGCTGCCGCGCCATCGCTCCGATTTCATTTTCGAGTATCAAATTATTTCTTTAACTTATTTATAAATTATTTGGATTTTTTATAAATTGATTGGAATTTTGTATAAATTGTTCGAAATTGCGGGATTTATATGAAACTGTCAGAAATTGCGAGATTTGCTTGAAATTGTTGTTATTGAATTTAGTAGAAATTGATTTGAATTGTTTAGGGTTGTTAGAAATAGTTAGAAATATTTGAAAAATGGTAGAAATTTTTACAAATTGTTAGAAATTGTTAGAAATTATTAAATTGGAATTGTTAGAAATTGTTACATTGGAATTGTTAGAAATTATTTGATTGGAATTGTTAGAAATTATTTGATTCGAATTGTTAGAAATTATTATATTGGAATTGTTAGAAATTAGTTGATTTGAATTGTTAGAAATTGTTACAATTGTTAGAAATTGTTAGAAATTGTTAGAAATTATTTGTTTAACTTGTTTATAAATTATTTGTAATTTTTATAAATTTTTTGAAATTGTTTGGAGTTGTTAGAAATTAAGTAGAAATTATTTGTTTGTGAATAGAAATTGGTTATGATTGAAATTAGGTTTTAAAAATTAGATGAAAATTTGAGAAAATAACAGGGTTGAAATTTAATTGAGTGGAATTAAGTTGTACAATCTCATAGGAATTTTTAAATAGAATTGTTAAAAATTGGTGTCAGAATTTTTAAACTAGATATTTTCAAATGCAGCATGACTAGACCTCGACGTGAGCGATCACGAGATACGTCGGAGACCGGCGAGAGTTCACAGGCTCACGCCGATCCCACTGCGGAGGGTGTCGATCCATGGGATGGCGCACCACATCGTGCAGATACGTTCAGTCCTCCCTTGTGGGTCCCTCACAGACTTCACCGTGTCTCACTTACATCGATAGAGGTACGTTTCAAACAACAAATAGTTATTCAGTTCCACTGGTTTAAAACATTGATAAATGCAAGATAAGACGATGTTGACGGTGCGGCACCGCTCGCTGGAGGTACGGTATGTCGCAAATCCACTGATGGATCGGTACCTCATTAACGTCGGGTTGTACCAGCTAGGCACAATGAAACAACCACGGCGGATTGACCAGGCACTCATGTGCAGTCTCGTGGAGAGATGACGACGTGAGACCCATTCATTCCATCTCCCGGTGGGGGAGATGACAGTGACCTTATGGGGTCTGCGGATCGATGATGATCCGGTAAGGGGTGTCTCGGATCATCAGACACTCCCGACGTTGATCCCAGAGCTGTTGAGTGTGCATGTGGAGGGGGTGGCAAAGAAGCTAAAACAGAAGAATGAGGACGCTGATAAGAAGTTCTCCCAGTACTACATCAGTCTTAAGGCTCTCCGCCAATATGCCGCCGAAATTGCCATTACCCCATTGACGTCTGACGTGGAGCGTGTCAAAAGGTAATTTCTAAGTTCATTACATTACATGCTTGACTTATGTGGTATGTTAGCGCATTCGTGCTTGACTTATGTGGTACCACGATGTTTGTCGATTCTAGTGGCGACTCGGTTCCGATTATGTTCCGACTCGGTCTGCCGACCCGAAATTCCATCGAATGTGAAGTGGCAAAGGTGCTCCGACATCGACAAAAGCCCTCCATACGGTGCCATATGGGGTAGCCGCCTCCGTTATGAGAATACACCGAGGGGGGGACGGCGGGTATCTCGTACGTCTGGAATCAGCTCCAACTGTTGCACCAGGCAAACGTCGTTTGGTTCTCGTATCGGGTGTGGTACCGGGCCAGTATATTCTGTCGCTTGACGATGGAACAGAGGGATCTCGGTTTATACCGAGGTCCGGTTGTCTGTTACTGGATAGTTGAGTATCACTATCCTAATCGGGTTCCTCGTCAGTTCGGCTTCGATGCATTCATCCCGGATGACCCGATACTTGGTGAGGATGAGACGGAGAAGTTACACAAGTAAGTAATACACACTCAAATATTGATATTATTTTACAAATTGTATCTAACTAACTTATAATGCAGTACCTTCCATAAGAAGCCAGAGGTGGATTGGAGCGCCCGCCATTTAGGCCACTACAGAATTGCCCGCACGCCTGAGAACCACTTGTGGGTCCCGCCTAACCCGACAGACGTCAGTTTGGGAGCGGAACCCTGGGCATTGCGATATATGGTCTGGTACGAGCGGTGGTGCATGAATTCGGTGTACTTACAGGGCGACTACGGTGATTCTCTTCGGCGGAGAATGATGGGTGACGAAAGTAAGACCCATTTGCCATGGGGCCCGACCAGTACTCGATCGGTAAGTAATAAAGATTACTTGTAGTATTAGTTTTTTCCATGGCGAAAAAAGGTTTTCGGGCGTTCGGGTGTACTATGCTGCATCACACTGCTTCGATCGTCAAGGATTCCCAGTTCGATGGGCGCCTCATTGGCATGTTGCACGACGCTAGTGAGAATATCAACTGGCGTCAGATCAAGAAAGACTCACCAGCTCCAAACCTGCCAAATCGAGAAGGGGTCCTAATATACGACGATGACCTACCTGTAGGGTTTTCATGGTACTTAAGGCAGCGGAATTTCAAAAATTTTGACAAGAAAAGTACCAAAAGATCATTATGTATGACTAAAATTAAACCAAAATCAATTTCCAAATCAATAAGCATCATACCTTTAGTTTCTTGTCTCCAAACAAGACATGAAGATCCTTGAGATGTAGGGTTGTAGCCTCCACCTCCTTGTTGATCGATGCTAATGGTGGTTGATGCTTTGCAGCACCCTGGTGGTTGATGTGTGCGTGACCTTGAACGCCTTGTACCAAGATGAGACTCCAAAGTAGAAGTCCTCCACGGTATCCAACAAGAAATTAATTAGAAACCAAACTTTCCTCTTGCTAGAGAGTAGTAAATTGGTCGCTCCTTAATCCCTATTCTCCAAGAGAACAAGATCTTGATTCTAGGATTTGTGGGTTCTCAACACATGAGAGAAAAACAAGAAAGAGAGAGAGAGTTTTGGCAGAACTTAAACTCTCAAAAACGAATTGCCCTCTAAAGGAATGAGAGAGAGTGCATATATAGCAAATAAGGAATGTGAAATTATGTTTCCAAAATTAACTCCATGTTCTACCACATTTTTGACCACGATATAATTCGAATTAGATTCTGCTCTCTGAATAAAAGTTATAGATCGTTCTTTTACCTTTCTATCCATATGTGGTACGCTCAAAACAAACATCATCTGAGGGTGTTATGGTCAAAATACGAAACATGCGCAGCAGTTTCCAGAACTTGGTAGTCTAAATTTAGCACCACGTTCTACCACGTTTTTGAGCCTGATATATTTCTAATTTAGTTTTCTTCCAAAAATACAAAGTTCTAGATTTTTCTATCACCTTTCCAGAAAGATATAGAATGCTAAAAACGGATATCGTATTATAAATATATGGCCCAAAGAAAAAACATTGCGCAACAGCTTTTAAAAAACGTGGTAAACTATTTTGGGCTAACTTTTAATTATGGAAACAATTCTTTAAATAAACATGAGCCATAATTAACAACAGCCATTAGGCTTTTTTTATTGGGCCAAGTTTCACTTTTCTTATTTGAATTAATCAAATACAATTAATCTAATTAATTGTAGTATCATATATAATTATCCAAATAATTATATTTCTCATGTTCTAGTGGAAAAACCAATTTATTTATCATGTCATACATGTCAAATAAATTAAGGAGCATTTCTAATTAATTCCTTATTGGTGTGACCCTGTGGAATCTATGTCATTCGGCAATAGAATCTGAAACTCTTTTCGATTCCATAAATTACAAGCGACACCAAGCAATATGCATTGTAATTACCCAAATGACACAGATGATAAGTACCATACTGTATCACGATCCCTAAGCAATAATTGCCTCGTGTCAATTCCATGTCTCATGATATCATGAATAGATCCAAGGTAGGAGTGTGTCATCCTTGCAAATCTACTCGTTTCTTGATTCCAAAATAATTCAGTAATTATGATTAACTCCTTAATCATATGTGCACATACTTGTATTATTTCATCAAGGGGCCCAGTGATATCATCACTCATTATATAAGGGACATTGGTATTCTTAATAATTACTATCCCTCTACATAAGAGATACATACTGAGATAGAATCTGTATAATTGCCAGTTACGGACAACGTTGGATAATATCCACGAATATATATTCTCATGTGAGAGAAACAATCATCTCATACCTTAGAATTCCAGGACACAAATAAAACATTAATGACACAAACACAATCCATATTAAATGTTTTACTTTGGTCACGTCCAATCCCCGATCTCCACCAGGTATCATTTTGATCAGATTGACAACTCCTTATCATATGATCTGCAGAACATGATCATCATCTAATCCAAATGCTAATCTTATACCGGTAATTAATGTCCCTTGTTAATTACCAAGACTAGGGACACTTTAGAGTATTTATTAACACATGTATAGAGTTCCACAATTCCAAGTCCTCAACCTGAATGATCTATAATTAATAAAATACTCAAGAAACAAAATGATAAACATAATCATTCAATTACATAAACAAAACTTAGAAAACAATCATCCTATGATTGGCTTCTAGATCACAACACTAACACTACCACCAGCCCCCGAAAGCATTATAAGTTCAATTATTTTACCATACACGTCAATTTTGTTTTGAAAGTGTGTTCTTAATAACTTCAACTCAAATGTTGCAGAAGACAACTCGGATTGGGTGTTCCATGATTGGGTGCTCGACAACAAGAAATGGCACGCCTACTACAATAAATATAATGTGCCGGTGCAGCTTGGCGAGGTAAGCTGATTCGTCTCTGTATAAATTAAATTTTCGTTATTTTCATAAAGAAAAACTAACATTATATAACTGCAGGATGGTCACCCTATATGGTGTGCCGAACCCACTTTCACTCCGGCAGACTTTGGCCTCACCGCCACTGGTGTAGAGGATCTCACCGGAGCCACACCATCGATGCCACCCCCAGGCAGCACGACCACGAGGCTAGTGGCAGTGGGGCACAGCAGCCCACCGATGCTTAGGAGGCTGCTGCGTTTGGGACACAGCCCCCGAGCACATATACTGGGGACTGGGAGACCGATCCATGGGAGACGGGTCCATCGCAGGCTACTCAGTATGATTCATGGCCCCATTCATACCGACGATCCACGGGCACAATGCAGGAGGACATGCATGTCGATTATTCTGATTACGAGGAGGACATCCATGTAGATCATTCTTATGACGAGGATCCTCCCGAGCCACAGAGGAGGCGTGTGCATCGACAGAGGACGCGTGTGCAGCTGCCGAGGGCGTGCGGGCCGACTCCCAGATTGTCACTGTCCGGTCCTCCTCGTCGTCACTAGTTTTTTATATTTCATATTGTAGACCTGACAGTAGTATTTTTATATTTCTGTTTCTATATTTTATGTTGATTAGATGTTATTTGGTGATTTTATTCACTTTGTTTTCGTTTCTATATTTTATGTTAATCAGACGTTATTTGATTATTTTGTTCACTTATGTTTTAAACTATTCACAAATCATAAAATCCATTGTATTAAAAATATAAACAAATATTAACATAATATTACAAAATACATAAATTATAAACATAATTATAATTAATCCATCATCGTATTAAAAAAATAATAATAAGTAAACCGCCCCCCAAGGAGCGGGTTGGTCAGAGGATAAACTGCCTCATTGGGGGGCGGGTTGCTTGGGGATTAAACTGCTCCCCCGGGGGACGGTTTGGTTATGGATGAAATTTTTTTGGGAGTCTGATTATTAATATTATTTTATTTATTTTTTTGGTTATAAAAAAAAATGACGGCATTTCCTCGAGCTGAGTCATTTATCATTTCTATTGCGAGTCTGGTACTCTACTTTTGAACTTTTTATTTATTCTTCCTATAATTTTTCTACATGTGGAAATGAACTTTGAGTTCTTTAACTAATTAGATATAATTGAGCCACTTTTGGTACGAATTTTTGTAACATATATGAATTCAGACGAAACCCTTTTGTAGGATATAACTGTTATTCTAAAACTATCCATTTATTTGTTTTGAAATTCGTGTATACAAAATAACTGTTTTTGAAATTCTGCATTCCAAAAAAAGAAGGGGTGGATTTGGTGGTAATCACAGCAGATTTATTTCCCCTTTTTGTTACATGTGTAGAAATTTAGTCGCAATGATTATAGAAAATATTTGATTAACACTGCCACATAAAATCTCGAAGGAGCCTGTAGAGTGGACAAAACGTGCCGTGTCATGCCGTTCCGTGACTAACACGCTATGACTGTAGTCTCGTGCCGTGCAGTGACTAAAATGTGGAGGGGTGGTCACGGCAGGCGAGTCACGCCGTGACTCCCGTGTCGTGACTATTCGCGTGCCGTGTCCAAAAGTAACTGGTCACGTTTCTCACATTTAACTATTTTTTCATAATTTAGATTAGTTTATTCAAGATTCATCATTTGATCAAGACTTATCGATTCTAATTACACGTGACTCGCGTGACCACGTGCCGTGCCGTGATCAGATTTTTCGCATGACGTGCCGTGTGAAATTTTCAAAAGATAGTCACGGCACGCGAAGATCACGGCACACGAACAGTAATACGTGCCGTGCCGTTCCGTATTGTAACCGTTCCGTTCCGTGACGGAACCGGCTCCGTCGTGTCATTTTTTCCAAGCCTGCCTGACGTGATATGAGAATTACACTCGATGGCGTCGTCGGAAATCCGAATTTAAAGAGAGAGAAACTGCGATCTGCTCTGAAGCCTCTTCTAGAATGAATTAATATCTCAGAGATCTCACGTCACCTGTATTGTATCTAGGGGTGAAAACGGGTCGGATATTATCCGTCCATATTCGGTCACCATCAGATTGTGACTCGCTACATAAATTATCACAGAATTTGTAACTAAACTGAAATTACGGATCTGAGGGAGAGGAAACTGAATTCGCATCCTCTGAGATATCTCAAAATTTGCGTGACTTTTTCGAATATCTCAATCGTTGAAATACGTTCTGCACGAATCTCAAAGCTAAAATAATACTGCCCCGCTACGTTCCCCCGAATAGGCACCGGACACGTCTGTCACGCAAAAATTGAGATATCTCAGAGGATATGCTCCCGAGGAAACTGACGTCCACCGAAAGTAGGCCCCACATGAGGTCACTGAGTCAATGCATCTTGCCGAACAGGAACAACCAAAAAACTTCAGATCCCCTAAAGTGATCCAAAATTTGAATTCTGGTACGGACCTTACGATCTTCCCTGCAATGGCCCGTCCATTCCCAAAATTTCTGATCGGACGGTGCTGATCCAAACATAAAATTTAGACTACTTTAGGAACTCCGTACCCATACCAAATGCTCTCCCCTTCCAAATGTGGCATAGTACCATCATCTTCTCCCAGAAGCAACACACACACACAAAACACATCTTCGTTCTGTGTTGCACACACGCACACACAGAGAGAGAGAGAGAGAGAGACGGCCATGGAGGATGGAGCGGATCTCTTTCTCTCTCTACCAGACGACGCTCTTGCTCTCATCGCGGCGCACCTGGGCCACCCGCGCCACCTCTTAGCCCTCTCTCTCTCCTCGCGTCGCCTCTACCACCCCCTCCTCTCGTCCCCTTCCACGTGGCTCTCCCTCACCTCGTCTAACCCAGGTTCCATCTCTCCCTCGAAGCTCCACTCATGGCACTCCCTCTCCTCACTCTCCTACCCCTCCCTCTGTCGCTTCGTTTTCACCGCCTCTCGCCTTCTCTCGCTCTGGGCCCACCAGAATCCCGAGTTAGGCAATCTCGTCTTCCCAATTTGGGGCTTTGTGTCTCTTGTTTTCGTACGGATCATACCACAGGAGGTGTCGAAGAATCTGGCTTTCTCTCCGGTGATGGAGATTCACTGTGATGGAGATGGCGCGCCTTCTCTGTTCTTTTTACATGGACAGGCTGGTTTGATTCACGCTGGATCGATTTTCTCTGTCATTCCTTCTGATCCTACTGTTCTCTTGCTCGAAGCTAATTTCTCCCCTAATTCCAGTAAGCCTTCGTTTCTAATTTCAGTATGTTGTTTATAATTCCAGTAATTTTATATTTAGTATGGTTTGTTACATGCCTGATTTCCCCATTAGAAGATTTATAGAGTAGTTCTCCATCATTTAGACTCTTTAAATTTTACATAAAACAGGCCTAAAATCAAGCTTATTTGGGAAACTGGCATTCGGTGATAGGAGGAGGTTGCTTGATTTTTTGTCTTCAAAATCAGCAATGAAACTCCCTTTCGATCTAGGATCTGCCCCAGTTTTCCCTCGATGTGATGATGACTTCAACATTCTATCCAGAAGGAGAGAAGAGCTAATCTCGATGCATAAGGCAATAACAGGCGGTATGATAGATTGTGCCATTGTTGAATCATCTCCTTGTTCTTCAAGTCTGAGTCGCAATAGATCTTTTGATGGGGATGGAAAGAAAAAAACAATCTCTTCATATGTGAAAGATGGGATCAAGCAACTCATCGGAAGAAGCATTCCCTCCAGGAGCAACACTAATGGAGAAAACAAGCATTTGCTGTTGAATGAATTTTTAAAAATGGGCAATGGGGATTCGATAGGGCTAAGTCTCAGAGCTATCCATACACGTGTTACATCGTACCGGTCATGGCCTAACATGCATGAGAACCGTTTTGCATTGTACAAGCTGCCTCTAAACGGACCTGAATCTGGTAAGGAATTCTCGGGTCTATGGGGTGGTTCTTTCGGCTGGCCCCCCGCTTTACTGGGTCAAGACAAACCCGGTAAAGCCCTGTTTCTGTTGCTCCTCTCCTATGAAGAAAGTGATGCGGGTTTGGTTTTAGTTGGTACAAAGGTTTTAGAAGGAACTCACTATGTATTACACCCAAATGGATCGTCTATGTTTATTGCTAAAATGGAGGAGCCTTCAACTGACACCTTCCCTTGGGAAATGGAGATGAGGGTTAGTTGCACCTTCTCAGGGGAGGGAATTTCAAGCGGTTACGGGTTTCGGTACCCAGGTTCCAAACCCGGTTCATTGTTTTCTTTGTGTAATGGGTTGCTTGCTTTTGTGTGGAGGGAATCTAAAGCAGTGCTTGCACTGGAGAGGATCAACCTCTCTGAAATGGTGACACAAGGGGAGCAGGTCCCTGCATTGCCAGCTGTCTCTAATTTCACATACTTGACAAAGTCTTATTCAAATGTTTTCACAGGATTTCAGAGCAATTTGTGTGACACATCTACACCAAGGTATGTATATAGGTGGTATTACCAGATTGCAATCTTACCAGGTTGAGTGAATCTGTATGGTAGAAAACCAGTTGTGTTCTTGCATTTGTCAGGTAATCCTAGTCATTTTTGTGTAATAACTTTCCTTGAGCACTAAAATGGCAATAAATAAACAGTTGTTAGGATTTATAGGTCAGGCCACTGGTAAAACCAAATGCAATTCATTGTAATAGGAAAATAGAAACTGTAAATGCTTTCGGCTTTGTAATTTTAAGACTGTTATCTTCTTTAATAAAACTGATAGCTTAGCTACTTTCTTCAAAAATAAAAACAAAGAAAGAGAGAGAGAGAGAGTCAATCTGAAAAGAGGGGCAATCTACTTCTCTTCTTTATCCTTTTCCTTTGCTACATTTTTTAGTGATGTTTGATTAACTTCTCTAAGCGCTTTTCAGGTGATCTGGTATTTCAGAGCGTAAGCGTGGTTTAGTAGAAGGAATGTGGCCCTTTTGGGAGGGAAGAGGCAGATGTACAGGACGTAAAAGATGAAAAGATAGTTTCCATCTTATGAGTTTTGGTTTCTACTTTTAGGCAAAAGGTTACAATATCTTGTGAAATAAGATTTAATGGGAAAAGTGAGTGAGATATTTGTTGTGTGAAAATTATTATTTATTAGTCCTTTTCTAATGACAATGATTAGCAGATGTACAAGTTAAGCTGCAAATAAGATCAACTCGTTTTGATAGAAAATCAGATAAATGCACATCCAAGTTAGCACAATAATGATTTTGCAAGGCATCCTTCTTTCATGTTTTTTTTTATTTGTCGGTTGATATAATATAATAATAGGCAGGGTCTGTTTAGTTTATTGCAATGAATTTTGAATTATAATACTATTTGAATATGTGCCACCTGTTGTATCTTTTAATCAAACACTTAAACCAGTTAATTAAATGGTAGATACTAATTATGCGCATGGCTGTTCTATTTACATAAACTTGTTATGGATATAGAAGAATATTCTTCTTTATACCTTTTTCAGTTATAGGCCGATTGTCATGGATAAGATTCAATGAATCTAGATGTGACAACTCGTCTTTTGATTTCTACGACCCTTTAAAATACACAGATTGCCTCGCCGGCAAAATACATATATATTTTTTATTTAATTTTTTAATTCAATGCATGTCTCATTTCCCGTATTAGGCTGTGGCCCAAGGTGGAACAAGGGCTTAGTTCTCTTATTCCATCAAATAGGTATCAAATAGGTATTAATTGAGTTGGACTAAGATGATATAAGTTGATTTTTAGACCGGTCTAAATTAAACCAGTAATTTAATTTTATTGCAAGTTGTGACTTAATTCGAATGATTATAATAATATATTACTAGTATATAATTAGTATATTATTATTTATTATTATTAGTATATAATTATATAATTAATTTTTTATATTGTTAATGTATTAAATAATTATTATAAAAATATTATATAATTAGCTACTAATAATTATTATTAATATATAATTAGTGTGTTATATTGTTAATGTATTAAAAATTATTATAATAATATTATAATATATTATAGGTATTATTAATATATAAATATTATATAATTAGTATCTTGTTCTTAATATGTAATTATATAGTTAATATATTATATTGTTAATATATTAAATAGTTATTATAATAATATTATAATATCTTATAGTTATTATTAATATATAATTAGGGATGAGCTTTAGTGAGTTGCCAAGTAAAACAACTTTTTACTTCACGTTCGTATTCTAATTTGAAAATCCAAACAACCGATCCGAACCGCTCAATATTTTCTTCAAATTGAAATGTGCTTGAAGACTAAATTTTACATTTTTTGGAATATTTTTACTATTTATTAAGTTATTTTGAAAATCGCAGATCCAGGTGAACAGTAAAAAAAATAGTAAAAATTTTTAGACCATTGGATCAGCGATTTTCAAAGTGGCTTAATAAATAGTAAAAAAATTCAAAAAAAATGTAAAATTTGGTCTCCAAACACATTTCAATATGGAGAACATATTGAGCGGTTCGGATCAGTTGTTTGGATTTTCAAAATAAAAATATGAGCATGAAGTAAAAATGACATCTTACTTTGCAACTCACCATAGCCCATCCCATATAATTATATAATTAATATATTAAATAATAAATATAATAATATTCTAATATATTATATTTATTATTAATATATTAATATTATATAATTAGTATCTTATTATTAATAATTAACCAACTTAGGATTACAAAACTTTAGTGCTCTATCAATTCTAACCAAACAAAGAATATCTTAGGTCATGATTTAAATTTAGACCTCAATCAAATATGAATAATTTAGATATGTCTAAGTTGAAATAATTATGAATGGAAGGACTTGTCAATTTTTTTTAATAGGGACATGGAGCCACCTTTATCAAAGAAAACGAGACATGTGGCAAATTAAGATCGTTTTCTATTTCATTTTATTAGAGATTCCCTTTCCTAGGGGGTTTCAGGGGATTCTTTTCTGATGCAACTACTTATTTTTAGAATTTTTCAAGGGGTGCTTTTCTGATGCAACTGCTGGTCTAGAGATTTCCTCTCTTTGGTTAATATTTACTTTTGCTTTCTTAAAGATACCAGTTTGTCTGTTTTGCCAAGAACTTTTAAATATATATATATATATATATAGGACTCGGCTACGGTGCTACGCGTAGCATAGAGACTTCCATGCAATGGCTCAAAATTTGTGTTTTCAAAATTCTAATGGTCGATCCGAACCGTTAGATGTGTTCTCCATATTGAAATGTGCTTGGAGACCAAATTTTACATTTTTTGAAATTTTTTTACTATTTATTAAACCACTTTGAAAATCGCTAATCCAATGGTGGCTTACCCAAACAATGAAACCGTTGGATCAGCAATTTTCAAAGTGGTTTAATAAATAGTAAAAAAAATCCAAAAAATGTAAAATTTGGTCTCCAAGCACATTTCAATATAGAGAACACATCTAACGGTTCGGATCGACCATTAGAATTTTAAAAACACAAATTTTGAGTCATTGCACGGAGGTCTTCTATGCTACGCGTAGCATATTAACACAAATTTGTGAGTCAATATGAAAGTTTAAAATTGAAGATGTGATCTTGACTTTAGTTAAAGAGTAGGTTTCAAATATCTTTATATTTTTCTTGTTTCATTCGTAACTCGCATTTTTATCATTGTTTTTAAAGTCCAAACAGTCAATCCGAATTATTCAATATGATGTCCTTATTAAAAATATGTTTGATATCAAATTTCATTTTTTTTGTAAAAGTTTTTTACTATTATTTTTAAAAATGTATAAAATTATTGTTTAGTAGAAGATCTGGACCACCAAAAAGAATGATTTTGTATTCATCTAAAAAATAGTAAAGATTTTTTGAAATATATAAAATTTGGTCACCAAACACATTTTAATATAGAGATCTTGAGCGATTTGAATTGATTGTTTGGACTTTGAAAATGAAAATAAAAATATCAGACATGAATATAAGAAACTGAACCATCTAAACACTTTTAAATAAATATAAAAAATATAAAGGTCAAATTGGTAATATGTATTTATGGGGTGACAAAGTCACACCTGAGCTTCCTTTCAATGCGTCCTTGAAAATAAATACATCAAAGAAGAATATAAATATAAAGGGAAAATATTTTGAAAAGTTAGTTTTCAAGCTCGTATTAAAAAAAAAATTAGTCTTGCGACAATAAAATCGACACAAAAATTAAAAATTTTAAGAAATCTAAAGAAGAAATTTGAAAAACTGAAATTAAAGGTCAGGGCTGCAAATCCCAGGTCCAAATCTGCTATTTTTTTTTAAATAGTAGAACCATACTTTTTCATCATCCAACTGTTTAAATTTTTTTTATGCGCTAATTTCTTAAAAATTTTAAATTTTAAGAAATCTAAAGGAGAAATCTGAAAATTGAAAAGATCAGGTCTGCAAATTCTGAGTCCATATCTGCTATTTTCTTATAAAAGTAGAAACCTGTTTTTCTTCATCCAACCGTTTAAATTTTTTTATGTGCTAATTTTGACAAAAATCAACAATTAGATAGATAAGAAAAAGCAAATTCCTACTTTTTAAAAAGAAAAGCAGCAGATAATATTCCGCAAATTCCAAACCAGATGCTTTATTTTTGAATTTTGACTGAAGCATTTCAGCAAGTTCCAAACCATATGCTTTATCCTTGACCGAAGAACCATTTATGGTTTTTTATTTTTTAAGCAAAGAAGAATATTCCTGAAAAGTCAGTATCTACAAACAACCCTGACCCCAGATTTGGCTCAACTTTAGCGGATCAGGATCCAATAAAGTGATTTAAAATTTGAGTTTGGATTCGGACTCTCTGATGACAATCCGATTCAATTTGGCTCAAGTTAAAATTCACCGAATATCTTTAATATTCATAATCGGACAATCCGGATCCAAACTCGAGCTTAGCACCCACGACCTCTATCTTTGGTTTCTAATTAATTTCTTGGTGGATACTGTGAATAAATTCTACTTTGAAGTCTTAACTTGATGCAAGGCACTGCAAGACATCAATCACTATTAACATCGAAAAAGAGGTGAAGGATCTTCAACCCTACATCTTGAGAATCTTATTTTCTTGTTTGGAGACAAGAAACAAAATATATGATGTTTATTTATTTGGAAATTAATTTTCATTTGATTTTAGTCACACATGATGATTTTTTAGTACTTTTTTTGTCAAAAGTTTTGAAATTTTGCTACTTTAAGTACCATGAACACCCAACAATTTTTGTATTAAAATATTAGAAATATTTTTTTATATTTCTTTGAGAATAGATAAATTAATATATAATTTGATTTATTAGATAGACTGTAACAAATAACCCGGATCAATATTTTTCAGACTAGATTTTTCGTGACTGTAAGAAAAATTAAAATATTTCTATGTGTTGTTGAAAAAAAAATAAAAATGTTTTGAATATGAGTTGTTGATTCCAGTTCAAAAGTCACTTATAGATAAATGCAGACAATATTGTGATGTTTCTAGTACATTTAATTTTTAAGATTTAGTATCTATTTTGAAAAAAAAATGATTACATCTGACAAAAGTTAGATTAAATGTTTATTTTTTCAAAAGTAGAAAGACCACAATATTTTCTATATTTACCTATAAATGACTTTTGAACTAAGATCAATAACTCAGATTCAAAGTATTTTTAATTTTTTTTTCCAATAACACAAAGAAATATTTTAATTTTTCTTACAGCAGCGAAAAATCCAGTCTGAAAAATATTGATCCGGGTTATTTGTTGCAGTCTTTCTAGTAAATCAAATTATATAATATTTTATCTATTTTTAAAGAAATATAAAAAATATTTCTATTTTAATACAAAAAATAAATAAATTTAAAACCGGCAAAAAAAATGGTTGGTTTTGAAAAAGGTTGTTAATTGACTAATTTTTTGGCCAGTTTGAATATTTTTATAATTACTAAAAAAATGGTGGCCACATTTAGAATTTTTTATTTAATTAATAAAATGTTGGTTTTTTCGTAAAGTGCAAGCTGGACTATTTGACTATTGTCCTTATCTAACCATGTGCGCTATTAAAAGCTTGGCAGTGAGCTACCAGCATCCCAATGCATGTGCTTGCTGCTGGTAAGCATAGTGACAATTCAATAATTCGTGAAAAAGTTCGACGAAGTAAAAAATTTGTAATTCGGATATAATTCAGTACAATAAGAAAGTAAAAAAAAAAAAATTAGCAAAAAAAAAAATTAGCAAAAAAATAAAATAAACAAAAGATAAATCACACGAATTGTTGCACAGCCAAAGCCACAGACAAAAGTTGAGTTGTCTCAACTTCTCTCCCACGTGGTGGGCCCCATATTCACCTAAAAATTCAAATTTAGTCTCAACCACGTGACAGCCCTGCACCCCTCAGCACGAATTATAGAGCAAAATTTCCACAGATGCATGAATCACGGAACAAAATTTCCATCACGCATGGATCACAGAGCAGAATTTTTTTTACAGATCAACGAGTTATTTGAATAAAACGCGTTTTTATCGCGAATAATTCGTGATTCGCGTTTTATTCGCGAATTATTCGGTCAACGTTTTATATGCGGTTCGGTACAGCAAACTCAGAAAAACGTTTTAAACCCAAATAAAACGCATTTTAAACGCGTACCATGTCACTGTGCTGGTAAGTGGTAACCAAATCATTCTCACATTATGTTATCTATAAAGACCCACAAAGAGAAAATAATAGCCTAATAGGCATTAATACAGGAGATATAGTAAAATTACTTTGCTTCATGCAATTTAGTAATTATAATTCACTGGTTATTTAGGGTATGTTTGGATGGAGTAAGAATAGCTAGAATAGCAAGCTATTCAAGAATAGCAAGCTATTCGGAATAGCAATGTGCATCCAAACGACATTTTTGCTAGCAGCTATTCTCTATTCCTACAAAAACATGGAATAGCATTTGTTGGTTTCAATATTAATACTAATCTAATATTTAAACTAATATTATATTACATTTAATATTTAAATTAATATTATATTGTATTATATTTAATCTAATATTTTATTTAATACTAATATAATATTTAAAATAATATTATATTATATTTAATATTTAAAATAATATTATATTATATTATATTTAATCTAATAATTTATTCAATACTAATTTAATATTTAAAATAATATTATATTACATTTAATAATTAAATAATATTATATTATATTATATTTCAAAAAATATTATATTAAATTTAATAATTAAATTAATATTATATTACATTTAATATAATATTTAAACTAATATTATATTACATTTAATCTAATATTTAAACAAATATTATATTACATTTAATATTTAAAATAATATTATATTATATTATATTATATTTAATCTAATATTTTATTTAATACTAATCTAATTTTAAAATAATATTATATTACATTTAATATTTAAACTAATATTATATTAGATTTAATATTTAAACTAATATTATATTATATTTAATATAATATTTTATTTAATAATAATCTAATATTTAAAATAATATTATATTACATTTAATCTAATATTTTATTTAATACTAATCTAATTTTTAAAATAATATTATATTACATTTAATATTTAAACTAAAATTATATTACATTTAATATTTAAACTAATATTATATTACATTTAATAGAATATTTTATTTAATACTAATCTAATATTTAAAATAATATTATATTACATTTAATCTAATATTTTATTTAATACAAATCTAATTTTTAAAATAATATTATATTACCTTTAATATTTAAACTAATATTATATTATATTTAAAAAATATTTTATTTAATACTAATCTAATATTTAAAATAATATTATATTACATTTAATATTTGAATTAATATTATATTGTATTATATTTAATAAATATTTTATTTAATACTAATCTAATATTTAAAATAATATTATATTACATTTAATATTTGAATTAATATTATATTGTATTATATTTAATCTTACACATAAATTATTAAACAGTAGCTATTCTCTCCAAACTCTATTCCAAATATGCAATTCAAACAACTTTTTCACCATTCTGAATAGAACTGTTCTTAAACAATAGCTATTTTTATTTACTATTCTAAACAGTAGCTATTCTAACTATTCTAGAGTTCATCCAAACATACTCTTAAAGAATAAGATTTAAAGGCTGATCAATTGAAGATCTCTTCTTTTTAGCTTGCTTGTGTTCTCCATACAAGTATGAGGCAAGCCCCCATAATGCGAGCACGAGAGCGACTCCTTTTTCGCTACTGAATCCCTCGTGAAGAAAAATGACTCCGAGAATTTCGATCACGGGGATGAACACGGCGACAATTATTGCGGCTAGAAGGGTATTGACACAGAAGATCACACCTACTGTCCCCAAGAAAAACAGCTGCCAGAAGATGGCGTTCCATGTTAGCACCGTGTAGTACAGCGTCTCTCCTAGACCAAAGTTCTTTGCTTCTTTTGGTATTGCCTGATCCAAGTAGAATTTAGCATTATTTCATGTATGATGTAATTAATATTGTTGAAATAAATTTGTTTGATTGGAATTTAACATTCCTTTTTTATGGGTCTTAATTAAATAAGTTCTCAACATTTTTGGTGGGTTTCTAGCAGAAAATTAATTCATGTCACCCTCAATTGGAAAATGTATGGAAAACGTAAAAAGTACCAGTATAAGCATATAAAACAAGTTTTTCCCTTTCAGTAGTGATATAGTCAAAGATAATATTCTCTCTAGCATGAAAATGGGAAAAGTACAAAAGAAAAACAAATATGCATGGCGAATATATCCTCTTAACTAGCTTTTTCTATATAGGCACTACACTAGCTAGGCATTTATCACAAACGGCGAGTGGATATTTTCTATTTGTCAATAAATTTTAATTAAGCAATACAGATGAAAGTTGCATATTTAGGATTTTCTATTTGTTAATAGATTTTAAGCAAATAAGCAATACAAATGAAAATTGCATATTTAGGATTTTCTATTTATTAATAGATTATCATCTTAAAAGGCGTATTTGACTATTATTAATTGAAGAAAGGGCAAGTGGTTAGTGGCTTAGTGGTTTAGTGCTCCTACATTCACTAATTGTAGAAAAAAGTTTTAATATCCGATGGACAAAAATATATCATAACACAAAAAAGGGGGAGGGAGAGGTGTCCGATGCCCATCGGACCAAACTCGGTTCAATGGGATCCACTTCAAGCTCTGTGCGTATCACTTTAATATACGTGCTGTTTGCTTTAATATCCATGCGTACAAATCTTGAAATTGATCGGACGGCAAAAACCAGCCATCGAACCGAATTTGGTCCGATGGGTATCGGACACCCCCCCTCTCCCAAAAGAGGGGCCGGGTTAAGATAGAAATATGATCATAATTAAATCAAATGAAACACCCCAAGGTGTCAATCTTTACCTGAAAATCCTTGTTGATAGCCATGCCGATTGCACAAAACACAGTGGCTGATGCAGCCATGACAAATTGCATCTCCATGACAAGTGTATAAGTGACCTCACAGCTCGACTTCCTGTAAGTGAGCTCTACAAGCGGCAGCACTAGCCCGTATAGTGCCGCCGTAGCAACCATGAGAAAGAACCCCATGTAGTACTGCTTGTCAGTAACCCCCTTTGGCCTGTCTGAGCTGCCGTGGAGACCCAGGATCACAGCTCCTGTAATTTTTCAAATTTAAGTGATAATTTTGATCAAGGTAATTGGTTGTTGTAATTATTTGATCATCAGTCTGGGATAAAAATTATGCACCCCATGTATATATGGCATATATAAGAGGATCAATTGTTGGTTAATTATAGTACCAGTAGTTAGCAAAGCTATGGAGTTTATGGTGAAGACAGTGAACCGTTGTTTGACGATGAGAAAAGCGAAGAAGGCGGTGAAAGAAAGATGCGTCGAGAGCAATATGGCGGAGGTGGAAACTGGCAGAAACGAGAGCCCGTATGCATATAAATAGTCATCGATACCCGTTAAAAGTCCAAGCCCGATACACGCTAAGAAGAGGCATGGAGTAATGAAAAATACTGGCGCTGAATGAGAGCGGCGCCAGCGGTAGAGGTAATTGAGGAACAGAGGAAGCAGAAGAATGGGAAAACCTGCGGTTTCGAGGAAACTGGAGAGCCAATTTCGATGGCCTCCGTGACGAAAATAGAGACGGGATGTTAGTGGGCCCCCGGTGTCGCCGAGCCCTAGTAAGACACAGTTTAGAGCTATGAGAAACCGCTTGATGCTTTTGTTTGCTTGGAGATGGCCGTTGCCATTGTTTTCTTGCCTCTCCGTTTCCATGTTGGAGTTTTTTTTTTTTTTTAATTCTGATTTTAATCTTATTGCAGAGAGTAACACGGATGAAATATTTATTAAAATAAATATATGGGGGCAAAGAGTGATCTGAGACTGGCAGACGCAGAATTTAATTTTGAGTGCAGGAACCGGATTCAAACTCAACCGATGTTAGATAAAAGATTAAAAATAACATATTCTTACATAATAAAAACAAATAAAATAATATCGCTTTATATATTAAAAAACAAGAAAAACAAGAAAATTGGTCCGAATCTATTAAACTAGTCCGGTGGAGTTTCTATTTCTAAAGAGCATTAAAATAATTTTTAAATAGAGACAAAGTGGTACTGGATTTATCTAAATTTCAAAATATAGGGGGAGAGGTCTCCTGGTTCAAGGTGAGTCCGCCCCTAATATGAGACAACATGATACTTGTAACAGTGTTGTAAAAAACGGCCTTAACGGCCCATTAATCGACCGTTTAAACGGAAACGGTGGTCACACCGTTACGCACATGGTTAACGGACAGCTGTTTGCGGTTTCGAACGTTTAATCGACTGTTTTTCCAATTAATCGGCTGTTTTCCGTTTAATCGGTCGTTTATTCCCGTTTTTTTTTTTTCCGGTTATTCTAGTAAAAATTTATTTTTCACATTATTTTTTTTTTTATAATAGTGTGTGATAATAAGATTTATAAATCATGTATTGTAGTTTTATTTGTGCTTGAATATACATCCAATATTTTTTACATATGTTTTTTTTTTTCTTTTTACTTATTTTGTGTTTATGTGTTACGAAGAAATAAGCATAGTGTCATGTTATAATAATAAAACTAACTTAAATTAAATTTATTTTATAAGTTTAATGAGTTAAATAAATTATCTTTAATAAATTATGATATATATACATAAATTTAATAAAAACGTTAAATTGTCCTCATAATTCCGATTAATCGACCGCATACCGATTAATTGCTTGACGGTACCCTGTCCGTCCGACGACCGCATATCGTTATTTACAACACTAGTTTGTAACCAATACGATTTATTTGTGCATTTTTTTAACATTTAAGCCTGACAAGGGGATAAAGATTTTAACAGAGCAGGTTTGGCTTCATACAGTGCACAAATCTTATGCAGTGTTGTTTTGATTCTAGATTTGTGTGCATGAAGCCAATGCTACTCTTTTAAAACCTTCCCCCCTGACAAGTACCAATTGTGAAAATAAGTCCACAGGGTCCCGGAGAAAAAAAGCCTGAAAAGTACCAATCGAGATTTGAAGAACGCAAGTTATTTTAATAAAGGTCCATGGGCTAAGAGCCTGTGATCCTATTTCAATACATGGGCTAAGAGCCTGTGATCCTATTTCAATACATGGGCTAAGAGCCTGTGATCGGCAATAATTTTAGTATTGAAAGTACATAATTAATCATAAAATTAAATTCAGGAAAAACCTACTCTAGATAATTTTCATTAATATTAATATTACATGATCAAAATTGCTTCTGGGATTTTATGTGACCAATTTAGGGGTTAACAGGGTGCACGTCCCATTTTCAATTGAGAAGGAATCCATAATCATAATATTTTGTTGAGCGTCAAGGATAATTTTAACAGTTTGACTATATAATTCTTAGTAAGAGATAAGCTGAGATTTTTTTTAATAATTTAACTAGAATTAACATAAAACTAATTACATGAGGGATAAAAGGTTGCAAGAGTTGAGAGGTGAATACAATAAATTTAAATCTTTAGAAAAAATATTTGCATATAATTGTCAAGGCCTTAAGGGTATATAAAAAAATTATCCCTTATTTATTTCATGCTTCCAAAAACTCAACTTATACAAGGTCTTATTAGAAGAAACATTTTTAAATCCTACAAATTGAATGAATTTCAACTATAATTACTAATGTAATCAATTACTTAATGTAGACATATAACGAAGGCCTTCCTCAAAATAATTTGTAAACATATCTATCTCATATTGTGAAAAGTACAATCCAATCTCAACACCGCCTTCTTCTTCTTCTTCTTCTCTGCTTTGTGCTACAGCCATAGCACCTGAGTATGAAATCGATACAATATCAACCTTTGACGGCTTCCCCCACCCGAAATTGACATCATAAACCTTAAACCTGTGTGAACCTGAACATCCAAATGGCTTCTTACTTACAATCTCCAAAACAGCCTTCCTCCAATCTTTCGCATTTTGTATCCCAACTCTCTTCGCTTCGTCAAAGACCTTACCAATAGCCTGACATGCTTGAAAAAACCCGTTCGGACCAATAAGATCTTTAACTTTGGCCCGTACAATGCTCGGTCCAATGCAATTTCCAAAGTAGTTCTCTGGAACCGGTGGTTGAAACCATTGTCGATGGTCAATTGCAAACACACAATATGCATCTTCATTTTCAGATATAGTTGATTTGGCTTTTACATACCCAACCCATACAAAGGCATAGGTGACGACCACTGTTGAACAGCGCACCGTCACATTTCTCTTCTTTGCTTCACGTAGTAGTACTTGTCGAAGCAACTGTATGCGCTCTCGGTTTAGTTTATAGGAGGCAATAAACATTTGATGGTCAGGTTGTGAATTATTCAAATTGATATTTGTTGAAGTACCATTCAATGCAGTTGTATATATTGAATTGGGGACATGAATAATTGACCGATCAAACTCAACTCTGACAGGAGTTGGTGCCGGTATCACCTTGGAATTGCTCGTGCAACAAATCGTGGCCCACGTGCACATGAAATTTACAAAGCCACTCCCGTCACATGCCGAGTGGTGCACTGAAGTCCCAATTACCAGCCCATGATAGGGAAACAAGGTAACCTGTATTGCAAGGACAGGCTGTCGCTCATCGGATTCATTCTTGCTCAAACGAGGCACCAACTCTTTGAGCTTGGATATATCCCTTGGATGGTCACCAGAAAGCTCATCAAATAGATCAGATTCGACCACGGTAAACAAAACGTAATCACAATCAACATAGTGGATCTCATACTTGTTGGTTGTTTCAGGTGCCAATCGGATGTTGCCGGCTAAAGGGAAAAAAGATTGGAGAGCGAGGGAGAGAGAGTATTTGAGGTTAGGAAGACATGAGGATGTGAAATGTGAGGTGGAATGCTGGAAAGAGTAGAAGAAGAGGCGCTCCACCGGTGGAAAGTTCAGCCACCTCACATCGAAGAAGGTTAATGGGATAGAGGTCTCCGGCACTGATCCGGCAGGTGGAGAGACTTGGCAGGATTCTATGATCTTAGGTGCAGAAGGCGCCATGTCTTTTTCAATGTTTACTTGCTCTCTCTTTTATTTGTGAATAATAGGGTGCATGTCGTACTCTTTTAACTTAGTGCTGCCGTTGTCACATTATTTCATTTAAAAATGACTTTCAGTTTAAAATGACATAAAATCAGGGACAGGATCTGCAATGTTTCTACTCTAGCTAGTGGAAAATACTTTCGGAATCTTTTTTCAGTGATTTGCTTTTCACGCGTAAAGAAGGGAGCTGAAGAATTTAATGAGAGTGCAATCTGGTCAAGAATGAAATCTGGGTGATTTAATACGAATCAAATTAATCGGAGAGAGATTTTGACGTGTCATCAGTCATCCTCTTTTACTTTCCTCGCATTAATTCCTACAAGATTTTTTGTGCACATGAATTCTTATCATTTGCACTTTAAATCTGCAACAAAGGAATTAATTGCGCATATCTCTTGACCAAACAGGGGTTTCAATAAAGCAGAGGTGGAATATAAACAACCGGAGAAGAACCGTGGTAATGAACTCCATGGCAAATTCGGTTTGGACAGCTGGAGTCTGGACGATATGGAGAAAAAAGAACAAAGTTTCTTTTCAAATAAGCGGAAACCGCTGGATATACTAATCAATGTTACGACAGGGGAAGTTAATCTGTGGGCACATTATGGGTGAGAAAGGGGGCAAGTCAAGGGATATACTGACCAATGTTTGTGTCCTTCTGTCGACTATTTTTACAAGTTGATGTAATTATTTATTGTACTGAGTTGTGGGCGGATTACTTACTTGAATAATTAATTCTTGTAATTAAATATTTTTTTATCAATATATTGTTTGCGGTTAAGCCGCCAACCTTAAAAATATAAATAAAAAAATAAAATTGTAGCTTATCTCACTTCCTCAAGTTTAAATCATTATGGAAAACAATACTAGAAGTTCATGGCCGGTGTCTAATTAATCTAATTTACCATAGATTTCTTGAAAATAAAAATGTTAAAACACAAAGTCCAGAAATTTTGCAAGAAAACCGAATAATTTTATGCAAAATCAATCAAAGCGCTTGGGTAGTTCTTGTTCACACCACACATAAACAACCAAGTCAATCTTTGATTATACCGTTTTGAATGATCGACATTAAAAATTATTTATTTTCATATCATGGATTTGAAAATAGAGGCGTGATGTTAGTGGGCCTCCAGTGTCGCCGAGCCATATTAAATAGTAATTAAGACGCAGTTTAGAGCTACGAGGAACCGGCATCATTGATGCTTTTGTTTGATTGGAGATAGCTGTTGCCATTGTTTTCCTACCTCTCCATTTCCATGTAGTAGTAGTTTTAAACTTTTAATCTGTTTTTGTTTTCTTGTTGCAGACAGTCACATGGATAAATTTTTTTTTAAACAAATATCTTTGGCAAAGAGTGATCTGAGACAAACTTGATGCTTGTAATTAATCAAAATGAGTAGAATGGGAAAAATAGTACGGTGGAGCCGGTTCCGTCATAGAACGGCACGATATATATATATATATATATATATATATATAGATGGACTATGGTACTATATGGAGTAAAATGCCTCGGTACTTTACGCTATATCTCTATTTTAAAAATCCAAACATCCGATCCGAACCGTTGAACATGTTCTTCATATTGAAATGCGCTTGGAGACTAAATTTTACATTTTTTGGAATTTTTTTGCTATTTATTAAGCTACTTTGAAAATCTCAGATCTGCTGTGAACAGTAAAAAACAGTAAAAATTTCTGGACCATTGGATCTGAGATTTTCAAAGTGGCTTAATAAATAGCAAAAAAATTCCAAAAAATGTAAAATTTGGTCTCCAAACACATTTCAATATGAAGAACATGTTCAACGTTCGGATCGGGTGTTTGAATTTTTAAAATGGAGATATAGTGCCGTAGAGCACCGAGCCATGGTACTCTATAGAGTACCATAGCCCAACTCTATATATATATCAGTTATGTTGTGATTTGCGTATTTTGTGTTGTGATCATTCACGTGTCATGACTATTTTTTAAAATTTGACATAACACGACACTGTACGACACAACGAATGGTCACACGAGTCACGTGTAATTAGGACCGTTAGATATTGATAATATGATGAATCTTGAATAAACTAACCTAAATTATGAAAAAATAGTTCAATGCAGTGTTGTAAAAAAATGTCCGTTTAGGCTGATTAATCTATCGATTATTCATTGGTGGTGACTAAACTGTCACAAATTTTTCCAACTAAATCGGCCAATTATTTCTTATTATGGCTGATTATTCCCGATTAATTACTTGGTGGTACCCTATATGTCTGACGACCACATACCATTATTTACAACACTGGTAAAATATGACAAATGTGACCTATCACGTTTGGTCACGGCGTGACCCACTTAGCGTGATCGTTTGCATACTGTGATCACCCCCTCGATATTTTGGTCGCAGCACGACACAATACGTGAAAAATTGACTTGATCACTGGCACGTTATTTCCACTCTAAATATGATTTATTTGTGCATTGTTTATTCACATATATATGCCTGACAATTTAGGTTGTCAAAATAAGGACCACTAGTGTCCCGGAGAAAAAGCCTGAAAGATTTGTAGAACGCAAGTATTTAAATAAAGGCCCATGGGCTAATAGCCTCTGATTCTCTTGATCAAGACATGCTGTATTTCCCCAAAAGAAAGGAAATATCCAGATTCCGGAACTCTGACATCGCGCGCCATGATAGCGAAAAGAGACTCCTAAGAAGCTTTTATTGATAAAAGTCAAATTCATAATTCAATTTCCAAAGCTCTATTTCTAGAAAAAGAAATGACGGGGCTCTTAATTCCATCTGAAATTCGTTTTTCTCAATCACCTGCCTTTAAAAATAAGAAACAACTGGGAAGGACAAAATCAACAAGATGTAACTGGTCGATCAGAACTGGCTCTTGACATGCTTAGACTCTTTACCAGTTTGGATTCTTCCTCTTATTGACATTCATTTTTCTGCTTCTGTTTACTAGACATGGCGTTTCGTAACAAGAAAATCGATATCCCGCACTTGCACAACTCCTGTGGCTAATTCTTGCTGAAGGCTGAAGATGAAAACAAATATAGAAGAATGTCTTGTAAATCCATTCTCACGTGCTCGATATCTACTACCTACATTAACCCCTTCGAAGAATGGATGGTGTTGATAAAAGCAATCCTGATCAATGTATTGCCATCTTTTTTGAGAGAGATTTTACTAATGCTATTGATATACATAAATTAAGAGATTTGATATTTTTTTTTTCTTGCCCTGTTTCTGTTGCCTAATGCTTGCTGGCTAATATAAGTGTCAGACGTGTGTTTTCAGTAAATGAGAGATAGTCATGCACTGTAAAATTCATGTGCTCTGTAGTTCTGTAATACCACATTCAATAGGTGCTCAAATTTTTTTTTTCTTGTAGTAATTAATCCTTTCAAAGTTGCAATTTAATCTTTTATTTCTCTTCATGTCTCTTATTTGTTCAGGACCGTCTCATCAGCAATTCATTTTAAGCCATATTGATCATAAATTTTCCGTGTATATACTAAAATAGTCTTGCTATGGAATCAAATGCATTTACATGGCTTTGCAATCTACTCAAGCCAGTCGAAGACTCTAACCGAGCTTCAAACTTGCGAGTTACCATGTTGTTATCCAATGATGCAACATAATGAACTGTTGGTCTTAAAATATGCTTCATTAGTCAATACTTTATAGATTAATCCTTAAATCAATTTGCTGTTCTGATCCTGCAATAAAATCTAACTCAATTAAACAATGTTGCTTTGCAGTTAAATCAGTGTGGTGAACAGAATTGCTCTTCTTGAAGGGAGTAAGAGATTTTATATGTTTTTATTTTTTATTTTTGTTATCTTGAGCAGTAGATAATTCACTGAATGAATTGCAGATACTGATCATTAGCGGTGCATCTTAAATAAATTCTTTCTATGATAATCTATTTACATGAATGTAATGAACACATTTATATACACAATTATCACATTTATATACTCATTTACATGAATATATACAAGCACTTTATCACATCCATCTTTGTATTTTCCAAACATTACCTATGTACAAAAATATTAGCTGATTCATTCTAACGATGGGAAAAGATCTAATCCTATCTAAATTATTTTTAAGTACAATTTGTAGTATACTTAATGAATTGTTGATAATAATCAGTTTAGAGAGTAGAATACACTTCTCTTGGAACAAGACATAGTTTCTCATTCCTGCGCACCGAAAGTCCAGGAGCATGACTCATATCAAACTCATCTCTTGTCATACCACATGGCAATTCCCAATCGAAATGCAACAACATATTTGCAATCATCAGTTCAATGTTAGCTATCGCAAAATTTATCCCGGGGCAAATTCTCCTTCCAGCGCCAAATGGAATCAGCTGGAAATCATTCCCCCTGAAAGCCACACCAGTATCTTCCAAAAATCTTTCAGGAAAGAATTCCTCAGGGTTTCGCCAAAATTTTGGATCTCTATTGATAGTCCATGCATTAATCAGAATTTTTGTTCCTTTTGGTATGTGATAGCCTTTTACATGGCTTTCTTGCAATGATTCGCGCGGAACTAAAAGCGGGGCAGGAGGGTGTATACGAAGCGTTTTTTTATGACAGTTTTCAGCCATGTAATATTTTTCAAATCCTCTTCAGTGATGATTTGTTTATTACCAGACACCTTTCGGACTTGTTGTTGTAGCTTTTGCATGGTTTTCTGGTCTTTTACAAGTTCAGCCATAACCCATTCTAGAGTAACAAAGGATGTGCGAGTTCCTGCCCCGAACATATCCTGTTAAAAAAATCAGAAATCATTCATACGGAAGAATAATATTTGTTTAAGATCAACTGCTATTACAAAATAAAAACACTATTAATCGAATTTTTAAAATAAGTTTTAGATCACAAAATTGTATTTGTCCATGCAACCTATAGAACAGCACAACTACTAAATTAGAAGCTTAAATAATAAAATAAATACCTACCAGTAAAAATGCTTTGGTGTGCTCTTTGGTGAGATCGAAGTCGGCTTGCTTGTTTAACTCAAGAGACAACAAGATATCAAGGAAGTCTCCAGTTTTCTCATCTCTGTCTAAGTGTTCTGTGATTACTTGCTCCAACAAGTCATCCCATTTCCTTGAGACCTTTATTTTTGAATCAAATTTTAAGAAGATGTCCAAGATACATAAACACGGTATATAGTCTTTGAAGTTGAACTCTCCAAGTAGAGCAGTACCCTCCTCTATAAGCTCTCGAAGCAAATTTCTGTTCGAGAAATTTCTGGAGACCACTCTGACAAAAAAAAATGCAAAGTACAATTGTTATACATGCCTTGTTTTTATTTAGCTCTTTTCTGTATTTGCTGAAGTAATCTCATAAAATATAAAATTGTAGAAGCAAAAAGTATCTATTTTTTTTTTCTCATACAGCAACCCTAACCTGCAAAGAATGTCGAGAGTAAAGGAACTAAACACCTTGCTCAAATCAATACTATTTGACAGACGCTGAGCATGTCGTATCTTCTCAAGCACCAAGCATACTTCCTCCTGTCTAACTAGCTCAAATGATTTCACTTTTGAGGCACCTGAAATCATCATGTACAGATAAATACTTATGTGTAAATTAAAACTTATGCCATTTTATGTATATTTGACACAGGTATTTGAGTTCAATTGAGATTTGAAAAAATCATAATATTATCCTTGGAATTAATTATTTAAGATACCTAACATATGAACTGTGTAGAGCTTTTATGCATGTTTCCAGTACTCTCCATATGGTGCAATACCGACAGTCTTTCCTCCGTAAAGTAGCAAATTAGATGCCTTTGTCGATGGCCTAGATGCAAAAACATCATCTTGATTTTTCATGATCTCCTGTGCCATTTCTGGTGACGAGACTATGAGTGTTGGAATTTGGCCAAGGTGTAAGAGCATGAGGGGCCCATATTTCATAGAAAGAGCATGTAGAGAGTCTTGAGAGATAGAACCCAATTGATGTAGGTTGCCTACGAAGGGTAGTTTAGGTGGAGATGGAGGTAGTAATTTCAGGTGTTTTGCATTACACACTAATTTCTTTGTAATTAGTAGCAGTACTAGGACAAAGAAGAGGGTCAGAAATGCTAATGGAAGCATTCTTTTGTTATGTTGCCGTTGTGGAATTTTGATTGTGAATATGGCATGGAAATCTCTCTGTTGTGCTGTGCTAAATGGGAATAACTAATTGTAGTACAAATTGGTAATCCCTTTAAAGGTCTCCCTTCATTAATATGGAAGCGTTCTAGCTTGTTCAATTGATATATATATATATAATACAACGAGATAATTCTTTGATTTTCATGAAGAACTTTGTCGGTAAAGACATTGTCAACTTCTTCAAATCTTCAAAAGTCTCCGAGTCTAGAGATCTTTAATTTACTTTTTCTTTGAAACTGTTGCTTTCCTTTATACATATAGTGTGGTGGGTCATTCATATTATGACTGCGTGGGCGATGGTTAATTGCTTAGAATAATTATCTAAAATTAATATCTGAACGTTAGATTTAGTCAGGCATGTCAGTTTAGATCATTGACAAAAGAGTAAAGTTATGGATTAAATGTTAAATTAAATAAATGCTGGCTTCAAGCCAGATTTGGCTAACGCCAGTGAAGGGTACTTCTTGTGCAACTAATTTGTCTTCAAGCCAGATTTTGAGTTAATGCAGAGGATAACAGATCAGTTTTGTTGGAGGACGCAAGAAAATAACATATCAGTTTTAAATAGCTAATTGGGTTCAAACACATTATCTAATCTCATACTAGATAAAAACAATAGTCTAACTTGTAATTTCTAATGTTCCAACTTCTAATCCTAATTATCAATCATAATTCAAAATAATTATTATAATTTAATCCTAAATTTAATATAAATTACAAATTACGATTCCAAAGCGGCAAAAAAAAATTACATCGAAGGGGGAAGGGCAAAGTCAGTCCGGAACTATGTGGATCCGCTCCCGAGTAATCTTACCATTTCATTGTGGCATCTAAGTACATGAGAACAAAACAGAGAAGTATTTTGCGTGAACAGCGACCATAATTCAAAAATTTCTAAGGCAGCACACCATTCCTCATCATTGGAGGGTTGTAATTGCATAACAGCATCTGCCAAATCATACTGTCAGTTTTGAAATTACAAGGGAAGTATGTCATTTGAATTGCAAACATGACTGCCTCCAATAAGGCCTTGGCCTCCGCTTGTAGAGGGTATGTAGCCACTGCAACCAGCGCCCGGTACGCCAGTAACTCATCACCCCTCCGGAAAATAAAACCCAACCCGCTATCTCAGTTCTGGATCCAAAAAGTGTCTGAGAAGAAAACAAACTCGATATTATCCGGATCCGTTACTATAGCAGCAGGGGCCTTATTGCTTATTTTACAATTTCTTGCCAGCATAGTCTCACCATCAATTTACCTTTCAGATATGTTCTGAATTGCTCAATGCCAGGTCGCTGGCCCTGATAAACCATGCCATTTCAGCATCTCCAAATCTCCTATGCCATGTTTGCAAACTGAGACCACAGCTCAGGGGAGATTTGCTCTGACAGGTACCAAATGGTTTGCCTTATCGAATCTGGTAGCTCCTGTGTTCTTATCGGAACGGACGGTAATAGCCAGCACAACCTCACAAAGGGGCACTTTAGGAGCATGTGCACCATATCTTCTTCACCATTATCACACAAGCTGCAGTTCGGGTATGCTTTCCACATTTTTCTGGTAAGGATTTTTGCAAGTGGCAGAGCAGAATTAAGCACTTTCCACAATAAGACCCTGACACGAGGCTGAATTTCTCCTAATTTACAAACATGCTCCCACAAATTAAGTTGATTAACAGGGCAGGATCGCCATGAGTTGTAACCTCAGATATATACTTTGAGGTGTTAGCATATAATAGTTTAGTTCCTTACTCTTCGAGTAAGAAGATCCATTCAGCTGTCTCTAGATAGTATTTTAGATAGAAATAGTTTAGAAAAGATATAGCACTGGGTGTTTTGCAGCGATTTTCATGAACATTGGGGCTGCTTTTTGTTTTACATTTTGGAACAGTGTCTGTAATTTAACTCTGCTTCTTAATGAAACTGGGCTCAAGCCTTTATTACCAAAAAAGTGCTATTAGAAAATAAAAGCACTATTAATTGTTTTTTTTTAATTATTACTAAAAGAAGTTTTATTAAATTGCATCTGTTCACTTAAACCTATAGAGCAGCAAACTGACTAAATTGGAAGCTTAATTAATAAAATAACAATTATCTACCAGTAAAAATGCTTTAATGTGCTCTTGGGTGAGCTCGAAGTCAGCTTTCTTGTTTAACTCGAGAGACAACAAGATATCAAGGAAGTATCCATTTTTCTCATCTCTGTTTAAATGCTCTGTGAATCTGTGATTACTTAGTCCAACAAGTCATTACACTTCATGGAGACCTTGTTTATTGTTGAATCAAATTTTAGGAAGATGTCCAATATACGTAAAAATGGGATATATTCTTTGAAGTTGAACTCCCCAAGTAGAGCAGTACCCTCCTCTATAAGCTCTCGAAGTAAATTTATGTTTGAGAAATTTCTGGAGACCACTCTGAAAAAAATGCAAAGTACAATTGTTATACATATGTCATTTTTATTCAACTCTTTTCTGCATAGAAGTATATCTCATCAAAATAGAATTCTAGGAGCACAGGATATCTAATTTGCTTGAATAGTATGGAATCAATTTATGGGATAATTAACATTTAATTGTTCTCTATCTAATTTGTTCTTTCAAATGAAGCAGGTAGATAGTATATCTTTCAATAAGAAAAACTGCCGCCCTATGCCCCTAACCAGCTGCATAGAATGTCGAGAGTAAAGCAACTAAACACCTCGCTCAAATAAATATAATTTGATAGACGCTGAGCTTGCCGAATCTTCTCAAGCATCGAGCGTACTTCGTCCTGTCTAACTAGCTCAAATGATTTCACTTTTGAGACACCTGAAATCATCATGTACAGTTAATTAGATACTTAAGAGTTAATTATAATGTATTATTTGTTGTATGTATATTTGACAGAGATTGACTTCTATTGAGATTTGAAACAATTATAATATAATCCTTAGAATTAATTGTTTCTGATACCTAACATATGAACTGAGTAGTTTTTTTTTTTTTTTTGCATATTTCCAGTACTCTCCATATGGCTCAATACCGACAGTCTTTCCTCCGTAAAGTAGCAAATTAGATGCCTTGGTGGACGGCCTAGATGCAAAGATATCATCTTGATTTTTCATGATCTCCTCTGCCATTTCTGGCGACAAGACTATGAGTGTTGGAACTTGACCAAGGTGTAATTAAGAGCATGAGAGGTCCATATTTCATAGAAAGAACATGTAGAGAGTCTTGAGAGATAGAACCCAATTGATGTAGGTTGTCAATGAAGGGTAGTTTAGGTGGAGATGGAGATAGTAATTTCAGGTGTTTTGCATTACACACTAATTTCTTTGTAATTAGTAGCAGTACTAGGACAAAGAAGAGGGACAGGAATGCTAATGGAAGCATTCTTTTGTTATGTTGCCGTTGTGGAGTTTTTATTGTGAATATGACAACTATATCTACACACACACACACACACACACACACACACATATATATATTCTGTTATAATATGCTTTATAGCTGAATAACTAATCCTAGCTAGGTCAAATTGGTTTGGAAAGGCTCCTGTTGAGTGTTTGCTTTGAAAAGGCTTAATTAGTATGGAAGCAGTCTATTTATTAACTGAATCTTGTTGATTTGATATGTTTGATAAAACAACAAGTTCTTAAAATATTCAAAAGTCTCCTTTTTATTCAATTCAGGTCTTTTATTTTATTTTTATTTTTTAAAAGAGTTGCTTTCCATTACTGTAATGGCGTGGTCATGTATATTACGAGTGTGGGGCCATGGTTGCTTAGAAAAATTTGGTTGAACATTTATTTAACATTTTCCATGGTCAATTCAACATGCTTTTTTTTTAAAATATCTAAAAATTGGATGTAGCAATGTGAGAGTTTAGATCATTGGCAACAGAGGAAACAGGAAAGTAGTGGCTTACATGTGAAATTGGTTTGAACTTTGAACCATAGTGACAAGATTCGCGAATAATATCCGAATTATTCTCGAATTATTTGCGAATTATTCGGTTTTTTTGTGATGCCGAATTAAATGCCGAATTATTCGATTGACCGAACTTTGACCGAATAATTCGCGAATTTTACGAATTATTTCTGAATTTTCCGAATTTTTCCCAAATTTTTTCCAGAATTTTATTTTTTGGTTATTTTTTTGTTTGTTTTTTCTCTTACAGAATTGAGATCTCTGATCCGAATAATACCGAATCATTCCCGAATTATACTTGAATTATTCTCAAATCAAGAATTTTTGATTTCGCTGAAATTAATTTGTCACTGTGCTTTGAACTGGATTGAAGTCATTTTAAATATTACAGCTGTGACGCACATGTCGACTTATTCCCATAATGGTAAGTTTTCTCAAGTTGGCTTAAGATACACATTTACAAAGTCAAATTCAAAGTAAAAACAAATTTTCCCCCAATTCATAATCAATCTATATATATATCTATCTTTCGTGGGATGAGACGAAGATTCTCGGCCCTGCGTGCCGAAAGTCCAGCAGCCTCGCTCATATCCAACTCCTCACCATGTGGCAGATCCCAATCAAAATGGTACAAGATGTTTGCAAGAATAATCTCAATGTTAGATTGGGCAAAGTTAATCCCGGGACAAATTCTTTTTCCTGCACCAAATGGAATATATTCCAAGTTATTCCCCCTGAAATCTACTGTATTCTCCATAAACCTCTCCGGATAGAACTCGTCTGGATTTTCCCAGTAATTTGGGTCTCTGTTAATAGTCCATGCATTTATCACCACTTTTGTTCCTTTAGGAATCCTATATCCTTTTACATTGCTATCTTGCATTGATTCCCTTGGTACTAAAAGTGGGGCAGGAGGGTGTAACCGCAAAGTTTCTTTTATAACACATGTGAGATATGTTATTTCTTTGATGTCCTTGATTGTGAGAATATGTTTCACATTGCGTATTTTTCGAAATTCTTGTTGTAATTTTTTCATGACCTTGCGGTTCTGTATTAGCTCCGCCATGGCCCATTCTATGGTAATAAAGGTAGTATGGCTTCCTCCAGCAAACATTTCCTGTTCAAAAAATAAAAATTATATAAATATACTATCTACCAAAATAGAATATCTATCAAGATAATTGGTTGACAACTATCAAAACGGAACATTACTATTATAATTGCCTTGAGATGATCTTTTGTGAGCTCACAATCATCTTTGTTGGTTGCTTCAAGAGTCAACAACACATCTAACAAGTCTTCATCTTTCTCGCCATCCTGGTGTCTATCCATGTGCTCTTTGATCACTTCATCCAGCAACTCATCCCATTGTTTGAAGATTTTAATTGCCTTCGAGTTAAAACCCGTTAACATATCAAGGCAACGTAAGGTCGGGAAGTAGTCTTCAAAATTGAACTCACTGAACATAGTGGTGCCCTCCTCGATAAGCTCTCGAAGCAAATGCCTTTTGGAGAAACTTTTAGATACAATTCTGAAACAATATATATAGTCTTAATCAACGCTTAATTACTTATTTATGTAGTATTTGTCAAGTAGATTGTTTATATCCTGCTAGTTGAAACTCTACCTTTTTCTCTTTGAGAATATTTGGTGACATATATATCCAATGGCAGTAAAATTAATTGAGCAAATTAAGTAGAAGAATTATGAATCTTTTAACCTGCAAATTACGTCTAGGGTGAACGAGCTAAACACCTCACACAAATCAATTGGATTCGAAAGTTCATGGGCGAGCCGGATCTTTTCAATCGCTTTTGATACTTCTTCCTCTCTAGCTCGATCAAATGACTTCACTTTTGCAGGAGCTAACGGAGATGTCATAGATTTAAACCTCAAATAAAACTTCTAAAAATTTAGAATTCAAGCTAGCATGTAATGAGTTTTCTTTCCAATACCTAACAAATGAATGACGTAGAGTTTTTTTGCTTGTTTCCAATACTTCCCATACGGTGCAAAGCCGACATTCCTGCTCCTGTAAAGAAGCAAATTCCATGCTTTAGTCGAGGGCCTAGATGCAAAAACATCATCTTGTTTTTTCAGTATCTCTTCAGCCCCCTCAGGAGATGAGACTATGAGCGTCTGGACACACCCGAGGTGCAAGAGCATGAGGTCTCCATGTTTCCTTGAGAGAACATGAAGAGATTGTTGGGTGAGAAGACCAACTTGGTGTAAGTTGCCTATCAAAGGAAGCCTAGGTGGAGATGGAGGTAAATTTGATTTTTGGGATTTTTTGCCTAGTATTACTATTATTATAATTATTATGACTGAGATAAAGAAACAGATAAAGGCTAAAGGAAGCATTTTACTCTCTTATATTGTGGATCTCTGAATTTGTTAGGTAGGAATCAATATATGGGACTGCTTTTATAGCCAGAAATCTTTGAAACTAGAATTGATATGGGGATGGTCAGCGATTTTGTCTGTGGATTTTGAATCGGGAAATCATATTTCAAAATAAGCTAACTAGTTCAATGTTTACAATCTTCATTTACAATTTCTACTCTCGCAGATAGTGGTCTATTTTTAAAGCATTTTTGCTTTTAAAAGCATATTTTCTAAACATCAGCAAAACATAATCAATATTAGATATATTCTGTTACTACAAAAAATGAAACATGACAGTAAATGTTACTTAATTGAAATTTTATAATAAAGAATATCATGATATGCTAAAATATTTAATTTATTTCAGATATAGAGTTCCATATAGTTAAGGGAAAAATGAGGTACAAAATCCAAACAGGGAGAATTAAATATCATACCACATAATCTGTTGCTTCTAATTAAGCTAAGGTCACATAATGTCCAGTAAAAAAAAAGGAAAGATGCCTCATCCTAAATTAAACAAAGTATAAAATGGAAACAAATGTGATCAAGGTTAGTAATTTGCAGTGAGAATTATAACAAATAAAGCAATTTGACACAGTTTTTCAAATATAGAGAAGCAGAATGTCTTCCAAGTTCGGATTCACATCTGCTGCGATTCTAAAAGGATACACAATAATTTTAAAATTTCTGTTTTTTTAAATCCATCCGTTTAATAATTTATGTGCACGTATCTCAAAACAGTTGATTTTTTTGTACAAATTTCGAAGCAATTCAACACTTGAATTTGAAAAAGCAAAAATTGTAGGATATTGTTCATGGGTAAAGAATCGCAGCAAATTCGGATCCTTCAAAGTTCTTATTATGATTTCTTGAATTTTTCGGATGATCACATTTATTAGTTAGCTTGATTGATTTGGACGCTGCTCGTTAGTTTGATTGTTTGACATGCACAATAATGATTTTACATTCGGTCAAAAGTCAAAACTAACAAGTCGTCGATGATCTTAATAATGATAGAACGCCGCCATCAGTTCAGAGTTTACACAACAATGATTTCTATCCGTACAAAAAAAAAATTTAGAGATATATAGAGCGGTCGTTAAAAAAAAATTCAGGCCGAATTTGAGTTCTTATAAAATGAATTAGGATCCGATCTGCATTGAGATAAATATTAAAGAAACACCGTGTTCTATTTCAAACCTAGAGAAGAAAATACGTGACACGCTGTGATTTGATCACGTGACGTGATCAACTTCTTTTTTTCATGTGACGTGACTAAAATGGTGGCTAATGGTCACGTTACGCGTAGTCACGTCGTGACCATATATGACGTCATCACACGTAACGTAACGTGACGTAAATTAGCCACGTCAATTTTTTTATATTTTAATTTAAATTATTTAAAATTTAGAAGAAAAAAATATGAAAAATTCTAAAATAAAAATAAGTAAATAATGTTGCAAAAATTAATTTTTAAAAAAATACTGTTGAGCATCTAATATTATTTTAAAAAATTTAATTACAAATATTTATTAGACTAAATTAGAGAAAATAAAAATCAGTACTACATGAGTACTAGTATTACTGAATACTCTATACATACCAAAAAAATAGATACTCTATATTTTATATCGTGACGTGACGTGTAATTTTCGTTCGAATGCGGTCACGTCACGCAACACACGAGTCACGTCACCTAATCGACATACGTGATGTGACGTTACGTTAACGTGACGTAACTAGCCACGCCGTGACAAATTTCCTTCTCTACTCAAACCCGGTCTGATCGGGACCTAGATGCATTAATTGAGTAAATGCAGAGGATACAGATTAATAGTTAATAGATGGTTCATTCATTGATGGTTACAGGATTTTCTGAGACTGAATCAATATATCAAACCGTGTGGTTCAGATTTAAAGAAGGCGGATCCCACAACTATTAGATGCTTATTATCCCAGTGGATCCCACGAGTAAGTAATTTCTATAATTTAGTAGGGGTCCGTATCCTCTGAGATATCTCAATTTTTGCGTGACCGACGTGTCCGGTGCCTATTCGGAGAACCGTAGGGGGCAGTATTATTTGAGCTTTGAGATTCATGTAGAATGTATTTGAACGATCGAAATATTCCAAAAAGTCACGCAAAGTTTGAGATATCTCAGAGGATGCGAATTCATTTAGTAGTGGACTGATTAAGTCAGAGAAACCCCTCTTCTTTTGGATGGACATAGTGCACATGAGCCAAAGAAATGAGAGCGAATTGGTATACATGAGCCGTGCCTAGAGCAAGAGTGAGGTGAAGTTGAAGACTGTTTTGAACTGAAAACAAAAGAAAAAGAAAAAAATCAACTTCAAAATTTATACATATCTTCTATTCATGAAACTCTTAGGATACTTTTTTTTTCTCATCTATTATTTTATAATATTTTTATAATTAAAAGATGAGGGTTAAAATGAACTTGGGATTTTGTGCTCCATATGTTTATATTTGTTTTCAAAATTCAAACAGTTGATCCAAACTGTTCAACATGATTTAAATATTAAAATGTGCTTAGAGATCAAATTTTATATATTTTGAATTTCTTTTTTTTTTACTATTTGTTTAGATAGGTACAAAATTGTTTCTAAACCATTCAAAAATATTGATTTTGTACCTATCTAAAAAATAATAAAAAATTTCTACAAAATAATATTTAGTTTCTAAACATATTTTAATATAGATATCATATTAAGCCGTTCTGATCATCTATTTGAACTTAAAAAACAGAAATAAAGATATAAAATATAATTCGAATTCTTCATAGAAGCTGTAAAATTATGAGGACTTTGAATACAACAATCCTAGAACTTTGTTTAGGCCAACTATGCTACCTCTCATTTCTCATATATATTAATAGTTGAAGGTGTTTCCTATTCAGAGATTTGTATATATATTTGATAGAATGATAGTATACATTAAAGGACCTTTAATGTGTGTGTTGGGAGTGGACCTTATATATTTTCTTTATTGTAGATGGGAAATAAATTTGCTGTGATTCTTTAGAATTGCAGGGTCACTACTTGTCCAGAATAAATCATTTATTTTTTTTAAATGTACGAATTTCAAAACAATTGATTTTATATACGAATCTCAAAATAAATAAATAGTTTGATTTAGACAACCAAGAATTCTGCGATTCGGATGAATCGCAGCAGATTTGTTTCCCTTTGATGTGCCATATTGAACAGTATTAGCCGTCTGTTACTATATTTTCGTAGTCTATCAAGTTGGGGTGCTTTTGACTGGTCAAACATCACTTTCTGTTTGAAGTCAATTGTGTTGGCTGGTAAACATCACTAATAATTCTGTTCCTTTATTTGTTTTTAATGAAGTCAATTGTGTTTGCTGAGTATTGACACTGGATTAATTACAGGAAGAAATACAAGATTTTATACACGAGATGTCACAGAAATCCCAAAAGATCAAAATATATATGGAGGCTAACTGGCGGCTTAGAGGAATTGAACTTCATATAATTGCTGAATTATTAAAAAAATATATATATAGGTTAAAAAGTTGCTCAATTGTTACCAAAGAAAAATAAGAATGGGTGTGGGTGTAGATATTGAACTAAATTTTATTGTGCGTGTGGGGAAAAAATTTCATGACTGATTTTTTTTTTCACGCACACAGTAGTGCAGCCGAACTGGACCTTAATATTGTTTCTAGTTGTACTAGTGGAAAAAATACTTTTTGTATCGGTTATTTACACACATTTGTGTCGGACCTAGGGGCGACACTGATCCAAGCGACACATATACTTAAACTAATCTATATCGGCTAAAGAACCGATACAGAAAGTAAGAATTTGTATCGGTTGTTTAATAGAACCGATACAGATAGTAGTATTTGTATCAGTTGTTTGCAAACAACCGATACAGATTCTTACTTTCAGTATCGGTTGTCTGCAAACAACCAATACAAATACTATTATCTGTATCAGTTATTTTTAAATAACCGACACTGTAGCGTTTTATTTTATTTTTTTGTTGAATGTAGGTATCGCTGATTCTGGATAACAGAAAAGTTTGTTTCTTATTTTCAAATTATGATATGGCAAAATTTTCAGGAGAACACAACAGTACAGATTCCAACAATAACAATAGAAAATAATAGTAACTGCACAAAATTCATCTATTGTATTCTATACAACAGATTAAGCAGCAACAAAAGCTTAAGCAACATTCAAATTATATGCATCTATGCTTGTTCAATCCAAACTTAAATCTTCATTGTCATCTTCATTTTTCAGCAATGACTCCTCATAGCTCTAAAATTTAGCCTCACAGATAACAATAATGAATGCAAAAATATTTTGAATAAAGGTCAATATTGGTAAAGAAAGAGCTAAACAGTACAATTAAGGTCAACATTTTGAAGGATATGAGAAGGATCCCTCCAATTTGGAACTGAGCTTGGACCTAATTTTAGAAACAATTGTCAGAACAACAGAATTCACAATTCAATTCTTTCAATTTGATCAATACTCATCTATCTAATATATGTGATGATTAACAGAAGGCACTAACAATTTAGTGGCGCAACAATCTCTGATCCATTTCCCCTAATAACAGAAGAAAGCGCAACAATACGGCTCACCACAGGTTCTTCCTTAGCTGATTTTTCATAAAGACTTAAGAATAGAAAATTGAAAAAAAAAAACGACTACAAGCTTATAAATTAGGAAGTCGGTGCTTACTGGTAAGAACATATGAACTACATGCTGAGTTAACACCTAACAAATTAAATAACAATATTTTCACTATAATTAAAGTAACAAAACACTGAGATTAACCTGATGCGAGGAGCACATTAGTGGCGATGTCCATGGATACCAGGTTGGTGATGCACGGTACGTAAGAGACAAAAATGCCTCAAGAAATATGTTAATTGTGAGAGTAACCTGGTGCCTCAAGAGATTAACCTGGTGCATGCATTTCATTGCAAAGCCATCTAAACTAAATTTTTGGGGTTGCGGCTCATGTATGTTCCAAGGTACGTATGTCTGAATTGTGTTCAAGCCCAATGCCTTTGCTCTTAATAGCCTATCTTTTCCAGTACTAAATTAACAAAGAACAAATTAAACAACTAGAAACTTAACTTTTGCCAAGTATTGCCTTAGTTTCGTGTACTGGCGCAAAACCAAAACCACTCTGACTACCAATATACTAGATAAAATAATTTTGTAAAGAAAGAAAAAAAAAATAAAGAAGTTTCTAATAAATCATACAGCACCTCAGGAATTATACAAAAATAGTGCATGTCACCACCAATAATTTGAAAGGGTGTGCCATCTTTGCAAAATCTATCATTTTCAATCCAGAAATGCTGTGAATTTCCCTACAGTCACGTGGAATATAATTTTGGATTTTTAGTTGCACATCAGGAAATACTAAACTGAGGTCAGTTCAGGGCGCTTTTGATGCTTTGTAGTGTCATCACCTGTTTGGTCCCAACACAAGATCTTACATTTATATGCAAGCAATTTTACCAGGAATATATTTCATGATTTGAGCTTGAAATTTGGAAAAAAATTATAGAACAAAAGCTTGCATGACATGGAAGCAGGAGCACAACCAAAATTACTACATTCTAAGCCTCAATTGAGCTCTTGAATAAGCTCAATTCAAATTGTTATCAGAACAAATTCTTATTGAATAACCTCAATAGGAAATAACGAGGAGACATCGGAGCCTGAGAGAGAAACCTACGCAGAGAGAGAATCCTAGGCGCGCAACAGCGCGAAATGAAAATAAGAACGATTGTCTCGGTTTAAAAAAAAACGATTCTAAAACTAATCAAATCTGTATCGGTTATTAACAAACAGCTGATACAAAAAGTTTTCCTGGGTCGGTTATCCACTTACAACCGATATTAATTGTTTTTGTATCGGTTATCTACTAATAACCGACACAAATACTAGACTATTTGTATCGGTTATTAGTAGACAACTGATACAAATATTCTGTGTCGGCTCTTTACCAATAAGCCGATACAAATAATCTAGTATTTGTGTTGGCTAAATGTTGGGACCGATACAAATTTTATTTTGTGTCGGTTATTTAATAATAACCGATACATGATGTATTTTGTATCGTCTGATTAACAAAACCGATACTATTAGGACGATACTGAAAGTGGTTTTTTCACTAGTGTTGATAGAAAAATAACAATTAATAAAGTCATGTTGGCTTTGGCGAAAAACATAGTCACCATTGTGAGATCCTCTGTGTTTAATATAAAACTGAATTGCATAATTGTATTTGAACCAACTTTTTTCTTGAACAATGGAGCATCTTGGATTTAAAGAGTCTTATTTGTTGTGCTTTATTTAAAGTCTCTCACACTCTTATCTATTCTAATGAGATAATTAATAAGAATAAATTCATAATAACTTGTATTTTTTGGAGACCAAATTGTATTATATACAGCTGTCTAATTTTGATAATTAATTCAATTCAGTCCATATTAAAAATGAATATTACCTTCTACATATATATATATATATATATATATATATATATATATATATATATATATAATAACATAATGCTCTACTTGCAATTAGAAATTATTTACGTCATATATGCATGCCCATCAATAAGGACGGAACTAGAAAATTTTGAGAAGGCTAAAACATAAAATAAATTTGAATCCTTCAGGTACCGCAGGGTACAATTATTATATCCTGACTATTCTCTGACTCATACTAATGTCAAAACGGACCCACCTATATGTACATTAGACACTGAATTTTTTTGGTCCGAATGGGTGTAAATCCAGACCGTTTTTTCCTAATTGTACCCTCTGGTACTTGAGGGGATATAGACTTCAACATAAAATACATAATGTGTAATTACTTTATTACTGCTTTTAAAGTTGCCAAGTCTTTTAAATCCTCAATTGTGATAATTTTTCTTGCAAATGATATTTTTTCGAACTTCCTCTTGTATCTTTTTCATAGGTTTGTGATCTCGTATTAGCTCTACCATGGCCCATTCTAGAGTTCTGAAAGTCGTATGCCTGTTACAAAAATCGTATGGATGTTCCAGAATGAAGGTTTTAGCTGTGCAATAAAACAATAATGATGAGTTTAGTATAGTAAAAAAAATTAGTTATTATTTATAGATTTAACTACCAAGAAAAATGCTTTCATGTGCTCTTTGGTGAGCTCAAACTCCAATTGTCCATTTGCCCGAAGAGATAGCAAGGCATCAATGAAGTTATTGTATGAACAAGATACACAGTGTTTGCCCGAGGAGTTGAATACATATGTCAAGTTGAAGAAATTAATGCTTTGTCTTTGCAACTACATAGTGTTGTTTGATTCCCATCAAACTCAGTTTCATTCTATTTTCAATCAAATTTCCAAAAAAAAAAAAAACAGCAATGCTCCTGAATTACCCATTCCAAATTGGGTTATCTAAGTCAGGTAAAAAAGAGTATTAATGGATAATTGGTCATTAATAGATACATAGTGCATCATTATTAGTCCTAAAAAAATTAGATGTCCAATTAAAGAAAAAGGAATGGCCTCAATGTCCGTTAAAGGAAGAAAAAGGTACAAGCATCTGTGCAACTTCACCAAGTTAAATAATTGACATGATCAAAGTATCAAAATCACTGCTAAAGAAATCAATCACAAAAATTATAAGCTAATTACAAATCTTGCACTCCACATATAATGCGCGCGTGGCGGAATTCAATGCCTTTTTTGAAGTAGAGGTTCATCGTTTTGTTGAACACGGCCCAAATCAAAAGGCTGTCAGAACCAGCCTGGTGAGCAAGGCCGATAGCCCGTTCTACCTTAAGGATCTTCGCCACATTTTCCAAACCGCCATATAAACCATTGCATGACTTGATAAGGTGTTTTACATCAAATACATCATGACCAAAATAGACAGTGATGCGGTATAGGAAACTTCGCATATCATCCGGCAGCTCTTGTCCAGACATGATCTTTATTAAAAATGCAAGATCATATGCACCATGAAAGGTTAACCATATTTTACCGGACATGGAAAGTAGCCCACATTTCCAAAATAGCTCCGCAAACATATGTGGGTCAACACCCTCATTTTTGTTCTTTAAAAAGTCAATTCCTTGCAATTTTAATAACTCAATTGAGCTCGGATCCTGTGAATCAACCTCGGGGTCAAATCCTCCGAAATTAAATTCCCAAGTCATCGAATCATTGTTGTCTATGTTGGAAAGAGTAATCCCTAGTTGTATCAATTTGAGGTTATCAACATTTGCCTTCACAAGAGAATAGCGTTGCTCAGGGGAGAGGTTCCTAGGGTGTTCTTTGATTTGGTACACCAACCCAGGGAATTCGGTATCGATCGTCACATACCGGTATGAATTTGCAACCTGATTTATGATTGCAAACTCCATTGCAAGATTATGCTGAAAAACAGTTCGCATCTGTGTTGCACGGCTAGGCCCTGCTTGGTGAAGAGCCATATATGTTTCCTTCTTTATCAATTCTCTCTATCTATCTCTCTCGCTTTATTCTTCAATTCTCTTTCTATCTGTCTCTCTTTTTATGCGTGTTGTGGTAATGAATTGCACAACTCCTCTTTGAGCAGTATGTATATATAAGAGGGAAGAGGTACTTCTCAAAAAATAGCAAGTACTTTAAAAATAGAAATTGGAGACTATGCGCCTATTTTGGCCATCTTTTGAAGTCCAATTTTAAACGAATTTCTATTTTTAAAAAAATATTTATGTCCACCGCCTTCTTTACGTTAATTATAAATAAACTGCAAATCAAGAAATACTCGCGATTGAACTCTTTTTCATTTAGGGAGGCTAAAAAATGTGTAAGTACTTCCTACATTCTATATTTGTCAAAGTGGGTACTTTTTCGTTCTTACCTATTTTATGTGGTACTTTAAATATCAGTTCATTTTTATCTTTTTAGATCCAGACGAATTGGTATATGACACTAAATATAACATTATACACCATATAATGTTCTCTCAAATTGTCAACACCCCTCATTTATAAAAATATTATTTAGCCATTCTTGTTTCTAGTTTTTCTTGGGAGCAGGATAGTGTCACAATTTTTTTTCTAAATAAAAAATAGAAATATTTATTAATAAATAAAGCGCCGCCACAGGTACTACTGGTCAAAGGGATATTTATACATAGTTTAAACTTTTGAGAATCCAATAAATTTATCATTGTTTTAAATATATAGCTGCGCTATATATAGCTTTTTCAACCTTAAAAACTATAGCATTGCCATTATCAGTTGTTTTTTATACCATAGTTGTTTTTTTAGCCTTTTGACACATAATCGCAATTTAAAACCTTTAAAATTATACGTACTTATAGAGTTATAGTAGTATTTGCAGTTTTTCCATTCAACCCCTAGCACACCTCGTAAACAAATATGGACCTCTGTATATTTAATGTCATTTGATGAAGTGTTAAAAATTTCATCGAACTTTATCATTTTTCATGTATATTATGTGTATAAATTATAAATTACATTTCAATTGCTTAATTTCAAAACTAATTTTTTTATTAGTCTCAGGATTGTCAAATTAATCCATTGTTAATCAATCACAATGGATCTCCACTCATTAAACTATTGGGTGTGAGATCTCATGGGATATTAATTCGAAGTTGCATGATAAATAGATAAAAGACCAAGTTCAGAAAATCTGTGGCACTGTGAATTCTTTTTGAATGAAAAATAAAAAAAGGAATTTAATTTTCCAACCATAGCCAGGTCCAGTTTTAGACTACATGAAGCAAATTACACTCATTGGTAAGCTGTAAATAGATCTAATTACTTACATGATTAAATAGAGATATCATTAGTTATTATTTAGTTATTAGTTGTAGATTTGTTTTAGTATAATAATTCAACCCTCATAGGAGGTTGAGATCAAGTATTGGAGAAATGATGACACGTTAGGACGATTGATCCACACTATTAATTGGTGATGCAGAGGAAGTGCAACATACTTTGATCCTCTGTGTTTGAAAAAACACCCTCTTTTGGATTTTAGGATGTAGTCTTCGAGTTATAATGATATTCAGTTTCAATTGATAGACATTTATTGTATGTATGGTATACTAGATTATTATGTGAAAACTATCTTTTTCTCCGTATAATTGTAAATGTGTTTTGTTTATAATTTAGAGTGTTTTTGTACTTTATGAGTTGCTACTTAAAGCCTATTTTATATTTATGTATATAATGAGATTCAGCCTTATTTTGTGATGTATGTGCATGTGATGTTGTCTATGTTTGATTTGAATAGCTAGTGTTTGTTAGTGCTTCTTGTCTCATTAACTTAGGACTTTGTAAATGTTGAATACTTTGCAATTTTGGAAGGGAAGATATATGGGCATGGCTTCTTCAAAGGATGGAGTAGCGTGTGAAGCCAATGACAATTCTTGATCACCTCAGCCAAAAGCCGAACCGTAGGTGGACACTTTGTACAGGGCGCGGACGTTTTTTAGCATGGTACAAAGGTGTTCATCATCTTCATATACACAACCCAAATCAGGAGGTTGTGACAACCAGCCTGATGTGCAAGGCTGATAACCCGCTCTAACTTGGCCACATTTTCCACACTGCCATATATAGACTTTTGCATGACTTGATGAGGTGTTTTATATCGAATACATCATGGCCAGAATAGACTCTCTACATAAATAAATAAATACATAGATTGTCATTATTCATGATAAAGTACTTGACAAAAAAAAAAAAAAGATGCAAGCACTCGACTTATGTTATGGTAGCCAATAAGAAACCTGATTTTAACATTTGAAGAAATCAAACTGATACTTTACATATCAATGTAGCTCTTGACGACAATATTTCATAACGAAATTTGGTATAATATCTATTGATAATTAAACCCCCAGCGCCAAACTTTATGGCATTTTCTTTAACTAAAGTTGGCTTTTGTGTATTTATACAAGAAAAAAAAAAGGAAATTATGCTACAAAGAACTAGAGCAGTACATTAAGTAGCTTTCAAGCAATTTAAAAAACTAAAGAGCACTTGGACTATAACTTTTGAAATAGCAAGTGACATACAATCTTCAAATCCTTTACTTGTAGCCGAAAAATGCTTACATAAATAAGAGAATTGATTTAACATGCTTCGTTGACCAAAACTACTCACACTAATAACAGTTTTTTTTTTTTTTTTTTATAAAATGTATGGGATGCATCCCACTGGAGTCACACTAATAACTTATTTCACAGCAAGTGATTAATCAAAATTACAACATTATTACATTTACCATTGGATTCCTCCTTCTAACTACGTTCACAAATTGCACAAAATCGAACTGGTTTTTGCCCACCCATCTGGCTTTAAGTACTAATATTACATGACTAAAATTTCCAATGCAATTTCCAATAGGTAAAAATTATCGGGGAACAATGACAGCCATCGATTTAGTTCTGCATCATCTACTTCAGGCCAACAATGAATGAAGACTGGTGGAAACAACATATTTTGTAGGAAGAGCACAATACAAGTTTAGTTTGAAACTCAGAGAAAAAATTTCAAAGATAAATTCCGGGAATTACGAAAAAAGAATGAAATCATCTTCTGAGGAGCTTCAAGACATCTCCAACAAGATGCAAAGATCCAGTCACCAAAACCTACATTATTCAATAAATTTTAGAATTAAATAAAATGGTATACATGAACTGTCTCGAGTAGGAATCCCCATGGGATTCTATTATCCACAGAGCCAGTAGGTGCAGGTGGGGACCCCTCATCAATGGCTTTAAGTGAACTCTGTGCCAGAGAACATGTAACAAAGGAGTTGGACTAACTTATTAAAAAAAAAAACAAGTTGTATGTATAGCTTTACCTGATACTGGATCATAGGGTTTCTTCCGGCACATTCTCTTAGCCAATGAATTGCCGAGGGTAAAGACAACATGACAGAACTACAATTATGTAAATTAGAGGAAGGATCACAGCTTTCTACTGCATTTTCTTCACTAAATCCATTTGAAGATGAATTGATGGTGCTCAGACACTTGCCATTTTTTACATTGGCTACTGTAGTTGACACAAAATAAAATGTGTAATAAAAAAAAGTCAGACATAATAATTGATTAAAATAAGATCTAAGTGAATTTCTAGAAAATATTTGCAAATAACACCAGAGTTTCACTTTGTTTGCAAACGATAACTAAATTGCCCCTATGAAAATCTTGGTCAAAACTAGGCTTAACTTGTGCATATAAAGTTGGAAACTGACAGAAAACTAATTGGCTTCCTGTTAGTTCAGTCTGAGCTTAGCACAACATGTACCAGGCAAGGGGCAAAATTGTCAATATTAGATTAACATAAATTTTTCATTACAACTTTACAGCTGGGTATAATTTGAATTTTCTTAAACATGTTCTGCGCAATTTTGAACTAAATCAAATTTTCAATGCTATTTAAAAAATAGTACATTTATATTACCTGTTCCATGGATGTAGTTCTCCCAAGTTCTCTGAAGGGTCGACTGCCATGACAGGTTGAAGGATGTGTCAGATGTCACAATAGATGTTGGGGAGGCAACCTTACTATGAGATGATAAGCCACGCACAAAAATGGCTTTCGAGAAATGCACATCTGAAAAAATAAAAATGAGCCCCAATCTCAATCTTAGTTTTCATTCCTATCATCTTAGAATTTCTTAAATACCTTCTCATGCTTTTTCAAGCCTCTGGACCTATGAATATAATATGAGTAACTTCACAAACTGTACATATAATTCACAATTCCAGCATGCTATAATTTTGGAGTTTGCTAAATAAGTGGGTACGAATGCAGTCAAAAATATCCTAAAGGTAAAAGAACAACAAGTAGCAAATATGATAAGTTCACAAAAGAGTAGATACCATTTGCTGCACAAGTGTTGATAAGTTGCGGAAGCAATAGATGTGGATCTCTTTTCTCCATGCAATTAAACAACAGAATCTACAGATAAAAAGTTCATACGTAATGCCATCTCTAATTATAGATCCTGAAAGTTCCTGAAGTAAAGGGACTGAAAGGAGTTCAAAAGATATGTGACTTAGTATGTGTACACTTGAAAGTACTCAAATATTTTTCTTTTGTCCACTTGAAATGTTAGAATTTGCCAATTTTAGCATTGTTCATGTCTTTCAATGCACAAAACTACACTACCGGTAACAATGCAATGTCATCCCCTAGAGGATAGTGGGAGGTAAGAAATTGAACAGGAGGGAAAGAAAATTTCTGTGCATCTTGTTTGCTGGAATTTATTCGGAGTGTAAAATTAATAAAGCTACAAACCTTCAAAAGAACATCTTCACTTAAATTTCTTACTCTCCATATTGTGGTGATTAGAAAGAAAAAAGAAAGAATTGAGAGACTAACCAAACAAGAGGAACAAAACCATCCCCTTCCATTAGAATTCATATCACCAAGTAACTCAAATTTTGAGTTCAGATCTGAACCGTCAGATCTGTTTTGGCACGAATGTTAAAGGGGCCCGTGGATTCCAACTTGGATCGGACGGTCCGGATCTAAACTCAACATTTGATTTACCTCTTCTCTAACATCCCTTAGCTTCACCTCCTGCTACCCAAACATAGTGTAGATAGCATAGGTTGTAACTCACCTTTTTTAAACTTATCCAAGACCGGTTGCCATTTCCATTACAATACTCATAACCATGGGAATTCCCATGAAGTGAGTCTAAATCTCCATTCACGAAAGGAGAGTTCTCTCTAAATGTGGCACTGCAGAACCATCTAGCACAGACATTAAGAGACTCTGGTGTATGAGCACCATCCAAGTAAAAGACCAAATTGCCCCTACCACTTGAATTTTCTGAATCGATATCCTTCACAATTTGTGCTCGGCCTGACAAGTTTGCTGATGATAGGCCTCTTCGAAAAGCTTCTGGCAAATCTTTACCCATGGCAACCTAACAACGCTTACCAGATAATAAATTAGATTTTACAACAAAAATCCTTAATGAATTCTGCATAGCACCAGCAGAAAGAAAGAATGAGGCAAAAATGAAATGGCCAAATTTATCAGTTAGAAAATTTGCTAAAAAAAAAAGGTCCCTGCTTTGTGAATGCTAAAAAGAACTCCCTACCATTATTCCGGAGGTCTTAAATCTTAATTATAAAAATTTCAAAATTTTGTACTTAATCCTCTTAGAAATCTGTTGGAACAGACTATTTCAATTATCTAGTCCAACAAAATTTAACAAAATGACCTCACTTTTCAGGAAATGACAAAAAATGCCAGTTTTACAGAAGTAACTCCCATTATTCTCAGTTAAAAAAAAATTATGTTTATTTCCATAAGAGCCTGTTATGCAATTCTGAAGAACTTTTTGTACAAAATTTACCAAAAGATTTGAGTTGATAAGATTGAACTGACATTGGAAGCAAGGGATGAATGCCCGGTTCTCTCAAGCCAGCATTTACAAAGCGCTACAGCAAGACCAGCATTGATGAGTTGGTGGTCCCCATCCAATCCAAGCTTCAGACCCTTCAACCATTTTGAATTAAGAGGCGATGCCACTTCCAGGGGAATCTATAAATATGCAACAAACTAGGAGCATGAGGAATAAAATTCCTTGTGCAAAAAGGACACCAAACAGTAAATTGGAAAGTAGGTTTTTGCAAATAAATCCTTAATACATATTTTTGTCATTAAAATAATAGACCAACATTTCTCAAATGTGAAAATAATACGATAACAACCATCATGTCTTAAGATGCTTCCAGTTGTCAACCAAAAATTTAGATTAAGGTTGAAGAAGAAAGAAACCAGTTAAAATTGAAATATTTGCCCTTATTCAAGTTGATACTTTTTATTTTTCTAAAGCCAAATTGAACTAAAATCAAGTCAACCGATTGACAACAAGTTCAAACCTCATATGACCTGCCTAAAAGCCCATGAAGAGATATGGATGGGGTAACCTAGTCCTTTGCAGATGAAAAATGTTTGGATGTTCATTTCTTGTACGGAAAAAATTATTGTGTGTTAATTGCACAAGGAAGGGTAGTGCATTGAGGCCTAAATTACATAAAACAAAAAAGCACCGTATAAGTAGTAGTAAAATTGTGAATATACCATCAACTGAGATGCAGTCTCTTGAAGAACCAACATGGCCTCAGGCAGCTGGGGCACTGTGAACCCGGGGACATGAGGCTTCATTCATACAAGCAATATTTTTTGTTAAATCTTGAAAACAAAACTGCATTCATGGATAATCAAATGGAAAACATTGTAATATTGTAGTTCATTATATTTTTTTCCCTATTCGTGAAGGACTCAGTACCACTATTAGGGCACTATATGTGTACCTTGAAAATTCCCGCTTTTTGTGAAGCAATCTTGTCAATTGTATTTCCTACCAATATAATGGATGTTAAAAAGGTTATGAGTCAAGCTGGAGATTCTCTAAAACTTGGGAATATCTCAGACCTCAGTTTCTGTACTAGCATTTTTTAATCTAATATCTATAACAAGAAAAAATAATAACTACAATATAAGAGAAGAAACCAACCTAGAATCTCCATATGATCCATCCCAAGTGAAGTTACACCACACACAACAGGCTCCTTAATCTATGCGTTCCAGAAAATTCATAACAATTAAACAAAGCTGCATATTAAGATAAAACAAAGATAACAAACAGAAGAAAAAGGAGTTACCACATTAGTTGAGTCCCATTTACCTCCGATTCCAACTTCAATAATGGTAACATCAACCTAGATTACGCACTTCATGTCATTAAGCATAGAAAAATGCATATATTATTAGGGTTTGACACATTTTCTAGCAGAAAAGAGATTGATTCATACCTTCTCACACAAGAATATCTTAAAAGCTAAGAGAGTAAGAAACTGGAATAGACCGGGCATCAACAATTCCTCAGACAATTTGATCTGCAAAGCAAAATGAAAAGAATATCACAGTTGTTAGTTTTTTATTATTAAACTAAATATCAGAAAAGAGACTGTATCTGTATGTGATAATATTATAAAGAAGAGCACCTTCAGCTGGTTCCACAAATCCCAGAAATAATGTAAGAACTTTTCCCTGGATAGTTCCAACCTGTGAGAATTTGCACATAAATATCAGACATAATTCACATACAAGTACAGAATAAAAGATGTCATAGAAAATCACGAGTTAAGACATTATGCAATTTATTATTGCCTCGTTGTTCATGTGACTAAGAATGAGGTAAAAAAGACTCCGCATAAAAAAAAAAATAACTATCATATTCCCCAATAAGTTATTACATACCCGTTAATTCGAATCCTTTCTCTTACATCAATCAAGTGGGGGGATGTAAACAATCCAGTTCGTAGACCACATTCACGTAAAATTGCTTCAGAAAATGTGCAAGTTGAACCCTGGAATTATCAATTACATAGCAACATTGGCACATAATTTATAAGTTCATAAGAAGACATCAAACTAGATCAAGCTATAGATGAACATTTATGCAATCCGATCTAGGCCAAAGATTTACACAGTTCTTTTACCTTGCCTTTAGTTCCTGCAACATGTATGATTTTAAGTTCAGCGATGCTTTGCTCCAAACCTAACATCTGTATATTCCCACAGCAAAAGAAACATAACTATTATATATAATTTCTTTAAGCAAACTATTACACTGTATCAGGGGTAGAGCCAGATTTTCAAACTGTGAGGGTCAATCAAATAAAATTTTCGTGTGGAGAATTGGGGTCAATTTTAGAGTTTCTTGATATTTTACTCTAAATTATATAGAAAATCATACGTAAATATTAAAATTAAAAAAATGGGGATCAATTGACCCCCATACTTCCTCTTTACCTCCGCCTCTGCACTGTACAAGAATCCTAAATTTACAATCCGTGGGAATTAAAATCTTTGGTCTTGAATTCACTGAATTTAATTCCAGAGTTGAGCATACCAACCACAACAGTATATCGGCTTCTACAGTTTGAACTTTTCTTGGTCTTTTTTTATGAAATTATGGGACTTAATTGAGTCTTTATGCCAGGTTTAAAAGCTAAGTTGCACCTCCAAATAAAAGTTCCAGCCAATACATTGCTTGCACTTTTACTGGAGACAATTGCTAATTCATATCAAAACTGGGAAATAAATTTAACCTAACCTTTATGTATTTAAGCATTAATGGAAAATTTGTACCATCCCTGGCTACAACATTTGGCCTCTTATGCTGGCCTATCAGGGAGGATAGTGCCTCCATCGCTGCTTCATACGAAGACGTAGCAGCCAAATCTTGTGTGATGCTTTGATCCTCCATTTCTACTCTAAAATTACTGTTTCACAAGAAAAACCAACCGGCGATGGTATTTGTTATATAAATTGTTATGTTGAGGGAGATAACAAGAAGAATTCCAGTATGAATTACTGGTATTATGGAGGTCAACAAAAAAACTGACACATTGGTTAATGATTTTCTTAACATGACCTAAATGGCTAATTTTTTTATATATATACAAGAATAACAAAAATACAACATGTATCCTAATTCCAAAACCAACCCAAACTTTACCTTCTGGTAAATCTGACAGAAACCCAACCCATTTAGCTGTCAAATAAAAATTCTGACCTGAAATAAACCTAATAAGAACCACTGCAAAGTTATCACAGCAAGAAGCCTTCAATTCAGTATCAAACGATACAGGCTCGCTGACCCCTACTTTTTTTCCCTAAAAGCCCTTTACATTGTATTTTTCTGTTCTAAAGGACAATTTATTAAAGTTACCAATTTTACCCCCATAAGAATTTAGAAATATTCCACTACTGGCTGACATGCTCTTTCAGTAAAATTCAAACAATTTTAACTTATTGCGCTCCTTTTGAACTAGAATACCATACTGATAGATATATCTTTTAAAAATACTACACCACTTTTTTGACTAGCTAAAGTTCTGGTAAAATTTCATTTCAGTTTATATTAGCAACTTTTGTATATTTTGGTACATGACAGCTACCATATGTTTACTTTTTATATTCCAGACCCTTTGTTAAATCCTTTTGCAGAATTCAATAAGCTTGGAAGTATTACAAGCCATTCTTTTGCATTAAAAAATAGGATCAAAGTAAATATTAGCTTATAAGGATTGTGCTGATTTATGCAACACAGAAAACTACTAATATTATACACCAATTGTTATCGACAGCATGGACAATGATATATCCTATGAAACAGCACAAGAAACAAGAGACGAGAAACTACAGTAGCAAGAAAAGGTTCCTTAATTTGTAAAATAAAGCGAAATTAGAAAAAAACGTACCAGAAAACCTAAACGGGATCCTGTTTTAAGAATGGGATGAAAGCCTCAGCCGCAATTAATCGTGCAACCGAAAGAAATAAGACGAGAAGGACGAAATGGGAGATAATTTGGGAAATATATTTTTTTTTGCTGAATTATTGTGGTTAAAGTATAAAAGTGGGTAGGAAATGTTTGAAAGCTCTGATGGTGGAGGGAGAAAGGGTTTCTCACGACACCGCTGCTAAACATCTCCAGGTAATTCTACCCTGACTGTATGGATTAGATTAACGAAATTTGGCCAAACGAGAGTACAAAGTTCTTCAATGATAATTGTATTAAGGGTCAGATCAGGGAGAGTCCGGATCCTCTGAAATAACTCAAATTTTGAGTTTAGATTCGGACTGTCCGATCAAAATATAAATTAATTCGGTCCAAGGCAGAATGAACGGGGACCAGTATTCTCTACGGAGATTTTACCTGCGGAGCTGATTGGATGGCTCAGATTTACTCTCAGTTGGTGAGTGCTCGGAATAATGGAGGGGCAGTATTAATTTTGCTTTAAGATTCGTGCTCGGAATAAAACGAACGGACCAGATTAGAAACACCGCAGGAGCTCCGCCGGTAAAAGCTCCGCAGAGAATACCATTTCAAATGAAAGGGGCTTCTTTAATATTTGTGTTAAAACAAATATGATGGTCCGGATTTAAACTCAAATTAATTTGAATTACTTTAAACGATATGAATTTGACTGCTAAGCCATTTATGGTTCAAAGCTTGTAAGTTTGTGTAATTTTTGTTAATTTAATAAAAGTTTATAATTTGTCGACCTTATTAGTGAAGTATTTGATTAATTAAAGCAATAAATATGTCTTGTTTTAAACTATATTTTGTTGAGTATTATTTTTTATCAAATTCGTCCACGTTATAGTAATTTTAAGTTATGCTTCTAATTGTATTCATTTATCTACATTTATTATTTTCACTCCATATGTGCTTATAATTTTTCTTATCTAACATTTTCTCATTTCTTCCTCCAACCACCTAGCTTTCTCTTTTTAGCAATAATTAAGCAATGAACTAGTTTTTTCCTATTTCTTCTCCCAACTATCTTTCTCCATCTAACCGCCCATGCCTCCTAGCTCTGCCCCTACTCTGCCTCCCACCTCCGTCTCTGTTTTTCCATCTCTGCATGTTGCTCCTACTCCAGCAGACATTCTCCGTCACTCCATCTTAATCAAGCATGCTTCCACCGGATATGAATACTTCAACATATACGAATGAATACTTGATATCTTATGTATGAATACTTCAATGAACTATCTTTTGTTTCTTAAAAATATTATTTTTTGTTGTTGTAACATTTCGATTATATGATGTGTAAATTTTGATAGATTATTTTATTTTTGCTTCGACAGTGAAACATGTGGCAACTATTTTTTATTTCCAAAAAAGAAAATTGAACTAGAAAGCAATAAAGCAATGTTCAATACTATTCGGCTGCTTTTGAAATTAATCGAGGTATGCACATATGCTTGTAATACTTTTGATACATGTACTATTTACACTTACTATTTACACTTACACGACAATGTATGAATACTTGTTCGATGATGTATGAATACTTGCTCGATGAGTATGAATACTTGTGTAACGGACCACTCGAAAGTATGTAATCATGAATCTCATTTGAAAGAGAAAATTGTGTAGAAGACGTTCATGGTTTTAGATTTGCAAAATTTCTCACAGATCGTCACAGATATTGGTTAAATTAAACGGTGAAAAAACAAACCACCCCTAAAAATGTGTAAAAAATGAATGAGTGTTGTGTCCATTTTTTTTTAAAATACTTGATATCTTAGGTATGAATACTTACACGCGGCAATTGTAAAATCTTTCAAATATTAGGCGGTCCTCAAATATTAAGTGGTCTCCTAGGTAGTTAGTAGTTAATGACCGAGAAAGGTTACATGATAGCTACGTGTTCCCTTTTTAGTTTTTAATGAATTTTGTTTATTTTATGATAAATAGTTTTTAATGAATTTTGTTTATTTTATGATAAATTTATATGTAACGTATGTTACTTGGAATTGTAATTCTGAAAGTTTTACATTTACTTTTTAACTTGAACTTTATAATGAATATGTAGAAAGAAATGATGAATAATCTGCATTTTAGGAGTTAACACTTGTGAATTCTGATACAAATAAGTAATAAAATATTTAGAGGTGCCGATCGATAAAGGGTGCAAAATTTATGCAAGAATATTTATTTTTTATCTTAGCCTATTTTTACATAAGTGCAATATCAAAAATATTATTGTAATAAAAAAAAATGAAGCAGATTATAACTTTTGAAAATTTCTATTTTTTTTATATAAAAAGTAAAAGTTCCGGGTTTTCTTTTTTATTATAGCTGTGTGACAACACAAAGAGAGGAAGTTAATATTCAGTGCACAAATTTTAATTTTCAATTCTGATTCATTTGTTTGCATTTCTACCAAATTTATCCTCAGTAAATACTATCATATCTTTGTTCAATAATGATTATATTATTATTAGTAGTATTAACAGAAATATTTAATGCAATGAAAAAAAAAATGGACGGATTTGTTTAATTCTATAAAGACCACAGATAAGGAATAAGCTCTTATGTGGTTGGATTCAGATCTGCTGAAATCTGAGATTGATGAACAGTACCCTGAAATCCGAGATCTAGCCGTCTAATTTTTTCTGTGCACGCATCTCAAAATTTCTAGTTTTTCTGTGTGCGCATCTCGAAACAATTTAATGACTGAATTTCGGATTTCAGGAATTTCAGAGTTACTATTCATGATCTCGGATTTCAACAGATTTGGATCATATGTGGTTTTTCTCCATATATGCACAATTGATCAACAAATATGTGACCATTTTTATATTAAAAAAATCTTTACTATTATTCTTTTAACAAACAAATATGTTGATATAGAAATCAACATATTTATCTCTAAAAAATATAGATTCTGGGATTGTTCTTTTTTTTATTAGTATGTCTGTATGAGTACAAATTGAATTATGTGTAGAAAAAAGAATGTTTACAATCAAATTATATGAATTACTCAAAAAAATGAATTACTCAAGCATGCTAGAGTTTCTGTAACAAAAGAACATTATTTCTAAGTGCTGAAATAATTTTTCTTGAAGGTGCAAAAAGAAACAAAAAAAATACATGTCAGAACATGTTGAGAGAAAAAAAAAATCAGTTATTACAATTTTGTGTATGTCTTTTTTTATTAAGTGAAAATTTATTTTGTTACTAGTTGTATTGAAATTGAGATCCAACTTAACTGGATTTAAGAGATTGTTTGAGAGGTGAGAAAAGAGAGGTAACATAATTAGTTAGAAAGAAAAGTCTTAAAATTATTGATTATTCAAAAGTTGAGAATACGATTCTAAAAAAAATAGAGAGATTGAGATCCGGAGAACCGAATAATTTCTCTAAATTTTAATAAACAGCTTCAAAATTCATAACCATTCAACAGCCAATGAAGAGGTCATGAAATCGGAACCGAATTCTCTGCTCCCCGGGGAGCAGGATTTTCCTGCTCCTGAGTTGTGGACCCGCAACAAAATTAAAACTAATATTTAAATAATTAAATCCGTCTGATCCCACGTGTCAGTCGCACTAGGGTAACAACCCCCCTCCACAAGCGATCTCCTTCCCATAAAATTAAAATCTAGTCCAACTTGAGAGCAACTGACCTCCCTATCGTCGAGGAGGTCGTGAAACTGCCTTATTTCTCTACTATAATATATTTTGTCTAGTCAAAGATTCGTTACCAGCTAGCTGTACCTTGTATTTTCCAAAGTGGTTCCGCTACCTGCCAAACCAATTGATTTCCTTATATAGTCCAACTTGTATCCAGCCGTTCATTATATATGTATGGTTCAGATTTAATCCGATTGAATGCGGCTCCAATCTGTTAAAAAAGGATCCTGTCAGATTCTTTCCGTTTGATCTAAATCGAATGATTCACATTTATTCAGAATATCCTACGCATCCCCCCATTAGGGAATAGGAACTGACCAGAGCAAGTGCCTCCTTGGGAATTGGGAGTTGGTCCGGTGGGAATTCGTCTCACCTAAAGTAACAGAACATTTCATTTTGGATGTAAACCGTTCAAACAGAATCTGCACGAATACTAAAGGCCCCGAATTCGGATAGGACGGTCCAAGTATAAACAGAAATATTATGTTACCTCAGAGGATATGGGATTCGGTGGGGTGGTGGGGTTGGATTCGGTGGAAGGGAATTCGTATCTCTGAGATATCTCAAACTTTACGTGACTTTTTGGAATATCTCAATCGTTTAAATACATTCTGCACGAATCTCAAAGCTCAAATAATACTGGCCCCCTACGGTTTCCCGAATAGGCACCGGACACGTCGGTCACGCAAAAATTGAGATATCTCAGAGGATACGCACCCGGGTTGGATTCGGTGGAAGGGAATTCGAATCCTCTGAGATATCTCAAACTTTGCGTGATTTTTTGGAATATCTCAATCGTTCAAATACATTCTGCACGAATCTCAAAGCTCAAATAATACTGGCCCCCTACGGTTTCCCGAATAGGCACCGGACACGTCGGTCACGCAAAAATTGAAATATCTCAGAGGAAACGCACCCGGTGGAAGGTGCGTGCAGAATTGTAGATTGAGTACCTCAATGATACTTCATTTCGTGGAGTTATTTAAACTCGGCTCCGAATTGATATGCTTAAAATTTATAGGGGTTTTATTACAATTTTGTGTCAGATTAAAATGGACAGTTCGGATCTCACTTCATGGAGGGCGATATTTCACTGAATCCAAACTCAGGGTGTGCACACGCATGTGTGTTCTAAGATATGCATTGAATGCTTAATTAGTATCACACAAACAACATTTTTAAAGGTTGATTAAAGCATCTCCACCATCTCATTTAAAATAAAAATTTTAATTTTACGAATATAGAACAATTGTTAATTTTATAGTTTTATTAAAATTAGTAATTTATTTCAATATTATATTTTATTCAGATCAGATTTTACAAGTACTAATTTGAAAGATATACTTTTAGAAATTATAAATATTTTTCGTCACCTAGCAAAATATATAGGAATAGAATATTCTAAAATTAATGTGAAGAAAATTATTAATATTGTACAGATTGAAAAAAAAATTACCATTGCAATTCTTAAAAATGCTCTTAATCTTATAGATTTACAAAAAAAAAAAAAAAGACGACTTGGAGATGAATAATTTAAATAACAACGTGACAAGTAACAAGTGATTCGGAATATTCGGAATAAATGTCAGTTTGGTGGCTTGATTATTTATTTGATTCCGGGTGAGTGGGGTGAGTGGCGGAGAACGAGAGCATGCATCCTTACCTTGTTGAGCATTTCAAGGAAAGGAAGTCATTGGGAATACAAAGGTTCTTACTCTTTTATTATAGGCTTCGGATTTACTTTTAGATTCAATTAGCTATAAACACCATACGAATATCATTACGATACGATATATGTATATGGAAATTGAAACATATTTGTACGAATTTTAATGTAATTTGCACGAATCTTGATGCAATCAAATAGTTATTACATATCGAACCAAGATAGGTCCGATGGACATCGGACCTACTCTGAAGTCTTTTTGAAAAATATTGCTATGGGTTTAATTTTTTATTTTATCATTACGATGAATAAAAAAAATTGGTATTTTCAGTAGACATTTTTCCTTTTTATTCCTTTTCACTTTATCTAAGAACTCACTTATTATGTATTTATTTTTTCTAAGTCTTTAATTTCACTCTGTCAGCACACCTTCTTTAGACCTCCTTAGAACTCTTTAGTACATGTTCGGCAAGGAAGATTAAGACTCCTTAGTCTTCCTTAAGACCTTAAGTCTACCGAACAACTGTGCCTTAGTAAAAATTAGTGACTTCCTTTACCAAAGAAGCCTTCCCTCTCCTTGAGAAAATGGTTCCTTAAAGGTCTCCTTAGAGCATATTTTGATCGTTTATTACCATCATACCCACGTTCACTAAGGAGCTCTTATTTTTTAATGAATTTTTATACCCCTCTCTCTCCCCCACCTGCACAGAAACCCATCTTCAAAAAAACGCTTCCTGCTTTCTCTGACCTAAATCCGCGGTCGTTGATCAGTGATCTTGAAAACTAATATCACAAAAAGCTTTCTCTTAAAATGCCCTATCTTTTGACATCCATTTTGATAAGTATAATCCATTATTTCACTTCATGAATTTTCATGGTACAACCAGTTCTTGAATATTTCTCAAATTTTATGTCTTTTTTTTTGTGCGCTGGAAGCCTAGAACTGATTTTCCTCTTATGTGTTGTTGTTTTTGTCTCTGTCATTGGTACCAGTCGGTACTAGCCGAAAGAGAATCCACGTTGGAAGCAAAGAATCAAAATGAGTTCGCAACTTTGTTTTCTTCCAAATCACTGCCAAAGTTAACTTCCTTCCGACCAATCGGTCATAGAAGACAGCTCCTCAATGAAACAGAAAGATTTTGCAACTTTGATTTGTTCTAAACTAATCTGCTAAAATTAACTTTCCTATTTTCAATGTATGATTTTTGTCCACTTCACAACTTTGTTATTTTGCTCCATAATTTACATTTCTCAACCTATAATTTTCATTATTTAATACAAAGAGTGGCAGCATCAGCCAACATTCTAAAAAAAACATAGCGAGAAGAGAAGGACATTTAGGTCTTTACATATTATAATCTTCATTCTTAATTCTACAATTTTGCCAAACGACTGCTCCTTAGCAAAGATTAAATTTTTAATCCTCATCCCCTTAAGAAAGGCTGCCGAACACCCTCTTAGAGATTAAGACGCTTAAGTTTATTAAACATTTGCTTCTTTATAAAACTTAAAACTACTTTCATAAGCTTCTTTTTGTCCATATTTCTAAACTTGCCAAAACTTTTAAGGAGTTATGTATGACTTAAGCACTTGAACAAAGCATCCACTTTCTTCACTTTTGTTACCAAACATCTCTTCCTTAGTGAACCTTAATTTAATCCTACCCAATTCACTTTCTTAACTTTTGTTACCAAACATCTCTTCCTTAGTGAACCTTAATTTAATCCTACTCAACTTGCCGAACACCTTCAAAAAAATTAGAAAGAGAAGTTTTAGATCAACCTCTTCTATTAGTTCATAATAATTCAAAATTATGTATTGAGCTTTTTAGATTGACAAAAAAAAGGACCCATAAGATCAATTTTACGTATAAACGCATTACTCTGAAGAAGATCAATTTTAATGGATTGGATTCACAAGTTTTGAAGTTAAACTAATCAAAAACTTGATGAGCTTAAAAACACCAAAATTTAAATATTCTTAATTAGTTAATTTTGACGAATATAAAGGTTATACCAGCCATCGCATCCTCTACCGGAGCCCCCCCTAAAGGAGAAATCATTTTTAAATATCCTTGTATTAACAGGCTTGTCTTTCTAACATCAGAAGAAGGGGGAAAAAAAGACAGAAATTATTTCTATTTCTTTTGTCAAGCTTTTGAAAAATAATTTCAAGACTTTGGACCACGAGATGTGAAGTCCCCAAATAATATATTAACAAATCATTATGACAATTATGTTCCCAGTCTACCTACCTTCATACCTTGATTCAACATGATATCTTATGAGTGGCTCAATATCTCCATCAAGAACCGAGTTCAAGTCAGGCAGGTGCAATCCGGTTTTTAGATCACGAACAAAGTTTTGCGGCCTGAACATGTAATATCTTGTCACATGCTTCAATTCATTTTCCACAAAGGCACTATTAATTTCCTTTATATCAGATACTCCGAGCTCTTCAGCGAGGACAAGGAGTTTTGCCTTCAGCCGGTTGAGCGCCTTGATTTTGTTCGCAAAATGACTTCTTTCTCCTGAAAAAGGGTCCGGGCAAAATGAATATACAAGGGGGCTGATAACTATGCATAGAATGGATTAGTCTGTACTGTGGATCAATATTTTCATTTTTAAAGTTCAAATAGTGAATCTGAACCATTCAACATGATCTCCATATGAAAATATACTTGCCGATTAAATTTTCTATTTTTTTTACATTTTTTTACTATTTTTTAGATAAGTCGAAAATCACTATTTTTGAATGGTCTAGAATTTTCAGATCTAAAAAAATTGTAAAAATGTAAAATTTGATCTAAAGTACATTTTTCAATGGAGATCATGTTGAATGGTTCAGATCGACTGTTTGGACTTTGAAAACGAAAATATTGATCCACAGTATAGATCAATTGCTCATAAAAACAGGTATAATAATTGAATCAACAAATGTCCAGACCAGAAAGGTTGAGGGGGGTTAGTTTGGCATTGCATTGCTGTTGCTGATGCTTAAACTTAAGTTAAAAGTTACTTCCCTGTGAAGAAATTATCAAAATGTAACAAAAGTGGGAACTAAGACATGACCTAACAACTTTTAAAGTATCAAATCGTACTTTATATACCCTGTATTGGACAATGAACCAATAATAAAGAACAAATAAACCACAGAGAACAACATCAGACAACTAAAATCAACTTTGACTTAAATTGAAATATTCTAAATTTAGAGCGATGCTATGGTGCTATGCATAGCGCGGATTCGTCCTTACTATGAATCAATATCTCCTTTTTCAAGTCCTAACAATCGATCTGAACGATTCAACATGATCTATGAAAATGTACTTGTAGATCAAATTTAGATAGGCAGAACAGAAAGTTACTTAATCTAAAAATTCTGGACCATTCAAAAGTAGTGATTGTCTACCTATCTAAAAAATAGTAAAAAAATTCTAAAAAAAATTAAAATTCAGTCTGCAAGTACATTTTCATATGGACATCACATTGAACGGTTCAAATCGACTATTTCGATTTTGAAAACGAAAATATTAATCCATAGTACGGACCAATCCACGCTATGCATAGCACCATAGCCTCACTCCTAAATTTAACTGATGTTATACGTACCTGCACTTTGTAAAGTCACGCCAGTTGGGATGTGACATATTTTAACAGCAGAACTCTTCCTCATAGTATTCTCGTATTCCAAAGCCAGGGGCAAAATTTCAATTTCAGTTTCACCTAGTTTCAGGGCAGTAATTTTATCGAGGAAAAGTGGTATCACATCAACCCTGGCCGAGTATTTCTGTAATCATAAAGAAAGACAAAAGAAGTAAATCCAATATATGAAAAAACATTGTCGCAGTTATGAATGATAACTAGGATGTCAATATTCACTGGTAAATGAAGCAGTTGGATGAACCCAAACTGGACTGAACCGACCTGCACCCAACCCGGTTTTCATTAACCTGGTCGTCTGGCCATGACAAAACCCATTCAGTACATTATTTAAACTCATCTATTAATGTAAAAAAGCCAAAAGTCCTAAGAAGCTAAATCCAAAAACTTCTTATTTTGAAAAAAATAAAAATAATTAAAGAGCCAGTATATCATGTAAACCTGCCATCAATTAATATGTCAATAATTTGGCATCCCAATTGGTCAGGTTAAGTCAATGTGAGCAACTGGATAACTGGGCTGGGTCCTAGGTTTTCCTCATTAATGGGTTGGGTTTGCTCAAACCAAACCCAACCCAATCTATACCACTACTTCCTCAGGAAAAACCAGAGGAAAATACACTTACCACCTCATGAGAGAGAGCTCCAAAACTATCTAGAGCACGGTCAGTCATGACATGTGTACCCTTCTCACCAGAAAGGTAGCCATATATGTACTCGGATTCAATCTCTAGTGTGGCCAAGTGGACCCCACCATTCTCTGACATATACTTTTCTACCACTCTGTTATTCCAGCCATGCTTCTCAGCCCATCTAGTGTACATGGACAGTATCCTCCCTGTCCATACCTGTTTCAGTCAAAGTCAACAATTTCATAAAATGCAAAAATAAAACAATAAAGATGCTCATCAGAATGTTAATAACTGATTATTTGTATTGCAAATACTATGTTTTTCCTTTATCATTTGAATTTGTTCATACTGATAGTGATCAATTTTTCGTAAATCATTATGATTATCATTTCTTTTTCATAATCATATTTCTTTGCAACATAAATTTCTCTTGTAATCTTGTTGAAACCATGATTTGTTTTTTACATTTCTCCTTCCTTTATTAGACCGTTATTTCAGCTGATTATCTGAGAAGCCAATTTTCTTGAGATCATATATTGATAATGTGTAAATTGTAAATACGGAAGCAAAACAAACCTGGGAAGCAGGTCCTTCTGTGCCTGCTTGCAGTATAACACATGCCCCTTGCTTATCATATTGCCCGGTAAGATGTCTAGAAATCTCATAATTATCTAAAAGCTGGCATGCATCTAAAGAAGCTTTGTAAGCTTGCTCAAGTAAATTATAGTTTACAACATCGGTCTCAGCTAATTGGTTTATCAAGTTTGCGTCTTCAGCCTGTGGACATAAATGAAAATAATAAAGAAATAAGAAGATTCTTTTCAAACAATGCTCAATATTTACCATATTTGTGTGTAAAAAAATATTTCCCATATTTTGCATGACTATTGATGAAAGGTCAACTCAAAAGGAAAAAAAAAAAAATTAGACAAGGGGCTCTTACAATCCCTGACTGAACCAAATCAGTCATTACCAACATATAAATTTTGACACCTAATATCAGAGTCCAATTGGCTTCATTTTTATTCAATCGGAGCATATTAACTATTAACAAGGACTTCTGCCAAAAAAAAATAACAATTGGGACCAAAGTTTTAGAAAACACAATTAAACATGCAATTAAAACTGTTTGATGGTTTTTGGACATCACGGCATGGCGTTAAAATTATCCAAAGACACCTCGCGCATTAAACTAACTCAAACATTAAATGCTGTCAAAAGTTTTCAAAAGCTCGGTTGGGATGCAACAGCCTAAAAGTTTGCCAAAGTTTTAGTAGTGAGTATGACAAACAGTGGGTGGAATTGCAAAAAAAAAATTAGTACAGATAGTGTGTGTTTCTATATTCTATGCACTTGATCTATTTCCCAAATAGTGAATAACTTTTATTAAGAAAACAATGTGTTCCATTTTCTTATTTGCATATTAAATATGCCAAATTTGGTGTAAAATAGAAACAAAAATGGAAACTCACATGATATATTTTTTTTCTAGCACAGCACCTTATATTGAAGGTCCCTGAGGCTTTCGACCACTTTGGCTGTATCTGCTAAAGCAGAAAGAGAATCGTCAGAGATATTTAGATCATCCCATAAATTGCTTTGACCCAGCATTTCTTCTTGCTTGATTTTTCTCTCTTGTTCAAACTTCAGTGCTTCCGGTGCCACATCAACAACACGACTCACAATTTCTTCTATGTTTCTTCTTAAAGAACCTGGAAATGTACAGGAGAAATGGTTAAATTTGCTAAAATTAGGAGAGAAGTAGATAACTCTTCGTGCCAGCAGGACACCTAGCCACTTAGCATTTCTCAGATATTTCAAGTATACCTAACATTGTGTTCCTAGCTTCCCCGGACATTATACTCTTAATGACAAAATTCTCCCTGGCTTTAGTTAGCTCTTTCTTTCCCTATGCACAAAATGAACTCAAATCAAGCAAGGCAAGTATCATTTTTTGTGTTCAGGTTTAAATAAAAGATAATACTTAATTAGGAAATATTTTCTTCATTTAATATGAAAAGGGTATGGCTGATTAGTCACTTTTTTGCTCAACTTTAATGTTAAGACTTCTATGACCAAGTATTATTTATATTGACATCAAAATGGCAAGTGTCAGTTGAAATATATGACAAAATGGCTAAGTATTATTTATATCTGGAAATCCATCCTGGCGAGCGCGTCAGCCTTGCCGTTAGACGCCCTCGTGACTTTCTCGAAGGTGATGCTTGGAAATTTCGCTCACGACAAGCTTAGTCTCAGTTCGTTTAGCAGGAATAGGCGGCGAGAAAGAAATGATTGGTTTATCTAAACGATTCTGCGGCATTTGGGTTTCATAGAGAGAGGATATGACGTAATCAATCAACTAGCGGTATCAAAGTAGAGCCTTTCTTGCTGCGTTAGGGCTTTTGCATGCCTGATGCCTGCTTTCACACTAATCTTTTTCTTTCGAAACCAGAGATTCTTTTGGGGACAGATTTTACTAAGGTAAGGAAAAACTCCTTTAGTCATTCCTGGGTAGATATCGTACACAACGCTTTGCCGTTTTCTCTCAAAATACTAACCCGAATTAGCTAGATTCCACTTATACAGAAGCCTACCTAAACAAAGAATTGAACTCATAGATAAGAATACCGAGTGCTCTTACCTGCTTTACCTGAGAACTCTTTTCCCAGCTTGTGAAACTACTAAACAACTGAGAAGAATAGAGGTGCGAGTTGAGATGATTAAATTAATAGCAGGGATGAATTGAGTGCGAGTTAATTAACATTAAAAATTACATTTACCAGCTAATTGCAACTGCAGTTTCAAAATTTGAGCAATACACATTGTAAGACTGTTTGATTTAAATTGAATTGATACTTCTGCTATTTCGAAATTCGAGCAATACAATTTTAACTTCAGGATGAATTTCACTAAAATTAAAAGAAAAATAAAGGCTTGGCATAAGAAACCCTAAAGAGAGATGAAGAAGAAGTGAAACCAACCTAGCTCTTTGTACGCGCGGTTCTTTCTGTTCCTACCATCGTTATACCGGGAGGCGCGAATGTAAAAGCGGAGTCGTCTCGAAACGAGCCATTGGGAGCGAACGAGAGAAGCCTTGGTGAAAGGCAGTGACCTCGGCGTTGTCGCCATTAGAGTAGAAGAGCTCAGAAGTGTTGCGTTGAATGAAAGAGGAGATGAGAGCTTCACTTGTGGCTAACAAGTTCAGTCTGAGCTCGCTTTTTTTGTGTGGAGTGGGGAGTGCTTGGAATTCACATCCTCCCATGTGGCCAGGTACCTGAAAAGGGAATCTTTTACAATTAGTGGATCTACACCGTTATTTTTAACTCAGCACGAATCTCAAAACCAAATAATTGCCATAGCCCGAATCCAAATGTACTGAGAGTAAACCCAAACCGTAAAATGAAGGAGATCTTGTGCAGTACCTGGGAGGATATTGATCCGAGTGCTTGTGCTTCTCTGGCTAGGCGGCGGACTTGCGCTTTTCTGTGGGTTCGAATCAAAGGAACTCAAATTTGAGTTTGATCTGGACCGTCCGATCAGAACTCGAATCAACCGGCACCTCGTCCAAATTCTCTGCAGCAACGCTTCGTTTGCCAAACTGTCTGATCAAATTTGTAGGGTCAGGATTCTCCAACTCATATTCATGACAGAGCGGATTCAACGCTGGATCCGAACTCAAAATTTGAGTAACTTTAGGGGATCCATATTTTTTTTGTTTTTTGAGTAATAGCCCGTAGGCGTGCATATAATAGGAGCGCTGGAATTCTAGAAAATCATTTCTCCTAATTTGGAATGGGACTGAAATTCGTTGAGAGAATTAATTTTGCAATTTTTTTAATTTATAAATTGTAAATATATTGTTAATTGTTATCTAGATTAATTGTATTAATTTAAAATTATTTGAATGTTATCTGAAACTATATTAAAAATAGTTAAATATTTGATCGTTATAAATTTTAGATGATTTATATTTTTTAAAAATTAAGTTATTTACTGAAGAATATGTAAATAAATTTTTTTATTTTTTTATCTACATGATATACATTTATACATTATATATCATACTTCAATTGCACGATCCTATGTTCAAAACTTATTACAAAGTTTGCCAAAAATTGTTTTAATATATTCTTAGTGAACTTTTTTTAATTTCCAGGTTGAAAGAAACTAACTTATTATTTTGATTTTTTGCCTTCGACTTGTTTCGTTTCTCTTTGCAAGAGCAAGCAGTTGCTGTGCTTATTGCTAATTCTGGCGCCGACCTCTGATTTCTTTTCAAAACCAAAATTCAGAAAAGAGAACTCAGTCCATTTTGGAAAGATTGGGCTTAAAGTAACCAATAAAAATCTGATTCAGCTCAGCCTCAGGGAACATATCTTATAATTAGTTCTATTTTTTTAATTCAATTGGCAATCCTTCCATTAGAGAATCTTAATTAATGCATTGCTTGCATTGACAGACTACTAATTAGATTACATGATGATCCTTGGCAGTTATAGTTGACATTTAACTGAACAGCAACAAAAGTGATATACTTTAACTATATACAAAACTTCCACAAACCGAACCGAAATATTCTTTCAATTAGAGAGACTCGGCAAATTGAGGTGCTTCAAGATCAAGCTCCTGCTTCATAACACAGTTCATCAACCACTCACTGCTGAATACTCTTATGCCCCTCTTGGAAGCATCCAAAGCATCTTTCATGTCATCCTCAGATGCCACATATATAGTCTTTTCTGTATTTTCTGACTCATCAAACCTGCCGATTACCTGTAATGAACCGTTGATGACAATTATAACAGCTGGTGTACCCCAAAAAGATAATCGTAGGTGTATCATATGCCTCAAGTTGAGGATGACCGAATTGGATTCCAATTTGTATTAGTTTATTAACTTGGGTATGCTAAATATAATCTTCCCATGAATTATTTTACATTATTTTCCTCTTTCGATTCTTTGACATATATTAACATCACCAGCTTTACTAGATTCAAATGCAAACAACTATTAGAGAGAGAGATATGACCCTTACATTTCCACCACATGATTTGATGATGGCTGAGAGATTGTCAATGGAAGGTTGGATATGCTTGGTGAAGCAAAAACTGTAACCCGAGAACAAAGCACATGGATTTGCTCTTGCTCTTGCTCTTGCAACAGCATCCCTTAGTTCACACTTGTACTTCGTCAAGTAATCCTCATCTTCTAATATGTAGTTAGCTTCATCTAAACGAGCACAATAATAAAATTAAACATAATATAAGATTAGAGAAAGTAAACTAAAATCTGAGCAGTAAGATTATTTAAAAGCTCCTTTTGTATTACCCACAAAACATCCTTCTTTGAAGCTTGCTTTCAACCAGCTGGAAGAAACTACCCATGCACTACATGTCACGGGCAAATATAAGTTCAAAAGTCTCAAATTTACAAATTGATATTACACAGAAATATAAAACATAGCTAACCCTGAGGATAAAGCAACACAAAAATTCATGGTTCTCCTTGCTTTTCCTGTAATAACATGTGTGCAGATACTGCCATCAGAAGTAACAGTTCCACCAAGATCGTCAACTATCTATAATATGAAGGCAAATGTTCTTCAACAGATCACATAAAAGTTGGAAAACATGAATATATTTATGTTTTTCTGAAAACATGCAATTACATCGTTTCTTTTTTGTTTTATATTTGTTGTCTATAGCATAAGTGGATCTAAAATATAAAGAATGGTGGCCAATTAGCTTTTTCGTTTTTGCAGATAGTTCTCATAAGTGTACCCCTTTTGACCCCCTGTATTTCATGCTACAGATTTCCACTCCTGACCATCACAGTTTTGGATTAATTGGTACAATCAAATTTATAATTATCCAGTTGCCAACTATTGTATTATAGAAAAAGATTTTGTCCAATAGTAAATAGATATACATAATTTGCAAAATCAGAAAATCAGAGATATAGTCAACTATTGAATCATCTAATGTTTGTTATTTGATTTTCCTTGTTTTTTCATATATACTTTTTTAAGACTTTAAGTACTATTACTTGTGCATTGTGTAACAACCATTTAAGAAAAAATTTACCTTAGTAAGGCAAGCTTTCTTGGCATCGTCGGCCATATTCATGAACATTATCTTGTGAGAAATTTCCTTCAAAGAATGATTATTGATATCACCTTTTAAATTCTGAGAGTCATTTGTAGCGTGGTCACCTCGCACCCTTTTTGACCTAAGTGAGGTTGATGAGCCTTCCCACATTTGTCTCTTTATACCCTTCTCAGGAGCAGCAGTGTCTTTTTCATTGATATCATAACTATTATAAGCAATGCCTGAGGAAAATTTTAAAAAAAAACAGTAAAGGCGAAAACTCAATAACTGCAAGGTGTTAAGTACCTACTATTGAAGGACAACTTGGTGTCTCTTATGTCAGAGATATTGGTTTGAAAAGTCCCTTTTAGTATCTGAAAATTTAGAAAAAATCCTTCTCATCTTTACCAGCAAGCGTTCTCTCCTATGTTCAAAAACCCTGCCGATGTATATCTTTAAGACTTTAACCCAACTATTGTTCAATATTCATGATAGAATTTGATAGAAATATTGAACAGATTGATCATTCATAAAGTGAAACAATGCATTTCATCATAATGCATGCTTCCTAGGGGATGGTATTGTCATTTTGTAAATTGTAATCAAATCAATGTTTCCAAGGAAAAAGAGAAGAGCGCCCAAAGCACTAACAAGCCAGTCAAAAACATTTTACAGATAAATGAAACAGCAGCATTGGCAGCAATATGTTGACATAAGGGTTTTTGTGTAAATTATGCACAAAATATGCAAATAGACTTACTATCTGGGATGGTGCTTGGAAATTTAGCATCAGAATTTGGGATCCGAGCATCTAATGATGAGTTTATACAATTCAACAAATCTTTCTTGAGATGAGACACCATAAGTTTAGAGGCACCAGGAAAACACAGCATCTTTTTAATATCTGCTTTTACTGACAATTTATGAGCTTTTCCCTTGGAGTCAACCTCTCCTACCAACACATAACCCTGCATTTTTGTATTCAGGTATAAACAGATCCACATTGTAGAAAATAAGTTAGGCTTAAAAAGACAAAAGCCTTTTAAAAAAATGTGATGCTACCTGTTTAAGCCAAAAACCTTCAGACACGTCATCTGCCCAACAAAATATACTGAGAACACCAACACTTTGAAGCCTCCTGCTTAGTTCTCTGTATATAATCTGACCAAACCCCTACAACAAGTGAACAAAATAAATGGTCTGAGGTCTGAGGGTGTTTATTGTTTTGCTTTTTTTATTTTTCATATTTGTGTTCCTTGAGAAAGTATAAGTAGACATAACTAGAGCCTATGAATAACCATGATCTGCTTGGGAATAACAAAAAAAGGAATTTGTATTTTGTAACATGTTTTACCTTCTTCTGATAACACGATCTGACAACTGCAAGTGGTATCTCAGCATATTGTGTATCAGTAGGAATAATTTGATATGATAGTGCAGCTATTACCTGCAAATTTAAAAAAGAGCTTAGTAAAATATCATTATTAAAAATAGAGGATAAGCAAGATTGTCTTAAACGAACCGACCAGTGTGAACCACTTTATACCATTTGTAAATTGTCTGCATTATTCCCTATTTTATCTATAAAAGCCCAATTTAGTACAACCAAATAACAATCCAAAGAAAAGAATCCCACAAAGCAACCAGGGCCTATCTCTATGGATCTGTTACTAGCCTGTCGCATCACTTGCCAAACAATACAAGGAACCAAGGCTGCAAAGCTTTGCTAAGACAATTAATTTAGTGAAGGATCTTAATAGAATATTACCTCTCCAAGTCCATTACTGGTGGACCTTATAATTAGCGTCTTGTATTTCCTGTTTTGAAAAGAAATAGCATAAAAAGTTAGGTAGCTAGCTACACACCTAATGTATGGAGTTAAGGACAATATTTTACCCGTTAAAGATGCATTTTTTGAGAAAGTCCGAGTTTTTTCCAGTATTTGCTGCATAGGTCATTGTAGGAAGCTCTTGAGAATAAAGCTCCAGCACTTCCTAAAACATTAGAGAAGGAAAATGATAATACAAATTTATATCAAAACCAACAAATTTTAATGATTTTTTAAAACAAATTCATTAAAATGTGTCTGGCATATACACTAGCTTCTTTAAGAAAAAACAAAGAGTACTCTCTGTCTTTTTCAATAAGCATTCCCACTATAAAAAAATACTATAATACTTACTTGATGATGGCAAGCAAAAAAATACAATCTTCAGGCAGCATCAGAACAGTAGTATTTGTGTTTGTATTGTAGCTAAATTGTCCTTAATTTGTTTTCTATAGTATTATTTTTTACCAAAATAAAAAATAAACGTTTCCAGTAAAGATACTAGTTTACCTGAAGCAAGGATGTGTTCGGGCTATCGATGTCTTTTGGATGGAGAAGGCAAAAAGAATAATTCTTGATTTCTAGGCACTTATCATCTTCAATCTCTATAATTAATAACAACAAATTGAAAAAAAAAAATACAAACTAAACAATATGACAAATTGTCATTTTTTCACCTGATCAATTAATAAAACAAGTACAAAAGAACTAACTCTTGATATCAATTGATTTTATGCTATTCTTAGGTCTCCCTCTCCGGCCTTTCTTGGAAGTGTCAACTGATAAAAGAAAGTCTATCAGTGGAATAAAAGGTAGAAAGAAAGCTAAAAACATTCTAGGGAAGGAAATAGCACTAGAAATTAGTAAGAGAACTTACCTGAAATACCAATCCTTCCATCTTTAGGGACTGATATGACGAGATCTTTCCCTTTTATCTCGTCAACTAAACACTCCCCTTGGATCTCAACTTTGCAGTTTCCTGCAACAAGTGGTTAGAAACATTAATAAAGTCCGATTGCGTAAAACATGGAGAAATTTCTCGAGGGGTTTTTCTTTAGCGCTAAGGGTTTAAGGTTTACCGACGGAAAAAGTAGAGAGGCTAGAGGTCTCCGTTCCCACCATTTCTCTAACGAGATGTCGATTACACTTGATGATTTCTGAAATTATAACTTAGAAGAGCTGCGTTTGAGAGGAAGAAAAAGGGGCTTGATTTTTTGAATGTGGCAAAATTTGGAGAGCGGGAAATCGAAATGGAGAAAGCCGAAAGTGGAAGAAGAGCGGTCGCGCGGCGAGTGCGTATCCTCTGAGATATCTCATATTTTGCGTGAGCGACGTGTCCGGTGCCTATTCGAGGACAGCGCGGGGGCCAGTATTATTTGAGTTTGAGATTTGTGTAGAACATATTTGAACGGTTAAGATTTTCCAAAAAGTCACGCAAAATATGAGATACCTATGCGATTCTCGGGCGACTCCTCTATTACGGATATTTCCGCAGTTATGTCGTGTGTGAGTGTGGCGAGTCACTGACAAAATCATAAATTTCCTTCTTGAGTGCGTTCCTCCCTTTTGTTTAAGCCTCTAGCCACGGAAAAAAAGAAGTCTAGATTCTATGAAGTTGTTTGGCAACAAGGAATTAGAAGGAAGAGTTAAAAGTTTAAGAGTGTGCTTCGTAAATAAATTCGAAGGATGAAAAAGGAGATGGAAAGATATGAAAGAGCTATTCTATAAATCAGAGTATAAAGATTGTAGGAAATTTTATTTATTTTTGTGTCTTAGTTCTCTTTTTTTTTTTTTTTTCTCTCTTGACTCTTCTTTAAAATTTAAGATTGGAAAGCAAGTAAATACGTTTATACAATCCAATCACCTCTTCTCTCTCCTCGCCCCTCCCCCCTCCTCATCTCCTCTTTTCTGAAGCACACCAGAAGAGGAAAAAAAAAAAGTAAAGGAAAAAATATAGAGTTCTTGCGTCACAAACAAATACACACTTTGTTTGTTCTTCTTTGTATTCAAAATTGAAACAAAATATTCTTGTTATTCAAATCCATATTAAAAATCAACTACTAAAAAGAGAAAGATCAATTAGATTATTGTTATTACACACATGGAACAAACTTTTAATAACAAAAAATGGAAGAAAAAAAAAGTACGTTCTAGTCTTCCAGGAGAGGAAAGAGTGGGAAGAAAGTAAAGCGAGAAGCGTTGTATGTTCAATTTAGGATGTGCTTAAGGAGTGGGGAGAGGAGAAGAGGGAAGGGGAGAAAAAGGGATGATTAGATTGTCCAAGCATGCTTATTTGTTCCACAAATTAAACTTTTAGAACGGAGCCAAAAAGAAAGAAGAGAAACCAAGACACAAAAATTAATATATTTTCCTCCAATTTTTACACTCCGATTTAGATGATAGCTTTTCCTTTTACTTCTTTCATCCCCTCTCCTTTCACTCCCTTCTTTTTGAATTTGTGGAATACATTCTAGAATTAGAATTTTGAATGTTGAGTGAACGAAATTCGGACAAAATAAGAGAAAAGAACAGTAAAATATAAGTGATACGTTTTGCTTAAAATTCTTCAGTTATATCTCGAGAAAGATTATTGACATAATCGCTCGTTAAAATAAAGATAAAATCTTTACGGCTGATTGTTACGAAATTATTTTAAATTTGTGCACAATTGTGATAGGCCTCAATTATATATATTTTTAACCAAGGTTTTACCTCTTAAATTGTGCCAATTTTTTTGTATTTTTAGTTTAATTTAGAGTAGAATACATTCAAGAATCAAGTTACTGTCTTTGTTGAATCAAGTTACTGTATTTGTTTTGTTTGAATTACAAAAATCGAGCAAATAGAGCAAAAAAATACATGCCGGTGTGGGCCACACAAAATAAAATCAAAGAATAGAGTGAAGATACAAGAGCTCCCCGGAATCCACAGAGAAAATTGCAGCCTATACAAATATTTCGTGCGGGCCACATGTCTGGTCGCACAAAATTGCAGCTGCAGACACACAGTTCGTATTTTGGCCATCATTTGGTCATACAAACTCCGATTTTGATGAATTAAAGCTTGATGGAATCAGAACAGCGAGATATACAACTTTTGTGAAGGAAACAAATCCAAATTCAGAATGTAGAATTGTGTACAGCCGCACCAATGGGAGCACCAACTGAGATTTATTGCTATATTCACGAAATCTTCACCCGATTTACTTCCAAATCTTGTCTGCTTGCTCCCAAAGTCGTGAAAATGGCTATATATTGGTAAGGAGGCAGCAGAGAGGAGCATATTTTATTCTACCTTTTATTCCATCTTTCTTTACCAAAATTCTCTATATCTCTCTACTGTTTTGACGCGACTTAAGGAGATTGAAGGGCTCGAGCAAATCAAATTAAAGACAAGGGGCAACAAGCTAGGAGATTGGTGTATTCTATTATCTTTCTTATTTTTCTTAGTTTTTATCATGTCTACTCTTGTATTTCTATTGGATGTTAGCGCACCCATGAGAGGCTAAATGTCATCTCTTGGGGCTTAGGCTAGAAACATGAACTTGTGTTCAAATCTACCTTACTCTGATGATTTTCTTTATTATGATTGTTTGTTTGCATATTTGCTCTTGTTGCTTTTATTATTCATGTGATTGCATGATTTGTGTGCTTGTTAATTAGTATACCGTTAAGTCTAAACAACTTGAATTGATTAGGAGCAAGAATTGATGGTACCAAATTATGTACATTAATAATCTCAGGATTAAGATTAGAAATGATCAAATCTAGCTTTAAGTCCAGAACCACAAGAAACAAAGGTTGAATTGAGGTGAAGGACTTAATCATGAAGCCTTGTATTTAATTGGGACTCCTAAAATTGAACCAAATATCATGTGAAGAACTTAATCGTGAAGTATTTGTATTTAGCGATAAATTAGGCCAACCCGTGCTTATAGTCTAGACAGGTAGGGTGAATAACTTAATGGTGAAATCTGAATTGTTTACGCACGTCATTAATTCACGAATGTGACCCTTATTAACATTTTTGGCTTAGAAACTCCATCAAAGCAAACATGAATTTAGAAATCGAGTAAATGTAGATTTGACCAAGTGAATGCCGAAAGCCCTTACACTTCTCTCTTATTGAATCACAAAACTCTTTCTACTTGTTTGTTTAAATTGTTTTTGTTACAATTTACTCTCAATCGGGTATTGAACCCACAAAACCAAATTTGCAACAAACCCCCCTTTTATTTTTATTGCACAATTTTAGAATTAATTAATTTAGTTGAAATTGATATTTCCCATTATCTTTAGATCGATATCTATTTTACTACAATGATAAATTATATGCTTGAAACCGATTTATTATTGTGTACGAAGGTTTTATAAATTTAAAAGTGAAAAGTGTGTCCATTTGATATAAAAATCCAATACCTAAAATGCACAACAGAAGAATGAAAATACTTTTAAGAGAGAAAATAAATTTTTTATCCACTAATAATGTTTTATTATTTTCTATTTTTATATGCTAAATATATCCAACTCGTAAATCTTGAGATTTTTTGTGTGCATCTGACTCGTATCATGGTCGAAGTTTTAGCAAAAATTGGCATGGAGGTGTTGGATTTTATTTCGTGTTAAAGTTTTGTTCCTATTAATGTCGGGGACCCTTTAGAAGCCCAAATATATTCATCTCAGCCCAGAATTTTAATATACTGGTCCTGATTAGTAAGCCCAAATCAATTCATCTCAGCCCATTTCTATCCTGCTATTGTTACGTCAGTCTTCTCCATTCCACATCTCGAATCCGGCCTACGCATTTTCTCAACACTCTCTCTCTCTCCGAATCCAGCAATGGCGGTGGCGGCGGTGAGAAACGCTCTCCTGAGGCATCTAAAAGTAGCGGTGAAAGCTCCGTCGGCATCGTCTTCGATGCCCGCCGGATTCATCGTCTCTAGACGCGGTTTCTCCGACGAGGTTAAGGGATCCTTCCTTGACAAAGGCGAGGTCGCCGATCGCGTCGTCACCGTCGTTAAGAATTTTCAGAAGGTCGAGCCCAGTAAGGTATGAATCCCAGATTTCAACACATTTATACCTACCTCGATCCCGGGTTTTAGTTTCGTGGATGCATCTGTTGGTGACGTAGGCGTACATTTTTTTGTTATTTATTTCTTACTTGCCTTTTAAATATGGGGTTTATTGCTCTGTTTTCTGTTGATTACTGATTGTAGATATATATTTAGCACTGATGTATTCCAACTTAACTATTTAGGGTTTTAGTTTAATAATGATATTGGATTGCTGTGATACAATTCATTTACTGGTGTTGTGACTAATACATATAATTGCCCCTTGTTTAGTTGATATTCATGATGTTCTGGCAGCTGTCCTCACTTCCTTTTGTGAGGTTTTAGTTCCAACTAGAGATGTTGATATCTAATTTGACAGTACATTGTTATGCAAGTTTTCAATTTGATTTTCCACTCTATATAATCTAAATCTTTAGCGTCTTTGTGCATCTTCATTGCCATTTTAATTCAATATGCAATTCTTCTAATATTGGCATAAGTTAATCTGGAAGAAACCATTGCTAGGTAGGTTGCTAATTTTGGAGCTTTGGGATAGGGAATAAATGATTGGTTCATCTATCCATAATCCAAAGATTGTAAACACTAATTAGTCACATCTCCTTCATAAAAGAATCAAAGTTTTTTTTTATTGCTTATATATTTAGTATTCTAAATGCCGAGCGAGATGTAATATGACATGAACAAATGTTATGATGGATTGGATGCTATTAAAAAGGAAAAAAAAAAACTTTAGTTTCTATAAATAACTTGAATAGGGTTAATGCAAGTACTTTTAATTTATTCATTCAATGATGTTCTTTGTGAAACAACTTTAGAACTAACTTCTTTCATTTCTCTCTACTATTTGGTTTTAAGTCAAATATTACCTTTACATTGTTCAGTTCTTTTGTTGAAATGAGCTGCTTGTTGTCAGTACTTGAGTTAGGGTAGTACTTTTCAGAGAGAATCTTAAACCAAAAGAATTCATAACTGAAGTAGAAATACTGAGACCAAGAGATATATTATCCAATTAAAATGTGTTTTAATTAGTATGATATGTAGCTATAGAGGACCTTCAGGCTTAAGAAAAGATATATAGCTATAAGACAAGGATATTTTTTATTTAAAGGCTTTTGAAATATGCATTTGATGCTACTGTGCTGTTTTTAAGACTCAAAGGCATGGCCTAACACCAGTATGTATCTTTCTCTACTTGAATAATTCCATCTTTTTATTGAGCATGTCTAATGCCAAAGGTTTTGTAGCATGTGTGCAACTTCTAATAAACTCTGAAAGAAAATGTGTTCAGGATCAATGAAATGTGTATGGAATTGACCAAACTGCCCTTTTTGTGAATGCTTGACCAGGTAACACCAAGTGCGCACTTCCAAAAGGATCTTGGCCTGGACAGTCTGGATACAGTAGAGATTGTGATGGCTCTGGAGGAAGAATTCGGGTTTGAAATTCCTGACAATGAGGCTGACAAGATCGACTCTATTAAAGTAGCAGTTGATTTCATCGCTTCTCATCCCCAGGCAAAATGAGATTATATGAAGAGTTTTATGCATTTTTCACATGTGACATGAGAAGCACACTGTGTTTTATAGTGTTTGTTTTGCATTTTTATTATTTGGTTAAACACTTTTGTGTAGGCTGTTGAATACGCCACTCTTGAGATGGATTCTTTCAGGGGGCTTGTGTGAAGTCGTGCCTTTGGTAGAACCCCATGAATAATTGTTTCAGACTGATTTGTTGAAATGATAGCAGGCCACTTTTTTTAGTTAGTTTTGTGAGGCGTGATCAACATATATGGCACTTTTTTTCTTATTGAAATGGCTGTTTCTAATTTTATATTATTCTTTAATTGCAAAAAAGAGTAATGGGTGTTTTTAGTCGCATCTAAGAATTTTCATAAAAGTTGATTTCGTATCAAAGTTGGAACAAATTGTGCATGCATATATTTAATATTACTCGATATAATAAGAAAAACTAATTATCTGAAGTACAACTGCTCAGCTTAGTATAATACTTGATTTTTCCCCCAATAGCTAATTATTTGTGTGGTTCCTTGAATTATTTTGAGATTTGTGGGTAGAATAATTAGCTGTTTTGAGATATGTGTATGGAAAATATTGGACAGATGAATTTGAAAAAACAAGAATTTTAGAGTATTGTTCACATGTGAAGGATCGCAGTAGATTTGGATCCGTTCAGAAAGGTGCGAATAGCAAGTTATTCCCAGAATATGCTGTGCATACTTGCAACCATTTCAAAAGTGATGATCAATCATTCCTAATAAAATGATATCAAGGATATATAATAACGCTTTATCCTGACTAAATATCACTTGGAAATAAATTAATAAATATCGTTTCTGTGTTGAGGTTAAACGATATCATTCATAGCATTTTATTACTGGAGAAACCATATCAATTATATATGACAACGTTTACCCTTGAACAACACATCACTTAAATTATTTTTGAAATAAAATGTTGATTTTCTGCTGAAGTGAACCAACTGGGACAACATTGTCTCCAAGTGAGACGCTGTCAAAGGCAGCGTTTCTCCATGAGAAAAACGCTGCCTTGGAGCAGAGTTTATGCTAAGATTTGAGATTTCATCAATTCATTCTATAAATTTATTTTTTAAGTGCTAAAAAATAGAAATAATATCGAGAAGTAACGGAATTTGTTTTTTTTTGTTAATATAATTTTAGTATTTTCATTGTTAACACAAAACAAAAAGGAAAAAAAAATGTACATGTAATAGGTATAACTAATAAAACATCATACTAAATTATATAAATAAATTGCAGTTAATAAGAACATGATATTTTAAATAAAGAATGGCAAATGAGAAACAAATCTTTGTCTTTGATCCATTCTATCATTCTATGACAAATAATGATCAAAGAATTTTGTACATGTTAATTTTGGTACCACAGATTCATTGTTCTATTTGGTCACGAGAAAAAAATAGCCTCAGGCTAAGAGACAAGAAATATTTAGCAAGTCCTGGTTTACATGACAGCTTTTTTGTTCCTGTTCGATTTCAACTTTCTACGAGTTCACAAACTTTTTAATGATTTTTATTTTTTATTTATTAATTAAGCTCGTACCTTTAATTATAATTCTGGATTTGCCTCTCTTTTTTTCAGAGAGAAAACCGAAATTCTAATATTTCAAATCCAAATATCTATAAACAAAATTTCATCTCAATTTTAAACCTCCTACACGTAAAACATTATCGTTTATCACCAGATTAAAAAGCTGATTCTTGTTTTCATAACTTCATATCCTTCTTCTTGTTGTTTATTTTTATTTTTTATTTATTAAAGAACTTGCCCACATCCCTCTAATCCAAAAAAATAAAATAAAAATGCGAAAAGTTGTATTTAATTAATGACTACCAATACAATTAAAATGTTTAGCTGCATTAATTATATATATTTTTTTTATTTTCTTGCTGACAGGTGGGACCATGAATCCATGATATTTTATCCGACTCAGTTGTACATCTGAGTTATGGAATGATGCATTTTTAACAATTATACATTGCATAAACAATTCATGACAACCTTAATACCTAACTTAGTCGGTTACTCCCCTTTCCAATTCTTCACTTTTTAGAAGAAAAAAAAACCACTGCCAGCTATACAAAATTAATAAAAAAAGAGATTAAAAGTAAAAAAGGGTTGAAATTGAAAATATGGATGTGTTATTGAAGGGAAGGCACCAAACGACTCCCTGTCCCAAGTGGCACCCAACAAACAAATCCAACAGAATGCAAAATTAGAATAATTAAGGCCATTATGGTGCAGTGCACTAGCGAACAACAAATCCAGGCTATCCAAAGCATCCCTAGAACTAGACGACTAGAACACATGAGCCTTTAAGTGTGTGTGTGTGTGTATACACGAGTAGAACTAGGGTGTTCTTAGGAGTACTAAGTCTCGTGCTCTTAACTCTAAAGTCTATCGAATTAATTTCGAACGACGAATCCAAACCGTTGAAATCTTTCTATCTTACGAGTGATGCGTTTACATGTCAAAATTTTAAAGTTTCGAATTAATTTAGTATAAAGTCAAGTGGTCAAAATTAGAAAATTAATTTTAATACATTTATTTTTTGAAAGTATTTTGACCACTTGACTTTATATTAAATTAATTGGAAACTTTAAAATTTCACATGCAGACGTATCACTTGTAAGGTAGAAGGATTTCAACGATTTGGATTCGTCGTTTGAAGTTAGTCCGATAGGTTTTAGAATTAAGAGTACAAAGGGGCTTGGTACTCTTAGGAGCACCCTAGTTCTACTCTCTCTCTCTCTCTCTCTCTCTCTTTATATATATATATATGTATGTATGTATGTATGTATAGAGTCTGACTATGGTGAGGCATGGCGTAAAACACATTTGTTAATCCACTGTGAACAGTAAAATACAGTAAAAAATTCTGAATCATCGGATCAGTGATTTTCAAAGTGGCTTAATAAATAGAAAAAAAATAAAAAAATATAATATTTGGTCTCCAAGCTTCAATATAGAGAGCATGTTGAGCGGTTCGGATCGGTTATTCGAACTTTGAAAATAAAAATATAGTGTCATGAAGTAAAAACTTATTTTACTCCATGAAGCATTATAGCCTAGTTCTCTCTCTCTATATATATGGGTTCAATTGCCACGTGCCAAAAGCTACCAATTGCCACTGCAATGTGCCGACTTCTCAACTGCTAAAAATTTATCAAATGTATTCCAAATAATGAATTTAAATTGTTTAAATTGATTTGTCTTATGAGTAATGCATTTACTTGAAAAATTTATAAATTTTAAAATTCATTTCATATGAAGTCAAGCAGTAAAAAAAATATATTTTAAAGTTAATTTTCAAATTTATTTTTCATCATTTTTTTACCACTTGACTTCATACTAAATGTATTAGAAAATTTATAAAGTTTGCATGTAGATGTATCATTCATAAAGTAGACTAGTTTAAATATTTGTTGCTTGAAGCCTATTTGATAAATTTTGAAGGAAATATCACTACTACTAAAATAACACCTATACTTAAATTTATAAATTTAAATAGGTTGATATGTTTTTTTTGTCAACTTAATGATCTGTATATCAGAAAATTACGAAATATTGATTTTATTTTGATAGCTATTAAATGTTGAGTAAAAAATGTATGAAAATTTGAGCCGTGGTTTATTTAAGTTTTTGATGGATGTCAAAATACAATAAAAATGATATACTTGATTTGGGCATATAACGTATGATAGGCTTGACATATCCAAGTAAGTAATTTAGTTATTTGAATGTTTTAAAAATGAGGAGGGTTGAAATGCCTCTATGCCTTTATCATACTTCCATTATTAAAAATTACAATAACTCAAAATTTAAATCATAAACGTTAAAATAATACCGTTAGATGTAATCTTATGTTATTTTCTTTATGTGCTCATAAAAATTATCACATTTCAATTTTGTTTTTATGTGATTCAATAAGTTGAAAAATTTATGTCTAGAAATTATCCACATTAGTACATTTTTTATAAACTCTTGATAACAACCAAAACAAAGTTGAAATGTCGTAATTTTTTACATGTGCATTTAAAAAATGATATAAATCACATCTAACGGTTTTATTTTGAATTTTAAGTTTCAAATTTTGAGTTATTTTAGTTTTTAAAAATGGAGGTACGAATATGATGGAGGCACAAAAAATGGAGGCATTTGAACCCTCCTCTTTAAAAATATTATTTAAAATTTACTTTTAGTAACTCCAATCTGACAGAAGTAAGATTAACATCCATTTATGATCCGGTTTTTATTCAAAAAAATATTTGGAAAATAGTGGTCCAGAAAAAGCTGGCTATGCTATGTATATATAGAAGTGTCAAGTAAGGATGTCATTATTAAATCTTAACTAAAATTTTCCAGTGAGGGAGATTGAGAGAAGCAGCAATGGAGAGATGCCAATTGAGAGCTGTAATTTTGAATCTTTCCATAATGCTTTTACTTGTCTGTGGTGAAGGGCATGAAGGCGAGGTCTTACTAATTAAGGTTTCTAAAGTTTAATTAATTTGGGTTTTTATATACGAATTATTTGATTTTGAAGACCCCATGAATTAATTCTCTTTATATCAAAATTGACTAATTGAGAGATAAGTTCTACATCTATATATACATGCATTCAGATTACACAGAATGAGATCTTCTTTGTCATTTTCTTTTATTTTTTCTAGGAACAAAAATTCATTTATTTGATAAGATAAACTGTTTTGTAGGCTAAGTACTCTCCAGGCCCCACAGCTCAACCAGAGCATGCCTCTGTACCAGCTCCTCAGCCTGTACCACTGGTAATTAAGCAATAAACATTCACAATTCTTATCTTAATTGTTAATTAGAAATTTATGTTGTTTGCTAATTCAGCAAAACCAGTCATTTACGCATAACAGTAACAGAAAAACGGTATACTGTTGTCTGTTTTTCTTTTCTTTTCTTTTCTTTTAAAATCAAGCAAATATATCCTTCAAAGATATGTTGGCAATAATTTTGAGTGAATTTATTTTCTACAAATAATATTTTTTTGTTTCATATAAATTTATGTGCAGTATGGAATGACCCCAGGAAACCTACATCCACAAGGTAACTACTAACTTGGAATTCTTTTACCAGTTAGTGCATATCATTACTTTCTTTTTCTATATTCCTTTTTATTAAGGTATCAGGTAAATCACCTCACTTTTTAAATTTAATTAGAAAATAGAATATCAGCACATATCTTATCAATTTGTGGCTAACTTATGGGCACTAGTTTTTTCCTTGTCAATTTTACCAGACTTGACAACAACTTTCAATTTATTTTATCTGTTTTTTAACCGTTATGAGGACCAAAAATTAAAAATTAAAAATAAAAGATGATTATGAAGTAGTAACAAGCTTGCAAATTAAATTATCTAAGACCGAAACTGGATCATGGATTCAGAGCAAGTTGATTAGCGAGAAACAAATTAATTTACACACCCGCAACCGTTAATTGCTGGATAAATGCAGATTGTCCCGGTCGATGTGTGACGAGATGCTCAGCCACGGCATACAAGAAGCCATGCATGTTCTTTTGCCAGAAATGCTGCTCGACATGCCTATGCGTGCCTCCCGGCACTTACGGAAACAAACAATCATGTCCCTGTTACAATAACTGGAAGACCAAAAGGGGAGGACCCAAGTGCCCTTAGAGTCCTTAATTAACACTGTTATAATTAACAAATCAAACATATTAGCAAAATCTCAGTTGTTATAAATGGTAGACATGTGCATCAACTTTCTATTTTTTTTTAAACCCTTTCCTTTGTATATTTATGTTTCAGCATATGAACCTCTGTTTGTGAATGCTTTGTTTGATCAGCATTTTCATAGCTTGTTTTTGTTTACAATTGATTTCCTTCCAAAGTTCCAATCATATATTATGAGTCCATATCCTCTGAGGCAACATAATATTTCTATTTAAATTCAGACTGTTCGATCATAATCCGGACCAATCCGGTTCAAGATGGAATATACAGGACCTCTTTAATATTCGTGCAGATTATGATCGTATAGTCTGAATTCCTTCATTATATGAGGTTCTTTTTCAAAAAGGTAGATATTGAAAGTTGAGGAGTTAAGAATTAAAGAATTTAGATCCAAGGAAGTAACTCAATCTTTGGATTTTAAATCGGAACCATCCGATTCGAATCCCATCCGATTCGAATCCAAGACAATCCATTCTGATCTGGAGCGCACACATTCCGAGAACGGTTTCGAATCCCAAAACGATTCAAAACGATTCAGAGCGACATATTCGAATCGGACGGTCTTGATCCAAAACCCAAAAATTGGGTTTACTTTAGGGGATCCAGACCGGTTCAGAAAACCCAACAACTGTGGTATGAATCCGACCCATTACAAATGCATAATGGACTCTATAAGCTGACCTCTCTCTTTTTTCATGTAAATGGCGGCCCGGCCCGTTGCTTGTTTGCATCATTTCCAACTTATAATGTTTTGAAATTGTGGTAGGAATGTAGGATGATGTTTCGAAATTAGTAACTCAAATTTATGATAAAACAAATATATTTGTGATATGATGCTCTTTTAATCGTCTTCCTCGATAAGAATCTCTTTACATTGTTGTAGTATGTCAATGTCATGTTACTTCTCAAATGTCCTAATCTTAAGCTCCAATAATTTGTGTGCGCAACCTTATAGGTGTTATTATACAGTGAGGGCTGTTGAGTATATCTACTTATTTGTTAACGGTCCACCTACTTATCAATTAACAATAATTATTATTTATTTGTTAGGTAAACTATGTAATTATTAACGATGAAATATTACAAAATTTACATAACATTCATAACAATAAAAATGTACTAATGTGGATAATTTCTAAATGTTGATTTTTTAACTTATCGATTCACATAAAAGTAAAATCAAAATATAATATTTTTTTATGAGCACATAGAGAAAATAACATAGACCACATTTAATGGTTTTATTTTAACGCTTATGTTTTAAAAACAGAGGTATAATGAAAGTATAAAAAATAGAGATATTTGAACTCTCCTATAATATGTATAGTAGCAGCAACAACAAATACTTTTGATTTACAACAACATTTTGTTTAATCAAAATTCAAGCTAATATTTTCATTCTTCAAGCAAGAGGAAAAAAAAAAACTAACATATTGTCGGATCTTATTTAGAGTGGCAATAAGTTACGTTATACTCAGGTAAAAATAATAATTTATATTGATTAAAGTCAATTTGAATCTAAACTTATTATTAGGTACAGTATGAATAAAAAACTTTATAAATTTAAAATGAGTTTTAACATAAAAGATAATAAACTGAGTAAACTCTGAGTTTGTAAAATTTAGAAGGATAAATATGATATTATAAATTTTAGAAGAGAAAATACACAATTTGATTTTTTTTAGGGGTACCGTGAAATTTTCCCAATAAATCTGTCAAAATGTAAAAAAAGAAACCAAGAATTGGCGGGCTGATAAACAAAAATCAAACCCTCGGCTGGTTCGATTCCTTCTCCCAGACGAATCGATCTCGCTCCGATGGACACGACGCGTCCGGTGCGGTGCTCGGCGAACGAGGCGGTGGCGCTCTATCTATTCGACAAGAGGCAGGAAATGGCGGCACGGTCGAATGGCTTGTCCGAGAACCTAGACACGACTCTCTCCAAGGCGTACGGAAGTATCTGTGGCGCAAAAAACCCCATTAAAACCTTAAAAGACCTCTCTCAGATCAAGTAATTTCATGCCTGAATACATTTTCTCATGTTTGGGCTTGTTTGATGTAATTGGTTCTCAAATTTAATAAACTTTTACTCTTTATGGGGCTTTTCTTACTTCTCTGTCCTTGCAAAAATTTGCTTCCTATTGTATTTATAAATCTCCAATAATGGCTAAACTTTGTATACTGTAAATGGAAGTCTAGTGTTTGCTATTTTCATATTGGGTGATGTCAATTTGAAGTACAATTTTGGCTGAGAGCACATATTTCCTCGCACATGCCAATGATGCGCAACATTGAGTCATATTTGAAATTAACTGCTGTTATTTCTCAGTTTGGGTCCTGTTGGGTTGTCAGAGGATTAGGACCTCTGTTTTATTTTATTTTATTTTATTTGGCGAGCCTCCACTATAGTTAGTGTGGACAAAGGGTGTCAAACCCCTTTGGCGCTACTGACAATTTCTTATATGTAATCATGCAAGTTTCATATTAATGAAACGGGCCTAGGTCTTTCATAAAAAATAAATAAAAAATTCTCAGTTTGGGCCTCGTTTGATGTAATTGGTTCTCAAATCCAATAAACTTTTACCCTTCTTTCGGTTCTCAATCCAATATGCACTCTATTGTATTTATAAATCTCCAATAATGGCTAAATTTTGTATACTGTAATCGAAAAGTCTTAATTTTGCTATTGCTATTATTGGGTGATGTCAATTTGAAGTCGATTAGCACATGCTTCCTCACACATGCCAATAACGCGCAACATTGTGTCATATTTGCAATTAGCTGCTGCTATTTCTCAGTCTGATGTAATTGGTTCTCACATCCAATGAATTTTTACCCTTCTTTGGGGCTTTTCTTCTTTTTCCTTGAAAAATCTGCACCATATTGTATTTATAAATCTCCAATAATGTCTGAATTTTGTATACTGCAATTGAAAGTCTAATTGTTGCTATTTTCATACTGGGTGATGTCAATTTAAAGTACAATTTTGGCTGAGAGCACATATATCCTCACACATGCCAATAACGTGCAACATTTTGTTGTATTTTCAATTAACTGCTGTTATATCTTGTGGTATTAGGTAGTCACACCCATGAACACCAGCCTGATGTAAAGGGAAAAAAGGACCATTAGATGTTGACAGTTTTGTTTTTGGCCATAATGACATCCATTCTCCTAAGCAACAGATGAACTTACTTCCTTATCAAATTCAGGTGTCAGGTTTAAAGTTTGTCTGAACTATTTATGAAGAAATTTGGCCGATTCATTTTTTTTTTTGTTCTTTAGGGGAGTTGGAAAATGGATCCTGACACTGATGAAAGGATTCTTTGCAGAGGAAGCTAGCCCCGCCAGTGATTCTCCTTCAAAAGATCTACCTCCACAAAAAGGTTTTTTACTGATATCTGCTAAATTGTTTGCACGACAGTTGTTACTATTTAAAACTGATGGGAGTTTGATTTGTTTTAATTTGTAAATAGGAAAGAAGTCAAAAGGACCAAAGAGATATGTACCACAGAAGAATTCAGTGCCATATGCTCTACTAATCACGCTTTATAGGTTGAATTATTTTGTAACTTCTATCTTGCATTGGCACAAATTATCTTGAAACTCCTTGAAGTGAATCACAGATACCTGTACAAAGAAAAATATTACGGGGTGCCCTCACAGAAAATATCACCACCCTCCTCTTCTAAGACTAGGCAACAAGCTCTTTTAATTTAATCTTTGTAAATACAATGTTATATTTGTTTACAAATTAATGTAAATAATAAGAAAACTTATGTGGATAAAAAGTATGTCTGCAGTTTTCATTTTTAAGATCCTGTGCTTCTCCTTCTGCTAACTGGTTGCACATAACATTAAATAAAATGTTTTAGAGATAGAATAATGTCAGCAGCTATGATATTTAGGTGGTTTTGAGGGTTTTCACAATATTTCTAGTTTTACAGTGTACGCGGAAATGTTTTGAGGTTGTGTTAGGGTAAAGTGAAATTTTACCTAGTGGTCTGCTTGTATTTGTTTCTTGAATAACTACCTCTCCTTTTGCAATTTACTTTTGAAAAAAATAGGGAAATGGTAAATGGGAACACCTTTATGAAAAAGCAGGAGCTGATTGATGCTGCCGAAGCCAGTGGGCTATCACGAACATCAATTGGGTAAGTGTTCTTTTACCGGGTAAATACCCATTTTGTCCCCAAGTATAGTATCCGTTTTCATTTTTCACCAGCTCTTAGATTCAATACTGTACCTTTGCAGTTATTTACCCGTAATTATAGACTTTCAGCTTTATTTTTTAAAGTTCTGAAGAAAGTCATCATACCATGTGCTTCCAACAGCCTGGTTTTAATTGTATTTAACAGAATTATGATGTTCACTTAATCCTGATCCGATGATGTTTGGTTGAACATTAAAGTTAAGGAAGCCTAAGTTGTTTATTCCAATTTAGTCCGGACCTAAATTATTTATGTTTGGTTGAGGTCTAAAGAAGAGAGATGAGTAAAATTTGCAAATAGTCACTGACGTCCAGGATGCAGCACAAAATTAAGACACCTGGGGAGATGGTTTAGTTTAGGCCAGTTTAGGCCAGCCTATATAATACTTGTTTGGTGGAATAATTAAGGCCTGAATCCCTAATTCCATGGTTTAGGCCTCAACCAAACATGGTGGAAATATCATATTTGTTTGTCATAACAAAATAATTTAATTTCAAGCATGGTTATCATATATTCAGTTTTAATTTTTGCACATTTGTACCAAGTGCACTCATTGGAGCAATAAACTAACTGCATTTAAAGTAAACAGGCCAGACAAAGCTAAAGGGAGACCTGGACAATTTGGGAGTACAGCAAGGGACTGGTATACTGGATGGAGCTGCATGAAGACATTGATTTTGAAAGGCTTAGTTGTCAAATCTAGCTGCCCTGCCAAGTAATTTCTCCTCCATGAGTTTTTTCCCCTCTTCTTTAAACATTTTCTTTCAGGTATTTTCAGATAATTTTTTTTTGGGTTGGGGGGGGTGGGGGGTGGCTACTGAACCCTGATTATTGAGAAGATAAAATTTGATTCAAAGGGTGTCTTGGGCAGATACTTGACATTTGCTCTCTCCCATGAAGTTTATAAGGAGAAAAGGCTTAGTAAAATGGATTATAGTGCTGACATTAATGTCACGGAGTTAAAATGATCAAATCTTTTCTCTATTTGCTCTACTGTGCGTTACTAGGGTATTTCAAGTTTCAATGTGAACTCTGGAGGAAGTCTCATTTAAAGCCCTTTATCTGTATGGCAAGATGTTGAAATAACTTGGGAAATATATACATAATTCACTTTAAAACCATATCTTAATTTCTTGAATGATTACCGAGGCAATTAATTGTAGGTTCATGCTAACTGATGAAGGGACAGAAGTTGCTCGAGACTGTCTCTCAAGGTCTGGATTAGACCTTCCCAACAAACAACCCATAAATTTAGCAGTCGGGAATTCTCTTCATGGAATGAGTAACTCTGACATGGACTCCATACCAACTAATACTGAATCTATGCTGGCATTGAACCAATCCAAAAATGTCGCTAAGGTAATTACCACATTCTCTTCTTCTGTTAGTGGCTTATTCTATAGATGTGAAACTCTTCCATCAAAATACTAGAACTAGGGTGTACCAAGTCTTCGCTGAACTTAAATTCAACACCTATATATAGATTGCAAACAACAATTACAAACCATTGAAACCGATCTACTTCACGAGTGATGTGTTTGAATGCAAAAATTATAAATTTCCAAATTAATTTAGTATGAAGTCATGATTAAAATGCATTAAAATTACTTATAAACCTTTTTTTGACTGCTTGACTTTATACTAAATTAATTCGAAAATTTATAAATTTTGCATGTAAACACATCACTCATAAAGTAGATCAATTTCAACAATTTGGATTCGTCGTTTGAAGCCAATCTGATAGATGTTGGACTTAAGCTCACCAAGAGGCTTGGTGAGTTTAAGAACACCATACTTCTACTCTTTTTACGAACTCTAGCTGAAAAAAAACTTAATTAACTTTATGTTTAAAATTTGCAGAACATGCAGATTACTCAGGTTGATATTTTAAACTCTGATTCTGATTCTGGTTCTGATCCTCCTGAAATAGCTGCAAAGACATCTTCTACTATGTTAGCCACAAGCACCACTTACAGTTCTGGTACCTGCATTTTTTTTTTTCATGACACGATTTGAAACAATGCTATATTTTCTGACAGTTCTGGTACATGCATTTTTTTTTGTAATGTTACATTTTTGCAACAATGCTATATTTTCTTGGTATAGTTGCTTAACATGTAGTGTTTGCAATGCAGTTGAGAGATTGAGTTTTCATCTTGCTCCAACTGAACCTTCATTGGTCTCAGTCAATTCAATTCGAAACTCGTCTGATCTGAGGGCTTGCAGTACTTCTGTATGTTCCACTTTTTTGCTATTTTATCCTTTACAAGCAAACTTTTGCCACTTTTTGTTGTTTTCTCTTTTTTGGGGGACCTGCGTGATTTTTTTTTACTGAAAGCAGATATCCTGGTTTCGTCTCAATTTCAGGATTCTGAGCTTAGGATATCTAAAAAGAATTTAACACATCGGGCCATCATCAATATGCTTGCCATGCCGCCATACCGACCGGGAGAGAGATTTTGTGAAACTTATGATGTGATTTTGATATTGGATGAGCGGGAGAATTTTGGGTTTGCCGATTTAAATCTCACCATGTCGATTCTTGAATATCCTGTAAATTTTTTATTATTTAACAATATTTTGTAATCCGTGGTTCGGTTGTAGGTCCCGTTTTAGAAAGGTGGTTGACAACATTAGCTCTCAATTTCACATACCTGTAGAGGTAAGGATGTTGTTATTCCCATATGAAGAATCTCAGTGATTCCAAGTTTCCAACAACTGAATTTTATTTTTTCCAAAGTTTCATTGGTATCATTTTCTCAGGTTAGACAGTTGCCGGTTGGAGACGGGCTTTGGATTGCGCGCCACAAGCAGAGTAAGAAGGAATATGTGCTTGATTTTATTGTAGAAAGGAAAAATGTAGATGACTTGAGAGGCTCTATTAGGGATAATAGATACAGAGATCAGAAATTAAGGTTACAGGTATATACTTCACAATCTGAATTTTGAACTCTTTAAATGTGGTACGGCATGCTCTGGTTAACTGTTCTTTCCTCTTGTTTGTACATTTCTTGTAGAGATGTGGGTTGAGAAAGTTAATTTATCTGGTAGAAGGTGACCCAAATACAATAGAAGCAGCAGATAGCATTAAAACAGCGTATGTGTAGGATTTATCTTTCCTTTATGTGCATATTTGAGATGATATATAAAGGGGTTTTGAAATTTTTATGGTCTTGCTTTGTGAAAGACTTTTTAATGTCATTTGGATTGCCTGCTGTCAGAACTGATGGTAAGTTGAGCACAAATTGGCAAATTGCCTAGGTCTTACTTCAAGTAAATAACATCTTTACAGTTCCACATATATTGGAGCCCATCATTTTGGACCTGCTTGCATGTGTTTATAAATAGTTTTTGTCAATTGAAGTTGTTAACAAAATTGTCATTTTAATGGAATATGTCTTTTGTGTTGCTATCTATAATTGCTGATGGCATTTGCTACACAAAATTTCTGTTTTGCAAACTTTAAAAAAAATTCATGTTCCTACAAAACCAAAAATATTTGGCATGTGCCCCCATGAGCATGTGCTTTGGATTCGGAACATGTGTTCCTCCATTTTATTCCAAAAAAGTATAAGATAATTTGTTTCTTGTCAAACCCCAATATGTTTTAGATTATTTTATTTTCATTTTTTCTGTTTCTATTTCTTGTTGCTCAGTTGTTTCACGACAGAGATTTTGGAGGGATTTGATGTACAAAGAACAACCGGATTTGCTGATACTGTAAGGAAGTATGGCCACCTCACAAAATCAATTATAGAGTACTACAGTGATAATTTCTCAGGTGATAGTAATAATTTTACTAGAAGTGACTCTAGGCTTTGTCCCTCCTTCCAAGAGTTTGTCAGAAGGTGTCAGGACCTGGAAAAGATGACTGTGAGTGATGTTTTTGCACTACAACTTATGCAGGTGACTATTAGAATCTGTTCTGGATTTAAGATGCATCCTGCTTTTAGGGTTTGTATTAGCAATAACCTACTCTTTCGTTGCTTTTTTACAAATAACAAATTTGGAAAATCTCATTTGTTCTACTGTATTATTTGGAAGTATCTAAGAGGAGATGTTTCTGCGTTAAGTGAGAGTTTGTTAGATCTTAAGCTGTGATATAAACTTAGATATGGGATCAGAAACCTTCTTGTTTAAGTATTTTTTAATAATTACCACTAATAGGAGATGTATGATGTGGCTTAATTCGCAGGTTCCCCAAGTAACTGAAGAGGTTGCCCTTGCTGTTGTTGAAGTGTACCCAACTCTTCTCTCCCTTGCCAAAGGATACTCTCTGCTCGTAAGCAATCACTTTTTTTTTTGCCTGATATAGCTTCTCGTACCAGAATAGGAATTGATCTTGAATTCATCAACCCTATTTGGCTTATTACGTTAAATATGATAAGGTTAGATATTTCTTTGATCATGATTATTACCTTTATATGCCTTCTTCTGATGCAAATATAAGCTGTCAACAAAAGCACTCTTTTTTTGTTTATCTTGTGTCAATATATTCCAAAGGAAAATAAATCTGCTGCGATTCTTTGGAATCTCAGGGACTCTGCTTTTCCAAATCCAACTATTCATTCGTTTTGAGATTCGTACATAAATATTAATTGTCTTTGAGATTCGCCGCAGATTTGATTCCATTCGAAAGGCCAAATGATGAAGCATCACAAATGCAAATAAAGGGCTCACAATTAAAATCTTAAAACATTTTATATTTGCAGGAAGGGGATGTGATTGCACAGGAAGAGATGTTGAAGAACAAATGCAAGGCTGTTGGCGTAGGTGCAAGCAGAAACATTTTCAAGCTAATCTGGAGTAGCTCTTAGTAGCATTGTTAGGTTGCAAGAGTTAAAAAAAAAAAAAATAGGGAGTTTGATTTTTTGGTTGACAGATTCGCTTATGTAAATTTTATAATTTTTCTAGCACAAGTTAAGAATAGTAATTATATTATATTACATTTTGCTTGTTAAGAGTAGTATTGTTTAATTCTGGTGATTCGTCAGTAGTTAGGAGTGTAAGAGTTGCTGCACTCTTATTTTATATTTTCTTCCAAACAATTTGAGGAATTGATAATTAATGAGCAGGTTTTACTACTTTTTTGCATTTGTTAAAATTTTTCTAGCAGGCCGTTGCACATCATAAATGAATGACTCGTCAAACATAAAGTGAGGCCAATCTCTTCTGGTGCTGTCCGTCTGTTGTTCGACCCAAAATAGAATTTATGTGAAAAAAATTAATTGCCCTTGTGACTGGCACATCATAAATGAATGACCAACTTTTAACGGCCTACTATTTAATTAGCGCGCGCCGAACACAATTAATACCATGAAAATGATTAAATTTGCGAGTACTGTATTTCTCATTCGTAGGTCTGGCTGCACAAAAAATTTCTACTTCGTGATTTGATTCAAGTTTGATTAAAAAAAGGTTCAATTCGAAATATTTCAAAATTAATTCAAACTGGACTTAGTTTGATCGAAATAGGTTTGCAAATTATTATAGTTCGAATTTCAAAGTAATGTGAACTGTTAATTTCGGCTGATGACTTAAAGTTAAAACATAAAGCTGTCCAGTCATAAGTCACAATTCGTAAGTCGTAACCCTCGCTCTCAGTTATGAAATCCTAAACGACTTTCACCTCTCATTCTCGGTAACTACGATCACTCTTCCATATTGTAAAAAAGTTCATAAAAAATATGAAATTGAGTTCGTAAAAAATTCAATACGAAATTAAATCAAATCAAACTCAAACTGAGATCGTTTGCAGCGGTCTCTACTATTTCATTAGCGCCGAACACAATTAATACAATGAAAATGATTAAATTTGCGAGTATATTTCTCATTCTGTCTACTATTATATAGGTTGCCAAACAGGCCTACGACTACGAGTAATAGAAGATGGTTTTTGAAAAAAAGTTAATTTTTTTTTTTTGTATTTTAAATATCTAACATTAATAATGTTTCGAGTATAGCTTAGGCTTAATGGAATAAGATGAAGCAATATTATGGACATGCTTCATCTTAATCAATAGATAATTAAGCAATATTATGAATCAGATCTATTTCAGTAGTTTTTGCCTGTTAAACCTTTTTTTTACAATTTTCTGGTTAAACTATGTTAGTTGAACACCTATCAATAATGCTCCGAATTCGTATCTTCTACAGTACCTTAAAATTTTAAGTTTGGAATCAGAATCATTCGATCGGAATCCTAATTAATTCTGCATAGGTCTCTTTAAGAGTGTGTTCGGCTGCTTCACTGTTCTCACGGAAAAAAAAAATTCAGTTCAACTGATTTTTTTCTCTCCACATAAACATTAATTTTTAATTCAATTCCCGTGCACATGCTCATTTCCAATGGCCTGCCGAACAGGCCCTAATATTCATGTGAATGTGGATCAAACGGTCCAGATCCTTTTTGTGCTCCATGATTGTTGCGCTTATTTTGAGGAATATTTCCATACATGCAAACTTTTTTGTGACAGTTCTTCACCACGTTTTGGAATAACTGTGAGATGATAATCAGAAGCAGAGTCAGACTTTTGAACTATAAAAATCAAACACACAATATAGATCAATCATATATAATTTTCTTATAAAGAAATTGATTAATTTTACAGTACCATAGCATTTTTACCTAAATACAAAAAATACAAAAAAAATGGGGTCAGTTCGAAGGGACAAATTTGGGTCCGATGAGTTCCACAACCGCCCCATCTGCTTTAGGATCCGTGCGTACATATATTAAAGCAATCATGTACGGATATTAAAGTGATGTGCAGAGATTTTAAAGCGAATCGGACGGTTCTAGAGTCCATCGAACTCAATTTGAGAGTCTGATGGACATCGGACCCAAGCTGCTCTCCAGTCTGCTCTCCAGTTGGACACCATTCGCTTTATTTGTCAATTGTGCATTTATGTATGCGTAGGCTCAACTCAAGCTCATCAACCGATTCTATCATGCATGTTCCAGCTTTATATAATAAAGATAGAAGAAAAGAACGCGCTTCAATTTCAGATAATTTTATGTTATTATTAAAGGGCAAATAATTCATCGGCCTCTTAGATCGTATTGCATTTTTTACTTACAAGAAAAGAAGAAAATGGAAAGATGGTGATGCACTGATGATTTTTTCATGGCAAGAAAGAAACCGCAACAAAATTGTGGTTCCTAGCAAAATTTTCTCAAAAACCTCAGATTTGATGATGTTCATTACCCTCTGATTTTTGCTTCTTTAAAATGTATAACAAAGATCGTGGCTAATCGTGCAAGTGCTGTTACATGACGCGCTAAATATATGATGAGAATGGATAAAGTTACAAATTTGAATTATAACAAAGTTACAACAATAATTTTTTTTAATTTTAAAGTCCAAATCGTCGATGCAAATAGTTCAACATGATTATCTAAATAAAATGTACTTCTACATCAAATTTTTTATTTTTTATTTTTTTTACTATTTATTAAGTATTTTACATAAACTAATCAAATTCAGAACATTGAATTTTGTATCCATCTTAATATATAGTAAAAAAATTCAAAAAAATGTAAAATTTGATCGGAAGCACATTTTATTTAGACAATCATGTTGAACGATTTGAATCGACGATTTGAACTTTGAAAATAAAAAAACCGTTGTTATAACTTTGTTATAACTCAAAATTGTTGTAACTCGATCCCTTCTCATATATGATTATATAACAAAGAAATTCTTACAGGCTACTTTTGTTGGTTGGGGTATAAATATTTTAACAGTGCAGTTTTGACTTTGTACAATACACAAATTACATGTAGCGGTGTTTAGATTCTATATATGTGCGTTGTTTGGAGTCAAAACTGAGATGTTAAAATCTTTACCGGTTGGTTGGTGTAGCCATCTAAACACACCTACTGTAATTAATTCAAACGCGTATTTTTCTTAATTGAGGAAGAGTTTTAAAATCTCAAGATTTTGGAATTCTTTTCTATTTTGTGCTATTTCTACATTACGAAATATTCTGTCAGAAACAACCATCAAATTCATTCCTAAAATAATCCGCGGATCTGGACCACTTCAGAATTTTACGCCAAAATTTAGTGAAAGGTAAAAAAAAAGAGCAAATTGCTTAAAAAAATTATGATGTCTTCTTGTATCTTGAATTCTATTCTTGAATACAAGATCTAATTGAAGGGTATGAGGTTTGGTCCAAATGGGTTTGGACCGGACACCGTCCAAAGTCTCTAAAAATTGTATAATTAAAGTTCGATTTTTTTTTTTTGAAATATGTTTAGAGACCAAATTTTATATTTTTTTAATTTTTTTACCAATTTTTATAGATACGTACAAAATCACTATTTTTGGACTGTTTAGAAACAGTGATGTTGTATGTATCTAAAAAATTAGTAAATAATTTTCAAAAAATATAAAATTTGATCTCTAAATACATTTTAATATGAAAATCATGTTGAGCGGTCCAAATCGACTGTTTAGACTTTAATCGTACGATTTTTGGAGGTTTTGGACGGTGTCCAATCCAAAGCCATTTGGATCAAATCTTATTCCAGCTAGGCAGCTAGCACCATACAATATATAAAATACATTATACAAATTGGTCCCTACAAACAACATTACCCGCCAAAATTTAATTAATTAAAATAAAGAAAGATTAGAGAGGCTCAAAGCCTCAAACAATGGAGGAAAAGTTACCAATTCATCCAATTCAACATTTCTTGTTTCTATTATTGATATATAATTAGCATAGAAAAACATCCGAATCGAATAAAAAAAGTTATATTATAAAACTATAATCCCAGCCCAAATATATACATTTAACCACCCATTCTTTTCTCGTCATCAACTCCCTAAAAACTGGGAAACAAACTAAAACGATGCACCAAAAAGAATTCAAAAGAAAAGCTACAAAAGAAAGAGAAAATTAAATTAATTAAACAGGGATCAAATTCAAACCGGATCAACTATTCTTGGCAAAACGGACCTTGCCTCCATTTGCCATCATGACCTTGAATTCCTCGAACGAAACCATACCATCCCCGTCTTGATCGACTCCATCGATCATCTTCTTACATTGTGCGACCGATGCGGCCTCTCCGAGACTCCGCATTACCCTTGCGATCTCCTCGGCCGAGATTGCACCATTACGATCTACATCGTAAACCGCAAATGCATGCCTCAGTTCTTCTTCCTCAGCTGCCTGATCCACATCACCAGACATCAGATCAGCAAACTCCTCAACAGAGATGAATCCGTCACCATCAGCGTCAACCTCTCGCATCATGCGATCGAGCTCTTCGTCAGAGGCGGTTTGACCAAGGCTTTCAAAAATTTCGCCCATCTCAGAACGGCTGATGCGGCCATCACCGTTCCTGTCGAACTTGTTGAAGACACGCTCGAGCTCCTTCTCACTAGAGATGGTCACGGTGGTGGCAGTGTCAGATGCAGTGGGAGAGGTAGCGGAGGTGGTGGAGGAGGCCGGGCTGGTGATGGCCAGATCCTGGTCTTGGTGGTTTTGGCGCTTCGACCGGATGCGTCGGCTAAAGAAAGAACGGATCTTTCCCATGAAAATTATCGGGATCAGAAGAGGCTTTGAAGGTTTGGTAATGTTGGAATTAGGAAAATTGGAAGAACTTGAAATATGTGGATCGAATTAGGAAGGAGAGAGAGGAGAGGTCGAGAGGATTTATAGGAAGTGTACAGCTATGTTTGGGAAGGAGATAAGTAGGCGTTGAGATTTAGTTCGTAATTAGTTAGATTTATATCTTGGCTTCTTTATTACAAATCCCGTTGTAGGCCGGAGGAAGTTGCGTTCGCTTCAATCCGAATTCGAATCCTCTGAGATATCTCAAACTTTGCGTGACCTTTTGGAATATCTCAATCGTTAAAATACGTTCTACACAAATCTCAAAGCTAAAATAATCATGCCCCTTACGTTCTCCCGAATACAAACCAGACACGTCGGTCACGCAAAATTTGCGATATCTCAGAGGATACGCACAGGAGATTGGGAAGGTACTGTGGCGCCGCTAACTTGTGCGACGGGTGCAAGTTTCCAGAATTTGGTGGGGTCCACATGACAGTTTCTAGGAAGTTGTGGACTGGGATCAGGTACGTATTCTCTCTCTCCTAGAAGAAGGAGCAGTCAAATCGTCCAGTTAATTTGCTCCGTAAAATTCGATGTTTGTGGGGGCCATATGTCAGCTTCATTGGTCGTGCTCCGAGTTTATAAATCATTTGAGCGAGGAAATTTATGCATTACCCCTCGTCTAAATTTAGATTTCAACATATTTCTTTCTTTTTTAAATTGTTTTAGCGCGTAGTCAGCAGTAAATTTTTAGAAAATGTGAAAGGATGGAATATTTTTTCTCTTTAAATATCCTCACTTTAAATGAGGAAAATTGGAAAATGCGCACCCCAAATAAAGAACTAGGAACTTCAAGCTATTTATTACATCAAAGTTTATTAAAAAAAAATTCATCAAGGAACAATAGTCATAGTGAAACTAAACAGGCTACAAGTTATAATTCAGCAACATACTTTGAAAATTACAACACAATAGAAAAATTCAACAGATATAATCACTCAAAAAGGCCTTGTTCGGCTACTCCACTGTTCCCGCAGAACTGAATTTTTCTTTTCCCATGTAAACAGTAATTTTTAGTTCAATTTCCGCACCCATGCCCATTCCCAGTAGCCCGCCGAACAGGCTCTAAACATTAGAACATTATTTAACAAGAGTAAATTAAGTACTTAATCCATGTTAAACAAATTTGTAGCTCAAACTAACTTTCAATTACTCTTATCAATAATTCAATATACAATACTAAATATATGGTGATGGATCTCGCCTACGAAGAGGCGCATCTTAAGTTCATGTAAGAAATCAGAGGCCGAGTCAGACTTTCAGACTATGGAGATCAAGTACATAAAATTTTATTATTACGAATGAAGGTCAATTTCATAGTACCCATTCAAATAATGTAGATTCGTCTCTGTAAGAAACATTACGAGATTGACACGAACTCTTATGTTAAAAAATATATATAATACTGCAATTTTTCAAATTCAATTTTTATCATACTATAAATCCATAATAATGTTTAATAGATATACAACACTGTTTTTAACAAAGTTTCCATTATCATCATTGTTAATGTCAATTTTATAAAAGTTTGAAATTTGAAATGGAATTCTTTGTGGATATTAAGTAGTTGGATAATTTAAAAAAAAATCAATTTCATGAAAGTTCTTGCATTCATTCTCTAAACATTCAATTCCTTCCATGCAGCATGGCATATATATACACGTACTGCAAGTTCTTGAAAAAATAAATAAAAAACAATTGATAAACAATAAGACTAATTATATGATAAGTAATTAAAAGTATCTATAACACCAATTGATAGTTTCGTTCCTTAAGGGGATTAATTGATTGTGATGGGCACAAATATTAATTTTCATCATTACACCGTACTGTTGAAGCTCTCCTGCATTAGATTCAACCACATTTGCACAAGTTTTTATATGATGGCTGGAATATTTAAACCAAAATATTATTGTTTGAATAAAAATTGCCTGTTAATTAATGCTTAATTTGGAGAAAATGAGAGCAATTGCGGATATATGTGGTATAACTGAGGCATAATTGTCGATTTTTAGTTAGTTCTATGTCACTATAGTTGCAGTCAGTACCATCGTACCACCTAATTAATTAAATGTTGTGGAGTGACAAATAATTATTTTTAATATAAAACATTATTATTTTCCACGAAAAAAACGATAGACATATAACCTAATAGTTTTGTTTTGACCGACCGTTTGACATATAATTTTGTCCGATTTTTTCGTAATTAAAATAATATATTATTTCCTGGCCATACTTATGCAAAAGGGGGAATTTCACATATACCCCTCAAAAACATCAAAATTATATATTTTCCACTCTAAATTTTGAAATTACGTATTTCCCCTTTTAAACTTCAAGAACTCACATATTTATTGATTTTATTGTCTTTTTTTATTAAAATTTATTCTAAATTTATAAAATACTCATTTTATCCTTTATTAAAGTACAAAATGTCCCCATCGAACTCAAATACGAATTTAAAGGGTTCCTCTACTGTCCGATCAGCGTGCATCGCAATAAGATTTGTGTGTGTTCGCTTCAAGATTCGTGTTGATCTAGCGTGCACCAATCTTAAAGTAATTTTGATCCGTGTGCATCGCATTAAGATCTGTGCACATTGCTTCAATATTCGTGCGTGTTCACTTCAAGATTCGTGCTGATCTAGCACACACAGATCTTAAAGCAATTCGGGTGGTAGAGGAACTTTTCATATTCAAATTGGAATCAGATAAACGTTTTATGTTTTTTTTATAAAAGAGTAAAATAGGTATCTTATGAATTTAGAATGTGTTTTAATATAAAAGACAATAAAATAGATAAATATGTGAGTTTTTGAAGTTTTGAGGGGGAAATACGTAATTTTAAAATTTATGGGGGGGAATATGTAATTTTGAAGTTTTTGAGGGGTATACGTGAAATTCCCCCTATGCAAAACAAGAAATCATTAATTACCTTATCATGTGCTATCAGGTCTGAGAAGTATTACTGTAATAGGGAACAAATGAATGAACTATAGTGTAAATAATCAATAATAGCAGGGGTAGTTTGGCAAAAGAGCATGTACGAAGGAGCTAGGAAGGTGCTCATCGCCACTAAGACATGAGTGCTATGCCATGCCAGATTGGAGATATTCAGATATCCCATGGGAATTGATTGATTGCTCAATACACCTGAGGTACCACTAAAATTTATTCACCCTTTATATTTTCTTTATAAACATCTATTAAATATAAAGACGGCCAATATTTTTTTTTGAGAAACCAATGGTAAATAATTGTTTATAAAGTGTTTTTTTTAATACTATTGTTCTAAAATTGTAATTGTATTTCTTGCTTCTGAGAATTGCGAAAGCGCGCTATCAGAACCGCACATCGTATAAGAGATTTTTGTCTTGCGTATTGACTTTTCGATTTTTACATTAGAACTGCAAATCGAAAACATGTCATTAAAACCGTTAGACTTAAAGCATCTTCATCGTAGCAACTCAAATGAGTTTCTAAATAACCGTTAACCACTTTTTAGAAACTAAAATCTCCAAGTTTCTACACTTTCACATCTCTGAAATTAATTTTAGAGTTTCTATTAATCCACGTCAGTAATAAATTAAAAAAGGAGAACTAATTTGAGCCAACAATTTGACCAACGTAGAATTTGTAAACAGTTTTCTTAATAATAAACTTTCCGGCATAATTTCTAAATAAGAAACTCGATCTCACACATCTATGAAATATCACGGATGTAGGTGCTCTAAGGATAACGATTTTATAAATTTTAGCTTTATTTCATTTTATATTCTTTCTATATTTTGTAATTTATTTGTAGTAGTATTATGTATTGATAATTTACATAAGCTAGAAAGTAAAAAAGACAAAAGAATTTGTATTAAGAAATTGATTATTTGTATTTTTTGTATAAAAAAGGAGATCAGCAAATCTAAAAATATTTTAAGAAAAATTAAAAAAAAAAACCATTTTATCCTTAATAATCCACCAAATTTCTTAGTTATAGTTTAAGTTTAAGATATAAACAATTAACTCCTACATTTAACAAATTATTATTAGCTGTCTTGAGTCTTCTTATAAAATGGTAAATATGTACTCATAATTTGATAGTTAAAATTTCACTTTATAATTATAAATACCTGAGTTTAAATTTTACCTAATATCTGTACATTTTACTGACTCGTCATTATAAACAATTTTTTAATCTCCACAGACGAACCAAAAGGGGCCGTAAGCACATTCAGACCCTGTTCAGCTGCAGTCTGGGAATAGGAATGGGCACAGAAACAGGTGAATAGTAAACAACGTTTTACTGTTCACGTGGGAAAAAAAAATTCAGTTCCACTGAATTTTTTTTTTCCCGCGTGAACAGTAACACGTGGGATGGCAGCCGAACAGGCCCTCAATAAGAAAGAAAGTGTCTCTACTAGTTAACGGTCATGTGCCTGACCGAATTCAGAGCAGGTCCGATGCCCATCGGATCTACTTTGGTTCGATAGGTGAAATGACCATTCGATTGCATCAAGATCCGTGCTTAGAACATTAATAATTGTGCAGATTTGTTTCAATTTCCGTGCGCGCTAATCTTAATGCTAATCTTACAGTGTTAGAGCTAATTGAACCGGGCATCGGACCTACTCCTATCTCGTGGTGACCGACTGACCAGTCAAGGGACCGTCCAATGTGGCCCACCTGACGTGTCACCAATACAGCCACAACCCACAGGACGACCTGACCGGTCCATGGAGGTCCCGTGAGTGATGCCGTTGCGTGACCTACGGGCAACGCGGTCCAATAAAAGCTCCAAGCTGTTGTTTTCTGGCAAGAAAATAATTCCGTAAATAATACGATTTATTAAGACATGAAAAGTTACTAATAGTGACAGACAAGACGGTTAACGAATGCAGATTTTGTTTTCCTGGTCAGGTGTTTCAATGCTTGGATCCTCTCCAGCTCTGGCCTATAAATCTTACCGTATGATCTGAATTTGACGGTCCAAATCTAGTTGAATAATGTAATGAAGTCCGTAGGATTGCAGAGGAGCTGAATAGGGAAGATTTTAGTGAGGGTCACGTCTGATGCGTGAAGGGAGGGGAAAGGTTGGGCAGCTTTATGTCGCCGAACCGCGGGAAATTAAATAAATGTATAAATCACAGTTCATGATGGATGGATGTTACATGGGGCCATGGGGCCAGAGTCCGTATCCTCTGAGATATCTCAATTTTTGCCTGACCGACGTGTCCGGTGCCTATTCGAGGAAGCGTAGGGGGCCAGTTTTATTTGAGCTTTGAGATTCGTGCAGAACGTATGTGAACGATTGATATATTCCAAAAATTCACGTAAAGTTTGAGATATCTCAGAGGAAGCGAATTCATGGGGCCATGGAGAATGAGCTGGGTGCCTGGTGGGGTCTCTGTTCTGTCCATTTAGCTGTATTCTGCACTGTCTTTTTAAAAAAAAAAAAAAAAACTAATAATTGCACCAGATATTTTACTGTTATACATTGTTGATTTTTTTTTTATAGAAATTAAAAAAATTCGTATTCTCTGGAATTGGTACTCAGCGGTCAGTCACCACTTAATTTTTTATAACTCCAGGTATTCTTTTATTCCTTTTTAATTATGTTCTAATTCCCAATCTAAAAAATTATGACAAAGTCCGGTCTGTGAAATAATGTGCAGAATAGTTTTATCCAGTTGACTTCAACTCTCATGCACGAAAAAAAGAAAAGAAAACTCATTAGTGCTAATAAATTAGCTTTTGAAAGTGATAAAAGTCAATATTCTTTGAAAAAAAACCGTGAGTTCAAAATATGAATGGAAATTCTTTTTTTGAATATTAAAGTTGAAAGACAAGGTTTTCCATCTTTCTCTAAAAAGGAGTCTTTCCTATTCATTGTAAATCCGAATTGTATTCAAATTACAAACTTGTAATCTTCTCGAATTATTTTCAAATTCTAACTTGGCCACTACGCTCGAGAGAGTTTGAAATTTTAGCTGGCTCGCTCGAACTTGATTTGAAATAGCTTAATATATAATCATATTATTCAATTAAAGTATATAGTCATTAATATAAAATAGAAAGCTTATTTTTTAATATATAAATATTCCAAATTTTGTTATAAAGTCATGAGAGTATTTGATTATTAATAAATTTCTCTAAATAAGGAAAAAAATACATTAATTTTTTTTTAATAATACAAAAAAAATCCTAAAAAGTTTAGTTTATGCAGGGCGAAAACTAGGACCCGTATCATCTGCGGAGCCCTGCGGAGCTGATTGGACGGCCTAGATTTACTCTCAGCTGGTGATCACTCGGGATTATGGAGGGGGAAGTATTAATTTTTCTTTGAGATTTGTGCCAAAATCTAATTTAGTCCGTCCGATCAAAACGAACGGACCAGATTAGAAGCTCCGCAGAGAGAAACTCCACAAAGGATATACCTGATAGGCCCAGAATATATATATATATATAGAGAGAGAGAGAGAGAGAGAGAGAGAATGGCTAATATACAATCGATTGTTCCTGAGCTCCCGTGCAACCAAGTCGTTTTCCGATTTTCAAAGTCCAAACGGTCGATCTAAACCGTTAGATGTGATATGTATATTAAAATATACTTGGAGACCAAATTTTACATTTTTTGGAATTTTTTTACTATTTATTAAGCCACTTTGAAAATCGCTGATCCAACGGTGACTTCTGTTTTTACTGGACTATTGGATCAGCGATTTTCAAAGTGGCTTAATAAATAGTAAAAAATTCCAAAAAATGTAAAATTTGGTCTCCAAGTATATTTTAATATAGAGATCATATCTAACGGTTTAGATCAACTGTTTGGACTTTGAAAATCAGAAAACGAATTGGTTGCACGGTAGCTCAGGAACAATCGATTGTATAAGATAGGTTCATTTTAACTTTGTTGTAATCACAAAAGGTTCAGTTGCTTGTAGGCTCAGAAATGCTCACAACAAATGAGGCCGAATGATACCTGATAGGCCCAAATAAGTTGGTTCGTTGATTAGGGGCTGCCGATAACATCAAATGACTCCCTTCCTCTCTGTGAATGCTTTGTTTATATGATTTTTGTGTTATAAAATTGGTACATACATATGAAAAGATGAGGAGTTCAGAAAACTCAATCACTGTGGTGGGAAAACTCAAATATATAATTAGTGTTTTTAAATACAGTTTTATTCATGTATGCGACAAGCCATTGTATATCTTATATGCGGTATATGGACGTATATGTACATTATAATGCGAAAGTATATATGCAGTTTTACTATGAGTTGTTAAAAGAATATATATAAAAAATCAAACTAATTTATAACATAAGAGTATTATAACCTACTTGTTTGTACCTTTTACCACACTTTTATAGGTAATGAGTCTAAGTCTCTCCCAATGCAATTTTTTTGTAGATGTTTTTCGGACTTCGGAGCAACTAGCGAATATTCACATGGACCGCATATGCAGCCGCACATTTAAATTTGCATAAGACCGCATGAACTGCATATTCAAATCCATATAAGACCACATGAGCCGCATATTTAAATCTGCATAAGACCATATGAACCACATATGTAGCCGCATAAGATCGCATGACCACATATGCGGTCGCATATTTAAATCCATACAAGAGGAACTGCATGATATTTTTTATGCAACAACTGCATACAACTGCATATGCAGTCATACGACCTTATTTAAAAACAAAGTACATAATGCATGGACTCCACGAAACCCATCTCTTTCTCATGTCGACTCGTTGCTTGTTTGCATAATTGCATCATTTCAAAGTTACAATGTTTCAAATTGTGGCAGGTTGGTGCTTCGTAATTAATAATCCAGTTTCATTTGATGTCCTAATCTTATTGAGGAGTTCAATTTAATGTTCTAACTACGGTAAAAAAAAAAATGTGCTTTTACACACGTGTTTACGGAAGTCATGTTCGCTAAATTTTACACAGTTTTCGAATCGTGTATAATCCTACATGATTTTTACATTAAAAATCATGTATAATCCAAAAAAAAAAAATCACCGATTTTCCACTTACCAACTTTGTTATACGAGGTTTTATTTTTGAAAAAGTTGTGGAGTTTAGAAAACCCAAACACTGTTGGCCCAATAATATTGGGTGAAGCCGATCCATTACATTACAAATACATAATGGAGTCCAGAATCCACTTCTTTCTCATGTAAATTACGGCCCGTTGCTTGTTTGCATGATTACGGGCATCCTTTTTTAATTAGGGCAAATATCGGGGGAATAAAAGAGTAAAATCCAGCGGCGCAGAGAACATAGACTTAAGCAAACAACGGCCATGATAAAAACAAGGCCCTAGCAAAGTATTTCTAGGTTAAAATATGACTGCAGCATTCCCGCCTCCCTTGGGAATCATATTCCATTTTTGTTTGACTGAAAGGCTATTTATACCCTCCTCAAATGGCTCAAAGAATTGTAATCGTAGGTAGATAAGATAGAACAATTGATCCTTTTTATTTCTCTTTGAAATGATTCGACACGAGAAGAGAGCCAAACAGGTTTGCTAGTATTTCTCTATTTTCCTTTGATTTTTCTTTAGTAGCTCAGTCAGCGTAGAGGTTAATAATGGCCTAAGAGCAATATATCTGTTTCCTTTGGGACCATCTCCTTCTCAGAGATTTTCTCCCGGTTGAGCTCCATCTCTGTTATTTTTCTAAGTAGATATGTAATTAGGGGTGCAAACGGATTGGATACGGATCAGATAGTGCTCAACCCGTATCTGTATCCGTATTTTTTATTCGGATACGGATACGGATTGGATATTAAACAGATACAGATACGGATCGGATATTTCGGATACGAATACGGATATGGATATAGTTCGGATTTGTAATTCAAAATATATATCTAATTAACTTTTTACGTCATTACAAAATATATATCTAATTAACTGATCTTATTTATACATTAAACCTGACATATAAGTATCTAATTTTGAAAAACATTTAGTCATATCTGCAAAATCAAATTTTTGAAATAAGAAATTTGAAATGTCAAAGCTAAGTTTGAGTTGTTCAAAGAAACTAAGGTTAGTCTAGAAACCTGACATATAAGTATCCGAATCTGCATAAAAACTATCCGTACCCGTATCCGAATCCGTAACTATCCGTATCCGAATCTGCAAAAATTTAGATACGGATCTGAATTCGGACGGGTAATATCTGACCCGTTTGCACCCCTATATGTAATATGTTCTTTTACTTTATTACTCCTTAATATAAATTTAAATAGGAATTTAACCTTTGCACCCAACTCAAGCCAAAGATCCAAACTTTCCTTACAAGTGCTTGTTGGTAACAACAAAATAATGAGCTAAAATAAAAAGGAGCATAAATACATTTAAAATGCTTTTATTCACCTGTACATATATTTCAAAAGGTTCTGCTGCTTGTTTCGTCCCGCAAATGCTTTTATCGAACCGTACATATTGTATGAATAGTATGGAAGATGACTTCCCTACAGTAACTAATTATTGTAATTGTAACCCTAATGATCGGCAAGTAGTCAATCAATTATCATTAAAATTAGTAATATTATTTTTTTTGTGCATTCTTCCAGAGAAAAAAACTGAGAACACCTGGAGTAGCTCTAGGAATGGCTATTGCACGTCAATTTGGCATGATTGGTCTAGGAAAGGTAAGTATGCTGCTCAAATTGGTCATAATTTTAATTTAGTATGACTCCCTGACCTTGCGTAACAGGTTCTCAAAGTGTTACCAATATTAACCCTCAAATTAACTAATTTGAAATATGACATTTCTGCTATGAAACTCTCAAAGTATTACCAAAATAAGACATTAAATTAATCAACTAGGCCATCTGTACAAATGACTATGTAGATCAAATCAAACTTTAATATGAGATGAATTATGCACTTGAATTTACAAGTACTCTGTCACAGTAACTCCCTTGATTACTCAAATATGAGAATATAGCTAGAACTAATGTATTATTATTATTCTTGAAATGTTAATAAATTTTGTGTTTACTGAATTACCAGCCACATTTTGCATAAAATATCGTTCATTTGTTTTGCAGTATTGTTTAATCTTAGCGGTCCCTTAGCATGTACCAAACATTAAAAAATTAAATCACACACTCATTGATCCGTTTGCATCCTTGATGATATCAATTCCAGATTTCAAGGGTGAAGAGGAGTTGCGTGGGCCCAGTAGATAGTGATCCCCTGAGAGTTTGAAGAACAGAATGGATGCACTGCTTCCAGTGCCTTGTGAGAACAACCAGGGACAATTTCCTCCAATTTGCCAAGTGCGAGAGCCAGGCTAAGTCCGGAAAAAGGCAATTTGTCAGGTAAACAATCTTCCCGAGTTGAGGATAACCCTAGACAGAGCTTCTCCACAACACAAGGCAGCATCTGAAGAAGGCGCACGCTTGCCATCCGTCACAAATTTAATTAGTATATCTTAGGCAACTGTCATTAATTACTAGCCAATTGAAGAACTAATTCTAAATACCAGTGTACATACGAGGCTGATCAATACAATATGTAGTTTTTGCTTTTTGTTGAAGGCTCTTCGCTTTCAGAGCATTTTTGTACCAATTTTTCATATACGTCTTGAATTTATTTTGTGTTTTCTGTAGCTAAAGAAATTTATTTGTTAATGTATATTTTTGTTATCAATACTGGGATCAAATGAATGTCTTTTTTTATTTTTATTTTATTTTAATAAGCGGGGTATTACCTCCGATTTCATTAGAAACCTCATAGATATATCTGAACAACAGTATTAAAATTTGCATACACACATCTCAAGAAACTGGCATTAGATCATTAATAATACTTTTCAGTTTTAAATGCTTCCTGAAGTTTACAAAACTGTTTTTTTACCAGGAAACATTCACAAAAAAATTATGCAAATAAAGTAAAATTGTTCATCTTTGTGTTTTGTGAGGACACATTGGATATCTTTTTAAATTTCAAATTTAGAGCAATATCTAGCTATTAATGCCCAGTGGTACTTAACTCTAATACAGACCGTTACCGTCAGTCCGTCACCATCCATAATGGACTCGGCCCATTACAAATCCATAATGGACTCCATAAAATCTATCTCTTTATCGTGTAAATGTCGGCCCGTTGCTTGTTTGCATCATTTTCAACTTGTCATGTTTTGAAATTGTGGCAAGCTGGTGCTTCGTAATTAATAATTCAATTTCATTTACACCTTGTTTGGATGGAGAGTAGACGAAGGAAGGGGATGTCAAGAATAAAAATGAATGGAATGAAATAGAAATGAAGATTAATATATTTAATCTTTTTTTATGTTTAGATGATTAATGAGGGAAATAAATTTAATTTTCCTTTTCGTCTTATTTCTTGTTTGGTTGATTAAAATTTAGAAAGTTAATGAGAGATTCGGTAGCTGTTGTAGGTTTGTGACAAAAAAACTCGTATAAGAATTATATAGGTAAGATATAGATGTAGACATTTGTGTTATTTTTTCTAACAATATTTGCAACAAAATTTCTTTTCATTCGTTACACTTCAAATCGGGAGAGAAACCGATTCTATTAATTTTAATGATACAAGGTTAAACCTTTCACCTCCGACATAATTTTGTCAACCAAACACGATTCAACGGAAAGTTTTATTTTCTTTCCATTCCCTCCCTTCCTCTACTCTCCATCCAAACAAGTTGTTAATTGTTGAGAAAAGAGAAAAAAAGGATCCAATAATCCGTTAAAGATTATTCATTATTGAGCTTTGATGTAAATAAGAGAGTTACTAATTATTGAATAAAAATCAACTCCCTCTCATGTACATTTTTAGTAAGTTATTGTTTCTATCAAAGAATTTTTAGTAAGTACAAATAGGAGGTCCTCTGTTCTGTTGTATGTATTATGCAATGCCGAGTGTCTATTTAGTTAATGGTCCACCTACTTATCAATTAACAAGAATTCTTATTATGTTATGTAAAAAAAATATTATTAATGATAAGTGTTACAAAATTTACATAAATACATACAAAAATAAAACTTTAATTCATAACAATTATGTAAATTTACTTAATAAATAGATGATTACGATTACCATATAAATGGATGGACAAATAGATTAACGGAAAACTGGAAAACTTGAGTAGATAGGGGTACTAATGATTAAGGTTCGGCTCAAATTCGGCTCGGCTTAATGAGAGAAGCAAAATGATTCGGTTCTAACTTGGCTCGGTTCATGTAAACACTCGGCTCGGCTCGCGAGACGAGTTTTTTTTTCATGTTTAAAGAGAGCACAATATAAAAAAAAAATTGTCCAATATTTTATTGAATTACATATGTATTTGGAAAATGATATACCTTAATTGCTGGATTCATATATATAAATCATGTATGTTTGTATTTTATTATCTTAGAATTTATTATAACAATACAATACGATTCGGTTCGGCTCGTGAGCCGGATAATGTAATAAAAAATTTGAATTTTAAATTTCAAATTTTTTCAAATTTTTTTTTCAAATTTGAAATTTGAAAAAGTATTTAAAATTTGGAAAACTTTGAAATTTGAAAAAAAAAATTAAAATTTGGATCTTGTCTGCGCGATTTTTAAAGCGCATCAGATGGACCAGATTGAGAGGGAAGGTCGAAGTTTTTGAAATTAAAATAAAAAATTAATTTTGAAATTTGAAAAAAAAATTGAAGTTTGAAACAATTTAAAATTTGCAAATTTTTTCAAATTTGAAATTTGAAATCCGTAAAAAAAATATCTATTGGTGAGAATTTAAAATTTTCCTATCACCATTTGGCTCTACACACAAAAGATCTTATTTATTTAAAAAAAGCAAACAAGATTTTCTTCATCAAACTAATGTGTACTAAGATAAATCAATATCAACTAATTTATTGCTAAAGATGATGAAAAACTTTACCTAAAGAGATTGTCAAATCTCTTGATGAAGAGAAGCAAGTTTCCCTTCTAGATCTCGTGTTTTTCTCGGATGCGCCTCTTGGTTCACCTTGAACCTAAACAACAAACTAGCATACCTCTTAGATAGATGGATCTAAAGTTCGAGCCTTAGATCCAACCACCTAACAAGAAGAGATGAGTGTCTTCTCTTGAACTTTTTCGACCTAGGAGCAAAATTCTCAAGGATTTGGTCTAGAGAAGAGAGAAAGAGAATATTTGGCTTTTTGAAAATGACTGCTACAGTAATTCGGCCAAGAAAGAAGGCAGAAAATTCCATCAATTTTCCTTAATTATACTCCTTTAAATAGGGGTTAAGGCTACTATTTGTGTAAAGTTTAAACTATTTACACAAATACCACTAGTCTCATTTAGCCATTTTATCATCTTTAATCTCATCTTGTAATTGATTTAATAAATTAATTTATGAATACATAATATTAATAATATTATTCTATTATGCAATATTCTTATTATTCTTATAATGCATTTAAACATTATACCAAATAATATTTGCATAACTTCACAAATTTATTTATGGTCTAAGTATGTCATATTATAACATTTTATTTTATCATTTCATCTCATATATTTTATCTTATACATCATTATGAAATATAAAATACTTGTTGTTTCTCTTCAGTTAGTGTGACCGTACAGAGGACCTATGTCATATTGGCAATAATATAAAACTTTATATTATTAACTATAAGAGGTTCTATCATTAAATTGAGTCGGCTAAATTGTTGCCGGCAGCAATTTCACCGAAGTGCTACTGGGACCATATTTTAGTATCTGATGTTCAACAATAAATTCAAACCATAGATATTTAATCTATATTAAAATGTGCTTGGAGACCAAATTTTACATTTTTTGGAATTTTTTTGCTATTTATTAAGCTGGTTTGAAAACCGCTGTTTTTATTGAATTTCTTGGAGCATTGAAAACAGCGGTTTTCAAACCAGCTTAATAAATAGCAAAATAATTCAAAAAAATGTAAAATTTGGTCTCCAAGCATATTTTAATATAGATTGAACATCTAATAGTTTGGATTTGTCGTTTGAATATCAGATACTAAAATATGGCCCCGATAGCACTTCGGTCGAAGTGCTACCGGAAGCAATTTAGCCACACATTATAGTTATCCAAACTACATAGTAATTATTTACTCAATACACTAATTTTGTGTATATCCTTGTCACATGATATTATGAATAATATGCAAAATATGATCGTGTCATTTTTGCATTATATTATTTTTCTTGGTCTCTCAAGTGAATTATAATTATAACTACATCAGTTATATTGCATGCGATATAATTCCACTTTACCAAGGGGTCCAGTAATATCATAACTCAAATAAAACGAGGAACAATGATAATATTAATATATAGATTTCTCCCGCACAAGTTGTACACAACAAACTACTATTTCATTTCTATCATAAGATAGTATTTAAATAGTTATCACATTATATACTTCTCATGTGAAAAATATATACATCTCATATATAAGATTCTAAAGACACAATGTAAATATTAATGACACAAAACACAATCCATATAATATTTCATTCATTTAGGTCATGTTCAATATATAAAACACACTTTTATATATTCATGTAATTAAATGATAATCATTTATCAACATTTATAGAACTTCAATATACTTTAATCTACATAACAATCTTTCTCGGTAATTCATGTTCCTCCTTAATTACCACGATCGTAAACATATTTAGTGATTAAATATTTCTCATCTAAGGAGTTCTATGATTCAAGACCAAGAGCATCTTCTTGAATACTTCTAAAGATATAATATATAAATCTCAAGGAACATGAATAATAATATTTGTAATAAAATCATAAACAACACATAAATTATTATTAAAAGATAACTTTCAAAACACACATCCTTCAGGTTCTAAATAGTGTTTATCGCGTCATCGCGGGAAGACTACAAAAAAAAACTATAGTGAATAGCGGAAGCTATGCCACATAGTGTTTTTTATTTTTACAAAAATTATATTATATATTTGTACTAAATATCAACATTATCTAAAGTCTCAAGTAACAATAAATAACACCAAATTGATTAAGAAATTATAATATTCATATTGAACCAGTACAAAGTCCAAATTGATGTTCAAAATATCCATAGTAATATCATAAACTATTGATTTTTTTATACAAAATATCTTAAGCATCATGATTCATGACATAATTTTTTTTTTTCTATTCAAATTCTAAAATAACCTAGACATCATGGCATAAACTATCTATCTTTATCTATTAAAAATATTCCAACTACAATATAGTACGTATCATTTTGGGAAGGTCCCAATTTAGAATTTTCCTAATTTCAACAACAAGGTTTCTTTTGTAGCAACAAGCTTTCAATTGATGTTTTTTGCTTTTATTTAACTATTTAATTTACTGATGAATTCTTATTTAACAATTAATAATTTAATATAGAGCATACGTCAATTGCAAAAAAAATACTTATATCGCATAGCGCCATAGTGACAAGACTCACGATATATTCGCGTTTTATTCGTTTTTTTGACGTTTTCGAACCGAACTCCGAATAAAACGCAAAAAAAACGTATAATACGTTTTATTCGCGAATAAAACACGTATAAAATGCGAGTCGCGAATTATTCGCGTTAAAAACGCGAAAAAAACGGATCATTTATACTTGAGTTTTGGGCCGGCCCGTTGATTTCCAAAAAAGGAGGCGCATTTTGAAATTTGAATCACCTTTTCAGCTTCATGGTTTCGGATCTCCTCCAATGAGTGGAGTACATGCTTTGAATCATTTTTTTTTTGCTTAATTTTTGTTCTGAATCATTCCCGAATTATACCCGAATCACAAATATTTAATCCCGCCAAACCGAATCCGAACTATTGATTTGTTACTATGCATAGCGCACACTATTGGCGCTACACGCTATCCGCTATTACCGCTATAGCGGCCGTAACTCAATTAGCGTATTTTGATGCCATAGCTGAGCGTTTAGTGTCCAAAAACGCTATAGCGCACTATTCAAAACATTGATTCTATGTTTAATATGAATGTTATTTACATGATATAGTTAGTTTATTATCTTATTTATTAATTTATTGTTAACTTATTTTTTTAATATTTGTATAATATGAAGACCTCAGTATAATGTAAATGATGTTTATGTATTGCAACAAAATTAAATGTTCAACGCAATTTTTTTATTAATAATTAAGTAAAAATATGAGTTGGCTCCTGACTCGCGAGCCGAGCCGAGTCGAGTTTGGGCTTTTTTCAGTTTCGAGTCCGATTCGTTATGAAATATTGAGCAGCTCAACTCATTAATTCGCAAGCCGGCTCGACTCATTAGCAGCCCTATCGATATTACAAGTTTTATGTATATTGTGATATCAAGGAAATCACTAGTATAATTTTATATTTAAATTGATAGTCTTTGACAATTTTTGGAATGAGGGATTTTACATGATCTATCATGTGTTGAGCGAGTCTTGATAATATACATAACATCAAAATAATGTGAACGATACCATTCAATTCACAATAAAAATATCAATTTGTTTACCATACAAAAATATCCCCTTTGATATAAAGAATATGGTTCGATAAGAATATCGTGGAAGTATTGTGTTTCCGTTTTATATTTTTTTAATTAAATATTAAAATAAAATATCAGAGAAAATCAACAATATCTTCACACAATTAAATATCATAATTTCAAATGCAAAACAAAAAAAAATGTCATTGATTCTATAATATATTAAGGTACAAAGCCAAAACAATGATATATTTTTTAATTCAAATTCAAATAAATATATAATCAAATTTGAAATATTTTAGCATACAAAGTAAAAGATATGTAAATGATTATATTTTTTCATCTCTAGATCTCACAACACTTATAGATTACTTATAGATTAATTCTATCTTGTGTATAATAATTAATAAAAGAATCTAACAAAAGAGAAAAACAAAAACAAAAACAAAAACAAAAACAAATACTAAACTCATATCGTATCGATCTCTCACTATAACTAGCAAAATACAACATTTTCAAATCAATAAAAGCCAGTGCCTTTTCTCATGATCTTATTTCTGTTCTTCCTCATCTTCTCCTTTTTACCACATCTTCCAGCCTACGAGCTGGATCGTCAAGCATACACATCAATAATCGAACGGTACTGCTTGTTCCTTCTCCACAAGGCTTCATCATTCTTTACTACATAATTGAATGGGGTGTTAACATAGCGTGTTGAGAAGGAGACTGAGGCTTTTAAGTTTCAACTGGAGGCAGGCACCAGTAGTGCAACTGCTCTTGTTCATTTGGAGGAACTGCTCTGTAGCCGCAATCTCTGACTCCGTGAACAGTGATGGTGGCGCGATCATATTCAGAGCTTGATAAAATAAGTTATTTGTTTTAGCATTAAATAGTATGTGCATTACAAATTTATGATATGAGAAATAATCCTTGAAATTAAAATGAATATGATAAAGTAATATTTTATCCAAATAAATTTCTTGAATTAAAAACTTGAACTCTTTTATTGTGTTTCTATCTGATGGTGTAGATTGTTGCAAATGTCATGAAATGATATGAGTTAAATTGAGCTAGCTAAAATATAAATTTGTTAAAAGTGAATTTCTATCAAAGATTTATTTTTCTTATCTTTTATTATCTAGAAAGAAAGAATCCTGACTCAGTTAATTAAAATTTACAATATGTAAGGTATCTTAATTTAAGGCTTTTCTAAATCACAATTAATTTTGAAAATCTAGTTTTACTCTTCTCTCAAAAAAAAAAATCTAATTCAACTCACAAACTAAATACCAAATTATCCAAACACGATATGTGACAAATGGGGAAAATAAAAACCAGATGGCCACAAATCAAGGAAAGAAGAAAAAGGAGCAATAAAATATCTACTAGAATTCAGTTTCTTGCTTAAAATGCATACCATTTTATTACAAGTATTACCATTAAAAAAATTAACCAATACGGTTAAAAGATTTGTTTGGAGAAAACGACTGATCGATCGACATGAATATTTGAAACAATAAAATTTTTGTTGTTGTTTTAACTGTGGTATGGACTGGAAAATTTTCACTTTGATTTTCTTAAAATTTAAAACTTATTTAAATGTTTCTAGAGGTTTAAATCGAAAAAAAAAAATATTTATTAATATAAAAAATAATGGCAAAAAGACTCTGATTGAAATCTACTCATATACATCTTATCTTATCGCAGAATTCTCTTCTCGCGGTAGGAATCTTAATACAATATGATTTTTCGTACAATTCGAACTATGATTCGGAATAGTAACTCAACACATTCTAATGTGTATATTTTTGAAAACCAGATGAAGAGAACACCAAGAAATGCATTGATTTCAATTGTATTTTGTTTTTGAAATAGTGACTTCAATAATTATGATAGAGAGGGTTACTATTGGTTTTGTGCCCTGTGTTTTTATCTTTGTTCTTGAAATTTAAATAGGCGATCTGAACCGCTCAACATGATATCCATATTAAAATGTGCTTAAAGACCAAATTTTAAATTTTTTGAAATTTTTTTACTATTTTTTTAGATAGTTACAAAATCACTGCTTCTGGACCATCAAAAAGCAGCGATTTTGTACTTATTTTTTAAAAAAAAAGTAAAAACTTTTCAAAAAAAAAAATGAAATTTGGTCAATAAACACATTTTAATATGGATATCATGTTGAGCGGTTCGAATCGACTGTTTGAACTTCGAGAACAAAGATAAAGACATGAAGCATAGTTGGGGCACAAAACCAATAGTGCATTTTAACCCCACTCTTATGGTATATATAATATCCCTTTTTTGGATTTTATCATTAACTTCAATTTGCATAATTGTCATATGTGGTGTAACATAGTAGCTATATCAGACATATAATCACACATTTACGTGAGAAACACATAATTACACTATGCTAATTAACTAACATATTAGCAAAATCTCACTTTATTGTAAAAGAGAGCTTATTGAGCGTTAATTTTATTTATTTATTTATAAGTTCTCCTTTGTATTTTTATGTTCCTGCATATAATTTGTTGTATGTGAATATTAGCATTTTTATTGACAATTAATTTCCTTCCAAACCTCCAATCGTAATATAGTACACACATTAGTTATCTATTTTTTAATTTTGAAAATTAAATCCATCGACATTGAAAATAGGGGGAATTTCACGTATACCCCTCAAAAACTTCAAAATTATGTATTTCCCCTTGAAATTACATATTTTCCCCTCCAAACTTCAAAAACTCACAAATTTACCCATTTTATTGTCTTTTGTATTAAAACTCATTCTAAATTTATAAAATACCCATCTTACCCTTTATTAAAAATATATAAATCTCATCAGACTCAAATTATTTTAATCTGAAGGGTTCATCTACTGTCCGATCCGTGAGCATCGCATTAAGATTTGTGTGTGTCACTTCAACATTCGTGCTAATCTAACATGCACGAATCTTAAAGCAATTTCAATTAGCGTGTATCGTATTAAAATTTGTGCGTGTTGCTTCAATATGCGTGTATTTTTGCATCAAGATTCGTGCTGATCTTGTGTGCACAAATCTAAAAGCAGTTTGGACGTAGAGGAACCGTTTATATTTAAATTTGAGTATGATAAGATTAATATGCTTTTAATAAAGGGTAAAATGGGTATTTTATAAATTTAGAATGAGTTTTAATATAAAAGACAATAAAATGGGTAAATTTGTGAGTTTTTGAAGTTTGGAGGGGGAAATATGTAATTTCAAATTTTAGAGGGGAAATACATAATTTTGATGTTTTTGAGGGGTATATGTGAAATTCCCCCTTGAAAATAAAATATGGACCGATGAATGTCGGCTTTTACCCACACTATAATTTTATTTTTGTATACTTCAAAAATTTATTTGCAGTCCAACCACAATTTTATTTTAGCAACCCATAAAATCATGCACAAGTGAAAATCCCTCTCTTCTGTCCGAATAGCCAAGCCATAATTCTCTTTATTTCGACAATTTTTTTTTTCTTTTCATGCGTGCCTCTGTTTGTTCTAATATATATATTTTTTTAAAAGTAGTAGCGTACCACCGATTTCATATAGAGAAATCATAAACACCAGCTTAGAAATCTAAAGAGAAAACCTTAGTCAAGTACTAAAACGTCTTAATTTTTTGTGTTCTTAAAGAAAATAAAAATAATTCATATTTAAGATTTTATTTTGATGTTTACAATTTAAAATTGTAAACATTAATTTTTAAAATTAAAAATATAATAGAAATAATGTGACATACTGAAATTTAATCACCAGTACAAGTTACGCAGTGTTGAAACGCCTTTTTATTTCGAAAGCTGGAATCTAACATACGGCGAAATACGAGCCCAAGATCATATTAATTACGGACTAGAGATATACATGGGTTCAAGTGCTCAACGAAGTCCAAAAGTCCAAACACACGTTGAGCTTGCATTCAATTAATTATCATTTATCAAAAGTTCAAAACTGATTCAAATCATAATCTCTTGACCCAATATAACAGATAAATCCAAAAGAAACATGTAGAGCCCACCTGTCATGGGTTTGTTTCATTGCTCCATCTCCACAGAGGAACAGGTTAGTTTACCCGCATTTTCTCCCGAAATTTTTTATTAATAAAAAAATCAATTAAAGCTCGTACCAGGTTATTCAAAAAAAGAAAATTAATAAAAAAAAATATCAGTTTTGATAAAGATTTTGCATAGAATTTGAAAAGTAAGAAAAACGTGATTATTTATAACGTACTCTGGATGTTATAGACTTTAACGATCTGATTAGCGAAATATAATTAGTGCTAATTAACACCAGACGAAATATGATTCGTACCAGGCTAGTTAACACCAGTACAAATTCTAGGTAAAATTTTTCCCTAGACAATATTTTTTTATTAATTTTCTTATTAATAAAAATTTGGGCATTTTCTCCCACTAAATAGAAAAAAATCAAAGCGAAACAAACGCCTGGCATTCTTACTTGGCACCTGTCATCTCTCCGTGCCGCGTGGCGCACAATCACCCTCCTCACTCGTGACGTTCCCGTTACACTACCCCCATTCTCGCGCTATATAATAACCCCTCCCCCACCTCCGGCTCTTTCACCCCGCCGCCCCTCCTAAGCCAAGATTAATTGCGAACCCTTCTCCCCTTTCCCCCACCTCTCACACCTCGAATTCGCATCCTCTGAGATATCTCAAACTTTGCGTGACTTTTTGGAATATCTCAATCGTTCAAATACGTTCTGCACGAATCTCAAAGCTCAAATAATACTGGCCCCCTACATTTCCCCGAATAGGCACCGGACACGTCGGTCACGCAAAAATTGAGATATCTCAGAGGATACGCACTCTCACACCTCTCCTGGTCGGTTTTCTGAATGTATGCTATTCGTGGTGGTAAGTTTTTTTATTAATTGAATTTAGATTAGGAATTTTGGCTGCTGACTAGATTTGGTACTATCTACAGTTCTGCAGTTTCACATCAACATCTTTGTAAACATATTCCAAACAAACGGGACAATCGCAGGGTATGGTAGATAGAAAATTGATACTTTTATTCTCTTTGAATGATTAGACGAGAGATCGAAGAGCGGAAGGAAATTTGATAATTTTTCTCTATGAAAGGATTTGACGAGAAGAGAGACAAAAAGGTGTGTTATACTCTATTTCTTGATTTATTTATTTCCTAAGTAGCTCTTTCAGCCTAGAAGAGCGACTTATTTGTTTCCTATTGTTCCATCACCTTCTCAGGGATTTTTTTCGCAGTTTCTATTCATCTTTGTTTTTTTAACATTTTTTCATTTTCTAAGATATTTGATTTCTCCCCCGTCCAAATGTTGCATTTTGTCAAATGTATCCTTTTAATTTTTTAAATTATTTACAAAGTCATATGGTCATTTTAGCAACCTCCTCCAGTCAGATGAACTTTACCTTTGAAGCTAAACTTTTGTCTGTGTCTCCAGCCCCAACTTAAGGCCAAAACTCCAAACTTTCCTTACTAGTGCTTGTTCTAACAAAAATAGTATGAGCTAAAACAAAAGGGCTTAAAGCCTTTTTAAAATGTTTTTATTCACCTGTGTGTATATTTCAAAAAGTTCTGTTGCTTGTATAGTCCCACAAATACTATTTGTAAATTGTCCTACAAATACCAAATACTATTTGCAGATTTCCTGCAAATATTATTTGCGAATTGTCCCGCAAATACCATTAGCGAATTGTCCCCGCAAATATTATTGGTGAATTGTCTTACAAATACTACTAGTGCATTGTTCCGCAAATGCTTATATTCAACTGTACGTATTGTATGAATAGTCTGAAAGACGGCTTCCCTACAGTAACTAATTAACAGATAAACATCAGCAAATTTGGTTGCTTCTATAAGGAGGAGTACAGAACAAAAAGAGATCATCGCTCCATTTCTTGGTTGTTGATTAACTATTGAAAAGGCCAATAGTATTTATAAAGGTGTAAAATTTTCAGATCCGAGTGTACGTCATAGTCGACCGTTATCTTGTCTATTAGCTATGATTTTAATTTAATCATATTGAAACAATGAATATTGTAATTGAAACCCTAATGAGCTGCAAATAGTCAATCAATTATTGTTCAAATCTGTAACACTACTCTTTCTTTTTTGTACAATTCTTTCAGAGGAAAAAACTGAAAACTCGGAGAGTTGCTTTAGGTTGCACTTCAATTTGGCATGAGTGGTCTAGGAAAGGTAAGAATGCTGCTCAAATTGGTCATAACATGAATTTTGCATGATTCCCTGCACTTATGTTTAATTATAAGTTCTCAAAGTGTACCAAAATTAACCCTCAAATTAACTAATTTGAAAAATGACATTTGAGCGAATAACAATGCAGATTGCACCAAATATAAATTCAGATTGACCATTCTGCTTTGGAACTCTCGAAGTACAGCCAAAATAAGACCTAAAATTAATCAAATAGGGCATTTGTACAAATATGAAAATATAGCTAGAATATAGCAAGACTGTCAAATAGGGCATTTGTACAAATATAGGACCTAAAATTAATCAAACTTAAGTATTGAAAAGACTGTCAAAGTAATTCCCTATATTATTCAAATATGAAAATATAGCTAGAACTAATGTATATCCTAAAATAATTGTTCTTAATGGTTCATTTGTATAACAGTTATTCTTAGATATTTGGTAATCTAGGAAGGTTGTAATGCGGGTCCATTAGCGTGCATGTACCAAAAATTGATACAGTTGTATTACTGTGTGCTTGCTTTCCAGACACATAATGATTGTAATCCTTGTCAGCTGTCTTGAAGAGAAGATTGGCCCTGACATTCTTGCTGCCGCCTTTCTTGATCTTGTGGACGAAAATGTCCAATTCGTTGCTCTCGTAAGAATACAATCTTTATAAGAAATTTTGTTGTTAGTTCTGTAATAAGATAACATTAATGCAAACCCATAAAATTATCACAACCTTGCTACAGAGTTCAAGAATATGAGCGCTTTGGAAGATCCAAACTGACAGCTATATGCCTATTCTGATAATTTCTTCAAAGGTACCCTTCTTTTATCTCTCTGTTTCCTAGGGAGAGCAAGGAAGCATTTATAGTTTAGATATCTTCTATAGAGTAGAAGGAATAAGTATGGGGGGTCTTCTATGTGCTTTCTTAGGACCTTTTCACATTTATATTTTGTGATAAGTTTTAGTGCTCGGATTACTGTATTAATTTCTAATGTTTGATTGTAATGATGATATTTAATTCTTGGGTTACTGTAAACATAATTTTCCTTTCTTCTCTTGCTTGTCTTATAAAAGATATAGGGAATTGGCAAGAAAGAAATAGAGGTTGAATTTGAAGCTCATGAGAACAAGTATCCTGAAAAGGTCAGGATCTTGACAAGCTTCGTTATAGAAATATATTCAAACACAAACTTTCATGATTGGAGTTGCTTCTATAAAAATGAAAGCTCAATCTTCAGAAAAAATTTCCTCTTGAAATCATCAATCAATCATTATCTAACTAACACCTTTTTTATCCCATTATTCCAGAGAAAATTTTGAGGAGTCTGTTTGGAATGAGTGGTCTAGGAAAAGGTAAGATTACTGTTTAAACTTGGTGATTACATTGGTTGGCTAAAATTTTCAGTGAAATACCTGAAATAATTTTAATGCACGATAATCAGAAGTTATATTATTTTATATATATATATAAGATAATACTTCTGTTGGAAAAACCCCAATAGATAAGAAAATGATACCCCACAACAGTTTCCATATGTGATTTACTTGGATATGTTAACAGGATGTTGTACCTACCCGGGGCTAAACTAATTGAGCAATGAGCAATCGAGGGTCAGTGGAAGGATGATGAACCTTCCTATTTGTAAATGTGGCACAAATTGGTACGACCGTACAAAGCTGAAGGGAGCTCTAAAGTTGAAGTTTTATGGGAACTCTTGAGAATTTTATCAGGGAAGGGGAGTGTACCAGTTCCATTGAACACCCTCCATGGATCAAAAGAGAGAAGACTGTGTACTGTAATATATTTCGTTTTTTGTAATTAGAGATAGAAATAGGGACATGTAAATAAACTTTTCTTACTCAATATATTGTTGGCTACGCCAACCTTCAAAAAAACAAAAGAGAGAAGACTGGCCATGTTGAATTTTTTTTTTTTTTCCCATTATCTGTAGAAGAAACCATTTCTTCTGACATGTGTTAATGTGTACTTCTTTTCTTATTATATGGATAGGTTTTTTCTAAATTTTCTATACTGTTTCAGGGTCAATGAAAAAATTGCATATTCATACTCTGTTAGCATTTTTGTCCTGAAAGACGTAAACAAAGACGGAATTAGAAAATTTAAATCGTTGGCATTGAAACCTAAATTTTAAAAATGTTTAATTTGTGATAGTTGAGATTTGAATTTAAGTCTTTACGATAAAAAAATATAGATTTTTAACCACAAAATTTGAAGTACACATTTAATACTTAATTAAGAGTCAAGTACACATTTAATATTTAATTAAGAGTCAAGTACAAATCTAATACTTAATAAAAGAGACGAATTATATAAATAAAAATAAAACAATTTTAAATTTGAAGGATCACAATTGAAGTCAAAGGATCACAATAAACAGATCATCGCTCTGTTTATGGTGTTGATTAACTATCGAAAAGTGCTTTAAAAAAATATTTCGACCAAGTTGCTCTTCAAAAAAGAATCTGTTGAAAAGGCCAACAATATTTATTAAGGTGGAAAATTTTCAGACCTGAGGGTATGTCATAGTCGACCCTTATCTTGTATATTAGCTCTCATTTTAATTGAATCATATTGAATCAATGAATATTGTAATTGTATCCCTAATGAGCTTCAAAATTCAAATAGTCAATCAATCATTGTTTAAATGATTAACACTATTTTTTTTGTTGCTACTCTTCCCGAGGAAAAAAAAACTGAGAATTGCTTATATTAAGTAGCGTATTCCGTTGTGATTGATACAGCGTCCAAAATACTAATGTAATGAGATCTGTTAGTATTAAGTATAGAATTATTTGATTGGGATAAATAATAAAGATAAGTGATTAGAAAATGACAAATCAAACTTGAGTGATTAATTTATGATAAATGACAAAGTTTAGTGACCTCCAGCAAAATTAATCATATAATGGGTGCGTTTGGATGGGTGAAGAATATCTACTATTCCAGATTAGCACTATTCCGAGCTACTAATCTACGTTTGGGTGTGTTTGGATTAGCGAATAGCCATAATTTTTTGTTTGTCTTTTGTATGATATCTCACTATTCTACTAATTCAACAAAATGTTGAGATAGCTACTATTCTCAAAATTAGAATAGCTAATATCCTCTCACTATTTTTGATTCATCCAAACGCACCCATTTAATTTATACAAAGTACAGACAATAAAGTAAAAATTGTCATATACATGTATATATCGTGTGTTTTGCATGAATTAAAAACTGCTCTATCAAAATGCATACCCAACATATCAAATATAATGGACATGCAAAATGTACTGATGTGAGGATGTTAATTTTTTGTGCACGGAGAGAAAATAAAATAGATTATGCTTAATGATTTTATTTTAACATTTAATATTTATAGTTTAAATTATTAAAGTTTAAAAAATAAAAACATATGAGGCAGTGTAACATACTGAACTTTAAAAAAATTGACATCATTAAAAGTCAAGGTTCATTTCTACAAAGAGAAGGGACATGTGTGAAAATGGGCTTTCAAATATTTCAGCCTTTCACATTAAAATCTCTTTAAAATTAGAAAAATTATATAAATTTCCACATTCAGATAATTATAGTTACAGAAGAGAAATGTTATATTATGGTTTCCACTAATTATATGGTTATTTTTTTTTAATTCCTGCACTTCTCTCCGCGTCAATCTTCATAGATATAAATACTTGAAAAATAATATATTAATACTTGTAAAGTAAAACATTAATACCTGCATACGTAACTTGATATGATGATCCTACTTTTTAGTTCTCCAATGATCCCCACATCAACCTTCATCTATGAAATAGTGGAGACCTCGTTTCTCACATCAACTTTTTAATAAAAAAAAATAGTTGACTTCAGATGTATAAATACTTTAGTGCAAAATATCAATACTTGTAAAATAAAATATTAATACCTTGATTTTAATTTAATATGATCAAACGTCTGAAGATTAAACTTTGTACAATGTATATAAATACCTCAATGCATATGTATAAATATTTTCAATACTTGATATTAGTACTTTTAGACGTTATCTAGAGCCATATATAAAAAAAAATTAAGTAGTGTGGCTCTCCCATATAGTTATGGCAATATTGATATTTTTAGGAATGTGTATGGTCCCTCTTGGTCCCCTTCATTTAGTTTGAGTGATCCCCACAAGTATTTATGGTGCGGGGACAGTTTGGGAGATTTGAATGAAGAGACAATTATTTACGTTAAAATATTTTAGTACATATGTATAAATATTTTCGTGCATAGGTATAGATATTTTCGTTCATAAATATTAATACTTGAAAAATTACGCAGGGACAATACAGATTATATAAGAAAATTGTGTGGGAACAGTTTTTCTAAATTAATTATGGAAGTTAACTGCATAACTAATGCAAAAGTAGAACAATGAGACAGTTATCAGGATCCTTAAAATTAACAATAATGAATTTAATGAATATAACTTAGAAAATCAATCACAGGGGAGTTTAACCCGGCATTTTTATTAATAACCAAAAAATTAAATAAAGTAATATTAATATCCAATTTTGAAATTTTTTTTTCATTCATAACCAAACCGCCCTCCGGGGGGGCCGTTTAGTCCCCAAGCAACCCGCCCCCCAGTGGGGCGGTTTACCCCCTGACCAATCCGCCCCCTGGGGGGGCGGTTTACTTTTTTTTTTTTAATACGATGATGGATTAATTATAATTATGTTCATAACAAAAAAAAATTGATATGTTTCTTTGAAATTGGATAGAAAAATATATAATTTAGTTTATTTCGAGTCCTTGAAATCGAACCGGAAGACATAATGCTTGTATAAGACTTCTCCTGTGGCAATTGCACTTGCTGCTGATGCATTTCTCGGTGCTGAAAAGTATTTTTCAACATAAGAAAATTCAGTTGAGACACTAAAAATCTTAAACTTAATTTTTGAGGCACTAAACGACGATTTTTTGACGATTCTGATTTGTCGGATACCCGGGGTTACACGCCGGGCTGCCGGTCACCATCGTCTCCTCCTCCCCTTTCTGAATTTGGGGTCATACACGTCAATCCGACTTTCCTAGCCAAAGTTATGGCTGTTTAAAGTTTTAGAAATTTTTCAAATCATTTTAATGCAATTTTTTTAAGTAATTAATAATATTTTTTTTAAATGATGTTATTAATATTATTATGCACGATTTTTAGGAAAACATTTTAAATGATGTTTCTTAAATGATGTTATTAAATCATTTAAAAAAAATTTTGACACTTCTACGAAAGTTTTCTTTTTTCTAATAACACACAATGAAATATTTTAATTTTTCTTACAACCGCAAAAAATCCGATCAGAAAAATATTGATCCGGATTATTTGTTTCAGTCCTTCTAATAAACTAAATTATATATTTTTCTATCTAATTTCAAAGAAACATATCAAAATTTAAGTGTCTCAAAAATTAAGTTTAATATTTTTTAGTGTCTCAACTGAATTTTCTTATGTTGAAAAATGCTTTTCAGTACCGAGAAATGCATCAGCAGCAATTACAATTGCCACAGGAGAAGTCTTATACAAGCATTATGTCTTCTGGTTCGATTTCAAGGACTCGAAATAAACTAAATTATATATTTTTCTATCCAATTTTAAAGAAACATATCAATTTTTTTGGTTATGAACATAATTATAATTAATCCATCATCGTATTAAAAAAAAAAAAAGTAAATCGCCCCCCAGGGGGCGGGTTGGTCAGGAGATAAACCGTCTCACTGGAGGGCGGGTTGCTTGGGAACTAAACCGTCCCCCATGGGGCGGTTTGGATATGAATGAAAAAAAATCTCAAAATTAGTTATTAATATTACTTTTTTTTTTTTTTTGGTTATTAATAAAAATACCGGGAGTTTAACTCCAGATAAATTTAAATATTTAAATTTTAGTTGTGCTGCGGAACACGTGTGCCCCCAGGGCAGAGGATTCGGTTCCGAGTTTAATACATTCTTCTTGGTTGATTTTCTCTTCCCGCACCACATTTTCATTCGCATAAAACCCTTCATTATAAACCCCGCTCTCTATTCGTCTCTTCCAAAACCCCACCATCGGAAGTCGAAACCGCAATCCCCTCGATTGATCAAGATCAAGGGCACTGACTGACTCAAGTAGAGCGCAAGGAGGCATATCCGCTTTCGTCCTTCCTACTTCCTTTCACGGTACTGCTACTCTTTCTCTCTGTAGCTTATATCCATTTAGTTTTGGGGGAAGCTTCTGGTGTTGATTTATTAGTGTGCCAGCTATTACAATTTTAGATTTTGGATCTGTTTAGTTTTACATTTAAGCTGCCTGTATTTTTCTTTTAAATTCTGAATTCTTAATGCTTTGCGTAAGCGAATTTGGAAAAATGGGGTGTTTATGCAGAGGTTTTTCTTCTTCTTTTTTTTAGCTATAGGTTGTTCTTTGTTTTGGTTAGAGTAGTTGCAAAAATAGGTCTAATCATATTTCATAGGACCAATATACGCATTGAACCCAGTATCCATATGTACGTTATTAGATTTTGCATCATTTTAATCTTAGTCTCTTAGATCTATGCTCTTTCTGTGATAGCATGTAGAACATTGGTGGACCCCATTTTTTTTTTTCTTGTTAGGCACTAAGGTACATGTTGGAGATGACCCTTCCATGAGCTTATACTTCTTATACTTCTCTGGAACCTAATTATATTTGTTATGTATGATTACGGAATTATTTGGCTGTGTAGAACCCTTTGTTTAATAATTGCTTCTGGTGTTTTCTGTTTGAACATTAAGCTTGTCTTTAGATGACTTCTTATTTCTTAAAAAAATTTACACAGTAGGTACACTTTCCCTACTATTAGTTTACATGACAAGAAAAAGTTACCAGTACAGAAACTAGAGGAGACCTAGCATATAACGTTTAGATGCTCAATTATGCCTCAAGCTTGCTAGGGATGTTACAATACTGTATAATGTGATATGACAATTGGGTAATTAATAATTTAAGCTCCAAAACTGATGGTGTAAATATTAATCTTTTGGTCTATTTCTAACTTTATGAAGAAGGATATGTTGACTAAATATTAAAGCAGGGGACTAAATGGAGAAATGTGAACTTCTAAATTTTCCCTTGTTACAGGGGCAAAATGAGAAACAGTCACCATGGACGCCGACACTATCATTGCCAAGACAAAGTCATTCCAGAACTAGCTGGCGCTATCTTCATATGTAACAATGACACAAGAAAAGAATGCTTCAGTCGCAGAATATTTGGCCTACCAGCTTGCAGAGAGCGTTTTGTGAGAAGGGTATTTTTTACATAAAAGAATAGCTAGTCTAAATTCTGAACACATTTTTCTTTTAGCTCTTAGCTTTTTTATTGCAACCATACCCAATCCACACCATGCAATTTAACAGGTGACGGACAGTATGTTTCTTTTTCTATTTGATACTGATAATAGAAAGATGTATGGTGTCTTCAAGGCTACCTCTAATGGTGCCATGAACATTGTGCCTCGGGCATTCACTTCCACTGGCACCACCTATCCTGCTCAGGTACAACAAATTAAAGTTGGAACAGTTTATTTTAAATGTTTTTAAAATAATTACATTTGGGTACTTCCCCCTCTAAATTTTGAAATTATGTATTTCCCCCTCTAAACTTCAATAACTCACATATTTACTCATTTTATTGTCTTTTGTAATAAAACTCATTCTAAATTTATAACATACCCATTTTACCATTTATTAAAGTATAAAACACCCCATCGAACTCAAATTTGAATTTGAAGGGTTCCTCTACTGTACTGTCTGATCTGTGCGCATCACAACAAGATATGTGTGTGTTCGCTTCAAGATTCATGCCGATCTAGTGCACATGGATCTTAAGGCAATTTTGATCCGCGTGCGTCGCATTAAGATCTGTGCGTGTTGCATCAATATCCATGCATGTTCACTTCAAGATTCGCGCTGACCTAGCACACACGGATGTTAAAGCAATTCAGACGGTAGAGGAACCTTTCAGATTCAAATTGGAGTCAAGATGGACGTTTTATTCTTTTTAATAAAAGGGTAAAATGAGTATTTTATCATTTAGAATGTGTTTTAATATAAAAGACAATAAAATGGGTAAATATGTGAGTTTTTGAAGTTTAGAGGGGAATATGTAATTTCAAAATTTAGAGGGAGGAATATGTAATTTTGAAGTTTTTGAGGGGTATACGTGTAATTCCCCCTTTTTTATGTTTTAACAAAATGACATGTTGTGCACGCTGTATTTCTCATCTAAAGGGTGTTTTATTTATATTCTTTAATAGTGTGTAACAATTGTGGGGTTTTTTTCGTCTTATCTGCAGGTGCCATTCGAAATTATAAGAAAGTGTAAGCCACTGACAGAACGTGAGTTCAAGCCTGCAATCCTGGAGAAGTACTTCACTGATGTAAAGTTCAACTTTGATCTCAACTTTGATCAGGTTTTCTTCTCTCGTTCCCTCACCATATTGGTATTCCTCAACTAAAAGTACCTTCCTTCCTTAGATTTGCTTGTTTTGTACTATACCTATTCCTTCTGTAATACTCCTTTTTTCTTACCATTATTTGTGACTACATTGCCTGCCTAGTACATTGAAGTGCTGGCACATACTCAATTGTATGGAAACCCTCCCTGACTTGGACACTGATTTATCATACTAAGATTTTACTATAAATTTTTTTTTGACTCTCTATCTAAATTTCAGGTTCAAAGGCTTCTAGTTCTATTTGAAGAAAGGAAAGTTAGGGGAGTACCTCAATCAATCACTGACAGATGGCATCCGAGATCCTCGACAGACTCACCTTTGAAAAGATATGATGGCATGTCTAACACAAATACCCTAAGCCAGACCATACATAGTCATGTCAGAAACCCTAATCCTAGTGCTGAAGTGGCTATGCATTTCATGAACTCGGACATGAATCTGCATCACCGAATTGACGCAGATGTGGTAAGAACCCAGACCCAAATTTGCCATACTGGTAATGCTAATTTGTGCCAGTCCATATATGAACCCACTCAACAGCTGAAACGATTGGGGTATTGTACTGCTATGGGTAATTGTGAGGTACTCAGAAGATGCTACCAGATATTATGGCTTACAATTGAAGTGATGTGGATTACAGGTTAACCCTGATGACCAACAAGTTACTCTGTCGGGTTATAATCATCCGAACCTTTCTTCTCCTCAAGCTGCTCAACTTTATGATCCAGACCCTCCTTTTCCAGAAAATACTGAAATGACGGTTGGTGCATGTTCCGACTTATATAGTGGATCACTATTAAATAGTGAATCACAATTAGAAGGTCAGATTTACAATTAAGTCTCTCCAAAACCTTTATAATTTTAATTCAAGTCAGACGTGAAACCAGTTCGTTATTTCATATCAAAACTATAGAATAGTCAACATACAGGTATTACTTTCTTAAATTGGGAAACTAGCTCCAAGAAATTTCTACTCTACCCTTAGTCCTAACCTTAGCCTGAATCCAAATCTGTCCCTGAACTGAAACACAAATCCGAAGTCCTAACCCTAGCCTCTTTTCAGATGTAAAGTGGAGAAAAAGTGTGTTCTTGCGCCTAGCACATAACCCGCAGAGAACAGCCCAGGAGACAGATCCTTGTCAGATAGGTGTATACACCACCATGAATCAGCCAGGTCATGATAGTAGAGCAGCAAAACAGCCCAGACCCGTTTACAACAAACAGGTTGTTCAAGGTCAAGAACCAGTCCATACAGATAGAGCTGTGGAGGTGGATGGAATTGGAATTGAGTTGGGCTCCACTGCACCAGTTGAAACCCAAATACGTATTGTTAAAAATATCAAAAGAAGAAATGGGGGTAGCAAGTTGAGCATCGAACTGAAAGGAGATAAAAAGAAAAGGAGGTTAGTCAGGACCCAGTCCATGAATTCAAATACAGACACTGAGGAGGAAGGCTCAGATTTAGATGTGGTGGATACAATGGAGGAGGTGATCCCCACTGCCCCAGTATCAAATTTGACTGTGGGGCCTGATGAAACCCAAATACCTTTTGTGAATTTTAATAGGAGAAATGGGGGTAACAGGTTAAGCATTGAACCTAATGAAGGAGATAAGAAGAAAATGGGGTTAATCAAGCCTTTCTCGGTTAATACTGCATCTGCTTTAGATGAAGAAAGTATGGTAATAACTGATACCATGGATGTAGATGCTCAAACTGAGGTAGAATTAGTAGATACCCCACTTGAGGGGTTTCAAGGTAATCATAAAGGTGAAAAGGTTTTAGAAATTGAAAACTTTTCTGAAGGTCAACTAGAGTTACCAGTACTTTGTGAGAAGACTGATGAAAAGAAATCCGTATCCAACCCAGAACCTACTGATACAGAGTCTATAATTGAAAAGAGTAATCTAGTTGAAGACTACATTGCTCTTGAGCCTGAAGCTGATAAGTTGGAAATGGATGTGTTTTGGTTTTGCCAAAAGAGCGAAGTAGTTGAAGACTACATTGCTCTGGAGTCACATGATGAAAATAGTAAAGAAACATTTGAATATATTGAGATAGCAGACCAGGATTATATACCACTTTAATAGGTTGGTATTGGTTTTTAAATTTTGAACGCACTTCTGATGAGATAAAAACAATATAGCTGAACTTGAATACTAGCTTCAACAGAGATATAGTGAATCCTCACTCTTTTTTGTTCTTTTCCCTTGGGGCCTTACTTATGTGAGATGGGAGAAGTTGACTATGTGCTAATACTAATAGTCATGAATTTGTTAATTTGTTCTATTTCGTTGCTCCATGCTCTAGTATTAAGTATGTAATATGCGGAATATTAATTACTAATGCAAGTAATGCTGTGTTTTTTCTGTGCATATGTTTGCTGTGTATGAAGGTAAAGACTGGAGGAACGTCTTTTTTATTTCGAAAGCTGGAACGTTGGCTCAACAAAGTCCATAAGTCGAAACACACATCGGGCTGGCATTCAATTAATTAACATTTATCAAAAGAACTTTTGGTATATGAGTTGATTTTTTGGTATATGAGTAAAATCAACAGCAATTTATTTTTTTCGGATATCAAAATCGTAATTTCTCGGCAATATAAGCAAACTAAAACCAGTGTTTTCGGATCAGACCGTCCGGGACCCTGCAATTCCAGAGAATCGCAGCAGATTTGTTTCCTATCTGATAACATTGATTAAAACAACGCAGGGGCCAGAGGGCAGTGTTATTTGTTCTTTGAGATTCGTGCCTAGTTAAAAGAACGTTCCTGGGCCCGAAATTTTTATTAATATAAAAAAAAAAAAAAAATTTAACAATCTATACAATTTTTTTTATGAAATTCACAATCTATCCAAACCGATGACATTTGGTTTCAGAAAGTTAGAACCGATGACATTGTTATCGGTTTAAGCCAAGCACGATTTTTTATACTTTCTGCACACTTTTTGAAACAACCAACGACTCATATTAAAACAACGAACGACTCAGATTAAAACACTGTTCGTAATGATTACAGAGTTGCGCAAATTTTTGTTAAATTTTTATTTTTTCAAAAATAGAAAGACAATAATGTTTTCTGTATTTACCTAAAAGTGACTTTTGACATTGTCACCGGTTTAAGCCAAGCACGATTTTTTATGCTTTTTGCACACTTTTTGAAACAACTGATGACTCAGATTAAAACAACGAACGACTCAGATTAAAACACTATTTGTAATGATTACAGAGTTGCGCAAATTTTTGTTAAATTTTTATTTTTTCAAAAATAGAAAGACAATAATATTTTCTGTACTTTGAACCGGGATCAATAATTCAGATTCAAAGTATTTTTATTTTTTTTCTAATAATACACAAAGAAATATTTTAATTTTTCTTACAGCCATGAAAAATCCAATCTGAAAAATATTGATCCAGGTTATTTGTTTAAGTCTTTCTAATAAATCAAATTATATGGTATTCTATCTAATTTTAAAAAAATATAAAAATATTTCTAATATTTTAATAAAAAAATATAAAAATATTTCTAATATTTTAATAAAAAAATATAAAAATATTTCTAATATTTTAATAAAAAAAATTATAACATTTTCTAATTAAATAAAAAATAAAAAATTATTTTAAATTAAATTTGGATGAAGTTATTATAATTTTTTTTTTTTTTTTTTGCGAACCGATGAAAATTTGCGCAACTTTGTAATCATTACAAACAATGTTTTAATCTGAGTCGTTTGTTGTTTCAAAAAGTGTGCAGAAAGCATCAAAAATCGTGCTGGGCTTAGTCATCGGTTCTAACTTTCTGAAACCTATGACATTGTTATCGATTCTAGCTTCTAAAACCGATGAGAATGTCATTGGTTTGGATAGATTGTGAATTTCATAAAAAAATTATATAGATTGTTAATTTATTATTTTTTTTGTATATTAATAAAAATTTCGGTTCCTGGGCTTTCCAATTTGCTTAGTCAGATACCTGGTGTGATCGGAAGAAATTTTAGAAAAATTAATTTTAGGTAATTAGTATGATTGATTTGTTTTTTATAAAAACTGAGTTGTCAATTTGTTCTAAATATTTTTTTCTCACATAACGAGTTAGCAACTCGTTCTTGATTTTTTTGTCAGTTTTTACGAAAAAACTGTGTAACCGTTAATGTAATTTCTATTTTTTTAGTTCGGAACGAATTGGCAATTCAGTCCCAACTAAATCCAAAGCTCCAAACTTTCTTTACCAGTGATTTTTTTTTTCAGTTTTTACGAAAAAAACTGTGTAACCGTTAATGTAATTTCTATTTTTTTAGTCCGGAACAAATTGGCAATTCAGTCCCAACTAAATCCAAAGCTCCAAACTTTCTTTACCAGTGCTCCAAACTTTACATTTTATTTACCTGTACACATATTTCAAAAGCTCCAAACTTTACCTTTTTTTTCTCTTTTTCCTCATCAGTTAGTTTTGCTAAATCTGCAGCTTCTGGTTTTTTCTTTTCACGAGTGATGTATTCTAACATCTCTCGACCACTCACGGTCCTGGATGTTGCCCTTGCCCATGACAAGTAATTTTGGCCATTGAGCAAGGTGTTTATTAGCTTAGAGAAGTTCGTTGCTTCTTCTTGAGCTGTTTTTCTTTTGTTGAAATGTGTTGCGGTTTTGTGGTTTTTTTCAGTCGTCTTTAGCCCTAATACCTTGTTATTTTTTGTAAGACAGAAGAGAAGAGATTAAGAAAACAAATTGTATTTGCAATATTATTTTCATGTTTACAAGTGTCTCTATTTATAGTTACAAGAGAACAAAAAACCAGCCACTGAAATGCACTATTCTCTATTGCTATTAATTACAAGGCACAATTTCTTACAGGGTACTATTTTCTATTCTATTAAATTAGCTGTTGTAATTATGATCTTATTTTATATTTCAACATCACATTAAATTCTCCTAAAAAAAATGCCATATAAAAGTGTAAGGCTTTAAAAATTAAAATCATCAAAGTACATGCAGATATTTACTTAAATGACTTACATGACATTACCAGTCATTTTGCAGGAAAACACTACATTACCTGACTTAAATGATCACTTTTCAGAGATTAAATGAATTCATTTATTACCTGTCGGATATTTAATATTTACTTAATTAGTCAATGCATATATAACAAATAAATATTTTTCATTTTTGTTTGCTATAAAATTGAGGACATAGTGTAAGATTGAGTATTTTTGTTTATTATAAAATGAACCTTTTTTATTTTTTATTTTTAGATGAAAATATTAATATCTTACAAAAATATTGAGAACATAAATAAGATTGAACATTTTTGTTGCTATAAAATTGAAAAGTTTTCATTTTTCATTTTTAAATGAAAATATTAAGATTAAAAAAAAATGTTACCGTAGCAGACCACTCCGGTTTGATATGAAGGAAGAATTGCCCCACCGGGGTGCGGCCTGGTGTGAAGCGAGAACCGCCCCTCAGTGGGGTGGTTTGATTATTTTTATTTTTATTAATTTTTTGGTTATTTTTATTAATTCTTTTTGGGGGTTTATTAATAAAAAAATTGGGACATTGTGACATAGAAAGACAACTGTCAGATTGTGATGATGTAATCCCGTTCACATGTAGTCTTGCTAAGAAGATGGATATAATCAATTTCTAACTAAGGCCTTTCGTTTGTTATTATTTATACAACGCTGTATGGTGGATCACTCCATCTCCAATGCCATTCCACCAAAAACAAACGTCGTTGTCACTTTTCACACGGTTTAATATCCGAATTCGCATCATCTGAGATATCTCAAACTTTGCGTGACTTTTTGGAACATCTCAATCGTTCAAATACATTCTGGACGAATCTCAAAGCTCGAATAATACTGCCCCCCCACTGTTCCCCGAATAAACACCGGACACGTCGGTCACGCAAAAATTGAGATATCTCAGAGGGTACTCACCCTTAATAAGTTGACAAAAATATCGAAAGAAGCCAACACGCGCCACGTGTAAGTAACAGCATACATTGGAATTTGTATCACCTAAGGTAACAGACTATTTCTGTTTGGATATGGACCGTTAAATCAGAATCCGCACGACTATTAAAGTATCCTAGTGCTTTCATTTCGGATCGGATTGGACCGGATTTCAATCGGACGGCCGTGATCCGGAAAGAAATATTCTGTTACCTCAGAGGACACGGATTAGAAAAGTTGGACCTAGGTAACAGGCGAATTCGCATCCTATGAGATATCTCAACTTCTGCGTGTTTCTCTGAAAAATCTCAACCTTTCAAATACGTTCCGAACGAATCTCAAAGCACAATAATACTGGCCCCTGCGCCTCCCGAATAGGCACCGGACACAGGACACGTAGATATCTCAGAGGAAGGAACGTTCGATGAAGCTGCTTGTTATGATGTACCTTCGATATTTAATCCTGCACCAGAGCCTGTGTAGTGTGTACACAACTCCACAAACTCGTGGTTCGGGAAATATGAATAATAAAAAATAATTACTGATATCTGTCCCCTAATTTTCCCTATGAATAATGCACATACCAGTGATGTGATAAAAAAGGTTGGCCTAGAATGTGTCTAAAAGACTAAAACATCACTGGGATTTGCACTTGGATTATTGTTTGGAGATTATTTTTTTTTTGTTAAGTTGAAGAAACTTGTTCTTTTTGCTTTTCTCGAGAGTCATTGGAAGGAGAAACAAACAACCCCGTAAAATTTTCTTTTACCATCTTTAAAAAAAAAAGATAAACAAACAATCACTTTTTTTTAAGTTTCCATATTTACCATATTCGCATGTTTAAATTGTGAACATAGTAAATATGGAAATAAAAAAAAAAAAGTGGTTATTGGTTTTTTTTTTAAATATAGGAAAAAAACCAGCAAGGAATGGGATAGTCTTTCAAGGAGATAAATAAAAGTCATTTAGATTAAATAATGAGAATAAGGGGTTTTATTTTCATACTTTGTGATGATAAATAATGAGGTAAGACAATTTATTTTTCTTCTAAAAATAAATTGAAAGAGTATTTTTATTCGTTTCCTTAGTGTAAAAGATAAAATAAAAACATTTGATAACAAAATTACATTACACATAAATTTTATTAGAAAGTACAAATTGTAAAATACATAATAACAAAATTGTATTACAGCGAACATAAAATTTTATGAAAAGGTGCGGGATATTTGTCATCATTTTCTTGTCAATTTTTTCTAATATGATGATAAATAATGGAATGCCTATAAACTATTTCTTATTGACAAAATAATGAACTATTAGGTGCTTGGTGATACTTGTCACTTCAGAAAATACTTGTATTCATTTTGATGGCATTTATTAGTCTAATTTACAAGATACAAATTGATTTGATAAGAACTTTATTCTTAAAAGAAAACAAAAAAGGGTACCAAATTCATGTAACTCAAAAATTTGCAAAAATGTTAACTTATTTCATTTTTCAATGATTAAAAAAAATGATTTAAACAATTTAGTCAAACTTCTCCAGCTAAAAAATTTAGGAAAACATATGTAGAGAAAGCTAAAAAAATGTAAAAGTAGAATAAGAAGCAATTGTTGAAAATCGATTATCTTTAAATATGAAAACAGAGAAATAACAAGCTAGTTTACTGTCTATAGCATGAAAAGTTTTTACTACAGCAAACTACTATAACATAACATATTCAAGAGTAGAACTAGGGTGCTCCTAAGAGTACCAAGCTCCTTTGTATCCTTAACTCTAAAATCTATTTGATTAACTTCGAACGACAAATCCAAACTGTTGAAATTCTTCTCCTTACAAATGATGCATCTACATGTGAAAATTTTAAAGTTTCGAATTAATTTAGTATAAAATCAAGTAGTCAAAATTAGAAGGTTTCTAAATTAATTTTAATGCGTTCATTTTTGAAAGTATTTTGACCACTTGATTTTATACTAAATTAATTCGAAACTTTAAAATTTTCACATGTAGACACATCACTTGTAAGGTAGAATGATTTCAACAGTTTGAATTCATCATTCGAATTTAATTCAATAGATTTTAGAATTAAGAGTACAAAGGAGCTTGGTACTCCTAAGAGCATCCTAGTGCTATTCCATATTACAAAGCAGTAGTTGGGGACAATATTGGGGCCGCATAAATTAACGCTTAACATATGAATAAAGTGCATTTATGATTTTTAAAGTTGGATTCATAGGTTGGGATCTGAATTCCTAAGATGGAGGATCAGCACAACGAATTGGTGGTGGATTCCTAAGATGGATTGCCTATAAAAACAGATGCTTTTGAATTTGCATTTTTCAACACATCTCTCTCTTCTCACACCGCGCCAGGGTAGCAACTCACACGAGCCGCCCCTCTTTCCTCCAGGAGCTTTATCGCCTCCTCTCTCATCAATTTCACGGCCGCTCTCGCAACCTACGCCTTTTAAAATGGCCAGAAACGGAGAATCTTTAGGCCACTGCAAAGGCCGATTCCTACTTGCTCTCGTTGGCCTCCTCCTCTCAACAGGAGGGGTCCTGCTCCAGGAACCCCTGTTAACTATTTCCCAAAATTGCCATGACAAAATCTCCATCTTCCTCCCAGTCTATGCATATCTATTCTTGTTAAATCCACTCTGCTTTTACCTCAACATGCTCTTGTTTCTCCTGCATGTCTCGGCACATGCCGATGCACCACAAGCCCAGAGTCATTTGCCTCGAGCAGCTCATACTGTATCTTTCGCTACTCTCCTCTTAAGCGCACCTCTCTCATTTCATGCCGCAGTTGTGGAAGAGCGTGTTGATTCAGCAATTGGGGCCGCTATGGTATGTCTTGCCTTGGTTGCAATATTTACCTCTGTTTTTATGAAATTTTTTGTTTCTAGTTTTCGTACCAGTAGAGGCCTTGTACCGGCCTTACTGGCTCTTTGCATCTCTACTGAAAATCTCATCTCCTTTGATCCCCTTACCCACCACATCCCAATCCATCTTCTGTTGTCATTTGTAAGTTTCTTCATGTTCATGCTTGGCATCACACTCGTAATCCTGTGCATTAGGGCACCAGCTAATGGACAGAATGCCGCAATTCGTGCTGAGACTTTGGTCATTGCTGCTCTAAGTGTGGCATTTGCTACTCTACTCGTTGGCGGGTACATAAAGGTGTACATGGAAGTCCCTGACATGGCGGCGGTTGTTGGTGGCAGCTGTTGTTGGTGGCAGCGGTTCTACAGTACTGCTTAGTTCTTGTATCAGGGGCAGTCCTTTATCTGCTTTGATGTATTATGGTCTGCAACTGAGTGTGTGGTACCACTCACTATATATAGTAGATATAATACTACTAGTCAAGTGCCGGCCACGCTTTGCCGTGGAAATTGAAAATTTAGTTTGATCACTTTTTTAATATGTGATGCTTGTACTGTAATGGATATTTTGTTAAATTTAACTTTCTTATTGTGAAATTTAATCTGTTATAGCCTATAGGTGATTTGTTAATTATCTCGTATGTTTGATGTTTTTTCTCACTTCTCTCCGGTTAATTAAATTTAACAAATGAGATAAAACAACATCTAACTAATTTTGTTTGTGTCTATCTAACGGAAATAAAAAAGGTACTTCTATTTGTCTGTTACAAATGTGCATGTTTTTTGTTTCAATACCATGATTTCAAATTATTTCTAATTTCTAGTTGACCAACTGGTATCAAAGCATGTGTTTCTTTTTTTCTTTACTTGATCACTTAAAATTAGAATTGTTAATAAGCATAGTCAAAATTGGACTTATTTTCAAGAAAATGATTTTTTTTTCACAACCCGATCATCTAATACTCTTTTCAATTATGAGCATAAGATAAATTGAAAATAGAAATTGCTCTACATTAAGGTTGTCAAATTCTAGTGCAGTCAGAATCTAGTAATTGAGAAATTGCTATACCAGTTTGGTTTTTGGTGAAAAAACAATAAGAAACAAGAACTGCAAATGCTATAAAATTTTAGTAAGCAGTAAAAATCAGAAAATAATATAGATTAGATAAGTATTCTTAAAAAGTCATTTTCACAAACACCTCATGTGCTCTAGTCTAAAATTAGACATTTGGAGAGTAATTTACCGTTAACTGTAGACCGATGTTAACTACCTAATGTAGCAATAGTATACAAAAATCATCACCTACGGGATCTTCTAAAAAAAGTATACAAAAATCATAAGCACAAATCAAACACAAAATCATCACCGTCTCCTCTTCCTATTTATGTTACACAATTCAACAATCAATTGATGCAAATTGAGAGTAAATATAGGCAAACAAAATTGAGTTAATTAAACCATGACTGTAACTTATGCCAGTTATCAAAGGTTGAAAAAACAAATACCTCTTGATCTTCATCTTCATCATCATCACTGGACAAAACTGAAGAACCTACTACAAATTAATCAAATAAAGATAAAAATGACCACAAAAATCACTTACCAATATAGAAAATTAATTGTTAGCGAGTATTCTGAAACTTTTCCAAAAATGGACTCTTTTACATAATAACCATAGTCTGACAATTAAGGGCAGTAACTTGTGTGAGAAATATTAATTAAGTGAAAGATAACAGAAACGTCCATCATTTTCTTATTTATATAAAAATTCCATTCACAAGTATCGTCATTACTCTTTTTTGTTATACATATATGTCAAATTGTCTCATGTAAATTGAGGTAGGTAAAAGATAGACCAAAAGCTACTAACAGTACATATGTCGATTAAGTTCATGTTATGTACAATTGAAATAATTTGAAGAAAGATGATGAATGAATTTTATATTCAATTGTATTGTTATGACAATGCATATTCTGCCTCTTTATAGATTGAGAGGTATTGTGGCCGTTGGCTACTTTACTAAAATACAATTGCTGAATTTGCCTATGCTCAAATCTTGCTAGGTACTATATTTAGCTTGACAGCTATTATATGATGCTAGCTTGATTTGTTCCCTAAATCGGTCAATGAGGATCTTCTGAGACCTATCCTCTATTTCTTAACAACAATACTTGATGGTGAACAATAGACTCATCGAATGCACAGCTCAAAGGAAATGTATTTCCTGCATGTTTGTCCCCTTTAGCCAGATAAATATCACAATATAACTCAGCACAAATACTTGGAGAACATATAAATGAACTCACCAATAACACACCATTACGCAACCTCAGTGCTTGCCTCTAAATCATCTGAACAACAAGTGTCATTTATTATCTATAAGTTTCTTGTAACGCAACAATTATTGTATCCCAATAATTAAGTTCTTATTTATTAAAGGTACATAATCTTCTCATATTTAATTAACAACCTAAAGACTTTAATTAAGTATAAATTATGTTTTAGCTAAACTTTCAAAACGGTCAACTCAAAGAACAAGTTCTTAGTTAAACCTCTCTTCATTTTCTTAACCGTACGAAAACAGAGTCTACGTCCAGTATTTTTTTTTTCTTATTCTTGGCTTAGAAGTTGTCCAAAACAAATATTATTAAAAAAACCACTAAATTAAATTAAAGTCTCAAATCAAAGCACTCAAGATTCATTTCAGTTTTGATTTATTTTCTAACTACTCGCATATACCCAACAATTTATAATTCCAATTTACAAATTTGATTTCAGCCGAATCCATCCCACCAATTATACAGACTTGTGCTTAAGCCCCTCTGACAAGTATTTATCACATATTTGAAATTGATAAAGATAATACCTTCTAAAATTTGAAAATAATTCACAATTCAGTTCATGGAGTTTGTATCAGAAAATACCAAAAATCCAAAATGCTTTATAACAACAATATATATAACACTGGTACAAGGTCTTGTAAACCAGTAACACGGTTTGGCGGTTTGGTACTACTACATTTTTTTTCTATATCTGTATGTGTGTATTTTACTAAATTAGTTTAGAAAATTATAATTTTTTGTTAGTTGTAATTTATATAAAGTGCTGCAAATATTATATATATTTTATAATGAAAAAGTTATTCTAAAACTTTGTGTAGATACTGTGGTGTGGACCGACAATTATATATAGAGAGTGTCTTTTATGGACCTAAGGACCTATTTGTAAAATGAACATATTTTTATTTTCAAAGTTCAAACAGTCGATCCGAACCGTTCATCTTGTTATCCATATTAATATGTGCTTGGAGACCAAATTTTACATTTTTCTGAATTTTTTTACTATTTATTAAGATGGGTACAAAATTCAATGGTCTAAATTTGATATTTTTTGTACCAATCTTAATAAATAGTAAAAAAATTCAAAAAAATGTAAAATTTGGTCTCCAAGCACATATTAATATGGAGAACAAGATGAACAGTTCGGATCGACTGTTTGAACTTTGAAAATAAAAATATGTTCATTTTACAAATAGATCCTTATGTCGATAGAAGTCTTTGCCTTATATATATATCCATTCAATTGATTGATATAATTTTAATTGGGGATTGATGGACATTGGACAATGGTAGCAGAGTCGCTAGAGTTAAAAATAAATAGCGCTTATTTCTTTAGGGAGTTTCTTCTTTTTTTAGGAAAATCAATTGCTATGTTTGTTATTGACATATTGACAACACATACGTACGTTACTGACAGATTTTTTTTTTAAATAGAACTCAAAAAAAATAATCAACCAAAGCAGTCAAGTGAATAAAAAAACTACAAAAATAGCATCCACCGATTTGAGAAACCGGTGGAGATTTTATGGACCTTGCTATACCGGTTTGGGAAACCGGTGTAGGTATGCATTTTCTACTCTGCTAGAGCGGGCACACAGTTTACTACACGAAATTTACCTACATTGGGTTTCTCAATCCGGTGGAGGTATTCTACTTCCCCAAATCCAAAGACAGAGACGAGAGTGACTGTGTCGCGGAAAAAATAAATATCATCTCCACCAGTTTCCCAAACCAGTGAAGCCTAGTTTGTGGATTTTCTGTGGCAGGGCCACAGCGCCTGGTGGAAAAATGGATCAACCGGGTAAGAAAAATTCTCCACCGATTTGGGAATCTGGTGTAGCAACCTTGTATGCCACACCGGTTTGGGAAACCGGTGGAGGCTATTAATTTTTATAAAATCCTCATGCACAGTGTTGTTTTGGTTAATTTGTTTGAAATGAGTTCTAGTTGTGAGGTGTGTTATGGATGCTAGCTCATTGAAACGAATTAAATTTAAGAAGAAATAAACCATACATGAAAAATGGCCTATATATGTTACAAACTTTTTGTCAGTTGTAGTTATTATATTATAAAATTATTAACGTAATTGTGACTAAATAATTGACATGATTTTCAAAATTGGTAGCTAAGGTATTATTAATTAACAGAGCGTATCATATGTAATTAAGAATATTCATATTCCTACAATCACAAAAGTTAGTCTCTTTAATCTGATCATATATATAAATAGCTTTTAAAGATTATTAATTTATTAAGCATTATGAAATTATATTTGCTCCTGTAATTTCTTTTAATTTCAGTTGGTGTCCATTTAATATGTATTTTAATTTGGAATACGGAGGAGGAATCATAAATTCATAATTAGTTGTTCTTTATTTTCCGATGGAGCTCTGACCTCACAATGCACTTCGGTGGGTTCTATGATTCACTAAGGCCTAGTATTATATAGTTTTCGTGTAAAAGATAAAATTCTATTGTTTTTCTTACTATCAAATATCAATACAACAAGCTATGTATTTAGCATCGCCTAGTCTGTATTGTTGACTCAAAAAAGCAAAAAAAATCACGTGATTTTGTTGGAAAATCTAATTATATAAGTTAATTTAGATACTTGAACTTGTATCTTGTAATATGGATGCTCAACTGATTTTTTTTTTTTTTGTATACTCAACTGAAAGAATATATATGTTTTAGTATATTTTTGCTACTTTTTTTTTTTTTTTTTTTGATGATTTTTGGATAAATTTTATTGTTCTCATTCCCGTATTTTAAATACTTTACGAACATATGTACGTCATATTTTTTCAGAAAAATTTATGTTTTATAGTTAAAAATTATCACATGCTGTTTTGGACCGGAATTTAATTTGATACTTTAATATATCAGATTTTGCTATTTTTTCTACAAAGTCTTTAGAAAAAATTGCGACCAAGTTATTTTTAGTGAATTGAGTCCTATATTTTGAGGTTGGCTAATATAAAATCGATTGATCCTGAGCTCCCGTGCAATCAAGTCATTTTTTTATTTCCAAAGTCTAAACGGTCGATCTAAGCCGTTAGATGTGATCTCTATATTAAAATATACTTAGAGACCAAATTTTACATTTTTGGAAATTTTTTACTATTTATTAAGCCACTTTGAAAATCGTTGATACAACGATGGCTTAATCGATCAAACAGTAAAAACAGATTTCACTGTTGGATCAGTAATTTTCAAAGTGGCTTTATAAATAGTAAAAAAAATTCAAAAAAATGTAAAATTTGGTCTCCAAATACATTTTAATATAGTTATCACATCTAACGGTTTAGATTGATCGTTTGGACTTTGAAAATAAAAAAACGGCTTGGTTACACGGAAACTCAGGAACAATCGATTAAATATTAGCCAACCTCCCTATATTTTATAAACATTGTTATAAAAAATGGTCCTAAGATTAAACTTTTATAATTTGATACTTTTAATTGATATAGAGAAATGTTTGTTTCATATTGGAGTCCTCAATGAAAAAAAAAATCATTTAAGTCTAATTAAATCATTTAAGTCAGAGTATATGTAGCTACTAGCTTGGGGTGTTGAAAGGGGGCTGATGGGACGGAGATGTACATATATTCCTGACATTTTAGTCAAGCGGGTCTGCTGCCTTAAAAACTACTGCACTTTCGAGGTCATCAAGTATCTTTTGGGCTTGTGACCTATAAATGGGTTGTGACTTGGTTATACGGAAGCTCAGAAACAATCGATTAAATATTAGCCAACCTCCCTATATTTTATAAACATTGTTATAAAAAATGGTCCTAATATTAAATTTTGATAATTTGATACTTTTAATTGATATAGAGAAATGTTTGTTTCATATTAGAGTCCTCAATGAAAAAATAAATAAATTATTTAAGTCTAATAAAAATATATCATTTAAGTCTAATTAAATCATTTAAGTTAGAGTATGTGTAGCTACTAGCTTGGAGTGTTGAAAGGGGGCTGATGGGACGGAGATGTACATATATTCCTGACATTTTAGTCAGGTGGGTCTGCTGCCTTAAAAACTACTGCTCTTCCGAGGTCATCAAGTCTCTTTTGGGCTTGTGACCTATAAATGCGTTGTGACTTGGTTACATGGAAGCTCAGGAACAATCGATTAAATATTAGCCAACCTCCCTATATTTTGTAAACATTGTTATAAAAAACGGTTCTAAGATTAAACTTTTATAATTTGATACTTTTAATTGATATAGAGAAATATTTGTTTCATATTGGAGTCCTCAATGAAAAAAAAAATCATTTAAGTCTAATAAAAATATATCATTTAAGTCTAATAAAAATAAATCATTTAAGTCTAATTAAATCATTTAAGTCAGAGTATGTGTAGCTACTAGCTTGGAGTGTTGAAAGGGGGCTGATGGGACGGAGATGTACATATATTCTCGACATTTTAATCAAGTGGGTTTGCTGCCTTAAAAACTACTGCTCTTCCGAGGTCATCAAGTCTCTTTTGGGCTTGTGACCTATAAATGGGTTGTGACTTGGTTACACGGAAGCTCATAAACAATCGTTTAAATATTAGCCAAACTCCCTATATTTTATAAACATTGTTCTAAAAAACGGTTCTAAGATTAAACTTTTATAATTTGATACTTTTAATTGATATAGGGAAATGTTTGTTTCATATTGGAGTCCTCAATGAAAAAATAAATAAATCATGTAAGTCTGATTAAATCATTTAAGTCAGAGTATGTGTAGCAACTAGCTTGGGGTGTTGAAAGTGGGCTGATGGGACGGAGATGTACATATATTCCTGACATTTTAGTCAAGTGGGTATGCTGCCTTAAAACTACTGCTCTTCGGAGGTCATCAAGTCCCTTTTGGGCTTGTGACCCATAAATGGGCTACGTCTTGGTTACGCGGAAGTTCAGAAATAATCGATTAAATATTAGCCAACATCTCTATATATAAACATTGTTATAAAAAATGGTCCTAAGGTTATTAAACTTTTATAATTTGATACTTTTAATTGATATAGAGAAATGTTTGTTTCATATTGGAGTCCTCAATGAAAAAATAAATAAATCATTTAAGTCAGAGTATGTGTAGCTACTAGCTTGAGGTGTTTAAAGAGGACTAATGAAATGAAAATGTACATATATTCCTGACATTTTAGTCAAATGAATATGCTGTTTTAAAAACTACTGCTCTTCCGAAGTCATCAAGTTTTTTTTGGACTTGTGACCTATAAATAAGGGTGAGTAAATCGCTCATAACTCGTGACTCGCTCACTAACAACTCGTTAATAACTCGCTCATTAGCGACTCGCTAACTTAATGAGCGAGCATGAGCATACCCCAACTCGCTCATAACTCGCTCATTAAGAATTTGCCACATCTAATATCGCCACATTTAATTCTAATTTATTAAATTAAAATTAAATTGAATAAATAAAAAAAAATCAACTAACGTTGCTAACCTAAATTGACTAAAGTTGAAATTAAAATTGAAAAAAAATGAAGCTCCAAAGTCCAGTGATCCAATCTACTACTATACTCCAGCCTTAAATAATTGACACTAAAAAAGACTTGTTTAGTGATGTATAATTATGCTATTTAATACTTGTTTGATTTTATTAAATTTTCTTATGAACAATTTTTTATTAAATTATGTAATATTTAATTTGTGACTCGCTCAGTTGCTCATAACTCGCTCATTAACAGCCCGCTCATTAACGACTCGCTAACTTAATGAGCAAGCATGAGTATACCCCAACTCGCTCACACTCGCTCATTAATCAGCTCTACCTATAAATGAGTTGTGACTTGAGTTAGGAGCCAAGGATCACGTTTTGAGCGTGTGGTGTTGGTGAGCTGGCGCATGACATTTTACCATGTGACAAGTCCTATTCCGTCAGGCGACCTCTGAGAAAAAAGTGGACGAAACAACTATATGTATTGCTAGAGTTCGAATTTTGCCCCCGGGGACGTGCCCTGCTCGTACCCTGCCCGTGCCCGTGCCCGTGCCACAGGCATCCACGGGCACACGGGCACACGGGCACGGGCGTTAAACGGCCATAACTTTTGCTAGGAAAGTCGGATTGACGCATATGACGTCAATTTGGAAAGGAGAGGAGGAGACGGTGACGGTCGCCACCCGGGGATGAAACCCTGGGTATTCGACAAATCAGAATCGCCAAAAAACGTCGTTTAGTGCCTCAAAAATTAAGTTTAAGATTTTTAGTGTCTCAACTGAATTTTTTTATGTCTCAAAAAAATAACTTTATATGTCATTTCTTATATTCTCGTTATGTGTTAAGGCATTGCGTGGGATAGGAGAGCTGGCGCACGACGTGACCCAATTTTTCACCAAAGGGTGGCGTAGGCCGGGCAAGGCTAACATGAGAAGAGAATTGGGTATTTGTTGTGACTGTGATGTCCAAGACCATGCGCGTGCCCTGATGGATCAGGCTGGGGTTTCAGAAAATTAGGAAGATGTCCCATCCAACAAGAGTACAGATATTGACATGAATCCATACCCACCGCCTCTTGTATTCGAAGGACCAGATTCAATCTAGTCTTGGCTATACGATGGATCTGGATGGAGTAATTACATAGCGCAGGCAGGAGTAGGTCATGGCGCAGACCCTGGACAGGTACTTGTTAAATATGACTTTTCAGGTGACTCAAGAGCTGAAGGCGCAGCAGCAGGGTGTTGAGCTACCAGAATTTCTTCAAAATCTGTTCGGGGGACAACGTGTGTCGGCAGATTACTCCTGCCTGCGCCATGCAATTACTCCATCCAGATCCATCGTATAGCCAAGACTGGATTGGATCTGGTCCTTCGAATACAGGAGGCGGTGGGTATGGATTCACGCCAATATCCGTGCTTTCGTTGGAAGGGACATCTTCCCAATTTTCTAGAACCCCAGCTGATCCAACAGGGCATGCGCATAATCTTGGACATCACAGTCACAGCAAATACCCCATCCTCTTCTCATGTTAGCCTTGCCCAGCCTACGCCACCCTTTGGTGAAGAATTGGGTCACGCCGTGCGCCAGCTCTCCTATCTCACGCAATGCCTTAACACATAACGAGAATATAAGAAATGACATATAACACAAAATTATAATATTACAAACAATAGTTAGAAATTACCACTCGGACAATTTCTAACTGTTAGAAATTACTACTCGGATAATTTCTACGGATTACAGAGTGATGTGCGCTCTCCAGACCGCTTCTCGCATTCGCAGTATCCTGGCCATTGATCTATCTTCAGAGTCTATTTTTTATTCTGTTTGTGGACTTTTATTATATATGTTTTGTTTAACATTCGCAGTGGACATCGTAGACTTTTATTATGTATGTTTTTGTTTTTATTTCTATTACGGATGTTATCGGTACCAATTTGCTTCTCTAACGGTAAATCCGACTAGTTTATAAATTTCATTTTGGAGATAATCAAAGTTATGATTAACAGTTACCGGAAACGAGTATTTAGGTTGGGTACTGTAGAAGACTCCTTCATTATTGTACTGGATGTTCCCTCCAACAAAAACTTTCATACAGATCATATTTGATTGTTGGTTGATCTGCATTACAAATATTTTAAAAAAATTAACGTTTCAAAATTAATTAAAATTAACTAACAATGTACAAACAAAAAAATACTATAACTCACATCAATCTAAATTAAACGTTCAAAATGTAATTAATTTAAGTTAAATAAAATTAATTAATTTGAATTAATTTAAAAATAATTATTTCGAATTAATTAATTAAAATAATTAATCAAAATTAAAATATAATTATTTTAATTAATTAAAATAATTAATCAAAGTTAATTAAAATAATTAATCAAAGTTAATTAAAATAACTAATCTAAGATAATTAATATAACTAATCTCAAATTTAAACTAATTCTAATTAATATAATTAAATTTATATTGATCTGAGTCTGAAACCGATGACTAGATAATCGGTTTAAGTGCCTGGAACCGATGACAATGTCATCGGTTCTGAGATGGTTCACATAGTCATGATTTTAGGAATCCTGGAACCGATGAGCAGGTAAACGGTTTGATACTCTGTAACCGATGGTTAAGTCATCTTTGTAGATAGTTTTCAGATTAAATCTAAAAAATGTATAGATTGTTAAATATAACGATGATTTTGTATATTTATAAAAATTTCGAGAGAAGAAGAGCAGTGAGAGGTGAATAGAGAGAATTTCAGAGGGTGCATCTTCAATTCAACAAAAAATTTATATTTTTTAATGTCATAATGAAATGGCTGATATCAATGGATAATGGAAGGGTTCTTCAAGAAGCTTTTTTTTTTTTTTTTCAAATTCTAACCATTTCAATCTCTTTTTTCCAAGTTTTATGCTGCTTCTAGATTGGAAAAATTGCATGTTCATGCTCTGTTGAGCTATTTTGATACCTGTACCAATATGTACTAGTAATGCTATATTCTAACATCAAAGTTCTTCGAATTGAAAAGCTGAACTTTGTCCTTGTACTAGGGATGAAAATGGATCGGATAGTGATAATATCATATTTGTATTCGTATTTATTTTTCAAATACGAATAAGGATTGGATATTAATCGGATACAAATACAAATACGGATATAATTCTGATATTATAACAAATTAATATATTATATAAAGAATTGAAGATAAGGCTAATGCATAAAGAATTGAAGAGATTGATTGCTGAATAATATTTGCTTGTTTCTGACATGTGAGCGATTTACATAATCAAGAAAAAATTTCAAGCGGAAAAGAGAAATATTAGGAGACATAAAAATTCAAAAAAGTTCAAAATTGATTAATTACAAGAAATCATATAAATTAAAATGACCCCTCATAAACAATAATTTTATTAGCATTTAGCTCACTCACGGATGACCACACAAATCTCATCTTTATCTTCTATTCTCTCTATTTTTATTATAGACAGATTCCTTCTCCCTTTCCCTTCCTCTTTTCTTCCTGAAGAAGGAACACCGAACTCATCGCCTCTACTTCCACGCCATGTCCTCTCTTCCACCTACTCTGTTTCGTCCCTTCGTCCTTCTATTTAGGTTTCTCTATCTCTCCTCTTCTCTCTTCCTCTTTCTCTCTCCTGGTGATAAAAATTCAAAATTTCAAATATCCAAAAAATCAATATCTACGGATATGGATAATTATCCGTATCTACGGATAATATCTTTCAAAATTAAAATCGAATTTGGATCCGTATCTGTAAATTATCCGACTATCTGAATCTGAAAAATTCAGATACAGATCCAAATTCGGTCGGGTAATATCCGAGCCGTTTTCACCCCTACCTTGGACTAGCATGAATTCATAAGACTGAGGTAACTCAAATTTTGAGTTTGGATCCAGGCTGTCTGATTTGTTTTGGTACCAATATTAAAGGAGTCGTGCATTTTCACCACGATTGGAATTGATTCGGATTCTAATGGGACGATCCGGATCCAACCTCATAATTTGAAATTTGGAGTTCTCTCAGAAGATCCGGACTCGGACTCGATTTCACATCCTCTCCCCGTACCATAAAAGGAAATCTTTTAGAATTAGTGGATCCAGACTGTTCTTTTAACTTTGCACGAATTTAAAAGACCAAATAATATTGTCCCCTACACCAGCTCGGATCTCAAAGCGGCTGAGCATAAATCTCGAACCGTATATTGAAGGGAATCTTTTACACATTGGAGAGGATACTTGTCTTTCCAAAAAAAAAAAATCCATTCGGGCCCTCTTTATCTCTCAAGTATATTTTGCTGTATATTCCAGCTTCTATAAAAAGTAGATAATATACGCATTTGAAAAAAAATGAAAGAAGAAAACATGTTTGAAATTTGTACGGATGTATTCACATAACTATCAATGCATGAGTTCAGATTTTTTTACGTATAATTTTGCTATCCTTTACAAAATAAAAAATATTCATTAAAATTATTTATAAACTAGGAATATTCCGAGAAAAAAAATGTACCCATCTCTCGTAAACATAGTTAAAGTATATTCAAGGATGGATTCAAGATTTCTGTCAAGGTAGGACACTAATCGGATTCAAATATCTAATCGGGTTCAGAACCCATTAACTTATCGGGTACACAATTACAACTCAATCCATATAACTATGTTTATTATAAAATCTGTTATAAACTTATAATTATAAAATTGATCGACACAGTATTGACATATTTTTAGTAAGCTAATTAAAAATTTGTTTGGCACAATTCAAAGTGGAACCATTCTTAGCCAATTAGCAAATTGAGATCAAAGTTTAGATAAAAAATTAACTGAAATATAAGCGTTGAATAATAAAAGGCACAAAAAGTTCGGCCAACCCATTTCTTAGAATTGTAATAATAGATCCCACCGTAAGATCTTTATTGTTCTCTTATTCTATTTCATTCTATTTAAATAGAGTATCGCATATCTTAAGGAATCGGTTCAAGAATAAAACTAACTCGAACTAGAGATAGGCACTACATCAAATCAGAAATAGGCACATCAAACAATTAGTACCGGATCAAAATAAAAAAAATTCAAATTTAGGAGTAGATACTTGCCTACCCCAATTTGCATATGAATCCGCCAATCAGTATACGCCTCCCCCCATCCGGATTCACATCCGCTGTGATCCTAAAATGATGAACAATACTCCTAAAATTCCTACTTTTCCAAATTCAGCTGTCCAATAATTCCATATCTCGAAACAACTAATTTTTTGCACGAATCTCAAAACAATTCAACAGTTGGATTTGAAAAGCAGAAATTGCAGGGTACTGTTTATGGATAAAAAATTGCAGCAGATTCGGATCCCCCACCCTCCCCACCCCACCCCGGAATTGTATCCCCTGCAGAGTTAAAAGGTGTGGAGTTCTACGATTCTTTTAATATGGTCCGTTCATTTTGATCGGATGGACCATATCAGAACTAAAGTTCATTGAGAATTTTGTTTTGCTTTCAATTAGAACAAGATCTAATCTGATCCATCCAATTAACACGAACGAACCAGATTAAAAAAAACTGCAGAACTCCACACCTTTTAACTCCCACCCCGGCCCGCTCTTCATTCGTCGTAAATCAGGAGCAGCGGTTAGGGGTGTTCAAACGGTCGGTTCGGTTGAAACCGAACTAAAATTGTCAAACCAAACTTTTTTTCGGTTTTTAAAAATAGAACCAAACCGAACCGTTTAAATCTATCAACCGATTAAAACCGAACTGAACAAACCGAACCAAATTTCGGTTTATTCAGTTGAACCGAAATAAGCATAAGAAGGGAAAAAAGCATCTTAATTCTTTGAGAATTTTCAAATAATCAAGCATAAAATATCTATAGCAACTGCCTTGATATTTCCTCCTTTGATCTATCAAATTTAGAAACCAACAAATTCAAATCAAACCCTCAAATCTACCCAAAATTAAAATTAAAAAAAGTATAAAATCTTACCTTAGCAGGCAAGCAGGACAATTGGAGAGGGAGAGAAATAACGAGGGGAGCAATCATCAGAGGAGGGAGAGAGAGTCAGTGTGGAGCGTCATTTTAGAAAAAGCAAAATAAAACAAAGAGAGTGGGGAGCAAAGGTTTGGGGAAGAGACAGAGAGAGTGGGAACTGGACAGAGGAGTTTGGTTTTAAAAAAAAGTTGGGTTCGGTTAAGAGATCGAGCTGAGAAATGTTCGAAACTTTTATTATAAGAATAGGTTCGGTCGGTTCGGGTTTAACGGTTTTAAAAAATTCTAAACCGAACCAATTAAGCAAAACCGAAATAGATCAAAAATTGAACCGATCGAACCGAACCATTTAAACCGAAAAACCGAATCATTTAAAGCGAAATTTGTCGGTTCGGTTTAAAACCAAACAAACCGAACCGTTTGAACACCCCTAGCAGCGGAGAATTTCGAGACCATTTAATTCTGATCCGAGGGACTGGATCTGTCTTAGAAACGGCTCAGATTAAAACGCCATCCAACAAGCAGTCACTTTTTAACCAAAACAAATAGAAAGAACAAAAGGACCCTTTCGTAACTATTCCACAAAGATATCATCTTTTACTTCCTCACTGATCAGTGAGCACTGAGCACCGTGCACTTAAAATCAAAACAGGAAAAGAAAAATTAATGGCTTCCTTCCAAATACGCTATCCACCTTCCCGCCCCTTGGCCCCAAATCCCTCCTCTCGCAACCTCACCACCAGATTCAAATGCTTCAAGCCTCTTGACGCCTCTCCTAATTCGGATCTACCTCTCGACGGAGAAGATAACCCAGACATGTCCGACCCGGTAAAGCTCGCCTTTTCAAGAGCTGAGGCTTACAGGCAACAGAAGCTTCAGGCCCAAGGTCAGAAGCTAGAAGCCTCGCTTTCTGGCAAGGGAGGAAAGAGTTCAGTTGTGGATAATCCTCTTTCTGGTACGGATCATTCAATTTCTCTTTATTCTGCTATCATTTGAAATTGCAGTAGTGGGTTGACGAAAAACACGTTTTGAATAATTCAAATATGAGTACTAAAGCATGGCGCTGAACACCAAACCCCTTTACCTTGTAATCAACTAATTCTTTTTTCAAATTTGCAAACGTGTTACGTAGTCATAGAAATTTGATGCATGTTAAAATACTGGCATGAAACTGTTAGGAACCAGATAAAAACAATAAAATCAGGAAAACATTTTACCGGACACCATGTGTGTGTGCCAAATGAAATGAAATGAGTACACAATTTTCTTTCATTTTTCATTATTTTTTTTATAAAATGGTTAACGATAGCTTTACTAGTTCCAATGAATGCTTTGCCTTCTAAATGTGTATAAAATCAAATTATGAGGTCAAGTATAACAGCTCTAAGAAACCAAAAGTTTGTCCCACACAATATCTTTCTTGATTATTATTTTTTTTTTTTGGCTTAACTAACCCCCCTACCCCTCCTTTTCCATTTAGAGTATATGGATATCCTTTTCCTGAATATTAACCTTATGTTTTGTAGTTTTATTGTTTTCTTTGGCATGACTTTGGTCAAGCTAATGAAGGTTCTAGGGTTCTACAACCGCCAGAGGCAGAGATTATTGTTGGGGACTCCACCAAATTTGGAAACCGTAGGCAAAGGTTTGAAGAGCCTGAGAAGGATGGTGGAACAGAAGCTTCCCAACCAAAAATCAAAGAGCCTGAGAAGGATGGTGAAACAGAAGCTTCCCGACAAAAAATCAAAGAGCCTGAGAAGGATGGTGAAACAGAAGCATACCGACCAAAAGTTAAAACTTGGGGCGTTTTCCCAAGGCCTAGCAATATATCTAAAACGGTATTAAGAAAAATTGAGTATCTTATTTTTGTTAATCATAATTGCCTTCCCTTGATTCTGATATATGGGTTCATTTATCCAATTCTAATTGCAACTTTGGGTCAGAAAAGATTTAGTGCAGTTATAAATCAGTATAACAAGCTATTTGATGCAGTTGCTCTGCCATTTAGAAGTTGTACATAAAAGCATTGCTAGGAATGTTATCCCTTTTTTATTTTCTCTTTTGAAAAGAGAACCCAACCTTTTTGCTTTTTTGCAGATATCACTCATCATCCCTTTAATCTGCTTGATAAATTGTGGGGGGTATTGTCCGATAACACTAGCCATTAAGTCCATGTCAAATGGTTCAACAAAATACCATTGGATTCCTTGGTAACTCAAATGAAATGTTTTACAACTGGTTCTTGAAATATCTAATTAAAGTCGGCTTATTTTAGCTTTCCTCATGCTCAGAAAGAAAAGAGAGATCATAATATGCAATAAGTCCACCTTTTCTATTGCCCTGGCGTTATTGGTTTATTATAATAAACAGAGTTAAGGAGTAACCATGCAACTAAATTGTTCATGGGAGTTTAGATGTAATTTATTTCCCATTAACAGTTTTATTTGTCAGAAAACATAGATAACAGTATGTGTGTGTTCATTTCAGTATGGTGGTGGGAAAGTGATACGGCCTGGTGACGAACTTGAGACAAAAGAAGCTAAGGAGGCAAAGGAGAAGCGTAGTAGAGAGCTGATCGCTGCCTATAGAAGTAAGGCGGGATTGGATGTTGATCCAAAACTCATAGCTGAATGTCAGAAGGTATTATTGTAAAGGAATTGTAAAACAACAGATTACTTATTTTGACAAGAATTATTTCATTTACAGCAAGTACATTAGGAAAAAAATAATAACAGCTTTAAATTACAGCATTGATCTTTTTCAATGTCTACTATAGTATGGATTATTTGCAAATTTTTAAAACAGGAACTTTCTTGCAACTTGTGACAATACAGGGGAATTTTGCAAATATGTCTAAAACACTGCAAGGATACTAGTTTTTTTCCTCACCGGGACAGTATTTCTTTTATATTATTTAAGCAGACATGATTTTTGGCAATTATCAAGTTTATGTTTAGCTTCTGTTTCAGTTGATTAGATTGTCTTTATCCTTTTTCGTTTATCAAGTCTTTGAGAGAAGGCAATGATTTGATGGACCGGGGAAGACTAAAGCAAGCATTGCCCTTCTATGAGAATGTAATGAAAGACATGATCTTTGAGGTATATATTTTCTCAATCTGCTTAGATTAAATCTGAAGCTACATCAAACCTCTTCTCACGCTGATGGTTAGGTTTAAACTTTGAATGTGTTACTTTTAGCAATCGAAAATTACAACTATCATGCTTTCAGATTTGAATATGTGATAGTGTTGTGTGCATTATCATCTTATTACCATAGGTGTAAAAGCAATAGTATCTTGTCAAGAATTGTTAGAATTATCTTTAAAAATAACTGTTTTTCAGCAAACTAATCCCAATATTTTACAGTATCTATTCAAGTGCCCAGTATCTCTTATATCTATAGCAATTTTTCTTTGGATTTTCACATCTAGTACTGACAGCTGAATTATAAATAAGAAAATTAGATTAAAATTTTCCTATTAGCTTGATAAGATATCATCATTAGACTTCCGGATTCTTTGTCCTCTCTTTGGGATAACTGTTTGGTGATGGGTTGCCATATAAAGATTGCAGCGTTTTAGTTTGCAAATTTGATTAAATTTTGGGTCTTCATTGTTTAAATGACATTTAAATTGATAATTTTACTAATTCAGTATTATTTATAAAAAACAAATTGCTATGGCATTATAATTGACCAATGGTTATGCTTGGCCTTTTCGCTTGAGACTGTGTAATGAATTGCTGTTTTTTATCATTGTAATTGAATTGTATGTTACGACTATTGCTCATTGCAGAGTGAACTCCATGGAAGGGCCGCCTTGAAATGGGCGATCTGTCTAGATTCACTTCAAAGGTATACACTCTCTCTCTCTCTCTCCAAAATCCTTGCAGCGGCTGCCAAGTTGCTCTCTCTCTCTCTCTCTCATTCACACACATACCCACACATGACACACAAACATGACTAACAAAAAATGAAGAGTGAAGCTACGGTACTATGCACAGTGAATTTTGGTCCGTACTATGGATCCATATCTTCATTTTCAAAGTCTAGATAGTCTATCCGAATTGTTCATCATGATCTCTATATGAAAATGTATTTTGAGGCCAACTTTTACATTTTTTAGAATTTTTTTTACTATTTTTTTAGATAGGTATAAAATGACTACTTTCAGATTGTCCAGAATCTTTAGATCAAGTGATTATGTAACTATTTAAAAAAATAGTAAAAAAATTCTAAAAAATGTAAGATTTGGCATCCCAGCACATTTTTATATGGAGATCGTGTTGAGCGGTACAGATCGATCGTTTGTACTTCAAAAATGGAGATATGCATCCATAGTATGGACCAAAGTGTGCTATGCATAGTACATAGCCTCACTCAAAAATGAACATTGAAACATGGTAGATTGGTAGTCAATTTTTCCAGCAACGAACTGAAGCTAGCGACTTCACATTTTTTGGCTTTGAATATAACACTTAACTAGGACGTAACTGAAGTCACATGTATATAAAATTGGACCAAATTTGCCAAGCACATGTATATAAAATTTGCATAAACTTTGTACTTTAATTTTCTTGATTGCTGTTTGGTTTCCATCTGCAATATTCTTAGGTCAAGTGAAGCGAAAGTCATGTATGAAAAGCTCAAAAATCACCCAAACTCTGAGGTTAACACGACGGCCAGACACTTTTACGACAGTTTTAAGGTAAGAGAATGTTAGTGTTATGATTTAAATCATTTGCTAAAGGGAAACAGCATAACTGAGGCTCTGATATGAACTGGGTAAACATTGCTGAAAAAACCCTGCATTATCAGAAAATTGCAAGAAGACCCCTAACTCCTAGTATCTGCAAACAGCTTAGCATTAGCTGGAGAAATTAAAATTCAAATTATTCACATGCTTCAGTTAATCCTTATACCTTTGTTATTTGTTACATCAAGAAGAATTTTTCTTTTTGGAAAATGGCCTGTAAGCAGAGAGGAGAGAATACCGATGTGAAAAGCTACATGATACAATTGAAGTTGATATGATAATAATAATAATAATAATAACAACAACAAAATAAGGTAAGGAAACACATTTTAAGTTATCATTTATCATCATTGGGAATCACTGGATTAAATAGACTATGCAAAGGACTAATGGTGCCAATCTTTTTTTTAATTTCTCTAATGAGTATTGGCCAGTCTAATTTAATTCAAATCATACTGATATGTTAGGTGGCTTTTCTATATACTCAATAGACCAATAATGTTTGAGAACTCACAATATAGCTCAACCTCTGACATATTGTAGCTGTCGTCACTTAACTTAAAAAGAAAGCCTTTATTGCTTTAATCATTTGCTTTCTTCATTCTGTTTGTTTTTGGTCATCAAATTAGGCAATGGAGTTTATGAAAGTGAAATCTACATATCTTTCGCGAACAACCGGGTATGAGATGTACTTTGATTCGTTTGTTGACAATAAAGAGGTTATACTATCAGCAAAAGCCGAACCGGAAGAGGCTAGAGATACCCCAATTTTACCTTACATTGTATTTCTGGTTTCGCCCTTGTTGGTTGTATTATATATTGCTGTAAGAAAATCATTTATGCTATAAAGTAAACAACAAATTGCTTGACAATGATGTTTTGGAGTTGTTGCTGTTGCATTTGATTGATTTGTTGTCATAAGTGCAACAAATCATATACCAATAAGATGTCTCTCTCAGTGCAATGCTAAAGTTTGCTGTATTCTGACAGGTTTGGGAATTGAGAACAAATGTAGAATAATGCATTCCTAAAGAATTTAAAAATAAAATAAAAACCAAACAAAAGGTGGGCTACCAAATTGGATGGAAAGTATGACTTCGTTTTCTTTCTTTCTTTCTTTGCCTATGAGATTCTTTACCAAGTATAGGTCGGCTGATATGTGGGGCCTAGTAGCCTATTATCCACTACTTTACACCGACCCAAAACCCCTAATAGAATTATTATCCTATTCTCTGAACCATTCGTGTGCTTGTTTTTTTTTTTTTTTTTTTTCCTTTCTTTCTTTTTTTATTTTTCTCAGTATCTGTGTGCTTAATTTCGACGTACCGTGAAAATTGAAAATAAAGTCTATGCCTTGTCGCCGAAGGGTACAAGACAACACGATTGGATTACTTAGAAGAAGGGATGCAATTCATGCAAGTCAAAAAAGTTGCAAATGCAATATCAGTCGCATTCATAGAAGTTGGGCGGAGATTCATTAATAATAAATTGGTTGAAAAAATTGACAACGGTTAAAAAATAACTACATTTTTAAAGTTCGACAAAAAAAAATTATCTTACTTTACATATCATAATCATAAAAAAAATGGTAAATGCTGGAGGTCATTAAACTTTGTTATTTGTCACAAATTGGTCACTCAAATTTAATTAGTCTATTTTTAGTCATTCAATTTTGTTATTTGTTCCAATCAAGTCACTTTATACATTTCCATCCAAAATTTTAACGGAATATTCTCATTTCATCCAAAATATTAACAGAATATACTCATTCTGTCCAAAATACTAACGGAATGAGAATATTCCGTCCAAACTATTAACGGAATGAGCATATTCTATTATTATTTTAGATGAAAAAGTATAGAATGACTTGATTGGGACAAATAACAAAGTTAAGTGACTAAAAATGGACAAATTAAACTTGAGTGACCAATTCGTGACAAATAACAAAGTTTAGTGACCTCCAGCAAAATTTATCCTAAAAAAATGCTGTAAGTTTCACCGTTCATCAAATGATATGAAAATTACAATGGTTTATATTTAACCATATATAATGAAACATTAAATAATATTTAAATTGCAAAAATATTGGTACACAACTAATTTATAAGAAAGATAACATGTTTAATTTTTTTTTTCTATTTTGTAATATTTTTCGCATAATTTGAAACGTTGTCAAAGAATCCTCACTCTTACAAAATTGCATATGAAAGTCAACAAACGCATTTTGCATCTCAATGCAAGTTACCAAATTTTCATGTTGAGGCGTGAAGCAATTGTCATGCATTATTCCGTTCCTACAAGCCTGGAATTCAAAATTTACTTTTGATTTAAGTAAAAAGAAATTAAGAAATATTTTATCTTATAGGCAGATAAATCATTTGCATACTGATAATTTCTTTTAATGAAACTTTGCACACTGTTAATTAAATTATGTACATTTTGCATCATAAAATGAAACATCTAAATTGTACTGATTTTTACACTATATATCCAGATATGTAAAGTTAACTTGGCTTGGTATTTTTATTTTTTTATTGTTCTAACAATCTCGATAAAAATAATTATGATTTTAGTAAATTGTTTTATTTATATTGAAATATGTTGATTTTTTTATGAGAAAAATGAGTTTTATTATTTTACTTATTGGGGACAATTAAAGCAAAAATATGTAATTTAATAATTTTTATCGAATCTGTATGCACCCGACTCAAAACAATTGCCAACGGATGGCTCAGATTAATTACAGCCGGATTAAACTGAATCTGGTGCCTATAAAAACCGTAGGTTATTCGTTTTGAGATTCGTGTCAATTAATCTGGGCCGTCCGTTGACAATTGTTTTGAGTCATGTACCTGGGAGGATCCGAATTCATTATAACACTACGAGTTTGGATCATCTAAAGTAATATAAATTTTGAATTTGAATTCGGACCGTCCGATCAAAATATGCACCGAATGTTGTAGGATCCAGTGAATTTCTAGGGGTCCGGATTCTCTAATGCAACCCAATTTTTGGATTTTGAATCAAGACCGACCGATTAGAATCCGACGTTCCATCTTGCACGATTCATTTCGGAATGGATACTCTATCTCGAATCCAGCACTCATCTCGAATCGAACGGTCCCGATTTAAAACCCAAAAATTAAGTTAGATCTGGATTCCACTAGCTAGTGCCATAGTTGTTGTTATGCAACAATTATAGCATGTGATTGAGTCGTTTGATTTGCATCGCACGCTTCTAAAGAACCCTTTTCACAAACCGCATCATTGTACGGCACATTCAATTTATGGCACAATTATAGCATGGTGTCAGAGCTTTTAGTGAGAATTTCTTGTATACCCTTCAAAACTTCAAAACGTATATTCTCTTCTAAAGTTCTTAATATCATATTTCTCATTCTAAATTTAAAAACTCACAAATTTATTTATTTTATAAAAACTCACAAATTTATTTATTTTATTGTCTTTTCTATTAAAATGCATTTTAAATTTGTAAAGTACTATTTTACCCTTTATTAAAAAAATAAAAAATATGTAACATGCTTAAGAAAAATGTGTCTGTCGAGTCGATTTTTTAAGGACAAATGGGTTATTTCTTTACTTCCGATACTTACACAAGCATTTATCTATATGTCACCGTGTATGCGTCAAAAACCGACCAATTAGAAGACTGATATTTTTTCGTAATCATGCTAAATATTTTTTTAATTTTATAATAAAGAGTAAAATGGATACTTCATAAATTTAAAATGTGTTTTAATAGAAAAGACAATAAATGAGTAATTTTTTAAGTTTTTGAAATTTAGAGGGATAAATATGATATTGGGGGAGTACATAATTTTAAAGTTTTTGAGGGGAATACATGAAATTCTCCATGAATTTTATGGTACTATGTTGTATGTTGTATGTTGTATATTGGACTTTTTTTTTAAATAGAAATTATAACAAATTTCTTAACCAAATCAGTCAATCCAATGAAAAAATTACAAAAATAGCCTACACCGGATCCCCAATCCGGTGTAGGCTATTTTTGTAACTTTTTCAACGAATTGGCTGGTTTGGTTAAGAAATTTGTTATAATTTCCATTTTAAAAAAAAATTCTGTATATTGTATATGTTGCTATCTTTTTTTCCCTCTTATATTTTACTATATCCATACTAAATTATCCAAAAATAAAGATTAACCTCTCAGAATATCTACATTGAACATTTTATTCTAATCTTTAGTTCAACGCGACAATATATTTTTTTTTCAATTATAGAATATATGAAATTTCATTATTAGCAAATTATTTTTAAAGAAAACTACTTTCTTATTCCCACATTAGCAAAATAATTTTTCTATGACAATTATTTTGAATTTATTTTAATTTTATTGATGTATATGCTCTCGACAAATCAACTACAAAAAAATCAATAACTCAAAATAGCATGCTTAAAACATACATGTGTTGGTACTTGGTTAGGGCTGAACAAAAAATTCGTAGTTCGTGATTCGATTCGAGTTTAATTCGAAAAAGTTTGTATAAAATTTGATTCGAAATAGCTCGAAATTAATTCAAACTGGACCTGGTTCGTTCGAAATAGGTTAGCAAATTATTCTAGTTCGAATCTCAAAGTAACGTGAACTGTTGATTTTTGCTAATGATTTATGTTCGCTGATGACTTAAAAATTAAAATATAAGGCCGCCTAGCCATAAGTCATAACTCATAACTCGTAAGTTGTAACCCTCGCTCTCAGGTCTGAAACTCTAGACAACTTTCATCTCTCGCTCTCGGCGACTACGATCGCTCTTTCTTGTCATAAAAAATCGAAATTGAGTTCGTAAAAAGTTCGATTCGAAATTAATTCAAACCAAAACTCAGTTTTAGTTAAGTAACTTGGTACAGACTATGATTTAAATTTTGTCTGGTTGGAGTTTTATGTATGTAACTAATGTAAGTCATTGAGTTGGAGAAGTATATCAAATTGTCAAACAGACAAAACATTTTCAATTAAATTCAAAATCTTATCGTACTGCTAGACTCGATGAATCTCTGACGCAACTTCTGCCACTATTCATTGACTAGCCGTTGCCATATCTTATTATCTTCTCCTTTTGAAATGCACAACAATAATAAATTAATAAACAAATTCAAAACAAGCTCTGTGTCGTTGTCTGCCTCCTGTTTCTCTCTCTACCTGTGTATCAAGTATTAACCCAATATTTTTCAAAAATTATTGCTTTACCAGATTTCCAAAACCATCATTTCCCAATCATTTGGGGGTGGATATGAATTTAAATATAATAAATTATTTGTGAATGTAACTTAAAACAGCACATCTGAGCTGCTTCATATTGATTTATTTGATGAATGAATCGAGTGTTTATAATTTGATTATTTTTTATAAGGTCAAGAGATTGCAAAAAATGATAAATTATTGGGTGCATTCATAAGATCAAGAGGTTAGTTAATAATGAACAGTAGTTTATTTTTTGGGATTATTTTGAGAATTGACTACAAATAAATTATGTATAGCTAAAAATCTAATTCTTAATTCAGTAAAACTTAATCTTCATTTCTTTAGAAAATCGACATTTTAGTATTATTATTTTCCAAAAATATAATAGTTTTATTGGCATTTGGATGAATTAAGAATAGAACAAGAATAGAGCTAATTTTAATTTTGAAAATAGTAGCTAATTCAACATTTTGTAGAATTAGTAAAATAGTGAGAAAACTTACAAAAAACAAACAAAAAATAGTGACTATTCGCTAATCTAAATATATCCAAACGGAGAATAATAGCTGGGAATGGTAGCACATTTATCAGTTATAGCTATTCACTATTCCAAATATACAATCCAAACAATATTTTTACTATTCCGAATAGCACCATTTTCACACTATTCTGAAAATCACTATTTTTTCACTATTCTTATCTACTATTCTAGCTATTCTAGAGTGCATCAAAATGTACCCAATGGGAATCATGTTGAATGGTTTGGATCGATCATTAAGATTTTGAAAATGAAAACATTGCCCTGTATTAGGGGCGGAGCCAGACTTTCAGACTATAGGGGTCAAACGTGAATGAGAATCAAGTATATAAAATTTTCCTATTACAAATGGGAGTCAACTTCATATTATCCATAGTTTTTTTATTTTAAAATATATTAAAATAAGATATAAATATAAAAAAAAAAATTGAAATTGAATGGGGTCAATTGACTCCCATTCAATTAACGTGAATTCACCTTTGATTACAGATTAACTCGTGATATGCATAGTAACATAGACTCACTCGAAGAAATTTGTGCTGTTATTTGGTGGCACGTGAAGGGAAGAGAGAAACTTGTACTGGCAAGTGCGATTACAGAACAGAGGGGAGTTAGGAAATAAATAAGTGTTAATTATATTAAATTAAATGCTCACGTGAAATGACATCAAAAGAACCCGGACTGGTGCGCTGTTCCATTATGTTGCCTACTTGCATGCATATTCAAACGCTAACAATGTGCCATTGGATCAAATATAAAATCACAAGATATGTACATGCTAACTTTATTATTCCAAAATGAGAAGAGATCCACTTACAATATTTGAAAGTTACAACATATTATAATATTTGGTTTTACAATTTTTAAAGTCTAAAAAATCGATTTAAACCGTTCAACATGATCTCTGTATTAAAATGTGCTTTGAGACCAAATTTTATACCTTTTTTGAATTTTTTTACTATTTATTAAGTATTTTACAAAATTGTTATTTTTAGACAATTCTGGACCACTGGAAAATAACGATTTTGTAAAATACTTAATAAACAGTAACAAAATTAACAAAAAATGTAAAATTTAATCTCAAAGCACATTTTAATGTAAAGATCATGTTAAACGGTTTGGATTGACTGTTTGGACTTTGAAAATCATAAAATCGAATGTTGTAACATGTTGTAAGATCCAAAATGTTGTAAGTGAATCCCTCCTCTTCCAAAATATGCCATTACATTGAAATTTTTATATGTATTTGCCTAACAAACATTTCGCTAATTCCTTTTAAGGAAAAAAATGGAGGTTCAGTTTTTAAAATTTTTAATATTTATAAATATTTTTTATCTGAATTGCGAACATGTGACCTTATAATTTTTGTATACATTATGTTTTAGTATTCATAATAATAGCCATTAATTTTGTAAAAAAAAAAAACAGAAAAATAAAATTCTGTCACATTTCATTTTCAACATATCTATATATTGAATGCAAACAATTTCTTTCTATATAATAAAATCCTTCTTGGGTAAAAAAAGAAGAAAAGGAAAGCTACTAAACATTACAAATTTAAATTTTAGAATTAAATCTATTTAAGATAAAATGTACATAAAACATTAATAGTTGGAAGCATGCTAATCGAATTTGTTTCTGACAGAGTTCAAAATATCTTTAACTAATTATATGTATGTGATATTGTTTTTTTTTTATATATATATTTTTCCAGTTAGATTTTAATATTTAAATTACTATGCATAATTCAGATTCCTTGTTTGCTAGCTCCATATAAAATTTACAATTCCAAAATAATTCAACAAAGGGTAAAGTTAATTCGAAAATACTTTTTTTTTATTAATGCATATAAATATACTAATTTTTTTTTTTTAAAATAGGTTCATAATATGAAGATATTATATGCACAGTCGATCGTAATAAATTGTTAGTTCATCCATTTATTGGGAAAAAGTATACTAAAAATAACAATTTGAAAATCATGCAAAAAAAAATTTACTATCAAATGGTTCATAATTTTATGATGTAGCATCTTCCCAAATAGCTGTAAACGAGCTGGGCCTTAGCTCAGCTCATTAATTCTGGACCTAGGACTTTCGAGTTAAAACTTCAGCTCAACCTCGTGACGAGCCAATCCAAGCTAGCTCGCGAGCTGACGAACTGGCTCATGGATCTAGCTGGACCTTATTTTAAGAAGAAAATAAATTTTACAAATCTTGTGGACCGAACTTGACAGTATAAAATGCACACAAATTCATACAAATTTACAAATTAATGCCTAGTTGAGCTGGCGAGCAAGCTAAGTCTCAACTCAAACTCGTTAATTCTGGATCGAGCTAATAGCGAGCTGGCTCGTTAATAGCTCAGTCCAGTTAATGAATGAGCCATATGCAAGTCACAATCTAGTCACAGACTACGAGTTTTTTTGCCACCCCTGGATTCCCATACTCATAATTAAATAAAGATTCAAACTCCAAACTCCAAAGTGCTCCAATTTAGAATTCTCACACGACACGACGCAATTATCTCCTTGAAGAAAACATGACATAAAAGCAAAATGTTAGACCTGTGGTGTGGGCCCCAGATGAAAAGGCATCTCGTCTAAACTAAAGCACCATCCATTAAGGTCCCATTAAGGTAAAACAGATCAAATATTAATTTATGCCATCTAGTCAGCATCAACTTCGCATTTCCAATATACTTAGTGATGGTTGATTTTCTGTGGCCATATATTTGTAGATTTTCCATTTTATGAAATACCAATATGTAGCATAGTGACAAATCATTTGTTCGGATTTGGTTCGGCGAGGTCAAAAATTCGTGATTCGGAAATAATACAGGTATAATTCGGGAATGATTTGGTATTATTCGGATCAGAGATTTCAGTTTTGTAAGGGAGCAAAAACAAAAAATAACCAAAAAATAAAATTATGAGAAAAATTCGGGAAAAATTCGTAAAATTCGGGAATAATTCGTAAAATTCGCGAATTATTCGAAAATTATTCGGTCAAAGTTCGGTCAACCGAATAATTCGGATTTCGGTTCGGCATCACCAAAAAATCGAATAATTTGCGAATAATTCGGAAATTATTCACAAATCTTGTCACTATGATATATAGTGCATATAATATCTTCATATTAGGAAAAAATTAAGGAAAAAAAATTATTTTTTTAATTCATTTAATTTTTTCCTTTCCTTTCTCTTTCTCTTCCTCTCTTTTAATTTCACTATTAACTCTTATGGAGCTATTGAAAAGTTTTTTTTTATAATCGTTCAATATAACAAGGCGCTATTGTTAAAGATTGACGATCTTTTATTTGAGAAGAGTTATTGAAAGAATTTAAATGATAGGAAAATAAAAAGAAACTCTCAACATTTAATAATAAATGTGGAACATATAAATGTATCATTTATTGCACATATTGAAATTTTTGGTGAGCTACAATCTACATATAATGATATTTGATGAAATAAAAAAATATTTAATGGAATTATACACAAATTAGATTAAAAAAAAAATGTCAGGCATAAATGAAACAACATGGCTATATAATAAGCTCATTATTAGTTTTTTTTTAGTTAATTTGAAAAGTGACATCATCAAGATTATCATGATAACACTCGTTACATGATCCTATCAAATCATAAATAGGAAACAATTCATGTTTTTAACTAATAATACAAATTATTATAAAACAATTTTTTTATCTTTTATTTTTTATTTTTACTCAAATCATTATTCTAGAATTAAGAAAAAAATCTTAGATCGCAAGTCTCGTTCGGTATTTAATTTTGAGTCATTTATAAAAATAAAAATTTGTGGTTTGATGAAGTTCTAAGAGATGAGCATATTAAAAAATGATGACTTTCATATTAGATTCACTTAAATATTTTTGAAGATAATTTCAATATTCAATGCAAGTGCAATGAATATCATTTTTACTATCTTTCCATGACATGCATCTACATCTAATCCAGATAAAAAAAAATTAATCTATAAATATTGACACTTATTTTCAATTAATTAAAATATATGGACTAAAAGTACAAGGAGCATATAAAATATGTATAATGACTTTCTATTAGATTCACTTAAATAGTTCTGAAGAGAATTTATATTCAATGTGAGATTGTGAGTACAACAATTAAGCCTTTGAGACATAAACCATGACACACACCTACATCTATTTCAGATAAAATATTTGGTCTATAAATAAAAAGAAACGGTTACTATACAAGAAAATATTCATCATGTACAAAAATACAACATGATTTATGTCCGGGTGGAGTTATTTGATCTACTTCAAAATTTGTACAAACAATTTATTTTAAAACATGCTTCATAAGTCTGAATCTTACACACTAATTTTGACGCAAATCAAATATTTCCAACGGTACATCAAACCGAATTTGAAATTTAGATGCTCATCAAAACATAGTGACAAGATTCGCGAATAATTCATGAATTATTCGGCTTTTTGGTGATGCCGAACCAAATGCCGAATTATTCGGTCGACCGAACTTTGACCGAATAATTTCCGAATAGTTCGCGAATTTTACGAATTATTCCTGAATTTTACGAATTTTTCTCAAAATTTTATTTTTTGGTTATTTTTTGTTTTTGCTCTCTTACAGAACTGAGATCTCTAATCCGAATAATACCGAATCATTCCCGAATTATATCCGAATTATTTCCGAATCACGAATTTTTGACCTCGCCGAACCGAACCCGAATAATTGATTTGTCACTATGCATCAAAATGCCACCTTTTTTCTTTGCAAATAGGATTACTCGCTCAAACTTGACACATTTTTCTTGGCCACAGAGAATCCATAAAATGTTCAAATTATATGTCCATGCGCAATCCTACTTGTCGAGGAAAAAGATGACCCACCTCAGCCGTCCATCCACTGTAAAATCCAAAAAACCGGAAGAATCTCTATTTCTTTTCTTAAGTTTCGTTTTCTTTTCTTTTCTTTTTCTTTCATTTCCTTTGGCTTTAATTTCTCTCACTGCCTCCTTTCAAACTAGTCCTGCCTAGCTGCCTACCCTTCCCCTTCCAAACAAAGCAAAACCAAACCAAATTTCAAGTACAATATCTCTCCTCTCTGCTATCTTACCTTCTAAAGTTTCTCTCCTTCCTTCTACCATGGTACAAAGAAAAGAACCCACAAAGCTCAAATCCAAAACCAAACAAGTTTCAAAATCAAAACCACACTCTTTTGATCTCGATGAGAGCACCATAACCATAACCAAAAGCAAAGAAACAGCTTCCACCGATAATACCAAGAATAGAACGATGAAGTATTTGCCAAATTACATGAAACCCACAAGTAGCTCAGATGCAAGGAAAGAGAAAGATCAGTTGCAGGTAACTCACCGTAACTCCCCATCTATCACTAATTCAAGTAGAAAATCTAACCCAAAGAGCTCTTCTTCCCCCCCTTCAGTTACCTCCAAGAGAAAAGCCTTAACCCCTTTTTTAAAGAGAAATAAAAGCAAAGTTCTGTTTCAAAAACTGAACTTAAACAGAGCAACATGCTCATCAACACTAAAAGATTCAAAATTTCCCAAATTTCTTGATTTGAACCCGGGTAGTACCGAATCAGCTGGTAATTCGGCAGTACGGGTTTGCCCCTATACCTATTGTTCACTAAATGGCCATGTGCATGAGCCGATGCCTCCATTAAAGAGCTTCTTAGCATCCAAAAGGAAATTGATCAAGACCCAACAGAGCATGAAGCTTAAAGGGTTCTCTCCTTTTAGAAAAAGAGAACCGAAGAGGAGCGAGAAGGAGGTCTCTCCTTTGATCCAAGAGGTGGTTAATGATTTCATTGTTGAGGTTTATGCTAGTACTAAGGAGAAAATAATTGATCCAACAAAAACAGATGAGGCGGTATCGACAGCGTCAGACCTGAAAAGTGATTTTTCAGTAGAAGAGATGGATGCCACAGTAAAACTTGTTGAGTATGTGAATTGTGACCAGGAGGTATGCTCGGTTAGCGAGAAAATTTCTGATCTAGTAGTAGAAGAGGCTGAAGAGGAAAATCCTGTTGTTTTTTATGGGAACTGTAACAAATTTGAAAGTTTTAAAGAATTTGATGTGAATTTCATGGAGGATGAAGATGTTTTCTCTGACAGCGAGAGTTTCTCCTCTGAGCACACTGATGGTGGGTCCGATCGATCGCAGGACCAATCATTTGAGCTTAAAGCTGAATCAGTTGCTGAAGAGATGCATTTGTGTGTTGCCTCAGAGAATGAAATTCAGAATCAAATTGGGAGTGGTACCGGAGAGGAAGGAATTGAAAAGGCCAATGAGGATATAAAATTAAATTCCCCGGTTGATTTGGAAGAGAGAGGTGATTGTACCGAGTCTGAGGTGGTTCCTGAAAGGAAAGATGACAAACTCCCAGAAATTGAACCATTTGATTCCTCAAACAATGAAATTCCAAGCCATCTTTTAGAAAATATTAGTGATCAAAAGATAGATTCCATTGTAGATTTGTATAAAGTGGTTCCTGAAAGGGGAGAGGAGAAACTCTCTGAAACTGAAGCATCTGATTTCTTCGAAAATGAAATTGCAACCCAAGTTTTAGAAAATAGCAGTCAAGAAAAAGAAGATGAAGAAGAAGATGGCAAAATACTAGAAGTTGAAACACCCGATTCCATTATAGAACAAAAGGAGGAAGAAAACCACCAAGAGGAGGGAACTGAGGTATCAGGAACTGAATCGGATCATACAAGCGAAGAACAAACCAACCCAAAAGAGCCACAAGAGGAGGAAATTGGTACAAGAATAGAAGATGATAGTCCATTGCACGCAGTTGAGAGTCCCGCTTGTGCTGAAACTGAGATGGACCATGAAAGTGAAGAACCCGAACCTTGTCAACCAAAAGAAGAAACAATTGGTTCAGAGACTTCTCAAATTGATCAACTCTGTGGTGCGTTCAGTGAAATGCGCATAGATGGAGAAGACTACTCCTTCGACCCCACATGCGAGCAGAAGAACAGGCTGATCATAGCCAGGAGGCGGCCGATGAGTGGTGAAGATGAGTACATGAGGGGGTTCAACCCAAGGGCTCCACGGTTCTTACCGGCCGAACCTGATCCGGAATCTGAGAAGGTTGATCTGAGGCACCAGATGATGGATGACAGGAAGAATGCCGAGGAATATTTGATTGATTATGCGCTTCGAAGGGCGGTTAATCAACTGGCACCAGCAAGAAAGAAGAAGGTTGAGTTGCTGGTTGCAGCTTTTGAGAAGGTTGTGCCAGTTGTACCAGTATCAGGAGGGCGCGTTACTTGTAGTTGATATGTTATTCTTCTTAGAGGTATGCCACCTTTTAATACAAACTCATGTTTACATTTTTTCAAAAATATATCAAATATAAATTAAGAAGAAAATAAGTCCAGTTTTATTTTATGATGTGGCGGAAAATTATGGATTTATGGTCCATAATATATTTTTAAAAATGGTGATCCATCATTTTAAGTTTCAATTGTATTAAGCATCTTGACCTTTCTGAAATTCACTAAGATATCATAAAGTGCTAAAAGTTGAAATTATATGGCCAAAATTACCAAAGAACTCTTTACCTTTTAATTAAAGCATGGTACATTATTTCCTGGTGCAATACTGATACCCCCTAAGATTTTATAATAGCATCTGTTTTGAGGTTATGTTTATAATGGCATCTCAAGTTCAACATTATTTATTTATCCCATACTTTTGCTATTGATCTTTGTTTAGTTAAAAAATATTTTCTCCTTGCGGAATTCTGACCAGCTTTTTTTTTTTTTCTTTTCTTTTTGTGATGCAGCTAATGCCTGACACTGATCTACAAATAAATAACCCAATTGGTAGCTGCGGTTTTAGTGCCAGGTACCAGCACAGGGAAAAGAGAGAGCTTAGTGGAATAACAACTAGTTCAGGCTTATTGATAATGTAAATACATGTCATGTAATTTAACGATGGTAAGGTGAGATGAAATGTTTGGGTTAACAAATGGTTGTGGACGAATTAAATTATTATCCCTTCTATAAAAAAAAAATTATGCATATCTTAAATTATGTGTGAAATTTTTGTCTGTTATGTATTCTCTCTCTCTCGAGAATTGTATTCAGTCTTGTTTGAAGGACATTGCAAAAAAATATTTCGAAGTTAGGTTATATGAAATAAAAAAAATACAGTAAGAAACCGCGTTTGTTTCTATGAGCGGGGATTTTCCAACGGATACCAAAGTATATTAAAACGAACGTGCACGGATATTGAAGCAGTGCGCATGGATCTTAAGGCGAATCGGATCGGACGGTGAAGGAACTCATCGGACCTAGTTTGAGTCCAATGCCCATCAGACTCAAACTGGGTCCGATGGGTTCCTTCACCGTCCGATTTGCTTTAAGATCTGTGCGCATGCATATTAAAACAAATGTGCATGGATATTGAAGCAGGGTGCACGGATCTTAAGGCGAATCAGACGGTGATGGAACCCATCGGACCCAGTTTGAGTCCGATGGGCATCGGACCCAAGCTGCTCCCCTATCTAAGATGTCCTGTCTGCATTGACATCGGTGCGAGTGGATTGTATATATAATAATCTCAACCTTTGTGAATCTAAATTGTCCGCACAAATCTTGACACTGATCTAACAGCTTAGACCGGGCATTTTTTTTTTCTGTTTTTATCTCTATATTTTTAGTGATATAAATGGTGCTTGATGCATTAAATAACAGTACTAGAGTGATTTCGTGTCTGTATATCTACCTTTCATAAATTAAAGCTTTCAAAGAAAAGAACGGCTCAATTAAAAATGTATATAATTTGAAAACATTTAAAACAAAGAGTGTGACATTAATACGTGAAGAAGCTAAAACCTAAGCAGAATCTTAGACATTAAATTAAAAGGCAGCACTATGGCAATTGACCTATAAGTTCTATAACTATATAGCTTAACTATTTAAAATTCACACATGAATCCAAAACATGTGGTGTATCATATAGTCACACCGTCCCCAAAGCAATCTCTTTCAAACTTATATTAAATTTAATTGAAAGCTACATCTTGAACTCCTAACTATTTCATGCGTGTCATCAAATTATATTAGAATATTGAAACTAGATAATACCAAGCAAAGTGGCTAGAATCCAAAATTAGCTTCTTGTATAATCCAAAACTTTTACCCAAACTCAACTAACTGGTGACAATAATGCAAAAGGATAAACATTCCAAAAGAAAAAAAAAGAAGAAGAAGAGTTGATGACCCACTTTGAGGCCAAATTGTGGCTAAATTAAATGAAAATGAAAGATGAGCCATTAGAAAACTACAGTTCTGTTTGCTTATATAATAATTTCATAATTTTTCATAGTTAGGAATAAAACTGTTCAATCAAAATATGATGGAATATGAATACTAAAATCCCATGAGCTTGGTTAAAGATAAGATAAGAAGCTCAATCAACAGTGAGATTGATAGCATGATTTCAAAAGATAAAATTACTAAATCAACAAACACCTAGCTTCAACCAAGGACCAAGTTATAAAAAAATCAGCAATTAATTACTCTTTAATTAAAAAATAAAAAAAAAAAAAAAACAAATAGAAAGCTTACAACTCAAAACAAAGAATACCCAAATAAATTTACATTACAACTGCAAAATAGTTGAATGATTCTCGCATGATAGACGTGACCTATTTGATCTCAAACACAGAAACCAAAACTAGTTCTTATCTTCATTTAATCATCTCCAATAATTTCTGACCTACTTTAATCTCGGGGTTATCACATAAAAGTTGATGTAGTTCCTTACAGTGACTCCCTAATTTGTTTGAAGATGAATCCACCTTAGAACAATAAATCTCTTCAGAATGGTCGTTCGAATCCATTGAAGTTAAGAATCACCTTTTTGAATGGTTTCATGATAAATTATTTGTGCATTGTCACTTGAAATAGCTTGGACAGCCTTCTGTATTTCTTTTAGCCTCTCTCTAATCTCAATGTTAGGTATCAATTTCTCGACTGAACTTTCTGGCAGGCATGTCACTGCACTGTGCAGTTAGGGAAAAAAAAATAACAGTTAAGAGTTGAATATTAGGAACAATTCTTAATTTGGTAATAATCGACTTAATCTCATACTTCAATACATAACAAAGGAACACAAACAACAGTATTTGAAAGGGCTTTTCTGCAAATTAAACCCACTATTTAGCATTTTTCAAACATGACATTGAAACCAAACTTTTCTCGCTACTGCAACAGACACCCTTTTTAGATATTAGGAAATAACACCATACAGTTAAAGCAAAAGTTTTCAAGTAATAAAAGGACAACCAGATTAGCATTGATTGTTCTCGTCTTTGCTTAACCAAATTGCCTTTAAAGCATTACAAAAGTCACAATCCAACATAAAAAATACCTCTTTGGTTGACTTTTGCTTGATGCCCTTTTTACTTGATCCAAAATATAAAATAACATAAACTTGAAAAACAGTAGTTTGCCTTTCATTTACTCAACTAAAGGTTAAAAATCAGAAGAGAGAACTGTTTTTTTTTTTTAATTGTTTAAATTATACCTAGTATCCCCTGACAAGACCCCACTTTTTACCAACTCGAACAGATTGCCTAAAGCCAACAGTAAAGCCCTCTTGTGCCGAAACCTCCTTTCCTTCAGTTATTCCCTCCCGATAACCCATCTGAAATCATGTTAGAACCTCAATTATTTTAATCTGGAAATAAAATATATAATATATAAATAAATAAATGAACAAATGAGAAGTCAGAAAGATAGTTACTTGTATGCTGAAAAAAATAGCCCTGCCCTCTTCCCAAAAAAAGGTTCCATAGTTATTTAAGAAAACCTTTTTTATTTTGCAAAGTCGCACCCAATAAATTATGATTTCAATGTATAGTGAAATTTGAAGTTTTGAATATCACCTACTAACAATCAACTGTTAAATCAAGGTGAAGTGGAAAAGATAACTTTAAAATTTTCATTTATAATCAAATCACTTGAAAAAAAGGGTACATGCAAACTTAAAAAAGGCCGGCTTGACTTAAATTATCATATCAGTTTACACATAGATATGAATAGAGGTAATTATATTTAGGGGTAAAAAGTCAACAACATGTCAGGTGTTCCAAGTAAGAGAAATAGTGGTTGCTATTTACAAAAATGGAAAACAACTTTAAAACTTTAAAAAGAAAAAGGCTATAAAAAAATATTTGTGAAAATACCGTGTGAAAGCGGTCGTGCCTCCAATTCCACTCTCGGCTAAGGTTTGATCCAGGATTTGAGTCTTCATCAGAGTCATCACCCCATATTTCTTCTTCAGGATTATCTTCACCAGTATGAACTACGAAAAAGGAATGATAAGTTACATTATTCGAGTTACTGATAGGTAACAAATAAATTCTGTTTGTTTCAGTAAATATTACGCAAATCCTCTACAAATGGATGCATTAGATAGTGTCTTTTCAGTTCTGGTTACAAGCTGGTACATTGCCTGAACCGAAATAACTGAAGAGAAGTACATCATGGTGCTAAAAAAAACATTTGGACATGTACACAAATGGTGAAGTCATGAGCATTAGAGTACTGGCATAAAACTGGTACAGTAATGGTATAGAATTTCGATGCCGTCAACCAGATCCCGAATAACTAACTATATATATATATATATATACACACTATTTATTTAGCCACTTTGAAAATCGCTAATCTAACGGTGGCTTCTAGTTTTAAAGTTTGGTTAAGCCACCGTTGGATCAGCAATTTTCAAAGTGACTTAATAAATAGTAAAAAAGTTCCAAAAAATGTAAAATTTGGTCTACAAGCACATTTTAATATAGAGATCACTTATAACGGTTTGGATCAACTTTTTGAACTTTGAAAATTGAAAACGACTTGGTTGCACAGGAGCCATGATGCAAACGTTTTGATATTAGCCAACCTCTCTATCTCTCTCTATATATAATTCAATATAAAACCTCTTATGCAAATCCTCCACAAATTGATGCATTAGATAGTGTCTTTTCAGTTCTAGTAACAAGCGGATGCAGCGTCTGATAACCAAAGAAAAGAGTGCTACATTCATGGTGCTTCAAAGATATATTTGGAGTCTTGGACATATACCCAAATGGTGAAGGCATAAAACTGGTACAGTAATGGTATGGAATTTCGTGCTGTGAACCAGATCCCCAATAACTAACTCTATAAAATTATATAAATTTCAATAAGAAATCCCTTACCTTTTGAATTGCTCTGATCATCAAATTTGCTTGATTGCACAATGGATGCCTCCATTTTTAGCTCAACAACGAGGTTGGTTGAAATTTGAAAATATCTTACTTTTTCTAAATTCACTTGTCAAATGACTCGTTTCTAACGGAGAAGAGGTCGGAGGTCAAGGAGGAAATGCGCGCATGAGTTCCTCTCGGCGGCGGCGGCGGCGGCGTTGAGCGGTGAAACTTAGAAGAGAGCACAAGTAAAAGTTGGAACTAATCTGCTGTTATTACTTGGGAACAACAGAAATCTATTACTCAGATACCAACCGTCGATCTTTGTTAAGATTCGCGCAGAAAAAGTTTGAACCGCTAATCCCAATGAATAACGGCGGAGCGGATTGTAATAAAACAATATTTATATTTTATTTTTATTTTCTACATACGGATATAGATTTATCCGTGTATATTATTGTTTTTATTATGTCTTTTACTTTAAATACTTTAATAATTTAAAATATAAAATTTAGATGTCAACAAAAATTATTAGATATGATTTATTTATTATGCGCATTTAAATATTATATTTAATTTGATTTATTTAGTATAAAGAGTTTGTGAAAAATCTAATATTGTGAATAATTTTCAAATGTTGACGCAACAATTTATATAAAAAAAAGTTAAGAGCTTTTAAAAAATATCACTTTTATGTTGACAAAATTATCGATTTTCATTCACTAATGACTAAATCTAATTTAATGTGACAATTTTTAACTAATTTAAAAATAAAGATGCTTTAAGTAAGTTGATGCAAATTTGTATATGACATAAGTCTCTACGCAATTCAACTTAAATTTGTTTGCCTGTTTTTAGATATGAAGCTCTATAAATAAGTAACAAAAAAAATGCAACTTAATAAAAGATAATTACAACATTCTTTTATAACATACATTATTTATCTATAAAACTGATTGCTTATAGTGTTCTTGATTTGGTCTTGATTATAGTTTTCATCATGTATTAATTGAAATTAGTGATAACTAGATTGTAAAAGTGGCAATCTATAGATTTTGAGATATATTTATTATCTTGATTGACAGAGACAACCCTAAAAATAATAAATTTGACCTGACTTGACTATTGATACAGATAATTTGTTTTTAGAAGAGAAAATTTCCAGTGTACCCATATAATTATAAACTTCTAAAATAGCCAATAACCCCATCAAAATATCATAATATCCTATATCCCATAAAAATTTTATAAAATTTCTTACATCCCCTGTTATTCATTTAACAATTTATTTTTTCATTTTAAAAAAGTATTGACAAATATAACCTTATCTCTCTCTAATAGCATTTTCCATTCTAATAACCTTAAAGTTCTGATCTTGCCAGAAATGCTTTATTGTCTGATTTTGCAAGAAATACTTTGTTGTATCAATGTAATTTGTTTTTAGTTTAGTCCTTTACTGTTATGTTTCTCTGAAATCCTTCATAGAAAATACTCCTTTTGTTTGAATCAAGAATCAATAATAAAATTTAAAAAATTGGAAACTTGGAAATTTTGGGTTTATTCGTCTCTCCTGACGATTAAAACTATTCCTGCCAGTTTTGATTTCTTAAACCAGAGAGGAGAATGATGATTAATTTATGATTTCTCACTTGAAAATCAAACAATAAAATGTTTCCTGCAAAATCAGAATTTGAGGTTATTAGAACGGCACATGATATTTGGGAGAGATGAGGGTATATTTGACAATTTCTTTTTTAAAATGAGTAAATAAAATTTTAAATGAATAAAAGTGATAAAATAAATTTAAGTTAAGTTTTGAAAACCATCATCATAGTTGGCTTAGATATGAGTTTTGCTTATCCTTGAATCTAGGTTTTGTCTACCCCTGATCGATTGGATCTCTATTTAAGTGAAATCGCCAAAGCCTCTGCTAATTTGATTGAGTTTTTCATCACTGGTTCGGAATATAATTGAAAGGGGATGAAAAAATGAAGAAGAAAGGTCTAAACTGTGGGACCATGATATAAAGTTGTCATTTTTTTTTTTTCAAAGAAATGAACCAGATTTTTTATAATGGGCTGAACTTTAAAATGGTGTATGCAAGAGTAAAACTAATAAATGGATCGAAATTCTAACAAAATTGATGTGGTGTGAATTGCACCAACATTAATATAATCACGAACAAATAAATGGACAGATTTTAAGAAAGTAGAACGTTGTAGATGTCTCAAAAATGTGGAAAACTATTATTTAATGTTGCATAATTATATGCCGCAGCTATAATATTATGATTAGATTATAATTTATGACATCATTTTAAAAATGATAACAAAAAATTAGTCCAAAAATTACTAATTTTAACTTTAAATAATATTTTTATTTCTAAACAACTGATTTTATTCAATAAAAACAAATCTACAAAAACACATGCAACATTAGTTGATTACCGAAGAAGCCCATCAATGCAAAAGGAGCTGAATTGACTCAAGAGCCCAAAGAAATAAAATATATAGGGCTTTAAGAATTCTGTACAAAATGAAGCCCAACGTGACAATTCAGCCCGAAGTCCCGCCAGACGAACTAAGGCAAGAGACATATTTGCAGAGCAACCCTTAAAAAAGCAAAGAATTAATAGCACAGCCTCAATTCCCGATCTTCGACACTCGAAATTATACATCCTTAATTTCCAATGAGCTGTGACATCAGCGATGAATAGTGTCACCCCATTGATCTGCCGTCCCATCATCTATAGATGAACCAGATTAACTCAAGCCTACCTCATCTCCCGTCATCTATACAGCACTGCCGATCTCCATTTCTGTGTCTCACGCGATTTTGCCGACTGCGATGTCGTAGGGTGTCCTAGCTGTCAGCTTCTTCTCTTCTGCGAGTGCCACGTAGTCGTCTCTCTACAACCTGTTGCTCCTCCCGCTCTCAGCGCTTTCTCTTCTTCGGTTTTCGTCGGTAATTTTTCTCTTGCGATTCTCCATTTTACTTGACCCATTTACTTCCTGCTGCTCAATTGTGCTCTGTTGAGATTCGCTCATCTCTCTCGCGATGTTCTGCACAGAGGCTAGGTTTTTCATTGCCATCGACCATTCCCGCCTCTTGTAGGTTTGGCTCTTCCCGCTGGTATTATTCCTTTCAAGTTTATTCATTTCTACACACAATCCACTGTTTGGCAAGAAAATTGACTGTTCACCAGAAAAATTCACCACTGTACCGCACCTAATACACTAACTGGCAAGAAAATTGACTGTTTACCAGAAAAAATCATAGTCGGCTCAGTTTTTCCCTGATCTGATTTACACTTCTATCTCTTTTCTCTCTCACTGTCTTCAAATTTTTGATAACTTCACTCTTTCTGCACTGTTCATCAATTTCTGATAACTTTACTCTTTCTTCTTATCTTGCACATGTAGCTTTCATTTCAAAATGAATTAATTGTTAAATTGAGCTTTCAATTTGATATTAATCTGCATTTCCTATTTGAGTTTTTTTTTAAGCATTTGGTCCTAGCACCCTCTCTAAAAAAAAATTAACAGAAATTCAGATTCAAAGAGAGCAGGAAAATCTTCCGGATTTTTTACTTTCATAAAAAAATCGTTTTGTCTATAATATTTCCATGATGTCAAGTAATGTTTTTAGGGTTAATACCAAACCAGTAGGGTTTGGTAAATATCAACTGCTATGGAACCAATTTGACCTTCTTTTTTTGCTTAATTAAATTTTCCTTTCCCGTGATTGGGATATATTGAAAATAAAGGGTAGAATACAAGAACTACCTGCACATTTTACCAAGTTAGCCTATAATTTTTTTTTATTATCCTTTCAACAGTTTTGAATTTGTCTTCCAATATAAATCTTCATTGCAACTGAGTTTTGACTTGGTCGACTAAGATACTTCGCCGCATGGCACCCACAAATCGCATGCAATTAGAAACTTGGTTAATGACTGCAACTTAAACTTGATTTGATCATGTTATAAACTTGATAGCCCTCGAGGAATTCTCTAGAATTATCTTCTCATTGTTAGTGGGGAAGGTGAAGTGAAACATGGATACTAATTTAGGTTTTATATCGTCTGTCAATGTTGCATTCTATTTTAGATATGTATTGTGCACAGCTTCGATCCGTGATTTTTGAGTATCAGTTCCTCCCTTCATTTGTTTCCATTGAGAACTATGGGTGTAATTTTGTGGTTGTCAGTAGCTTGAGACATGCTTTTTTGGTACTGGTATTAGTTACCAGTTAGGGTTTGCCGTTTTTTTTTTGTGGATTTTGGTTTCTGTTGATATGAACAGAAAATACTGTTTTGCTGAGAGGGGATTTATATCAGGGAATTATACTTTCTGGGTTTGTTTGATTTTTGGTGTTGTGCAAATTCTTCAAAAAAAGGTAACTTTTCTAGACAAAAAAATATATAATATTATATGCATCTTTAATCTACCATCCCAATATTGGCTTCAGAATTGGTAGAGACAAAATATTGTATTTATTTAAAAAAAAAGTAACTTTTGTTTACATGCCCCAGTCGATCGTTGTCTGCTGGTTTAGTATACGTGTAAAACAAACCATTCACCATATGAAGCAACAACTTGACATTGATTTGTTATTATGATAGGAAAGTGCACCAGATCAGGTTCAAGAGACAACATGTGATCTCTATTATCTTCCTATTTTGCTGTTTAATTTCATAAATTTTGTATCAAATATTGTATTTATTTCAGCATTTACATCCTCCTTCCCCCTTTCATTGAAGAAAGTGTGAAGCTGATAGAGCTAAGAGAATCACGGGTTGTGGACGCTTCTTATCAGAATTTAGAGTATGCACCGTTTTCTCCAGTTGAGGCCGTATCATTGGAGATGCAGAGTGTGGTAATAACTGAATCAAAGAAATGAATAGAGGAGAAGAAGAAAAAAAGACCCTTCAAACTCTAAGACAACTGATTTGGGTAATCATTAATTTACTTAATATGCCTCCCTTTGTAAGCATCTCTCTCTCTACCTCATCTATTTATTTGCCTCCCAGATTCTTTTTTTATCAAAGTTTTTGCTATTGTATAGGAAATAGAAAGTGAAATTGGGTCACCAGTGGATCTGGCAAAATCATACATGCTATCCAAGCCACCCTGGTTGTTGTCTCCTTTCTTGACGAGTGGATCCAGCACTCCGTCAAGTAGGCCCAGAAAATTCATAGATGGTTTCATCCATGGAACCTTTGACCGCTCTTTGTCCTCTTGAAGGGTATTTATATACATACAAATTATCCTTATCTTAGATTTTTCTTTAAATAAAACATTAACATTTTTATAAACGTGAAAAGTTATAATAGGAAAGTCAATGAATTGGATAAATTTTGTGAGTTTATTAAATCTAGAAAAATAAATATGATGTTATGAATTTTAGAGGGGGGAATATGTTTTCGAGGTTTTTGAGGGGTATACATGAAATTTTTCCTAAATAAAACATTACCATTTTTATAAATGTCACTAGCATTTCTTTCTCTTCAACTTGCATATAAATTCAAATTTCTGATATGACTGGTATTTCTCTTTCCAATTTTGTCAAGAAGGATTATTTTTTCGACTGGGTTGTGGGACCCAACAGAGGAATCTTCCAGAAGAGTTCACTCAAGACTGTCTGGGAGTGTTTTTGACAGCATCTGTACTTTTACAAGCCTTGGTTCTACCTCTAGATTATTTGGCAGAGATGTTCTAGATCCCCTTAAGAGTTTGAATAGTCTGTAACATATTTTTAAACTTCCAATTGTATGTTAGTTGTATATCCATAAAATTGCTCCAGTATCATATCTGTAGCAATTCCTTCAATAGTTGTTATTTATTTATATTCTACAAAGGAAAAAAAAAAAACCTCCGTGCTAATTGAAGGAATGGGGACGCATTTAAGGGAAAAAAAATGGAGGGAATATGAGTAAATAAAATAAACTGTAATTACTAATCAGTGTAATTTCCTGTTATTTTACTTTTGATTGTGACATCCCTAATAGTTATAAAAACAGATTCAATGTAAGAAATTGACAACTGTCTAATAAAATAAATATGTTTTCTTTTATCTTCATTCAAAACCAGACGGTAATTTGACATGAAATAAAAACAAAATAACTAAAGCTCCTCAAATAAAACAACACTAGCAACGACAAGTTGATATCTACACACATCAGCAGTATGACGGCAACATAAAACACCTAGTTTTATATGAATTAAGATTAATAAGGAGTCCAATTCCCAATCTTCGACAAAACGAAAGCGACATGATTTCTGTGGTCTTTGATTGATAATCATAACAATTTTATTTTTAACTGTACTCAGGTTTCTGAACTTTGGCACTTTGATTATTGGATTCCTCTTAAGAATTCATTATTGGTTGAGTTGATTAGGGCCGCCACTTTATGGATTGTATGGTTGATCGGAAATAAAATTTGTTTTCAACATATACCGGTACCATCTATTAGTTCAATAGCATCTTCTATAATTGCATTGACTTCTTATTGGTGTAAGGCTCGTTTAGATGATTCATATTTTAAATTATCATTGATTTTGCTTTTTGATGTTTCTCCTCCTTTAACTCAGTTAGGCTCTCTGTCAGTTTTCGTGGATTCCGGCGTGTACTCTACTCTTGGGTTCGACTGATACAGATTTATCCGGGGCCACCATTGATGAGACAGCTGGTTTGCTATCTCCTGAGTGGTCTTTAGTTGATACTAGCTCCTTCTCTTCTCCTAGTGTGATAGTTCTTAGTGATTGATTTAGTAGTTTTTTTTTTCTATTACTTGGTTTTGTAGATGTTGGTGCTAGTTGGATGTTATTCCACTAACTTGTAATAATTTGTTTTTGGTAATTTGCACAATTTTGTATGGACCTTTTTTTCGTAATGAAACAGGTTGTTATCCACTTTTGCAAAAAAAAAAAAAAAAAAACGACATGATTGACTAAGAAAATTATATTCATAGTTTTCCAAGTCCTTTTCTTTAGAATTTACACGTCTAAACAAATTAGTGAGTCGTATTCCTAGAATGCATGTGAGTTAAGGCATTTCATGATTTTTTTTTATGGATAGGAAGAGAGTATTTATGCTCATTTTATAGTATTCACTGGCTCTAAATCTCAGAATCTAGAGATTCTCGAGGCGCAAATGTCTCGAGATAATTAATGGCAAGGACTTGCGCTTGCCAGAAGAGTAAAGATTTCACAATCTCAATAAAAATCCTGCTTCGCTTGTGAATACAATACGCAGGAGACGGTGAATCTGAAGTCTCTTTTCTCTTTTGCAAGTCAAAGTTCTATTCGATTTTCAAAATTAGAACCGAACCGACCGAATTAAACTCATCAACCGATTAAAACCGAACCAAAGTAAATTTCAGTTTGTTCAATTTAACCGAACAAACCGAAGTACAAAAAGATGTTAAAACAGGAAGCTCATATTATCATATATTCAACTTTTTTTACCTAATTATTATTTTTTTTTCCAAATCCTGGATTCCTGGATGTTGTGGGGCAGCTCATGCTACTTTTGCAGCTTCATTTATGACAAAGTTATTCGAATTGAACTGTTACACTTTTGACTACTCTCTTCTACTGGAAATTAAATAAGACAACGAATAAAGAAATAAGGCTGTTGAAAAAGCTCTAAATGCAAAGCTACCAAAATTGCAAGCAAAACTCAACAAATCCATTAAAGAGAGGACATTTATTTGAGAGGTAAATAGTATACTTGTCGTACATGTTGATTTCTAATAGTGACAGGTGAAGTTGGGTAAGAAAAATAGCGTTGACAGCTGATCATGTGAATTTAGGTTTACACTGAGGTAAATGTATACTTATATGTATCAAATTAAATTAAAATATTTTTGAGGCATCTTATTACTAAAGAAACTATCATTGGAATACATAATTCTTGCATTAGATTTACAACAATTCTTGATCGAGGTTTACAAAATTCATGCATTAGGTTTATAGAATTCTTGATTTATTATACGATTAATAATCTTGTTTATTTTTTGCAGGATGTTATAACAATATTTCTTGTTAGAAATGTTATGTTAGACTTTTTTATGTTTGTTTTGATTTGTAATAAATATCATGGTTTGTGACACGTATATTTTTTTATATGTAATTTATTTTGTTTATGTTGTTATGTCTTATTTTAGTGATAAGAATTATGTGTCATTGTCAGACATAATAGTAGGTGTGTTTTGAGATTATTTTTTATGTTTATAGTATTTAGAGTACCACTCTACATAGTTTTAGAGTAAAATATACATAATTCAAAACATGAAATTATATGGATGCAGCACTATAGTCAAAGCTTCATTTTACATAGATATGTGATAAAGTTTACATAATTGAAAATAACATCTAGCTACAGATTTGAAAAAAAAATTTGATAAAATTTATCAATTTATAGTATTCAAATAAACAGTTTATAGAGTTATGGTATAAATTTTACAAAATTCAAAATATTTGGAAGAAGCTAGCATCTAGATGCAGAATTAAAAAAAAAAAAAATCTTTTTTTACCGGTTTTCTTTTGTACTAATAGAAATTGTTTACAACATTATGTGATAAGATTTACATATTTCAAAATAATTTAATTTGAAAAAAATTACCGGTTTACAGAATTCAAAGAAAGAGTTTACAGAGTTTAAAAGTGGTTCAGGTTAATTACTTTTTTGAAAAATCATTACAGATTTTCTATATGCGGTCCCAGTCAAAGGTCTACAAGTGGTCCCCAATAATCTTTCAGTTTAATCGCTTTGATCAGAATCACTGTGACTTCCAGTGATCCCACGAGGGTAAATAGTAACTACAAGAATGGGAGAATATCCGTGAGGATAAATAGTAACTATTCGCGAGGGTAAATAGTAACTATCCGTGAATAGTGTACTTTTTCTATTAGCTAATTCTGTCAGTATACTAACAAAAATGTACCTTTTCTATTAGCTAATTCTGTCAGTATACTGACAAAAATGTACTTTTTATATCCGCGAATTCTGTCGGTATACTTTTTCTATCTGCAGATTCTGTCGGTATACTTTTTCTTTCCGTGAATTCTGTCGGTATACTTTTTCTATTAACGAATTCTGTCGGTATACTAACAAAAATGTACTTTTTTATTAGCGAATAGTATTCTTTTTCTATTAGCGAATTCTATCGGTATACTTTTTCTATCTGAGAATAGTGTATTTCTATTTGCGAATTTTGTCGGTATACTGACAAAAATGTACTTTTTCTATTAGCGACGGTAGTATTTGCGAAGATATACCGACAGAATTCCTCGCGAATAGTATCCCCATTTATTGGTAAAGGCCCGTAAGAACTTCCAAAATTGTATATACTTTTATAATAATCTTTCATGTAATATATATAGCCTTTCCAAACTTAATTATTACAACGAACACATACTCGTCAAATAAAAATATTAAAATTTCGAAGAAGATGTTTGGTAATTTAATGCTAATCTATTGTTTTCGAAACACTGACCATCTCTTGTAGGGTAATTTAATGTAAATCCGTGGTGGTTCTCTGATGTCGGTTCAATTGTTTAATTTGGTTTAAGTCAAACATTTAAATAACATTTTCCTTATCGTTAAAGAAAAAACAAATAAATTTGTGTTCTTGGCAACTGATAGAATCATAAAATGTTACATCTTTGTTCGTAATTGGGAGCGAAGAATCCAATTTTGACTAATCAAATAATGAGAATCAAGGAGAAAAATAATCGGCCAGATGGGTAGTTATGTCGGGTAGAAAAGAATTAAAACACCCATCCTACTGACATCCTCCGCTCTACTTCTACTTACCCTGCCTCTCATTCTTCATTTATAGAGCCCTTCCATTACCTACTCAGCTAAACTACTTCCCCTAGCCTCTTCTTCAAACACTCTGTTTATCCCCGGCAACTCCTCCAGGCCTCCATCTCCTCTCCTTCAGCAGCCTCTGCTTCAAGTTCTTGTTCCCTCTCTCCAGTTATTTTAAGACAAGATGACGACCCCACAATACTATGAGCAGCTATCGGGATCCCCGCCATCCTAGAACGTAACAATGTACTGTCATGCTTTGATGTTGTCACGTGCAACATGGGCATGGACCAGCCCATTGATTAAGAGAGGCCGTCAATCAAAGTTGAACTTAGATGACGTGCCATCATTGACACCAGCTCACAAGGCCGAGCATGTACAAGGGTTGTTTCAATCCAATTGGCTAGAAGGGGCAGTAAGGTCTGACAATCCAGTCAGGAAAATGCTCTTTCGATGGTTTTGGCCACATTTCCTTTTTAATGCTTTGTTGTCATTAGGGAGGATGATACTGACATTTATTGGACCAATCCTAATTGAACGATTTATCAACTGGTTCAAGGGACACAGCTGAGGGATTTCATCTGGTTTTGATCCTATTTGTGAGTAAAAGGTTGGAGGTTCTCCGGTTGCACCAGTACAATTTTCACAGTCAGAAGTTAGAGATGTTGATTAGGAGCTCACTTATTACTGTGCTGTATGATAAGGGGCTAAAATTGTCTTGTGTGTCATGACAGTTGCATGGTGTCGGATTAATTGTCAACTACATGGATGTGATTGCACAACAATTGCAACCAACAATCATGTCGGACAATTGTTGTGCATCTACATCCATGTAGTTGACAATTAATCCGACACCGCGAGGATAAATAGTAACTATCTGCGAATAGTGTACTTATTCTATTAGCGAATTCTGTCGGTATACTGACTAAAATGTACTTTTTTATTAGCGAATTCTGTCGGTATACTTTTTCTATTAGCGAATTCTGTCGGTATACTGACAAAAATGTACTTTTTATTAGTGAATAGTATACATTTGATATCAGCAAATTCTATCGGTATACTTTTTCTATCCGCGAATAGTGTACTTTTTCTATCTGTGAATTTTGTCGGTATACTGACAAAAATGTACTTTTTCTATTGGTGACGGTAGTATCTGCGAGGGTATACCGACAGAATCTCTAGCGAATAGTGCCCCCATTTATTGGTAAAGGCCCGTAAGAACTTCCAAAAGTATATATACTTTTATAATAATCTTTCATGAAATATATATAGCCTTTCCAAACTTAATTATTAAAGAAAATCTTCCAAAAGTATATACACATACTCGTCAAATAAAAATATTAAAATTTTGAAGAAGATATTTTGATAATTTAATGCTAATCTATTGTTTCTGAAACACTGACCATCTCTTGTAGGGTAATTTAATTTAAATCCATGGTTGTTCTCTGATGTCGGTTCAATTGTTTAATTTGATTTATAAGTCAAACATTTAAATAACATTTTCCTTATCGTAAGAAAAACCAATTAAATTTGTGTTCTTGGCAACTAATAGAATCGTAAAATGTTACGATCTCTGCTCGTAATTGGGAGCGACGTACCCAATTTTGACTACTCAAAGAATCGGAATCAAGGAGAAAAATAATCAGTCAGATGGGTAGCTATATCGGGTAGAAAAGAATTAAAACATCCATCCTACCAACAACCTCCGCTCTACTTCTACTTACCTTGCCTCTCATTCTCCATTTATGGAGTCCTTCCATTACCTACTCAGCTGAATTACTTCCCCTAGCTTCTTCTTCAAACACTCTGTTTATCCCCGGCAACTCCTCCAGGCCTCCATCTCCTCTCCTTCAGCAGCCTCTGCTTCAGGTTCCTATTTGTTGGAATTAAGAGCACCACCGACCAAGCTTACTCTACAAATTCAAGAAACTTCTGTCCGAATAATATAATCGGTAGTAAAAATAGGATGTCTAGATGTTTCTGTAAAATTTTATAATCTTTATAAACCGACTTTGGTAAGTCGATATGGAAAAGTTTTAGAAATAAAATGTATAATCTAGAAAGTTCATATAACCGACATTGGACACTATAAATAGGTTAGAGGTCTCTGTATAGAAGTGAATTAAAGAGTGAGGGGTGACTGAAAATAGAAGTCCAATTGTGTACTTCAATCACTTGTACTCTTTTTCAAATAGTAAAAAAAAGAAAGTTAGAAATATACTTCTCTCTCCAATTCCACAATCCAAGTTTAATGTCCAACACTGTTCCCTCTCTCCAGATATTTTAAAGACAAGATGACGACCCCACAATACTATGAGCAGCTACCGAGATCCCCGCAGTCCCAGAACGTAACGATGTATGCTCATGCTTCGATGTTGTCACGTGCCACATGGGCATGGACCAGCCCATTGATTAAGAGAGGTCATCAATCAACGTTGAACTTAGATGACGTGTCATCATTGGCACCAGCTCACAAGGCGAAGCATGTGCAAGGTTTGTTTCAATCCAATTGGCCAGAAGGGGCAGTAAGGTCTGACAATCCAGTCAGGAAAATGCTCTTTCGATGCTTCTGGCCACATTTCTTTTTTAATGCTTTGTTGGCATTAGGGAGGATGATACTGACATTTATTGGACCAATCCTAATTGAACAATTTATCAATTATACTTCAGCAGCTGGTTCAAGGGACACAGCTAAGGGATTTCATCTGATTTTGATCCTATTTGTGAGTCAAACATTGGAGGTTCTCCTGTTGCACCAATACAATTTTCACAGTCATAAGTTAGGCAGGGGCAGACCCAAGCTCAACCAGGGGGGTAGCTGCCCCCCCCCGGATTTTGTGTTTTTAGTGCAAGTCAGGAAGTTTCGATCGACTCTACCCCTCCCTGAAAATTTTTTTGCCCCCCGCTGGATGTTTAATTTGTTGTTCGGGTTAAATTTAGAGTTAAAATGAAAATAAATTTCTTCAATTATGATTAATAATTAGAATTATAGATTAAAATATCAGAAATTACAAGTCAGAGCATTGAAAAGTATAGATTAAAACATTATTTTTTATTAAGTACTTAATTAATTAATGGATTTGAACCCGATTAGCTATTTAAATCCGATTCGATATTTTTTTGCCCCCCCCCCCCGACGAAAATCCTGGATCCGCCCCTGAAGTTAGGGATGTTGATTAGGAGCACACTTATTACTGTGATGTATGATAAAGGGCTAAAATTGTCTTGTGTGTCACGACAGTTGCATGGTGTCCGATTAATTGTCAACTACATGGATGTAGATCCACAACAATTGTCCGACATGATGGTTGGTTGAATTTTGCACAACTAACTTCTTCCAAATATTTTGGATTTTGCAAAACTTTATACCATAACTCTGGAAACTGTTTATTTGAATACTGTAAATTGGTAAATTTTATCAAAAAAAAACATTTAATGTACATCTAGATGTTATTTTCAAATTATTTTGAATTATGTAAACTTTATTACATATTTCTGTAAAATGAAACTTTAAATTATCTAAACCTAAATTGTGATCTTTATTTTTTGTGCTGCATCCATATAATTTCATATTTTGAGTTATGTATACCTTACTCTAAAACTCTGTAGCGTGGTACTGAGTCACTGTACATACCGATTTGATTTACAATTCAATAAACTAAATCAAGTTTTTCATGTCATAATTTGGTAAATTTTGAGATAGTTATTCAAAAGAGACAATGCAATCTCGATGTTTATAGTAATAGAAAATAGGTGGTATCATCATTGTTGTCAGAAAATAACTTTAATTTTTCTAGAGCACTTATCAATTTATAAAAAATAAATTGAAATAAAATCCTCCCGTCAACAAATTATGAATGATATATCTTGGTGATATGATAGCGCCATGCATAAAATACATCTCAACAATTCCGGTAGCAAATGATTCCACGCAAAAGAAAAATGTAATGTAGTTAGATCATAAAAAAGATGCTCCTTTTGAAGTAGTTGATCCATAAATTCTTTCACTGAAATTAATGTGGATTGTGTGTGTGTGTATCTGTATATATACTGAACTGAATGAACTTCAATTGATTCATTACTTTCAAATATGGTTTTCAAAATTCAAATTTAGGAGAGAATAACAGTATTAAAGAGCCTACCCAAATCCTAATATGATATATTGGTGGACAATCAAAGAAGACAAGACTATATATAAAAACATGTGGAGTGCACGATTAGACCAATATCACAAATTATTTTTTTCTTATGAAATGATGGATTCTCTGAAGTTCTTTATAACAAAATAATATTTATCATTTTGATTTATTTGGCAAAGTACTGCATACTTTGGCCGAGTATAGATGTAGTGGAGCAGGTGCCAAGTTAGGAAGCAGAGTAAACTGGGCAAAATCATTAAACTATTAAGTTCCTTAGTCAGGATTACATTGATGGAAACAATTGACGCACGTTATAGTGTATTCTCCAACTGAAACTGCCGGTCAATCTCAGTGTGTGTGTGTGTTAAGATAGCAAATGGTGTTAGGAGCAGAGTGGCCGTATCTTCTGTATTTAAAAAATAAATAAAAAATCGAAAATTAGTTTAATGTTTTCGTTTCTTATATTTAACTATTCATTTTCTTGGAGTAGAACTAGGGTGTTCCTAGGAGTACCAAGTCCTTTGTAGTCTTAACTCTAAAACTTATATGGTCATGTTTGGTTGTGGAGTAAAGTTATTCCGGATTAAATTTCTTACTCCAAGCTAAGATGGATTAAATTTCTTACTCCAAGTTAAGGTGGATTAAAATAATCATATTTAGTTGGAGTTTGATTAGAATTTGGAGTAAGCTAATGAAGAAAGAGAAATTATAAAATGATGTTACTCTAATTGCGGGACTCATAGGTGAAGTAAGTTACTCTACCTAGAAAGGTGAAGTAACTTAATCCGGATTAATTCAAATGCTACTTCATCTTACTCCTTCAAATTTATTCCTCGTTTGACTCCTTAAGGGCCTGTTTGGCTGCAATCCCGCGTGTTACTATTCACGGGGGAAAAAAAAATTCAGTTCAACTGAATTTTTTTTTCCACGTGAATAGTAACCCACTGTTTACTATTCACCCGTTCCTGTGCCCATTTCCGTTCCCGGGCTGCAGCCGAACAGGCCCTAAAGGTGGATTAAAGGTTTTACTCCACGACCAAACATGACCTATCGGATTAACTTCGAACGATGAATCTAAACTGTTGAAATCCTTCAACCTTACGAGTGATGCATCTACATGTGAAAATTTTAAAGTTTCGAATTAATTTAGTATAAAGTCAAGTGGTAAAAATTAGAAGGTTTCTAAATTGATTTTAATACATTCATTTTTTGGAAGACTTTTAACCACTTGACTTTATAATAAATTAGTTCGAAAATTTAAAATTTTCACATGTAGACATATCACTTGTAAGGTAGAAGAATTTCAATAGTTTAGATTCGTTGTTCGAAGTTAATCCAATAAATTTTAGAGTTAAGAGTACAAAGGACTTGGTACTCCTAGGAGCACCCTAGTTCTACTCATTTTCTTGAATTACCCATTTTCAATTTGCTAATATTTCTTTATAAATTCAGCACTGCCAAATTTGTTCAATTTTTTAGATTTATTGTTTCGGTTTAGACTTTCACTCAAATGAATTGTTCTCATGTTGGTTTTGTTCAATAATATTTGTAAAAGTTTGCATGAGATAATCTGCATGGATGCATGAGATTAGTATAATTTGAAATAAAAAACAAACTTAAAAAAATGAGAAAAAGAAAGAAAAAAATAGGAGTGCATTTATCAAGTCCATTTTATTTCTGTTTCAGCTTTCTAATACATTTATATAGTTGGACTAAGCCTCTATTTTTTTTATTAAAAGGAAATAAAAAAAAAGGAGTGCAGAAAGAGGATTTTGGCTCGTTCGTGTTATTCTTTTGTATGATTAGAAAGAGAATTTGTTTGAGAAATTTAGATATATATACTCATCAAAATTTCTTGAATTAGATATTTTCATCAAAATTTCAAAATTAATTATTGTTCCATCTAAATATAACTATAGTATAAATTAATATCCTCATTATTCAATTAAATCAATTAAGTAAACTGATTTATAGTAATAAACAAGATAAAAAGACTATTTCACCCATTTTTTAATTAAAAATATTGATTGAGAAATAAGTGCTTTCTTCCGGCTCCATTTTTTAATCAGTGTTTTTAATTGATTTAGTCAAGTAGTGAGTATATTTATAATATTGCTATATTTAGATGGAAAAATAGTTAATTTTGAAGTTTTAATGAGAAAATATCTAATTAAAGTTATGATGAGCACATATCTAAAAAATTGATCCAAATCTGCTGAAATCTATGATCATGAACAGTAATTCTGAAATTCCTGAAATTCGAAATCCACCCATTGAATTGTTTCGAGATGCGTACACAGAAAAATCAACTATTTTGAGATGCGTGTACAGAAAAAATTGGACTGCTGGATCTCAGATTTTAGAGATTTCAGAATTACTGTTCATAAATTTTGGATTTCACAGATCTGAATCCCTAAAAAGTAGTCTGATTTTACCTGACACAAATCTCAAACTTTCTATAGTTCAAATAGACAATAAAATATTTTTGACTCTACGGGGTTAGGTACCACAGGAATACTCACCCCCTAATTTGGCTTTACTTGGGTGTAATTTTGTACAATGATGATAATGAAGAAGAAGAAATGGACTTGATGCGGACCCCTAATCAAAACGTTATTTGTTTGAATGTAAATCAATTTTTGTTTCTTTGAACTTCAAGTAGCATCAGAGGGTAAACTAAGAATTTACCTCGGTCTTAAATATATTTTTTGTGCACATAATATGTTCTAAAATTGTTCTTCCAGAAGTAATTCTATGAATTCGTAATGATATTTGGAATGCAGATGTGGTTTGAGATTCCAATTCCCTAGACAAAAATACAAATTTCAGTAATAGTAATGCAGATATGGGCTAAATTGGACCACTTTTTCCAGAAAATTTCTCAGTTCAATAAAAAAAATGGTGTTACAAATTGTCTACAAAACTTATGGTTAGTTAAAAAGAACAAAACGCTCACAAAAGATAATCTCATGAAAAGGTGTTAATAGTTATCCCTCTATGTGGGCAATTTGAAACTATTGACCATTTATTTCTCCAATGTTTTATTGATGCTGCTTTGTTGTTATGAATTACCTCTTTTAATAAGTTCATTTTCAACTTCAATTATGTACTAGATTTATGGCTCATTAATGAACAAATATCCCTGATGGATATTACAATCAATTCGAGGTGCAGTGTTATGAAATGTATGGTTAGAAAAAAAAAAATATTTAAGTCTAGAAATAAATACTAATATATTAAACTTTCATTAATGTTGCCTAGTGATGTTGAAGACTTACCATCTCAGGTACAGCAAGATTCAAGAGGAGAGGATCTAGCTCTGGTACCAAGAAATGGGTCTGGACCAGGCTTGAATGATTTCGAGTATTGATCAAATACCAGATTTTGTTTTTGCTGTTTCATGTATTTGTTATTCCATATTGCATGTTAGTAGCTTGGTACCTGAACAGAAATTTGATTTCAATGAAATTCTGTGGGTACTACTCACTTGAGTAAAGAAAATGTCATCGACCAAACCATTTTTTTTCAAAGAAAGTTCTTGAGGAAAACTATTAGGCATGTGAGAGACCGTAATTTTATTTTCCCGCTTGACTGAACAAGATTATAGAATCAAATTATATTCTGAGTATTTTTGTTTAGAATTGATTTGCCGAGTATTTTTCTGTAATTTTTAGTATTTGTCAGAATATTCTATATTGGTTGTTAGTAGCTGCAGCTGAAATTGTTTTCTTACATGTAGTTTTGATGAAATCCAGTAGACATTGTAAATATGGTACCAGTTTGGTACTGCCGTACCAGAGCAGAAATTTTTTATTTCACTATAAATTGGTAGGTAATATTCGGGGTACTGGTAATGCAAACCTCATACCAATACTGGTATACAGTTAACACTTGGTGTTGCTCAATCTTTGCTATGAATTAGATTTTATCACTATTGAAATGCATTTTTTATTTATTTATAAAGATCAATAGCATGTTTCGCTGGTTATGCAGAGACATTGTTGCATGAGTGATGATTGTTCAAGAAGTTCATAACTTAATTTATACATAGTTTTTGTTGTATATGTAAATTAATACTTACATAATATGTACATTTTTTTTTTATTTTGTTATGTACGTTGTAAATTAATAGTATTATATATCATGGTTTGGAAACTCGGCCGAGTCCAAGTCAACTCGGTATCGGACGGGTCCGGTCCGAGTTTCACCAGAGTCTCGCACTCATGTAATGTTTTCAGCAAAACTCGGATGAACAGCGTTTGACTCGACCGAGTCAACAATTTTTTAATTATTTTTAAATGCTTACTCAAAAAAATGAGAATAATGTCCAATAGATATTGAGCATGAAACCATAAGTTCCAAATTCTGATGGTTGATAAGTGCATTGTAAAAATGACAACTGAAAGAAAAGAAACTGATGGAGCTTTTCGCCAATAGAAAATTCATTGTGTCTATTTATAATCACGAACTGGCTGCATTGACAAACAAAAAAAATGCATAAACAATAAAATATTACATAATTGATAAGAAAGTTAATATGTTTAAAGTAGTAATTGAGAATTAATATTACATAACTGACTGCATATGGAGTACAACCAGACTATAATTCAAGTAGTAATCGAGAATTTTGTAGCACATACAATCCATATATTGGATATGAGTATGTTAATAATTCTTCATTTGACACTACATTAATGTCTTTATTTTTTTTGGCTCGATACAACAATATCCCCAATTTTAATACAAGAGGACAATGAGATGATCCAGTCAATTCAACATAGCTTCTAGTAATAAAAAATTTGTTCTATTTGTAATGCTTGAATTGCATTATATAATTAATGGATTATTTGAGTGTAATATTTTATCTTAACTTTTTTTTACTAATTTTTTTCCTATTTTTTGCCTACAAAACAAGCTTCTACAAAAAAAAAATCGAATTTCTAATTCGATTCATCCAATTATGATTTCACAATTAAGAATCAGATTCCGATCCCGATTTCGAGTTTCAGAACCATGTTATGTATATTGTTTTTGTTTCTTTTTTGTATTGTTTTTTCCATATAAAATTTCAATATGATAAGCCATTTGTATTTAGATTTTGCTTATCTGCTATTGAATTTTGACACAACAAATAGAAGCCTATAATATAAACAAATCTTTCTGCAACGATGTACAATTAGCTTTCTCTCTGTTGCTCTGTTTTGTCTTTTATTTTGTTTATTTTTTTACTTGAGATTTAAATTTATTTTTCTGCTTAACCTTCTGCCGAGTCCATTGTATTTCTGTTTCAGCTTTCTAAGACATTTATAAAGTCGGAATGAACCTCTATTTTTTTTATGAAATATAAATAAAATAGGAGTGCAATGTCATAATTAAAACAAATAAAACCATGCTGTGACCTGAAATTCTGAAAATTAATAGTTATTTAAGTGCAATGCAAGTTACTAAATTGCATTCATAATGCACATGTCAACCTGAATCTTCACATAATTATACAAAACCAAAACAATGAGAAAATAGCATCATTCAACAAACGCAAACCACGCTTGGCTTCACAGCAAAACAAACACAATTCAAGGTATATTTAAATTATTTATTTAGGTATTCTATCAAAAACCAAACCTCAACTGAGAGACGGCAGAACCCAAGAGGGTGGTGAAACAGCATGATGCGAAGCAGCAGCACGAAACTTGCTCAAAGCACCCTCGAGACGTGTCCCTATTATATTCCCCATATCAAAATAGAGATGATATATGTCATTAATGAATTTCTCAAACCAACATTGGTCTTCGACCGTGCTGAATAGATGCAATTTCGCTTCAGCAAACTGTTATCTCAGACTTTGACTGAAAAGCAATGAAGATTGTCAATAAACAATGCATGGTCCCCAATGTCATTGACCTCAATCCAGTCCACCAATTCATCATTGAGATTGGCATGTCGAACCTTGTAATACTGCAAATCGCTATCAGGAAAGAGATACATCCAGGTGGATTTAACCAAAAGCAACAATTCTCCAGATGATCCGAATAAGTATGCCTCACAGGAGAATTCCAATCAGAAGTGTCGATCAAAGTGATCTGTTCAAGCGTCTCGCCAGTCGCCATCCAAGACAACAATCTCGCATCTGTGCACTTGAAGAACATAAATCTACCTTCATAAAAGTGATGCTACTGCCCATGCGACGCTGCTGAGATTCAACCAAGGACCAGGCCACCTCACTCAACCAGTAGTAAAACACACGTGGTCTTATGGTGAGGGGATACTCACTCGTCCTTAACTGAGAGACGGCAGAGCCCAAGAGGGTGGTAATTCTGCACCACGCAAAGAAGCAGCACGGAACTTGCTCAAAGCACCCTTGAGAAATTCCCCTTTTCTATTTCCCAGATCAAAAATAGAGATGCTATATTTCGTTAATGAATTTCTCGAATCACCACTGGTGTCCGACCGTGCTGAATAGATGCAATTTTGCCTCAGCAAGCTGTTATCTCCGACTTTGACTGAGAAGCAATGAAGATTGTCAACAAACAAAGCACGGTCCCCAATATCATCGACCTCAGTCCACTCCACCAATTCATCATTCAGATTGGCACGTCGAACCTTGTACTTCCAATATCTATCAGGATTAATATACATCCAGATAGATTTAACCAAAAGCAACAATTCCCCGGATGATACGAGTAAATGCGCCTCAACATGAGAATTCAAATAAGGAATCACAGTGACCTGAGCAAGCGTTTCACCATCCAAGACAACAATCTCGTGAGTGTAAGCATGAAGAATGTAAAATCTACCTTCATAGAAAGTGATGCTATTTGCCAAGCCATGCTGTTGAGACTCGATCGAGGTCCAAGCCGCTTCACCCAACCGGCAGTAATATAGGTGCGATGTTGTGCTCCTGCCGCAATTGACCACAATCACCGAGTCAGAACGGTCCCAAATGAGGGTATCCGTCATCGCATTGGACAATGACGAACATGGATCAGGAGAGGGAAGCCCAATCGAAGCACCAGTGAAGGGATTAATTAAAGAGAAGGTAACGCTACAGTTTTGGCCTCTTACAGAGAGGAACCAACCGGAGGAAGATCCGAAGAGGTTAGAGTTGTCAGCGATTATGGGGAGAGGGTTGGAGTAGATGCGATCTTCGGAAAGGGAATAAAAATGGGTAGAGGAGGTGGAAGGAAGGGCTAACCAGGGAAGTTGCGGAGGCAGGCGGAGGGAATGGGAGTGCAAGGAAGACCGCCAATGGGAGCAGACGGAGCGTAATCGGAGACGGTCGGTGAACTCTGTTAAATTTCCGGCGATTGTGATTACCAGTTCGGATGGCAGATCTGACCAGCCCATTTGTTTGTTAATCTGATTCTAATTTTTAATCGGCGGAGCACCGGATGTTGGCGGAATAAGGGAATCGTATCCTCTGCCGAAGGAATTTAGGAAGGAAATTAGGAATTTGTTGGTCTCTTCATCTCTTGTCTGATTCCCAGGTTCTCAACTTCTGATCCGGTTTCAGATTGAATTGAAATGAGAATGGTTTTTAAGAAAATTAAATGATTATGGTATAGATACGATTACGATATTAGTATTTTTATATCCGATTCAAATTTTGTCCAAACCCAAGGTAGTATATTTGGCTGGAAAAAAAGTTTTAGAACTGCCGGTTATTTTAAGGTCAAAATTTGATTTCTTTTTATAACTTTGTAATTTATGTGAAAGTTTTAAAAAATGATAAATAGAGTATGATTTTAATTTACCTATTCAACTAAAATAAGAATTCGACACGATCACATCTGAGATAATTTTAATAGAATTCGTATTTATTAATTAAGGTCAACGTATAAAGTATGAAAATTATATATGCTGGAAATGAATACTGTAATATCTAAAATTAAATCAAAAGTAACGCATTGTTTTATAACTTTTTTTATTTAACTTTTGTACTAATTAAGGCATTTAAGAGTAGGAGATAATAGAAGGGTAAAGGTATTTAGAGAATAGAAATTATCTTTAAAAAATGGAAAAGTAAACTATTTTCCTGACATGGCGGAGTTAATTTTCTAATTTTGTCCCGAACCAATAATAACAGGTAATTTTAGAATTTCATAAATTCCATTTCACAATTTGTTAACGATATGTGTGCAATTTTTCAACATTTAGATATTATATTTTTTATTCAAGCAGATCGGGAATAATCGGAAATAATCAGGAATAGGGTACCGTCAAGCGATTAATCGAAAATAATGTAATTTTAGAATTTTCATACATTCCATTTCACAATTTGTTAACGATGTGTGTGCAAATTTTCAACATTTAGATGTTATATTTTTTATTTCAAGCAGATCGGGAATAATCGGGAATAGGGTACCGTCAAGCGATTAATCGAAAATAATCGGCCGATTTGTTAAAAAAATCCGTGACAGTTTGATCACCGCCAACAACTAGTCAACCGATTAAAATGATGTTCCAATGATATGTTTTGTGTGACCGGAGTCAGAATATGATACATACAGCTCTTGCTCAAGTAAAAAAAAGGGGAGAATACTATTTTATCTTCTTTTGCATAAAATGCATTGATTCATGATGCATTTTTAGATCCGAGTATTGATGCATCTTTTTCAATTATAACTTGTACATTTTTAATTATGTTCTAATTTGGTCAATCTTTTTTAATGTAGAAGTAACGTTTGCACTTTTAGTAATCGTTGTGAAGATGAGAGAACAGAAAGAAATACCAGAAAATTACAAGGATAAGTTTAACAATATTTTGCTCAATGAAAAATATTGTTCATAATTAAAGCTCAAATAAATTCTGAAGTAATTTATAGGAGCATATATATGGGAGGATGGTATTGCTCGAAACCATCTAATAGAAGACTGATATTTTTCTAAAACATGCTATATTTATTTATTTATTTATTGAATGATAAAGGGGGTAATTTATAAATATAAAATGTATTTTAATATAAAAGACATAAAAATAGCTAAATATGTTACTTTTTGAAGTTTAGAAGGGTAAATATGATATTATTAATTTTAGAGTGGAAAATACGTATTCCAAATTTTTATTAGTTTTTGGGAGCATATATATGGAGGATGGTCTTGCTCGAAACCATCTAATAGAAGACTTATATTTTTCTAAAACATGCTATATTTATTTATTTATTTATTGAATGATAAAAGGGGTAATTTATAAATGTAAAATGTATTTTAATATAAAAGACATAAAAATGAATAAATATATTAGTTTTTGAAGTTTAGAAGGGTAAATATGATATTATTAATTTTAGAGTGGAAAATACGTATTCCAAATTTTTGTTAGTTTTTGGGAGCATATATATGGAGGATGGTCTTACTCGAAACCATCTAATAGAAGACTTATATTTTTCTAAAACATGCTATTTATTTATTTATTGAATGATAAAATGGGTAATTTATAAATGTGAAATGTATTTTAATATAAAAGACATTAAAATAGGTAAATTTGTTAGTTTTTGAAGTTTAGAAGGGTAAATATGATATTATGAATTTTAGAGTGAGAAATGCGTATTCCAAATTTTTGAGTGGTATATGTGAAATCCCCCCTAAAAAATAGTTTGTTCTCTCCGTTGTTTTTTCTGTGTATGTTTCAAATGTTTTCTGTAGCTTTTTTTATTTTTTGAAAATCTTTGCAGAAGCTGCGAAGTCGTGAGGGGAATCGAACTCTCGACTTTTGGGTAACCAACAATCCTAGGACTTTTTCTCATAGCCAACTGTGCTACTGTAGCTTTTATGTCGTTAATTGGATTTGATATGGCAATTGAAATGAGTTGTTTTTTCAGTAATAGAAAATAGGCAGCATCGACATATCATTTTTAGTAGAAAATAAGTCCAAAATTTTAAAGAGCACTAATCATTTTTTTTTTAAAATAAATTGAATTAAAGTGCCCCACAGCAAATTATGGATGATTTGAGACTTAAAATGTGCCGGATTGATATCTTATGGTGATATTATAGTGGCATGCAAAAATTACATCTCCACAATTTTGGTAGCAAATTGATTACACCCAAAAACATTGTAATGTAGTTGGGTCATAAAAAATGTTTTTTAAAGTAATTTTATAAATTCTTTACTCAAATGGAGTACAAATGCATACTAAACTTGGTGAAGTTTTGATTGATTCATTACAATGTAATTTTCAAATCAAAGTTTATGAGAGATAATAGTATTTGTTTTTTAATAAAAAAAAAAAACAGAGAGAGATAACAGTATTTGAAAAGTAATTAAGTACTTAGTTTTGCTTGCTCAAATTTTAGTATGAGATATTGGCGGACAATCAAAGAAAAAGATGATAATCAAAATACGTATAATTTATCAAACAGTTATATTTTGTGCAACAATACCTACAATACTTTAAGAAGGTGTTCGTTGTACCATATGAGCTGAATAAATTTTGAGGTGTTCGTATTACTTGAGGCCGTAGGGGTGATTAATGAGAGTTTGAGTGAGTTGGGGCATGTTTGTGTTCAGTTCATTAGCTTAAATGAGCGAGTCGATTCGAGTTAAGAAGACAATACTGAGTTGACAGTCAAGGGCGGAACCATACTTTCTGACTACGAGGGTCAAATATAAATGGAGGTTAATTATATAAAATTTTCTTGTTGTAAATGGAAGTCAATATTACAATACCTGTAGCATTTTACTCTAAACTATATAGAAATTTGTATATAATTACAAAAAAAAATTGAAAATAAATGGAGGTCAATTGACCCTCATTCTCTTTGAATAGCTCTGGCCCTGTTGATAGCTGTGCTCGTGCATGGTTCGTTAAATGTTCGAGTTTATTCATGCTCATTAAGCAACTCGTGAAGAAATCAAGTTTGTAGACAATTTGAATTTTATTTTGAGTTTTTTGTTTCAGATATATCATTTAAAAAACTAATTAACATTGATAGAATTCAACAAATTGTCATGATCCAACCTGCTTAAACAATACATAATTTAACAAAATATATTGTACATAAGCAAATTTAACAAAATCAAACAACCATCTTCTTGTTGACTCTCAAAGCTCTACATGTCACATGCTCACAGCTATCTTCTTGTCACAGACCTACAAAGTTGGATTTCAGTTTGGGTTCGATCCGGTTGAAATTGAATGTGACATAATTTTATGTAACTCAGTTCATAATGAACGAGTAATGAGGGAGTTATGGAATACTCATGTTCATTTCATTAAGTTAACGAGCTAATTAATAATGAACGAGTTATTAATGAATTTTTAACGAGCAAGTTACAAATGAGTCTAGATATAAGCGATTTACTCACCAAGAGGGTGTAATATTTCACCAAATTACTGATCAACACATTGGAATAAGATTTGGTTCAAATGGCTTTGGACCGGACACCGTCCAAAGCCTCTAAAAATCGTACGATTAAAGTCGGAACAGTCGATCTGAACCGCTCAACATGATTTCCATATTAAAATGTGCTCATATATCAAATTTTATATTTTTTAGATACGTACAACATCACTGTTTCTGAACGGTTCAAAATCAGTGATTTTGTACGTATCTAAAAAAAATAATAAAAAATTTCCAAAAAATATAAAATTTGGTCTCTGAGCGCATTTTAATATGAAAATCATATTGAGCGGTTCGGATTGACTGTTCCGACTTTAATTGTATGATTTTTAGAGACTTTGAACGGTGTCCGGGCCAAAACCATTTGGACCAAACCTTATCCCCAACACATTTTGAGGTAAGTGGACATTGTGCAAAAAGTTTAAAAATGAAGGCATTAAATAGGTTTTGGGCTAATTGAGGCTTTGTTATATGGGCTGGATAAATTTGGTGCTTCTGTAGTCAATTCAGGATAATAAATAACACTATTCAATTCTGTAATTAATTCCATATACTCATATCCAAATTCAAAAACGAACCACATTTATATTTCTCTGTGTATAAAACTTTAGACCCAATTTCAATGTTTACAACTTGTATGAAAAACAGGAAGCTGTCAACATCAGTTTCGTAGCTAAATAACATGTGGTTGAATATGGTTCATTCCACGAAATAAACAGGAAATTTGATAGTTAATAATATAAACATGGCATTATAAAAATATCTAACATACAAATAAAAGGAGAGAACAAACTAAGACCTGACTGACCTACACTCCTGATTTTCTTTTCTTACAACAACAGATCTCTCTCTTCTGACAAATAAAATGATACCGAGAAAGAGAGATACCAGAGATGCATGCATCTTCTGAACAAATCTAACATAATACACAAACGGATTTAATTTCAAATATTGCTTTACACAAAGCAATCAATTAGTGATGGATCCAAATCCTATCAACTTAAAATCAGTTAAAACATCCTTTGCGCATAGCAAAATTTGGGTTGTGACAGTATCAGAACAGAATCATGAACCAGTACTGATCAATCGAATCGGCGGCACCGCCATGCCGACACTGAGAAGAGGGCCCGGTCCTGCCAACAAACAAAGAAACAACCTTTCTCTTCTCTCACTCTGTACCCGTCACAATTCAAACCTTGAAGCATTCTCCTCACATGCAATAACCCGTAATAACCCATCGGCACACGGCCAAAACCAGCCGCCTCCATTCGCTTCCCCCAGCTCTCGACCCGCTCATGCCTCTCCTTTCTCTCTGCACCTTCACATGCTATCATGTTTTTTATTTCCTCTCCAAGCAGCACTCTCTCCACCCGTGCTCTCTCGACCGAGTTTCTTGGTGCCGTCAATTCAAGACAGTCAAACACAGCAGCATAGTAATTCAATGCCTCAACAAATCGTTCAGTTAGTACCGGTGAGTTATGGTTTGATTCTTGTTCGGTAACCACCATGATTTTGGGAGCTAAATTCCAGAGTGCATTCAGGAAATCCTCGATCTGACAATTTGAATTGCCTAACAAGAGATGGAGAGAGAGAACCGAGCTAACGGCCAATGCCTCGCCGGTTTTCACCTTCAATTTCTCTACATCTAGCGAGTTCATGTCGGTTAGTATGGCATTGAACTGAAAAGGTACATCAAGCCTCTCTGCTTCTTTGGTTAGACAAACTGATATCTGGTTGGTTACCTCCTTGGATTCGCTAACCGCAGTTAATCTCAGGTGTGGCGGGCCCTCTGGCCGTGCTGCGAGAAGTTGTAACAGCTCAATCCACTGTGTCGGGTCTGATGCACCTAAGTCTATCACATGCACCAATTTCTCCCCTTCCATTGCCTCGACTATGGCCTGATTCGACGCTGCGAAAGCCAACCTAAGAAATGGGCACAGGTTGACGAAATCATGCCTAGCTGCCGCAATAGCAGATGCTGAGGCAGAACAGTTCAAACCGACGAGTGTTTGGTAAAGACCAGGAAATTGCCGTAGTGACCGGCGTGCCAAGGCAACTGAGAAGGCAGCAGAGAGGCGCTGCATGGCATCGCCATCCGGTGAAGAGAGAAGCGAAATGTGCTGCAACAGAGTGCTTACATGGTCAAGGCGGCCAGCGGAGACATGGTTGGCACAGTTTAGAAGGAAATGAATGAGGTAGAGGCCCCGTTCATCGGAGCGAAGGTTTTGGAGATAGGCCGAGGGGAGAGGTGGGGCAGGAGGAGGAGCGGCAGAGGCGGGAGGAGGCGAAAGCGGCATTTGAGAGAAGGATTGCAGAGGAGAGGAAGAGGTTGTAGAGGTTGAGGAGCCATTCTCATCTTGGGTCATGGTGCCAGTGCTTTGTTTCTTGTTTTGTGAAAGAGAGAGCGAAAAGAAGAGAGAATGAGAAGTTATATGGAAGGAGTGTTTCTTCTCAGTCAGACTTTTAGAGAGTTAGACAGAACTCAGAACAGGATCTCTGTAGATTTCTGAGAAGAGGTTTTGATTTCGGACTTCTAAGATAAGGAAAACAGAGATTGGTATATAGTATGAATAGAGGAAGAAAGAAAAACAAGGAATTCTTTAGTTTTTAAATGTGGTTGGATGGTATTACCGTATTATGTGAATGGAATGGATACAGGTACAGAGAGAAAAGAAAGAGAGAGAGAGAGAGAGAGAGAGAAACACAGCAAGAAGTCGCAGGAGAAAAACAGAGAGGAGAGAAAAGAGGAGGTAGTATTTTGGGGATGCGAGGGGAAAAGGACAAGGGACTTCGCTTTTGTCTCCATCGCTGTGGCCTCTTGTTTTGTAGCATTGAACGAATATGGAATTTGTGTGGAGGAGAGCCTCTCTTTCTATTCCTCCTTAAATTATCTTACTTCTCATTTTTCTTTGTTTTACTCTTCAAAGTTTCAAATCTGACATTTATTCTCAGAGAAGGTGATGTACCTGGAAAGTGATTTTTTTTTAAATAACTTAATATTAAATTTACTTGGAATTTCTTTTCTCTTCTTCAGTACAATATTTATTTGAAATTTACGGGAGATTATTAGTAAAAAAATAAATTATTTTAAATATCTCAAAAAATATATAAATTGTCCTTCAAATCCATCAAAACATCAGCTGGAGTTGTTTATGTTGTCAGTTTGTTTTATATATATTTTTTTAAATATTTGTATTTTTATTGACAAAAAAACGTTTCTACAAATTGTTTTTAAGTTAATGACCGATGGTTTTATATGCATTCATCGTTCAAACAAAATTAATTTTCGTTTCAAAAATATTAGGAGAGCACCGATATAATAATTTCATATATATATATAGAGAGAGAGAGAGAGAGAGAGTAAGGCTACCTGCATTGTGAATTAAAGTGGGTGTTTTAATTCGCACTCATATCGTTATTTTCAAAGTTCAAATAGCCGATCCAAACCGCTCAACGTGTTCTCCATATTGAAATGTGCTTGGAGACCAAATTTTACATTTTTTTTGAATTTTTTTACTATTTATTAAGTCACTTTAAAAATCGTTGATCCAACGGTTTCACTGTTTGGTTGAGCCACCGTTGGATCAATGATTTTCAGAGTGGCTTAATAAATAGTAAAAAAATTCCAAAAAATGTAAAATTTGGTCTTCAAGCACATTTCAATATGGAGAACATGTTAAGCGGTTCAGATCGGCTATTTGAACTTTGGAAATAGCGATATGAGCACAAATTAAAACACCCACTTTAATTCACAATGCACGGTAGCCTTACTCTATATATAGAGAGAGAGAGAGAGAGAGTAGAACTAGGGTGCTCCTAAGTTCACCAAATTTCTTGTGAACTTGACTCTAAAATATATCGAATCTACTTTAAACGATGAATCCAAACCGTTGAAATCCTTCTACCTAACGATTGATGTGTCTACATGTGAAAATTTTAAAGTTTCGAGTTAATTTAATATAGAGTCAAGTGGTCAAAGGAGTCCAAAAAATGAATGTATTAAAATTAATTTATAAACCTTAAACTTTTGATCACTTGACTCTATATTAAATTAACTCGAAACTTTAAAATTTTCACATGTAGACGCATCACTCATTAGGTAGAAGAGTTTCACGGTTTGGATTCATCGTTTAAAGTAAATTCGATATATTTTAGAATCAAGTTCACAAGAGGTTGGGTAAACTTAGGAGCACCCTAGTTCTACTCTATATATATATATATTGGTCTTAAGATCAAAAAAGAACTTTAATTCAAACATATTTTTTGTTATCCTAGCATTAATCCTCCTTTTCATACCTACTTTAGCTCTAATTCAAATACATTAAGGTGCCAAATGGAAGTATTTGAAGTGCTTTAAAATAATCTCTTATCATTTTGTGGCCTAAATCAAAAAAATTTGCTAGTCAACATGATAACTTACCGTTAAACTGTTCTTTTTTTTTTTAGAAGTAACCCAAAATTGGTCACTAGTTTTTATTCCTTTTCAAACCAAAAAAAAACAGTTATACAAAAATTGATGTGATGAAAGAAAAAAAAATATTTAGTGCATATGATGTGATAAAATAAAACAAAAAAAAATTGTCGCAAGAAATGAAAACACTATCTAACATAAACATCAACATCTTGTTACATAAGCTAACCTCCAATATATTAACATCAGATAACAGTTTTCACACAACACATGACTAGTAAAATCTTAGTATGAAAATTGAAAACATGAAGACAGAATAAAGCAAAGTATTCCACAAATCATTCCAACTAGATATTCCAGAATCTGTCAGCTACATTAGCACATAAGACCTTAAGAATTCTCTAATTCACTTGCATCAATGTCCCCCAAATGAAAAATATTTAGTGCAGAATTATAAATAACTGTGCAAAACTAACCATTCGTAGTCGGTAGTCTTGAAAATCTCTTGTATTTTCAGAATTATAAATTAACATTTGTTAGTTGGTACTTATAAAAAAAATATTATTATTTTCAATTTTACAAAAATCAACAAAATTATACTTAAACTAAATATGTGCATTCAACGTTGGTGACTGAAAGCACGCATTCGGTTCAACAAAGTACAAAGCGAAAAAAAGCAAGTTTGAATGTATATATTCATGTAAATTTTTGAATGCATGATGTTGTGCGTCAAATGTTCTTATCCTGAGTACATGCATTTAGATTTGTGTTCAGTCCGTACTATGTAATTTTTGTCTTCACATGTCAACTATAGTGATGTTAAATGTCTGAGAGCGAAAATAAATATATTATTTTTTTAACTTAAATAAATAAGTTCCATTATATTTAGAAATAACCTCAATGCAATATTATTTTAATTGTCTAACTATTAAATAATATTTTACTAACAAAAAAGTTAAAATTGTTAAAGTGACTTAGTTTCCGCATTGTTAACTTCTGTTATTTTAAGAATTATCTTTTGGTCTAGTAGCTAAGGCATATGGTCTCTATGAGAGGTCATGAGTTCAAAACTCAGATGAGAAAAATTATTTATTGTAATAACAGAAATATTAAATAGTTAGGTGGCTTGAACTTTAACTTTTACTAAAAAAAAAAAAAATTGCTATTTGAAGAAAAACAAAACATATTGACTCCCGGTATTTTTTTCCATAACCAAAAAATAAATAAAAATAATATTAATAACTTATTTTTAAAAAAAAAATTTAGCCATAACCAAACCGCCCAAACGTGGGGCGGTCTACTGTGCTGACCAAACCGCCCCCCCGTGGGGCGGTCTGTTATTTTTTTTTTTTGTATTTTGTGTATAAAATGATTATTTTCTCTCTCCGAAGTCACAATAATCCACTCACTCTTCTTCCAAACTGACTTCTGCTCTCAAACAGTACTACGAGGCGATTTTTTAGGCGATTCTGAGGCGATTGCGATCAACAGTGCGCTCAACAGTGACCGAAGTTTTTTTAAATGTTAAAAATTTCATAAATAAACAAAAAACTAATATTTAACGACGAATTTCTTTTGTAATGTCAGAAAAAGCTCAAAAATGTTCATTGCAATGTACATGGGTGGAAAAATCACGAAATGAGAGTTCGGATGCCAATACTCGAAAGATGCGACTTACGGCTTCCAAGTGAATGCCAATACTTCAATTTATGAAGTAAAGGAAGTAATAATGCAACAAACTGGTTGGGACCGTGTCCAATTTACCGTACAAATCAGTACTCGAATTAACAACCAATCGCCCGGTGCCAAACCTTACTATGTAAAATATCCTATAACAGAGCAGGATATATGGAAAGCTATGTACGGATTTTTTGAGTCCAATTTAATCCCGGTAATGGACCTATTTTGCAAAAAAGTTTCGATTCAACCAGTTGGTGCCTGGATAGAACCTTCTACCCAAAACAACCTGGATACTGGGGCTGGACCTTCTACCCTGAACAACCTGGATACTGGGGCTAGACTTTCTACCCAGAACAATCTGCATTATGATCACAACCAGGATGTGACCTCACCCCCTCATGAGCCTATGAGACGAGATAGGTATTTGCAAGTACCTGAGTATAGTGTTGCACCCCGTGCATTGCATAGGTAATAAACGAAGCAAACGAAAGAGAGAATGCTAGAGTGGTTGCCGATGCGGGACCTTCTGGAAGCAGGCGACCCAGTCAGGGAAGCCACTCAAGGAGTAGTCAGGGCTCTACAACTGCTAGTGTCGCGCCGTCATCCACTTCCAGAATCCTAAAAAGTAGACTTGGTCTATTCGGACGCAGGAAGAGTTAATTCAACAAATATTGTATTTATATTTGTAACTTATTCGATTAACTTATGTTGTGAACCATTTTCCTTAGATGAATTTTAACTATTCGATCCGATTACAAAACCTGATAATTATTACACACTGATACATTAGAATTACTAAATAATTATTACAGACCTTCCAATAATACTACTTCTGAGAACGAGTACCGAAGGTACAAGGAACAAAATCATCGTCTAAGTCTAGTTCAGTCGCAGCAGACGAAGAGACAGTCTTACCAGCATTTTTCTTTCTTTTGATATCGCCGATACGAGTCGTAGTAGACGAAGATATCGTCTTACCAGTATTTTTCTTTGTAGGTAACGGGTTTGGTTTTTTGTAAAGGCTTTCCTCAAAATCATCATCGTCATTAACTGGTGTGTTTTTGCTCATCACCATCTTACCAGTATTTTTCAGTTTTCCACCACTGGACGATTGATTTGGTGTGTTTTTGCTCATCGTTTTCACCTAAAAAACAAACATTATAAACACATATAAAATAATAAGGTTTCAAATTTGGAGGATGGATGAAACAATTTCTAATATTTTTTGTTTATTTCTGAAATTTCCGACATGTTTCTAAAAATTAATTTTAAAAAAATATACCTCGGTCACTGTTGATCGCAATCGCCTAAAAAATCGCCTCGTAGCACTGTTTGAGAGCAGAAGTCAATTTGGAAGAAGAGTGAGTGGACTATTGTGACTTCGGAAAGAGAAAATAATCATTTTATACACAAAATACAAAAAAAAAAAATAACAGACTGCCCCACGGGGGGGGCGGTTTGGTCGGCAGAGTAGACCGCCCCACGTTTGGGCAGTTTGGTTATGGATAATTTTTTTAAAAAAAATAGGTTATTAGTATTATTTTTATTTATTTTTTGGTTATGGAAAAAAATGCCGGTATTGACTCAGACAGAAAACAAATGTAAATTGGGGGCCAACGCAAAAATTGCTTCCTTTAGACTATTACCTGCTGTCAAACCTGGGCATTAACATGTTGACAAAAGATTTTGTCTGGACTCGAAGGATTGGAGAATAAGTCGTGGCCTCGTTATTCCTTATCCTTAGAAACGGACAAAAGGGACCTAACAAATACAAACAAATAGAAAAACAAAACCACCATCCTCTTTATTTATTATTATTTTTTTCTCTCATGATTTTTGTTTTCTTTTGAATTTGTAAACTTCGTTGGGAACGCGAGAGAAAGAGAGGAAAGGACGGATAGAAAAAGGGCCAAAACCACCAATTGTTGTCGTGTAGCGAGCGGCGTGGCCTCGCTCCTGTTGTTCTTATCCTTGGATTAAAAGACAAACAGACAAGGAGGTTTTGCTAGAGGACGCTACCTGTGGGAGCGGGTTTGGTTTATGACTTGGGGTTTAGTTAGTCTCCTTTTGGCCATACTGATTTTTTGTGGCCTAGGAAGTACCCACACTTATGGAGTCGTATCCTGGCTTGAATATTTTAAAAAAAATATATGTTTCTGTAATTTTTTTAAGAGTGAGTAGTTGATCCGTAATACGGGTCAATATTTCTGTTTTTTAAATCTTAATAGTCAATTCGAACCGTTCAACATGATTCTCATATGAATACTTACTTGCAGACCGAATTTTGTATTTTTGAGAATTTTTTACTATTTTTTAAGATAGGTAGAAAATCACTTGATCTGAAAATTCTAGACCATCCAAAAACAGTGATTTCTGCATATCTTAAAAAATAGTAAAAAAATTCTAAAAAATATAAAATTCGGTATGCAAGTACATATTCATATGAAAATTATTTTTAACAGTTCAAATCGACCATTAGAATTTTAAAAATAAAAATATTAACCTGTATTACGAACTAAATCGTGATATACATAGTACCATAGACTCGCTCTTTTTTAAATATTAAAGATAGTTTTACATGAGAAGGTTATCAAACTACTGGTGCCAAAGCTCATGGCACTGGAGAAAATTTGATTCTATTTATATCTTCTTCTTCTTTCAAAATATGATTATATTCATATGCAAAATATGTTTTATTTATGTGGCTTTTTTTGGCTTAAGTACTCATAGTAAATCGTGTTTGGAAACATTGTGGAGTAAAATTAATACTGATTGCATATTTTATATCTTGTTTGATAGTTGAATAACTTAAATTAATTCAGTATGATGTTGAAAAATGAATTCATGCCTATGATAAGTGGAATAAGTTAATACATCTAAATAGACGGAATATATTACTTCGGATTAACTCACCTCTTACTTCATCTTACTTTTTATATTTACTTTTTATTTGACTACTTAAGTATAAAATAAGAAATTTATTCCACCTCTTACTTCACATTAAACATAATCACATAGTATTAGAGATCATTTGCTCCTAGCTTAATTATTTTTTAAATATGATTGTTTTTTTTTTCATAAAGTGAGGATTACCGTTAATATATAATTTTACATGAGAAGAGGTATCAAGCTATTGGCACCAAAGCTCATGATGCAGAAGAAAACACTATTTATGTATTTTTGTTTTCAAAATATGATTCTATTCATGTGCAAAAAAAAATATTGAGCGGTTCAGATTGTCTATTTGAACTTTTTTCATAATAAAATAAAAATATATTTCATATTCAAAATAACCATTAAATTTTTTTCTCACAAAAAATTGTGCCATGCTATCAATCATCCTGAATCTGCTTCTTCTAAGTACTGAACATTATGTCTTGTGTTGGATAATATTTCTCAAAAGAGAATCAAGTGAAGTGCATTTACACAACACGGTTGTTTAAACTAATTCAACTTAGATATATGTTAGCATTTTGTGTGTAAAACATAAAAGTGAATTATGTTAGATTGATTGTGGTTTTTGTATAAAAGTGACATCTGTTGATCATATTCAAGAGTTTTGCGTCATTCAGAATGTTGTTACGTTGAAACTTTAAATTATTTTGAGATTACAATAATTTGATTTTTTTTTTTTTTTATCATAATGGTCTGAGAGTCGAGTCAATAAAACTTGGAGACTTAGGCCCTGTTCGGTCATTTTATTATTCAGGCAGACTGAATTTTTTTTTCCACGTGAACAGTAAAATTTAGTTCAAATTCTATATCCACTACATACATCTAATAAATTGGATTTGAGTTTTTTTAGTAAAGTTACAAGAATTGAATTATTTATAGTCGTAGTATATAATTATTTATAGTAATATGTTTATGATTCGAAAATAATTGGATAAGCTATATATAATTTTCATTATTTCGATATATTATATGTATAATTTGTGGATAGTGTGTTCTGTGTTGTTAATAATATTATAATATATAAAATAAATATGCTTACAAAATAAATAAATAGTCCGTAATTTTCAAATCAATTATTTAAATATGGAGCACACATTGTGCTGCTTATATGATTCGTTAAATTTTAAATATATCAAAGGCGGATCTAGAAATAAATAATACAGATATAATCCAGACATTATTTATAGATCTCCTTACCAGTACATTGATTTTTCGGACTTAGTTCTAGAAAGTGAAATATTTTGAAAAAAAAAATTGAAATTTTAAAATACGATAAAATTATTTTTTAATTTATATATATTGAAAGAAGAGGGCTCAAATGCCCCATTGCTTCATGTTCCAATTGTATCCCAATATCTTTATCTTCAATTTCAAAGTTCAAACAGACGATCTGAACCGCTCAACATGATATTCAGTTTAAAATATGACCGGAGACCAAATTTTATATTTTTTGAAAAAAAAAATTAACTATTTTTTAAAATATGTACAAAATCACTGTTTTTCAAGAAATTATGGACCATCTAAAAATAATGATTTTGTACTTATCTTAAAATATAGTAAAATAATTCCAAAAAATACAAAATTTGGTCTCCAATCATATTTTAACGTGAATATCACCGAAATTTTTATAAATATACAAAATCAATAATTAATTTAACAATCTATACATTTTTCGAGCGGAATTTTAAAACTATCCTTACCGATCACATATTAATCAGTTTTAGACCACATAACCGATCACATAATAATCGGTTTTAAAACCGCTGACATAAAAACCCAACCCAGAATCAATTACTCTGTCATCGGTTTCAACCCCTGGAACCGATGACAGAGTCAGCGGTTTTGAGAATGGCCTATATATACCTCCATCCCTTTCATCCCCCCCCCTCCTTAGAGAGCCTTTCCCTCCAGATTCAGGTATTTTTTATATATATTTTTTCTTAATTTTAGATAAATTAGAAGATGTAAAAATAATTTTAGATAATTAGAAAATGCCTAAATAATTTTAGATAATTAGAAAATGTCAAAATAATTTTAGATAATTAGAAAATGCCAAAATAATTTTAGATAAATTATAAAATACCAAAATAATTTAAGATAAATTAGAAAATGTCAAAATAATTTTAGATAATTAGAAAATGCCAAAATAATTTTAGAAAAAATAGAAAATGTCAAAATAATTTTAGTTAAATTAGAAAATACCAAAATAAATTAGGTATATTCTAGAATGGTTCTTGATATTATCGAAAACTTTAAAATTATTTTGAATGGTTTAGAATGGTTTTTAGAATTAGTTAGAAAATACCGAAACAATTTAGAAAATCACCAAAATAAGAAATATTATCAAATTCCAAAATTGTTTTAGAAACAATACCAAAATTTCGGCCAAAATTGTGTAGAAAATTCCAAAATAGTTGATAATGCTTAAGAAAATTCCCAAATGGTTTAGAATTAGTTAGAAAATATCAAAACAGTTTAGAATATCCCCAAAATATTTTATTGAGAAAACTGCAATATAATTTTAGGTAATTTAGGAAATGCCAGAATAATTTTAGGAAAATAGTTTTAGAAGAATGAAAATTGTAGAATTATTTAGGAAAATTTAGAAAATTATAAAATTGTTTATAATGATTTAGGAAATTCCAAAATGGTTTTGAATTAGTTAGAAAAACAAGAACAGTTCCGAAGAAATAATTTAGAAAATAATTTGGTACGATTTTTGAAATTCAGAATGGCTAAGAGAGAGACTCAGATTATGCAAGGTATGTTCAGCGAGCTATTGTGGATACCCCATAGTCATCATCGGGTGTCTTTGGCTTCGAAAGAGGTTAGCATTTACTAATTTTTCTTAATAAATCGATTAGAAATCAAATTGTATTTTGCTTGATATTTTTTTTCCTAATGTAGAGTTCTGCCGTTTTAAACGTGAAGAATTTTCAGACATATTGCTAGTACCACGAAAGATACGCCCCGTATGTGCTTTCGTTGGGATTATACCAGGTTGCCAAGTTGCCTGGTATCAATATTGACGCGTCACTTATACATGCGCTTGTCGAGCGGTGGCGTCCAGAAACTCACACCTTTCATCTTCCATTTGGAGAAATGACAGGTATTTAGCGAAATGATTCAAATAAAAAGATGATTGGTGAAATAAATAGATTATTTATATTTTTTATTTAAATTAATTACAATTACGTTAGAAGACGTGAGCTGTTTGTGGGGTTTGCCTATCAAGGGGGTCTCAGTAACCGGGAGATCGGATGGGGTGTGGGCCAGAAGCAGAATGTTCGAATTGTTAGGGATCCGAGATGTTGAAGTGGATCCTTTTATGAAGAAAAGGGGGTCTGATCATTCCGATTGGATAATGGCGAAAAAAATGCTCCGTAAGCGATTTAGGAAGCTTCCAGATGGCGTCGACAAGCGAACGGTGCAGTGGTACGTATTTTATACTGATTAGATTGTTTGTTCTTTAAATTCTCAATCATGTGGTTACATAAGATATCACGCAGGTATGTACGCGCGTTTATTTTGGAGCTATTGTCGTGCACTATGTTTCCTAACCGTAGCGGAGACGGGATACTGCTGTGGTATCTTGATTTGATTGCTAACTTGGAGGAGCCGGTGGGATACAATTGGGGTGGAGCTGTTCTCGCATATTTGTATCGATACCTATGCGTTGCAACCAACCCCTCGGTTTCTTCTATTCATGGTCCGGTTATGCTTCTTTAGCACTGGTCATGGACTCGATTTCCAGTTCACCGGCCGATGCCAAGATCAAGAAAGTGGAAACCTTCATGGGGCGGGCCAACCCTGGAGACATGTTCGGCCTTTGCTGACAAATGGTGCACGAAACATGTGTACGATAACTCTGCTCATAACAAAACAGCCGGACCAAAAATACTGCACGGTCAGTTTCAGTGATTGGACGAGGGCATGGTGGATTGGGAGCCGTACGCCAGCATTTATGCGAAGCTTTCGAGAGTAACACAGGCTGGAGAGGTACTTCTTTCACATTATTTGTTTAGTCGTTTTTAATCATATATGCAAAATACTACTCACAACTTTTTAAAAAATTTCAACCTTACTACTTGTATTGCGGTCCTCTCATATTTTACTTTATAGTGGAGCATCATCACCCTGATCAGTGCATGAGGCAGTTTGGAAAATATCAACAGAATCCGCCGCCGCTTCCCTTGAATAAGAATGTGCACAGCGACTTGGATAAGTATGACTCATTCGATTTTTTTTGTTTACTAATGTTAGTTAATTTGTTGTGTTAAGTTGTTATAAACTGAATCATAGATTCAAAATGGCATCGAAGAGGAATATTTCATGGGCCGAGAAGCATGCGATCCACGTTGAAAAAACAGAGGCGTATGAGCAAAATATATACGCAGAAGCCCGGCCGTTTGACCAGAATGAGTTTCCAGCTTATCGCAAGTGGTATCAGATGAATGGCATGGCATCTGTTTATATTTTTGAGCATCATGTGGCGGGGCTTGATCGTGGAGGTAGGATCTCCAGAGACGAGCATGGCAAGTGTGGATACATTCCTAGCGGACCGCCGCTTGTCCGAGTGGTAATTTCTAACTCTTATTTGTAATATTGTAATTTTGTGTTACATGTAATTGCTTATATTCTCGTTATTTGTTAAGGCATTGCGTGGGATGGGTTTGTTGGCGCACGGCGTGAAACAATTCTTCACCAAAGGTTGGTGTAGGCCGGGCAAGGATAACATGAGAAGAGTATGGGGTATTTGTTGTGACTGTGATGTCCAAGATTGTGCATGTGCCCTGATGGATCAGGTTGGGGTTCAAGAAAATTGGGAAGAGGTCCCATCCAACGAGAGCACGGAAATTGGCGTGCATCCATACCCACCGCCTCCTGTATTTGAAGGACCAGATCCAATCCAGTCTTGGCTATACGATGGATCTGGATGGAGTAATTACATGGCTCAGGCGGGAGTAGGTTATGACGCAGACCCTGGACAGGTACTTGTTACATATGATTTGTGTTAAGTATGTTTATGACTTATAAACGAATGTAGAATGTCTCATCCACGAGAGCACAAACCGGCAGCCGCTGACTCGTCTTGAACACATTGTTTATTGACTCTAACCCATTTGTTGTCATTATTCCCCAACGGTGACCTCCATTATATGCTTGGAACAGCTTCTCTGGACGTGGAGGCTCGTCCTCGTCATCGGGGTCTCTCATACCCACCTTGTTAAGGTACTTAATAGCGTCTGGGCAACGAATTCAAAAGTTCACAAACATATCCTGTAACCTCCTAGGTTTCTTCTTGTTCACTCCAATTTTGAACCAATTGCTGACCTCTCTCTTCCTCCCCACATACTTGTAGAGGTTCTCGGCAACATGATGAGCACAGTATCGATGCACACATAGATCGGTATCCTCATGCCATCCGAGGTGTGGATCCTGGAATACGGATTTTATTGTCAAATGTCTATCCGATATAACACAAAAGAATAGGCCATCTCCAATGACTTCTAATCGCAACCACCTCATAAAAAATCCCCAAGTATCTGAGTGTTCTTTTTCCACGATCGCGAAAGCCAACAAAAGCAACTGGTTTTCGGCATCATACCCACATGCAACCAGCAGCCGTCCCGATAAGAAACATGCATCAATACTAATCACTAGTCTGATAAAAGATATTGCTGCAATACACGGCCCGTACGCCCAAGCTGCGTACATGAATTGTCTATTATTTAATCTCTCAATCGGGGTCGAGATCACACAATACTTGGTTCCGGGAGTGCCTCTCTTTATAGCTTCCAAAAGCGGAATGAGCAGGTTGTACGAGTTCTCCTAACTCCTATAAATGTTTGCAATTACGAGCTCACGACCTCGCAATAATTTGTTGTACTTGGGAGTCACATTTTTGTACGTTGCCTTCACGACATCTCAGATATGATTTATACTCGCACACACATCCCTTCTCACTGTGCCATCAATGGCGCGTGCAACCATCTGTGCCGTGAGCTAGTCATGATCTTCACGTGTTGCCGGTATTTTGCATCCATGAGGGATTTTTTGTTTGTAAATAATCCAAGATTCTGAAATACCCTGAGGTTTCGCACATAACTTGAACTTGCACAATTCATCTTTGCATATCCATACCATACGCTTAGGTTAGCTTCTAAAAACCCTACACTTAATTTTTTTTTGGATATGAAACTCTTGAACTGCTACTCTTAGAGTCTCTCTCGACTCATACACTTGGCCTTTAACTATTGGGTTATCGACAATTCTCATTGTACGGCTGAAAAAATCGACATTTGTTTCCCGAAATCCCGAAGTGTCATTGAAAATGTCTCCCGGATGTGTCATATTTTCTCGGCCAGGAAACGGGTATTGTGCTTGGTAGGACTGTGACACAGAATGTGATTGTGACTGTCTGGTCGGTGGAAGATTTTCGTCGGACCCCGCTGACTCGTTTGAGATCATTTCATCCCTGCTTTCCAAACTGTCATCATCAATTGCATCGACAGGTAAACGGGATAATCAGGTACCTCTACTGGCCTACGGGTCTGAACAGTCCTAGGTCGAGTACTAGGTTCAGGATTCCGACTTGTGGTTGGCCGGGACCTCGATTCAGGGATTTGTCTGTTTACAGGGGCCTGACTGTTCAGATTTAATTGAGCATTAAAACCGGAATGATTCAGTTCCAATTCTACATACAACTCAAGAACCGGTATCCTTTGGGAATGACGCAACAATTCCTAAAATCATTTCGAACGATGCCTGGTTTGTTATCGGTACCAATTGGTAGTCCCGCTAGCCATCAATAGACATATTAAATCTAGCTTGGATTTCCATATTTGCTTCACTAACAGTAATCCCAACCAATTTATAAATTTCATTTTGGAGATAATCGAAGTTATGATTAACAGTTACCGGGAACGAGTATTTGGGTCGGGTACTGTAGAAGACTCCTTTATCATTGTACTGGATGTTCCCTCCAACAAAAACTTTCACACAGATCATATTTGATTATTTGTTGATCTGGGTAACAAACATTTAAAAAAAATTAACTAACAATGAAATTAATTAAAATCAAAATTAACTAACAATGAAATTAATTAAAATTACTCTAAATTAATTAATTTGAATTAATTAAATGATTAATCAGAATTAATTAAATTGATTAATCAGAATTAATTAAAATGATTAATCAGAATTAATTAAAATGATTAATCAGAATTAATTAAAATAATTAATCGGATTAATTAAAATAAATAATCAGAATTAATTAAAAATATTTAATATAATTAATCCGAATTAATTAAAATTAAACTTACTAATTAAATTAAATTAAACTTACTTGTTTCGAAGATCAATCAGCAGATGGGGAGGACTAAGGAGGGCAGGGCGTGGTTTATATAGGCACCAGAACCGCTGATTATGGGATTGGTTCCATGCACAGTGGGTGGTTATGTGAACCCTCCGAGAACCGATGACTGTGTCATCAGTTCTGGGAGGGTTCACATAGTCATTGGTTTTGTTTGTGGAACCGATTATTTTGTGATCGATTCTATGATCTGAAACCGATTATTCAGTAATCGGTTTGGATAGTTTTTTAATTCCAGCTCAAATTGGTATAGATTGTTAAAAAAAATTATGTTTTGTATATTTATAAAAATTTCGGTGAATATCATGTTGAGCGGTTCAGATTATTTGGTTGAACCTTCAAATTGACGATAAAAATATTGGATTATGATTGAGACATGAAACAATTAAGCATTTGAGCAATGATATAATTTTGTATAATTAAAAGTAAAATTATAAGTTGTGCAAGAATTCCTACATATCAATACAAAAATAGTTGTATTACTTTGTTTTATTATATCTAAAGTACATGAAACACTTCTCTAAAATGAGAAAAGACGTATATAAATTATTAAAAATACGAAGGGAGTTAAAATGCATCATTTTTTTTTGCGTTCCAATATGCTCCATATTTTTTATCTCTTTATTCAAAGTCTGAACAGTTGATTCGAACCGCTCAATATGATCTTCATAATAAAATATGATTGGAGACCAAATTTTATATTTGTTTACTATTTTTTTACATAGGTTCAAAAATTACTTTTTTAAGGAGATTCTGGACCATCAGATAAAGTAATATTGTGCCTATGTAAAAAAAAAAAAAAAAATTCTAAATATAAAATTTAGTCTCCAAGCATATTTTATTACGAAGATCATGTTCGGCGGTTCAGATTAATTATTCAGAGTTTAAAAGTAACGATAAAGAATGTGGAATATATTAGAGTACAAAAAAGATGCATTTGAATCCTCTTCTAAAAATATATATAAGCGAAAAAATGAGTATTATCAAATGGTCGAAAATACGAATTGACATAGCATCGTCAAAATTAAAACTTTTTTTACTTCTTTTCGTATATTTATGATTTGTTTGAAGATTACTAACAATTGCTTCGATCCACTCGTTTCACGAATGCTTCGTTATTGGTCGCGTGCAAGGTGTTCCTTTCTGAAAAAAAAATCTGCTGCTATTCCAAAGAAATAAAAGAACCTGAACCTGTTATTCAGATCATCAGATCTCAACTTTTCAGATTTTTCCATACGTAAATCTTAATAAAATTTAATTTTCATACTTTTTTTTTTTGAGTGAATATTTTCATATACTAATTTCAACTAAGATCACCAGTTGAGATCGAAATAACAGTTCCTGGTATTCCTTGAAAATGAGTTCGTGTCCCCGTACTTAAGGTACAATTTAAAACAATGAACGGCCTAGATTATTCCAAGCCGGACCAAACTCAATATGATTATATGCTTTGAGATTTGTGCCAAGTTAAAATAACAGTTCGGATTTACCACTTACACCTCAGGTACCTAGGTTGACTGCTTTGAGATTTGTGCCAGATTAAAATAACGGTTCAGATTTATCACTTGCACCTCAGTTACCTAGGTTGACATAGATTCCTCGGAAATAACCGGATTTATTGAAACCCTTTCCTCTGAGATACCTCAATTTTTGCATGACCGACGTGTCCGGTGTCTATTCGGGGAAGCGTAGGGGGCCAGTTTTATTTGACCTTTGAGATTCGTGCAGAACGTATTTGAACGATTGAGATATTCCTAAAAGTCACGCAAAGTTTGAGATATCTCATCAGAGGATGCGAATTCGATTTGTTTCCGAGCCTTTTTTTATAAACCATAATTAAGAAAAAAAGTTCGGATTTCAGCATGATTAGCCAAGTTTTTACAAAAATCATAAAAAACGGTTTGACAGCCCGTTTTCTGTTTTAACCTCAACAACGGGCTGCCAAACCGTTCTCTACAGTAACTTTTTAATTTTTATTTTGAGTTTGTTTATAAAATAAATCAGATATTTTGTTTGATTTTGTATATTAACAATAAGATTAATGGAACAATTTGAATATATTTTTTTTTGTATATTTTGACCATTTTATCATTTTATCATTTTATCAAATCAATTGATTGGTTTTTTATATAAAAAAATCAATAAATATTTCCGTGAAGAAAATTAAAAAAAAATGTAAAAGTGAATTACAATAACAATACTAAAAATTTGTATCTCTGGATACTTTTTTCTAGAAAATAATCTTTCTGAATGATTAATGAACATATTTTCCATAATCTAATAGCTTTTATAGCAAAAATCGACTCTATTTTTTTTCTCTTCAAAATTTATGGTTACAGAAACTTCTAAATCCTCCATATAGTAGACCAATGTATCATTATTTTAAAAAATCGACCAATTAGAATACTAACATATTTTTTCATAAATAAAAAACTTATTTTATATTTTTACAAAAAATAAGTACTTTTTAAATTAAAATGAGTTTTAATAAAAATAACAATTAAATAATTAAACTTGTTTGTTTTTAAAATATAAAAAAATAAATTAAAAAAAATAATACGTACATTTGAAAACCAATCCATTGATTTTTATATTTATTGATTTTTTTTATATAAAAAACCAATCAATTGATTTGATAAAATGATAAAATAATAAAATAGTCAAAATACACAAAAAAAAATATATTCAAATTGTTGCATTAATCTTATTGTTAATATACAAAATCAAACAAACTATCTAATTTATTTTATAAACAAACTCTAAAAAAAAAAAATTACTGTAGATAACGGTTTGGCAGCTCGCTTTTGAGATTAAAACTGAAAACGGATTGTCAAACTATTTTTTATGGTTTTTTTGTAAAAACTCGGCTAATCATGCTAAATCCGAACTTTTTTTTTTTAATTATGGTTTATAAAAAAAGCTCTTTGTTTCCGTTTCTTTTCTTTCTTTGTGAGATCTTGTGTGGCCATGGAGATATATTCTATATCAGTATCCTTCTAAATGTACACAATTAAATGCCTGTAGTATAAATTGGTTGGAAATATAAAAAATAATGCCATGATTTACAAAATTGAAAATAAAGTGCACGCGTTATATTGTCCGGAAGAAATATAATTATTTATTTTTTCAATGCTATAAAATGAACGGAGTTAATGGTTCAGTTCGTATAAACATCTAAGAACCGGATCAATGATTATTATTTTTATGGAATCAAAAAATGTATCTCATCTATCTCCTTTCTGATAAAATATCTAATATATTTCTAAATTTAAAAGTTCTTAGTAAGAAATGTTTTCTATATTTCAAATTAAAATATGACAAGATACAGATATAGCTAGAGTGGACAAAACGTGCTGTACCGTGATTAACACGCTGTAACTTTGGTTTTGTGCCGTGCCGTGACCAAGTGAACAATTACACGTGTCGTGCTGTGACTAAAATATGGAAGGGTAGTCACAGCAAGTGAGTCACGCCATGACTCCCGTGCCGTGATTATTCGCATACCATTTTCAAACATAACTAGTCACGTTTCTCACATTTAACTACTTTTTCATAATTTAGATTAGTTTACTCAAAATTCACTATTTGATCAAGACTTAACGATTCTAATTACACGTGACTTGCGTGACCACGTGCCGTGCTGTGACCTTGTCAAATTTTCACAAGATGGTCACGGCATGCGACACGCAAATTATAACATAAAAAAGTCACATGTGCCGTGATGTTCCATGCCATAACCGTGATAGAACCGGCTCCCCTGTGCTATTTTTCTCATTCTAAATATAGCCGTATAGCCGTATAGGTAGTGCAGATTAAATAACTTGCACGGTAAAAGGATACAAATAGTACCAAATTAGGCGTGCTCAAGATTTCAAGTGTTTTAATACGAGCATGTCATTTGTCCATAGACAAACGGACAAACCGAGGTAAGAGCCATGATTTCATACATACGGCTAGAAAGTAGGGGTGTAAATAGATTATCCACGGATAATCCGTTCCGAATCCGCTTATTATCTATATTCGGATTAAACGAATACGGATAGATATGGATAATTTTAGTACATAGAAAAATAATACGAATATGGATACAGATAATTCCGTGAGGATATAAATGGAGTATATCCGGATTCGAAATTTAATCTTTTAGCAGTTTTCAATTTATTTCACTCTTGCGAAATTTCCAAAAAACATACATATTCGTTTAAGTTCAAGAATCTTGATAGAAAAATCATATAATTTACTAGAATAATGGATTGGTTCTCTGAACCAATAAGCAATCAGTCATGCATAATCATCACTGTGCAAACTTAAAAAGTCTATTAAATTTTTGTCAATTTAGGTAATCAAATTAGGTAATTTAAAATTATGAAATTTAGTAGAATTACTCAATATCTGACAATTATCCGCTCCGTATTCGTATTCGAATCCGTATCCGTGGATTATCCGTTCCGTATCCGTATCTGTTTAAGACGAATATGGTTTTCAATTTTGATATCCGTTTACTATCCATATCCGTATCCGTATTCGCTTGTTGAAAAATGAATGCGGATATGGTATTAGCATTATCCGCTCCGAATCCGCTCAGTTTACACCCCTAGAAAGATATATTATTTGTCAAACTTTATAAATAAGAATAAATTTATTTACATACATGCAAGTTTGTTTAATTTTTAAAAGAAATGTTGTTCACAACGAATTTTGGTTTGACGATATGTACACAATATCTTGTTAGTCTCAAAATTTGTTCTTGAGTATTCATTTATAAAATCGAGCACGATTAGAGACACAATTATACAAGTATATATTATTCAGTAACAAATATTCGTTATTTTTTCTTTTAAGTTTAAGAAACTTGTGGATATTTGTAGTGTAATTTAGCAAATTGCATTGCTTTCGAATAATTGTGATTGTATTTTAATTAAGAGGACAGATCCACTTACAGCATTTTTTTAGTGATACCAAATACATTATTTATTTTTTCAAACGATCCATCCAAACCGTTCAACATGTTGGATTAAATTTTATATTTTTTTTTAATTTTTTACTATTTATTAAGATGGATACAAAAATTCAATGGTCTGAAAATAATGATTTTGTAAAATACTTTATAAATAGTAAAAAAAATTACAAAATATAAAATTTGGTCTCTAAGCACATTTTAATATGGAGGTCATGTTGAACGGTTTGGATCAACTGTTTAGACTTTAAAAACTTTAAAAATAGATAGTGTAATTTTGTGACACAAAAAATAGTGTAATGGGATACCTCATCTCTAATTAATTAATTAATTAATTATTCAAATATGACGTTTATGTTTATAATAATATTTAAAACTTAATTAATATATTATTAGAGCATTTCAAGTGAATAATTCAACAAATGAACAGTTATATTTCAAATATTATATAATGCTTGATCAAATAATTATTACGAAAAAATAATAAACTCTAACGCTATTATTAGAGCCACTTTGCAAATTGCTTGCATATAAGATGTTTTCAAAATTCCCAATATATTTTAAGTGATTAAATCGTCAAAAGTAACTATTGTGCTCCGAATTATACATAGAACTTACACAAATTATTTTTAGAGCAATTTTAAATTACAAAAGCATGCAATAAGCCAAAAATGTAATTTGAATGTATTTATTTTGAATTTAGTTCTAAATGCATGACATAGTGGGATTTTTTTTTGTACCACCCTCAAAAAAAACGTATAAAAATAAAAACTATCCTCACCAACTTTCTATCAAAAATACCACTCTTGTGGACTGAATCTACGTATTCAGATCGACCGGATCCACAGACTGAGCACGCGGATCTGAATTCGCGAACTGAGGACGCGTACCCGCGGATTGAGTCCGCGCACCCAGCCATAAACTCCGAGCCAAACTTTGCAGCTCTTTTTGAAATATATCAATCGTTCAAATAGTTTATGCACGAATCTCAACTCTCAAATAATACTTTATGCACCAATCTCAACACTCAAATTGAGTCCGAATTTCACATCCTGCTGACACCTCATTTTCAATTCGCATCCTTTGAGTCAAACTTTGCTGCTCTTTTTGGAATATATCAATCGTTCAAATAAAAGATGCACGAATCTCAACTCTCAAATAATACATCTTAATCATTCAAATTTGCATAGTTTAATATTCGCTTTCGTTATTTCATCTAACTTGGGTACGCGGATTCAATCCGTGAATCCGCGGTTCTGCTGATTCAGTCCCCGGATCCAGATACGCGTGCTCAGTCCGCGAATCCGGTCGATCTGAATAAGCGGATTCAGTCTGCGGGAGAGTAGTATTTTTGATAGAAAGTTGGTGAGAGTGGTTTTTTATTTTTATACGTTTTTTTGAAGGTGGTACAAAAAAAAAGTAGCGTTGCATTGATGAAGTTACAGTCCATATATTTCCATTTAGGCTTATTTTAAAAGAATGCTTGATCGATTTAAAAAGTAATTATAAAGTATGCTTCATTGTGCAGAATATTTTGTCGTATATTCTTTTATTATGTTCATACGAAATTATACATATATATGATTAATAAAATAATTATAAAAGTATGTTCTATCCAATTTTCTTTGCCCCATCCTGGCATTATATCTCACATTGCCCCCGTGGAATTCAGATCCAGTGCAACACGTACAACGAAATCTGAGATTGTCAGTTTTAATCTGGTACAAAATCTCAAAACAGATTCCTTATATTTATTATCTGCATAAACACCAAATTTTAATTCCTTAGTTGGAAGTTTATTATAACTCATTGGTCAAACATTGTGGAGTAAAGTTAATTCCGATTAAATTTTTTACTCCGAACTAAAACAGATTAAAATAATTGTATTTGGTTGGAGTTTGATAAAGTAAGCTAATGAAGAGAGAGAAAATTATAACATGGTGCTATTCAAACTGTGGGACTCATAGGTAGAGCACCTTAATGCGGATTAACTCAAATATTACTCCATCTTACTCCTTCAAATTTGCTCCTCGTTTGGCTCTAGGGTCATATTTGATTGTGGAGTAAAGTTATTCTGGATTAAATTTCTTACTCCGAGTTAAGGCAGATTAAAATAATCATGTTTGGTTGGAGTTTGATGGAGTAAGCTAATGAAGAGAGAAATTATAACATAATGTTACTCTAACTGCGAGACCCATGGGTGGAGTAACTTAATCCGGATTAACTCAAACGTTACTCCATCTTACTACTTCAAATTTACACCTCGTTTGACTCCTAAATATGAAGTAGAGGATTTACTCCACCAATTACTCCACTACTTATCCACAATCAAACATGACCATTGTACTCAGCCAGGTACTTGGGAGGATACGGATTTGCTGAGTACAATAAATGGAGCAAGTATCATCCCAGGTGTTGTAGTATACTAAAATGGGATCCATAATTTTACGGCTCATATTTATTTCTAGTCGGGCCAACTCAATCTGATATTTATTGAAAATGTGTTAGGTTAAGAGCATGTTCGGCGGGCTATTGGGAATGAGTATGAGCACAGAAATTGAACTAAAAATTACTGTTTGCGTGAGAAAAAAAATTCAGTTGAATTTTTTTCCCACATAAACAGTAGAGCGGCCGAACAGGACCTAAAAGAACTGTCCGGATCCACTAATTCTAATTGATTCTCATTTACGGTACCGGAGATGATCCAAATTCCAATAAATTAAATAGTACTAGATCTAATATAACCAGTTTTTTCTTACACACCGTACAGCATAGATAATTCATATGTTGTGTTTAGATAATACAAATTCTTATGTTCATCTACTGTCAGAATCACTGATGAATGAGCTTCACCGACACTCATACCGTACTTCTTCATTTTGTTTGTTGGTTGGAATTTTTTTTTTTTTTTATGTAAACATGAAGTCAAGATTTTAAATTTTAAATATTCACTAAAAAGTTTTTGGTCGGATTTTAAATATGAGATCTTTCACAGGGAATACTTTATCTCAACTAGTAAATTAAAAATTTATTATCCAAACAAAATAAAAATTAGCTGAACCGAATATATTTTGATTACTTCAATCTAAAGAGAAATAAACAAACTAAATAAATTTGGACGGACCAATTAATATATAACAAAGTTAATTTATGAATAATAATAATAATAATAATACGAGTGCTAGTTAATTTTGTGTATTTAAAATGCGTACAATACGCAAACTGTCTTCCTGATATTTTGGTTTACTTGATTTGTCAGCTTTTCAATTGAGAAAATTGAATTGAAAAAAATAAACTGAACCATTATATTTTTTTATACAAAATAAAATAATAGATAAACAATTGAACTGATATATTTAATCTCCATATGTAATTATACTTGCAAATTAAATTTTATATATATTTTTAAAATTTTTACTTTTCTTAAGTCAGGGGTATCTTTGTAAGTATTTTTCAAAAACTTAATACAACTGTTAGCAGGTTTTTGTCGCTAATTTTTTAAAAAAAAAGTTGGATTGTCCAAACTAGTGATTTTCTACCTATATAAAGAAAATTGTAAAAGAGAAGATTTTAATCAACTTTTGAATTTTATAAATAGAGATATGATTTCATATGAATCTATAAAATAAGTCGATCTGTAATATACATATTATCATAATCATAACTCAAATAAGAACTAGCATTTGGTATAGTAATAAAGACACTTAATTTTTATGTGAGAGATCGTGAGTTCTAAACTCAGATAGAGAATTTTTTTTGTTATAATAATAAGGATATTACATAGAGATATTACATAGTTGAATGACTTGACATCTAACTTTACTCAAAAAAATAATCTTATTCAAATAAATAATATTTTGGACCTTTAGCTGTTAATGATACTTGAAAATACTAAGGACCATTGTGAAATTTACCCTTTATTATTTTACTGGCACGCTGTTTCTCGTCCCACAAGAGAATAAAAGGGTCAGATTATTTTTGCACAGGGTAAACCTGAAACTATGTGGTCTCGTTGTCTCGGCTAATAACAGACAAACATGCTCATTTTGTCTCAAAGCTTGCTTTACAAATTGACTCTGTCGCATTATAATTGTCTTTCTCGCCTTTTTTCTCGCTCCGATCCGAGTTTTGTTAACAGATGGAGCACAAAATGTCAAGGAGAGACGCATTAATTCGGTCCCAACTACTCTGTTCGTTTCTCAACTCATTGATCATGCTCTTTTATTTTACGCTGATTTATTGTGGCTTTTGAACAAGAGGTCTTTTGTATGTCTAGTTCAACATTTATCATGTTTTAATGATAAAACATTAGGGATACCTTTATATTAACTAAAAAAAGACTTAAAGGGGCTGTTCAGCAATAAAAGATTAAAAGTGAAGGATTAAGAGCTTATGGAGCGCTAAGAAACAGATGTTTGGTTGTCTTAATCCGTAGGTGAAGGATTAAGCGCTTAAGGAGGAGGTATAGGTGCCTTAAGGTCCAGGCAAAAGGAGGCTAAAAGAGGTACTTTTAATCCGCGCTAAGGAATTGGTATTTGGCATGATTAAGCGGCTAAGGAAGTTAAAAGAAGCAGATTAAGTCTTAAGGAGGCTTAATCCATGCCTGCCGAACAACCCTTTTATGATCAAACCAAACAAATTAATTTCACTGTTGAATATATAATATTATATTATTAAGAAAAAATTAATTGAGTATTATCTCATATAGTAAGAAATGAATACTTTAAAATTTGCAAAACTCACAACTTCTATTTATTTGATATACAATAAATGGGCTATATTCATATATAAAATGCAAAACGTTATTGTTTAGTCGTGTTTTAAACGAATATTTGAATTATAAAATTAAATATGTCAACAGTTCTGCTCCTTATATCAAATGTTTCCTACGAAATTAAAAACTCTTTTGTTGTTTCTAATAATAGAGATTTAGTGTTTACATATTTTTCAAATTTTTTTCAATTGACATTCATTGTTGTAAGCTTATAATGATTTTGAATCTAATGTCTCCTACTCCCAGAAAAAAATTAATTATATTATGTTAAAATTTGATAAAATTTATTTTAGCATGTGATATTTTTAGAATTTTTTTGAGTAAATATATTTTTAGAATTGTAACTTATAACTAGAATGATTCGTCAACTTTTAGAATATCCAAAAACACAGATATAGTAGTTCAAATTTTAATAATCATATTAATTTTAGATAAATATCTATAATTAATATAAAAATATCATATAATTTTTTTATAAAAAATTTAATTTTTTGAATAACAATAATTTACGTTTCAGTCGCCTTCAGCTTCAGGTGCTATAACAAAAATCATATAATTTCACACATTTTCATGCTCTGTAAATTTATATGCACTCGGTGGTTATAGTTCTTTGCTCGGTCACCTTATTGCACCAACATTTTCAAATAGAAATGTTACATTTGATCTAAAAAGCTAGTGAGAAGGGTTCCTGGTTTTGTTTGTTCTTCCTTGGCTGCTAATAAACAGATACTAAGAACAAAAGCAAACGAACAAATCCAGTACACGCAATAGAAACAGAGCAGTGACCAGAGGTGGGGAAGGCACTTAATATTCATCCACATTTAAACAGAGGCTTTTGCCTTTTGGGGATTTGAATTTCAAAATAGACAAGATAAGTCGGATCATTTCCATGAAGACATTAGTAGTAGGAGCTCATAGTATTTTGGCTGTTTCTAAAAAAGCATGATGCCTATAAAAAACTAGCTTTCATTTCATTTCATATAACTATTTCTTAAATTTTGAACATAGAATGGTTTATTTTTGTCAGTTAATGATCATATTTCCTTTTCATGGGTACTGTAGTTATTTATCTGAAAATGTATCCATTCCTGTTATAAAAGAAGAAAGGGACAAATGGAGCAGGCCAGAGGCCAAGTAGGCTTTTTTCCTGAGACTCAGACAAAAGCTACTTTAACTGGCTTGGGTTGGGAGCTCACATAAGTCATAACAGATAACAAACACTGTGCTTGAATGAAAGCGCTACTGTACAAGTGTACATGCTTGTACATGCTGATAACCGTTCCAAAGTCCCTCTTTTATTTCAATATATATATACACACATACAATATGGCTAAATTGCTTCGGGAAGCACTTCGGTCCCGAAGTGCTACTGGCTAATATTTGAGTATTTGATGTTCAAACAACAAAATTCAAACCGTTAGATGTTCGATCTATATTAAAATATATTTGGAGACTAAATTTTATATTTTTTTAATTTTGTTTACTATTTATTATGCTGGTTTGAAAACCGCTGTTTTTCAATGCTGCAGAAATTTAATGAAAACAACAGTTTTCAAACTAGCTTAATAAATAGTAAAAAAAAATGTAAAATTTAGTCTTCAAGCGCATTTTAATATAAATTGAACATCTAACAGTTTGGATTTGTTGTTTGAACATTAAATACTCAAATATTAGCCAGTAGCACTTCGGACCGAAGTGCTTCTGGAAGCAATTTAGCCTCTCTCTCTCTCTCTCTCTCTCTCTATATATATATATATATATGAAAATAATATATGATTTATTGCGGTAATATTATTTTCGAAATTTGAAAAAAAAAAATATGCTACCAATTAAATTTATTATTTTTTAATATTCAGGACAAAATATATTGTTATAATTTTAAATTTAATAAAATACCAAGTAAACAATGAGCTGATGTCTGATGGATATCTAATTATTTACCCCGGGCCAATTCTTAAACAGAGCAGACCTGGAAAGTGTCATTAATTCCAGCCCAAGAATAAGCCCAATTAGTACTTCCATGTTCTCCTTGAAGAATCTGCCTCTTAAATATTAGAAAGAACCCACTGTAAGACATTTAGCCCAATTAGCCCTTCCTATGATCCTGTCCAACAAGAAATTTCTCTTGTACACTCCTACACATCCTCTGAGGTAACAGAATATTTGAGTTTAGATTCGAACCGTCTGATTATAATTGTGATCTATCCGGCCCGAGGTGGAATGCCCGGAGCTCTTTTATTATTCGGGTCAAAGGAGATCGGACGGTCAGGATCTAAACTAAAAATTTCAGTTACCTCAGTTGATTTTAATTCCCTGCAGTGCTCCAGCCTTTTTGCCCAATGAACAACACATACTACTTCAGACCATAATGACAAACCAAAAGCTCAGGTTCAGTTCGCGTGGGATCAAAAATTCATGATTTTGGTATAATTCGGGAATGATTCGATACAAAAAGGAAGCAAAAAAAATTATGAAAAAACCTCTCAAAAAAAGAAAAAACAAAATTTGTGATACCAAGTGAATTCAGAAAACAAAGTTCCAAACGAAAAAAGCCTGACTTAATTTCTTTCTAACTCTTAATTAAAAAGAAATAAGAGGTGTTAAGAGAATTTTAAATTGCTTCATTCTATTTAATTCTATTTAATAAATTGCTTAATCTTATTAATTTTGGGGATTTAATAGCACAATTACTCGTTTGATATGTTTACTTGTAGACAATAAATTTCACACTATAACTTTGTGAATGATTTTCATATATTTGATACAATTGTTTTGGTATTTGATTATGGAGAAATTTTTTTAAGAGGCATGACTCAAAGTCAAAAAAGAAAAAAAAATTTCTTTTGACCGCAGTGATCCCAATCTCCCAGGGCGATGAATTTTTCGAATAAAACACAATTTATACAGTAAATTCGTAAAATACTCAAATAATTCGTAGGATGCACTTTTCCGAATTATTTTTTATTAACTCGCGAATCTTGTTACTGTGCTTCACTTCAGTGCTTCGTCATTTTCATTCTCAGTCCGAATCCTTTGTGGTACCTCAAATTTTGATTTTAGATCCATTACCCTCCAATCGGATTTGGTCCGATGTGGGATTCACGGGATTCGTGCTAAGACGGATCTGACAGTTCAGATCTAAACTCAAAATTTGAGTTACCTTATGTGATATCAATTCCTTGATTCGTTCCCTTCCAGCTCCTGAGCATTATCTTCTTGTTTCTCTTCTCGGAAGAGATAGAGAAGAGAGAGACTGTCTATATTGTTTAATAGCGGTTGGATTCCCTCCTCCCATGCCGACGCTATGGATCTCTCCACCCTCTCGTACCAAAAGTTCGTCCGGTTCGCGTTGGAGCAGACCAAGCTCCGAACTACTCTCACTCCCCTCCCTTCTCAGGTCTGCTCTTTTGTACAACTACCTCGCTCTTGTTCTTCTGCTTCTCTAATTTACACCTCCTTCTACTGTTTGACAGTGTAATTTATTTTTCTCATTTTTTCTTTGTTATCTGTCAGGAGAAATTCAAATCAATAAAGGCCAAAGATGAAAAGAGTGCTCTGAAAGCGATTTCGTTTTGCTCGCCTAAAATAAGGCTGCTCAGGAGCTTGACAATTGAAGATTCTCAATCTATGCTGGTATTTCTCACTATGCCTCATTTCAAAATGTATAAAAATTGACAACTTCGAATTAAAAAAAAAATAGAATTTGAATTTTGTGATTGACTGCTAATTTAGATATAGCACATAATATTATGTTAGGAGAATAGTGAAATCAGCTAAAATAACTGTCACACTGGTCTCCGCTGCCTGTGCTGAGATTCTGGTACCAGAGTGTGTTGGCTAATGCACTAGTATTTATGGTCTTTTCCTTTTGACTTGTATTAATAAAATCCCAGTCTGAAATTGCATGTTTGTATTGCGACAAGCCATGAAAATTTCCGTACAGAATATGGTGTTTTTATTGCTTTCGGGGCCTTCCTAGTACAAACTTATTATTGTTTAATTAGCTTATTATTATTATGTATAATAAACAACGGGCCTGTCCAATATGTGGTAGTGTCTAGCTCAGTATATCCTTCAATAATTCCATCAAACTTTGCCTCAATCAACTTTATTTTTAAGTTTTTTTATGCTGCAATATTATTATTTGAATATTAGTTCTGGATATTTTTTAGGTTCTTGATTTTGCGGCATTCTCCAAACCAGAATATGACATGCCTATCTTTTGTGCCAATGCATTCACCACACCTAGTCGAAGTATTGTTGTATTGTAAGTATGATATAATTTATTTTAATTTTATCTTTCAACAACATGTATCTAATCTTAATTACATCAACATTTTCATTTTCTTAATTCCCATCAGAGACCTAAACCCCTTATATGATGTCACCACACACCACAGCTACAAGGAGAAGTACTATAAGAAACTCATGCCCCTCTCAGAGAAATATTCAGAGGTAACATATTAAAAACCTCACAGAAGCCCTTCTTTCCTACATTGTCAGGTTACATTCAACTATGTCTATCACTATGTGTTTTCATGTATTTAAATTTAATAGAGAACATGCAGCTTTTGCCTTGGGGTGGAAAAATTACTAGCGAATCAATGAAATTTTTCTCACCCATCGTGATTTGGACAACAATTGCTTCAAGTCAACCTTTGCATGATGTACTATTTTCGGCTTTTGTGGATTATTACAAGGTACTGATTTAGTTTTTATTTATTAATTGTGACATCATATTTTCTGCTGGAATTAGACTAAATCTTGTTCACATTAGTCTGTAATGTTGTCAATTAGACAGTACAGCTTGTAATTTCTGATCTAGAACTTCTAAAAACAAGGTACATTAAGTATCAGAAATTATAGTTTCTAGATTTGGCTGAACTAAGGCATCATCCAAAATTTTAGTATTTCTGACATATATTCAAAAAGTGTATGACCGTAAAGGCTCTGGAATTGGCCCAGTTTGTTGTTAGAAGTATGACCCAATGACAAGTGTGAGGTGAAGTTAAAATAGTACATGCATACATGAGGAAATTTCAAAATGGGTTTAAACCCTAGCCTGGTACCGAAACCTTACGGTACTGATTCACATTGCAAACAAAGATTGAAAGTGGTTGCTTGTTAATTTCCATCTCTCGACACTGGTATCATTCAGTACCAGTGCCTATACTCGGTTCTGGTACAGTTCAAGGTTGAGATGGTTAAATTTGCAAAATTGATCATGTCAGGACTAAATTGCATTGTTACAACATAGGCATGGCTGGAGTTAATCGATGAAGCAATTGAAGAAGAAGATGAATCTCGTATTTCACTTAACTGTGAAGCACAGCATCAATACCTCACATGGCGAGCAGAGAAGGTTAGTTTTGTAATTTTGCATTGTTTTGTATGTACAAAGGATTGCAGTACCGAACACCTCATGGTTGAATACTATACTGAATTTATTTGTTTCTTCATTATTAGATAAGTCTGTAATTGTATTGCTGCAAACTTAGTTTAATACATTCTTTTAATTTTTAGGATCCTGGCTATCCAATCTTGAAGAAGTTATTTGGAGAAACTCTTGCAAAGGTACTCTACTTAACTATATTGGGAATTTTATTACATCCAACTTTTGATTATGTTAGCAACACCACTAAAAAAATGTATTATTGACCTTTTGCAAATTAGCAGCCAATAGCAATACTGACATTAAGTTGAGCAAAAAATCGGCTTTTTAGGTGTAGGAATAGAATCCTTGCAGTTAGGGGCAATTATGCAATAGAATATGTCATCGCCTTATCTAAATCCTGAACATATATACGTCAGCTTCAAAATCTTGGGTTTTAGCTTAAAATAGTGGAATGCTGGGTGATTTTCTTGCGGCAATCTAAGATTATGGTCATTTGCTACAACTATATAAGGATTGCCTAAAAAGGTAAAAATATAGAAGAAAATGGTTCTTTACCCATAATTTGTTCAAACTTTATTTATATTGCAGTGTACCTTTCACTATGAGAAAAGTTTGTGCCAAACCTTATTTTTGTTTGGTCAGGATTTGGTGAGGGAATTTCTGTTTGATGGAGTTGATTCACTAGGATCGAAGGCCTTTTTGGATTATTTTCCTGAATATAGGTTGGAAAATGGGGCAGTTAATAAAAAACGAAGTATGGTGGGGAAGTCTTATGAAACTCGGCCGTGGAATTCTCGAGGGGAATTCATAGGAGGCAACCTGAATGAAGATCTCTAGATTTCAGATGTAAAATTGTTGTACTTCAATTTTGTTTGTGTTGTTATTTGCCGTTAATTTTTCACACTACTTAGTAAGTTATGACTAGTCTTAGGGTTTTATCTAAATTTTTTGCTGTGTCATGACTAAATTAGAAAAAACCCAAGTTATGTCAAGGATATGGCAAATGATGTTGCTGGATTTAAAAATAGGGTTGGGACCTTTAGGAGAAATTTATTGGTGTGAATTTGCATAAACTTGGAAGTAAAGAATGAATCATGATATTTGTTTTGCAGTCAAAATCTATTGCATTTTTATATCAAAACGCACAAGTGTCTGATTATGAAAAAAAAAAAAAAAAAAGGCATCTGGGCATGTTTGGATGAAATGAGAGTAGTTAGAATTGGGCTATTTTGAATAGCAATGTTGCATCCAAACAATATTTGTTATTCATAATAGCTAGAACAACTACTATTTTTTATTTCTTGTGAATATTGAAATAGTTACTCTGAAAGTATTTTTTTGAGAGAAAAAAAAAAAATTCTTTTTAGATTTCTACCAACAGTTGTCAGCATTTTTAATTCATTTGAGATCCCACTTCTCTATTCCTTCTAATTCAACACTTTTTATTTGTTTAAGATCTCACTTGTCTATTTTTACTCTTAATTAGCACCCAGTTAATACTATTATTTCTTAGTTACATATATTTGTTATTTTAAATGTACAATCAAAAAATATTTTTACTAACCTTAATATCATTATTTTTACACTAATATGAGAATCACTATTTATTCTCTATTCTCCTATACTAATCTCAATTTTCATTATTCTAATTATTCTAGTCCGCATCCAAACTATAATTATTCGCCATAGAAATTAAACAAAGTTTCGACAAGCTTTCTCTAATTTTGAAAGATCAAAAGTAGGTAACGATGTCACTAGAATAATCGCTTGATTTCCAAAAATTCATTTCAAATTTTGTTCATAATTTAAATATTTTGTTTAAGTTTCTGAATCAATTATCACCTGTTGCACTGTTGCAGTACTAACTGTCGCTTCATGTTGTATAAAGAATGATTTTGTTTTAAAGAAAATGTTTGAAATTTCATGTAAAAATTTTGTTTGAAATTTTTGCATTTTACTTTTTTTTTTCTCTCTCACTAGTATAGTGGTCTAAATTAAAAAAAAAAAAAATTGTCACGTACTCTTAAAATTCACGGGAATCATGATTTACAGAATTATCACTTGTTTTGACAAAAATAATCACTAGATAATAATGAATTTATTACTCGATTTGATTTTTTTTTTTTTATCTAAGACTTGAATGAAATAAATGCATATATATGGAAATAAAAATATATTGTGATGTTTTCATTGACCCCTGATGAATGAGTAATTGAACCATATCATCAATCTCAAGCAGTATAGAACTTCGAAAAAAAAAAAAACTATTCATATATCAAACAAAGAAGTATTTTACATGGTTTCTTCTACAGATAACAAAATGAGTCTGTTGAAGAACCCTTCTACCTACGATCCACAGATATTTGCCATTACATTATGAGCTTTAAACTATAAAATTCTTTCTTAAACGTATAATGCACCCTTCTGAAATTTTTTCTTTAATCACGTCCCTGCTTTACTTCCCCTTACTACCGGGGAATCGCATCCTCTGCGGAGTTTTTACCTGCTGAGCTGTGCGGTTCTTTTAATCTGGTCCGTTCGTTTTTGATCGGACGGACAAAATAAGATTTTGGCACGAATTTTAAAGCCAAAATTAATACTGCCCCTCCATCATCCGAGCACTCACCGGCTGAGATTAAATCTGGACCGTCCGATCAGCTCCGGGGGAAAACTCCGCAGAGAATACTGGTCCTTCCTACCAGTCCGACAAATTAACTCCACATGCCCAAGTAAATTGCATATGAAAACTGTTGTGTGGTCATATAGCAATTATTTGTTGCCCTATCAAATAACACCAATTTTTTTTTTTTTTTTTTGGTTTGGTGCATTGTGGATATTATACAGTACACCTTCCACTCCTTCTCTATAACCCTTTGCAGACAATTTTTTTTTTTTGAATTCTTCTATTTTTAAAAAAATTAAAAGTTTCTGCAAGTGTGTCAGACACAATTAATTTTTTTTAAAACTATATTCTCTCATTTTTAAAAAAAAATTGAGATAATTTTTTTATTTCTTTTAATTAAAATTTTATAAATTTTTGATATATTTCTTTGAAATTGGATAAAATACTATGTAATTTAATTTATTAGAAAGATTGCAACAAATAACCCTGATCATTATTTTTCATACCGGACTTTTCGCAGCTGTAAGAAAATTGAAATATTTTTTGTGTTATTGAAAAAATAAAAATACTTTGAATCTAAGTTATTAATCTCAGCTCAAAAGTCACTTCGAAGTAAATATAGAAAATAATTGAATTCTTCTATTTTCGAAAAAATAAATTTTTTTTTATATTCTCCGCAATTGTCTGACATATTTTATGACACTATTGAATTTTTTTATTTTTTCAAAAATAGGAAAAAATCAATTACTTTTTATATTTACTTAGAAGTGATTTTTGATCCAGAATTAATAACTCATATTCAAAGAATTTTTATTTTTTTGAATAACACAAAAAATATTCTAATTTTTCTTACAGCCATGAAAAGTCCGGTCTAAAAAATATTGATCCAGGTTATTTGTTTCAGTCTTTCTAATGAATTAAATTATATATTATTCTATTCAATTTCAAAGAAACATATCAAAAAAATTCTAATATTTTAATAAAAAATAAAAATTATCTCAATTTCCAAAAAAAAATGAGAGAACATAGTTTTAAAAAATTCAATTGTGTCTGATACACTTACAGAATTATTTTTTTATTTTTTTGAAATAGAAGAATCCAATTTTTTTTTGTATTTACATGGAAGTGACTTTTGAACCAGTATCAATAACTCAGATTCAAAGTATTATTATTTTTTTTTCCAATAACACAGAAAGAAATATTTTAATTTTTCTTATAGCTGCGAAAAATCCGATCTAAAAAATATTGATCCGGATTATTTGTTGTAGTATTTCTAATAAATCAAATTATATAGTATTATATCTAATTTCAAAGAAACAAAAAGAATATTTCTAATATTTTATTACAAAAAATAAATAAATATCATCTTTTTCTAAAAACAAAAAAAAAGATTAAAACAAATTTAAAATGAGAATCGGCCAATTATTGACTAGTTTCTATTAAAAATTAAGAATCGGCTAGTAATTGGCCGATTTGTGCATTTTTATAAATACTCAGCTTTTGTGAGCATATTTAACAATTTGTATTTAATTTTGAATATAAATAAAAATTAGGGCTACTATGATTCCACGAATTGTAATGATTCGTGTGTAAGAACATTTTTTTTTGGAGTTGATCGTGTGTAAGAACATGAATGCGTGCGTTCAGGTCGAATTGCAAAAAATACTTTTACAATTATGATTTATGAATAAATGTTTGTGTCGCATTCAGTCTATTTCGTTCTGCATTTATAATTTTTTTAAAAAGAAGTACTCTTGATACGACAGATATGAATAAAAAGAAATTTTTTCGGTCGTCTTTTCAATCCGTGTCTTGAAGGATGCACATTTTTTTTCAATCCGGTACCAATAGGTAGAATTCTTCCCAGAACAACGTTTTCTTTCAGACCTTTCAACCAATCAATACGACCTCGCAGAGCAGCTTTTGCTAAAACTCGAGCGGTTGACAATGTGAACAAGTTGAACAAGCTAGACCTAGAACTTCTGAGCTAAAACCTCAACTCAAACTCGTGACAACTGACGAGCTAACTCACTGGGTCTGGCTGAACCTTATTTTAAGAAAAAAAAAATTTACAAACAAAATTTGATCGAGTTGAACCGAACCGAACTGAGTTGAACCGAGCTTGATAGTATAAAATACACACAAATTCATACAAATTCACAAATTAATACCTATTCGAGCTAGCTCACGAGCCGACAAGCAAGCTAGGCTCAAACTCAAACTCATTAATTCTAGACCGAACTAGTAGCGAGCTGACTCGTTAACAGCTCTGTCCAGTAATGAATGAGCTATTAGCGAACTATTTGCAAGTCACGATCGAACCATGAGTTACGAGCTTTTTTTGCCACCCCTAATGTCAATGAACAAAGATCCATTGACCAATGTATACCCCATGTGGTAAACCAATACAGCACAATCTATTGGTAAGATGTGCCCATAATTTTGAAATGCATGTCAAACAACGTGCAATGAGAACTAGTAGCACATGACTAGGAAACTAACACAGTGATCAATATAATACACACATCAAACAAAATAAACACTAATGTAAACTTGCTGTATACACCACTAAACAAGTCTTACGCTTCTACCCTTAAAAATAGTTAACTGTGTCAAACATAGCAAGTCCAACTGTTGCTCTTTTCGCTGAATGTACCTACACGGTATTAGATTTCTTCATGCAATCCAAGGCCTCCCTACAAATTTAATGTCACAATAGCAACACGTCAGATTTTTCGGCAAGGATTGCAAACTAGGCCTGTCTATTTGTTTGAACAATCTCCAACTGTTTCTTCTCTTTTTCACAATCAGAGCAAAAGAGGAAAATCCAAAATACCCATAGTTCACACTTACTGGAAAACCTAAATTAAAAATAAACCAAGGGAGAAATACTTACGATAGAGCCTTTTCCATATCCTTGTTGGCGGGATCTAATTTAAAGCCATCCAAAAACATCTCAGAAGCTTCCTCATATCTCTTCAAACACCAAAAAAAACAATTAAAACAAAACCCATAAATACAACAAAGAATTTCCATAGTGAGAACAGTAAAAGAGGACCACCACTACTATTTTAATTGTTTTGTGCATTTCTAACCACAACTTTACTTGGGCGGTTATACATGAAACAGACGAAGATGAATAAACAAAAAATTCCTTGTCTAGTATTCTATGGTACATTGGTGCATATCCCTCCCAACAAATTATATCATAGAAGTAGCATGATATCTAGTTATGAGACAGTACCACATCCGTGACAAGGAATAAGACCAGGTAAAAAACACAAAAGTACAATCATATTTTTTTTATATTGAACTGAGCAACCTTTAGTAACATGAAAGCAGCACCAATACGGTAGTAGGCTTTGGGCCAGTTCGGCCTAAGGGATTGAGCCTTCATAGCATCCTTCAAAGCGAGATGCCCATCCATCATACAAAGCCAACATATACTCCTATTTGCATATATTGCTGCATCAGTTGGTACCATCTCCATTGCCTACAATAAGAGAGAGTGGAAACAATACCCAGAGCGTTAGATATCAATTGAGAAAAAAAATATCAAATATAGACCGATAAAATAGCAAACTTACTCTGGCATAGAAGCTTACGGCTGCTGAATATTGTCTTCCCCTAAATGCTTGTTCACCTTTAACTTTCAATTCAGCAAACCTCTTCTTTCTCCTAATTTCATGCTAAAGCATGCAAAATAATGAAATGAGATCTAAAATAAATCGGGATATAGCACAGGTACCCATATGTAACGAGCATGACTTCATGAAATAATGAAATACAAACTTGACAAGCATTTAGAATAGATCACCAACCTTTTTCTTAAAAGCTGGAGACTTCACATAATTAATAATTCCTTCGACAGTCCAGTTTGGCACAGTAGGAAGCTGAGTTGTGGAAGGAAGAAGCATTTCAACAAATCCCTTTTTACCCCATTCAGCTGCAACTTCTATTGGCAACATCCCATACTACAATAGAAAATATGTCATAAAAAAAGTAGCACTACTTTCAGAATATAAAGTCAAAAGAATGTTATTACAAGAACAACATAACTATTGCTATATTACATGAAACTCACTTCATTGAGCCTGACTTCATTGGGAACATTAGGGTCAGCCCCAGCTGCCAACAAGCACATCACTGTCTCAGATGAATTTTGACTAATTGCAGATGCTAGAGGACAGTACAAGTTCACATCTGCACCTAACTATTAGTTATAAACACAATATACTATTAAGGACAAGGAGCAATATCAAATCTATTGCCATTAGAAATTTTTCATCAAGTGACACCGTAGTGGCTCTAGTGGTTATTAAGGCCACCATTTCTAACACTAAAATGTTGTACTACACCGTTTTAAGTTTCATTAAAATTTCCAGCAAACTGGATTCACGCCAACAACTTCCAAAATGGTTTATTAGGAAGAAAAGAAGTCATACCTTAATCAAAATCTTGGTGCAATCCAAAGATCCTCCAAAGATAGACCGGATAAGTGGAGTAAAGTGTTCATTGCTGACTTTGTTAAGATGGAAAAAACAGAAACTTTATTATAAGAAGAAATATTAATCAAATAATTAAAATTTCACTAGTGTATATTAGTTTTGTACTGGAAGATAATTTAAAAAATTACGTCAGCATTGTGCTCCAATAAGACCTTCACAGCTTTTTCGTGGCAACAGGCAGCAGCTACATGAAGAGGTGTCCCCCGGTGATTTTCGGGATCCACAGGAACTCCTTTGGAGAGCAATAATTCAATAGTTTCATCATGCCCTGGACACAAAACATGAAAAATAAAAGTTAAACATAACGAACTACTAAAAATAATATGAACTGCCATCAACAAGTTTAGTAATTAATCAATACTAGCTCAAACTAAAAAAAATTGGAAAGAAAATTGTAAGACAAAAGAAGGAATATATTTTCCTTTGTGTCACCAAGATAACCCATCAAACCATTCTTATAACTGTCTTTCTACTTTCCCTATCGTGTGTGTGTGTGTGTGTGAACAATAGAGGGAGAGAAGTTTATGAAAGAGACCGCCGTAAGCTCCACAATGTAGAGGTGTGTCTCCTTTTTTGTCGGTGCATGTAGGATCAGCACCACAATTACAGAGATAAGTCAAAGTGCCAGTTTTTCCTCCCATGCTTGCATAAAAAAGTGGCATTCTACTTGCAATATATTCATTTATTAAAATTTGCTTTTTTTTTTTTTAGTTTCCTGAAGAAGAAGAAAGGTAAATAGTGATCACATAATTAGAGCTTCAACACTATTTCCAGGTCATACAAGCCTTTTGTTTGAAAATAGCCTGTAAAAAAAGAATTGAGAGTAGAAAAGACCTACCTTTTTTCGATGGGTGATAGTCAGGTGAAATGACTATCAGATCTGCATCAAGATTCGTGCGAACTCATTAAAATCTGTGCAAGTATTTTTCAATTTCCGTGCGCACAAATCTCAATGATAGTTCCGTGTGCACAAATCTCAATGATAATCGTACAGTGTTGGAGCTAATTGTGTTGGAGCTAATTGAACCTAAAAGTAGGTCCAATGCCCATCGGACCTACTCCTATCTCGTAAAAAAAAGCATTGCTCGTAGAAACAGCAACGTGACCAAGACGAGGATTTACCAATTTCTCATATTGCTTCAAATAAACAAAAAGTAACAACCATAAATAAAACAAAAGGATAAAATTGAGTGGCGCTTAGGAAAAAAATATAAAACAAATAAGTTAAACCTTCATAGGTCCTAAAATCTGGATCAAAACCCAATTCCTCGATCAAGTAACGACAGATATCTGTTCTCCCGTGAGATGCTGCAAAATGAAAAGCACTTAGCCCAAGGGCATCCTTTGTTATCTCTATCGTCTTCTTGATCCCGTCCCCTTTGTCTAATCTTTTTGCCATCTCTGCAAAGTTTTATGAAATTAAGACGCAAACAGAGTCACAGTGAAATGACAATTAGCTTCTTCGATAAAAAAGGTTAGCAAACTGTCCAAAGCACAAAGCCCCTTCCATCCCAACTCGCTCTCTCTCTCTCGCACGCGCGCGCGTGCGCATTTCGCTCGCAAAAAACACCAATAATGGATGGTTATTTGAGCATTACTTCATAAAATATTTAGGCGAAAAGATAACCTAGGTTATTTTTATTTTATTTTTATCTATTGAAAAGAAAGTTGAAAATACTTTTGAGAACAGAGAGATTTCCCAACGCAGCAGCCTCCAAAAACGTCTTTTGCAACATTATTTGAATTACGCCTGAAATTAGAGGAAAACACGCTTTACTTGGAGAAAACAAGAAGAAAAGAAAAAAGAGTGAGAGAAAATTTGAGTGATGATGATGGCGGAGAGGAAGGGAGCGGTCGTACCTGAGAAATCTTGCGCCATGGGATGAAATTGAGGGGGTTTAGTGGGAAGCGGGAGCAGAAGAGAACCGTAGAAGAAAGTATTTTTGTAATGTACGTTTAGTACCCAACAGCCCAAGGGGGGAGAAATCGCATCCTCTGCGGAGTTTTTACGTGGGAGCTGTGCGGTGATTTTAATCTGGTCCGTCCGATAAAACCGTTCGTTTTTTATCGGACGGATCAAATAAAATTTTGGCATGAATTTTAAAATAAAATTAATACTGCCCCCATCATCCGAGCATTCACCGGTTAAGATTAAATCTGGACCGTCCAATCAGCTCTGCAGGAAAAAACTCCGCAAAGGATACTGGTCCCAAGGGGGAAGGGAATCGTATCCTCTGCAGGGTTAAAAGGTTCGGAGTTATGCGGTTCTTTTAATTTAGTTCGTTTGTTTTGATCGGACGGACCAGATCAGATCTTGTCCGAATTGAAAAAAACAAAAACAAAATTCTCAAATTCGGACAAGATCTGATATGGTCCGTCCCATCAAAACGAATGGATCAGATTAAAAGAACTACAGAACTCTGCATTTTTTAATTCCGCAGAGGATACGATTCCAAGGAGAAAGCCAGTACGAGTGTCAATGGGTACGAAGGTATCAATGGGTGCGAACGGGTAGGGTGGAAGAATTTTCATACACATACCACTAAGAGTTAATCTTATCCATATCCTACTCTTACCCATTAAAAATTTATCTTACTCTACTCTGTTCGTACCTGTTAAGATTAGTGGATAACAAAATGATAACAAATGAATAACGAATAACACTAATATAATAGTTTTATTATTTTTACAAATATAATATCAAAACTCATCATCTCATACTTATGCAAATACAATTACTAATATAAAAATCAAAATACAAATATGCAATCAATTATAACTAATATTTTTTTATAAAGAAAAAAATAAAAAAATACAAATATTTCTTCTAACAAATTCAAAATTCAATTCATTAACTGAATAATAACACATTCAAATAAAAAAGTAATATGTTTAATATAATATTCTTCTTACAAAAAAATATATACATTTTCTCATTGATTAACGTTGATACAGTGATATGAGAAACATAAAATTGAATAAATTGAATATAATATTTATATATCTATATGTAATTTATTTTATATAATTATCCGTTGTCCAATGAGTATGAAATAGCCTTTACATGTACCCATACTCATTTAGCCAACGAAAAAAATCCTTACCAATACTTATACCCAATAAGCTAACGAAAAAAAGAACTTACTCATACCCGTCTTATTAAATACGATACGGGTAGGGTAAACGGTTTTCATTGACACCCCTAGAAGTCAGGCAAACATTTAAAAGGGGTTTTGTGAGATCTTTAGCGAGCTGTGATTAAATTTTCTATAGGCGTTCAGCCTGTCATTTTATTTTTCCTATTTTTTCCTATTTTGATCTCACCTCAGTTTCCACACCAATTCATTTTGATAGGAAAAAATTTTGGAGCTCAGACTTCATTTTCGATTTTTCAATCACACGCTAATTCATTTTGATAGGAAAAAATTTTGGATCTCATACTTCATTTTTTATTTTCCAATCACTCTCTCTTAGGGCCTTTTTGATTGCAATCCCGCGTGTTACTGTTCATGCAGGAAAAAAAAAATTCACTTCAACTGAATTTTTTTTTTCCCACGTGAACAATAACCCGCTGTTTACTATTCGTCCGTTCCTGTGCCCATTCCCGTTCCCGGACTGCAGCCGAACGGACCCTCAGTGGGCTGTGATTAAATTTCCTACAGGCGTTCGGCTATCAGTTTATTTCCTATATTTTTTCTATTTTGATCCCATGTTGGTTTCCATGCCAGTTCATTTTGATAGGAAAAAATTTCGGAGCTCAGACTTCATTTTCAATTTCCTAATCACTCTCTCTCATCTAACTAATTCTACTTTTCATCATCCAGATCCACATAAGATTATATATCACCCACGAAGGACTCATATATAAACACTTCTTTAGTACCTAAGTTTCCTCATGTAGGACTAATTTAAATCTAGATTCGGACACATATTTTTCTCTATTTTGCTTTTTGTTTGGTCAGATAATTTGATAATTAAGAAAAAAAATTAATATTATATATTAATAAAGGAAATCAAACAATACATCATTTCATTATTATTGTTGTTGTTGTTATTATTATTAATTATTAATTATTCTTTTTTTACAAATTAAGTTGGAATGCGACATGTACTAATATAAATTTCATGAAAAAGAAAGAAATTACAAAACATGATATTAAGAAGAATATACCAATCTCGTTAAAACATCTTATTTAATTATAAAGAATAAATTTTGTATTTTCTATAATAATAATTAATTAATATTGTTTTGTTATTATTTAATTTATTCTAGCTCTAATTTTATTTGTTTACATGCTGAAATCAGAAGAATTTGAATAAGTTTGAACTCGTTTAGATAAATCTTGAAAATTTTATTTTTATATTATCTAAAAGGACTAAAGTGTAACATATAATTAATGGTTGTTCCTTTTTAAAGAAAACTCGAGTCATTCATTTTTTTTTTTTTTGAAGTTGGGAGTGCTGTCTGCCTTTAAAATAAAGATTCATATATTACTATATAATTTTTTTTTTAAATAGAGACGAGAAACAAACGTTTTATCTTTAAACATACGCAAATGATTTATGTGTTATTCTGAAAAGTTTTATACATCAAAAACAAGTTAAACTGAATAACTTTAAGCTCGAGAAATTTGACTTGATTAAAGAAAATCTAATCAATGAGTGAAGTTCGAATTAGCCACACAAACCATCAATTACACTAAACAGTTAAGTCATATATTTCTCTCACAGTATTTTTTTCAAAGGAGTAAAACATTTGTAATAATAATTTCTTCCATCTCTATTTCGAACCCATAACCTCTCACAATGATAGTTATGAACTTTTTTACGATTGGAGATCTACCACCGAATAGAAAAATATCTCTGGTGAAGTGTTAATAAAACATTTTTCCTAATTTCAACCGTTTGTATCGAATTATATTATTTTATTTTCAAAAGAAAAAAAATATTAGTCATATGTTGGTCGAAGGAGAGTGTTGAAAACTAAAATGCATGTAATTTTTCATGAAAAAATTTACAATGAAAAAACATATGGTCTCGTATTGATTAGATAGAAGTTCAAATAGCGTACATGTATGTTTGACTCTAGAAAGATATTTGTGTGAGGTTTCTATTTAAAAATTTGAAATACATGTTTCCAATTTCAAAATAAAAAATGCAACTGTTTAATTTTCTTTACTGTAGTAAATATATGGACAGACGAGATTGATTCTAATAATATTACATAATGATTGTATTTATTTTAAAGCACATACCGTAACTAACTACCATTTTTTTCTTCTCTGCTCCCTCTCCCACGAGAAAAAAGTTTGTCTTATCTGATCAGAGTCAAAATGTTAATAAATTTAAAGAAATTCAATTGTTAAGTTTAATCTTTCAAAGAAAAAAATTTCAGACTTTTAACGGAAATATAAAATATCTTGTTGCTGTATTCCATAAATACATTATTGACCGGCAATTTTAACAAGGAATAAATCACTAAATATTCATGCCGAACTATGATCTTTTCAGTTTGACTAGTGATGATTTTTTATATACTATTCATCGATTATAAAATATCTATTAGCATTGTTTGATTTTAATTAACACGCATGTTGGTAAATGAATTTTTTTTTTCTTCTGTAAAACTGATCCGAGCAACGAAAAATATTACGGGTCCGGGATAGGGGTGTCAATGACATTCTTTTATTCGTTTATCCGATCTGTACCGTATCTGATAAGATAAGTACGGACAATTTTTTTTTTTTTTGTAAACTTATCAGGTACGGGTATGGGTAAATATTTTTTTTCGTTATCTAACTGGATAAGGGTACTATTTCGTACCCGTTACCCGATTGGATAATTATAAAAGAAAAATTATATATATAGTAAATATAGGGTGTGACGTGCTCACCAAGAGGGTTTGGTGAGCACAACTCTAAAAATACATCGGATCGGCTTCAAATGATGAATCCAAACCGTTGAAATCCATGTACTTCGCGAGTGATGCATGTACATGCAAAATTTTGGAAGTTTCGAATTCATTTGCTATGAGGTCAAGCGGTCAAAGTAATAATGAAAAATGAATATATAAAACAACTAATAAAACAACTTATTAAAAGATTCATTACTTTGATTGCTTGACCTCTTAGCAAATGAATTTGAAACTTTCAAAATTTTACATGTACATGCATCACTCACGAAGTATATAGATTTCAACAGTTTGGATTCATCATTTGAAGCCGATCCGATGTATTTTTGGAGTTGTGCTCACCAAACTCTCTTGGTGAGCACGTCACACCCTAGATTTAATATATATATATATATATATATATGGGATGGGTTATGGTGAGTTGTGAAGTAAAATAATATTTTACTTCACGCTCGTATTCTAATTTGAAAATCCAAATAACCGATCCGAACCGCTCAACATTTTCTCCATATTGAAATGTGCTTGGAGACCAAATTTTACATTTTTTAGAATTTTTTTTTACTATTTATTAAGCCACTTTGAAAATGGCAGATCTGGATGAACAGTAAAAAACAGTAAAATTTTCTGGACCATTGGATCAGCGATTTTCAAAGTGGCTTACTAAATAGTAAAAAAAATAAAAAAAATGTAAAATTTGGTCTCCAAGCACATTTCAATATGGAGAACATGTTGAGTGGTTTGAATCAGTTGTTTAGATTTTCAAAATAAAAATATGGACGTGAAGTAAAAATGACATCTTACTTCGCAACTTACCATAGCTCATCTATATATATATATATATATTATGTATATTAATAGGTAATGAAAATAGTACTTTAATTAGTTTACTTGCACTTAGCATGATAAGAAAAAAAAAATTCAATAAAGTATTATACATGTGTCAAATGAATGTATATATTTTAATAATTTGTTTAATAAATAATAAAAATTATTATTATAATAGTATTACTCATTGTTTATCCACTACTTATCCACTACTGTTTTATTATCCGACAATTATAACGGATAAGAATAAAATATAAATAAGATAATTTATAACGAGTACAAATAAGATATAAAAAGAGTAATTTATAAGGGACACAAATATTTAAATAGTTCCATCCAACTTTTGCCATATCCGTTGAAACCCTAGTCCGGGATCTTATACTTCTACTTTGGACAAAGAAGTGACTAGAATCAGGTTTTTGAATATTGAGACGAGAAGTAAAAAAAGTGACAACCGAACGTGATTATACTTGAAGCCTCTCTACTCTACCAGCGTAGCTCTGAGGCGTAATTAATACTAGTAATTATGAGGAGCACGTCATAAGTCTAGGTAGTGTTTGAATATTGTGCCCATATCATATCCTAGTTTTCAACGAAGTTTTATACAAAAGTATAACTATGGTGAATTTAACTCTAAAATTTAGAAGCACTTCTAAGCGATGAGTGATGTATTTACTTGTAAAATATTAATAATTAATTTAGTATTAAGTCAAATTATTAAAAATAAAAAATTTATAAATTAATTTTAATATATTCATTTTTGAATAATTTTTTATCACTTAACTCTATGCATAATTAATTTAAAATTTTAATTTTTTTTTGCATGTAGACGCATTACTCATAAGATATAAGAGTTTCAACAATTTAAATTTGTTATTTGAAATCAATTTGATATATTTTAGAATTAAATTCACAAAAAGACTTGGTAAACTTAATTAAGAGCATTCTAGTTTTACTCTTTATATATATATGAGAGTGTCTTCTATGGGCATAAGGACCTATTTGTAAAATGAACATATTTTTATTTTCAAAGCTCAAACAGTCGATCCGAACCGTTCATCTTGTTCTCCATATTAATATATGCTGGGAGAACAAATTTTACATTTTTCTGAATTTTTTTACTATTTATTAAGATGGGTACAAAAAATATCAAATTCAGACCATTGAATTTTGTATCCATCTTAATAAATAGTAAAAAAATTCAAAAAAAATATAAAATTTGGTCTCCAAGCACATATTAATATGGAGAACAAGATGAACGGTTCGGATCGACTGTTTGAACTTTGAAAATAAAAATATGTTCATTTTACAAATAGGTCCTTATGTCCATAGAAGTCGTTGCCATATGAGAACTAGGGTGCTCCTAAGTTCACCAAACCTCTTGTGAACTTGACTTTAAAATATATGGAATCGACTTTAAACGATGAATCTAAACTGTTGAAACTCTTCTAATGCGTCTACATGTGAAAATTTTAAAGTTTCAAATTAATTTAATATAGAGTCAAGTGGTCAAAAGTTTGAGGTTTATAAATTAATTTTAATACATTCATTTTTTGGACTCCTTTGACCACTTGACTCTATATTAAATTAATTTGAAACTTTAAAATTTTCACATGTAGACGCATCAATCATTAGGTAGAAGGATTTCAACGGTTTGAATTCATCGTTTAAAATCGATTCGATATATTTTAGAGTCAAGTTCACAAGAGGTTGGGTGAACTTAGGAGCACCCTAGTTCTACTTTTATATATATATATATATATATATATATATATATATATATATGAATGGGACACTTTGCATTTCGCTACACTTTTCTGTCTGGCATCCCTTATTGCCGGATATTCCTCCATTCCTTTGTAAAAAGAGCTGCAGTATAGCTTTTACTTTTATCCCATTTCCACAGCAGGGTATCATTAAGGGCCTGTTTGTTTGTTGTAGGATTACCAAGTAAAATAATTTAGTCCTGGAATTATTGTCACCTATGCATTCTTAAAAAAATCATTAATATATGAAAATAAATATTCTTAAAAAATTACAAAACCGACAAATTTATTTGTCAAATAATATAATACACATCGTATCTTAATTATAAACAATTAATTAATAATTTTAATAATTTTAATAATTTTAATAATTACCTAACCGATTTGTCAATTATCAAATAAATTTGTTGTCAATGTTATTTATTCCGTGATTTATTGTAATTTATAGCTTAAAATAAAATAAAATGAGTTGCATGATCCACCTAACGTGTGTATCAACTTCATTGACTAGTTTTGGTTGATGTACACTGTTCATTGCTTTAGAAATGGAGGATCCACTACACATGAGATCTAAGTGTTAATAAAATAAGAAGGAAACTAGGTCCGAATCTGAACCAGTGGTTAGTCCCACAATATCTAGTGAGTAAAGAAAAAGTCTATATATATATAATTCTTGTGTCAATTATAAAGTTGATTGGAGAGAGTGTACAGAGGAGACAACTCCACGTGAAGGACTGGAGGAGAGAGAAGAATGAGAAAAAGAAAATTCAGTATGAGCTCATTTTTTTGTTCCCAAAAAATTACACTGGCTTGGGAATTTTTTGGGAAAAAAATGGGAAATGGCCGGAAGAAAACAGAGCATCCAAACACACTTGGGAAAAAAATTGGGAATTAACCCAAAATTTCATCCATTCCCATTAAAACCCAGTGTGCCGAACAGGACTTAAGTTTTACTCCCATCCACTTTGCATTCCGAGCTTCCATTTTTGCAGACTTGGGAGACATCCGATAATACTGGAATTACAGAGTTGGTTTCATTTAATTAAGGTCGGAATCATTATGGAAGTAATTTATGCAGTGGATGGAGATAGCGGACTTAGTGGGACACAGGTTGGTTGATGGTGATAGCTTCTGTTAAATTGTTTATTCAAGTGGGACAAGTGTCTGTTTGAGAAGGAATTGCAAAATTGTAGTGAAATTTGCATTGTATTACCTCCAATTACTGGGTTTAAGGCTTGAGTTGTGCTAAATTTTTTACTAAATTTACTAATTTGATAAAAGGTTAGTTTTTGTTAAATTTATGGATGGAGGTGCCCTTAAATTATATGCATATTTTTAGAATGCATATAATCACAGTAATATCACACATGCTTTCACGTCCTACTACGCAACAAATTTATTTCTTTTTTTGTGCAAAACTGGAGATTAATGAATGCAAGTAATCATGCAAAACTTGTACGAACACAATTCTTATCAAATAGGTATATCTAAATGCACTTATGTTCAAATGCGTTCCACAAATTTTCAAATAGGTACTCTAAATGCACTTGTGTTCAAATGCGTTCCGACATTACAGTTAAATCCACAGAGGCTCACATTCAGATCTTGTTCGGCTGCTCCACTGTTCCTGCGAGAAAAAAAAAGTTCCATGCTGCTTTTTTTTTAAATAATTAGTCGGTCAACAATGGGAGGTAAATTTTAGAAATCTTTATCTATTGGTTTTCTATAGCAGCAGGCAGCAGCTGTGATTTGTGAAGCAAATGCTTCTGTATGTTTGGTTTACTATTTTTCCGAGAGAAACGAAAACGAAGTAATATAAAACTTAAAAGTTGACATACCAAGCCTTAATAAATTAGGAATGTTCTGTGCAGTACATATGTGAACTGGTGGATATTATTGATTTGTAAAATATGAACATTTTTATTTTCTATGAGATAAATTAGTATCACATGCACATGTTGATATTTGTGGGATAAAACTAGGATATTTTGACTTCCTGTGACTCTGTGAGATAAATTAATAATACATAGAAGGTGATTGAGCCTTAATTTCAATTCTTGTCTCTTTTCATTTAGAATTGTTTGGATCGTAAAAAATAGTATGGAGTTTGTACTGTTCTTGGATTAATAATATTTTTTTCTACTATTCTATATTTGAATCACTCTAAGAATAGAGCTACTTGTGAAATTAGCAATGTTCTTGCTAACTCATTCAAACGACAATTCTTGCTATTTCCGGAGTTACATCAAATTTGCTCGTAACCATGCACATGCCATGTGCCCGTATATCTTCCTTTGCACAATGAGAGGCATATTTAAAAAAAAAAAAAATCTTTATTGTTTTTCTTTACAAGTTTTTACGCTCAAATGCTTCCATATTGTATTAATGTTGATTTTCTCTAATATTTTAATTTGTTCTGTTGGAAATATTTAATTGAATAGTTGAAATATAATAATTAATTTTATAAAATATTGGCAAAATATGATAGACTTACATATTATCTTGGTTTAGTTATCACTTATTTAAAGACAAAAACTAATTAATGCAAATATTATTGTTCATTGTTTGAAGTTCATCACAAAAGTTGCTTTATTAGATATACACTACTTTTATTCACACAATTAATGTCTATTGAAGTAGTTATTTACACAGTTTTGTTGTTATATTTGTATTCAAATTGATTTTAAATGAACCATTAGTTTGACATGAAAATAATGTAGTTTCGTCTAAAAAAAAAATTCAGATATCAAAGTATGATGTCCTTTTTCCTTCTAAAAATTAAAAATTACTTTTTCTGAAGAGTTGTAAAGTTGCGGGAACATTGAAAAATAGCTTAATTTGGTGTGAGAATCAATGTTACAATTACAATATGAAAATAGTTCCTTTCTCTGATGGGCCATTTCTCTTCTTAGCATGCAAAGAAAAAAAATCTTGAAATCAAATGAAGGAAACTAAAAGATAATAGAGTAAAAAAAAATTAATAATGCGGCTAAGATACTAGTGCATTAATTGATAGTACACATTGATCCGTTCTATGAATTATTTTTTTCATTTTTAAAGTTAAAAAAATTGATTTAACGCGTGCAACGTGATCTCCATATGAAAATGTACTTACAAATCAAACTATACATTTATTTTTAGAATTATTTTACTAATTTTAGATAAGTAGAAAATCACTTTATCTAAGAATTTTATATCGTTCAAAGTAGTAATTTTGTACTTATTTAATCAAATAGTAAATTAATTCTAAAAAATATAAATTTGATTTCCAAGTAAATTTTAATTCGAAGATCATGTTTAACGATTTTGAATGGACGGTTTAAATTTTCAAAACAGAAATTCTTGGCAAGAACTAATTTGCACATGGTTCATATTCATAACTTCATAATGTTAACAACAAATTATAGTATCAAATTAATCAAATTCAAGGTCATTAAATCATCGTTCTGGACTTCTGGTTCATAACTATTATGGCGAATCTACTTTATTCTAGAAAATTAAACACATAAAGGAGCGGGAGAGGAAACTAAAGTTTTATTCGATTTCAAAAATTCAATCGAACTGTTTCAGCCGATCAACAGAAACAAACCGAATCGAAATTTTATTTTGGTCTGATCAGTTTGTTCGGTTCAAATTGAAGCATATTAATTTTTTATTTTAAACAATTGACTTATTATTTTTTAAGAAATTGCCCCTAGTACGGACCATACATTATAAAAAAAATATAACCCTTAGTACATACCATATAGTACTGAACCGAATAAAAGTATACATCAAGTTAACCAACATAACAAAAATGCTACATAACCGAACATATCTTATCCAAACATAATACATACCATATATTATCCAAACATAGTACATACCATATATATGTTTGAAGAAATTGCTAGTATTAGCAATTAGCAAAAGTATTCAGAAACTAAAAAAACATAGTACATATCATATAGAGGATAAGTAAATCATGCATAATCAAAGCAATATTTTCTAAAGCAATCGAGTTATTACTAATGCCTTAAACCATGCCAATTAGTCATTCCGATCAGATATGAACTTGCACAAACTATTCATTATACCTCGTACCAGCATGGTACCAAAAACCTTAAAAAGGTTCTATGCATGAAGCATTTCGTCTTTTAAGCCTAATGAAGCGCAGCGCTGGAGCCATTTTGTCTTTTAGCCAATTGTTCAGCCCACTGCAATGTTAACAAGAATTTCAACAGAACAGTTCCATAATATCTGAACATATTAACAAACTCGAGAAAGCAATATTGCTTCCATTGTTGTTTAATATTGAGCCATATAACATCTTATACTCATCAAATGACAAAACTAAGTCATCTTTGACCTTCTTTATTATTTTCTCACTCCTATCTTTGTCATATAATTCCATGAGAGAAAACTCCATGAATTCTAAGTACCAAGGATCAAGAATATCCGCAACATAGATCAAAGAATTAGCTTTCTCAATATTATCTCAATATTTGTTGGACCGAACTGAATTAGATTTTTCATTGGGTCCGGTTTAATCGGTTCAAACAGTTTGGTTTTTTCAGTTTATTGATAGACAGTCACGTCACACAAATAGTCATATCACATAGGATCACATTGTAACGTGACGTGATCAAAAGCAACACAATTGATCACGTGTAATTATTATTGTCAAGTTTTAAGTTAGTTTGTAGTAAATAAGAACATAATATACTAAAAAATAAAAAAATATTCAAAATAAATTATAATCAAGAAATAATGTTGAAAAAATTCTTCACGTAACCTATCACATGACGTGACTGGATTAGTTTGTGTAACGTGATGTGACTAAAATGATAGAAAATAATTACGTCGTGCGAATGATCACATCACACGACACGCAAGTCACATAACGTGATGTGACGAAACTAGTAACTGTGTGACTAATTTTATTTACTCTTTACAATTCGTTCATGAATATATTATTAATTGGCAGTTTATTTATTAATTTTGTACTATATCTAAGAGCATCTATGTCCCTATAATTCAAATGAGTTTTTAAATAATTGTTAATTGTTTTTTAAAAATTAAGGTCTCTAAAGTTTTTAACTTACACATTTCTGAAATTAATTTTAGAGTTTCTATTAAGCCACGTCAACAATAAATTAAAAAGGAGAATTAATCTGAGCCAATCATTTGATCTGCATGAAGTTTAGAAACAGTTTCATAATATGAAACTTTACTACGTAGTTTCTAAATAAGAAACTCTCCCACATACTTGAAACTAAATTAAAAACTGTCACATCAGATTAGAAACTCTAGTAGATTAGAAACTCTAGTAGTTTCAGAGAGATGTGGGCAAAACGAGCTATGGGCACAAACAGTACTGCACTGTATTCTAAAAACATAGGAGAGGCCATGCCAAAAATCTGGAGAATACAGGGCTCTTTCTTCTGGAAAACTCTCCTTAATTTACAGCCTTTGTTCCACTGGAGCATATACTGGCAAATAGGGGATGGACAAAGCATTGCTTTCTGGTTTGATCCTTGGGAAGGCCCGCCAATCGTCAACTTCCTAGAGACAAACAGACCACCCCTCTTCCGTATGTCACTCAGACAAGCTTACCCTCTACTACAAGCTGTAGCCCCCCAATTGCAGATTGAATTTTCTGATCATAAAGATGAATTAATTTGGCGATGGACATCAGATGGGTTGTATTCCTCAAAATCAATATACCGACTGTTGAAGGAGGGAGGACGAATTAGATGGCCTGTTCCAGGAGTATGGAAGGCAAAAGCACCGGCAACAGTCAGAATTTTTGGTTTCATGGTTCTCAGAGAAAAGGTTCTGACAAGAGATGAGTTAAGGAGACGCAATATCAATTGCGATGACAACTGTGTCATGTGCAATGGAGCTAACATAGAGACACTTCCTCACCTCTTGTATGCATGCAGGTTCGCTAGGCAGGTTTGGAATCTCATCCAGTCTGCAATCGGAACAAGGATATTGGGACATGGCCATTTTCAAGACATGCCGGTACAAGAAATCTGGGATTCATCCTGGAATGAAGTCCAAAGAGGAGTTCTGCAGAAGAAAGAATGGCTAAGCTGGATGCTGTGCGTCTGTTGGTGGCTCTGGAGACAGAGAAACGAGGTTGTTTTCAGAGAGAGCTGGAGGAGGCCGGAGATGTTGGCAGTGAAGATATTGCAAGAGGCGAGATTGTGGAACAATTATTGTTGATTATATGGGGTTTATCTGTAAATTTATTTTAATGTAAAACTTGACAGCTGCTGTCAAGTGTTCTCAAAAAAAAAATAGTTTCAGAGAGATGCTCTAAGTACTTTTCTTTTTGACAAAAACAATTTTGGGTTTTCCTCTTGTTTCTTTCAACATGGCTCATTTTTTGTAAATGTTATTCTACCAATGAAAAAAATAAGCATTATACCTTAATTTTACTTAGAAAAAAAAAAATCCAATCTATCCATTAATTGAGGAATTAAATTTTGCTGGGACCACCTTTTTTTTTCAAAACCATCGAAATCCTTTGAATTTCTTTTATATTAATTTAGGAACTTTCAAGATCTTTTATTTCAGATGGAATAAACATTTTGTTGGTATATTCTATTGTTTCATTGCATGAAGAAAAGAGATTCACAGTTATTACTTTCTCAGCTCATTAAGAAACTTTGTGGTACAAACCATATTACCTTGTGTGAACTTCCAAATTTGATACTCATGTTCCGATTCAAATTTAATTAAATTTGCTAAAATAATTTTTTATTTGATTTTCATAAAAATTGACCAAACCGATCAAATATGGGAGTCAATTGGACACTTAAAGCTCTACAATAGTATTAATATTTCATATTTGGAAACAAAACCTATCCATATATCAACCAAAGAAGAAATATTTACATGTTAGAAGAAATGATTTCTCCTAAAGATTATGGGAAAAAAAAAACAAAATGAGTCTGTTGAAGAACCCTTCTACTATCCACTGGTATATGCCATTACATTATGAGAAGCTTCAAATCAATAAATTCTTTCTTAAATGTATCATGCACCCTCTGAAATTATTTCTTGAAATCAATTCCCTGCTTTACTTGCTTTACTTCCCATTACTATCAGTGGCACAAAATAACTCGACATATCCAGTCTCCTCTCTTTCGATCCATGAAGGATGTTTGAAGGAACTGGTAGCTTCCCCTTCCCAACATTATTCTCAAGAGTTCCCATAAAACTTTCAACTTTAGCTCTCTTTGACGCCATACCAAATTTGCGCGCCATTTACAAATAGGAAGTTCCTCATCCTCAAATTGACCCTCAATTTGTCGAAGCTAAGCCTCAGGTAGGTACAACTTCCTGTTAACATATCCAAGTAAATCACATGTGAAAACTTTTGTGTGGTGTCATATAGCAATTATATGTTGCCCATTCCAAATAACACCAAAAAAAATTTGGTTTGGTACGAGGTTGTGGCAGGGTATATCCCTTTGCAGACCAGCAAACCCAGATTTAAAAGTAAATTTACTGAAAATTTTATCCAACCAAATTTGTCACCAACTTTGAGCGGCACTCTTACCTTTCCTAGACCACTCATCCCAAAAGTAGTTTTTATAGAAGTAACAGCAACCATGAAAGTTTGTTTCTGAATATATTTCTATAACAAACCTGTCTTCCAGACTATCCAAACGACAAGCAGAACAGTCCTTTCCAATGTTGTAACTTGTAATTTCCACCATAAGATCCCTGTTTATAAGAAAATGAAAAAAAAAATGCTATTACAAAAGTTGAAATTTATATGTAAAAGTAGTTAAAATCATAAATTATCTATACATACATGACAAAGCGGTGGTCGCACGCCACAACGGCAATTGCTGTGCGGATGAGGGACCAGAGGTCGACATTCTTGCTGCCGCCATTCTTATCAGATCCATGGAAGGTAGTAGATCTACTATCAAAAGAAGTAAAAAAAGAACAAAATTGCGGACCAAACACAATAGGCTGAAGCACAGTTGGGTGTCCTGATTGTCAGTACTGGCTACAGAGTCATAGATCTTACTATCTGCCATTCCCCCCACCTAAAAATTTATCGAATAAAAGCATAATTATTTTCAAGTAGAAATCCTAATACAAATTAAATAAAAAATACATTGACATGAACTAGAAAAAAAAGAAAAAAAACCTTTTGAAGAAACATGGGGTTGTCAATAAAAACACGGTTAACACTGCTCTCATGGCGGTGAAAATAACGGACTGTTTCGTATTTGTCTCCGACGTCTATCTACACATAAAATGAAACAGTTGGGTGTCCTGATTGTCAGTACTGGCTACAGAGTCATAGATCTTACTATCTGCCATTCCCCCCACCTAAAAATTTATCGAATAAAAGCATAATTATTTTCAAGTAGAAATCCTAATACAAATTAAATAAAAAATGCATTGACATGAACTAGAAGAAAAAAAAAAAAAACCTTTTGAAGAAACATGGGGTTGTCAATAAAAACACGGTTAACACTGCTCTCATGGCGGTGAAAATAACGGACTGTTTTGTATTTGTCTCCGACGTCTATCTACACATAAAATGAAAGTTCTCCCGTCAGAAAATAATGCCCATTCTAGGGGCGTGCATTAATCTTTTCTAATTACATAATTAACAACAAAATTTCTTCCGAAGATTGTCTTACAAGAATGGCAGCGGCAAGAATATCGGGGCCAATCTTCTCTTCAAGACAGCCGATGAAGATTTCAATAATTATGATAGTGGATCTCTGGCCAATCTTCTTCGGTTTGGAGATCTCGTTTATGCTCATCACTTGAACAGTTCTCTGTTTCTTAGCTAAAAATAGAAGAAGAAAAAGGTAGATTAAATTAGTTGATTCAGTTTTGAAGAACAATGTTAGCTTAAATTTTTTTGAAAATACTGCACATCTCCCAAACCATTAGGTACTCCGTATTTAGAGGCAAAGCATCTAATATCCCCTATTTCTCTTTTCTAAAACAACAAGATCCTTATTGTAATTGAAGTGCAGAATTAATCTCATATTAAAGTTCAATGTGATCTACAAGGTCATTTGTACAAATGGCCTATTTGATTAATTTCAGGTCTTATTTTGGTTGTACTTCGAGATAATCAAAGCAAAACGGTCGATCTAAATTCATATTTGGTGCAATCTGCATTATTATTCACACAAATGTCAGTTTTGAAATTAGCTAACTTGAGGATTAATTTTGGAAACACTCTGAGACCTTGTAAACATAAGGGCAGGAAATCATGCTAAATTCGAATTATGACCAATTTGAGCAGGCATTCTTACCTTTCCTAGACCACTCACGCCAAATCGAAGTGCAACCTAAAGCACCTCTTTGAGTTTTCAGTTTTTTCCTCTGCAAGAATTGCACAAAAAAGAAAGAATATTGTTACTCATTTGAAAAATAATTGACCGACTACTTGCAGCTCATTAGGGTCACAATTACAATATTCATTGATTCAATATGATTCAATTTAAAACAGAGCTAACATACAAGATAACGGTCAACTATGACATACACTCGGGTCTGAAAATTTTACACCATAAATACTCTTGGCCTTTTCAATAGTTAATCAACAAACAATAAACGGAGCGATATCTCTGTTTGTTTTGTACTTCTCTTTATAGAAGTAACTACATTTGCTGATGTTTATTTGTTAATCAGTTACTGTAGGGAAGCTGTCTTCCAGACTATTCATACAATATGTACAGTTGAAAGCATTTGCAGGACTATTCGCAGATAGTATTTGCGGGACTATTCACAGATAGTATTTGCGGGACTATTTGCAGATTTTATTTGCCAGACTATTCAGAGATAGTATTTGCGGGACGATACAAGCAACATAATCTTTTGAAATATACAAACAGGTGGATAAAAGCATTTTAGATGGCTTTGTGCTCTTTAAACTTCAGTTCATCATTTTTTGTTACCAACAAGCACTAGTAAGGAAAGTTTGAAGGTTTGGCTTGGAGTTGGGGCCGGAGATTGTACAAAAAAAGATAATCAAAAGTTACAATATGAATGAGCTAACAATCCACCTATGCTACGGGATTGTTTTCCTAAACTATGATTGCTCTGGATGACTCGGAACAAAGAGTTAGTAGTGAAACTAAGGAAAAATATTAACCTTTTAAGCAGAAGAGGGGGTGGGGTCGTGAAAATTATTAACAATGATTGATTGGCTATTTGGAGCTCATTAGGGTTACAAAATTAAAATCAGAGCTAATATACAAGATAACTGTCAACTATGACAAGATATACAAGATTCATTGACTCAATATGATTCAATTAAAATCAGAGCTAATATACAAGATAACTGTCGACTATGACATACACTCGGGTCTGAAAATTTTACACCTTCATAAATACTCTTGGCCTTTTCAATAGTTAATAAAAAACAATAAACAGAGCAATGATCTCTGTTTGTTTTGTACTTCTCTTATAGAAGCAACTACATTCGCAGATGTTTATATGTTAATTAGTTACTGTAGGGAAGTCATCTTCAGACTATTTGAGGGACGATACAAGCATTTGTGGGACAATTCGCAAATAGTATTTGCGGGACTATTCGCAAATAATATTTGCGGGACGATACAAGAAACATAACCTTCTAAAATATGTGTACTGGTGAATAAAAGGTAAAGTTTGGAGCACTAGTAAGGAAAGTTTGGAGCTTTGTATTGAGTTGGGGGCAGAGATAACAAAATCTTTAGGTTCAAAAGTAAAGCTCCTCTTTAAATTTAAATTAAGGAGTAATGAAATAAAATAATATATCTACTTGGTTTCTCTTATTTGGACTGCGAATTTGAAAATGTTCTATGCAACTGAGTGGAGATTGGAGAAGCTTGCTAACATGCGCATATGAGATATGACACAATCCTCTCGTCAAGGATACATTTAATACAATCCGACATTTGGAGGGGGTAGAAATCAAATCACTCGTATTCGGAGCATATTTTCACGAATCAAAATATTATTCTCTCTCTCCCTCTCTGCTTTTGTGTCGGAACAATCAATTGAGAAAATCAGCACCAGCATACATCATACAGTCAACAGAAAAATTCTTAACCTAAATTCAATTTAATAAAAAAAAAAAAAAAAACTTACCACCATCCATCAACAGCATTAAAACCCGCTACTCCTCTCAGGGAAAAAGAAACCAGCACCAAGCAACTAATAACTCTACAATCACCGACCAGGAGAAGTGAGAGGTAGGGGAAAGAGGGGAAGGGTTTTGCAATTAATCTAGGGTTAGGATGGGGCGGATGAGAGAGCCGGAGAGGGGAAGGGGTGTATTAAATAGCGCGAGAGAGACGGGTAGAGTAACGGGAAAGTGACAAGTGGAGGGTGAATGTGCGCCACGCGGTGCCGAGAGACGACAGGGTGCCAGGGGTCACAATTGAGGGTGAGTATCCTCTGAGATATCTCAATTTTTGCGTGACCGACGTGTCCAGTGCCTATTCGCGTAACGTATGGGGCCATTGTTATTTGAGCTTTAAGAGTCGTGTAGAACGTATTTAAACGATTGAGATATTCCAAAAAGTCACGCAAAGTTTGAGATATCCCAGAGGATGCGAATTCCACGATTGATAACCAAAAGGGTGCGAATTCGCATCCTCTGACATATCTCAAACTTTGTGTGACTTTTTGGAATCTCTCAATCGTTCAAATACGTTCTGCACGAATCTCAAAGCTCAAATAAAACTGGCCCCCTACGCTTCCTCGAACAGGCACCGCACACGTCGGGCACGCAAAAATTGAGATATCTCAGAGGATTTGGACTCAAAAGGTGCTCGGCCGGAGTCCTCATCGCCTGCATCTGCTCTTTTGAGTTAACACATCTTGACCGTCTGATATTAAATGAAACCAATCAAGCCCCCCGGCTATAGTGGTTATATTAGTGCGGATCTAATACGTACGAACATTAAAGCGTATCGAACAGTTCAGATGCATTAACTCAAAAGATTCTTTTTTGAGTTAATGCAGAGGATACAGATTTGCGCGGCCGGGGTTCTCCTGTTGAAGATCTTTGAAAAGTAAATCAATTTTTGTGTTTGAATCCGGACCGTTCAATCTGTTATTAGAAATATCTTAATTCTGGATGGGTGGTGACCTCAGAATGAACAGTACCACCCCACTTTTGTGCCGTCTGATGGACAATCAAGGGCTCTTGATGGTTCGCGTTGGAGTATGCTACCGTCATCTCAACCAGCCACCGCCTTCCCAGTTTCTTCCAACAAAAAAAAAATAAGCTGTCACCCCTCTGGGTTGGCACCTGTCAGGCTGTCACCCCCCTCTCGCTCTGCAAAGATCATTCCCTCCTTCCGTCTTCGCCTTCTCCGATTTTCTTCCTCTTATCGCTCCTACCTCAGTTAATTTCCCGCTGAGCACTCTATACTCGTCCGCAGCTTCCCCTCGTCTTCTGGTCCTTCGCCCTCCCCCGAGTGCCATGTTTTCGTCTTCTTGCTGCACCGTGTTGTTTCCTCCACTCTCAGCGCCTTCCTTTCCTTCGTCGGTTCTCACTGGTATTTCTTCCTTTCGAATTTTCGATTTCACTCTTCCATTCATCTCCTTCTGCTGAAGTGTTTGCTTTTCGCTGCCGCTCATCTTTCTCTCTCGCTACTCTGGAAATAGGCCAGGCTTTCCACTGCCATCGATCCTTCCCGGCGCTTCTGGCTCTGGTTCTTCTTCCTGGTATGATTCTTTCTAATTGTAGTAATTTCTGCAACCAATCGACAACTTGACAACAAGAAAACCTGCTTACCAGCAAAATTATTTTTGGGCTCAGTTGTCCCAAAATCTAATTTGGTCTACTGTGCGACTGGTGCTCAAAATCTGCTTTTAAAAAGAGATTTCTCTCAATCCTTCCTTATATTAGCATACAATTATACCTCGAATTTTTTTTGAGACTACTTGTACCAGTTGGTATAAACTGACAATGTGGACTGTTACACTATGATGAAAAATCAAATTATTTGGTGTAATTTTGAATTTATGTGATCAATATACCAAGTTTTGCTTCAATTACATTATTCTAATCTTGCTCTTAGTTTTAGGCCTTTTTCTTTTTCTTTATTTTGGTAATTCATTTACGTTCCATTAACTTTTAATTTTAAGATGTTTATTTAAAATAACAGTTCATCATTGGACTAAATATTTAAAATAAACCTGCATGCATATTGAACTACTTATGCTATGCATATTCTTCATGTCTTAGTTTGGTAGTGACAGACATACACTAGATTTTTTTTTTTAATTTTTAGCAGCATGTTAATGCTGATAACAAAAATTTACCAATAGTGCTTTGAATACTAAAATGCAAGTACAACTGAAGATGAGACAGCAAGTGAGGAACACTGAATTAAAATAGTGCTTTCCTTATTATCCCCTCTTACTGTTCCGTGTTTTTAGCCTTGAAGTATTTAATACACCATTTGGTAGGCATAGAGTAACATAGATTGAGAAGTGGAATTCCAGAATGCTTGGAGTTATAGAGTATAGACGGAGAATCTTGCTTTGTTCTGTTCGAATTACTATTTAGGTGGAGGTGGAAGCAAAATTAAAATAAATAAAATAAGCAAAATAATTTATTTGGATGATCTTGGAGTCATATGACTTATATCTTTATTTGATAATTTCAGGTGGAGGTGGAAGCATTAGTAACCGAGGGATCAAAGCTTGCAACTATTCTTAGTAAATTAAAGAAACTGGAGGTCCGTTCCCGTCTTTAGTCAGTACAAACCCTCTCCTTTCTGTTGTTATGATTCTCCTTTAGATCTATTCTTCAAGTACATTTTTAGGTACCATTTCTCCTTTCACACATCATACTTAGAATAATATCCACTGCAAGTTAATTCATACTGGGCTTGGTTTAATTTGACGTTTTGGGTCTTAAGCGTTGTGAGATTTTGTTTAGTATAAATTTGGGTACTACAACTTTGATTTGGAATTGTTTTTTTCTAATTAAGTTGTTATTGCATTTTCATTGAAGCATATTACTATTATTTTGGTTACAAGGTAGCTGTCATGTTAAATACAGTGTATGGATTATGGGCTAAGTACTGATTGCAAGTTACAAGTTTGATATTCCACTATCGTATCCAATGCCAGTATTACAACAGTACCCATATTCATGCTATGAACCAATATTTATCTCTTCACTGGGATAAACCCTGATTAATTACAGCTGTTGGGAGTATATAACTCCAATAACAGTTGCATGCTGGTATGTGTACTCAATTTAAATATTAATGTATCCACAGATGAACTATGTGCACTGAGCTAATAGTAGTTTTTCAGAGTTGGGGGAGCTCATAGAAGAGGAGATTCGAGTGAAGAACAAAGCTATTGGTGTAATTTTATCGATGATTACTTTCGCAAAGGGGTTCTTACAAATGCTGCACTTCCTTTCACTCCTGGTATTATTTTTTTTTCAAATATTATTTTAGAGGTTTTAACTGACTTAATTACTCCAGGACAATAGTTGCTTCAAAATATCACAAAGATATGGCCAATTGAACCAAAAGTTGCCAAATTCCAATATATAACATCTGCTCTCAATATGAGAAATGCATGCCATCCAATTTAATGATAATTACTTTTTTAATCCTTAATTCATTGTTCAAAATAGTCAAACTATCTTCCTTCCTTAATGTTGATTTATAAATAAACATTGTGAGGTTGTATGATCAAACCCCACAAGGACCTAATTGATATCTAAGGAAATGCTCATAATTTTGGAGGTTGTTGGAGTGGTGACGGCAGTGGGCCCAAGAATGACAGGGGGAAAAGTTGGGGATGTAGTTGAATATGCAGCAATGCCAATGGGTTCGTACTCAAAAGAGTAGATCCTACCTGACAGCGCTGTGGTCCCGGTCCCATCTTCCGTAGATTATAGGGTTACTGTCTTGCTTAAAGGAATGACTGTTCATATGCTTTTGCGTTGAGTCTTCAGGGTTCTTATTTTTGTTTCTGGTCATAACCTCAGGAACACTCATTTGTTACTTTCGAGCTGATTATCCTTAATATGTCTGCTATTCTGTTAAGCACAAGTACTGTGGGATTTTTAAACATGTTTTCTTTCAACTCAGTTTTCTTTGCAAATCTTCTCTTCAATATTTTCAAGTTTTGTCAAATTTATCTATAAGATGAAACTCTCAAGCCAGTAGAACTTAATAATCTTTTCTCAACTGCACCTGTAAAGTCAAGTTCATTGCCTCAGGAAATATTTTATCTTTGCATGCTAACGTCCTTGTAACTCCCATACAAGACATGGTAGATCTCCATGGTTTGGGAGTGGTGATTTACAATGCAGAGGGGGAACTGCTATGGATACATGCAGGGGCATTTCGGGCAAACCATCCGGTGGAAGCGGAGGCACTGGCATTGCTATGGGCCATCAACTACATCAAGGGAGTCAGAGACCAAGGCACGGGAAACAGGTACATGTGCTATGGAGATTGCAAGTCACTGATCAAGGCAGTGCACCAGAACAGCATTTGTAAGAACTGCCACACTGGAAAGCTGCAGAGGTGGTTGCTCACTGTGCCAAGGGAGGTGGTACAGGAGGCACACACACTGGCTAATTGGGCAAGGCGATCCAGAAGCACATTTACAGGCTTCCCTAGCCAAAGTTTTAGGATGCAGATGAACGTACAAGACAGGATCAATGACCAGAAGTTTGCAACAACATAGAGACGGTACGAGAGAAATGACAGCGAAGGACCCACACAACATAGGTGCAAGACCTACAATAGTGAAGTAGTATCTTTAAGAGTAATTAGGTTTATTGCTTTCCAATTTTAAAGTTCAGTACTAGTAATGTAGTTGCTTCTGTAATCAGTACTTTCAGTAGTTAAAATCTAATTCAGTAGTCAGTAGATTTGATACCAGCATGTAAGGAAACTTGGTTATATTCAATATATGCCTACGGGCTTTCTCTCAAAAAAAAGGTCTCCATGGTTTAAGAAAGGTACATTTGTACTACTTTTCATCTGAACTGTACGTAGTTAAATTCCTAAACAATTTACACTTTCATTAATAGATTGAAATCTATTATCAACTTCTGTTGTACATCTCTTTAGCTTCTAGCAGGACAGGATTCTCAATAGAGTTCTCCCTCAATTCCAAGGACGAAACTAAAAAAAAAAGTAGTCCTGCACCAGGCTTGATACAGTTGCGGCAACGCCGCAACGGAGGTAACTAGTGTTACTATAATAAAAGAACATTGTGCATTTCATCTCGAACCGATTGATCCGATATCTGATTGAAGGTCCAAATCTAAAACCAAAATTTTGAGATACTTTACGATGCAGATTTGCGGACCCAGGGTCGCAAGGGATATCAAAAAATAGAGGAGGGATCAAGTTACAACAAAGTTACAATAACGGTTTTTTTTATTTTTAAAGTCCAAATCGTCGATCCAAACCGTTCAACATGATTATCTGAATAAAATGGACTTTCAGATCAAATTTTACATTTTTTTTTTTTTACTATTTATTAAGATAGGTACAAAATTCAATGGTCTGAATTTAACTAGGTTTTGTAAAATACTTAATAAATAGTAGAAAAATTCAAAAAAATGTAAAATTTGATTTGGAAGTACATTTTATTTAGATAATCATGTTGAACTATTTGGATCGATAATTTGAATTTTGAAAATGAAAAAAAATCGTTATTGTAACTCAAATTTGTTGTAACTTGATCTCTTCTCCCAAAAAAATTGCTATATGGTCTTTTGACAATTATATGACAATTTTTTATGAAGATAGAAAATTCTAAAATTAAAATAAATTTTACACACGTGTTGTGAAATATTTATCTAGCTATTACTAAATTTCATAAAATTGTAGTGTTAGTTTCATCATGCTCCCATAGTTTGCATATTGAAACTGCTAAAAAAAAGGTTCCCATCTGATCAGTTTTTACCAGTGTTCTAAATAGCGTGCTATAGCGACACTATAATGTTTTCGGACTATAAAAGCTATGACGCTATCAGCGCTATAGCACTGTTTTTTTAGTCCTTCCGCTATGACGCAATAAACGCTATTTAAACCTTTGGTTTTTACATTTATCATATATATTATGTTAGAAATGCTAATTTCAGAATTGGAGTAAATATTTCAAAATAGACAATAAACTTTAAGGTCATGTTTGGTTGTGGAGTAAGTGGTGGAGTAAATCCTCTACTCTATCTTTAAGGAGCCAAACGAGGAGTAAATTTAAAGGAGTAAGGTGGAGTAACATTTGAGTTAATCCGGATTAAGTTATTCCATCTAGAGAGGTGGAGTAACTTACTCTACCTGTGGGTCCCGCAGTTAGAGTAATATTATGCTATAATTTATCTCTTTTCATTAGTTTACTCTACCAAATTCCAACCAAACATGATTATTTTAATTCATCTTAGCTTGAAGTAAGAAATTTAATCCGAAATAACTTTACTTCACAACCAAACATGAGCTAAGATGGTAAGAAGCATCTTGGTTCAAATTCAATAAATAAGAAATAAATAAAAACTAGAATATTTGAAATAGCAATTCAATATTAGGCTTCAAACTTGAGTTTGAAACTATGGTCGAGATGTGTTTATGACCATTTTCTCTTATATTTGTATTTCTTGTGGAGACGTAGTATAATTTTTACCACACTTATAATTAAAATGGACTGAAATCAGAAGATAGCATCCATTAAGCAGAGACAGTAGTAATTTCATAACAATAATTCAAAATTCAAATATATGATATAATATCATTTGCGCGCGGGTGGATTAGGCCAAGAAGGGTCTTTTAAAATAAATTCACAATCCAATCCGAAATAACGGGTCAGACAAAGTCCAAATCTATATCCAATTCGATAACACCACAATCCGATAAAAAAAATGATTTGGATTGAACGAGTTAGCTTTTCTTGTTGTACACCCTATATACTGTCATCCACTTAGAAATGTCATCAAATAGACTTGATCCATTATTTAATGTTAAAAAATATGTGGTCAATAATTTATTTAGTCTTTCTTACGCAATTTGTTATATAAAGAATTAGTCTTTGATTTATGAAGAAAAAAATCTTGTTCAAAGTCATGAGTTTGAAATTCGGATAGAAATCTTTATAAATATTAAATCTAGAAGATTAAATCTCTCTATATTTTTATTTAAAAAAATACGAACATATAAATAACTTGTTATGCAACCAAAATGAACACAAAATTTGAATTCTTTGTTACATGATTGTTTATACAAGTTTTATTTTATAAGTCGGCGAAATTTTTTATCGGCATTCAAAGTCGGGATAAGATTTGGTCCAAATGGCTTTAGATTCGACAATGTCCAAAGTCTCTAAAAATCATATAATTAAAGTCCGAACAGTCGATCCGAACCGCTTATCATGATTTTCATATTAAAATGTGTTTAGAGGCCAACTTTTATATTTTTTTGGAAATTCTTTACTATTTTGTTAGATATGTACAGAATCATTATTTTTGGACTGTTCAAAAACAGTAATGTTGTTCGTATAAAAAAATAGTAAACAATTTTCAAAAAAAAAATATATAATTTGGTTTCTGAGCACATTTTAATATGAAAATCATGTTAGTGGTTCGAATTAGCTGTTCGAACTTTAATTGTAGTTGGACGGTGTCCGTCCAAAGCCATTTGGATCAAATCTTATTAAATTCTACTCAATGACTTGAGAAATTGAGGTCCAATAATAAGTGGCTTCGTAACAAGAAGTGTGCTATGAAAATGTTAATAAATGATTTCAGATTTATTTGGACGTAATTCAAAATGTTAATTCCCTTGATGGTTGGTGTTAAATTCTGTTAGCTGTTGTCTGATTAAACACAACGCATCTTAGAGCATCTGAAACTTTTGAAACAGTTTCAAAACTGACTCGGTAGTTTCTAAATCAGTTTCAGAGATGTAGATTGATTTCATATTTAGCAAATTTGTTCAATAGTTTATAAATATGAAATTGTTTCAAAACTCTGACGTGGCGAAATAATCGACCCGTATTCGCTCAATTTTTAATACTGTTTTAATTAAACGCTAATGTGACAATTAAGAAACTCTAATTTTAATTTCAGATATGTACAGATTTAGAAATTCAGAGAGTTTAAAATTTTTAAAATTCTGTTATTGTCAATATTTATTTAGAAACTCCAAAAATTTCAAAGATGCAGATACTTTTTGTAAGATTTAATAAAACCAAATTTGTTGCGGACTCCATTATTAAATCAAGTGCAGATAATAACACTGTCATATTGGCTTGATACAGAGCACTGGGTTAAAAATATAATTTTTTTCATTTTGACTTAAGAGATTGTGTTTTGTTTCCACTTTATAAATTTTATTAGGATCTAAACCGTTCAGATCTGCGATGCGAACAGATTTAAAACTTGATAAATTTAGACAATTATGTGAATCAAAATTATCTGTACAAATCTAAATTTATGTGAATCAAAATTATCTGTACAAATTTTGACACAAATCAAACAATTGAGGTCCAACTTTAAACAAGACTTTATATGCAGAGCTCTTTAGACAACATCATCATCCATAATTATATTGTCATTTGTTCCAAAATAAGCAATTAAGAGTAGAACTAGGGTGCTCCTAGAAGTACCAAACTCCTTTGTACTCTTAACTCTAAAATCTATCGGATTAATTTCGAACGATAAATCCAAACTGTTGAAATCTTTCTATCTTACGAGTGATTTGTCTACATGTGAAAATTTTAAAGTTTCGAATTAATTTAGTATAAAGTCAAGTGGTCAAAAAGCTTCAAAAAATGAATGCATTAGAATTAATTTAGAAACTTTCTAATTTTGAACACTTGACTTTATACTAAATTAATTCAAAACTTTAAAATTTTCACATATAGACGCATCACTCGTAAGGTAGAAGGATTTCAACGATTTGGATTTGTCGTTCGAAATTAATCCGATAGAGTTTAGAGTTAAGAGTACAGAGGAGCTTGTACTCCTAAGAGCACCCTAGTTCTACTCAGCAATTAAAACAACTTATCGTGGCCCTCTGTGTTATAAATAAAGGAATAAGATTTGGTCGAAGTGGCTTTGGACCGGGCATCGTCCAAAGCCTCTAAAAATCGTACGATTAAAATCCGAATAGTCAATTCGAACTGCTCAACATGATTTTCATATTAAAACGTGCTCAGAGACCAAATTTTATATTTTTGGGAAATTGTTTACTGTTTTTTTTAGATACATACAACATCAGTGTTTCTGAACGGTCCAAAAACAGTGATTTTGTACGTATCTAAAATTAGAGTAAAAAATTTCCAAAAAATATATAATTTGGTCTCTGAGCACATTTTAATATGAAAATCATATTGAGTGATTTGGACTGTTCAGACTAAAGTCATACAATTTTTAGAGGCTTTGGACAGTGTCTGGTCCAAAGCCATTTGGACCAAACCTGATCCCATAAACAAAATAGCATGACATAGTTTATTAAAAATAGAAAGAAAAAAAAGAATATTAACTAAAATAATTTCTATGATTTTTCTATACTTTACTGACATTTATTGAATTTTACTCTTTTTTCGAATTATTTCAACATATAATAAAAAAAATAAAAGATAGTAATACAATTAAAACTTAGAGGATATATTTGCTGCAAGTAATTTTCTTATTTTTTTTTTCTATTTATTTCAAATTTTGACTATTTCTTTATTTTATTCCTAGAAAGCACGACTGGAGCTATCAATTTCAATATCTTCGATCTTAATCAAGCACAGAAAACACAATCCGTGGATTCAAATATTCAATCTCCTTGCCACACGTGTGTGGAGAAATGTTGGAAATTTGCTATAAAGCATTCAAATTACTTGAAATTCGTTCAAATACGAAATCAAATACTTTATGTGATAGGACAATTAATCTTACACATTTAGGTCTTGCCTCCACTTTGAGAATAGGCATGCGTATAGGATTTGAACTGAATTTGACCGTTCACGTGAAGAAAAAAAAATTCCCACGTGAACAGTATGTTGGCCGAACAAAACCTTACGTCTGCAGAAATAGTTTCTACGTAAATAAGTTTTATGAAAGAGATATATTGATACCTAAAGATATTTTTTTTTTTAAGCAGAGTTATATTAGGGGAAAATATTTATTAAGGGAGAATGTTTTACCATGGCATGTTTGTATATTCTAATTTATATAGTCAATAACCTACCATGATCATTAGTTTTTGTTGTTTTTGTTGTAGAATAAGATGCTAGATTTTTTTTTATTTTGTTTCCAATATTTTTTTTAAAAAAAAAGTGAATTTTTAAAATGATATTAATAAATCTTGCATTTAATAATATTTGGAGTAATGTATATCTTTTTATAATGTTAAAAAAATAAACAAAAAATAACAATATAATTAGCTGTACATAAATTATTACATAGAAAATTTTGAGAAAATTAAGAAAAAAAATATTTTCACCGAATAGTTAATTTACACAAAACAGCAGGGATTTTTTTAAAATAAAGTTTTAAAATAAGGTGAAAAAAATTCAGAATATTAAATGTAAATATTTTCGAATATTTCTATTCTTTTATGAATTTCACCAAATTTTCCACTTTTCGAATTATTCAAACAAACAATAAAAAAATAAAGAATGTAATAAAATTAATTAAAGGAAATTTGCTGCAAATAATTTTATTGATTATTTTCTGAAAATTTTCCAGTTTATTTCCATTTTTTTACTGATTTGTTAAATTTATTTTTGCACGAAGACAGGATTAAAGCTATCAATTCAAATTCTACAAGCACAATATGTGTATGGTCAAAAAAAAAAAACACTATGTGGTTTGAATTTTTCTCCATCCATTTTACAGCACGTGTAGTTCTTAATTTGGATTGATGCTAGAAATTTGTTGTAAACATAGAAAGTTGCATTACATCACAACTTGACAAGACAATTCATCTTACAAATTTAATAAATTCATGAAAGAGATATATAGATAGCTGAAGTTATTATTGCGCACTTAGCTTCTGAAAATTATAAATTAAAAAGAAAATTAAATTTATAGTATATTTGTATACAAAATAACCTTGCATTTAATAGGAAATTTTTTTTCTATAGAATTTATAAAATTATGATGAACACAAACAGAAAGAGTACCTTGGTTGCAACAAATATAGTAAGATCGGAGTCAGTGATCCTGATCTATTATTTGTTTCACTGTACAGAGAATTTGCAAAAAAATAAATATATGAATCGGAATCACTGACTCTGATCCATAAAAAAAACTGATTTTCTGTGGTACAAAATTCTTGTATCCATAAAAAAAAACAATAGTTACAGATATTTTTGTACTACAGAAAATCAATCCATTTATGGATCGGAGTCAGTGATCCTATTCCATGATTTTTTTTTTTTTACAAATTCTCTGTGAAGTTAAAAAAAATTAAAAAAATTCATGGATTGGAATCATTGACTCCGATCTTACTATATTTGTTGCAATCAAAGTACTCTTTCTATTTGTGTTGATCAAAATTTTATAATTTTTATTGATAAAAAATTTCCCATTTAATACATTTTAAACAAATAACATAATTCTATAAATATTAAAAACATGTATAATAATAATATATTTTGATGAAAAGAATATGATAATTACTTTAAGAATAAGTACATATCTTGAAGCCGTGAGAGGCATAGGAGTGCTTATATGTATTCAGCTTTGACAATATACAATCAATCTATTAGGGAAAATTGTTTGAGTGAGTCTTATGGTACTATGTATATCACTGATTGATCCATAATATGGGTCAATATTGCTGTTTTTAAAATTTTAATGGTCGATCTGAACCGGTACACACGATCCTCATATGAATATCTACTTGCAAACTAAATTTTATATTTTTATATATATTTTTTTACTATTTTTTAAAATTGGTAGAAAATCATTTGATCTGAAATTTCTGGACCATTCAAAAACAATGATTTCTACCCATCTTAAAAAATTATAAAATTTGATCTGCATGAACATATTCATATAAATATTATTTTGAATAGTTCGAATCGACCATTAGAACTTTAAAAATAAAAATATTAATCCATATTACATACTAAATCGTGGTATTCATATTACCATAGACTCATTCAAATTGTTTTACCATGGCAACATCTCAATATTCTACCCTCATTAATAGACTTTGTTGTTTTGCCAAATTGGGGATAACTCATAGTAGGGACATTGACATCTTGATCTTTATCCCCAAAAAAAAAGGCATCTTGATCTTTAGTAAATCACAAAACACTGGATTGTATTTGTACCCAAACACGTGTTTTATTGTACTGGAGTTTTTTTTTTTTTTTATTCTGTTTTCAACTTCTTTTTATTAAAAATAAAACTGAAACTTTGAAATGTGATAAAAAAAATCTCGCATTGAATAAAATTTCTTGTAATATATATCTTTTTATAATATTAAAAAAACTGTACAATAAATTACAATATAATTAGTTGTACCTAAAATATGATCCTTTGATTAGAATAAATGAGGAGAATGAATTAGTAAACTTTAAACTTAATTTTTATTTATGAAATTTAGATTATAAAAACCAACATTAAAACCCGCAAAAAAAAGTATTTCTCTACTCCTTTCAGTTAGGTAAAAATGGATCGATCAAATATGGTGTAATTTGATAATCGTTTGATCACCTTCAAATACATATAACTAAGTCGTCAAATTGGAAATAGTTTACTTAATGGTCATGTTTGATTGTGGATTAAGTGGTGGAGTAAACCCTCTACTCCACCTTTAGGTCATGTTTGATTGTGGAGTAAGGTTACTTTAGATTAAATTTCTTACTCCGAACTAAAGCTGATTAAAATAATCATATTTGGTTGTAGTTTGGTTGGAATTTGGTGGAGTAGGCTAATGAAAAGAGAAATTATAAGATGATGTTACTCTAACTGCGGGACTCACAGGTGGAGTAAGTTACTCTACCTCTCTGTGTGGAGTAACTTAATCCGGATTAACTAAAATGTTACTCCATCTTATTCCTTCAAATTTATTTCTTGTTTGGCTCCTTAAAGGTGGAGTAGAGGGTTTACTCCACAACCAAACATGACCTCAAGGAGTCAAATGAGGAGTAAATTTGAAGGAGTAAGATAGAGTAATATTTGAGTTAATTCGGATTAAATTACTCCACCTGTGGATTCCACGGTTATAGTAACATTATGTTATAACTTCTCTCTTCATTAGCTTACTTCACCAAACTCTGACTAAATATGATTATTTTAATCCGCCTTAGCTAGAAGTAAGAAATTCCGAAGTAACTTTACTCCATAATCAAACATTACCAATAGTTAATTTAAACAAACACCACAAGATGTTTGCTCCGATGATTGCCGCATAAAATCTAGAACCTTCAAATTCCACTCGTAAGTTGTAATCATTGGATTCCGTTTAAAAAAACGGTCGACAAAATTTGTATCTACGCAGTCTCCTAAGAATAATATTAGTCAAATAAATTTTTAAATCACCGCTGCAGTAGCATTATGCTCAATCAAAAACAGGAAATATATAATCAGAGAATATTAACAGAAAACAAAAATTAACACAACCAACATCCTCCCTGCCAGTACCAGTGCCAGCAGCTAATTAATTTACCTTAAAATAAACTCATAAGATATAGTCCCAGGCAATTGATTTTATGTGGCACTAATGCTTGCTACAATTAGTGTGGTGTGTCTTAGCATGCACTGTTTATTAGTTATTACACCTAAAATGATCAAATTATTATTTTGTTAAATTTACAAAGTTCTTCATTTATTTTGTTAAATAACCCCATTGTTTTATATGCAATTTGAACTGTAAAATAATTAAATTTTACTGAATTATAACAATGTTATACCTAAATAATGAATTTTTTTATCTCGCTGAATTATTTTTGAATTCCAAAGTTCTCACTGTAACCGTATTTGTTATTATTACATTGACAAAAATATTAGTTCATCACACTGAAAGTTTCTCAATCACTAAATTAGTATTAAAAGAAGTTGATAACAGAATTCTGATAAAGGATAAAATAAATAATGCATTACATTGATATAAAATGTATAATTATTGCCGAAAATAAATGGAGATTTTGTGATATAAAGCATCACTTATACAATAAACTTGACATAAGCTATAATTATGTTTTGGAAAATTCTATTATTTAAAATAAATTTGGCCTCTGCACTTTCATTAATCTAGTAATTTAATATAGACTTAAAATAATCTTTGTTAATTATTATTATTTTCAAACAGTTTCTAGTAGATATGTTATTTCTATTTTTGCAAATTAATAGTTTCAACATATCATTGGAGTTTTCAACTTTGAAATATCAGTGTCGATGAAAGTTCTTATAATAATATAATTTTTGGCAATACAAATAGATTATTTTTTATTTTAGCTACTATTCGTGGTTGACTATTTAAGTCATTTTCTCGACACACACAAAAATCCAGAAAAAAAAGAAGAGAAAATTAGTTATTTGTCACTCCAAAACTTTCAAATCTGAAAAATGCCATCAAGAAACTATAAATCTGAAAAATACCACTCTAAACTTATTTAATTCTTAAATTTGCCACAAATATACAATTTTTATATTTTTTTTTATTAAAAGTTAACTGGAAAATACAGTTCTGAGATATATATAATGAGGGGTCTGAAGAGTATACAGGGAAATACAAAAATATGTATCTCAAAAATGTATTTTTCAGTTAATTTTTAATAAAAAAAATTATAAAATTTGTGTGTTTGTAGCAAATTTAAGAATTAACTAAGTTTGGAGTGGCATTTTTCAGATTTATAGTTTTGTAATAGCATTTTCAAATTTAAAAGTTTTGAAGTAACAAATAACTAATTTTTCCAAAAAAAAAAAAAAAAAACACGAAGTAATTTTACAAAAAATTTCACTTCCATTCCAAATTTCCATTACTCTCCTGATTCCAAAAATTACAAAGACAGCCGGGATAGAGTGTTAATCCAATCTGAACAGTGAACACTACAGCTATCTCAACACAGCACACCGAAGTTCGCAAACAAGAATGCCACAAAAGAAATAATTGCCAGTTCACAATATATATATATATATAATTTTTTTTTGATTGAATGTTCACACATTTCCCAATCAACGACGAAAGCGACATGCTCCCAAGTTCTTAGTCGTGGCCGACTTGTCTTTCATTAATTCGCATTCTCCCTCAATTCAATCATTTATCCACGTACCAGTACCTCTATAGCTTCCCATATAGCAAGTGTATTCTCATATTATACTAATACACCCCCATCTCACTCGCTACATCATGTAATATACCAACAATGGTTAGAGAAAACTTCATATTCATCTCTTCCCTCTCAAAATTCGCAATTTGAGGAAGCTTCGACGAAGCTCACTCCCCATCCCACTCTCTCCGCCTCTTTATCACCCCCTCCTTCCCCTCTCCTTCCTTCCAACCGCTCCCATTTGACACTTTCTCACCTCCTCCTCTCCATTACCCTTCTCTAGCTTCCTTCGAGCAATGAAGCTCTCCGTTGCATCATTCCTCTCTAACCTTACTTCTAAAAAGCACAAAACCAAGAAGAGTCGGTCCATTTCCCGCCAAGATGGTCGCTCCTTTGATTCAACCACATCCTCTTCGGACGAATCCTCTTATCATCTCCAGTCCACGCCGAAATCCGTTCTTCATTCCGTTCTCAACGACCTCAAGATCTCTCGCCAGGAGCTCGAGACTGTTCTTCGTCGCCTCTGTACGGATCCTCCAACTGACGAGGAGGTCTCTGCTATCGTTGCAGCCGGAGATGGCGAGGGCTGCATATCCATAGCGGATCTCGGCAAGATCTGCGAGTCTGATGGTGAAGAAGAGCTCAAAGAGGCATTTAAGGTATTCGACGCGAATGGAGACGGTAAGATCTCAGCTGAGGAGCTTTTAGAGGTTTTTGCCGCCATGGGAGATGCTTGTACGATAGACGATTGTAAGAGGATGATAGGAGGTGTTGATTCGGATGGAGATGGTTTGGTTTGTTTTGGTGATTTTGCAAAGATGATGGAAGCAAGAGGGTGAAAGAAAGAAAGAAAGAAAGGGTGGTTAACAGATTTTGTACAAGTATATGGTTCTTAGTGAAAAAATTACGCAAGTAATTGTCAAGTATAAATCTCATCATATATTGTTTTTGGTACGAACTGTCAAATATCTTTGTAGAAGAGGCGAAGAGGAAACGAAATTAATTTGTTCTTTTTTTTTTTTCCTTCCTTTCGTAATTGGAATTTAACCATTACGCTGTGACTGTATTGAGTTTAATCTGTATTACATGTGATTGCACAAGAAAAGTACGAAGTCTATAAAGAACTTTTGAGAATTACTATACTATTCCAGTACGAAACTATGATTCCAAACTTGTTTCTATGATTGTAATTTGCTTGTGCAAATGATTATCCGACAAAGCATTTTGAGGAAACTTATGTTAATATAAAGATTCTAAAGAAATTCTTAGATGGAGATTGCTTGGACGGTTAAAAGGCCCACTAAATTATAAGTGTAATAGGTTCCACATGTTTTGTTCATTTTAAGAAGATAAATTAACTTTTAGAGAGTAACAATTCAACTTCATTTTTATTGCTACTTTGCCTAATAAGATAATTAGATGTTGCTAGCATTGACAACGATTATTTATATTGAGGATAAGTTTGAAAATAGAATAAAGTGAATTGATAACAAAATAATATTTATTTATGTGACAGTGGGTTCAAATGAGTAAAGTGTGTGATGTTGCTTATTAAAATGGTTTTTTGCTGAGTACAATTTTAAAAAATTATTGTATTAGCTTCAAATAATGAATAAGAGGGTTTGGTGAGTACGATTTCAAAAATTTACTGTGTTAGCTTTAAGTAATTAATACAAATCATTGAAACGGTTCATTAAGAGAGTTTGGTGAGTAAAACTTCAAAAATTTATCGTATTGGTTTCAAACAATAAATCTAAATCATTGAAACTAATCTACTTCACAAGTAATGTGTGTACATGCTTAATTTTAAAATATTTTTTCTATATTAATTTAGTACTAAGCTAAGTGGTAAAAAAATTAAGTTTTATAAGTTATTATTTTTCATTTATTTTCCATTATTTTTTTAATCTCTTGACTTCGTACAAAATGATTCGAAAATTTCATATTTTTGCATTTACACGCATCACTCATGAAGTATATCGGTTTAACATTTTTATTTTCTTATTTGAAACTAATCCGATAGATTTTTAAAATTGTGCTCACCAAATTCTCTTGGTAAGTAAATCAAACTAGCTTTGTTCTCAAATGATAACGAAATTAAAAATATATATATGAAATTAATTTATATATCATGTAAGGGTGAAAAAAAGTCTATCTCCATATGAATTTATTTTTCTTTCTCTAAAAAGTCAAAATGAATAAAGGGATCTCCTTATTAAATTATTTATCTCTCCTAAAATAGACTGACGATTTTGATGATGGTATTATTGTTTTTTATCCAAAATATTTTATTGTTATTATTGTAGGTTGTGCTCCAACAGAGGAAAAAAATAGAGGGGAAACTCTTATTAAAGGAAAAGAAAGGAAGAAGAGGTGAAGAACGACTAGTCCGTGAGGTGTCCGAACTCTGTCACCTGCTAGAAGTGGAGAAGCGATGAGAAAGCGAAGAGTAACGAAAGGAAACTGTCACTGTTCAGAGGTGAACGTTGTGTGTAATTTGCTAAATTTTGTTACTTCCAAATCGGAATGTAAGAAATATTATTCAAAGGCGAACGATCGTTGATCACTTTCCTCTCTGTGCACGATTTTTAAAGCACAGCCTTAGCATATGTGTAAGGACCGTTTCTATTTGAATAGCAAAAGTAGAATAGATATAGTGCGTTGCACTACAAGAGACGTGATGTTTTCACTCAAAAAAAAAAACAGACGTGATGTTTGATAAAAAAAATTAGTTCGATTAGTCATATCATAAATAGTATAAAAATAAAAGGAGGTTATAAAAAAATTATATATTTTATAGTTGACTCCGTTTTTTTCAAAGAAAAAAAATAAAAGTAAGATTATTGCGTACATATTGGCTCCTATAAATTATTAATCCTACCTACACCTTTGAAAATTTGTTTTAATTTTTTTATTGTTTGATTGGATTGCGCTGAACAAATGTCTTGGTTGAGCATTTGTGCTTTTTATATTTCTTATATTCTTATCTACTCTATCTATAAGCTGCTGGTTTTAGGCCGGGTAATGGTTTTTTTAAACTAAAACAGCGTTCTGTTCACTTTTTTCTATTTTCATAATTCCATACCAAAACGAAATAGCATCTAACCTTCACGTGGTATCGCGTAGATTATATTTTTGAAGTTGTTTAAGTCACGGAGCAATTTGATGTGTTCAAGTTTATGGGCAATTTTTTCTTCCTTTACTTCAATCAAGGATTGAGATTCACTAAAAATAAATAATTTGATTATTTTAATAAGTAGTCAGATGTAGTTTTTTTTAAAATTTTAAAATCGAAATATATATGACTTATGATTTATACTTTATTTATGTTTTTTCTTGACAGAAAAAAAAATAGTCTATGGTACTATGCATAGCACAATTTGGTCTATGATACAGATCAATATTTTTGTTTTAAAAATTTTAACGATCAATCCGAACCGTTCAACATGATTTTCATATTAATATGTAATTGTAGACTGAATTTTACTTTTTTTAGAATTTTACTTTTATTTTTAAAGATTAGTAGAAAATCACTGTTTTTGGATTGTCCAGAATTTTCACATCAAGTGATTTTCTACCTACCTTAAAAAATAGTAAAAAGTTTCTAAAAAATATAAAATTCGGTCTGCAAATACATATTCATATGGTCGATTCAAAATGTTAGAATTTTTAAAACAAAAATATTAATCCGTATTATGGACCAACCTGTGATATGCATAGTACCATACACTAAAAAAAATTAATATAATTTGAAGAACAAATAATTTTGTATACGAGCATACAACTCAAATATTATTCATTCTATTGCAATAATATATTATGTAATACGAAATTAGTAAAAATTCTCATGAAATGAACAGTCAAAAAATAAAGTAAAGATTTTAGTGGATTGTTAAGAGTATCTACATCAGTATATTCAAGAAGAAATTAAAAAAAAAAATCTCAAATACTAAATACAATTGAAGTTGATATTAAATTCTAATCTATATACTCTAACAATGGTTACGACAACAACAATTATTACCGTACAAGAGAAAACAAAAACTAATAGAAATAGTTAGAAATTGACCTAAAATTAATTTTTAAATTAAAAATTACGGTATATTTAAATATAGATGTTTCTATTTCAATATTAAAATAAAAGGTGTCATAATGCTCTTAAAAATAAAAAGAAAAGTATCAATTATTTAACGAGGAGAATGGATATTTTTTTAAATAGAACTCATACAAAAAGAATTAACCAAAGCAGACTCGTACCCATTGAAGCTATAAAAATAGCCTCCACAAGTCTCCCAAACTGGTGTAATTTGAAAGAACCTATTTAAAAAGGTCCACCGTTTCAAGGTACACCTGTTTAAGAAACCGGTTGAGACTATTTTTATAGCTTTTCAGAATACAGTGCTGCTTTAGTTAATTTTTTTTAAATAAATTCTATTTAAAAAAAAAATCAGGAGAATGTGGAGATTTTTTTTTTTTTTTTTAAGCCACGCAGAAGCTACATAGGAGAAAGAGACAAATGGGTCCGGAAGCCACATGGCACAATTGATGCATTGTTTGGCATGATCCAGGTTTCCTGGAATTCGGATCCTCTGCATTAACTCAAAAGGAAATCTTTTGAGTTAATAAATCTCAACCGTTTGATTTTAATTGGAGCCATGCAGAGTCTTTAATATTAGTGTAGATCAAGTGTGCACGAATTTTAAAACAAACCTCACGGTTAATATTCATTAACACAAAAGATTCCCCTTTTGATTTAATGCAGAGGATACGCGTTCGGTTTCCTGGACAGTTCAATAATTAATTTCTCAGGACAGCACTGTAGCCATCAATTGTGGCTTGACCACACAAAGCGACACAACATGGGTCCCAATCAACAGACGGGACAACAAAAATACTGCTCTAAACGGGACCCACTCGGTAGTGACTTATGAGTCTCAGACAGACAAAAGATGGTCCCAAGGGACCACAAAATACTGCTTTAAAAGGTACCCACCTGGCAGTGACTTAATGCGCTGAGACGGACCGGACCACTTCCTGTCGTTCTGGTTTTCTCTCCATTGACAAAATAACTGGAGGGACACTTTTAAGCTTTTTCATTGAAATACGCGGCAGCTCCGGAAATTAAAAAAAAAATTGGGTCAAGTTAGGTCTCTTTCAGCCGAAATGATAGGGAGATTTTTATGGTTGTTGAAAATCAATAAAAACTCCAACTGACAGTGACGGATGGTTTTGTGAGAAAAAAATACTAAATCCTTTTATGAAGTTAAAATTTAAAATCTTGTTATTTTATATACATTAGTACTTTTCAGCTCTTTTGTAAAATAAAAGTACACTGTAGTATTATCATGGGAGGAGAGATTTTTAACGAGCATTAGACCAAAATTCATCTCATGTTCGGTTTAAACTGTCTGATTATTATCAATTTTGTGCGAGTAAATTTGAATCTGTACTAATCTTAGCCATCCTACAGATTAAAACAATTTGCACGCATCTCAATATAAATCGGATGTTTAGACCGAACATTAGATATATTTTGTTGAATTCATATCACATGAGTTACAAAAAAAATGTTTTGATCTAGACGCAGTCCGATCCAAATTCGCACAAATATTTAAAAATGGACTTTTTATATTGCACCTCATATTATATTTTGTTCAGATTTTGTCAAGAAGGTGTGGATCTAAGCATACTTTTTTTTTTTAGTTGAAAAACATAAATATTCCATAGCCACAATGAAAGCATACATAAAGTAGCCTTGGAACAATATTAGGTCCTGTTCGGCCGCTCCACTGTTTCTGCGGAAAAAAAATTCAGTTCAACTGAATTTTTTTTCCCTACGTGAACAGTACTTTTCAGTTTAATTTCCGTGTCTATGCTCATTCCTAATGACTCGCCGAACAGACTCTTAGGCCTTGTTCAGCTACTCCACTGTTTTCGTAGACTACGCAAATAGTACTTTTCAGTTTAATTCTTGGCTCACCGAACAACCCTTTGTTAGTGTGTTGCGAAAAAAAAGATAAAGCGAATATGAAATGGAGATATCATGTTGCTACTAATCATGGAAATACCTAGTTCGTTCTTACCTGTAACCTGTCGTTGTGCAATCAATACTGTGCTCCACTCCACAGAAAATGCCAACTGAAACGCGTTTTGAGTACCGTACTCTGAAGTCTGAACAAACGACAGGGACTTTTGTGAACTGTATTTGCGTGCAACTGCAGAGGAAATGCCGACGAAACTTCCTATTTTCTTTTTCGGCCAAGGTTTGCATATTACTTTTTTTTGTTCTTTTTGGTTTTGAAACTTTCACGGAAAAAGGCTCAATGTTTTATGAAATTTCAAGCGGAATCCTATCAAGTCACACCCAAATTTCCCACATTCATGAATTGCGGTCAACCTTTTCTATTTTATTTTTAGATATTTACGCGGAACATGTTGATAAATTAGGGGTGTAAACGGATTCGAATTATCCGCGGATAATCCGCTCCGAATCCGCTTATTATTCGTAGGATTAAACGGATACAGATGCGGATATTTTTAGTATATGAAAAAATAATCCGGATACGGATAATTCCATGAGGATATAAACGGAGCGGATATCCGTATATATCCAGATCTGAAATTTAATCTTTCAGCAGCTTTCAATTCATTTCACTCTTGCGAAGTTCCTAAAAAAACATACATATTCGTTTAAGTCCAAAAATTTTAGTAAGAAAATCATATAATCTATTAGGATGATGGATTGGTTCTCTGAACCAATAAGCAATTAGTAAGTATAATTGTTATTGTGCAAATTTAAAAAGTTCATTAAATTTTTGTCAATTTAGGTAATTTAGAATTATGTAATTTAGTATAATTACTCAATATCAGACAATTATCCGCTCCATATTCGTATTTGAATCCGTATCCGTGGATTATCTGTTTCGTATTTGTATCCGTTTAAGACAGATATAGTTTTAAATTTTGATATCCATTTACTATCTGTATCTGTATTCATATTCACTCATTGAAAAATGGATATAGATACGGTATTAGCATTATCCGCTCCGTTTACACCCCTATGATAAATACAATAAAATTGACAGATGTTAGAGATTAAATTTGAAAATTATAAAATTAAATGGTGTTTGGGTTAATTCATAAGAACATACGTATTCTAGTAATCATAATTTTTTTTTATATACATTAATGGTTTTAGCAAAAAATTTTAATAATGTCAAATCATCTTTATTATTGCTATTCATTGCTAATTAACTTTACTCGAAACTCATTCAATTCATATACACATTCAAGTAATAATTCAAGCAAAATTTCAATTACATATCATGATAAAATAATCTCAGACAAATTACTAAATAATCAAAAAAATTATATAATAATTTCAGTCAAATTACTAAAAAAAAAATCAAACTTGTGTCTAGTTGTTATATCAAACACTAGTTAAATAATTATATTTTGTTAGCAACTAGACTGAAAGATCTTTTGTTAATTTTTAAAATTCGAACATTGATTCTATTTTTATCTAATAAAATATGAAAATATCAAAACATACGAGGGTGTCTTTGCAAAAATTCTATTTTGGCTTTCAGTATAAAAGCATCTTGAACAGATAACTAAGCGGAATCAGAATCGAAACCTTTTGTTGCAAATTGGAATCGTCTCTTCCTCTGTCTTGATTTCGTTTGAACTTTTTGGGGGTTGCAATTTGTTTTTTTTTTTGAAAAATTGGTAGAGACTGCTAATATGGAATATAAATGTGTTTACAACATCACCACTTAAAAAATTAAAAAATTATACCATCAAAAATTATAGAACTACTGATTAAGTAAATATCTCCTCCATCCCTGATACCCTCTGTTTTTAGCACAATATCTACCCCATAAACTAGCATCTTCTAAAGTTCTGTTAGCCACGATCCAAGGAGGCAACTTGGTACTCCGAAAAATCATCTCATTTCTTTGTCGCCACAATGACCATAGCACGGACATGAATGCAATTGCCCACCTCTTCTTGTGAGACCCCGTATGATAACAATAGATAGGCCAAGAGACATCCCAAGTCTCCAGAACCGTGTCCCTAAATTGAACAAGGTTCGAAAACCTGTGCCAAACCTGCCGGGCATTGGTGCATTCGAAGAACAAGTGGTGAGCCGTCTCAAATGAGCAATCCAGGACACAACGCGCATCTCATGTCACAAATCATACCTCGTCGCTGCATCACCTCATGGGTTAAAAGCCGGTTATGGATGAGCAGATAGGTGAAGATTTGTACTTTAGACGGAGCCGGCATATTCCAAACATCCTTGTATTGCCATACTAATTGCCCAGCTGCTAGAACCGATGTATAATAAGAGGATGCCGAGTAGACACCAGCAGGAGACCATCGCCACCATAGTTTATCATCATATTCACGTAAATCCTGTAAAATACCAGGAAAAAATTCCAAAACCGGTGAAGAATCAATGATAGCATCATGCAATGATATCAATTGACACTGTGGTCGACCCTGCCTATCTCTGAGTGATCGAAGCGGCTCTACATCCCAATGATCATACCAAAAGGAGATAGACTTGCCATTACCAATCTCCCAGTACGTACTCCACTGAAACTGGATTTGCAATTTGAGAAGTTGTTTCCAAAAGAAAGATCCATTCACAAGCCAGATATGAGGCCCGCTACCATTCCTCCTGTAGGTTTTGATGGTTGTAATAATGGAAAACCAAAGTGAGCCCGACTGAGTAAGTTTCCACCACCACCGAAAAATGATAGATTCATTTCTGAATTTCAAATTCGACACCCCCATACCACCAAACCTTTTTGGACTGCAAACAATATCCCAATTGATCAAAGAGATCCCTCTGCCTTCAGCTCCAGTTCTTCCCCAGAGGAAATGCCGACAAACCCGTTCAATTCGGTTAATTACCCATCGTGGCAGCACAAAATAAGTCATCATATAAATGGGAACACTACAAAGAGCAGATTTTATGAGTTGTAAGCGACCTCCCTTGGAGAGGAATTTCCCTTGCCATCCCTTAACCTTACTCTCAATTCTTTCAATAGGTGGGAGAAAATCAGGTCTGGAAGGAGCTTTAATCCACTGGTTTGTTAGCTAATAAAAATTGGTAGCACGTAGCACCAACTCTAATTCAAATTAATTGCCCGTTCTAAGTGTGGGAGAAAAGTAATTTTCTCAAAAGGTGTGCATACACTAAATCTCAAATAAATGGATAAATAGAGGAATCACACAAGACACCAAATAATAAGCAAGCAAGCATAAGAAATAAGAGAAGACACAACATTTTATGTGGAAATCCTTTCGGAAGAAAACCACGGGAGCACACGGTACAAATCCACTAGATGAAAGAGTTTTATGAGTACAAGAAATTAGAACTCACAGTAACACTCTCTTACAAATTTTAAGAAGAAAAGAACAAAATCTTAGATAATTTGATGAAGAGACAACTTGGAGAAGACAACAAAAAAAACAACTCTCTGTTGGGGAGAAAAATGCGGCACCCCTAAATCTCCCTCTCTCTCTCTCTCTCCTTTTCTTACGGAAATCAATTCGGTGAAAGAAAAAAACCTTAATGGGCCGGGCCCAATTGACTTCAACTCAACACTAAGAATTGAGAGTAGGTCTAATGTCCGTCGGAACTACTTTGGTTCAATGTGTGTAATGACTATTCGATTGCATCAAGATCCGTGCAAACTACATTAAAATTCATACTAGTCTGTTTCAATTTCCGTGTATACAAATTTAACGCTAATCGTACGGCGTTAGAGCTAATTGAACCTAAAAGCAGGTTCGATGCCCATCGGACCTACTACTGTCTCGTTCTAGATTTGTGGCATGGTTAATTTATGCAACAAGTTAATGATGTTTTCTTTTTTTTAAAAGAAGTGAAATTTAAGTATTTTAATTCATATTTAATAATCCGTACTGAATTTTAAATTTATGATAAAATCCTTTGATATGGACAGTGTCAAATTTGATTTCATGTAACAAGTTACTAAACTGCGAATTACAAACAAACGAATTTAGAGAATTAGAAAGAGGGGGTGTTTAAAATGCACCATTGGTTTTGTACACCAACCATACCTTCTGTTTTTATCTTTATTCTTAAAGTTTAAATAGTCGATCCAAACCGCTCAACGTGATCTCCATATTAAAATGTGCTTAGAGACCAAATTTTATATATTTTTAAGGGGGAATTACATGTATACCACTCAAAATTTATAAAATTACGTATTTACCATTGCAAATTTTATAATTACATATTTACCATTCTAAATTCTAATAACTCACTTATTTACCCAATATAATTTCAATATATATCAAATATGTCCAAAATTCAAATTAATTATGTTTAAGATTCTGAAAATTTTAATTAATCAAGAATTAATTAAAAAATTAAAACTAATCCTATTTGCCTTCATTTCTGGCTAACCCCACATTATTACCAGATCAACTATATTCAATTTTTCAGAAGTACTGATCTTTAATTTGTCATCTTTTTACCAAAAATGCACTGCCTAAAAGGTCTCTTCTAAACTTCCAACCATGTTGTACTCGCAATCATCATGTATATCATTGATTTGCCCATTAATACTGTAGAACAGCACTTGGCTGAAGAGTTGACTGGTAGAAATGAGGCCTTACACTTGGAAGGAGCAACAGAACCAAGGCAACCCATTGGATTGGATGTAATAAAAAAACTCAAAATCAGTAGACGGAAAATTCAGCAAATCAAAAATCAAAATCAGTATCAGCAAAAAAAAATGGGGCACGCATATCATCATAATCGAAATCAAAACTTAAATCAACAAAAAGGGAACAAAACATGATCAGCGTCCAAAATTATAATAATAGTTCCAAAATATCTAGCAACAAGTTAAATTTCAAAAGTTTCAATTGCCATTGATACTTTGTTACAGGTTAGAACTTAGAAGATTATATTTCTCTCCTCCGCCAATCTCAAATTTCATAGGATTTCACAAAATCTCAAAATACAAATTTCAGAAATTTCAATAAAAACTTTACAAATCTCACAAAATTTGTATTTCTCCTCCGCCAATCTCAAATATGACAGGATTTCACAAAATATCCAGCGACAACCTAGCAATGGTGTGGGAAATTTATTGAATTGGCGGAGGAGAAGAATGATACTGTACATCGGAACTGATTTGTGAGTTATCGCAAAGATTAAAATGCTTACTCGATTGTTGGTGATTGATCTATTCCGAGCTCCCTTCTAGATTTTAAGATTTGTTAATCTTCGTAAACCATAGTTCACAGTTGATTGAAATAATGTTAGTGAAGGGGAGGACACAAAAGAAGGAAGGAGAGATGAGATGTTTTAGCGCAAGTAGCACAGAAGGGAAGAATTGCGCTAAAAAAAGGAGTGATTCTGGAAGGGGAGGGGATTAATTATATTTGTATTAAACATACTTAATCTTACTTTTTGATTAATAGGGTAAATCTGTGAGTTATTAAAAATTAGAATGGTAAATATGTAATTATAAAATTTGGAGGGAGAAATACGTAATTTCATTGTTTTTGAGTGGTATATATGAAATTCCCTCTATTTTTAAATATTTTTATTATTTTTTTAGATAGTTACAAAACCACTGCTTCTAGACCATCCAAAAGCAATTATTTTGTACTTATCTAAAAAATAGTAAAAAATAGTAAAAAATATCTAAAAAATATGAAATTTGGTCTATAAACAGATTTAATATTGAACGATAGTTTTATTGGAAACTAAAAAGTATTTCTAATTTAAACATTTGTTTTGCTTCATTATGTCCAAAAAAAAGGGACAAAATGGCCGTTTTTATTTTAAAAAAATAATTTATTTTTCCAGGGACCAAATTTTGAATTTGAATACAATTATTGTAAAAACGCCCATCTCTTTCTATAATGTAAAAATCCTCTTTACTAGTAAGATGCAGCGAGAAATTACTTTTGGTTTGCTCTCTCAAAAATATACTGGCTTGGGCCGATTAATGGGCCTATATTAAGGTTTTTCTATATTTACATTATAGAACTTAAGTCTGTAAGCCTTCAATTGGGCCTTATTTATTTTCAAGTAAGCCCGAAACAAACAAATAAGGTCTAAAAATAAAGAGACATTTTTCTAGCTTGTATTCTCTCGTGCTAAGCAAGAAAGGTACTCTCATCTCTTCTCTATCGATCTCTCTCGATTTTTCTTTCTCAGAAGGTACGAATTGATCTTAGTCGGTGGTGTGATCTCTAGGTTTTGCTCCGTTTTTACATCTGATTTGAACTTTTAAGTAAACTTTTTGGTTTTCACACAGGTCTATACAAGGAACCGAGCTCTCTTCCCAAAAATGGCGACGGAAGCGAAACCTGCAGCGAAGGAGGATCCAAAGGTCGATCTGTTTGAGGATGATGATGAGTTCGAGGAGTTCGAGATCGATCAAGGTTGGATATTTGTTGTTTTACAAATTTCTTAGGATTGTTGCGATCTGACTGGAATAGCGACTGGTTAGGGTTTGTTGAAAGGATTTACGGACGGCTTTGTAGATTGAGAAGTACATTAGTTACTTTTTTAAGAATAAGCATGTGAATTAAACCAAATTTTTAGACATAGTTTGGATGATTCAACTGAGAAACCACTTTGATGATTACAATTGAGGTAGTTTAATTATATCATGTATCTTTCTCTATAAAGTATAGATTCGTTCCACATTTTCATTATCTGTTGCTTGTATAGGTCTCTACCTGATTCTGTCAGTTCTCTTGAATTATTACAAATTCTACTTGGTTACAAAAAAAGAAAAAGGAAAGTCAGTTGGTTGTTAATTTTCCTGTACCAGTAATTTCAAGATTTCCATCTCAGTTCTCTATAGTTGTCATCTGAATTGTTAATCACATAACTGTATTTTCATATCTAATTAGATTTTGTGCCGTCATTTAAATTCTACATTATCTTTGTTTCTATTGGAAATTTGGACAAATTTAATCAAATTTGATTTGATTTGATTTTTGTTGAATCATTACAGAGTGGGATGACAAAGAGGGGAAAGAAGCGCTTCAGCAGTGGGAGGATGACTGGGATGATGATGATGTCAATGACGATTTCTCTCTCCAGTTGAGGAAGGAACTGGAGAGCAAATCTGAGAAGAGTTCTTAGTGCTAATGTTAGTCCTTGTACTCGAACTTAATTCACTCTGACAATTACTTCTTGGCTTGATTTTAAGATGTACTATGGGATTTCCTGCTTATTTGCAGTATCTTTTGAAAAGCTTAAACAGGATTGTGTTTCGAGTTATTTTGGTAGCCACAGGCTATTGAAAATGTGCTTTACATGGTACAATCTTTTATTTGCCTGTTAGATTCTGTGCTGAGTTCTTTTTCTTTTGGTGGTGCATAAAATCTATAATGATTATAACATTAATTAATGACAAATAACACTACATGCAATTCATGTGAAAGATGGCAATACTAGATTAATTAGTTACTTTGGGAGTTATTTGCACTTTGTATAAGGTTGATAAAATGCTACTTGCCCATTTGCATCTCTCAAATTCATCTGTGTTTAAAATTTGAAGATTGATGTCAGCTCCCTCTAAATTTTCCATGAAATTATTTCATTTGTGGTTTTTAACTTCTTAATAGCTTCTATGATCATATGATCTGAAGCATATGTACGTTGAACCCATTGATCAGATTACACCATTAGGTCTAATATTTAGTTATTGCTGATAAGAGGAACTAGAAATAAGCAAAATATGTGATTATCTTTTCTTATCTAGTAAATATAAAGATTGATAATTCAACTTACAGAATCTTTGGTTGGAAGTGTGTTTCAAGGCAAGCCTAAACCCTAAAACCCTCATAAACGTGGTATATACTTGAACAGACAATTTAACAGATCAACTGTTTAAAAGAGTAGAGGGGCAGTAAAATGAAATAAGAACAAAAAAAGAAGAGTACAATAGGTAATGTTCATCTTTTAAAGGAATTACTCAAACGGTTCCCTACCTAATATTTCAGTGCCTTCCAAAAATCACCAAGCTACATGTATCGAAGTAGGCAGAGAAGAGATGGCACTTGTGCACGAGATTTGTGGTGGTGTGGCATCAACCATTCACTTCTTTCTTTTATCGTTTGTACGTCATCAAGCTTAAATAGTTTCAAGTAGGCCTTAGTCACCAGGCTTACTTATGCTAAGATGCTGCTGTGGTTGTTGAATATGTCTTTAACTACAATTGGCAATTTGACACTCTTCAGTCGAATATTCTTTTAACCCTTTTTGTACACAACCACAATAGCGAGTTTCGGTTGCGCTTTTCTCTTCTTTGTTTTTTTTATTTGATAGAGAGAATGTACTTGTGCTCTTTCCTACTGTCCTCAAATATGTGGCCTAAAGGATAGAATAAGAGATTTAGTCGTTATTCCATCAAATGAGCATTAATTGAGTCAGATTAATTGAGTCAGACTAAGATGACATAAGCTGGTTTTTAGACCGGCCTAAATTAAACCACTTCACATAGTGATTTAATTTTATTATACATCGTGGCTCAACTCGAATGATTATAATAATATATTATTAATATATTATTAGTATATTATTATTAATTATTCTTAGCAGTATATAATTATATAATTAATATCTTATATTGTTAATATATTAAATAATTATTATAATAATAATATAGTTATTATTAATATATTATAGTTACTATTAATATATTATAATTATATATTAATATTATATAATTAGTTTCTTATTTAATATATAATTATATAATTACTATTAATATATTAATATTATATGGCTTAGTCACGATCTAACTTTAAACCTCAACCAAATATAATTAATTTAGATTTATTTAAGTTAGAATAATGAATTTAGACTTCCTTAACTTTAATCCACGAACAAACACCACCTTAACTGTGCTGAGACACCAGCATGCATAGTTTTAGGCGAATGCACCCATTGCACTGGCATTTTGTAAAAATCCGAGTGTTACTGGCTAAACAAAGGATTTCTCTGTAATACTTTATTTTGTATGACAACTGACCGCACAATTACATCTGTTTTCTTTTTCAAAACTTGGCAGCTGCAGCGAGGGGTAATGACGTCTCTCTCTCTCTAAAATTACACAACCACAAGGGGAGGAGAAAAAAATAAAAGAAACTGTACTGACTTGTCTGAAAGCACTAAACACAGGTGTAATACTCAAACGACCTATAAATGAAGCGACACGACACGAAAAAAATCAAGACGAAGAAGCACTCTGAGCCACAGCCGCCCCAATTTGAAGCATTATTGGATAAACTGGGCTGAATTCCATGTCCCCTCTGGCCCGCACCTTCATCTCATAATCATCAAGAGTTGCCTTAATTCCTTTCCAAATCTGATCCTCTCCTTGTGAATCCAACCAAAGCAAATACTGTGCCAATGTTAATTTATTCTTCTGCATCGGTGATTCCAACTCGTCGGGCCCGCGAGAGTACAAGTGGTGAAGTATCACGCTTGGTGGGAGGTCTTGGAGGAGGGGTGATTTTAAGAGCTGGGAAGTTTCTAGAAAGATGATGGGCCGGAATGCCCGCAAGGCCCGGTAAGGCCGTCCAAGCTGCTCGACTGGGAAGAGGTTCTGAACTGCTAGCTCGAGCTCAGCCATGTCACGGGCCATTCTTAGCTTGCCAGCTTCTGATAGGGGCCTCACTAGTGAAGCATGTCTGATGAAATAGACAAGGATCTCTGATGCCATTTCTCTGACAAGCCTAGAATCAGAACACAAACATAAAATGAAGTACGAAGTAGAACAAGAAAAGAGTGAAGCTATAGTACTATGCAAGTATGCATAGCACTGATTGGTCCGTCCTATGGATCAATATCTTCATTTTCAAAGTAGAAACAATCAATCAATCTGAACCGTTCAATATGATCTTCATGTGAAATGTACTGGTAGATCTAATTTTATATATATTTTTTTACAATTTTTTTGGTATAATTTTAGATAGGTAGAAAATCACTTGATCTAAAAATTCTAGACCACGCAAAAGTAGTGATTTTCTGCCTATCTAAAATTACAACCTTGGAGCATTATATTTTCTTGTCGATTGATTTTACACCATGATATAAATATAGATGTCAAAAAAATTTCTGAAGGAACCATGTATTCAAATATGATGACCAGATGATGCACACTCCCTCATTAGATTACAAAGGATGTTTCCCTTTTAAGGCAGTGGCATATCTGATTTTTAAGATATTCACAAAGTTCTGAGAATAAAGAATTGTATAGACTACTTGTCATATACAACTTTCCTATGCCAATAAAGAATTGTCATTATCATACCTTGTGCATATGGTCTCAGAACGAGAGGCCGAAGAAGCTGGAAGTAGCTTCGACAGAAACTCCCTCCTGAAGTGAAGCGTGCATTTCTGGAGGTCCTCCATGTAAGGTGAGGCACCATTACCAAAGAGTGAACCATCATCCGTTGCATCGCCCCCGAAATTCTGTCTGTGCATTTTAATTATGCATGATTTGAGTTCCTCCAGCATGGATTCAAACAAACGCCTCACTGAATTGCATTCCACTTCGTAAACCTCGTTAAGGGAACGAGATAGGATCTTGGATGCTGAGTCGGGGAGGCTAGACATGGTGGTGGAGATGCGTGAGTGAATCTCTTGTAGGTGTTGGCAGAGAGCAAAATTCTTTAATTGGGCTGCAGTGGCAGGGCCTGTTACTTGACGGGCTTCAGGTCCAGTAGATATCTGCATATTAAAAAAGAAAATCAAAGCAGAAGCAATCGGTCAATACAAGATGCCACATACATTGAGTTTGGGCTTAAATCTGAGTAGCAGAGCTAACAAAACTCCTATTGCAATTATACATGAATAAATTTGGAAACAATTATTAATCTAAGAAATGAAGTCCATCATATCACAAATGGTTCAATGTTTTACTGCACAAATATATATTCAGAATAACCAATGCAGTCATGCATAACATAATCAACCAATAATAGATTAAATATGAAATTTTGTTGAATTTCTAAGCTAGGAGGGTTATTTCAATTAGATATCTCTGACCAAATCTTTATCATTACTAAGTTGTGTTCCCAAAAGCTTATTTCAGATGAGATTTAACAAGTGACAGGGAAGTCAAAAATAAATGATAAGTAATACAGGTGTTAAAAAAGACTAAGCAAATGAAAGTAAAACTTAGTACCTGATATTCAGCTCTTTCAGCCAGCAAATGCAACACCTTCGCAATCTCCCGTAAAACCAGATGTAGTAAAGGTCCATGCATCCTAACCAACTCAATCTCCTCCTGAATTCGGGAAATGAGCCTTGAGATCTGATCCTTTGATGGTATAATCCCTCGGCTAGAGACAGGAAATATGGTATTCACATGATCTGAAAGCCGGCTCAGACAAAGCGTCAGAAAAGAGACCTGAAATGTCTGTATCGCGCCTACCATCTGTACCCTTCCTTCCAGACTAAGTGCCGGTATAACTCCTTTTACATCAGTGTCGCGAGAGATTCTTTCTAGCAGGTTTTCGACCATTAAGAACAGCCGAGGGTAGTCTATTGTAAAAATTTCCTTCACAAAGCTCGACGCAGTATATGCAGATTTCATTTGGTTTGCAAAAGCCTTTACCAGGGCTTCCCATACCCGTTCTGTTAAAAGGGGCTCTCCTTCCTGAAGAAGATAAATGTCTTAAAAGCAAAAAAAAAAAAAAAAAAAAAATTACAGATACAATTAAAACATTTTGAGGAGAGATTCCTTCTTCCCCCATGCAAATACTCAAAATATGCCCTTGGCTGTTGAAACCAAATAACATTCCACATCACCCCCACAGACCCTCACCTCATTTTTTTCCTTTAAATAAAGATCAACTATTAACCAATGGTCAGTTTATCAAGGAAAGAGAGAGAGGCAGGAGTGACAGGTTCATTTGGAAAAATATGGGAAAGAAATGATGTAGTGTAGTAAGCTTCCATGTGAGAGTTACATACTAATTCTATGCTTTCCACTTAAACAAATGCTAAAAGTAACCTCCTCTCCACTTATTAAAGGAGATATTAAAGAACAAAGCATGCTAGAATGAATATTTTAAAGAATACAGAAAGATGAGTGTACATGAATATATCTCAGTTCCTATGGTTAAAGGTTAAAATATATTTCCAATGTCTTCTTCCCATTTTTAAAGAAAAAGCTCTTCATACCTGCCAAACTTCTTGAAGAAACAGCACTTGTGTGAATGGAAGCCGTTTCTTGGTTAGCACTGACTGGAGCTGCCACACGGCAGCCATTACATGGTATAGCTCATCCATGCAATGCCGCATACGATCCCAAAGAGCCTCACCAGCCTTTTTCCCACTTCCAATCTGAGGGGTCCCACTTCGTTGCACCCCTCCAGGCCCACCAAAACCACTTGATGATGTGGCGGATGAGATGGCTTTCATGTCCAGAGCAGTGTTTATGCTCTTGATGCCTGCAACTTTGTATTTGGAGACTAATGCATCGACAGCTGGCCTCAGCTCGCCAAGGTTGTAGTATACCTAATTGACCAATTTGCAATTCTTACCAATCAATGATTTATTCTCTGAGTTTAGATTTAAACACAAACATTCAATACAGATGTTCACAAGAACATTCAGTTTATACATTTGACCGGGGGTCTAATATCTGCATGGTTTAGTGTATACTGCAATACTGACTGGTTCTGTGTTGTCCACTGGCCTGATATTGAGGCTTTTGTATCTTTTTGTTTTACTTTAGCTTTTTATTTGGCTATCTCTATGGCCATCTTAAGTAGTTTATGCTTGACTGAGGCTTAAACATTAATATTTAGGCCACAGAAACCACAGAGAAAACCAATTAAGGAATGGTAGTAGTTACTGTACCTACTAAGTCCCATACCAGTAGACATCGAACCAAAGCAGTCTGATAATCCTTGGTTAAAAAAAAAATCATATTATTGGACCCATCAAACTCTCACCAGGGAGGTGCCTGCCATTTCTAACTTAACAGGAAGCAAAGAGTGAGAAAGGTTTAAATCACAGTAACCACTAACCTGGAGACCAACCCAGATATCATTCTGATTCGACCCATCCATGCCTCTCTCAGCCGCAGCTGCTGCCTCTGCTCTCAGCTTGCCAGAAGCTTCTCCCAAGGTTCTCATCTGTTCATCCACCGCCTCAATACCAGCCAACCCCTTCTCCTCATACAAAACTCTCACCTCCCTATGCAGCTCAGCTGCTCTCGCCAGATCTAGTCTCTCATCCCTCAGCCTTGCAGCGAGCTTCAACAGCCTCTCAGAATGGTGTAACAGATCCGCTGTGGCAAGAAGGTTCTTAAGCTGGATCGTGCGAGTTTTGAGCACTGATCGGGGCGTGGCAAGGTCCTGGCGAGTTCTCTGGAGTGAGGAGGTGAGGGAGTCAACGGCGGGACGGAGGGAGGAAAGGGAGGTGGAGGCTTGACGAAGGGAAAGGAGAGAGGAAAGGAGGTGGGGATGGCGAGAGAGGACCTCAGACCGGAGATGGCGGTTCAAGAGGCGGATCGACTCTTGAAGGGACTCAGCGCGAGCAGCGGCGGAGCCAGAGGAGAGGGCTTGGGAGGAGAAAGCGGCAGAGTCAAAGGAAGGGGAGAGAAAGGCGGAGAAAACTGGGTCAGAGGCGAAGGTCTCCAATGGGGAGGGTTGAGGAGGTTCGGCATTGGCTGTACGATCGTTGAAAGTGGGAAGGCGGTGGATGGGGGAGGAGGAGGAAGAAGAAGGCGGGATCTGAGGAGAAGCCATGGCTAGATCTCGCTCGGTCTCGCGCTTCGCTTAGATGGTTGCTGTTGCTGTTTATTGGTGAAGAGTGTCAATTGGGCTGAAATTGGATTGCACTGTATAAATTTCAGGCCCACTCTATTGGTATGTTCAGATCCAGTAACTAACTTATCAGAATTGAGAAATCTGCACCATCCGCGATCCGTGAAATTTTCGGTCAGCTTTACTGTGCTCCCGAATCGACGTCCCTGAACGAAGGGGAAGGAACGGAGACGAAGAGAAACCAACGCGATCTCCTCTAAACAATAATTTTTACATTCTGATTCGGGTGATAGATTTTGCTCAAAATTAATGCATCATCTTTCTTTCCTCACCTCCGAATAGTAGTCATTTTCCTCCGTTTCTTCTCTATTTATCCTCTTGTGGAGCAGGTGAATGACGTGGGCAGTCTGTCATTGAGTGACTTTCCTCTTTCTTTCCTTTAATGAAGACATTCTCTCCTCCTCTGAAGCACGCCCTTACGGTGAAAACGGAGCGGATACAGAGCAGATAGTGGTAAAATCATATCTATATCTCTTTTTTTATTTTTCACATTCGAATATGAAGCGAATATTAGACTGATACGGATACGGAGCCAGATCAGATCTGATATTTATTAAAATAATATAAAAATATATGGTATATATCTACTATTCAGATACGGATAATTGAAACATAAAACCATATCAATATCCTTGTCCACACAAAAATTTGAATATCGGATATCCTCATATCCACATCTAAATTTTCGAATACAAATCAAATACGAATTAGATATTATTCATACTATTTTCAACCCCTATCTACATTCCTTTAGATATCTTTTTTATTCAATATGTTTGTTTGCCTTCTTCTTTTTTTCCTTTTTATTTATGGTTAATGATTTCATAATGGTTAGGTAGTCAGCTAGAGCTGCAAACGAACTAAATCAACCTAAACCAAATCAAACTAACCTCCAATTTGAGTTTGATTTGAATTAATTTCAAACAAACTCATCAACTTCGAATCGAATTTCTTACGAACTCAATTTCGAATATTTTATAAAAAAATTTACGATAAGGAATAGTTATCGTAGTTGCCGAGAGTGAGATGTAAAAGTCGACTAGGGTTTTAGAATTGAGAGTGAGAATTACGACTTACAAGTTATGACTGATGGCTGGACGGCCTTATGTTTTAACTTTTAAGTCATCAGCAAAATTTAACTGTTCACGTTACTTTCAAATTTGAACTAGAATAGTTCACGAATCTATTTCAAACTAACTAGGTCCATTTTGAGTTTATTTCAAACTAACTAGGTCCATTTTGAGTTTAGTTTGAATTAATTTCAAACTAAATTTGGTTTGAACTAATTTCGAACGAACTCAATTTTGAATAGAATTTTTTACAACCTTTTCAAATCAAACTCGAATAGAATCACAAAAAATTTTAAACTACAAATTTTTTGTGCAGCCCTAGTCAGCTGCTCTCAAAAAAGGTAAATGCATTTACAGCGTGGCTAGGATGAAATCTGAGTCTGGATACTCTGAGGTAATTCAAATTTTGAGTTTGAAATTCCGAACTGTCCGGATTTAAATCAAATTATAAGTTACCTTTGGTGATATAAATTCGTGAAATAATGCGTGCCTATGAATATGCATTTAAACGTATTCTTAAGCCAGAGCTTAGAGACCTTATCTGCTGGTTCGTGATTTTTTTGCTCCAGAATCAGTCAAACATTATTTTCCAGCTGAGCCTGAACCTCATTAGAGCATCTGCATCGCCTTGCAAATGAAATTGCAAATGCTGACTTGTCACCTTCTCTCTCCTACGTGTCAATTTTATTCCCAATTTCATAGATGCGGAACGCTCTCAAAATATGAAAGCTTTCATCTCGCTTTCATTTCGCTCTGGGCGACCCCCGCTAGCGAACGAGAACCAATAAAATATGTTGCCGTGGCGATAAATGAAATTAAAACCTCTTTCACGGATGCAGCGGCATTGAAATTAGTAGTAGTTTCATTTCTATTATTATCGTGACAGCTGTCTTGAAATTGCAAATCAATTTCACCAATAAAGATGCTCTTAGGCATTTGCCAACATTAAAATAACAAACTGAAATATTTCAGAAACATTATCCACATTGAGTATAAATCTCTCAAGGCAGGCAAAAATTAACAGAAAAAATGCCATTGGATAACCAGAAATGCCCCCATCATAATGAACAAACTAAAAGTAATTCCTATTTCAGTGAAAGATTCCAGTGCACAGTTAAATCCTAAAAACAGAAACAAAACCTGCCTAAATTGACTTTACATCATATCTGTCAACAGTCAGATAGACTATAAAAATTGAATGAAGCGAAGAGGGGTTTGGATTTGTTACTTATGGCGTGTGCATGGATGGAGCCGACTTGCAATCATTCAGGATAACAAGGTTGTTTTGACAGATCTAAATGTGCCTGAATTTCTAGGGTTTGCATTTTCAGAAGGGAGATTATCTAGTACCCACTGAGGAGTGGTGTCACTGATCCACAAAGCCTCCCCAGTGTCCTTGTGTTTGAAATCAGGATGGTTCGGTTTGACCTGTGCATTAAAATATGTTACTAACTAATTGCAAAAGTTGAAGATGAGTTTTTATTTTTAGTTTTTGTAATGATGTGATATTTACCTTATTTGATCTGTTATCCCACCATTTTTTTGGGTTATCTACCAAATCCTTCCACAGAGCATCTGAAGAAATAATAATTGCAAATTTTAGTATGCATAGAAAACTAGTATGGATAACGAAAAGGGCGAGATCAATTGCCTCTATATTACCTAACAGGTCAAACCTATTTACCTGACATGGACCCAAGCTGACTTGTCAGCATGTCAGGATTTCAAAGATAAAACCTCAAAGCCTGTTTTTAAGCACATGCACTCTGGTAGCAATGTAATTTTGAGGCATATTAAAACTCTTTATAATGTCCAAAACTATGTGAATCTGGAAGGATTTACCTTTAGATACAGCACCAGTGGCAGTCTCTCCATTTTCTGCACAGAGACAAAAGATGAGCTGTAAACTTCTATAATACACGTATTACATCATGAGTGCATATACTATATAGCATATACTGGACTGAAAAGGCTTTGTACATACTTTTTAAATAGGTTTGAGATCTATTTGCAGAAGAGCTGTTTGAAAATGTTTGAGCTCCATCTGAACTAAAAGGTTTCCTTTGACTGGGAGAGTAACTGCCAAATTTTAACTGGTCCAGTTGATTTAAAATCAACATCGGAGCAGTATTAATCCATAGTGCATCTTTAGTAACCTTGTTCTTGAAATCTGGATAATTGAACTTCACCTATAGCATGAAAAAGAATTAAATTAAAAACGTTTAGAAGAAGCATTACCATAAAAAACAATATTTGTCTCTCATTGAAAAAGACAGTGAAGCACAGGAAACCCTTTAGGGAATATTACAATAATAATTTCATAAAAAATTGTAAAATGAAAGCTATCCGATTACCAATCCATTCTGCTTATCCATTCGATTATCAACCCAATTTTGTGGATTTGCAACAACATCATCCCATAATTTCATGAATGAACTGTTTGATTTCTTAATTACACCTGAAAAGAATTCAAGAAATATAAAACTGATTATTGCATTAAGCATAAAATGATAAAAGCATTGTTATTGACCAAAATTTTTAAATTGACATTGTTGAACTACCAACCCTGTCTAGGTGAACCTATTGGATTCTTCAAGCTGAATGGTGGCTCTTCAAGCTTTAAAATAACCCAACTAGGAGTTGATTTATTGATCCAAAGCTGTTGTTTAGTTCTCTTATGCCTGAAATCAGGTGCGTTCTTTCCTTTCTATAAGAATATTAAAAATGTAATGAAAACATAGAACAAACAATTCATTACAAAGGGGAACTGAAAACATGAGTACATTTGTCTCATACTGCCCCATAGTACCTTGTACACCTGTATCAAAACCGACAGCAAGACGCCACTTGCTGGCCTTTAACTTACTAGTTGATATTATGAGAGCTATAACATACCAACTTGGCAAAAGTGTTTACAAGAAAAGGAAGAGGTGCTTCTTAGATACTTTGAAAAGTCACGTCAAAATACAAGCTAACCTTATCAGCCCTGTTGTCATACCAATCATTAGGGTTATTCAAAAGGTCGCTCCACAACTGCAGACTCGATAAGTCACCAGCAATATCAGCTATTCAAGGAAAATATAACAAATAAGCGTTACCAAGATTAAAGTTTCACAGTTGCATGGGCAAACTGAGGTAGGTAGAGGATTATATTACTAGGGGCACATTCAATTCAAATTTTGCATCAAATTGTCAGATATAAACCACCCCCCTCGGATAAAATCTGACAGGCAAAGAACTTGAAAGAAATGGCATCATGCACTAAAGGCGTGCACCATTCTTCACAATCCCAACCTGTACCAATTCTGCCATAACAATCCTCACTTGAACTGAAATATCAAAATTGACTAAAGATAGTTCAGTTACCTTCCGTATAAGAGACTGATTCTTTCTCTTTAATCATAGGTACATCTAATTCTGCAAAAGCATCTTTTAAGTTTTTAGAACTGTCTGTACCTGGATCCACCACGTATTGTAAAGTTTGTGCCAAAACCTAATAGAATTAATAAAAAATAATCAAATTAGGAAAAGTGAGCTACTTTTTGTAGAACTGAAGTTAACATAAAACAATTTGACAATGACATAATGGTACAGTTCCAAAAGACATCATTAAAAGTTGTATACATTTTTTTTCACTATAAAATGCCATTATAAAATTGTTAGCTAAACGAACCTGAACATTGGCTTGGTTTTCGTTGACTTTGACTGGTTCAGTATCTCCATTCAGTTGCCCAGTAATATGCACTGTTTCGTTCTCCTTCAAATAAGCAGCAGCCACTTCTGCCAATTCCCCTTGAAATATTATAGGAATCCTGAATAAAATTAAACCGCATTAGTTCACAAAAGAGGAAAAATATTTAATTTACAAAATTAGGTAGAAACAGTGCCCTGATTGGAAACGAAAACCAATTCCAATGTAACATAAGGTTGTAAAAAACAAAAACAAAAAGACAAATGACATAATATCAACTTGGTGCTGGATTCATACTGATAAGTAAAATTCCAGAAAAAATAAGTTAAAAGCTCACCAAACTTTAGGCAAATCGGGATACTCTTGGATAAGCACAGAAACAGCCGTCACCCGACCATCAGAGAGAGTCTCTTTCTGAACTGGTACACCGATCGTACCTATAAGTTCCACCGTGTTGGCGACCCTGGTCTGAAACGGGATCTCGGTCGGTCGTTTGAGATTCATCGTCGGATCAGCTTTGAGCTCATCCTGCCCAGGTGAAGGTTTCACCTTCTTTTGTACAAAGCGCTTGTTTTGAGAAGCTTTGGTTGAGAAGAGGTGGGAATGGACAGCGGCAATCGGAGCTCGGAGGAGACGTTGCTTGGATGAGGCGGAGCGAAGCAAGGTCAAAGCGCGAGAGAAATTCATGGCGGAGGTAAAACCCTAGAAGAAGGGAAAGGCGGGAGGGGAGAGGATCACTAGTCTAGTAGCGACGATTTGACTGATAAACCCTGATGTGTCGGAGTGGCCCCGGACGAGGGCATATCCTCTGAGATATCTCAATTTTTGCGTGACCGACGTGTCCGGTGCCTATTCGATCGCAGCGTGGGGGCCCAGTATTATTAGAGATTTGAGATTCGTGTAGAACGTATTTGAACGATTGATATGTTCCAAAAAGTCACGCAAAATTTGAGAAATCTCAGAGGATGCGAATTCACTCGACTCGAGTGGGTGCATATCCTCTGAGATATCTCAATTTTTGCGTGACATACGTGTCCGGTGCCTATTCGGGGAACGTAGGGGGGGTCATTATTATTTGAGCTTTGAGATTCGTGTAAAACGTATTTGAACGATTGAGATATTCCAAAAAGTCACGCAAAGTTTGAGATATCTCAGAGGATGCGAATTACACTCGAGTGGGATTTGAGAATTGTGATATCCTGTTGCGGTTACCATGTTGCTATCTGTGAATTTGTATTAAGTGGTTGCAATTTGATTTGGATTTTCTAGATTGATTGCTATCACGTAACTGGATTTTTCTATAATCTATATTTTCGATTTGTGTGGTTAAATTTGATATTTAAATTGGGTAGTCAGATTATGATAGTGTATTTAACTGGAATATAGAGTCTGGATACTGAAATTGTTTTTAATGGACTAGAATACTGAGAATCCTCTGTTTCAGGGATTCCAACTGGAATGAACTATTGTTATTGAAAACTAGACCCAATTGATATTATCAATGAAATATGCATACATAATTAGATATTTTTAATTGTGTGGATTAATCCAGTCTTATTAAAATAGTTATTTACTGTTATCAAACAAATTATAGAGAAGTATGTCGTTAAATAACTGGTTACTCGGCTTTGTAGCTGACTCAGCATTGTTTCTGTTTTTCTATTGCGACGTAGGTTGACAGGACGGTTGATGGATGCGAGAGTGTCGTTATGTCGCGTTGCGTGCCCGGTCCAACTACCGGAGCGTGACAGCCACTAAATCAAAGGCTGGTTAATATTATTGTTTTTTTAAGAAGGATAATATGGTGCACTTTATTATGCATGTTATCAATTCTATGTTGATTAATAACACTCAATAATTGTTTTGTAGTGAATATGATGTCTTCTTTAAAAAATCATTTTCATTATTGTATACAGTAATAAAATTAATTTGTTCCCACTGTTTATTAGAAATTTATTAAGAACATTTGCGTTAATATCACTTTTGAAAAAAAAAACAGAGAGAGAGAGAGGAAAAAACACAAGTTTCCACAAGCAAAACTCAACAAAATTATACACGCATTTATGTTATTCCCATTTGAATTAACAAATTATTTTGTCATTAGGTGGAATACTTTTATTAAAAGTGTGGAAACATGCCGCAGATCACAATTTAAAACACTATATTGTATGTTCAATAGTGCTGTCCTCCCACGAATTCACATTATCTGTGGAGTTTTTACCTGCAGAGCTGTGCGATACTTTTAATCTAGTTCGTTCGTTTTGATCGGACGGACCAAAGAAGATTTTGGCATGAATTTTAAAGCAAAATTAATACTGTTCCCTTCATCATCCGAGCGCTCACTGACTGAGAGTAAATCTGAGTCGTCTGATCAACTTCGCAGATGATACTGGTCCTCCCACCACCTCTCTTTATAGAGTATAAAGAGAGAAAGAGAGTAACAGAAAGGAAAATGTGTTATTTAGTTGTGTCCAAGTCATGCATTTGTAAACATAAATCACGAACTTTGCATTTCGATGTAATAAATGGACATTATAGTATATGTATAAAAGGTGGTGTATACAAATTTTTTATAAATGTTAATTTGATTGTAATGATAGCGGGGGGCAGAAGTGCCCTGGTCAAATCGAACCACACCAACTAAAAACCCATCAAAAAAATAAAAAAGGGACGCCATTGCAAACCTACCATCCATATTTTTTTTTTACTCTCCACGATAGGGTTTGTTTAGTAACCATGCTACTTAGGTAAAATGACTTTTAGATATTTGTACCCATGCATCGTTTGGACCTCAGTTTTTATTCTCATTTCCATTACTTAGTTGAGTTATATTCATATTTCTTACATATAATTTGTAGGGAAAAACTTCTCCTTGGACTTTTTTTTTTTTTCAAAATGCTGAACTTGCTGAACTTCTTCTTCTTTTTATTTTTTTCGAACACCTTACAAACATAAATCGGCTACTATGAATATTTAACTTGGTATTTTTTTAATGATGTCAGAAAAAAAAATTAATTAATTCGAAAAATCAAATTAATTAAAAAACATTTAATAAATAAAAGAAATTAATTAAATGGAAAATTCAATAGGAAATTATTATTAATTAACCAAACACATCTAATAATACAAGAAATTGACTATACAAGCATAATTAAATTAACAATACTTAATTCTAATTTTTGCATTACATCTTTTATAAAAGAAAAAACCAACATTCTATCAAATTTCTTATGCGTTTGCCAAACATCTATATTCAAATTTTTTTTCATAAATTAAATTATTTTAGTTTTGACAAATTAAATTATTTTAGTTTTGACAAATTAAAATTCCATTTTCATATTAAAATTAAGGGAGAATTTCATGTATACCCCCTCAAAAACTTAGAAATTACGTATTTCCCCCTCTAAAACTCATAATATCATATTTACCCTTCTAAATTTTAAAAACTCACATATTTACCAATTTTAATATTTTTTCAATTAAAACTCATTTCAAAATTTTAAAATACCCATTTAATCCTTCATGTATCCCCCCCCCCCCTCTCTATTTGTCTGTCTTGATCGGAGGCATCGAAACTAAAAAAACTAAAAATGAAATAAATAATAAGATTAAGGTTTTAATTAAACTTAAGAAGCAGGAGAGAAAGGTGGGTCTCTAGTCTCTACCAAACATCTCTGAGTGATCCCTAATCAACCTGATAATCCAAATTTTATCAATAGGGCTCAAGACAGTTGCAACCAAATGACTCTTGTTTTCGTCTTCCACATGCATCATAAATTCTGATGGAAGTTTCTGGAAGGAGAAAATTAATTTTGTTGATGACTTTTTTTAAAGGCCGATGGCTTAATGGTAGAATTATTGAAACTAAAATACAAATTGCATTTGCATATATGTTTTACACCGACAACTACAATAATAGTTGCATTTGTATGTGTTCAAAACTCAAAATCTAGTAGAGGTTAATGGAACCTAGAACTGACAGTTGGTTAGTAGTTGGATAAAAACCTTTCAATTATTATAGTTTGGAGAACTAGCCTTTGGTCTAGTGGCTAAGGCACATGGTCTCTATGTGAGAGGTCATGAGTTCGAAATCCAGATGGGGAAATTCTTTGTTATAATAACAGAGGTATTAAATAATTGGGTGGCTTGACCTCCAACTTTACTCAAAAAAAAATTATTATAGTTTGTCTCATGAGATTTCAAGGAGATGATACTATGGGTCGATTGGCTATCCCAATTTGGATCAATACAGAGATTAGGGAAAGGGAATCTGGGAGATGAAGCACAAGGGCAAGACAATGAGTCGGGCGACCTCGAAATAGTGTGGGGCTACAAGCAACTTAAGCTCAAGGACGAGCAATCTCTCAAGGGAAGGGATTGTCACGTTCTCAAATCGATTTAGAAAAAAACAAAGTTTATTCTGACTTGGTCAATATTATTGGCGAAGAAGAAGAAAGGAGTTGGGGGAAGATTGGGCAGCACTCACGGTCAGAGAGAAATAAGAAGTCCTTCCTCTCTGTGTAATGGGACCCAGGCTGTCAGATTTAATGAAGAAGCTGACCAGGTGACTTACGGATGGATCTCCGATAATAAAGACTTAAAGAAGATGACAAGTGGGCCAGCAGCGTCATAAGCTACTCCCTCAAGTAATTTTGTGGTTTCGTTTCTGTGTTCTTAGCTTCGCCGTATTTATCCAGTTTTTAGATTTTTTTTCTCAAATTCGTTCTATCCGCCTCAATTGCGAATTTCTCAAGCATTGTCAAAAATCTGGAATGATTTATTTGACAGGTCCGTATCATTTGATATAACCAAAAGGTTCAATTTATTCATAAAACGGATCATATTCAATTCAGAATTTACGAACAGTAAATGATTGGTTTAAATTGGTGCTTTAGAAATATAAATGATTCCAATTCTCTACGTATTAACTTAAAATTTGAGATATGTCAAAGGATGTAAACTCTAATTTGACTAGTCACATCCTTTCTGTAATATCTAAAGGGGAGCATTAGAACCATTCCTTAAAAATTTCAAAACTGTCATGTATAGTATCCACCTCTTTCTCTCCTCCGCTGGTTAAGTTTAATTAAAACCTTAATTTTGATATTCATTTCATTTGTAGTTTTCACGCCTCAGTCAAAGACAGATAGATAGAGAATATACATGAAGGGTAACATGGGTATTTCAAAAAAATTAAATGAGTTTTAATTGAAAAGCATTAAATTGATTAAATTGAATAAATACGTGAGTTTTTTAAGTTTTGAAGGGTAAATATGATATTATGAATGAGGAGGGATCCAATTACACCCTTTTGACACATCATGACATTGTTTTTTTTATAGTTTAATTGTGCGATTTCAAAATTCAAATAGTCGATCCAAACCGTTCAACATGATTGATATACTAAAATGTGCTTGGAGATCAAATTTTACATTTTTTTGAATTTTTTTACTATTTATTGAGATGGTTACAAAATCGCTGTTTTTCAATGGTCCGAAAACAACGATTTTGTAACCATCTTAATAAATAGTAAAAAAATTTAAAAAAAATGTAAAATTTGATCTCCAAGCACATTTTAGTATATTAATCATGTTGAACGGTTTGGATCAACTATTTGGACTTTGAAAATGATAAGTGTCAAAATGTGTCAAAAAAAAGATGTAACTTGATCCCTCCTTATTATAAATTTTAGAAGTGGAAATACGTAATTTCCAAGTTTTTGCGAGGTATACATGAAATTCCCCCTAAAATTAACTATCCAGCACTGCTATTTGTAGTTTTTGTTTGTCCCCTAACATATCAATATTATTTTATGGTGTTATCGTTGCTTAAAGGATCCTGCATGTGCGTGGATAGGGGTGTGTGTTGTGCACGAACTTTGATAAGAACAGACAAAAATTATTTCATGGACGGACTTACTAGATGCACTGTATATCTCATAAGCTGATAATTAATAATTTCTCAAGTTGGATTTGAAATCTAAATATATGCCACAGTGAGTGTTCAGTGTTTATTTCTGCTCGATATGATTTATTGATCAGCCAAATAACCAATGTCATCATGCATGCATGCAAATTATCTTATTTTGAATTAGTGCAGTCAAAGGAAGCCAATTGAACAGGCGGTTAAAGCGGTGCCAAGCCCCAAGTAGCATGGAGTGTTCAACCGGTCGGTTCGGTCCAAACCGAACTAAAATAACCGAACCAAATTTTTTTTCGGTTTTTGAAAATCCAACCGAACCGGCCGAACTAAAATAGCAAACCGAATTAAAACCGAACCGATTAAACCGATTTAAACTTTCGTTTGTTCGGTTGAACCAAATAGAGGAACAAATAAATGGTTTGGTTGAACTGAAAATAAACGGTTTAAAATAAATGGTTTCAAATTATTAACAAATAGTTTGTTCGGTTAAACCGAATAGAGGAATTCAATCTCAAAAAATCAAACACGTAGATTAAAAAGTGAAAATGAACTAAAATAATACACGAAGTCTCGAACTATAATAAAATCGGTCGGTTTGGTTTATTCGGTTTTGAGAATTCAAAACCGAACCAAACTATTTCATATAATCAACCGAACTGAACCATTTAAACCGAAAAACCGAACCATTTAAACTGAAATTTTCCAGTTAAACGGTGTCTCATATGTTTATAATATTTTTTTTTTTTTTAGTTTTCATGTGACGTCCGCACGGACGCCATATTTTCTAGCTGCTTTTTTATTTTTATTTTTAATTTTTAATCCAACATTTTATTTTTTTAATATATTTTTTTGTTTTCTATAAATAAAAATTTCGGCACACATTCATTAACATGAGCCATCCGATAAAAAAAATATGAATATAGAAATAAAATCAGATATATACGAGTGATGTGACATTGCTATCTTTAAATATTAATTTTTTTGAACTCATTTCTGAACTTTTTTTTTGAGTCGTCCACGAGACCACGACCGAGCATCTTTAGGCATGCACTACAGTCTATAACGAGATCCGTGAATTATTTTTTTTTGGCAATGTCAAATTATTCGATTGACCAAATTATTTTTGAATTTTTCGAATTATTTTTGAATTTATCCCAAATATTTTTCAGATTTTTTTTTTATTATTTTTTTGCTCTCTTACAAGATTGAGATCTCTGATCCGAATAATACCAAATTATTTTCAAATTATATCTGAATTATTTTTGAATCACGAATTTTTGATTTTGCCGAACTCAATTCAAATAATTTATTTGTCACTGCGCTACAGCCTACAGGACTCCAAGGCCAGCCATGACCAAAAACGTAACAAACCAATCAGGTATGTGCATTAATTATTAAATATTTACATACGGATTTGTAAGAGGCCCGTTGCTATTAGAAGTTTGTGAAAACCAGCTGCTATTAATTTTGCGTGGTTCTATTATTTAAAATATATCAGATTGAGCTTAGAGGAATAGGACCACCATTAATTACAAAATAACAAATCTATCCAGCAAATTTAAAAAATTATTAAACTACTCAAACCGTCAATTTAATGGCTGGTTTCTAATTTTTATTAAAAAACCGGCTATTTATCCGCTGGTTCCTAATAAAAATTAGAAACCGGCCATTAAATAGCTTGTTCCTAATAAAAACTAATTTTGTTTTAAAATGTGGACAATTGATAAATATCAAATTCGCTCTAGAAAATATAAACATTATTTTGATGTATATATTTTACGAATTGTTTGAAATTCTCGTTTTTAAGACGATTAGTTGGCAAAATTTGTTCATTGATTTATGATTCTGTTTTTTCGACTAAATTTATTATGATTTTAACGAGAGTTTTATATTTTGACATTTATAAGTATGATTTAGTCATGATATAAGAGAAATACGAAATGCAAACATAGAGTAGGAAATGTAAATAAACAAACAGAGATAATACAAGCATATAATGGCAAACACAGTAGACCAAATGTAAATCATACATAACAATAAAAAGTAAAAACTATCATCTACTAAGAGGGGGAATATCGCTCAGCAGGCTGTCCTTTGTTAGCTCTGTCGGGCAGCACCCCCCAGACCGGACCACGTGTAGCAGCGGCATTTGCCTCTCTGCTCATACATACTACGATCTCCCACGCATCATCACCTCCCAGAGTAGTAGCTGGCAGGGCGGGGGTGTAGAGAAGATAGTCGCTGCCAGCCCAATCGCAAAGTCAAGAAGGGCCTGTGACCCGCTACCGCTGGCCTCGCCGTCATGTGCCATCGCCGTAGGATTGGTGATAGGATCTCAATGTCATCCAGGCTGATAGTCAGTCCATAATCGTCCATGTGGTCAAAAGATGAAGGCTCATAGTGCGGCGACGATGGCATACTAATTTATGCTAATTATACTATTTTATGCAAATTATTTTCAAATTATGCTAAATTATATAACTATACTAAATGATACAAAATTTTACCAAGTTAGATGACTATACTAAATTATACTCTAATTTATAACAAACCCTAGAAATTTTATAACCATTTTGGCCTAATCACAATTAATTACGATTACTTAACACTAATCACAATTAATTAGCACTAAACACAATTACATATTGGTAAACTACATTAATTTTTTTTTGGAACATTTCTAACGAATCTGATCAATTTTATAACCATTTTGGCCTAATCACAATTAATTACGATTACTTAACACTAATCACAATTACATATTGCTAAACTACATTAATTATTTTAACCATTAATTCTAACAAACCATTTTGGCCTAATTAATAATATAAAACAAAATATAGGAACTTACTTGCAAAAACAAAAAAAGCAGAAGAAATCTGGGAGAAAGAGAGAAAGTGAGGAGAGATAGTGTGAAATTTGATGAAATGGATTGTGAGAGAAATTCGAAAGAGTGCACCCTTATATATAAACATGAAAACTGGCTATTAAATAGCAGGTTCTTAATTTTTATTAGAAACCGACAGCTTAATAGCCGGTTTCTAATTTTTATTAGAGACTGGCGGTTAAGAAGCCGGTGTCTAATAAAAATTAGGAACCGGTTATTTAATAGCCGGTTTGGATAGAAATATTTTTTTTTAGATTTTGTGGATAAGTTTGAATATTTAATGGTGGATATAAATAAAAATGGCGGGAAATAGGAGGATATGTTTTTTGTATTCTTAAATAAATAGATCTCACCTCCCTTAAAATGGCAGCGGCTGCAATAGTTTATAATAACAGCACATGTTCATTCGACTCCCCAGTACAAAAATTCGTATCGAGTCCGGATGCTCTGAAATAACTTTAAATTTTGAGTTTAGATCCGGACCGTACAATCACAATCCTTAATGTATGGATCTCTTTAATATTCATGCAAAAATAGATCTGATGGTCGAAATCTAAACTCAAAATTAAAGTTACTCAAGTGATACGATTCGTGTTCTTATTATCCCCATAAATAAATAAAGATATAATGGCATCCTGTAGTGACGTAGTCCATAAACTGGATCCGACAAACATGCCATATTCCTTTATTTCGCTTATAATAAAACGAAAAAGATTACTTCTGCAATCTGCAATTCCCGCTTCATTCAGTTTCCTCGGCACTGATCCTCGTAATTCCCCGCATTTCTCCAATTTCACCATTACTCACCTTGCCAAGCTCGCAAGCGATTCCTCATTCCACCCCTTTTGAGAGAGAAAGATGCTAGGAGGAGCATTGGATCCCAGCTCCGGACAACGGATACTAGTATTGTTCTTCTTAATCGTTGCCTCTTTCTACGCTGGCACGCTCTTCCGCTCAAATCCATCCTCTTCTGTCGTCATCCAATCCAATCCCCCTGACTCAATCCATTCGCAAGGTACAATTTGTTTCTTAATCTCCTCTCGTATTTGCATTTTGGTAGAATTGGTCGAAATTAGTAAAATTACAGTGTTTTATGGTCCAATTAATGCAGAAAGAAGTAGTTTGCTAATACCATTTTGATCTGCAGCTAAATTGCGGTTCAGTAACAAGGTTTCTGTCACATACCGGACAACTCCGATCTCCGTACCAGAAACTGGTATCAATGTATGCCCCTTGAATTTCAATGAATACATACCGTGCCACAACATCACCTACACCAATACTTTACTGCCTAATCTCGATCTATCAAGAAAAGAAGAGCTTGAACCCCACTGCCCTCCTTTGAACAAGCGGATATTCTGTCTTGTACCGCCACCTGACAACTACAAAGTGCCGGTTAAGTGGCCAATTAGCCGGGATTATGTGTGGCGGAGCAACGTGAACCATTCGCGTCTCGCCAAGGTAAAAGGGGGTCAGAACTGGGTTCATGAAAAGGGGAAGCTCTGGTGGTTTCCTGGAGGAGGTACACATTTTAAACACGGCGCATCTGAGTACATTGAGAGGTAGCTATTTCCTAATCTATCTGGGAATCAGGATATATAGGATGCATAGGCCCCTAAAAATTGTCAAAAAGTATCCCTCTGAAAAAAATAAATCTATTAACTTCAATAGATGCCCAAACTATCCTCTGCTTAGATTGGTAAGTGGCAATTCTAATTACACAAATGCCAATAACTGGTATGAACCTGCATATATAATGACCAATGGTTCTGGCAATTTGTGTACTATGCCAATTGATTAGGTACTAAATCTAGGATGCAGTCTCATGAGTTTCAATTTGCACGAAGCACAAGTATGAAATTTAATTAAAGTGCTGATGTGTGCTGATGGAAGATCTGAAATTTTGTACATACCCTACTCCTTTTCTCCATTTGCTTCAAGTATTACTGTAACAATTGAGACTTAATGTCTACTATTAAAAAAATGATGAATAAACAAGAGTCAAGGATAAATTAAGCATTTTTGGGAAATATCAGGAGATGAGTATAGTTGTAACATTAATTTTTGTAGTGCAGGCTGGGAAATATGATAACCAATGGTACTGGCGACTTGCGTACTGCTGGAGTGGTACAGGTACTTGATGTAGGGTGTGGCGTTGCCAGTTTTTCAGCTTACCTTCTACCTTTTGACATACAGACGGTGTCATTTGCACCTAAAGACGTGCATGAAAATCAGATCCAGTTTGCCTTGGAAAGAGGCATTGGGGCAATAATATCAGTGCTTGCTACCAAACAATTGCCTTTGCCGAGTAACTCATTTGAGATGGTGCATTGTTCAAGATGCCGTGTTGACTGGCATGAGAATGGTACATTAAGACATCTATGTTCCCAGACACATTTGCTCTTAGGGCTTCCTTTTGAGGCTTATTCTTCTTTGTTCTTCGTAAAATTGGTGTTTAGTAGCATATATTTAAGGTTTATATGCAAGGCTTGAGTTGCAAAGAATATCAAATAAATTGACTCGTCTAATACTGAAATGTACTTGTTAGCACAAGTATGTCACTTATGAAATCATTTATACTACTAATAGTTGCACGTTCATGTTGTTTAATGAAATATACAAGTGTTAACTGAGCATTAGCATGTTGCAGCACAAAAATGCTACAAAGGGCATCCTTAAAATACTTGGCATTTGGTATAGTACGAGGAAGGTATCATTAATTGATCTACTGTCTACTCGTGTATTAATTGTATATCCGTTTTTGTTTCAGATGGAATATTGTTAAAAGAAGTGGATCGCCTCCTAAGGCCAAATGGTTACTTTGTCTACTCAGCCCCACCAGCTTACAGAAAAGACAAGAATTTCCCAGAAATATGGGACAAACTGGTAAATTTCACGATCTCCATGTGCTGGGAACTTGTAGCCAAACAGGTCCAGACTGCCATTTGGGTCAAACGAGATAACAACTTGTGCCGGCAAAATAATGCGGAGAGGAAATTTGTCTCTATTTGCAATGCTGAAATTGATGATTCTGCCCCTTCTTGGAAAGTGCCGTTGCAGAACTGTGTGAGGTTAAGTGGGGATGAGTCAAATTATCAGAAATTACCCCCAAGGCCTGAGAGGTTGAATGTTTATTCTAGAAGCCTTGAGAAATTAGGTTAGTCTTCATTTTGAGCTAGTTGTAGAAATACATTTGTGCCCATAAAAAACATTAAATTATCATTTGTGACTCTGCAAAAGGAGATCTTGTAGGACCCTAAAAAGGATTGTTCTCTTCTGACTTGTTCTCAAAGAAAAGAACATATAAATATATATATCCAAGTTACCCTAGCCTACCCTATTCTCCAATTATCTCATGAAAGGTACATAGATCTTCATCCACCTTGCATGCAATATTGCAACGCCTTCTGTTCATTTCTTCCTTCTCTAGTAGGAGGTTCACAGCTAGGACGGGCAATCTTGCATTTACTGAAGTAAATATGGATGGGAGGGGTGAAAGGAATATGTGTCTTGTACTACACGGGTATAGTTTGACCTCTCAATATTCCTTGTCTTGTCCGGGCATGTATGAACCTTTTGTATTTTAAGTGGAATATTGTTAAATTATAACAAGCAGACAATTTCCTAAAAGCTTGACTTGTCATTTTTGTGTTGTCAGGGTATGCATGAACCTTTTGTATTTTAAGTGGGATGCTTTTACATTCAACAGAGACATGAAAATTTCCCAAAAGTTTGACCTCTCAATTTGTTGCCCCTTTAACCAATCTTGCTTTTTTTTTTCCTCCCTCCTAACTATAATTTTAGGTGTTACACCTGACAAGTTTAACGGGGATAATAAATTCTGGCAAGAGAAGGCTCGTCAGTACTGGGATCTAATGGGCGTTGGCAAGACAGATATCAGAAATGTGATGGACATGAATGCTGTCTATGGTGGATTTTCTGTGGCACTATCCACATTTCCAGTGTGGGTCATGAATGTGGTCCCCACGACCATGGCCAACAGCTTGCCGGCTATCTATGATCGGGGACTCACGGGCGTTTTTCATGACTGGTTAGCTTTACATATACTTCAATCTTAGACATGTACATCTTGCCTGCTACTGGCTCAGTAGCAGTATCAATTCAAAGATGATATAGGGCAACACTTATTTGAGGATAATAATTAATGCAGTGATACAGTTTTCACCATGGCCTGGTCCTGCAACGCCCTTTAATTTGCACCTTTTTTTTTTTTTTCCAATTTGAGGGTGCTTTTTAAGGTGCAACATATATTGAGTTTTGCTGGGTTTTAGATTCCTCTCATGATTTGTTCTCTTGCTTTAGGTGTGAGCCCTTTTCGACATATCCTCGTTCTTATGACCTCATACATGCTTTTCATATTTTCTCTCACTACGAAGGCCGTGAAGAAGGCTGCTTAATGGAAGATATAATGCTGGAGATGGATCGCATTATTCGACCGCTGGTAATTTCTTTTTCTTTTTTAATTAAATGTTTGTTTCTTTTTTTGGTTATATGGTATCAGAGTTATTTTCAGGGGTTGGTTTCTCTATAGCCCGATTGTTTTATTTCAGTGTTGTGCAAATTACACACGTGACCTTGTTTTGTTGAAAACATAATTTAAGCAAAATAGATATTGATGTTGGGTGCAAGAGTTTCTTTAAGCTGTGTAAAAGATATTTCAGTTGAAACGGAAAATACAGCATAATGTAGTAATTTATAACTGGAGAGTCAATTTTAAATTGTATTTCAAAGTGAACGGAGAGTGTTTACAATAAATTACTGGTTGTAATATCTAAAAACTTTACTTTCTCTTCAATTAACTGACAACCCTTGCATGCATGCAGGGTTTTATAATTGTCAGGGACAACGAGTTGATCATCTCTAAAGTTTTAGACCTTGCTCCAAAATATTTATGGAATGTCACAACAATGAGATCATTGCAAGATGAGGAGAATGTGTCAGAATCTGTAGTGATTTGCCAAAAGAAGTTTTGGTCTCTAGTTTGAGGTAACGCATAGCTAGAAATTAATCGGCAGGATAATTATTGTAGTCTGTCTAATTCAATTGAAATCTTCGTATTTCATAAAAGTAGCAGTTAGCAACTTGGATGTCATTATTATTCCATTCTTCTTCTTTTTTTGTTCTACAGGACATTGGATAAAATCTCTACATTTGTGATTGGGAGATATAGCTGTGTATATGTGTAGTGCAGTGCAGTTTTGTAACTTATTTTATTTAAAAGGTGTAGTCTTTATTTGATTAAACCAAAATTGGACAACCACGTATTAAAAGTAATTTACAAGATGGTAAAAGGTGTAGTCTTGATTTGATCAAACAATCTGCGTTATATATCGTGTGTAATTTGCAATATCACTGATTAGTGATTTCTTTTTTTTGTGAGCTCAACCCCAAATTCAGATCTTCTGCGGCGCTATACTTTTGGAAATTATTTGTTTTTTTAAAAAAAAAAAAGTCAAAGTTCATTATAAAGTAACTTAAAAAGATTTTAAAAAGTCACACTATAATCGGATGTCACACGGCATGACAATGTAACCCGAAATTTTTATTAATAAGAAATTAAAGAGAATTAAAAATATATTTAATTGCGTCTATTAGAACTTACAATATCTGGGAACCATATTATTCAGACCAAGTTGTGTTATGAAATGTGACACATAATTGTATATTGCGTTATTTGTAATTAAGTTAGAATATATAGCCTTCTAATTTGTCAATTTCCATACATAGGGTCTCACTCTTAGTCATTTATATATATTATAAACTCCTTTTAAACCCAATACAAAGGGATGGGCCTTTTCAATTTTCTCACCCAGAGGTTAATTTCTATGGGCCATGTTTCTTCATAGTTTTGGGCCGAGTTCAGGGGGCAGAGATCATTGCAAAGATGAGCAGAATGGGTCAGAATCCCTAGTGAATCAAATTACCACGAGAGTTTTTTTGTATTAAATTCAATTGAAATGTTTGTATTTCTTTGAGGATTTAGTTTATATCTTAGATCTCATTATTATTATTTTTTTTTTTGAAAGGGCAATGTAGAAAACCTCAACAATTGTCATCAGGTAATATGTTAATTATAATAAACAAACAGTGAGGATATGGGACTTTGTAAAGCACACATTGATCCGTATAATAGATTTGTGTCTTCGTTTTTTTAAAGTCCAAACAGTCAATTCAAACCGTTCAACATGATACTCTTGGAAATCAATACATTTTAAAATTTTTTTTTTACTATTTAGTAGGAAATCATTTAATTTAAAATTTTTAGACCATAAAGGGGAGGTAACAGTTGGCTAGAAGAAAGTTCTACCCTCACGATTTCGCAGCTCCTGCAAAGATTTTCAAAAGAAAAAAAACAATTCAAAAGTAGTGGTTTTCAATCTATTATTAAATTAGTAAAAATATCTAAAAAGAAATAAAATTTGATCTCCAAACACACTTTCATATAGAGATCACTCTCATAGGTTCGGTTCTCTTGTGAAATAAAAATATACACTCTTGAGAGGGTACTATTATTTTTGTTAAAGATACGCGTGGGCTAATATTCCGGCCCAAAATTAAGGTTCAATTCCAATATATTGGGTTTTATTTGTGTTGTACGGATGACATTTTATAACCCAAAATTCATAGAAAGGTTCTTTGTAACTACTAATTTACAGTCCACTGAATCAACTTTCTATTTTGGTCGTTGTTTGAGCCCAAATTTTTATTAATATCATTCCCAAAAAAAATTCACAAATTCTTGAGATTTCCATATTTACTAGAGCCAAAACGACAAATGGTAGCTTCCAAGACTGGAGCAGCTATTTGTCATTGTGGTCCGCAAAAACTAAAAAAAAAATTCAAAATTTCAATTGTTACGTTTGTTTATAATTGATTTTTTAATAGTTTTCAAAAATAGAAAAAACAATTAATAATTTGAATATGTTAGAAAGAACATCAAACAAAATAGATAAAATATTTTATAGTTTAGATGTGCTGGAAGGACTTCAAAACATTTTTTTAGGTAGAATTTTTTCCGGTTGTAAGAAAAATTAAACTATTTCTTAGTATATTACTGGAAAAAAATAAAAATATTTTGTATCTGAATTATTGAGCTCGGTTCAAAAGTCACTTCTAGTAAATAAAGAAATTATTTTTGTCCTCCTAGTACATTCTTTTAAATTATTGATCCCGGTTCAAAAGTCTCAAAGACTGTTTGAGCTTTGAAAATGAAGATTTTCTTTGGGAAGTAAAGAGTGTTTTACTTCTAACTAATATTTTTATTTTCAAAGTTCAAACAGTCAATTCGAACATCTCAACATGATCTTCATATTGATGTGTGCTTGGAGACCAAATTTTACATTTTTAAATTTTTGTTAAAGAAATTTTTAAACCACAGCTTTTCATTAAATAAAAAAATAATAATAAAGTTAGAACAACACTGATTTTCAAAATCTCTAAAAAATAGTAAAAGATTTCAAAAAAAAAAAAATATAATATTTGGTCTCCAAGCACATTTCAATATGAATATTGTATTAAGAACTTCGGATCGACTATTTGAACTTCAAAAATGGAGATATGAACAGAAAGTAAAGCACCATCTTTACTTCACAAAGCATCGTAGCATCACTCTATATATATAGAGAGAGAGAGATAGGCTATCATGCTTTGAGAAGTAAATGGGGTGTTTTACTTTCCGCTTATATTTTTATTTTTAAAGTTTAAATAGTTAATCCGAACTTCTCAACATGATTTTCATATTGATTTATGCTTGGAGACCAAATTTTACAATTTTTGGAATTTTTTTACTATTTTCCTAAAAAATTTGAAAATCACAACTTTTCATTAAATAAAAAAATTCATAAAAACACTTATTTTCAAAAATTCTAAAAAAAAAGTAAAAAATTTCCAAAAAAAATGTAAAATTTGGTTTCCAAGCACATTGCAATATGAAGATCATGTTGGTAAGTTTGGATCGACTGTTTAAATTTTGAAAATAAAGATATGTGCGGAAAGTAAAACACCGTCTTTATTTTCCAAAGCATGGTATCATCACTCATATATATATTAGTCCTCAAATATATTTACATATCAAAATTATGTTGAGCCATTCGAATCAAATATATGATATTTAAATACGAAGATATAAATTCATAGTACTTACCGATTATATTAACATAGTCTCACTCAAATAACAAATAGTAAATAATCTGACATATGATTTATTATTTGTTATTTGAGTAGTTACTTATTATTTGCTATTTGAACAAGGCTATGATAATATATATGTATATTATTATAAATAATAAAGAATTAGATTTTGGCAATATTTTCTGCATAAAAGATCCGTTCAAAATTCAAACAAGTCCTTTGTGCACATTAAAAAGAAGTTAGAATAATTTTTTCCCAATTTTTTTTTTTTTTTTACATGTTATAACGTCCGTAGGCTGATTTTACATTCCAAAAATCCTATCACAATAATCTACTATTTTAACAGTGCCTAAAAACAAAACATTACATTCTGAAAATTACTATTTTCATTCTGAAAATTACATTCTGAAAATAGGGTATGTAAATCCCCAATTTTTCCCCAATTAAGTGCGGTTACTGGGGTGAAGATGAACCAATCACAATTCACAAGCAAGTAGCAATTAAAGCAGCAACAAGAAGCATAAAGATACAAAAAAAGCATATGATATGATTAGCCCAGATAATGGAAACATGGTCGGTTAGGAGATAAAATAAGTGTCTTTTAAAAAGACCCAATTCTCAATTCTACTTCCTAAATTCTGAAATTGTTAAACCTCCAATTTGGGGGTGTCGAAAAGACAAGACAAGAAGAAACCCCACTGCTTTTAATTAGATTTTGGACCCATACATCCCTTCATCCATCCACCCTTGGTGCATTTCGTTGACCTTCTTTCTCTCTCTTCTCAATCTTCTCATCCCCTGTCTCTTCCTTTCTCTCTCCTCGTTCCACTTGGAAGAATGGAGATGCCTTTGCCTCCACCCCATCATTGCTCACCATTCACCAAGTTTCTCATTCAAGCTCTTCTTCACTAGAATTAATTAGCATAATCTAAAACATTAAGATTGATTATATGTACTGTTTATTGTGGAGCTATCCGTGTAGTGGGTTACGAACAGCTTTAAATTGAGGTAGAAATTATAATATTAAGGTCAACTGTGGACGCAATTAGTAAATAGTATGAGGTCAATCATAGTTGAAATTATAATATATTTTCAAAATTTTATAAAAAACACATAAAAGCACAATTATTTAAAATATAAATGGAGCCAACTGATTAATTTCCAATCCTTTCAATTGGATCCGCCTCCGGTTACGCACACGAAGCTATGTGATTATTATGTGAATTAAGCCTTTATATTTATAGAGATGCATTTCAACGATCAACGTGCATTTTGGATTACCTCAACTTTTATTGGTTGCCCTCTCAATTTTTTTTAAGATACGAAACTCCTAAATTTATTTGATTCTTATTTTGAGATAACATGGAGGTTAAATTTTCTAACTTTGAAATATTCATAACAGTATTTGTATTTCTGAAATTCTTAGAGTTTCTAAATAATTATTCAGATTTAAAATTAGAGTTTCTTAATTACAACATCAGCGTTTAATTAAAATAATATTAAAAATTGAGCGAATACGGGTTAATTATTTTGCCATGTCAGAGTTTTGAAATAGTTTTATATTTAGAAACTATATAACAAAATTGCTAAATATGAAATTTATCTACATTCTTTAAAACTATTTTAGAAACTACCAAGTCAGCTTTGAAACTCCAAAAGTTTCAGAGATGCAAATGCTCTAAGAATTCTGCCATGCTCTAAAAAAGGAAATATTCATAAGAAACTTTTCAATCGGATTTCAATCTCGCATAGTACCCGTTTAGGAAGTATTGCTCGTAACTACTAGATCACTGATTTTTCAAACAATTTGATTCTTAAGTTTTCATGATAGCAAACTAATATACTGCAATATGCAATAAATAAAATACAGTAAAACAATAACATCAAAACACTCGATATGAAACTACAATTTTGAAAATTTAAATAATAGAATTACATTTGGGGAAAAAAAGGGAATGAAACTACAATTTTGAAAACTATCCAGTTGATAGAGTATATTTATAGTCAGAAAACTCATAATTTATAATATGAGCAGAGAAGGCAAACAATTAATGCATCTAATATTCTCACTCCGTCTTTCATTGAACAATTATTCGTTGGAGAGTTGGCCACATATTTCAGGAATTGAATTAGAAAGATCACGTAATGTTCCTCAGTGTGCGACAATGCCATCCGTCCGGCAGCCATATAAAATCTTATTTACGAAGGAACTATATTTGATGTGGTTTCTTAGGAACAGAGGTGAAACTAGAAAAATGAGATAGAGGAAGCTAGATAAGTATGTATGATATAATTTCGTTTTATGAGGGAGGCTAACTGTAATAATTTTTGTAAATTTTAAAAAATTAGAAGATAAAAGTGAAATTTTCAATTCTTAGAGGTCATTTAGCCACCTTTGACTTAGCCTGTGTTCCCCCACTGTTCAGGAACAGACTAAAAATTTGGTCTAAAATAGCAAAAAAATAACGAAAAGAGTATAAATATCGGGCTCCAATAAGAGTAGGCAATAACGCACAAAATTGTTTGGAATTTAGGTAAGTTGAAGTGCAACAATTTGATTAAGTTTATGATTTATTAAGTATTTGAAAATCAAAATTCATGTATAAAATTAAAATCAAGATAAATAAGTTTTATCACTAAACACACAACGGATATCTTTGTTTAGTCGAAGAAGCAATCACCCTCTTGTCTTCTCCTTTTTCGTGTCAGATGTATGCACCATTAATAATCTCTACCAGTATCCACATGAACAGATTCAAAAACAAACTGTAAGTCAGAATGCTAACATCAGCAAACAATCCCCTCTTTCCTTTGTTTCTTTCTCTCTAATTTTCTGTAATTTGTGCAATCAGAATAGCATTCAAAAATTGAACTAATCACTGCATATTTATAAAACAAAACCTCGGTTCAAATACATCTATTGATCGCACCACTTCAAATAAACTTATCCAAAAATATAAAGCACATCATTAGTCTATTTGTCTACCCGTGAGTCTATTTGAGTATGCTCCTGAGAAAGGCAGAGAACTCCAAAAACTACATCAAATATGCTTAACGAATTCCTAAGTTTTTTCTTTGTTTAAAATTTTTTTTGTCATTTTTTTTTATAAATATATCTGTTGTTGTAATTGCCGTCAACCATAAAAAAAAATTGTCTTATTTATGATTCTCTAAAAGTAGTTACTGTGTACAACATGCACCCGTTTTCTACTATTTCTGAGTCTGTGTTACTCTCTGTTATTTACTGAAACCTAGGCCACATTATTTGCAAAAGTAAAATTATATTATATTTTACTTTATTTGGATGTGAGGTGTGAAATTATTAGATGCCAAAAACAATTAGTGTTGGTGGATCATGGATGGGTGTGACAAGTAGGTCTATGTTTTCATCATTTGGAAGAGATGCCATGGAAGAGACATGTTTGGCTCATTTTGCATTTGCCATGTTTGGGTCAATCCCTTGGTTGAATTGCAAATTAGTGGATGTCATTCCACTATAATAGACCTCATGCATGGCCTCAAATTTTGTTCAATTAACTTTTCATCATAATATGACATATCCATCACGTCTCAACTTATGTGATTCATATCTTTATTATTGTCAGAAAAAAAAATTGCATAGCATGCAAATCGGTTACGTGTCGTGACTTGTGCATAGTGTTTTAAAATTCGGTTCTCATTCGGTATGCGGGAGGCCACCACATACCGCATATATGAATTTTTATTCAGATTTATATATGCGGATTTTAAATGAGAATTCGTATATATAAATAAGTATACGGTAATATGTGGTATGACTCACTATTAATATACTCTAAACTGGTAACATGTGGTATAAATCATTGTTAATATATTTTAAACCAGTATTTTATCACTACTAATATATTCTAAACCGGTAATATGTTCTAAACATCATATTCGAATTGAATATATATTTTCTATTTAAATTACAACCGAATAAAAATATTCAGCCGAATAGACCAAATTTTACTGCACCGTGCATATCTTCATTATTGTCTGAAAGAAAATGCATGGCATATTGGCATGCAAATCTACTTGCAGTCATTGACTCGTGTGATTCGTATCTTCATTATTGTCCGAAAGACATGATGTTCCATATTGATTTCTGTTTTTATGGTTGGTGGCAAATAGCCATCCAATAATTTGTATTGATATATAAAAATATATTTACAATGGTTGCATATTGATTTCAAAGATAAAATTCAGAACAACCAGCTCCAAAGAAAACTATGAAGTCTCTATGAATCCTTTTAAATTAGCAAACTTTTTTGTATTCACATGCACTATATTTCAAACACATCTTCAGATAGCTAGGGAACACTATTTTAGTCAACTATACTGTAAATGATTTTATAATTTTCTAACAACATAAAGATAACGAAATATTGCTGTATTAGTTTCATTAAAATGAAATAAAGTCGTACAACAAAATCTTGAACCCATTTAAAACATCCAACCCGAATCAGTTTTTAGTGAAATCTCAAATCTAATGATTTGTTCTGAGTTGAATAATAAATTTATTTTTAAACATCCTTCTTGGTCTTACTTTTTCTTATTTAATATATATACCATTAGTTTTACCTTCTATTAATTAATTAGCAAACTTACCAGCTACAATATGATTACATGTACCAGTGTACAATGGAGTCGGTCACTTGCTTTCCGGACTAAAATAAATTTAAAAATATACTTCTATTTTTTTTTTTTTTTCAGAAAACAGTTATAATAACATACTGAGTAGAACTAGGGTGCTCTTGGGAGTATCAAGTCCTTTTGTACTCTTAACTCCCATGGATGTTGCGCTCATGTGAGAATTATTTTATTAATTTAATTCTTCACTGAAGTTTTATGATTATAATATCTGAGAATTTTGAAATGCATGCAGACAATACAGAGAATGGTATCAAGATAACGATGCTTACACCATATTTCTGGAGGGGTGTATCGCCGACAACCCTCATAAGTGGGTACCGAGGCCTAGAGATCGAAGAGGACGGATACATGGTATTATCCCCGTAGGCGCACTGCTCGCATCCGTTGTATGTTTATGTTTATATTTGTAATTGAAAACTTACAATATTTAAAAATGTGTACATCATTTATATAATTTTATTTGCAGGTCTTATATCTGGTGAAGAGTTGCGTCATAGCGGTAATGATGGCAATAATGACGGGTGATGGGCTGGAAGAGGCTTGGGAAAGCCATTCTGAAACACAATGTATCCGCAATGTGTGCCTATAGGTGCAGGTTGCGCTTCGACTCTCTACTCAGATGCACTGGAGTGGGCTTGTGTGATCAGATTGATGACATATCTGCGAGCCTGATATCTATGTACAATACGCTGGCAATGAGGCTTTGTTGCAGAGTGTCCAAGACACTGAGACCATCGGTCAGGCATTTGACCGAGGTGCAGAGGCATTACGCCGAGCTGCAGACCCGGTCCGGCCTATGCAGGATGCTGAGGTATAGTATTATTTAAAATGCCTAAATGTGATTTTTTTTTTTCTAAAATTCTTGATTAACTAATTTGTATGTTACTGCAGGATGAGGGGGAGCTGCAATATTATAACATCTCGACAGATTTTGGCATTGAGGGAGATGGACTATATTTTTAGGGTTACAGTTTGACTCAAACAGTATCTCCTGCCTATCAGCCGAGCTATGTTCAGATAGAGCCCATCCCGGAATTTCCTAGAGCCTCCGCACAGTAGACATCTTTTCCTCCCAATGCGTACCCTTTCGCTCGATGACCCTATTCCGAGGCATGTGTATTTATAAATGTAGGGTGATTCTGGACAGACTATATTTTTTGGTCCTAGAGTCCGAGATTGAGGAGGTTCTCGATGATATAGATACAGACGACACACCACTCTCTAGGTGGGGCAGGGGGTTCAGGAAGAAGAAGTCAAGCACAGTATTTAGTCCAGACTTGTAGGTTTTGATTTATAGTTTGTTAGGTGTTTAGTCAGATATTGTGACTTCTTTATTTTTATCGGACATTAGATGTTTTTGTTTTATTTGGACAAACTTTGGTTATTTATTTTGTTGCTTTGTTATTTATTTATTTTGTTGATTATATTATTATTTCTTCATATGCAAATGATATTTTAAACGAACAAACTCAGAATTTTAATCTAACAAACAAACAATATTTAGAAAATAAACAAGATATCCAATTAACAACATTTACAACAAAATAACAATCAAACGTAATAACTAAACTATATAAAAAAAACATATAAACAATTAAAATACAATTCTGTCAATTGTCATTGCGACCTGTTACATTCTTCCATACACGTCAAAATTCATACGAGCAAATTAAAATTTGGACTAATCTCAACCAAATCATAAACCCAAAACATATGTACAAATTTCGATATGAATCAAACAACTTAAACTAATTATGGGACAAATTTCGCTCCAATGTCCATCGAAACGCATCATCCTATTATAAACAGGAGGATCTACATAAGATTTTGTTAGGTGCATCCAATTATTTGGTGTTGTAGCTGACAGGACTCTTGAAATTAATTTTTAATATTTCTGTCAGTCTATATATATACAATTTCATGTTTTATCAGGTCTGAATATTTTACAATAATTATTAAAAGAGAAAATTGGTTATTTGTCACTCCAAAATTTTCAAATTTGAAAAATATCATCACGAAATTATAAATCTAAAAAATACCACTCTAAACTTAGTTAATTCTTAAATTTGTCACAAATACACAATTTTTATATTTTTTTATTAAAAATTAACTGAAAAATACAACTTTGAGATACGTATAATGAGGGGTCTGAAAGGTATATAGGAAAATACAAAAATACGTATCTCAAAACTGTATATTTAGTTAATTTTTAACAATAAAAAAATATAAAATTGTATATTTGTGACAAATTTAATAATTAACTAAGTTTAGAGATATTTTTTAGATTTAAAGGTTTTAGAGTGACAAATAACCAATTTCTCCTGATTAAAATGTAAAGCTATCTATGACCAAATCAATAGGCAAGGATGATAATTATTAATCAAGCAAGGAACAAGTAGTATTTTACTATTCCCTCCTGTTCAAACATATGTATATACTACAAATAATAAAAAATTCCCATGCACCATTTTACTATTTTAAATATAAAATCCAAACAGTTTTCCGGAATTTCAGACGCTATAGCTTATATCATTTTCCAGAAATTAATAATCCGATAAGAACTAAAAATCCACATGATTGATAGATATATCTTCCATTCCATATCATACCCCACAGTAATAGTGTTCTACAGTTCTACTACTAGTACAGATTAATAAATACGTATTAAAATCGCTACAGTGAAATTGGAATACAGTATGGACTATAGACAAAGACAGAAGGAATGAGAGGGATGGGAGAGTGGCGGCCCACAAAAGCCCAGGACCAACCCAATTTAGTTAATTACTAGTCCGGACTTTAGACTACACAGAGGAGCACATATGCGTGCTAGTTCCCTCCGTGGGCCCCACAACTGACAATCTGACATCTCGGTCCGGTGGCAGTGAACGGCGGGATCCATTCACCGTGACACCTGTCGGTTGCTGTTTTGGCAACCGTGGCAGGAAGTCCACTGGTGTTTGCATCATAAATTTGGATAAATTTGGGTGTAAATTTACACCAAGTCCCACTGGTGTTTGCATCAGTAAAAAAAAGTGTAAATTTGGGTGTGGATCCTTTGTGACTTGTTTTGGGATGCACACTATGTGACGGGTCCATGAGAAACTTTGACTACTAGGACTTAGGAGCATAGTGACAAATCAATTATTCAGGTTTGGTTCGGCGAGGTCAAAAATTCGTGATTCGGGAATAATTTGGATATAATTCGAGAATGATTCAGTATTATTCGGATCAGATATCTCAGTTCTGTAAGGGAGTAAAAACAAAAAATAACCAAAAAAAAAAATTATGGGAAAAATTCGTAAAATTCGCGAATTATTCGGTCAATCGAATAATTCAGCGTTCGGTTCAGCATCACCAAAAAATCGAATAATTCACGAATTATTCGCGAATCTTGTCACTATGCTTAGGAGTAGAACTAGGTTGTTCTTAAGCTCACAACGGTTTTTGGTGAGATTAACTCTAAAATCTACTGGATTAATTTCAAATGACGAATCCAAATTGTTGAAATCGATTTACTTCATGAATAATGTGTTTATATGTCAAATTTATAAATTTCCGAATTACTAAGTTTAAAGTCAAGTGGTCAAAAACTCAAAATAAACGTTGTAAAATTAATTTATAAACCTTTATTTTACAACTTGACTTTACACTTAATTAATTTCAAAATTTATAAATGTGACATGTTAACATGTCACTCGTGAACTATAATGACTTCAACGGTTTGAGTTCTTCATTTAGTTATTATGATAAAGTTTTGGAGTTAAACTCACCCTACTTCCATAGTTTAGAACAAAAATTACAGTTTTGAACAGCAGATGATGCTTCCTATGTTAGTTTGTAATAATATAGAAGTCAATAATACGATAAATTATCATAAAGCTTTGTTCATGAATTGAGTGATTAATAAACTGTCATTTTGTTCCTTGAGTATTATTGAATTTATGAATCATTTCGGGTTCATGACTTGAAATTGTAGAGCTTCATAATATAGATGATAAATACTCTTAAAAGTCTCTAACCGAGGTAATTAGCAGGAACACTAATTTATCGTTACAAGGTTAGAATGTGGATTAAAAGATGGTCAAGTTTTACAGACCATTGACATAAGATGTCATTTTAATCACATAGATACATGTTCTAGGAACATGGTATTTGACAGACCTCGAATGAAACATTAAATGGAATTGTGTACGTGTCATTAATGTTTTCATTCAGTGTTAAGTTCTAAAGTATGAGGTATTCATCTTTCCTACCGAGAGATGTGTATGTGTGATTGTTACCTAACCCCGTCGGTAAAAACGCAAGTCATAACGGTAGCTTTTCGGTATACATAGCTTAGCCGAGGTAGTGATGGTTTACCAAAAGTACTATTGTTCCTCGTATCTCTATACGAGTTACGGTATCACTGGGCCCCTTGATAGAGTAGGATTATTCGCATGCGGTATAATTACAAGAGTAATTATATTTGATAATCTCGCTTAAGATCGAGAAAAGATTATGTTTGCAAGGATGACACACACCTACCTTGAAACTGATCTGATACTGTGAGACATAAGAATTAAAACGACTAAAATAGTTTACTGGATCGTGGTATTGTATAGTACAGCATCATCTGTGTAATTGGATGGTCATAGTGCAGATGTCAGATGCCTCCTATGATTATAGAAGTTAAAATGGTTTTAATTCTATTTACCAACATAACACAGATCCTATTAGGTCACACCGTATAGGAGCTAGTCGAAGAATCTTACTGATTAATTATAAATTGATTATAATTAATATTAAGATGGTTATAATTAATTATACGTGATATAATTAAATTATAAATGTCATATAAGATGACAAGCAGAAACAACGGTTAATTTATAAGTGTACTCGATGCGTTGTATAAAATCGTACCGAAATCGAATCGAAACCGGACCCCGAGAAATATAATTGTTTAGAACAATTATATATATTTGATTTAGATTTTAAATATTAATTATGGTTTTGAATATTGGCAAAATTAAAACCTTAATTAAATAAATTAAAAATCCAAATATATATATGATATATATATATTAATCAAATGGTATTCTCAAATGGTATTGTCAAATGGTATTCTCAAATGGTATTTGATTTTACCATTTTACCAAACCACCATTAAGAATGACATAATTGTAAATATGCCAAACTTTAAGGGTATTTTGGTAATCGGGCGAACCTCTTCATTTGCCTATAAATAGAGGGGTAGGGGTAGAGAGAAAATTACCAATTCACTCATATCTGATATGATTAGTCTGATCGAATCGATAAATCTATTTTCTCTCTTTCTCGGTTACGGTTGTTTACGGGATTCAGAAATAATATATTTTTGCGAAAGTTGCGGTATTTCTATTGAATAACTGCGAGTCGTAAATATATTTATTTTGTCTTTTTCTCGGTGAATAGTGTTTTTGCAGAATTCTGCGGTTTACAGTATTTCTGGCAAAAGAAATAAACCGCTCTCTGGTTAGTCCTGGTGGATAACTAATAGAGGTATCAGACGTCTGATACTCCGAAGCGAGACGTTCCTCAGATTCGGTCTTCTCGGTCTGCTGCAATCCAATTGGAATTTGGATCAAGGTATAAATATGTTATATTAATCTATTTAATTTGTAGATAGATTATGGAGTAGATCTGTAAAAGGATTAAATCGGGTTTTGATGCCAAAGAATACTGAAGGTGGATCCCCTTGGAAAGTATTCTTGACATACCTCGTTTAATCCTTGGCTTAATATAGAAGTAAAATTTTTGTTTTACGTTCTTTCCGCATATTAAGCTAATCAACGGTTTGGACGGCCCGTAACCCAACATCCTACTAATATGTCTAATTTGCCAATGGAGATAATTAAGGTCCTGTTTGGTTGCATAGTGGGTAAATGAATGGGCAAGAGAATAAACAAATTTTGAACTGAATTTTACTGTTCACGTGAGAAAAAAAAATTCACTTTGAGTAATTTTTTTTTTCCACTTAAGCAGTAAAATTTGGGAAGCAGCCAAACAGGACTTACGAGGCTCGCTTAAAGGAATTTTTGGAAGAAAATGTGGATACTATGGACCCAAATTTTATGTTGGAAGAATGCATGTAAAGGGAGTTTTCAGTTGAAAAAAGTACATTTTCATTATAAGGATTGATCTTAATGTTTTTGTTGTATGATTTTGTGATTGCATTTTTGAATGACAGATGGTGTTCTTCCTACTAATCTATTTTGTCAATGGAGATAAAGGTATGGGTGCAAATGGATCGGATACGGATCGGATAGTGGTAAAACCATATCTGTATTCGCTTTTATTTTTCGGATATGTATCGGATATTAGACGGATACGTGCGGATACGGATCGGATATCGGATATCCGTAAATATATACATAAATATTTTCATAATATACATTAAACTATATGGTATATATCTACTATTCAGATACAGATAATTAAAATTCAAAATCATATCTGTATCCGTATCCGCACGGATATTCAGATATCAGATATCCGTATCAAATTTTCAGATACATATCCGGATACGGTCGGATATTATCCGATCCGTTTGTACCCCTAGATAAAGACTTGGGAAGTTATGAAAGAAGATGTGAATACTGTGGAGAGTTTTTAGTTAGAGTGTGGCACAGTGTCATCATAATGATCCATTGAAATGTTTTGTTGTATGATTTTTTTTGTAAATGTTGATTTTTCGTATTTTTGTGAAATAATATATGACTTGTTAATACAGGTTAATCTCAATAGAAAACAGGTAATAATTTATTTATATTTTTACATTTTATAGTTTCAAAAAATGGTGGGCTGAACCAATTTCTTAACTAAAAAAAAGTTTTCAAGTGGATCCTGACATATAATTATTTATTCTGAATTTAACTGTTCTTGCTAGTTATATAAAAAGTGTTATTATTAACAACAAAAAATATGCTCAAGTTACCTTTCTGACATGCTCGTAGCAAAAATGAACAATTTGTTAATTGAATTTTGTTACATGAAAGAGATATTTTTATTTGTTAAAATTGTTATCTACAAATCACAATATTTGTTATGTAAATAATTAATATAAAAATGAAAAACTATAAACATTTTGATGAAGTATAATCATTGTTATATGGAATTATATGATGCAATCACACAGCAACTCTCAATCATATTCATATCACACATTACGCAGAAGATGTGGCTTCATATTACACTAGAATTTCTCAACCGTACAACTAGGAGTGGCAGAAAAGCTCGTAGCTCGTGGCTCGATCGTGACTCGCATCTTGTTCGCTCACTAACAGTTCGCTCATTACTGGACTGAGCTGTTAACGAGCCAGCTCGTTACTAGCTCAGTTCAAAATTAACGAGTTTGAACTGGGACCTAGCTTGCTCACCAGCTCTCAAGTTAGCTCGGTTAGGCATCAATTTGTGAATTTGTATGAATTTGTGTGCATTTTATACTGTCAAGGTCAGTCCAGCTCGATTCAGCTAGGTCCAGTTCGGTCTAAAAAAGTTTGTAAAATTTATTTTCTTCTTAAAACAAGGTTCAGCCAGACTCGTCAGCTCGCGAGCTAGCTCGGGTTGGCTCGTCACGAGTTTGAGCTGAGGTTTTAGCTCGGAAGTCCTAGGTCCAGCTCGCTCGGTCCAGAATTAACGAGCTGCGCTAAGACCCAGCTCGGCCCGAGCAAGCTCGTTTACAACTCTAGTAGAACCATGATATAAGTTGACATAATTTCTTTGAAAAATAGTTGCACAAAAATATTGAAAAGACATTTTCGTAAAAAAATGATGATTTTCAATATTATTTTGCTAGTCCTTTCTTATTGTGTTTGTAAGGATGACCTTATCTTAATGGCTTTGCTTATAGAGGATACGATACTTTCTATAAATAATTCGATTAGAAGTAATTAAATTTTATTGGTAAAAATAGACGTCAAATTAAGGCTTAATTACCAACAAAAACTATTATTTACTAATTCGATTCAATAAATTTTGGCTCCATATAACTACAATAATATACGACTTTATTTTATTTAAATATTTTATCAAGTAAATTTGAGTTCCATAAAATATTTTATAACATTATGAACAATGCCACAAAGCTATATGGATGATTGATAATATTTCATTTTCTTTAATATATAAACATCTACACTAGAGGTATATTTATTAAATTCAATAGAGAACAATTAGGGCGTGTTCGGTCGTTTCACTGTTCTCGCGCGGAAAAAAAAAATCAGTTCAACTGAATTTTTATTTTCTCACGTGAAAAGTAATTTTTAGTTCAATTCTCATGCCCATGCTCATTCCCAATGGCCCACCGAACAGGACCTTACGTGTTGAAATAAATTGCATGAAATGTTCAACCGAAGCATGTTGCTTGACTATTTGTATCGTTTGAAGAGAATAGCTTAGTTATATATAAAATGATACATTGTATTATATTTAATACGGATTAGTTAGTCCTGAGAAATAAAATAATCCTTTAAAAATAAAAACGAATGACTGCTCATGAACCAGTGACTCGACACACATGCAAAGTTTCAAGAGCGCCACAGAAAATCTAGAATCTGAAATATGGTGATGTAGTACAGTCCAGTTGAATCGGGTTATATGGTTATGGTTTAATTAATTGATTGGATGGCCCAAGAGGCCCATTGAGCAGGATTTGACAGGGTCAAAAAGGGCAGAATTGCGGGCCCTCTTTTTTATAAGGAGTCTCCAGTCTTTACTGCCTTTTTCATGTCACGTCAAATCAAACAAATCTCAGCAATCCCTAGGTCCATACCCCTGCCTCATATTTTTTTCCTGTGCCGCTCTCCTATTCCCTTTTCTGTAACGAGTTATCTGATTAAGAAGTTCATCATTCGAAAATAATTTTATAAAGTCTAAATTTCAAGATTTAATATAACAAAGATATCATTCAAAAATTATTTATTAAATTGAGTGAAGCTAAGATCCGGTGCATAGCACGGATTAATCTGTACTATAAATTAATATTTTTATTTTTAAAATTTAAATAACCAATGTAAACCATTTAAAATGATATCCGTGTGACAAGGTACTTGCAAACTAAATTTTATATTTTTTTAGAATTTTTTTTTCTTTTTTTAGATAGGTAAAAAAATAACTATATTTGATAGGTCTATAAATTTTAAATGGTCTGATTTTCTACCAATCTAAAGAAAATAGTAAAAAATATGCAAATATGTTTAGTGTATATTTTCATATGAATATCATTCAGAGAGGTTCATATTGACTATTTATATTTTAAAAATAAAGACATTGTTCTAAGTATCGTTCACTTCACATTATATAGTACTATAATCTTGTTATCCCTAACGACACTTGGAGAGGAGGGGAGATGGGGGGGGGGGATATTATAACCTTAAATGATTTGATATTCAATACAAATATATATCTAACGTGTATGTAAGTTGTTCTTAGCGGAAACAAGATTGAATAAATAAGATATCTCATGCAAATCACTCTAATTCTTACACAAGATTGAGTATGGTAGAGTATACTTGAGATTGTTGTAAAGATATTGAAGTTTGATGCACAAGCAACAATGGAGAATTCTAAATCTGTTTAGAATACGAAATATTGCAATTTGAGGTGGCTAGATTGTTATCTTAAACTTAGATTTTGCTTTTATTTACAGAGAGAGAAACAAAATAAGGTAACTGGCATCAACTGTTGTAACAGTTAACCTCAATTAGTAGGTTTGGTTGCGCTAAAATTACAATGGTTGGTACAACAGAACTCTTTAGAGATTTTGGGGTCCGAAATGATTTATTTTGTTAAAATGCTTGATTAACCGTTGTAACGAAATAAATCGATTACTATTGTGGATTTCGGAACATGAATTGTTGTAACGATTTAGGTCAATTACCTCAATCTCAATCATATTTTATCAATTTCACATATTTCTAATTAATACTAATTTGAAGTAAGTCTTCTTAGTTCATTTCTTGATTCATTGCAGCACATCCACCATATGTGTAGCATTTGTAGATGCATCCTTGATGTTTGTTGAAACTTTAAATCATCATGAACCAACATGATATCTCAAAACATGAAATTGTAAAATTTAATAAATATATATATTCGAAATTTAGTCAAACAGACTAAGTAAATTATTGCATAGTCCAACAAACTTTACTCTTTTAATTTATAATACAAGTAATACAACAGATCGTTAATATTTGTAAAATTGATGATATTTTTTTTTCTAAAATTTCATTAATTAATATTGAATAAACGTGCCTTGTTCGCATAATTTGACAAATTAAAAATTAATTCGAGTATTAAAAGATCGAGAATAGTATTATGGATATTATTAAGAAATCCAATTAAAGGAGAATATTGGTAAATAGTATCCGGATTTTTTTTATTTTTTATTTTTAAAACTTTGCAAGGCGGCTAAGTGATTTGGGATTTTATTTTATAAAATGAAAATTCAACAGATTACTTAGTTTTAATTCATTATAAAAGATGCAATATGTATAATAGTTTGTTAGTAGGTTTTAATATATTCCTTTTCTCATGCAGTATTTCTATAAACAATTTCAAAAAGCAAAATGCAGAATTTTATCACTAGACTCATAGCTATCACCTCTAACTAGTTAATATTTCCAAAAAACATCTTTTTGCAGATTTTAAACATGTGATCTTCGACATAATAGCATTGTCCTCATATTTTTCTTTTGTTTTATGAGTGAGGCTATGGTAATATGCGTATTATAAAGCAACCCGTACTATGAACTAATATATTTGTTTCCAAAGTCAAAATAATCAATTTTAACCGCTCAACATAATCTCTAATAAAATATTTATACTTGCAGATACAATTTTAAATTTTTAGAATTTTTGTTAATTTTTGTTTAGATCGATAGAAAATCCCTTGATTTAAAATTACGGACTTTCCAAAGTTAATATTTTTTTATCCATCTAAAAAATTTAAAAATATCCTAAAAAGTGAAAATTTTGGTTTTCAAATATATGATCTTACCGAGATGATATTTAATAGTTCAGACTAATTGTTCGAAATTTTAAAAAATACATATGAATTCATATTATTGAGTTGATTCCTAATATATTTATTACCATAGCCTCATCGTTAGTCTATTGCAAGCCGTGTTTTGAAATTCAATTCTCATTCTGTATGTTGAAGGCCACTGTTAATATACTCTAAACTGATTTTTTATCACTGACAATATATTTTATAAACCAGTAATATGTGGTATAAATCACTGTTAATATACTTTAAACCGGTATTTTATCACTATTAATATACTCTAAATCGGTAATATGCTCTAAACTTCATATTTGAACCGAATATAGATTTTCTATTCGAATTACAACTGGATAGACCGGATTTTACTACACTGATTACAAGGGAGGAAGGCTATTGGTGGTTGACTGGTTGGAGAATTGTGGATGGTAGGATCATGTGATGGCCGTTGGATACCCTTGTAGCTTGGCATCTTTTTCACATGGATACCTTCTTTTGCCAATTATATAGGAGACCCCACCATTCTAACATAAAATTCTTAAAATAATAAAACGACAAATGTAAACACCAAATCTGTCCAAAACATGCATGGACGCCAATTTAATATCCCTGAGATTTTAAAGTTATTGCATGCATTTTTTTTTTTTTGGGTACTTTTGAACAATTGAAATCCACAATTAGGAAAATTTAATTTTGAAGCCAAAATTCATGCAAAAATAAATTTAGGCTCATTCGGTCCTCATTTGTCCAATCAAGTAATTTGGAGAAATTGTAGGCCGAATCTTGTTTATTTTGGCCTATGTTGATATTTTATTTGAAATTTGCAACATGAAGCTGAGCATAAAAAATTATGAGAAAAAAAATATCAATTAGACCCCAAGTCTATCTAGATTTAATAGGCTAATAATTAAGTTCCCCTACCGTTTTGATAGTCATTTCAAGAATTTTTGGCCCGGGGTTGTTTTTTTTGGTTAATCTGGAACAAACTCAAATTTTAAAAATAAGGGGTAGCCTAATCCCAAAGGGACAAACTTGGGTCCAATGGATTCAAAAACCGTCTGATCGTCTTTAAAATCTGTGCGCACGGATATTGAAGAATATACACGTATATTAAAACAATGCACATATTTTAAAGCGGATCGGATGGTTTTGGAACCCATCGTACTCAGTTTGAGTCCGATGGGCATGGGACCCAAGTTTGTCCCAATCCCAAAATCTTTCCTAAAACTGAGTGTAGGCTAATAATGGAGTCCCCATACATACATAATATATAATTTCATAATATATTATTAATTTTTTTTTACAATTTGATCATGATCAATCCCACAATCTTCTTTTTTAAGACAGGTCTCAGTTATTTTTTTTTCTGTCATTTAAAAATTATCACATATATGAGGGCACAAAATAGTTCTTCTCCCGAAAATCTTACAAAAACTTATTTTTTCTTATTGTACATGCTAATGAATAAATTTTTTATATATATTACTTTAACGAATTAAATAAATTTTCTAAAGAATGTTATTGACACTCTATTAGGTCATATTAGGATGTGGGTAATGCTGGGTTTTCATGGTACTTAAGACAGCAAAATTTCAAAAATTTTGACAAGAAAAGTACCAAAAGATCATTATGTATGACTAAAATCAAACCAAAATCAATTTCCAAATCAATAAGCATCATACCTTTAGTTTCTTGTCTCCAAACAAGAAATGAAGATCCTTGAGATGTAGGGTTGTAGCCTCCACCTCCTTGTTGATCGATGCTAATGATGGTTGATGCTTTGCAGCGCCTTGGTGGTTGATGTGTGCGTGACCTTGAACACCTTGTACCAAGATGAGACTCCAAAGTAGAAGCCCTCCACGGTATCCACCAAGAAATTAATTAGAAACCAAACTTTCCTCTTGCTAGAGAGTAGTAATTTGGTCGCTCCTTAATCCCTATACTCCAAGAGAACAAGATCTTGATTCTAGGGTTTGTGGATTCTCAACACATGAGAGAGAAACAAGAAAGAGAAAGAGTTTTGGCAGAACTTCAACTCTCAAAACGAATTGCCTCACAAAAGGAATGAGAGAGAGTGCATATATAGCAAATAATGAATGTGAAATTATGTTTTCAAAATTAACTCCGTGTTCTACCACATTTCTGACCATGATCTAATTCGAATTAGATTCTGCTCTCTGAATAAAAGTTATAGATCTTTCTTTTACCTTTCTATCCATATGTGGTACGCTCAAAACAAACATTGTATGAGGATGTTATGATCAAAATACGAAACATGCGCAGTAGTTTCCAGAACATGGTAGTCTAAACTTAGCACCACGTTCTACCACGTTTTTGAGCATGATATATTTCTAATTTGGTTTTCTTCCAGAAATACAAAGTTGTAGATTTTTCTATTAACTTTCCAGAAAGATATAGAACGCTAAAAACGGATATCTTATTAGAAATATATGGCCCAAATAAGAAACATTGCGCAGCAGCTTTCAGAAAACGTGGTAAACTATTTTGGGCTAACTTTTAATTATGGAAACAATTCTTTAAATAAACATGAGCCATAATTAACAACAGCCATTAGGCTTTGTTTATTGGGCCAAGTTTCACTTTCCTTGTTTGAATTAATCAAATACAATTAATCTAATTAATTGTAGTATCATATATAATTATCCAAATAATTATATTTCTCATGTTTTAGTGGAGAAACCAATTTATTTGTCATGTCATACATGTCAAATAAATTAAGGAGTATTTCTAATTAATTCCTTATCGGTGTGACCCTGTGGGATCTATGTCATTCGGCAATAGAATCTGAAACTCTTTTCGATTCCATAAATTACAAGCGGCACCTAGCAATATGCATTGTAATTACCCAAATGACACAGATGATAAGTACCATACTGAATCACGATCCCTAAGCAATAATTGCCTCGTATCAATTCCATGTCTCATGATATCATGAATAGATCCAAGGTATGAGTGTGTCATCCTTGCAAATCTACTCGTTTTTTTGATTCCGAAATAATTCAGTAATTATAATTAACTCCTTAATCATATGTGCACATACTTGTATTATTTCATCAAGGGGCCCAGTGATATCATCGCTCATTATATGAGGGACATTGGTATTCTTGATAATTACTATCATTTCACATAAGAAATACATACTGAGATAGAATCTGTATAATTGTCAGTTACGGACAACGTTGGATAATATCCACGAATATATATTCTCATGTGAGAGAAACAATCATCTCATACCTTAGAATTCCAGACACAAATAAAACATTAATGACACAAACACAATCCATATTAAATGTTTTACTTTGGTCACGTCCAATCTCCTGATCTCCATCAAGTATCCATTTGTTCAGATTGACAACTCCTTGTCATATGATCTGCAGAACATGATCATCATCTAATCCAAATGCTAATCTTATACCGGTAACTAATGTCCCTTGTTAATTACCAAGACTAGGGACACTTTAGAGTATTTATTAACACATGTATAGAGTTCCACAATTCCAAGTCCTCAACATGAATGATTTATAATTAATAAAATACTCAAGGAACAAAATGATAAACATAATCATTCAATTACATAAACAAAACTTAGAAAACAATCATCCTATGATTGGCTTCTAGATCACAACACTAACAGGTAATAGGTGAAGTAAATCTCTTACCTCATAAAAAATAAGTAATCGGAGTAAAGGCGGAAAGTTAAACCAACTCTTTAGGTAGATTAACTTCACACTTACTCCATCTGTAAAATCCATTAAATTGTCATATATAAAAATTCATTTTCTAACTCTCATGCTCTTACTGATATATTACTCCATACTTAACCTCCAAGCAAAATATAAAATAGGAGATAAATGAAGTAATTTAATTTTAATTTATTCTGCAACAAAACATGATCATTTATAGGGTAACAACGGGTACGAAACGTATCAGGTGGAAAGATTTTGATACTCTTACATGTTATGTTAACAGAAAAAAAAACTTTATCCTTAACCGTTATTCGATAAGCTAAACAAAAAAAGAAAATCTTACATGTACTCGTCTTATCATTTGAAGCTGATCCGATGTATTTTTGGAGTTGTGCTCACTAAAATCTCTTAGTGAGCACGTCACACCCTGGTTTTACTCTGTCATTTACATCCCTAGTCAAGTAGCTAGATCGCCATTGAGTTCGCTCAACCTTACGCCAATGTTAATTAAGTCTTAATTAGGGCAAAATGTGAAAGGTGGTCACTGTTATTTTTTTTTGGATAATTTGATGGGTTTGAAATATTATATTTTTAGCATAAAATTTGATGGTGCAAATTAAAACTTGTGACTAGTCAGCGAGCTGGTCACTACCATGACACGCCGTTTAAGACTAAAAATGTTATATCAGAACCATTTTAGTCAACACACTGTCAGCATCCAACGAAAATGTTAATTATTATCAGAACCAGCATTTTGTCAAGCATGCACATTAAATAAAACCGACAATCAAATGAATTGGATTTCAATTGTACTGTTTATAAATAAACTTATATAGTACTTTTAAATGATGCAAACTTTTTATCAATATTAACTGTTATTTAAAAGTTTTATTTCATTATATTATATACTTTTTTTTTTATATATGCATTTTGCGAGTAAAACACATATACACGTTAAAGTATGGTTCAAATTAATGCCTTATGTCTTTTATGTCTTACTTTTGTCTCATATTTTTATCTATGTTTGAAAACTTAAACAGTCGATCCAAATCGCTCAACATAATTTCCAAATTAAAATGTGCTTGGAGACCAAATTATATATATATAGGTGGTTAATATATATCAAAACATTTGTTTCTAGCCATGGAACAAACGTTTCGGTTTTTATGAGAACTAGCCTTTGGTCTAGTGGCTAAGGCACATGGTCTCTATGTGAGAGGTCATGGGTTCGAAACCCAGATGGGAGAAATTCTTTGTTGTAATAACAAATGTATTAAATAGTTGGGTGACTTGACCTCCAACCTTTACTCAAAAAAAATGTTTCGGTTTTTATACTTTCAAAGTTCAAACAGTCAAGCCAAACTGTTCAATATTCAATCTATATTAAAATGTGCTTGGATACCAAATTTTATATTTTTTTTATTAAATCAGTTTTAAAATCGATATTTTCAATGATCTAATATTTTTTTCACTATTTATTAAAACCAGCAATTTTAAAACTTAATAAATAGTAAAAAAATCCAAAAAATATAAAATTTGGTCTCTAGAATATTTAGACATCTATATATGTGTCCATAAATTATTTCGACAGACTGTCCAATGTCATTGTTCGAGTCATAATATCTTATATTAAACTCTATATTTGATAAAATTTTAAACTATAAAAATTAGATGCAAGGCTTTCATCTGATTTGTACTGTAATTGTCTTGTAAAAGCAGACTGTCAAAAACAGCTACTAAACTTTGAACCTCTCTCATTCAATATGAATTTTAACAACTAAGAACTAGCATTTGGTCTAGTGGCTAAGACACATGATCTCTATGTGAGAGGTCATGAGTTCGAAATCCAGATGGGGAAAATCATTTGTTATAATAACAAAGGTATTAAATAGTTTGGTAGCTTGACCTCCAACTTTTACTAAAAATAAAAAAAATGAATTTTAACAACATAACTTTAATTTCATTGGTTGTCCATATGATTTTTCACATTTTTTTAATATTGGCCAATTTATTCAATGATATTATACTGTGCAAAAACAGTCAACTTAAAAAAAATAATCATACAAATTTTTTTTGCAGGACATCCAGTTAAAAAAAATATTACGTTGCTAAAAATGGTTGTTAATTAATAAAGTCAACGTTAATGAAAAAAAAAAAACTTTCACAGTTTATTATCCAACGTGTGAGAACAAAAATAATAGAATAACTGCTCTTAGTAATATTAGTAAAATACTCTTATGACGTAGTTACAACATAAAAAAAATCATACATAAATAAAATAAAATAACATCATCGTACAGTCTGCCAAAAAAATAAATAAACGTGGTTTGTCAATCTCCAGCCCTTTTTTTTTAGTAAAAATGAAAATTAAGCTTCTCAAATTAAATATTGATAAGTAACCTTTAATTAATCAAATTTCAAACAACCTGTGCTCAAATTATATTTGATGATAGTGGCAATAATACTTCCCTAAATATCTCTTATATTAATTTAATTTATTTTCCAATATATTGCTTAAATGGAAAAAAAGAAGGTAAAATCTGCCTTCACTAACGCACGTTTAACAAGCTATATAGCGCTATAGGGCGTGTTTGGCTGCACAGTGGGCAGTGAACGGATACAGGAACTGATTTTTTTTAAACTGATGTTTATTGTTCACGTGAGAAAAAAAATTCACTCAGAGTGAATTTTTATTCCCACGTGAACAATAATTTTTGGAGAGTGAATTTTTATTCCCACGTGAACAATAATTTTTGGAGAGCCACCAAATAGGCCTACAAGTTTTAAGTACATGATTGAAATTTAAGAATTGAACATAAATATATAGTGTAATTTTTGTTGGCAGCAGGACTAGCTAGAAGGATCAAAATCCACATAAAATGGGCTGGTAACCCCACAACATGGGAAGTGTGAAGCCCAATCAAAATAGTACGACACGACTCCACGAGATAATAAAAAGACAAACTAAACCAACAACACACAAACACACAAAACGCACACTTCTTTCCAATGAACTCCTCCCCCGCCATTTCATTTACATTTCCTATTGGTAAAGGAGATCATGTTCCGATCAGGAGCGAAGTCAGACTTTCAAATCATAGGGTTAAAAAAATATATAGAGATTAATCATTTAAAATTTTCGTATAGAATAGAGTAGGTCAATTTTACTCTAAATTATATATGATTTTGTATATTTATGTATAATTTTGTATATTTATGATATTTTTTAAAATTATAGATGAGTATAGATGTTCAGTCAAATTTATTTGTTAAAATTTACACGAACATGAATTTTAAAAAAGATCAAACTCTCCGATTAAAATCAGATTGAATTTGAGATGATGTAAATCAGGGACGAATCTATGTATATAGTCTGGTATAGGTGCTTAACAGCTCCATAAGTCAATTTTTTTTAATCATTTATAGTGAAATTTGGTTGATTTTTTTATTTTTTACAAAAATTATATACTCTAGCCTTCTTATAAATTATCATCTGTGCTTGTTTCCTGGTGATTAAAGTTCTAATTTCTTATTGTGAAGACTTGAGTTCAAGCTCGAACATATACAATATGCATTATAAATTTTCTAGTTCTTTATAAATTATCATATGTGTGCCTATGCATTATAAATTTTCTAGTTCTTTATAAATTATCATATGTGTGCTTGTTATCTGATAATTAAAGTTCTAATTTCTTATTGTGAAGACTTGAGTTCAAACTCGAACCATATATATACAGCATGCATCATAAATTTTCTAATTCGGCCCTTCATTACATAAATAAATACTCATTTCTACATATATTGCAGTGGCATATATAGATAGTCACACTTTTATATATTTTTTTGCTGAAATATATTAATGTCTCAATTCTCAACCTCTCATGATATATATAAACATAGTTTTCAGTAAAGAAATGTAAAGATCATACGTATACAGTAACAAAACAGGATTCATCCATTGAGAGTAGAAAGCGAGAGAAGGAATATATCGAGGTGATGAGCAGCTAACAGTACATGCAACCAACCAATGAACCAAACCAAACAAAACCAACACTTGATGATATATTAATATCAGTAAACCAAAAGCAAACAAACCAAACAAAACCAACACTTCATGATATATCAGTAAACCAATTAAAAGCTGACGCGATCGTATATATATATCTCAGCAGCAGGCAGCACCGCAGCAGCAACTCATAGCTTCGTAGTATTAGTATTTAGTGGCATGGTGCGATGGTACGAACAACAAAAAAGAGGTCTAGTCACGAACCTACCTATACACACACTAACACACACGTACGGTACGGCGTACAAAAGTCATTGTTCCTGCAAACACAATAGCTAGCACCCATAAAGCAAAAGGTCATGAGTAAGCACGTATACATATATATTATGTATGCACCAGTATTTATAATACTAAAAAGAATTACCGACTAGAGAGAGAGAGAGCCAACCAAGCGAATATGTGACATGGCAAAAGGAATGGCGTATGTACTGAATCTTGCTTGGGTGAGAGATACGGAGAGGGTCAGAGAGAGAGAGAGAGGTGAGATGGGATGGGATATGGGATGAGATGGGATGTGTGAGGCAGTCAGGCTGCTGCAGCTCAGATCAGATCTCTGTTTTTTTTTTTTTTTTTTCTTTCTTCTCTTTCTTTTGAGAGAGAGATCTAGAGAGAGAGAATTGATGAATGAATGACAAGTCAAATGTCAAATCTAACGCCGCAAATCATAAGACGGTCACTGATGCGTCAATCACTGGAACTCATTCATTCATTCATTCATGCATTCAGCCTTCTTCCTTTTCATTTCCGTTTGTTTTTTCTTTTCTAATAACAAACTCTCTATTAACAAACAGCCCAATGGAATGTAACGGAATGATCCTACTATCTCATCTATAGCTTGTCATTCTCAAATTATAAATTGTATAATAGAAGAAAGGAAAACCAATTCATCCTTCCATTTTTATGTCTTAAATTTGAAGGTTTTCATTCCCTTTTGTCAGAAAAAAAATATAGAAAAAGTTATCACATTAATTGAAAGTGGCATAATTTAGTTCGTTGTCATTGTAACTGTGACTATATATGGACTGGTAGTTTGAAAGATTTATGTATTTGAGCTAAGAAAATTCTAAAGGAGCTATATTAAATTAATAAAATTCAAGCGGCTTCAGAAATAATCAGAAGTAAAATATTTACATAATTATATATTTCCTTGTTTTCTTTCTGGTCTAATATTCAATTTACCAAACTATATATACCGAGCGACATTATTATTTTGATTTTTTGAGAAGTTGCTAATAATTCTCGTAAAACTAAATTTATATACATGTTGAACGTTTCATTACTGAACTTATATAGATATAATTTTGCATGGTTAATGTATTTATCAGCAAAATTGAATCCACACAACAAAATCAACATCAGAGTAACCCGCACCACGTAGAACACAAGAGCGACTACCACACGAGATCCGATAGACTGAGATATCATCATCTCCATTAATGTTAGCAATTGAGAGGGAAAAGCATCCAAAATCTAACATGGAGCTTCTCCAATCTCCCCCAAGTACCACTGTTCCAGAGAGAGCAGACGAAAATTAGGCGGGTCCCATCTGGTCAGGCGTGCATGGCTCCAGTCGAGGCACGATTCCCCATAACTGGAGAAAAAGTGGTGCACATTTAATGCTTCTCGGCCCCCGGCACGAAGCACGATACCGAGCTCTCCTCTCCTCCAAGACCGCAACAAGCCCCAGTCTTTTCTCCTTTCTCTTTCTCTCTCTACATCTCTCTCTTCATCTCTCTAGACCAGTAGACAGTAAGATCGATAGATAACAGATGAGAGAGAGAGAATGAACAGTTACAAACTTTGCTGAATTACTACTAGTTGCACACATCACAGTTTACACTGCTTCCCTTCTCAGTCTTAACTCCGACTCTCTGATACAAGAAACAAACAGCCAACACAAAAACCAGGCACCAGCGTACAGTTTTAGCCTCCCTCTCTGTAGCTTTTTACCAGTACAGTTTGATAAAAGCTTTACGCTGCCTCATTTACTCTTCCAACACACAAACCTACACACACACACACACTAGCTTGTCGTCCCCTCCTGGCGCAGGACCACGTCAACACTTTTATTATTTTATTATATATATTATTGGGTAATAATAAAGTGGTGCAATTTGTTACCTGTTAATTGGGTAATTAATGAAGTAAAAAAACAAGGAACATGAGGGATGGATGGAAAGCGGGGGAAAATGGGAGTTCTGACATGGGCCCCTCAGGTGTTCCCCTTTCATGGGTCCCACGCCCCCGTGTTTTGGAAATTTCAAAGCTATGTATTTATTCAATCTGGATTGTTGTTAGATAACGGGTGTTGGGTTCAGTATCCAATAGTAAATTTTCAACTCCGCAACTGTACTGTTTTCAGCTTGTTTTGGTTAGATTGATCAACTCTATGTTTGGATGGTGTAAAAATAGCTAGAATAGTAAGCTATTCAAAAATAGCTGCTATTCGGAATAGCAATGTGTATCCAAATGTGCCCAATGTTATTTGGAATAGCGAGAATAACTGTTATTCTCTATTTTTTGAAAATGCTGGAATAGCTACTGTTCGAAAGTGTGAATAGAGAAAAAAAATATTTATTACCGTCAACACAGTTCCAAAATGATAAAATTTACACCACTTAATTTATCTCTACATCGTGACAATTCATTTGAGACCCTACTTGCCTATCTTTTCTCTTAATAAGTATCTTGTTAACACTATTATTTATTAGTTACAGCTATTCACTATTCTAAATGTACAATCCAAAACAACATTTTTACTATTTCGAATAGCACCATTTTCACACTATTCTGAAAATCACTATTTTTTCACTATTCTTATCTACTATTCTAAACAGTAGCTATTCTAGCTATTCTAGAGTGCATCCAAACGTACCCTAATAAGTTTTTTAAAGAAATGATTAACCTAATCTTAATTGCACATGGTACCGCATCTTCTCGAGTATATGCGCGTGCATGCGTTCAATTCCTCTCTAGTGTAGCACAGGAATAACAGTGTTCATATGTCTCATTTCGAAAAATAAGATGCTCACGGCTAATAATCTTAAAAAAAGAGTCTGAATTATTCTTAATATATGCTACTGTACGTAGACAAACAACTATTTGTTTTGTAATATGGAATGAGATGCAAGAGGGTCAGAAGTGTTAACAGAAGAAATGAAATTGTTGAATTCAATGCAGATGTTGAAATCACTTAAGATTACAAGAAATCGTTCACATTATAAGATTCATTTTTCATTTTTCTTTTTAAATTTCTTTGATTTTCTTTTTTTCTTTTGTAATATTGACACCGCAAGTGTCGTTATCAAAGAAATTTAAAAACGTAACCTCTATTTATTCTCTTAAAAAATTAGCGTAGCACCACAAATCTCTCTTATGACCGGAATTTACACCTCCGATTTGAAATCTGGATTTGATTAGAAAGCGACAAAGTTATCTTAATCCTGAGATGGATTCGGGTCAGGCTAATAGGAAGATTAGCGGGTCCCATGATATAAGAGCAATTAAATGGATCCGTCGCCATCAGATTTGGGCCCGGTATGCTTGCTTCAATGCGCCTTCAAGTGCACCTATCTCTCCAGTGATAAACTACACTTTACTTTCCAGTAAAAATATAATACAAGCACAATTGTTCGGAATGGACATTTCCAGTTAAGATAACCGGAGAAGAAAGAAGATCCGGCAATCCTACTGTTGGCGTAGTAGAATATATCTCTGGCTGTTAGGTCTGTGGGGTCCATTTGATGTGGACCGTTCGATCAAAAGGTACCAAGGTTTACATCACTTGATGGGGAAATCAAAGGAGTTCTCCCAAAAGCAGCTGTTGTTTTCCTCTCCAGTGAGAAAAAGAGAGGAGAAATTAATTTCTGATGCCGCCATTCCATGCTTGTCATTGATTGTAACATTTAATACAATGGATGGTCCCAAATTCCAGCTTATGTTTAGAATTGCATGTTTTTTTTACTGCCGAGATAATTATTTATATTAAGTATAAAATCAAGTTATCTAAGTGTTTTATTTTTACAGTGAATTTTTAATATGAATTTCGCACCTGCAACATCCTGTATGCCGCCATTTTTATTTATATTCAACATTAAATACAAATTGTCAACTATGTTCACAAAATCTAGCAAATTTTAAACCTACCCAAACCGGCTATTTCATAGCTAGTTTCTAATTTTTATTAGAAACTGACTACTTAGCCGCCGGTTTCTAATAAAATTTAGAAATCGGCTATTAAACTGCCGGTTCCTAATAATAAAAATAAGAAACCGGCTATTAAATAGCCGATTCTTGGGTTTTATTCAGGCAGGGGCAGAATAAGAGTTTTTGAGTTGAGAGAAAGAGAGGAAGAGGAAGAGAAGAAGAGGAAGAGAAGAAGAGAGGAAGAAAAGAGGAAAGGAAGGGAGGACGCAGAGCTACAGTCTTCTAAATTTTTTTGTACAGTACGTACAGTATTTTTATACAGTAAATAGATTATTTTTGAACATTAGAAATCTACAGTGTTTTTATACAGTACGTACAATATTATTGTACAGTAACTATAGTATTTGTCAACATTAATTATCTACAGTAACTAAAGTGTTTTTATACAGCGTTCGTTATTGTTGATGTCATTAAGGATTCTATTAAAAATGACCCTTGTATGAGCATCCAATCAGTCGTAAGCTGTGTGAGGGTTAAGCAAAACAACTGTACCCTGAAGTACAACCGATTGTAGAGAGGTTGTGAACTTGCAATAGCACGACAATTCGGAAGTTGGGAGGGTTCATACAACTTGCCAAAATTACTAACATATATTTGCGATAAGAATCCTGGCTCTAAGTTCCAGTTTCTGACCAGTCCAATCTGAGAAGGGACAGGTGCAATTATGGAAGGTGTGGAACACTTCAGGGCAGTAGCCTGGGCATTTGGTCTATGTATTGCAGCATTTCAATATCTAAGACCAGTGATCAGTATAGATGCATGTTTCATGTCTGGGTGTTTGGTCCATGTATTGCAGAGCCATGTCGTGCGCATGTACAACAACTAAGGAGCTCATCTTTTAGGTAACCAAGGGTATCTGTTAGCCAGGCAACGCCATTTGGTATGTAGGCAGAGGCACCAAAGAAGTAATCATTTGGATCTGGTATATTCAGGGGACTTCGTTTCAGGCGCAAAAGTTGATTTAGATCTGACTGTGAACTATTGTTTTGTATGTTTTGAGAACTTATTATACGAATTTTATTTGTGTGAACTTGTAATCTGTGTGAAGTTTATTTATTTTATCTGTTGTTTACTTGTATGCTTTGTATGACTTCATTTATTGACTTCATTTATTTTTAGGTGAATATGATGAACAAAAACTCACCAAGTTAATCCTTCGGTGGTGGATCGTCCCAATGGACGAGTTAACATGGTCGTCCCAAGAGACCGAGTTAACATGTTCTATTGTATTGTTCGATTTTTTATGGCTTGGATGTTGTAGACTATATTATTATTTGGATATTTTATCTGTTGTATATAATGTTGTTTTTTTAGGCGAAAACGATGAGCAAAAATACACCAAGTCAATCGTCCGGTGGTGGAAAAGGAAAATCCCAAAAGTCGTTTTCATTCTGTATTGCAAAGAACTGTGAAGATTGTAAAAGGGATTTAGCATACCATAGGTCAATCAAAGTCAATGACGATGATGATTTTGCGGAAAACCTTTACTTGAAAAAAAAAAACGATCAATCCAAAGAAAAATACTGGTATGACTGTCTCTTCGTCTGCTGCGACTCGTACTGGCAATGTCAAACCAAAGAAAAATGCTGGTAAGACTGTCTCTTCATCTGCTGCGACTGAACCAGACTCAGACGATGATTTTGTTCCATGTACTTTCGGTACTGGTTCTGAGAAGTAGTATTATTTCAACGTCTGTAATAATTATTTAGCGATTGTGATGTACTTTTCATTGCCAACAATTTATGCAGTACTTGTGTTTATCTTATTAGGCTTTTGTAATCAGATCCAACTATATTTATAAATGTCAAAATATAAACCATTCTAATAAATCATAATAAATTTAGTCGAAAGAACCGAATCATAATAAATCACTCAACAAATTTTGTCAAATAATCGTCTTAAAAACAATAATTTCAAACGGTTCGTAAAATATATACATCAAAATTATGTTTAAATATTTTTATATCTTCTCTTTCAATTTAATACTTACAAATATTAAAAAAAATAAAAAAAACTTAGGAACCGGCAGTTTAATTGCCGGTTTCTAATTTTTATTAGGAACCGGTGGCTAAGTACCCGGTTTCTAATAAAAATTAGGAACCAGCTATTAAATAGCCGGTTTGGGTAGGTTTAAAATTTTCTAGGTTTTGTGGACATAGTTGGCAATTTATATTTAATGTTAGATATAAATAAAAATGGCGGCCCTATATGTATGATGTTATATTTGTTACAAGACTAAAAACTCTTTTAGACGGTTGAGATAATTAATTTTTGATAAAAATATCAAATCATTATTTTCTTAAAAAATACAATGGCACAAACGGGTTATAGTTCTAAATTTTTTTTTCATTTATTTTGGTCAAGCTTTAAAATATTTGCCGACAAACATTTTAGTGGATTTTGGCTGTAGTAGTGCGATAAGAGGAAAAAAAAAAATTCAGATTGGGTTCTGAAAATTTCAGTACAATATAATTTTATTTTATAAGAAGATTGAAAAACATAAATGTATACAAAAATAATAAAATTTCATGGATAGAATTACAATTTTTTATTTCATGGAGAAAAAGTAATGCATTATAATCTAGATAATAAGCAGTAAAAATATAGTTTTTGTATTATTAATTACAATGTCAGAATTTATAATGTTACTTAGAATTGATATTTTGTTATGTTATGATATATTATTTTTATGGAGATGTATAATTATGATTATAAATTTGTATTGATTTTATATAAATTGCATGCATCAATTTTTTTTGCCATATCAAATAAAAACATTAATTATTAATTTATAGCCACTGCAAAATTTCTCAAAAAAAAATATTATCACATTGCCGCTAATTTTAAGAGCGCGCATTTTAAAATCATGTAAGCACATATTCGAAAATTTCTATGCTCCTATTTACTCACAATTCTTTATCTCCTTTATTTTTATTTTCAAAATCCGAATAGTCGATCCGAACCGCTCAACATGATCTTCATAATAAAATATGCCTGGAGACCAAATTTTATATTTTTTAATTTATTTTTACTATTTTTTAAGATAGGTACAAAATCATTGTTTTAAAGAGATTCTAGACTATCCGATAAAGTGATTTTGTACCTATATTAAAAAATAGTAAAAAAATTCTAAAAAATATAAAATTCGGTCTCCAAGGATATTTTATTATGAAGGTCATGTTGATCGGTTCGGATTGACTGTTCGGACTTTGAAAATGAAGATAAAGAATTGGAAATAAATAGAAACATAGAAATTTGGGTGCATTTGAACCCTCCTCTATTTGAAAAATATAATTGTGTAATTTTTTGTTCCTTTTTGCGGGATTATCTGTTCAATTATATGATATATATAGTTAATATTTCAATTGTTTTGTTATTACAAAGTATAAAAATAATTTCTATGTCCAATTCCATTTAATTTACAACTCAATAATATGTTGAAACATTATTTTGGCAATACAAAGTAAATGTACACACGAAAACATAAAAAATTAAAAACATCATCTAATAGTGATAGGGCTGGTAAAAAAAAAATCATACCTCATGACTCATTGACAGTTTGAAAAAGTTCTTAATTAACTTGATTTTAGTTAGACTTGTCATGAGAGAGTTCAAGCTTGACTTAGCTCGTTACAAGAAAAAAAAAATATATGTTTTAAAAAAAAATCATATCTCTCGCATTGTGCTCATCATAATGAGAGGATAAAACTCGTTATACAAAGTATTTTTCTCGATTCATAGTTTATACGCAACTCACAACATTAAATCGACAAAAATCTTTAATACATATGTAGCTCATAGGACAGCACAGGCGAGTATGTTTGTTGGGATTCACACCAAAATAGATAAAAAAATTTTGTACGAATCTCAAAATAATTCAACAATTAGATTTAAAAAAATAAAAATTGTAAGATATTATTGGGTAAAGAGTAAAAGACTAAAGAATCGCAGCAGATTCAGTTCCTGTTTGTTGAGCTGTTAACAAACATGCTGGGCTTCACTCATAATTGAATCAACAAAAACAAAATGCTCGATTCGTTATGTCATGAGCCGATTTCAACCTTTACCTAACTCGTCTGAACTGCACCCGTTTACAATTACAGTACCAGTTCTAGTTGTCTGAAATTCACAAGTACAAAGGTCTCTCCATTTATTATGGAACGGAAGAACAGATGACGTCTCCAACAAGAGGAGGGATCGGATTACACCACTTTTGAATTATTACAAAGTTATTCTTCTCATTTTTTATATTTTAAAGTCTAAATTGTTGATTCAAATCGTTCAACATGATTATATAAATAAAATGTGCTTGAGTATCAAAATTCAATGGTCTGAATTTAACTAGTTTTCGTAAAATAGTTAATAAATAGTAAAAAAAAAAATATAAAATTTGATCTGCAAGTACATTTTATTGTGGAGATCATGTTGAACGGTTTGAATTGACGATTTGGACTTTGAAAATATAGAAAATGAGAAGTGTAACTTTGTAATAACTCAAAAATAGTGTAACCGGATCCGTCCTCCAACAAATTATGTAACGAGAATAAATGGGGTTCCTTCTAAAAATAAATTATATAATTCCCAACTTATTTTTTGTCAAAAAAATAATAATTCACAACTTAATATTTAGCTGTTAACCACCACTTGTTTGATAGCTGTTTGTTCTTTGTTTGTTGATTATCTTTTTAAGGAGAGGTTTGATTACCACTTCTGACTTTTAAAAATTTTAAATAAACATTTCACTTGTCTTAAAATAATATTATGTTAAAGGCATACTTTACTATACTATCAATGCAAACTTCTATTTCAGTTAAGATATAATTGTGAACAATATATTGTCATGTGGTGTTGACTATTTAAAATATATTTTAACAGCTATCTAGCTTGATCTTTCAAATTTATTTCCCAAATCATTTTAAGGTACTTAACTGTTCAATGCATATTTAAATATCACACCAATATATAATAAACACTTGGTTATTTATTTTTTTATAACTTGACAAAAAAAATTGAGATTGTTTATAGAATGAGGAATTAAGAAGTACATGTAATACTTCTTGTCTAAGTTAGTTCCATTTTATGAAGAATTGACTTTATATCTTATTAATCAAGGACATTTTTTCTTTACATAAGCACGCCAATAATTGTTTATTTGTTAGATGTCACTTCAATGATTACAAGCAATAGACTTGGTCGCTCTTAATTTATGTTTATATATGTTTCATGCTCTGCTTCCAACAATAAATTTCCTTTCAATTTAATATTTTTTTTCTTACCTCAATTTTCCGTTTAATTTTTCAGAGCAAATGTTTTAACTTGCAAATAACTATGATATATATATATATAGAGTCCGACTATGGTACTTTATAGAGTAAAACACGTTTGTACTCTACGCTATATCTTTATTTTTAAAGTTCAAATAGCTGATTCGAACCTTCCAACATGTTCTCCATATTAAAATGTACTTGGAGACCAAATTTTATATATTTTTTTTAAATTTATTTACTATTTATTAAGCCACTTTGAAAATCTCTGATTCACTGTGAACGGTAAAAAACAGTAAAAATTTCTGGACCATCGGATCAGCGATTTTCAAAGTGGCTTAATAAATAGTAAAAAAAATTCTAAAAAATATAAAATTTGTCTCCAAGCACATTTCAATATGAAAAACATGTTGAACGGTTTGGATTTTTAAAATGAAAATATAGTGCCATAAAATAAAAACTTGTTTTACTCTATGAAGCACCATAGTCCAGCTCATACACACACACACATACGGCATATAAGGGTTTGAATATTTTCATTTTTCTATCTTCACTGTTTGATTATTTTTAAATTTTAACGATTGATTGTTTAAAACTCCGATGTAAGTATAAACCCGTTATGCATAATTAATTTACATCACCTTTTTATACACATCTGTAAAAAAAATATGAATGTTGATAATTGTTATACGTTGAAATTTTCAAATTCCTAATTCCTATCAAAATAAAATTGAAAAAAAAAACATAATTTTTATTTTTATATAAAGAAAGTAATATGTATAACATTGAAAATTATATTTTTCATTTAAATTGTAAAATATTTGTTATTAAGGATTTAAAATAAAATATTGAGACATGAAATAAAAAAATTAATCTGTTTGCATATATTTAACTGTCACCCCCATGAAAAACAGGACTCTGAGATGAAAACAGAGGAAATGAATTTGCAAGAGCAGAGCTTTTATCTTCTTCTTCTTCTTTTTTTTTTTTTTTTTTTTTTTTTAACCTTCGCAGAGGCTGCGAAATCGTGAGGGAGAATCGAACTCTTGACCTTTGAGTACAACAATCCTATGAGTTTTTTCTAGCCAATTGTGCTACCTCCCTTTTCAAAGCTTTTATCTTAATATTAAAATTTGTGCACATGACTTGTAACTAAGTAAGAACAGATACTAAAAGCAAAAAATTAGAAGTTTAAACTTCAATGTAGTGCACTCGTTTGAAGGACGAATTAATCAATGTTATAAGTTTATGTAAAACCATATATAACGGACATTATTTGGAAATTAAGCAAATAATTAAATATGTTTTTGATGGCTAACTTAGATGATTTGTGAGTTTATATAATTCTAATATTTATTGAAATGGATTCAAACACAAATTTAATATGTTGAAATTGATTTATTTCATGAGTAATTCATTTAAATTTATTTTATACAAGTCAAGCTATAGAAAAAAAATAAAAATAAAGGTTCATATAAACATTTACTCAATTTTCAGCAGTTTCTTACCACTTCACTTTACACAAAATAAATTAAACACTACAAATTATTTATTATATAAACATATCACTCATTAAGATGATTGATATCAACATTTTGGATTAATCATATGAAGTTAATTCAAAATATTTTAGAAATAAATTCACTAATCATCTTAATGGTCATGTTTGATTGTGGAATAAGTGGTGGAGTAACTCCTCTACTCTATTTTTAATGAGTCAAACGAGGAGTAAATTTGAAGAAATGAGATGGAGTAACATTTGAGTTAATCTGGACTAAGTTACTCCACCCATGGATCCCGCGGTTAGAGTAACATCATATTATAATTTTTTTTCTTTTTTCATTAGCTTACTCCATCAAACTCCAACTAAACTCTAACCAAACATGATTATTTTAATCTTTCTTAGCTCGGAGTAAGAAATTTAATCTGGAGTAACTTTACTCCTCAACCAAACATGACCATTTTATGTATACATAATCAATATATAAGTCGTTCTAGGTTTATCCTTGCCTTTTTGGAGAACGTTTTATGCCTCAAATAACAAACATCGGTCTGAGGTTTTAACTTGTAATTTAAAGCAGTTTCAAGCAATGAAACATGCCAACAGCCTTATTTAAAAAAAAAAAAAAATACTCAATATATAATAGTACCACATGCCCTCCGGTACCAGTAAGGTAAATAGTTAGTTAGGGGTGCAAACGGATTGAATAATATCCGACTGTATTCAGATCCGTATCTGAAAATTTGATACGAATATCCGATATCCGAATATCCGTGTTGATACAGATACAGATATGGTTTTGAATTTTAATTATCCATATCCGAATAATAGATATATACCATACAGTTATATATATATATATATATATATATATATATATATATATATATATATATATATATATATATATATATATTATTAAATATTTATGTATATATTTACAGATATTTGATATTCCATTCGTATCCGTACGTATCCGTCTAATATTCGATCCGTATCCGTACCTGAAAAATAAAAGCGGATATGGATATGGTTTTACCACTATCCGATCCATATCCAATCCGTTTGCACCCCTAAGTTAGTAGACTACTAATTAGTTTGCTAATAGATCAACTGCCACTAATTTAGTGATTTACAAAATAGCCAAAGAATAATACATAATTAAGGATACCAACAAAAAAAAAATGGAACTAATCTCCAGATTTACCATTAATTTAGTAAATTTGAAATAGGCTATATGCCCTTTGCATGGTCTTGCTCCATTATTTTGTTAAATTGATTATAGCTCATCCTAAACACGTCACAATTCTAGAATGTCAATCTAATTCTTTCTATCCAAATAAATTTCTGAAATGCACCCCTAATTAACTAATTCTACAATCCCTTTATATCTTGGAGCTATGCAACTATACATCTAAATGTCATATATTAATTAATCCTCAAATTAGACTTCATATATAGCTATTGTGAAGATTTAAAAAAAAAAAAATCCTCAAATTACAAATGACAGAAAAATATTTACAACAAGTTAATTAAACAACTTGAAAGGCAAACAGACATATAGGGCGTGTTCGGCTGTCAAGCGGAAACGGGAATGAGTTTGGGTTCGGGTCCAATTTGAATGGCCGAAACACTGTTCCCGTGGGAAAAAAAATTCACTCTGAGGGCCTGTTCCGCCAATACACTATTCATGTGGGAAAATAAAAATTAAATTCAATTCAATTTCTAAGTCTATACCTATTCTCAATAGCCTGCCGAACAGACTCTGAATGAATTCTTTTTTTTTTCACGAAAATAATGGCAGCCGAACACACCCATATAAAACAATGCACAAAAAGTGGTCAATGGTTTTATTATCCTGAATTAACTCAAAGATTGTGGCATTCACAATAATTTTTTAATCGAGACAAGATTCGATCGGTGAATTCCACATCTTTTGTAGATAAATTAATGTGGAGCGTTCAATAATCTACTCCTGACGAACTCTCAATTTTATTATATATAAGACAACTGGTCAATTGCTATTGCTTCATCATTAAAGAAATATAAATTAATCAAAGAGAAAAACAAAGGTGCAATAGAAACGAGAGAAAATTGTGAATATAAATATCCAAAATGGTCCAAATCATTGACTAATAATTATATATATGTAATTATCACGTATAACACGTCTTGATTAAGAGAGTTATATCACTTTCCAAATTTAATAATGATATGACTAGCTAGCTATGTAACCATCTGTACTTTGCAGAGCAGCAAATCTTGATTAATAAATGCCGACACATTTCGCTTAGATATTTAGAAAATAATAAGTTTGTTAACATTATATGAGAGCCATGTCCTAATTAAGTTGGTTAATTAACTTCTGATTGTTCATAGGAACTAATGCAAACCTCCAAATTATATATACCCAATAATGTATCTTAACTTTTTAAGTGATAGTATTAAGAGGGTTAAAATGTCTCTATTAATAACTCAAAATTTAAAACTTAAAAGTCAACGTAAAACTATTGGATATGATTTACATTATTTATCTATGCATGTGTAAATAATTATGACATTTCAACATTTTTTTGTTGTCATCCAGACTTGTAAAAACGTACTAGTGTGAATAATTTCTAGATGTTGATTTTTCAACTTTTTAATTCACATAAAAATAAAATCAAAATATGATAATTTTTCACAGGCACAGAGAGAAAATAACATAGATCATATCTAACAGTTTATTATGAAGTTTATAATTTAAATTTCAAAGTGTTAATGTTTTAAAAATGAAGACATGATAAAGACACAAAAAATAAAGGCATTTAAATCCTCATAAAAAAATAATTGGAAGCGACATCAACGTTATTTGAAAAATAAAATTGTTTGTCAGTATTTGGATGCCTCAGCTATCTAAATCAAAATTGACTTTTTTTTGTCATATATTCTAGCAAATTAATGCTGGATTTTGAACTTGTAATTTTCCACACAGATATTAATTTTAATTTAACTAATTGTCTGAAAAATCTAATTGAACAAGCCACGTATATTAAATTAGTGAAATTATTTCCATCCTTATCTGTAACAAAAAGTATTTGTATTTCTAATGTTAAAATATTTTAGATGTACTAATCGAAATGTTTATATCATACGTATACAGTAGGTATAATTATTTTTGTGACAGACTATATGCAAAAATATAAAATTGTGTGGAATTAAGTTCAAATTATGTTGTATACACTCTATTATAAATATGTTTATACAGCCTCTATATATGTAGAAAATAAGCAATTTTGTCATACAGGATAAACATTCTTTAAAGAAAATAAACAAATTTCTATGGTGCATATAATACACACACACACTGATGAGTCTCAATTATATACACTTTTAGCATAGGTTTAACCTCAAATTCATGATCAATTTCCTTGTATTATAGTATAATTTAGTTGAGAATTATGCCAATGATCAAGTTACTGCCTGTAGATTGATTTAATTGCAATTTTGGAGCATTTACACCATTTGTGCGGTCTTTGAGGCACTTTGTGCGGCTGCACAACCAACCTTGAAGTTCCAAGCTTTGATCCTGCTGAAACACAAGCCAAACAGAGCCAAAATGTAGCCTCAGCCCCAATCCGTGCGGCCTCCGTAGGCTGCACAAATCAGCAGAAAGTTATAAGTGTTTGCAGGAATTTTGTGCTTCCTCCCTAGGCCGCACATGCACCCGCACATAATTCTTTCTCCATTTTGTGCTATCCTCTATGGTCGCACAGATGGCCGCCTTTCTTGGAAGAAAAAGGGTCCAAAATCGTGACATTGACCACTCATGTCACCTCTCAATTCACCACTCTCAACCTCTACCTCAATGACATGCAGACCCAAATTAACAATGTCGAAAAAGATGCCTACTTCGCTGGATGGTATGGCGCTCAAACCTTCGAGAACTATGGCCAAAGGGACGATGTGCGAGATAACCCACCAACTCCTTGATGACGCAAAAACATATAGCGAAAATCACTATCTTTTATAACGTAAAATAGCAAAAAGTGAATGCAAAGTAGGTATTTTTCCGATTTATTTACCGCAAGTGCACTTTAGTTATTTTAGCAAGTTTTGGGGAAAGTTGCGTATTTAGGCCAAAAACAGAGCAAAAATGTCAAATTTAAGCGATTATTGAAGATGACCACAAATCAGAACATTACATGGCATATGCAACAGTCTACACGAAGTGCACAACAACCAAAATGGCGAAATTCTTCGAAAATACACTAAGTTTTGAAACCATGCGGGTTACACATATGACGCATGCGGCATAGCCCAGTGGTCGCCCGATCCGTGGACTGTTTTTCTATACCGTTAGATCGACAGATCTAAGCCATAGATTGAAGTCTAAGGTCCGACCGCCTGGCATGACCTACTAATTTTAGATGAAGTTGAGTCCAAGAAACGTTATTTTTGGCATGTTATTTTCAGCCAATCATGCTAGATCATGGGTGGACTCCATGATCCCCACTACTCCCACTATTTTAGAAAAAACTATAAATATCCCCCTCTTGTATTGGTTTCAGTGTGTGGGTTTACTTGTAATTAAGTCATGTACTATAGTCACGAATCCTCACCGATTATGAAAGTTATGCTAGGTTAGAGTTCTAGGAAGAGAGGCGAAGCCCTTGAAAGTCAAGGGAATGAGGCATCACCTAAGAAGGTGAGGTTCTTCTTCTCCAAGAGGATGGCAATTTATGTTGTCTTAATTTTTCTTTTCCTTAGCCATGGTTCTAAGGAGCTGAACCTCTCATCTTTAGGGTGAGGGTCAAACTATGAGTCGTTTAATAATATTTGATATTTTATTTATGTTTTGTTATGTTAATTTCTATTGTACTTTAATATTTTCATCCTAATCGAGCATGCATAGTTTCGTCTACGATATGCCAATGATCCTCTACATACTAATGAGAGAGATATAATAGATCCTTGTGTGAGAAAGAATATGTAAGTGGTTGAACTTCGGCTAACGAGGCTTGACAGCGGTTCAAAGACTAGGATTTGAACCCAGGGGGGCTTTCATGGCGGGATAGGATAGAAAACATCTTAGGTTAAGTTCACTCAGCCAGAATAACATTTGAAATTATCTAGAGATTTGTGATATTTCAACTACGAGATAGTATAAGGAAAGAATATAATTTTGTACTTTAGTCTTGGTACATAAAAGCATATCGAATTGGAAAACCTTACTAAACACAACATAATACCATGGCGTCGTACGGGTAGTGACAGTACCGCATGTGGGATCGTCGGCATGTAAAGTCTATACTGCATGTGGTAGTGACAGTGTCGCATGAGGGTAAGACTGGAGCCTGAACATATATCTTAGTATTAGGCTCATAGGAAAACCTCAACCCTATAGAATCTCTATTATTTCTGACCGATCACATGTAGCGCTACCGCATTAAATCTTGCTACAACTCTGGTTGTATTTTAATTTATCTTAATATTTACTTTAAAACCCTAATTAGCAACCAAATCGACCTAGACTAGTGAAAATTATTATAAACTAATACACTATTATTGTGTATCGATACCCTGATTATACTACGTGATAGGATTGTTGATGAGCACAAACATGTGAGTGCACTCGGTGGGCTTTTAATATGTATACTTATTTCTCACTAAGTCAGATTACAAGCGCATAATCCTATCGAGTAGTACATCGAGTGTCGATCTATAGGGAATAAGATCTACAGTCTTGAGCGACTAAATCTCAATCTTTCAAAAGGCAAGACAAAATCTTAAAATTCGAGATTGAGATCTGGTCAATGATCAAAAGTATTTAGCGAAAATTCAAAGTAAACAAAGTAGATCTAGCGGCGATCCATAGGGAATAAGGTCTATAGTCTTGAGCAACTACATCTCAATCCTTCAAAAGGCTAAATAAAATCTGAAAATTCGAGGTTAAAATCTGGTCAATGATCAAAGGAGATAGTGATGTGAATTCTTAGGATTTTGGCATACCATTGTTACTCCTATCCGTTTTTATTGTTATATCACATTTGATGTAGGTTTTCAGTTGTTGTACGAGGGCTTCTAATCCACACTTAGTGGCTGTCACTATCGTTGCATAATCACACTACCAACTGAGACTTCCCCTGTGGATCTTGACTCAATTAATGCAAGGACATTTGTGATTAGTCCAATGTTATAGCCTTCACTTGATCAGGTCCGTCGACTAATCCTATAGTGTGTCCCTATGATAAAGCAAGATCATCCGATATTCGTCTGCAAATGCCAAGACTCCCATGTATACTTCTGTTCTTCTAATTAAAGGTTTTTTCCGCTAAGGGCTCCACCAATAATCTAGTATTTTTATCATTTCTTACTCTGACGTAACTAGCTTAATCGTGACTAACTTCCGTGTGTGGCCATCACAATGCTGTCTAGACTAGTAAAACAAAATCAAGAAAGATTGAACATAAAGTGCAAAAACAATCGAACAAGAACGACTAAATTAAGATCATTCGAATATATATATATATATATATATATATATAGTATGGCTAATATGCTTTCGGTTGTATTTCGGCCGAAACACAACTAATGCATTTTTCAATTTTTGAAGTCCAAAAAGTCAATCCAAAATGTTAGATGTGTTCTCCATATTGAAATGTGCTTGGACACCAAATTTTACATTTTTTGGAATTTTCTTACTATTTATTAAGCTACTTTGAAAATCGCTGATCCAACGGTTTCACTGTTTGGTTGAGCCACCGTTGGATCAGCGATTTTCAATGTGGCTTAATAAATAGTAAAAAAATTCCAAAACATGTAAAATTTGGTCTCCAAGCACATTTCAATATGGAGAACACATCTAACAGTTTGGATCAACTTTTTGGACTTTGGAAATTAAAAAATGAATCCGTTGTATTTCAGCCGAACTACAACCGAAAACATATTAGCCATACTCTATATATATATATATATATATATATATATATATATATATATATATATATATAGTAAGGCTACCGTGCATTGCGAATTAAAGTGGGTGTTTTAATTCGCGCTCATATCGCTATTTCCAAAGTTCAAATAGCCGATCCAAACCGCTCAACATGATCTCCATATTGAAATGTGCTTGGAGACCAAATTTTACATTTTTTTTGAATTTTTTACTATTTATTAAGCCACTTTGAAAATCGCTGATCCAAAGATGGCTCAACCAAATAGTGAAACCGTTGGATCAGTAATTTTTAAAGTTGCTTAATAAATAGTAAAAAAATTCCAAAAAATGTAAAATTTGGTCTCCAAGCACATTTCAATATGGAGAATATGTTGAGCGGTTCGGATCGACTATTTGAACTTTGAAAATAGCGATATGAGCTCAAATTAAAACACCCACTTTAATTCGCAATGCACGGTAGCCTTACTCTCTCTCTCTCTCTCTCTATCTATCTATCTATATATATATATATCAAGAGTAACAAGGTTTACATGCCAACCCTAGAAATATAAACTCAGTCACGGAATGACATATTTACAAAGAAATAAAATAGAGATACAACTATGCAAGGAGTATCATTCTTTGTATTCTATTCACTCCTCTCTTCTTACTATAATAAAAAAAACTAAATGATCAAAGACAAGTTCTTCAACAGGCCAAGGGGGCATCTAGAGATGAATGGGGTCTAAAGAAATATGATCTGGAGGCAGTTATTCTCAAGGGAGCGCCTCGGATACGGTCCGTATAGAGGCATATAGACCGTACGGCTACTGTGTCGCTCCTAGATTATTGTGTATTCAGCTATGTCCTGGTCCGTAGCAGTCTAGTCCATATTTGACCATACAGACTGTAACAATGACTTAAAACTAATACTCTGTAATTTCGATCTACCCGATTCTTGCTCCATATGATGTAAAATAGCCCCCAAAACATGGTTCCTGCATTAAAACACAAAGTTGGGCAATAATAACATATTTCTCATAATAATTAAATATAAAAATGAGAAAATAAGGAGAAAACTAAGTCAAAACCCTATGTAATTCAGTCACACTTTGATTGTGATCAATTGTGCACTTATAATATGATTCGAAAGTGGAATCCAGGTTAATAGGCATAATCTACTATACTGAAACTTTATGCATTTACTTTTGTGTGCATCACTACTCCCAGCACAAGCCGCGCACGTCAAGTGGCAATGGCAAAACTTGCAACTCAACAACAACAAGGCGTAGTGACTCCTAATCCGGCCGACCCACCTCCACCCGAGCAAAAAGGCACTCTTGCCTCACTCGCCACTCCATGTCTTGTAAGTTCCATATTTTCATTGATTTACTTTTTCTTGTGTGAATTAAAGCATTGAGGACAATGCTTCATTCAAGCTTGGAGGTAGAATAGAAGAAAATTGTATCTGCATTTTGGTCATGTTTATTTTTTGCAAAATTTTATTGTTAGGTGAAAATTTTGTGTGATTGCTAGAATTAAGGACTTGTATGATAAATTTTGGTAATAATTTGGATAACTTATGGAAAATTGGAAATAACTCCATATTTGATCAAAGAATTGCATAAGTTGAGATGTTTTAGAACTGTGAGAAAAATGTAAAATGGGATTTTATCGAAAAAAAAACATTTTGAAAATGGAGTATGCCTTTTAAATTGGGAATTTAGAATTAAAAAAAATAGAAAGATTGGGATATCTATAAAAACATATCATTCTATGCTACGGCGAAAAAAGTAAATAGAAAGATTGGGATATCCAAATAATATCTAGTTATCGGGCAAAAAGTTTGTTGAAAGCCCCAATCTGTGCAGCCTCCCTGGGCTACACAAACCAGCAGAAAGTTACAAGGGTTTGCAGGAATTTTGTGCTACCTCCAAAGGCCGCACAGGCACCCGGACATAATATTTTTCCCATTTTGTGCTACCATCTATGGTCGCACAGATGGCCGCATTCCTCAGAAGAAAAGGGTCTAAAAGCAACAGAGGCCAAGTGCGGCCGCACAGTCCTTCAATTTCCAGCGCAAGATATGTTGTGCTACCACTTTGGGCCACACAGTAGGCTGCACTGGCTGCAATTTCACAGGATTTCTTACCTTAATGACGCGATCTTTGCCTGATTCACTTCCATATTATATCTGATTATTTCTCAAGTCACAAAAATAGTTATAAAGGAGGAAGCAATTAACAGAAGAAGGCGTCAAGCCACCTCCTATTACACATTTCTCTTCCCAAAAACTTGAGCACCTCTTCATTCATCAATCTCTCATCTTTCTTAAGTGAATTCAAGGCGATGAAGCGGACTTGGTGACTTTCAAGGAGACTTTGCAAAGAATAACTGGGGCGTAGCTTGGGAATTGGTGCATTCTATTTTCTCTTGTTATTTACTAATTTTATTTGCATAGTTTACTTGTTTTTTATCATGGATGTTTTTGTTATTGCACCCATGAGAGGCTAATCTCCTCTCTTGGGGCTTAGCTTGTGTTTTGGAAACCACATGGTTTGTGTTTTTAAAACCACACATTGTGGAGGTAGTAGTGACAGCCCTTTTGTCTTCAAGAGTGTTATGATATAGATAAGACTAAATTTTGTATACAAATAACCTCAGGGATAATAGATGAGATGGACCAAATCAAGTTTACCCCGGACCAATAGAACCAAAGGTTGGATATAGAAAGTTGTAAAAAACTAATTTACAAATATTTCACAATCAGGACTTAAAGTATATCTAGTTATCGGTACGAAGTAATGGTAGTATTTTGCCTTCAATTAAATAATCCTATTAGGTAGTGACAGCCAAAAAATGAGGTGTATTAACATGATAGGCATGAAACACGAAAATTATTGATTCTAGGTAGAAATAGGGCAACTTAGTTGGAATTCTCATCAAGACAAAACATGAATTTAGATAACATATTGAGTAGAGAATTGACGAAGTGATTATAGACCAAAAGCCCCTGAACTTTGTTTAATTAATCACAGCCCCTTCTGTTTTATTTACGTTCTATTTAACTTTTGTTACAAACTAACTCCTTTCAGGTATTGAACCCAATAATTGCGCGGTTTGCAACAACCCCCCCCCCATTTATTTATTTGCATTTAGTTTATAATTTTTAGTAAAAATTACAATTGCCTTACTCTTTGGATCGATATCTATATTTATAACAAGGATAGATTGTGTGCTTGCAATTCAGTATAATTTTACGTATTTAGGGTTTTATAAATTTAAAGCGAAAAATATACGAAATGGACCATCTAATTCTATACCCAAAATACACATCATATGCGCACACACGCACACACATAGCGGAGGTATCCACTTACAACAATTTGTAAGTTACAAAATCTTACAACAATTCAGTTTTTCAATTTTAAAAGTCCAAACAGTCGATCCAAACTGTTCAATATGATATCTATAGTAAAATGTGCTTGGAGATAAAATATTTTTTTTTGCAATTTCTTTACTATTTATTAAGTATTTTATAAAACTGTTGTTTTTAGACAATTCTAGACCACTAAAAAACAACAGTTTTGTAAAATAAATAAATAGTATACAAATTCAAAAAATATAAAATTTTATCTCCAAGTATATTTTAATATAGATATTATGTTGAACGGTTTAGATTGACTGTTTGGACTTGAAAAATTGCACAACTGAATTGTTATAAGATGTTGTAGTTGAATCTCCTCCTATATATATAGGAGTACTAATTGTAATAGTGTAATTATTATATAGTGACTAAGTGTTAGAAAAATATATAAACACCATTTGTTTGGATGGTATAAGAATAGCTAGAATAGCAATGTGCATCCAAACGACATTTTTGCTATTCGGAATAGCGAGAATAGCTGCTATTCTCTATTCCTTGGAAATGTTGGAATAGCTACTATTCGAAAGTGTGAATAGAGAAAAAAATATTTATTACCGTCAACACAGTTCCGAAATGATAAAATTGACACCACTTATTTTATCTCTACATCATGACAATTAATTTGAGACCCCATTTGCCTATCTTTTCTCTTAATAAACACATTGTTAATACTATTATTTATCAATAACAACTATTCACTATTCCAAATGTACAATCCGAACAACATTTTTACTATTCCGAAGCACCATTTTCACACTATTCTAAAAATCACTATTTTTCACTATTCTTATCTACTATTTTAAACAGTAGCTATTCTAGCTATTCTGGAGTGCATACAAACTATTCTTATCTACTATTTTAAACAGTAACTTGACTTTGGTTCAATCTTCCAGAATAATTATTGATAAATTCCATATTTCATCTGCTTCAATCTTCCAGAATAATTACTTACCAGTTATTAACCGGTTAATAATTTTTTTTATTTATGTGGCTCCTGGATTTGCCTACAAATTTCCTTAAAAATCAAACCATATATAACTTGACTTTGGTTCCAAGAGGAATATATGCCATATATGGTACTTAGCAAGAATATATGGAATTAATTCTATAGCCCCATACTTCAGCTACAATTATTGGCAAAGATGCTGTTACGCAATATTCCAATAAATATATTAAGAACTAAGTAACTAACTATCATTCAAAGTACTTTCATTACTAGTACTTAGCATTAATAATGTTCAATCATCCTTGAGTTAGTTAGTTATGATGAAATCATAGTTGAGAAACATGATAAGGAATCAATTCAACAACTGTTAGATAAAAGTTTTGCGTATCTGGAGACTTCTCTTTTCTCTAGCTTTCCATTTGGAATATAAAAATATGAAAATACAAAAGTCACCAACAATTTCTACAAATTACATCGCCAAAAAAATAAAAAATATCTAAGAATTGATGGTTTCAAGAATCTCAGTTTAATCACATCAATTGGAAAATTATCTACAAGCTAATTAATGATAATCAATGCGCATCTATTCATCACACAAATCAAATTATCATTTAAGTATATATTTTTTTCTCCATTTCACCCTGAAAAAATGGACACAAGAAATACCATTAAATGGAGATAAGCATAATGCAGGATTTACTAGACTTCTAGTTTGTAGGTTACAGTATGTAGCCTTCATGATTAAATAATTCACAAATAGGAAGGTAAAGTATCCTATATAATATAATAAACGCTCTACTTGAATAGACCCCATAGCACTGCTTTATGCCATTATTTACATATATCATAACTGATTACCAAAAACTGTGATATATTAATTGCAGTGATTTTGTACTAATCTTGGAAGGTGGAGAGCTATTATCACCATATCATTTTTGGAAGGGTGTCACACTTCCTACTTTGACTTGATTTTTATTTTTTTTCCACCCCTAAAAGCCAAACGAACCCCACACCCCCCTCCCAAAAATTTTCACTTTTAAACCCCTAAAACTTCCATTTTCTCAAATAGAAATCATTTAAATAAATACCCCGCCGTATCCCCACAGCCACCCAAATTGCCCTCCTCTCATTTATTTCCTCCCTCTTCTTCCCTTTCTTTTTCAAACCAAAAATCTCACCCCACCTACAGGAGAGAAGAACACTGAAACCCCCCACCCCCCACACACACACACACACACGCACACCAAGGTGCAACAGCATAAAAAAAACAAGCCATGTCAAGAATTAATCCATTCTTGAATTACCACAAAAAATAGGAAGAAATTAAACCAAAGCTTGGTAGAAGAATTCAACAATTGAAAGATCAATCGATGGATGACTCGCTGAAGAGCCTATCACTCGACTACCTAAACCTGTTGATAAACGGACAAGCGTTCAGCGATGTCACGTTTAATGTCGAGGGACGTCTGGTGCACGCGCACCGCTGCATCCTCGCCGCACGCAGCCTCTTCTTCCGTAAGTTCTTTTGTGGGTCCGACCCACCTTCTCCCGGAAGCGGCCTTATACTCCATGACCCCCGCTCTCCATCGGGATCCTCTGCATCCTCACCGCGTAGCACAGGAGCAGCTCCCGGGGCCGTAATTCCAGTTAATTCTGTCAGTTATGAGGTGTTCTTGCTGCTTCTACAGTTCCTCTACAGTGGTCAGGTGTCCCTTGTGCCGCAAAAGCATGAGCCCAGGCCGAATTGCGGTGAGCGTGGGTGTTGGCACACACACTGCACAGCCGCGGTTGATCTTGCGCTTGATACCCTTGCAGCTGCACGGTCTTTTGGTGTCGAACAGCTCGTGCTTCTAACTCAGGTGATCCGATGAGAGAAAGAGGGAGAAATTGATTGGTTTTATTTAGGGTTTTTGTAGGTACAATTTTGAAGAGAGCATCTTCTTTCTTCTTCTTCTTGTTTTTTTTTTTTGTTTGTTTGGATTTATTTATTGTTTTTTTGGAAGGGAGAGAGATGTACTGTTGGTCTTATTATCTGTTTGCTATCTTCTTCCAAAGCTTCTTAAACAGAAACTTGCTACAGTGCTTTTAGTAATTTGTTAGTGCATTATATAATTGATTCAAAAAATTTGCAGCTTCCCCACCACATCACATCTATATATCTTTCTTGCTTTCTCCTTTCTTTCTTCCAGTTCCAGAGAGCGTGTGTTTTGTAATTTCAAAACTAGGGTTCCTCCCCCTTTTCCAACGAAAGGAAAGATCCATGTCTATTTCACGCAGCATTCCCAATTCCTTGAACAAGGCGCCTGTACACAGATCAAAATTCGTTGGATGGAAACTCCAGTCTCCTCTCTTATCAGTGTCTCTTATCTGTCAGTCTATCTATCCACATATATGTTTGTTTATTTATTTATTTATTAGACCTTCTATATTTTATGCCATGAGTAACCACAAAATTCCCTTTCCCCCAACTACATCTTTCTTTATTCTTCGTCAGATAATTACAGACACTGTTCATTTAATTCATGTAATAACTTAATTGACAAATTAATTTCTGACATTTCCTGCCATTTGTTAATCTACACAGAAACAGCTGGCGAGCATGGTGGAGAAAGCTTCAATAGAAGATGTCATGAAGGTCTTACTGGCATCTAGAAAGCAAGATCTACACCAGCTATGGACTACATGCTCGCACCTAGTCGCAAAATCCGGCTTGCCGCCTGAAGTTCTCGCGAAACATCTCCCTTTAGATGTTGTCGCAAAAATTGAGGAGCTCCGGCTTAAGTCTTCCCTCTCTCGCCACCGCCCGTCTCCTTTCCTCCAGCACGCGCACCATCAGCACCACCCACATCACCTTGACACCACAGGGCCCTCCACAGCAGATCTCGAGGAACAGAACAAGATCCGCCGCATGCGCCGTGCTCTCGATTCATCTGATGTCGAGCTTGTCAAGTTAATGGTCATGGGAGAAGGCCTCAACCTAGATGAAGCCTTGGCTCTCCATTACGCAGTAGAAAACTGTAGCCGAGAGGTAGTCAAGGCATTGCTTGAGCTTGGTGCAGCGGATGTGAACTATGCAGCGGGTCCGGCCGGTAAGACCCCTTTGCACATTGCGGCAGAGATGGTTTGCCCCGACATGGTTGCTGTGCTCCTAGACCACCATGCCGACCCGAATGTGCGGACAATTGATGGTGTTACGCCATTAGATGTCCTCCGGGGACTTACATCAGATTTTCTTTTCAAAGGTGCTGTTCCTGGTCTGGCCCACATTGAGCCCAACAAGCTTCGACTTTGTCTCGAGCTGGTTCAGTCAGCTGCCATGGTGTTATCACGTGAGGAGGCGAATAATAACAGTGGAGGTGGGCCACCTGGCAACCCTAATGCAGCAATGTACTCGAGTATGAATCCGGAGCCGAGCGGGTTTCATGTGAACAATTCAAACAATAATATGGTGAATCTAAGCTTAGATACTAGGATGGTGTATCTCAATCTTGGAATGGATGCTCAATTCGGGAAGATAAATGAAGGAGATGAAGACAGTAGTAGTAGTAGGCCGTCGCCTTTGTATCCGCCGGCTCACGGCTTCCCTTGACTGCTATAATACATCTGCAGCCTGTATCTTGTAAGCTAGAAATTTTAAAAAAAAAGGAAAACTTCCTTATTTTGTTTCATCTCTTCATATAATATTCCATTTATAATTTTATATCACGTTGGATCTTTTCTCTGTTTATCTACTTAGTACCTTGGTATAGTGACTTAATGAGAGAGGGTTTGCTTTAGTGATTATTTATTGGGAGTTTTTGTTCAGGTTTGTCATGGAATTAGGAGGAAAATTGAGATCAAGTGGGGCATGTGACTATGTGAGGGGGTGCATGTAGACAAGGGATAGATTGATATTTATTAAAATTTGGTTTTATCTTATACCTCTTTCTATTTTTTTTTTTACAAAAATCATCAATTAATTATGGGGTATAATTAATATTGGCTAATTGGTGCAAAAGCATGTGGGATATTTGAAGGGGAGACAGGGAGAATCTAAGTTGGGGTACGTTTGAATGATAGAAGCGATGCAGGTCAATCTTTTCAAATCTCTCTCCAGTTCTCTCTTTTGTTTGTCTTAATGTCATCTTGCTCACACCTTAATTAGAAAGAAAGAAAGATTTACTCTACTTTTTCTGTTTCCTCCCCTTTTGTTTGTTTTAATGGCACCAAGTTCTCAACTTGCAAAAGAATATTGTGTTTATCCTCTTTTGTGAGTGTTGTCACTTGGTTTTTATCCTATATATATATCTTAAATGCTACCCTAATTGTCTAGTTTCATGATGAGTACCAAGTTTGTTGAGAAGCTTCAGTTGATTAATTATTGGTCGCTTGTATCATTGTTTAACTTTTATTTAATTAGCTGAGTGTAACTAATTTTGTGCATAGCCCTCTTTTCCTCCAATTTTACCTACTTTCAATTAATTAACCTCCTCTTTTTTTCATCAGTTTGTGTTGGTTGTTAGGTTGTTGTTTTTTTTTTTTTAAGTTTGAAGCCTCTTCTTTATTAATTTCCTTATATTACATATGAGTCAAATTACCTCGTAGATACCAACTAATGGTAAATAGTTACAAATTGGGAATAAGTACCATATGGCCTTTATGCTCTTTTTCTTTCACTTTCCCTAATTAGCAAGTGACTTCTCTAATATTCTTTATTTTTTATTTTGTGTGTGCATCATGCTATGTGCTACCTTTCTTTGTCTTCTCCTCATCACTGATCTCTAGTCTCTCTCTGAGACTGACATAGACTATTAGCTTTCTACTAACAATGGTAGTTGTGTAGAGGTACCCCTTTTGGGGTGTACACTTTAGCAATTGGGTGCCTTTTATTTGGGTTTCACTGTAGAGGGTTTTGTTTGATGTTAATAATGGCATTTCTCCAACCTCTTCTGTAGTGCATGAGTGTTTCTTTTGTGTACTCTCTCTTTTCCTCTCTTTTATCCTTTTGCAAAGTCTTTGCATGGAGCATTACCACATGAAATATAATATAATAACCTTCTTCTGTATGTTTCTCTTTTTCTTTAATGGATTGTCTCTCTCTCTCTCTCTCTGCACTTTTTTTTTCTTTTTGAGAAAAAAATCCACATGGAAACACTATTTTTTTGCATAGACCTCCTATATAGTATTATAGTCCATGCCTTTATTTATTAGCTATAGACAAATAAATCTCTTGTCTTGCATGAATGCAACAATGAGTGTGACTAGACGAGCCTCCCTCTTGCTATCATTTTTTAATTCACTATGGATTCCTGTCTATGACCTACTTTTATATCAACTCTCTTCTCAATGTATAATTTATCTTTTATTATTATATTTTCATGTTAAAACTATACCTATAGAGAGGGGGATCAACATTCAACACAGATGCACATTCATTCTCTTATTATTAGGAACGTAGAACCTTTCTGAACACTGTTTATATATCTCCTTGCTTCCAACAGTTGCATATATCTAGTTTAACTTTTTTTTTCTTTATATTATATAAATATTACCAGCATTGACCATGACAACATGGAAACATCTTCTGATCTCTAGCTGTAGTTCTTTGTTTTTCAACTCCATTTAGCTGTTTATAAATAGGATAAAGAGTCTAGGGAAGTGAACAACTGATTGGCTACAGTGTTGTGTGTGTGCCAATTAGATTGCTGTCTATGAATTTAAGATGCCAAATTTCTGTTTGGAAAATTTATGATGAATTCTTGTTTGGAATTTAGCAATAGTTGTTGTTGTCCGGCTTTTTGAGAAAATGTAATCTGTAATCACCAGAGCAGATCGTGTGAATAGATTGATATTACTGTTAAGAGGAGTATTTGATATTTTGATTTATATACTAAAGAAGAAACCCATTTATATCTAATTAGGGCAGTCCCAGTATATGATTTGGTTTTCACTATTGGTACATGATTAGAATAGAACTGTTTAGCTAGAAAGTTAGCAGTGCATATATATATGCTTGTTACTATGTTCATATTAACACTGCTAGCTAGATTTTTCTTATAGAAAATTTGCAAACACTAAACACTATCAAGTGTTATTACTCTCATTTGTTCTCTACTTCTTGAAGAGGATCTTAAGCAACTATTTAATATCAAGTGCAATAATATATATGATTTACAAAGAATTAACTTTCTTTGTCTTAATGGAATATTGTTCCTATATTTTTGTTATGTCGATTTTATGGCATTGCACCCTTCAACAAATTAGTGCACCTCTAGCAAAAATATAGATTTAAGTGCCCTTTAAAGTCCAAGATTAGGCTTGATCTGCTAGTCCATATATATATACACTTCTGAAACCATTAAATTTTTTTTTTTGCATATATATATATATATATAGTTGTTAAGATTTCTTTGATGAATCTTTTTTAATTACAAAAGATTTCCATTAGTGAATTTAATTTGGTTCTGTATTTCATAAGAGATGCAGTATTCTAATTCTCTTTTATGTTTAGATATGCGTCAATATATCACTGAATCTTTCTTTTCCTTAGAAATGAACACAACCATGTGCCATTTTCAATTTTCCACTCTTTTGAAAAAATTGTCCTCCACTTGTCTTTTTTTTTTTTTTTTTTTCTCTTTTCTATTTTCTGAGTAGACCTTCCACTAGTCAAAATGTGGGAATCTTAATTTAGATATGAAAGTATATATCAATTTACTATATATATATAGCATATTCAAGTGCTGTAGGAACTGGAAGTAATACATGAATTAATGGCCTTGCATTTGCAGCTGTTCAAATGCTTGAATTGAGTGAATTAAATATATCAAGAGACTGATCAAAAGGAGCGATATCGGCCTTTTGGAGGAAGAAAAATTAGCAAAAAAAAAGGGAGTATGATTGTATGATTGATACATGAAAAAATAATTGTTTTAGGATTTTAAGTAATTATTGGATGCTCAAACCTTGCAGTATACTATATATTTAAAGAGAATGTACATTCTAGTCTGCTTTGGAATAAGACATTTTAAACTAAGCATTAGTAACAGTTAAAAATTTGATCATAAGAAATAATTAATTATAATAGGTAGCTTAATTGTTGAAATATATTTACAGAACTAGTGGTCTTGTTTTATGAACCTCTTTAATTTGTTATATAAATCTGAGAATGAGAAACTAATTAATGCTTGAACAGTTTGGCAGAAGAACTATATATATATATATATATATATTTTTTTTTGTTACAAGAAGCAACGGACGCATAGTAGTGTTAGTATGAGACAAAATTCAATCTGTAAAATAGCATATTTATTAAGTCATTACATTGTACAAACTGTGGACGATAAAAGGAAAAAGATGGATTAAGTTTTGCATTAGTCACTGAGACCTATATATAATTTTTCCTATAGGATTAATTAATTATGTGTCAGTCTTGAACACACCAAAACATTTTATTTGGAATTCATACTGCATGCTCCTAATAAGCAAAATATGTCATGATTGATCAGCAAATATGCTCAAAACTATCGATATATATATAGTTTTCACCGAAGAAAATGAATAAAAAAATAAATTTCTTAGAAACTTCCGTGCATGAGATCATGCATGTAGGTTACTCAAGGTATATATAAATATATATATGGGTTATTTGATATGTTAATTAATTAAATTCTGGCATTATATATAACTGGTATTTAAGCTTTCTACCAGAACTGTTTTAAGTGGTTGAGAGAAGATATCTGTCAGTTAGCATTAGCTGCATATATGTGATCTTTTTTTTAAACTTGTACACGAAGTGCCAAGCTATATCACAAATGTCATTAAATATTTGCGTTTTAAATGACATTGCTAAGCAAGTTCCACAAACAGATCCAGAAAAACTAAGACGAGATTAAGATATTAACACAACTTTCTATAGTGTGTGGTACGTACGTAGATTAAACCATATATCTATCCTTCACACACTTGGGTGTTGATATTGACAACACTAATTTTTCTATTAACACAACACTTTCAAATATTTTCATTACTTAGACAAATTTACTCTTCATTTATTATTTTATTTTAAAATTAAATCGTTCACTTATATTGATGTCTATCAATATTTCCGGATTTTTTTTTAAATAGAACTCATTAAAAAAAAAAAACTAACCAAAGCAACACCGTTCTCTTGGAAGCTATAAAAATAGCCTCCACCGGTCCACAAGACTGGTGTAGCTTAAGGAGTGGCAGTGACAGTGTCTATTTTTAGGCCATTAATTGAACGAATTCAAGCTACACCAGTCTACAGGACCGGTGGAGACTATTTTTATAGCTTCCAAGCCAACGGTGCTCCTTTGGTTAATTTTTTTAAAATGAATTATATTTAAAAAAATCAATATTTCCTTCTCTGTTTATTTTTCTTTTGTAAAAGTACAAATTGTAGATGCATTATCAAATATATGTAGTGTTATAGCAAAAGTAAAATGATTAACCAATAAATTCATTAGATAAAATATCATATTTTGTATGTGACCTTCTATTTTGTTCTTCTCCACAAAAGCAATTGTCCCAATTCTTCAATCAGCTAATTAAATTATTGAACTTCAATCCCGTCCAAAAAAATAAATTATTTGTTTCTTTCAATTTTATTAAGATGTGTATAGATTTAAAAGTGCATAGCTAGATGAATAATTAAAATAATCTCAAGCAATATAGCTATGTTGTTTCGGATCAAACAAAATACAAGAATAGAACTAGGGTGTTCTTAAGTTTATCAAAAAAAAATTTGTTGAGTTTAACTTCAAAATTTACCAGATTGACTTCAACGACGAATTTAAAGTTCCAAACAGTTATAAATCAATCAACTTCACAAGTGATATATTTAATGTCAAATATTAATTTTTCAGATTAATTTAGTATAAAGTCAAGCGGTAAAAAACATGATTTATGAGTTAATTTAATGTGTTTATTTTTCATTATTTTTTTACCGCTTAACTTTATACTAAATTAATTTAAAATTTTATATATTTAATATGGGAACACATCACTCTGAAGTAAATAATCTTTTACAGTTTGAATTTATCATTTGAAATCAATCTGACAAAATTTTGAGTTAAACTAATACCAAGAGATTCGGTGAAGTTAAGATCACCAGTTCTAATCAAAATACATATACTAAATTATTTATAAAATTTGTTAAAAAAAAAAATAGAAAGAGCAAGATAATAGATTGGTTCATTCTTCTGTCACTCAATACTTGATATTTTAGATTTTTTTTTCCCTCTTTTATAAGTTAACAAAATAAGAAGAGAAGCTTCAATAATTATAGAAATGAATTAAGTAATATATGATCGTAACATATAATTTACAGAAAGAAAAGATATAACAGCTATATATAGTAATAATTATGAAGGGATAAAATTATCTATTCTACACATACTAGAAAATGTTGTGTTGATAAAATAAAAAGTGGTGTTAATATCACTACAGTGACATCATTTACTTATTAATGACAATGACCAATTACATATTGCGTTGGCAGATTATGTTCAATTGTACTATATATATATGGCGTTTAAGAACATGGCAGAGTTTAATTAATTTATTATGCATTAAATGCGGGCACCGACCTAAATTTCAGAGGTAGTGCCGACAATAACCGACAGCTTTTTTTTTTTTTTATTCAAAACCCGTAGGTATTTCATTAATTTAAAGGAAAAAGATCATCAGTCAACATTACATAAGATTACAATTGTAAGAAAAAACCACCTACTAACTACCCTAAGAGAAAAACCTGTTGACAGGAAGAATTGTAAACAAAAAACAGTAAGAAACTAATTAAGCATCATTACTCCTAAAAGAAAAATTAAAGTCTGCTTAAAGCAAATTCTATTCAACAGTAGACTTCATTCCACTTTGATTCCTATTTCCTAGTGTTGGTTGCTGCGCCTGAAGTGATCGCAATTGAGGACCTGTTGTATACTGGTCTTTGGTCTTTTCTCTGACTTGTACCGGTATTGTGCCAGTAAAGGTGATACCGGTGGTACGAGCCCAGTTTCTCTGACTTGGGTCAGTATTGTTCTGCTTACATGCCTTAGTATGACCTTTTTGGATGCCTGCCGGTATAACTGCACAGCCTGTGCAACAGTTTCAGCCGCTCGCCATGATGGAATATCCATTATATTACCCCGAGCAAATTGTGATGTTGATTTCCTTGGTGTTGCGCATACCATAGTGCCTCTACCAATGCCATCGCCTCTGCGTGGAATGCATCTTCGCATCTTCTATGCCCGGTATGCGTAAAGAATATAGATAAGATCTCCATTTTCATCAAAACAAAGAAATGCTGTACCAGTTCTGTTTGTACTGTCCCAAGAGCTGTCAATTAATATTGTTAAGGCTCCCTCAGGTAGTTCAACTAGTTCCTGCCTTCCCTGATCCCTCATCCCAGTTGGTACCATGGCTGACTTACCCATTGCCACTGCTTGTGCTAAGATCCCTTGTGGGGTCATTGTTTTCCCTTTAAAAATCTGTTCATTTCGGGCCTTCCACACACACCAGATCGTATATTGCTGAACAACAATATTTGGTCGGCATCCAAATCCTTTACAATTGTCATGAGGGACATTGTGAAATTCATTGGCAGGTACTGTACCCGTAATGTACGCAAAGGGTGATACAAACCATGTAACCTCTGACAAATTGCAAAAGAAAAGGACATGCATCAAAAATTCATCTTCCTTACCGCACCTTGGGCACACCGGACTGAATGATCGCATCCTCCTATTTAGAGCCTTGGCTGTTGCCAGACCTCCATCCACGGCCCGCCACAGGAATGTTTGGACGCGCGGTATCATGCCCTTCCATGTCCATATCCCCTTCCAGGCCGCTTGCTGGTATTCATCGTATTGTATTACTCTTTGACAATAACCGATAGTTAAAGGACAGATAGTACAGTTGGCTAGGAAAAAATTATAGGACTGTTGTATTCAAAAGTCAAGAGTTTGATTTCCCCGCATAACTTCACAGCTTTTGTGAAGATTTTCAAAAAAAAAAAAGACAATAACCGACAGTTACCCTAAGGGATTGTGTAGTTGTTTCCCTTTTATCAAAGAAGGAATTATGTTTGAAAATCAAAATCTATTTGATGTGCATTAATTATCTTTTCCCCTAATTAAAGTGTATATATAGTTCTCATATATATTTTTTTAAAACGAGTCTTAAGTTCATCAACACTCTTTGTGAACTGAACTTTAAAATTTATTAGATTTACTTCAAATAATGAATCTGAACCGTTGAAACTCGTCTACCTTACAAGTGATGCATCTACATGCAAAAAATTTAAATTTTCGGATTAATTTTGTATAGAGTCAAGTGGCAAAAAAAAAAACGTTCAAAAATGAATGTATTAAAATTAATTATAAACCTTCTAATTTTGACCGCTTGATTTCATGCTAATTAATTCCAAAGTTAAATTTTTTTGCATGTAGATACATCACTCGTAAGGTAGATGGAGTTCAATGATTCAGATTCGTAATTTGAAGTCAATCCGATAGGTTTTATAGTTGAGTTCACAAAAATAATTGGTGAACTTAGGAACACCCTAGTTCTACTCTTAAAAATCTCCATCATACCACTTTTTATTTTTCTAATAAAAAATTCTAAAATTTATACTTCAAAAGAAACTAAATCGTTAGATGTGCTCAACATAAAAATTATCACTTTTCGTATGAATAAGTTGAAAAATTTAGGCCCGGAATTTAGTCACATGGAAGTATTTTTTTTTTTCCAAGCTCTTGATACTGATTAAAACAAAATCAAAATATTATGATTTTTCATGTGTATAGAAAAAAAAATATCAATCATATTTAACTATTTTATTTTGATATTTTAAATTATTACAGTTCTTAAAATAAAGACATAATTAAATCTCTGGTAAATATTTTATCATCATCTCCAGAGTGCTGTTAATTAACCACAGGCTTAGGTACAATATCTGCAAAAAAAACAATAACATATTTTGGGTTCACAATATTTTCAATATCTCAACTTAGCCTGACCACTGTCCACTGGTGTAACTCTTTCTGCTGTTTATCAAATGGGCTCAGAGGGCATGTTCAATTTCATTAAACTAAAAAAGCCCAATATTTTAATCGTCAATTTAAAAGGCCCAAAGTTTCTCTGAGAAACCGTTTTTGAAGTCCTTCCTTCATTGAATTACACACGAAACTATGCTGTCCAGGGCCAGATTCTGCAAAAAAATAATCTACGACCTTAAAAATAAGAATTTCTTAAACAAAAGTTAGATATCAAATAATCTAACTATTTAATATTAAAAAAATATGTTAAAATTTAGAATCGGCGATCTCCAGGTTTGAATTGTTTTTGTCACTAAATAAAAAATTAATTAGTTTTTCATAATTTTTGTCTAAAGATGGTAGGCGGTATGGTTTTGATGCGGGCTCGAGATGGAAGGTATGGTTTTGATGCGGGCTCGAGATGGAAAGAAGAGTGTGTGTAAGGTATTTGGACACTAACCTCTTTGATACCTTGTGTTGTGTGAAATTGAGAACTCTTCTTTAGTCCAGCTTTGAGCCTTTTATAGGTCGGCTCTTACTGTCACTTAGTGTCAACTTGAAAGTCTGATGCTGCGCCTGACAAATCGTATAAAGACGGTTGCAGAAATCACTCCATAAGAGTGATCTCAAATTTGGGCCGAGCCTCCCTGTGTTGGCTCTATCCGGTGTCTTGCCGACGAGGCCTTACCGGGCCGTACGTTATAGCCTTTTTAGGCCCGTTTATCGTTCTTTCGCTATAGAGTCTTGGGAGGCCTTTTTTTTTTGCCGGTCTTTGGTTCAGTTTAGGAGCTAACTTTTTAGGGGAGAGGGGGTGTCTGATGCCCATCGGACTAGAGTATGTTCGATGGATGGTTTCTACCGTCCGATTCACTTCAAAATCTGTGTGCATCACTTTAATATTCATGTTATTTGCTTTAATAGTCGTGTATACATATCTTAAAGTAGTTCGGACGGTAGAAACCATCTATCGAATACTGTTCTGGTTCGATGGTCATCGGACACCCTCTTCTCCCACTTTTTAGGGGCTGTGGTTTATAGTCCTGTCAGTTTTAAAAAAATATAAATTACTTTTAAAAGATGTCTTGCACACGTGTATCTACAAGTTTAGTCAAAAAAAAATTTCTGGTGTCAGTAATTTCTTGATTCCTTTTCTTACCTTTATTTCTTTTCTTTTTTGGATTCAATAGTGGTAATGAACCCTTCTACGTGTCATTAGAGAAGGAAATACGTGACACGCTGTGACGTGACGTGATTAATTATTTTTTTTCACGTGATGTGATCAAAATAACTGTGGATTGTCATGTCACGCGTAGTCACGCCATGACCATAACGTAAATTAGTCACGTCAATTTTTTTTAATATTTTAATTTAAATTGTTGAAAATTTAGAAAAAAATATGAAAAATATGAAAAATATGAAAAAAAAAATATAAAATAAGTAAATAATGTTGAAAAAATTATTTTTTTAGATTAGGCATCTGGTATTATTTTAAAATTCAAATTACAAAAAATTATTATACTAAACTAGAGAAAATACAAATTAGTACTAAATGAGTACCTACACTAAAAGAAAAATCTAAATACTTTATACGTACTAAAAAAGTTGGATAATCTATGTTTCATACCGTGACGTGACGTGACGTGTAATTTTCACTCGAATGCGAGTCACATCACGTAATCGACACATGTGACATGACGTGACGTTCTGTGACATAACTAGTCACGTCGTGACAAATTTCATTATCTACGTATAATATAGTATAACCACTTCAATTTATAATTAATATACACACACACCTGCCTTCCTCGGTAGATAATATTTGGCAAAAACATTTGGCAATATTCAAACAACAAATCAAAATAATATACACACACCTTTAATAGATTTTTTTAAATATAACTGTTTTTAAAAAAATTAATCAAACAAGCACTCTCTGTGTGGAAGTTATGGAAATAGTCTTCACCGATCTACAAAATCAGTGTAGCATAAAACAGCCTTAGTGAAATGGTGGAGCTATCTTTCCACCCGGTCATGCTGATTACACATTTGACCACACAAAAAACCTCTACCGGTTTTGTAGATCGGTGGAGTTTCAAAAAATACTTCAAATTAGATTATCTTCTCTCTACCTACTATTTCCTTCTTTCTTTTGGTCTTTAGTGATTCCAAAACAATGAAATGAGAAGTCAGCACCAGCAGCATTGATTTCGTCCTATTCTTTTATATCAAAGCGAAGAAGGGACCTAAAGCATCTAGTGAGCTCAGATTTGGACTAGAAAATCTAATTTGACCATAAACATTTTCCTAAGCTTCACCGAATTTTAGAAAGCCTAATGATCGGTGGAGGTTTATTTGTGAAATTTTCTGTGGCACCATATTAGCCAGGTGAAAAAGTAGCACTGAATCGGTAGAGTAAGACAGTTTTATGCTACACCGATTCTGTGGATCAGTGGAGTGGAGGCTATTTTCATAACTTACAGAGATAAAGAGTGTTTGTTTGGTTAATTTTTTTAAAAACAGTTCTATTTCAAAAAAAAATCCCTTTAATACGTGTCAATAAGTACATTAATATTTTTTTTTTTCTGATATGGGAGTTGGGGTTGGTCGGAAAGGAACTGGAAACCAAAAGGATAAATCCAAGTCAAGATATAAAAAGCATATTCAAAGTTGAGGTCTGATTTGAGGTCGACACTCAACCAATTTATATTATTATAATTAGCATTATGAAATAAGAGGGAAAATCTTAAAATTAAAATTCTCATAAATCAAACTATTTAGGTGGATATGGTTCTACCAGACTATTTTTGCATCACTTCTTCAATTTCAATTAAATATACGAACCAATATAGTGAAAAAAAAAAACAATGTTGTTTGTATAAAAAATATAATTTCGAAATTTAGATAAAAATCTCATATGGATATTAAGTAGTAAATAATCATCCCCCTATATTTAAAAAAAAATGAGGCTATGATATTATATATGCATAGTGCAGATTGGTTCTAAACAAAGGTTTAAATAGTGTTTATCGCGTCATAGCGAAATGGTTGAAAAAACAGCGCTATACCCAAATAGCGCCGCTATAGCGCGAAATAGTGCGCTATAGCGCCGATAGTATCATAGCTTTTATAGTCCGAAAATGATATAGCGCGCTATTTAAAACCTTAGTTCTAACTTATAAATTAATATTTTTGTCTTCAATCAAATAATTAATCTAAACCATTCCACATAATCTTCATATAAAAATATATTTAAAACTATTTTTTATTTTTTATTTTACTATTTTTTCAGATAGGTAAAACATCACTGCTTTAGAATTGTTTAGAAATTTTAGTTGAAGTGATTTTCTATTAATTTAAAAAATAAGAAAAAAAAATATAATATAAAATTTAATCTACAAGTGCGTTTTTATAGAAGACAACGTTGAATATTCAGATTGAATCCGTTGGTACCGCTTACCAAAAAAAAAAAAAAAAAAATACTATTTTGCAAATTGGGTCTGCTATCTCACAGGAACTATTAAGCCGCCAGAGAAGCTTCATCATTGTCCCTATTTCTAGTCTTCAGTCTTTTTAATTACTCAGCATGAATCAGCATCCAATATTGACAACTCAACAAATCCGCAACTTTTTATAATAAAACTTTTCGAAACATGTGGTTTAGGTTTCCTGTGAAAAGTAGTATGTTGATGGTCATATAACATAGATTTGTCGTATTTTAGGTTTCCTGGTCATATAAATATAATAACTTTAGGTGATACTTGATTGTGGAATAAAGTTATTCTAGATTAAGTTTCTTTTTCCGAAGTAAGACAGATTAAAATAATTATATTTGGTTAGAATTTAGTAAAGTAAGCTAATGAAGAAAGAAATTATAATATGATGTTACAGAATTCACAGATGGAGCTCTAGATGAAGTAACTTATTACGGATTAATTCAAATATTACTATATCTTATTTTTTCAAATTTACTTTTTGTTTAGCTTCTTAAAGATAAAGTAGAGAATTTACTCCACCACTTACTCCACAATCAAATATGATCTTAGTATTTAATATCGTAAGATTTAAATATGTAACTTCTCATAACTTTGTCACTAAAATCAAAGATCGATATCTAGACACTCTTCTAAATATTATATAGCTGGCATGAAGAGTTTTAAATAAATCTCAACATTTTCATTCAGACCGGTGGGCCTCAATTCATATTATTTGATAATTATCCGCTACTGGTTCGTTATATATCAATTTTAATTAAAAATAAAGTACGTGTAAAATAAATACTTAGCGTAACGAGTAAAGATAATTTTAAGTGATTATAAATTCAACATTTTTTATCCAATTCATATCTATTTTTTTTTATGAAAAGAACATGCTTGATTTAAATTATGATAAATAAAAAAAATGTTATAAAAACTCACAAATTGATACTTTATTTTACAAAATCAAAAATATTGTATAATTGTGGAAAAATAAGTGCTGAGTTAATGAGGGATTTCAGTCAATAATTCAGCAAGCATCCTTTTAATTTGATACAAGTAGTAATCAGGGATTTAATAATTAATTCAACAAGCAAGCATCAGAATTTCAACGAACCAAAGCACACATGACTAAATCATCATATCGGAAGTAAACTAATATGATGACAGTTAGGTGACAGGAGATCACTGCTTGGTGTGGTGAGGGTGGATGCACTCTCCGGTCAAGAGTCGGGAGAGGAGTGAGAGCGCGGCTGGTGGAGTTGGCGGAGACTACTTGAGCTGAAAAAGATAAGTTTGATAAATTCTCTTTGTGGACCTGCTTTTTCTTTGACTACACCCCGATTCAGGGGTGATGATTTTTGGCTGCGTAGAGTAAGATGATCACTCTAGTAGCATTTTCCTTCCTTCCGAATAGATTTTGTTAAGCAAGAAATTTTCTGATTTTTCACTCACCCTCCCCTTCGCTCCACTCCATTACCTCTATCTAGAGCACACCCTTGTAATAGAGTTTTTTTTTTTTTCAATTTCTAACTTAACGTGACAGGTTTTTGTGTTTTCATCGTATCTTTATTTTTAAAACGTTAATAACTCAAATTTTTAATTATAAATATTAAAATAAATCTATTAAGTGTGATCTATGTTATATTCTCTATGTATTCATACAAAATTATCACATTTCGGTTTTATTTATATATGAATAAATAAGTTGAAAATCAACGTCTAGAAATTATCCACATTAGTAAATTTCTACAAGATATTGATGATAACCAAACAAAATTAAAATGTCATAATTTTTTACACGTGCATAAATAAAATGATATTGATTATATTCAATAATTTTATTTTTGACATTTATGTTTTAAATTTTGAGTTATTAAAGTTCTTTAAAAATGTAGGCCTGAGGGAGGCACAAAAATAGAGGTATTTGAACTCCCATCTCGTTAAAAAAGTTTTTTTTTAAGTAAATATTTTTTAACTGTCAGATTGACGAAAACAATCATTTCTATTGCCTTCCAAACAAAAAGAAGATAGAGATCCCGATGTGTGGCATAAATAAAATTAAATTAAATTTCAGTCATGTAAGAATTTAGAAATTACTTTTTTGTTATATCACCCGCTAAGTTTTTTTTCTTCAGAAATTTGACAAAAAAACATTAACCAATAAGAATAGTTGATAGGTGTGATAATAACAATGAAAGTGTCAAAATAGTCTCATTACATAATACAAAACTAGGTCATAATTAGACCAATCGTGAAAAAAAGTAAAACATTCATGTTGAAATAACACTGACATTTGTGCATTATTGAATGATCTTCATTGCGTGAAAGCTTAACCGGGCCGACGTTATTTGGGACTCTTATATATTCTTATGAGAGTCGTATACGACTTTTTTACCAATCTAAAATGAAACGATTCTTTGCAACAAAGTCCATGTATGGATAGGAAATTCATTCCTCGTCAAATATTCTTTTCTAATCCGTCTAAAAAACGATATTCGTTTTGCAATGTCAAAGTATGCATGCTTTCATGTCATTGTAAATGCACCATAATACTAGACCGAATATTATTATTCATTTTTCAAGCATCTAGAACTATAGTGGAAAAAATGGCACGGCGGAATCGGCTCTGTCACAGAATGGTACGGTTGCGACACAGAACGGCACGGTATGTGTCACTGTTCCGTGTCGTGACTCGCGTGTCAAATTTGACACGGCACGTCACGCTAAAGATCCGGTCACGACATGGCACGCAGTCACACGAGTCATTGAAATTAGGACCGTTAAGTCTTGATAAAATGGTGAATCTTGAATAAACTAACTTAAATTATGAAAAAATAGTTAAATGTGAGAAACGTGACCAGTTACGTTTGGACACGGCACGCGAATAATCACAGTGTGACTCACGTGCCGTGACCACCCCTCAACATTTTAATCACGGCAGGACACGTGTGACTATTCACTTTATCACGGCATGGAACGGCATAAGACCAAAATTACGGCGTATTAATCACGTCACATCACGTCACGACACGTTTTTTCCACTCTATCCAGAACTACCAAAATTCCATAGATACTCGGCGCTAACACGTTAAAAATTAATACTATCACATTGTTGCCAAAATTAAAACAACACATCCATAATTCTATTCTACTATTTATTAAATTTCCATAAGCAAAAAAATATATATATATTGGGCAAAGGATATTTTTCTCAGCTATATACAATCGCCAAAAACTCATTTTGGAATTAGTATTTCAAATTATGAATTCCAAACATCAATTTTTTCATGGGTATTATATTCTTTATAAGCAATATATCAACGAAGAATTTTACAAATTATTAATTCTGTGTGGAAAAATTAAGTTCAAGAGTTTATGAAATGATTGATTCATTATTATGGTGATTTATTATTTAGATCAGCTCATCTCTTGATTTTGTATAAAACGAACTACAAGAATTATTAAATTTTTGCGTGGATACATATATATCACTAGCTTGTGAAGAATAATAACATCAATAGTTTGATTATTATATAAATTTAAAACTAAATATTAATATAAAACAAGAGGATGGCTCAAATGCTCTATTGCTTCATGCTCCAATCGTATTCCAACAATTTTATCTTCAATTTTAAAGTCCAAACAAAAAGATCTGAACCGTTAAACATGATATTCATGTTAAAATATGCTTATAAATCAAATTTTATATTTATTGATTTTTTTTACTAATTTTTAAGATAAATACAAAATCACTGTTTTCAAAAAATTGTGGACCATCTAAAAACAAAATCACTGTTTTTCAAGAAATTGTGGAACATCTAAAATCAAGCTAACTCTCGGTATTTCTAAAATGTTCGGATCCCCTAATGTAACTCAATTTTTGTGTTTTGGATCGAGACCATCCAATTGGAATCTGATGTTCCATCTCATAATGTGTGCTCCATCTCGAATCGGACAGTCCCGATTTAAAACCTAAAAATTAAGTTACATTATTAGATCTCGATTCGTTTGATTGTCCGTTGCCGTGAGATTAAATAACGGTTGGTTGAATGTGTGGTCTTAATTTCTAGCAGCTTGATTTTCAAACGTAAAATGATGACTAATATATTCCCTCCAATCAAATTCGTTTAAATGTAACAAATTGAACGGAACCTTCTATTATAAGAATTGACACATTATAAAAAAAAAACAAATCCTTAAAATGCCAAAATAATGTCGATACATCAATACACTCTGTACCACTCTGTATTGGATAAAGGCAAAAATTAAAAAATATATATATAAAAAAGCAAAAAAGAACTTTTGAGACAGTGTTAATCGAATGTATCTCAAAGTCTTAATCATGACCCTTTTTTATTTGATAGTCACTTTTCTTCTGTCAAAGCAGCATCAGATTCTTCATACTTGATATAATTTAAGGGGTGTTCGCATCAAATCCTTTTCACAAATAAAAAAGGAAGATAAGTTTCCTTAACATACACGGCATGATTGATACTACGGCGGTCACAGTTATTGTAAATGATTCAATTAATTAGTCCTTGGCAAGTTGCAATCATATATTGTGATGTATGAACAGAACTAAAAGAATATTGAACAAAGATCAAGTATCATATCTAGGGGTGCAAACAGATCGAATATCCGATATCCATAAATATATATATATATATATATATATATATATATATATATATATATATATATATATATATATATATATATATATATATATATATATATATATATATATATATATTTAATAATATATATTAAACTATATGGTATATATTCACTATTTAGATACATATGATTAAAATTTAAAACTATATCCGTATTTGTATTCGCACAGACATTTGAATATTGGATATCCGTATCAAATTTTTGGATACGAATCCGGATACGGTCGGATATTATCCGATCCGTTTGCACCCCTAAGATTCATATCAAATATGAATATCAATTTTATATAGAGTAAAATTAGAATGTTCCAAAGTTTATAATTTTTTTTTTGAAAAGCTTAATTTGAAAAATTAATTATCAAATTGATTTTAAAATAAATTTTTTAACCGTTGATTAGATGTATGAGCGGAGCTAGAATACCAAAGCCTCGCTCGCTCAACTATGAGAATCATAATGAAACAAAATTTATATTTTATGGGCGTTAAAGGTAACTGTTTTTTTTACAAAATTATATATGCACTGAAAAATACTATACATATTTAATTAAATAAATGGGAGATAATTGATCGTCATTTATTTTTCCTTGATTTGCCCTTGGTTGGATATATGTAAGTATTGAATTTTGCTTTTACCAGTACCTACATCACATATATTATGTTATTTTATTAAATACTTTATGTATGTAGAAATGATGCAAGGAATGCATTTTTAAGAGAAGGAAAAAAATATATAATGCAATAAATGAATAAAGAGTTTAGCTAGTATGACATCGGTGTCATATGACACCAACTTCAAAATTAATTGGATAAACTTCAAACGACTCATTCAAACCGTTCAAACCGATTTACTTTATGAGTGAGACGTTTATATGTAATTTTTTAAAATTTTCGAATTATTTTAGTATCAAATCAAGCGGTAAAAAATGTTGAAAAATGAATGCATTAAAATTAAGTTAAAAACTCACACATTTGACCACTTGACTTAATGATAAATAAATTCAAAAAATTATAAAAATTGTATGTAAATACACAACTAATGCAGTAGATTGGTATGAACGGTTTAGATTCACAGTTTGAAGTTGATTTAATAGGTTTTCAACGTTGAATTCAAATGATTGAGGTTGAACATTGAATTTAATCTGATGCCCATTTTTTTGCTTCATCAAATAAAAAAAAAATGAAAGAAATCATCAATTATTGGTACAATTACTGACCAAGTTTGCAGAAAATCCGGACTTGAGAAAAAAACCTCCACTGGATAAAGTGAAAATTCCATCTGGGTTCAAACATAACAGGGCGGCTCTACTAAACGCGTTTTTATCCTTTTAATGTGAAAATCTCCCCTCCATTTTCTTCTAGCACTGGATGCTTCTTTAATCACATAAACCGCCTTCATGTAACTTTAGACTGGACAGCATATTCCCCGTTCCAGTTCTATAAATTCCTATGCTTTGGTCTATCTGTATTCTGTACTTTCTCTAATCTCTATCACTACACTTCTGTTGAGCTCAAAGGATTTTTGTTAAAGACAACCTCCAGTAATTTCTAGAGAGATGGAGAACCCCTCCTCAGCAAACAAGAACATGCCTCCTCCAGGTTTCTATCTTCTTCTTTTTTCTTTTTTTCTTTTGCTTATATTATGGGATTTAATTTGGGAACACTATGGTACCAAATCTTTGTTTTGTTGTTTTAGATTTTAATTGTGATTTTTTTTTTTGGTGATTAAAGGGTACCCGACCAGTCAGACGATGCAACCGGGACCGGGAGCCAAGCTGGTGCGCCCCCAGACGCAAGCAAGAGGAGAGAAAGGATTCATTGAAGGATGGTAATTTTCTTTCATATCCTCAAAATTTAAAATAAACAAACAAAATATCATAAACTATAGGGGACTTGTGTAAAATAGCTGAGGTACAGTGAGAAGATAAGATCTTTGAGACTTGCTTACAACAGGGGGAATTTTGTTTGAATTATAATATCATAAACTCAACCACCTATGAAAATAAGAAAGCAATCTCTAGGAAAAGAAAACTATTGAAAAAAATCAGAGACACTTGATCCTATTGTTGCTGATACCAAACTTATATGACATGTATGAAATAAGATACCAATAAAATATCTTCTCAACCACCCCCCCTCTCCCTATTTTTCCCAAAATACTTAAGTTGTTCCTGTGTTATTTACCAGTATGCTGATTGTGTTATTTATTCAATAATTTGTAGCCTTGCTGCACTGTGCTGCTGCTGGATCTGTGAGACTTGCTGCATTTGAGGCAAGAAGCTCGATAACTTCCAATTAGCATCTATTATCTTCAATTTTTGTTTTTGTTTTTTTTGGGTAATTACAGTGTCATCCTATTATTTTAAATTAAATATTCAGTTCACAACATAAAGCTTAGTATTTTGAGTTGTGAACTGAGTTACTGTGAAATAAATTAGTTGATGTATGCAAATTACATGTGTGTGTTTACTTTGTTGGGTTTTATGAGAAACACTTGATTTGCTGTAATGTATAGTGTTGATTGACTACTTTCTTTATATAAAATCTACTTTTGCTGTGGCAACAATGCTTTTGAGTAGTCATTTAAGTTTCCTGAGTGCCAGAACTGATTCTAATCTGATCCCTTTTTTGTGCTCAATCAGTCTGAACCTAAGTAATTTGCATATATGATATTCAGCTAATTTGATTTAAAGCACTAGGAAAACTGATGTAAAATAGGTTGATCTTGTCAGAAAAAAATATTTCCTTATTTCTGCTGTCCTGCAGCTATCGAATTGATGGTACTGTCGTGTTCGATTCCCTTTGGCTTTTGCACTTGGTTCTCAATATACTTCAAGAATCTGTCACTATCTGCGAGATAATAGTGTCTTTTGTTGTCGGTATTGTCGCGGACCATCGGTAATAATGAATCAGTGATATTCTTGAGAATAACAATTTATGTCAGTTTACCCTTAGCAATAGTCACTTTTTACTCTTGCGGATGGTGCTCATGCACATATTGTGGCGGAACACAAGCCAAGTCAAAGGTGGCTAAGCCACCCTCTAAGAATTGAAAATTTCACTTTTGTCCTTTAATTTTTTTAATATTTACAAAAAATATTACAGTTAGCCCTCCTTCTAAAATGAAATTACATCTATTCATCTAGACTCACATATCTCAGTTTTTTAGTTCCGCCTCTATGCACATGCAAATCTATCGAACTTCTCAGTTGAACCAGTTGTGGGTTCATCCCTTTTATGGCCTTACGGGTTGATCCCGGGTTTCCAAATTGTCTCTCCCAAAGAGCGGGAAATAAAATTTCAAATAGTTAACTAACTCTTCGCGCCTTTATATTACTTGCACAGTTACACCTTATCACATCATTCAAACATTTTTCTGAGAACAACAACAAAAAGATATCAGTGAATATACTGTATTTGTCGATGATCGTGATGCCTTTCATCAAAGTTGTATTTTTCATCAGAGGTGTATATGACCGTTATACCCCCTTTCAAACAGGAAAAATGAATTTTTGCATAAGTTGAGGAAGTGAAGCCCGACCAATTCATGAATTAGTGCTATGAATATATATTTGAGGAATGGTACTGGGGTTATACAGCTTGAAAATAAGATACCATTCCATTCTTCTATGTTGGGGTTATACGGACCAGTATCCTCTGCGAAGCTTTTACCTGCGGAGCTGATCAGACGGCCTAGATTTACTCTCCGCCGGTGAGTGCTCGGGATGATGGAGGGGCAGTATTAATTTTTCTTTGAGATACGTGCCAAAATCTTATTTGGTCCGTCCGATCAAAACGAACGAACCGGATTATAAGCACCGCAGGAACTCCGCAGGTTCCGCTAAGGATACCATTTCGGGGTTATACAGCTGCCAAAATTTATGTTACATGTTATATTTCTTTGTGCTTGAGTTTAATTATTAAACTTTACCTCATTCTCATGCAAGCTTGGTTGAGGAACTTACATTAACCTACTTACACATGAACTTAAATTAGAATTTCTTATGATAATCAGTATCACATTAAGAATTTAAATTATAATATTGATTTTTTTTTGAAGGTTCTACTATTGATTTTCTTACTGCAGTTTCTCATGAAAATCAGTCTCATTTTCATAAAAATATCGGTAATATTTTATAAATGACCAAGATGCCCTTCCAAACTAAATTAGATGTTACAGGAAATACAAATATACACATTTTCTATAGCTTAAGCCTACTGGCTACTGCATCCTTTTTCGTGGTACAAAAAAGAAAGAGTAAGGCTTGGGTGCTATGGATAACATAAGGTCATCCGTGTTACGGCCTCAAAAACTTATCGTATAAACTTCAAACTTCGATTTAAGTAGTTCAATAAATTGGTTATGTAATGAACTCGTAGAATACCAATTTTTACTATTTTTGAGATTTTTTTACTACTTTTTTATGATTTATGAAATATTGCAAAAAATAGTCTAAAATATTGGCAATTTTTTTTTATTTTTAAGTCATTCTTTATCATCTTTCATAAATCATAAAAAATAGTAAAAAAATGTCAAAAATAATAAAAATTGGTATCCTACAAGTTAATTATATAACTAATTTATTGATCTACTTAAATTGAAGTTTGAAGTTTATACGATAGGTTTTTGAGGCCGTAGCACGAATCCATTACACCCAAGCCTTATTATGTCAAAATTCATACTTGATTTAGCCCAATCTTACCTCCTCTTTCTATTTTAGATATCTAAAGGTACATAAGTTTTTTTTTCTCCAGAAATTAAAGGCCTTGTCATACTGTCATATACTCATCTAAGCCTGTTTTTAGTTAAATGTACTGTTCATTACTAGGCCCATTATGTGTCTGTTAAATCCCAAAGTACCCGCCTATTATTTAAAGACCAATACACCCCTAATTTTTAAAGACCAATTCAACGAGAAAAATAATTACGGGTTTGAAATCAAGAAAAAAAAAATTCAACGAGAAAAATAATTACGGGTTTGAAATCAAGAAAAAAAAAATTCAACGAGAATTTTTTTTTTCATTTATTACCAGACAAAAAACCCGCGTTGGGTCTCTTTCAGTTTCCCTCTCTCCTTATAGTGTAAATCCTCCGTGGATTAATATAACGTTACATATTATATGCCGAGTCCTTCGTCGTTCATTTTGTCTCTGTACTCAACTACCACACAAATCGACACCTAATATCCACCACATGGAATCATAAAACCTCACTTCCTTTCTCTCTCGCTCAGCCGGTCATTTCACTCCAGGTAGACTTGACTCGGTCTATCTATCCACGCCTTTCTTTTTCCCTCTCCTCTCCTCCTCCAATCCCCTTCTCCCCTCAATTCGTCTCTACCTCTTTCAAGCTACTATATTACCATACGATGCTCTCACTCCCTTTCCTCCCCATGTCTCCTCTCGCTACACACCCTCAAAATGCACCCCAAAGCCTCTCTCACTCCAGTCCGCTCTCTCCCCACCCACTTGGCAGATCTCTCCGCTTTGATCAACAGCACCATTTTACTCCCCACGACACCGCCGCTCCTCGTATCTCTCCTTGAACAGCTCAATCCTGTCGTCGACTCGTTGTACCAGACCCGGTTCTCTGACTATGGCGCTGTCGTCTCCACGCTCAAGTTGCTCGAGGAAGAGCTCATTCATGCCAATTCCCTGGTCCGCGCTCCTGGTGGTCCCCACACTGGGTTGCTTCAATTGTCGGTGCGAGAAATAGGTCACCGTCTCGGGCTGGTGCTTGATGCCTGGGTCGATGTGCCAGTTGAGGTTAAGGAAGGGGTCGAGATGCTGAAAGATGAGATGGAGGGGGTGAGATTTGAAAGTAACGCGAAGAAGAATGCGGAGGTTGTCGCTGATGTGGAGGATTTGGTGGTACGAATCAAAACTGGGGATGAAGAAGTGGTTGGGAATGCAGGGGTGGAAATAGGGCGTTTGATTGAGGAGGGTGTGTTAGTGCCCGAAGAGTGTGCCGGGTTGATTTCAGCATTGTTTGGTCGGATTTGTTTGGTTAAGAGTGATTGTAGGGTCAAGATTTTGTCTGTGCTGAGACGGCTTGCCGGTTATAGTAACGATAATAAGGTAGGATGAGATAGTTGTTTTCTTTTACAATTAAATAAGGAAACATAAAAATATAGTAATATAAATGATTATACATGAAACCAATAGACAGTTAGACATGTAATACAGACTAAGGAAGCACATACAACATGTAGTATATTATACAAAACAGCATCATGACACGGAGGCCAAAGAGAAACAAGCATATTTGGCTGTTACCAGTGACCAAAACCTCATTGATACTTTACCGGTACCAGACCCCAATTTTTTTTTATACATGTAACATTAATATTGGACTTTATGTAGGAGAAAATCTCAAGCTTGAAGTCTCTTTCTTGCATCGTGCGGAGCTTATCAAGGGATAAAGAGGAGAGGAGAGAAGCAGTAGGCTTACTTGTTGATATCTCCGATTTGCCAATAGTTCGGCAAAGGATTGGCAGAATTACAGGATGCATTGTCATGCTAGTCGCGTTGCAAAATGGAGATGATTCAATAGCTAAAAATGATGCGGAAAAGCTCCTTGGCCTTTTGTCGTATAGTACCCAGAATGTGCTTCTCATGGCCGAGGCTGGGTACTTTCTTCCAATGGTTCACCTTCTGTATGAAGGTACTTGCAATTTTACTGTTGTTGAGTTTTTATCTTAAATGTTATCTTGATGAAATGTGCAAAAATATAGCATCCTTTTTTTTTAACAGAGCCAATTTCCACTTGTTGTGAAATACACTCAAAATTTTTTAAGTTAATTGTAGATACTTGTTAGAGTTGCCCATTTTGGGAGCCGAATCAGATTTTTGAAATTTACGTGGAATTTGCTGAATAAAAGAAAGTTTATGTGTATGTAAAAATAGTTGAGTGCTAATATTAAGGTTCGAAATTGTCCCATGTACCTAGTTCATGGACTGAAAACAAACATTGGATCTGCTTGAGTTTGTTCTTGTGCAACATGACCTTTATAAATAATGGATTCTTATTGTTAATAAGGGCTTATTTGCCAATATTTACCGAATATGAATAGAACTAGGTGTTCTTAAGTTCACCAAGTCTCTTTGTGAATTCGACTCTAAAACCTATCGGATTGGTTTCAAATGACGAATCCAAACCATTGAAACCCTTCTACCTTACGTGTGATACATCTACATTTGAAAATTTTAAATTTTGGAATTAAATTTGTATAGAGTAAAGTGGTCAAAAAGGTTAAAAAAAAATGAATGTATTAAAATTAATTTCTATACCTTCTAATTTTGACCGCTTGACTTTAAGCTAAATTAATTCAAAATTTTCGCATGTAGACGTATCACTCATAAGGTATATGAGTTTCAACAGATCAGATTCGTCATTTGAAGTCAATATGATAAGTATTAGAGTTGAGTTCACAAAGGAGCTTGGTGAACTTAAGATCATCCTAGTTCTACTCACCAAATATATCTTTACTGGAACACCAATCTTGGGTTTGGTGTTGCATGTACATCATATCTCAAATCGTGTCAGCTATTAGTTGCAAAACATGAGAAAACTTTCTGGTATTTGAAAGTATAATCAAGTATAACAATATATGATCCTATTCACAAAATCTCAGAAGAATATTTTGAAGCGCCTCATAAGGTGAAGGTAGCTAGTAGTAAAGATAAATTCAAGACACTTGATTAGTCTGTGTTCATTTCAATATGTGATCCTTTTCTCTCAATATATTTTGGTTGATGAGTTTGTGTTTATTTGGCTCTTACTCAGGTTCTGACATGAACAAAATTCTTATGGCATCAGCTATTTCAAAGATGCTTCTAACAGAGCAAAGTAAAACCATCCTTGGCGAACTAGGTTCGATAGATCCCTTGGTCAAAATCTTCACGGGTGGGAATCTGGAGGCCAAATCATCTGCATTAGGAGCAATTCAGAACCTCTCCAGTTCTCCCAAGAACATCAAACTGCTACTAGATTCTGAAATTATAACCCCCCTATTCCAACTCTTATTCTCTGTAACTTCGGTTTTAATGACACTACGCGAGCCAGCCTCTTCTCTTCTGGCCACATTGGCTAAATCTGAGGGTATACTTCTTCACAAATCGGTCCCGCTAAAGATACTCTCTCTTCTTAACCTATCAAGTGCATCAACAAAGTTAAATCTTTTGAATGCTCTAACTAGGATAACTAGCCACCAAAATTCCAAAAGGGCTAGGACTAAGTTAAGGGAAAATGGGGCTAGACACCTACTCATACCATTTCTGACAAGTCAAAACAAGGAAATCAGGGTTGCGGCATTGAATCTGTTGTTTAATCTGTCAAAAGATTGTACAGAAGAATTAAATGAACCATTTTTAGGAGAGACCCATATTGATATATTGGTAAAAGTTGTTACTTTGCAGTTGGCCTCCGACAGTGAAAAAACAGCAGCAATTGGTATACTTGGCAACCTTCCAGTAAATGATGAGAATTTAACTGAGATTTTGATGAAAGCCAACTTGGTACCTGTCCTTGTCTACTTACTAGGCATAAGAATCTCAAACAAACTTTTAGTGGAGAGAATTGCTGGTTTACTTATCCGGTTCACTATCCCTTCAAATAAAAAGGTGCAAAATGCAGCAGTGGCAAATGGTGTAATTTCTTCTCTAGTAAAAATTCTCTCTGAAGGTTCAATTGTGGCCAAGGCTAAAGCTGCCTTTTCTCTGTCTCAGCTTTCACAGAACACACCAGCCTTAAGCAAAACCAAATCTTCTAGAAGTTTTCACTTGTATCCTTCGTCAGAGACTCGTTGCGAGGTTCATGGTGGTTACTGCACAGTAAAAAGCACGTTTTGTCTGGTAAAAGCTGGTGCAGTATCTCCTCTAGTGAAGATACTAGAAGGAAATGAGCGCGAGGCAGATGAGAATGTTCTAGAAGCTTTCGCTACTCTAATGCAGGATGAGATATGGGAGAGGGGTGTCATGGCTATAGAAAAATCGTCGGGAATTGAGGCGATTACTAGAATTGTTGAAGTGGGGACTTTGAAGGCACAAGAGAAGGCGATTTGGATTCTTGAAAGGGCTTTTAGGATTGAGAGATACAGAGAAAAGTATGGCAAGTTGGTGCAAGTACTCCTTATTGATCTAGCGCAAAAAGGAGATCAAATTTTGAGGCCGATGATTGGGAAAATATTTTCTCACTTGCAACTTTTGCAATTGCAATCGAGCTATTTTGGAGATGCATCATGAATATCAGGAAAAGAAGATTTACTTGTAAGTTTTCCGTTGAAGAAGGGTTTTTGTAATTTAATTTTGCCATTTGTGAAATTCAATAACCAGAGTATAGTGTTAATTAAATTGAATAGGGTTAGGTCATTCTGTACTTGTGTTCTTAGCTAGGAAATTTGGTTAGTCAATTAGAATTAGGTAAAACTAGTAAATAAAATTCTATTATTCTTTGTAAAGTCGTTCAAAATAATTAATGTTATTTACACGTTTTGCAGAAAGAAAATTATCCTTTTCCACATTAACTTTCCAATATGTTAAATAATAACCTTTGCCATCTATGATCAAGACCTAACTACTCTGGTAATTTGCTGGTACAAAATCTGTCTTTACATTTACTTCTACTGGGTTCCCGAATCAGAAGATCTTCAACAATTTTACCTCCATCTCGAGCACAAAAATGGAAAATACCAGTAGTAAATAACGGAAGATATTCTATGTTTTTTTCTCCCAGGAAAAGGAAAATTTGTCAGTTTAAATCTTATTGCCCCTGACGAAGTACTCCACCAATATGGTTGGAAACAATTGAGAAAGCGGTTCACTATCTTATTGCCCAATCCAAAGTTCCAATATGTGCATTAAAATTTTAGAAAGTTAAATACGATCGATTTTGGAACTTTTTTCATTTGAGGAATCATTGACTAATTTTAGAAGTTAACTAAACGTTTGTTATTTTTCTAATTATTTTATTTCAGAATTATAATAGATACTTCCATTTATTGAGATTTATTTTTTATGCTAATATATTATTTTTAGTAGCTAAAGTAACTTGTTTTTTATATTGTAATCATAATTATCCGTGTAAAAGCCAAAAAGATTGCATTCCTTGTTTATAACTTCCATGATTACACAAGATCAGTCATGTGCATTGCTAATATGTAAAATATTTCCTTTATTACTAGTGCTACTTGATAAATATATTATATTATAAAAAAATTAACTACATTTTAGTGGGTTCAGATTTGTAAAATAGTGAATATGAAACATCTACCGTTAAGTTCACACGGTAACTTACAGAATCTTCATATTTGTTATGAGTTTTTAATCAATTCCTCGCTCCAAATGGAGATTCTAACATGATCATTTGTTACTTAGCATTCATAAGCTGCCAACACAGGTGTAGTGTTTATTTTCCATTGTATTCAGGAGCTGAAGAAATGTAACCAAAGAAGAAGCAAAGCATGAACTTCAGAGAACACTGTTTATTTTACATTTGTTTTTCATTTAAGGCTATCTGGTCAACTATTGAAAAATAAAAACAAAAAATATATTTGTTTTTTTAATTTGGAGCTGAATTATTGATATAACGATTGACAACATGTCATTGTAGAACGCAGTCAGACATGATGAACTTTTTTCTCAACAACAGTTATGATGTGCTAACTGAATAAGCTCCTCCTAACTGAATGCTATGATGTGCTGAAGTGCATAATAATAAATAGTGTACTTCTATAACAATTGTTAGAACAATTGACTGATGCCAAGTAGCACATGAAAGAAGTTTGAATAAGATAAAGGATGCTTATCTCAATGGATCCCAAATGCTGCAAATTTAGGTCAAATTTGAGGCTTGTTGACACATATCACTTGACAATCAGACCCTTGAAATTTCCAAACTGATATACCAAAATCAATTTTTTGCACTGGTACCAGTTAGTACCAGTATCAGTATAGCACCCACAATTTAAACAAACAGTAAATCGGGTTAAGAGGTAAAAGAGCACTGGTATGGTGCTTTTTAGTTGGTACCAGTGACAAAGAGGAGTGATGTGGGTGAAAACAGTAAATCGGGTTTAAACCCGATAAACAAACAAAAGGGATTGTCCAGAAATTATTAATTTCAGCCCTGGTACAAATATGTATCAACTATAGGTTAAGGAATAAGGCACGACAACAATTCAGAAATCATCAAATGCATCTCACCAGTCCCAACATTGGTAAAAACATGTATACACACTAACTCTCAAACAAGGAATAAATAAGACATAAGATTGCTAATCAGGAGTAAGGCCAGCACAACCAAATTAAACAAGCCAAGTAATTATGAGTTGGCTGCCAATTATAATCTAGTTCAAACCTGATACGCCCCGTCCGGGGGGAACGGGCCGTACTGCTAGACGTCTTCACTTCTGGGCTCGTCCTGCTTTGAGACAGCAGACCGAGGTTGAGAGGTGGAGTGCTGTGCTAAAAATGATGGTGTGTTGTGCGAGGTAATTAACTCTAGCCTATCATACCTCACCTCAGTAAGTGTGTAAGAATCCAACCCGTAATAAATGAAGCTCAGCGCCTTAAATAGGCTCAGCTATCCGTACAGATGGTGATGACAACGCATTTACTATCGGCAGAGACAATTGCGGTGACTGTAAGTTGAGGCTGAACTGGGCCTTTCAGGGCTGATGCCAGAATAGGCCCTGTTTGAGCGTATCTACTTCCAAGCCTTGTCAGGCCAGTTTGGGCCTAATTCCTGCTCATCTCGTCCGATCACGGGACATGTTCAAGGTGTTTTAGGGGTCAACTTTGGCCCGGACTTTCTTCATGTCTTCGGCTTGGCCCCAGTTAGAGATTTGAGGCCAAGCTTATTTATAGTCCGAGGCCTATCTTCATTATGAGCCTTTGGTACATAGCCCTATCAAAACCCAATTTAACAAGAAGAGGACTATCAATGATTTATGTAATATTATTCCTTATCAAACTTGTTTTTCCTGTTCAATCCAATAACGTAGGTATAAATTCCAGTTCTATTATGGTGTCCCATTGAAGAAAGAAATAAATTTCAAAAGCCTTACTTTAAACAGAAATAACGTTCCTTAAATGACATATTAAATGAAATTTTTTTATCATCTTTTGCAATAAAAAAAGATAACACAATTTGCAAATAGAGAGTATGTGTTTAAATAAATTTAAACTTTGTATGTTAAAAGACAAAAAAACAAGATATATAGAATCATAATATTTTATGCTCATACTCAATCCAAAATTTCATCTTTTAATTAAAGTCGTTAGTAGATTAGAACGTCTACATAATATAAGAATGAAGATTATAGTATTGGAGCATATACAAAAAATAGTGGATGAACAACATCAGAATAAAGATTAGCAATTTAACTTCATACAACATACATACTATATAATAACAATATCATTACATGTATATAACTCATACGCTGCATGAAACCAAAACTACTCAGTCAAAATCTTTATCACTGGCAATCTGGGATTCACATCTGCTGCGATTCAAAACTGAAGAATAGTGTTCCTAAAATCTCTGCTTTTCCAAATCCAGCCTTCCATTGTTTTCTGTGCACGTATCTTGAAACAACTATTTTTTCTGTGCACGAATCTCAAAATAATTCAACAGTTAGATTTGAAAAAACAGAAATTTTAAAAACACTGCTCACAGTGAAGAATCGCAACAGATTCGGATCTGGCAATCTGACATTAGACTTCATCTCTGCCTCCTCGGTGAATCATCATCTGAGTATCTCTGGGTCCTACACCCTCAGGGGTATCAAATTACCATTGTTAAAATAAAGTAAATAGATTATTTTTGTAGAAATTTGGTACAGCATTTTATTTATAAAATTATAACTTTTTTATACTTTTATTACCTTGAACGTAATTATTAACGTAATTATTACGAGATAGGAGTAGGTTTGATGGCCATCGGCCTACTTTTAGGTTCAATTAGCTCTAACACCATACTATTAGCATTATGATTTGTGCGCACGGAAATTGGAACAAATCTGCACACACGAATTTTAATGTAGTTTGCACGAATCTTGATGCAATCGAATGGTCATTACGCCCATCGGACCTACTCTGAATTCAATTATTACGAAAAGAACGTCCATTTCATTTATTTATAAAATTATTTTGGTTCCTTTGACTCAATCTGTTCAGCACTCGTTGCCAGGAACGAGTCAAAAAGGTCTTCTCACCGAACTTGCCTAACAGATAGAGACTTTTTACAATTCAATTCAACCCATTACCATTTATCAGAGTTGTTCTCCTATCTATTTATGCCGCCTCAAAAAATTATGATCCGTATAATTTCGATCGTACGGTTGGGATTAACCTCAATTATACATATGTTCTTTTATATTTTTTCTCTCTTCATGACGCGTCTGATTAATCCAAATCGTACGATCTTAGATTAACGGTGCAGGTACGACATCCAAACTACTGGAGAGTAGGCCAACCCCATTATATCTTTCTTTTAAATCCAGTGGGCTAACGGGGCCCACTAAAATTCTCAACCGCGTCAGATACATTTAAAAAGAAAAAGTAACCCAAAATTTGGATTTTTATCTAGACCGTCTGATCAGAATCCGCACGAATATTAAAGAATCCCGTGAAATCCAACTTGGACAGGGACACGGTTGGTCGTGATTCTGATCCAAAATCAAATTTAGAGTTACTATAGGGGATCCTGTCATCCGGACGCCATAAATGATGTGTTCATAGAATTCGCATCCTCTGAGAAATCTCAAACTTTGCGTGACTTTTTGGAATATCTCAATCGTTCAAATACGTTCTACACAAATCTCAAAGAAAAAATTAAAACTGGCCCCCTACGCAGCCCCGAATAGGCACCGGACACGTCGGTCACGCAAAAATTGAGATATCTCAGAGGATATGGACTCGTGTTCATCCGCGTCGGATAAAGGACAGCAATTTGGGTCCGATGCCCATCGGACTCAAACTGAGTTCGATGGGATCCATAACCGTCTGATTTGATTTAAGATTCGTGCAAGTTGCTTTAATATTCGTGTACGTTTGCTTTAATATCCGTAGGCGCGGATCCTATAACAGATTGGACGGTCTTGAATCCCATCGGACCCAAATTTGAGTCGGATGGGCACATTAGTACATAACACAAGAAGCTTTTTTTCTTTTGCCAAATAAATATTCACTCCAGCTCTCTCTCGCTTCTTTCTTACCTCCTAAAACTCCTCTCCTCTTCGAATATCTCTCTGTAGATTATTTTTCCATGGCGGCTCCTGCGAATGATGTGTTCAAACTGGGTTTCGTCGGCGCAGGGAACCTGGCGGAGAGCATCACACGTGGCGTCATCAAATCGCTCGTTCTACCGGCGACCAGCATCAGGACCACTCACCGCCGGGCCGAGCGCCGCTCCCTCTTCGCCTCATTCGGCTGCCGCATCCTCGAAACCAACGCTCAGGTTTTATTCTAGTATATTGGTGATAGTTTCAATTTTCTTTTAATAGTTTGTTTGAGGTCGTTGGATCATTGAAGCGTCTTTTTTTATTTTTCCAATTTTGTCGATAGGCTTCGTAGTGCTAATTTATTACCCGAAAATTGACAGATCGACTAATGATTATTTAGAATCGTACTGCATGGGAACAAATCTAGACTTAATTTGCAGTTCACATATATTGGTTTAAACTTTGTGTAATTCTCATTCTTAATTAATTAATTTGTTTACATTTGAGCTTAATTTCATTTTTTTTCGATTATTTTACTTCCTGCCAAATGTTACAAATTTACAATGTTGATTTTATTTCTCAAAATTGTCACTTGACAGGTGGTTGAGGACAGTGATGTAGTTATCATTTCAGTGAAACCTCAAATAGGTATGATTTATATCGTGCCATTAATTATGCAAGAATGTCCTTAGAGAAATTTGTTTTTTATTTAGAAAATTAGTTCCATTAAAGAAAAAGAGAGGCCTGACTCCAAAATCTTGCTTTATGTGGACTACTTTTAGAATGCTTTATTTTGCTAATTTCTATGTTAACACATTGCTATAAACTACTGCAGTTAAGCAAGTTTTAACAGAGCTTAAACCTTTCTTTACAAAGGATAAACTTATAGTGTCAATAGCTGCCGGGATCAAAATGAAAGACATAAAGGTTTGTTAACAAATTGCTGGGATCTTATTTGTTTCAAATTTTCAATATTTAGGATTATATGTTTTCAATTTCACAATACTAATTTGTAAGTAGTAAAATGTAAAAATGCTTGGATTATTGAAAATTGTTACCTTAGTTCACTCAGCTCTATTAACAGGCATTTCGTTTTGTACTTTTATTTTGTTCTATATAGTGCTGATTATATGGAAACATGCAAAAGAAAATTCATTTAAGATCAGAAAATGTGTTTTTACTAGACTTCGCATTAATGACCTATATTTGCCTTTTTCCTTTAGCCTTGTTATATTTTTTTTTTACTTTTATACTATAATTTTGCTGAACTTTGTAAATTTCAATTCAGGAGTGTGCTGGTAAAAGTCGAATAATCAGAGTAATGCCCAACACTCCTTCAGCTGTGGGTCAAGCCGCATCAGGTAACAATTCGCTAGTTCTCTTACCTTATTTCCAAACCAAGAGAAAAAAAAATATTATTTGTTGAATAAGATAGTTCTACAATCCATGTTAATCCGGCGGAATAATTTCCTTAGATTGGATTATCTAGCCTCCTTGGTGCCATGTTTTAATCCATGGTCTAATGAAGGAGCCTCCTCAAAGGCTAAAAATGACTTTGCCTCCTTATGACTTCTTATTTATCTGTTTGCTGTATGATCTTCTCCTGTCATTGTTTGGACTATAACAAAGCATAAGTTGGTTATAGTTAGTTTAGGGAAATGATATCAGAATATCAGATAGTTAGTTTATGCTGATTGTTTAGTTTTGCATATTAAAATATTGGTAAAGTTTTAATTACAGTAGTTTGTAACTAAATTGTATTATTGTTTTTGTTGTTGCATGACCTCCTGGAATCATAGAAAAACGACTTTATTTTGATAAGAGCTCAAATGAAAATTGGTATTGATGCAATGGATTTAACAAGAACAATTATAAAAAAATTAATTGCACTTTTAGTCTTTTAGTTACAGTACTTGAGGATCAAGTCTCATGTTAGTTTGCATGATTTCTTAATCCTTATCTCCTAGCTGGGCACCTATACGTTATTCTTCTTTGTGTTTGAGACATCATAATTGCACAACTAAGGGTTAATATTGTAATTAACCCTTTGTTGTACAGGCCAAGTTCGGCAATGGCATATCTTTTTTTCTGTCTGTGTACTGGCTGAAAATTCCTTATGTTCTTTCTGTGTTTTCAAAAATAAGATTAAAGAAACTTAGTGACAATAAATATTAACAAGTGATTTATCAAATCCAGTGTTTTGTATGGGGGAAACGGCAACGAAGAAAGATGAAGAACGAGTTGCCAAATTATTTGGTGCAGTTGGCAAAGTTTGGACCGCGGAGGAGAAATATTTTGATGCTATTACTGGCTTGAGGTGTCCTAGTCCCAAGTCCCAATTCTCTGTTTATCATCTATTATATTTATTTGTATAACTCAATTTTTTCTTGTATGGTTTCAGTGGAAGTGGGCCTGCTTATATATACTTGGCAATTGAGGCTTTGGCCGATGGAGGGGTTGCTGCTGGTCTTACTCGTGACCTTGCTCTTGGCCTTGCTTCTCAAACTGTATGTGGTACTATAAAGTGTTTAGGTTATAAGAATATACTTGAAATTGCTATTCTGGCAGATGCATTAAAATTGGAAAGAGTGTGGGGATAGAGGGGGGCATATTTCTAAAAATTTAATTAGAAGTTTACCTCTGCCAAGGTGGGAATTTATATCCTTGGTGCTATATATGTTCTAGAGCTATTGTATCCTTCTGAATAAATATATAACTCCAACATATTATTAAACAGAAACCCTGGGAAAAAGTTAAACTGCTTGTGTTGTGTTTTCTTTGCTAAATGCTATCCTGGTCTTTTGCATTGGTAAATGACAGAAATCGGTGTAAACAGCCCGTACATACTGATACTTGACCTGACTGATATTATGGTATATTGATAGTGATGCTAAGATTTTTCTTGTAAAAAATTATCATTTCCTTTTTTTCAATTGACTTTCTCCATCATAGGTTCTTGGAGCTGCTGCAATGGTAAATCAAACGGGAAAGCATCCCGGTCAACTGAAGGATGCGGTCACTTCTCCTGCAGGAACTACAATTGCGGGGATTCGAGAGTTAGAAAACGGTGCATTCCGTGCTTCTCTAATAAATGCTGTTGTTGCCGCCACTGATCGATGCAAGGAGCTCTCACAAAGTTAGGTCCTAGCTAGGGTACGTATTCGTAGATTTAGAAATAAATCCTTATTGCGAGGAGAATTTAGCTTTCTGATTTTTTATTTTGTTGAGAATTGTCATATTTGGTTCTAGATATTACTCAACTATCGTTAAATTGAAAACCAAAATATGTATTGAGAGAAATTTTAGTCATAATTAATCTAACTTATGAGTGATAACAATAAGTTCAAGCAAAAGTTAGAGCTTTGCTATGACTCAAGGCGAAAGTATGTGTAACCCTTTATAAATAATATAAACTTAAATAAATACATTTCTTATTATTTTACAAAATTGGCCTATAAAGGTCTCCTAAATTAAAAGTATTAGAGCTTTGTCTATAAAGTTGAAATCTATTTAAATTTAGTTAGAAAATAATCATCTTGATAGGTAGCAAAATTTAAAACTTACATCTATAATTGCTCCATTTAAATTTTTAATATATATATGTCGTGTTCTTAAAATAAATTCAATATTTTATTTAATCAGTTATTGTCAACATCACATTGTTAATTTTGACAAATGAAACAAATAATTAAATTAGAACTTACTACAATATATTTTTTTTAATTAGAAGAAATGATTTGCTTTTTAATTTATGCAAATCTATGTGATACATACATTTATAGACGTTTATTTAGCCATCATCTCATAAATCTCATATGCATGATTTTCTCACACTTTTGTTCAGTTTTGGCACAATCTGTTACCATATAAGGATCTTATAAGGTTACTTATTATAAATTGATTAACTCCTTTTTGAGAAACTAATCAATCGGAAGGCTGTTTTAAAAAAAAAAAACATTAGGGTTTCTGGACACAAACATCAAATTTGAATTTTCAATTTATTCAACTTACTTCCACTGTCGGGGTTAATTTTGAATTATAATATTACAGTTATCCTGTCATAATCTCAATTATCATCTAACTATTTTTATCCATTTTTTTAGATGACAAATTTAAATTGATTTAAACGGATATTCATTCAGCCTCAAGTAAGTATATTTCAGTTTAGACTTTAGACAAATGTATATTTTAGAGTGGTCCCAACAATGAGTTTGGTTCAAGTAGGGGTGCAAACAAAATCATACCCATAGCAGTATTTTTTATGGATACGAATACAAATATAATTCAGATTCTTAACTCAAAAATAAAATATAAAAATAACTTGTTATGCTATTACAAAATGTATAGCCATAACTAAAATTTACCGATAATATCTAATTAACTAAAATTTACAAATATAACTATAACTTTAATCAAAATATACCAACACAAGAGATATTCTCTCTAAATATATATAATTCTAAAATAAAAAAAGATAGTTTAATGATATTTTGTTAACACGTCAATCGTTATCACCATATTTTAAAATAAAAAAAGATATTCTTCTTCTTCTGTTTTCTCAATAAAATAAAAAAAATTGATGTTTCAAGACTTGAAATTAAAATAATAATTGATATTAGTATCTGATTTTCAAAAGAATCGAATTAGGCCTATATTATATGAATTAAAATATTGAATTAAGAAAAGATGGTTTGAACGCCGAGAGATATAACATTTTAAAACTTTATATTCTGATTTTTTTTAATCTGAAAAAAGTTAGTTAATTAACTTTATTTCGACTATATACATGACTAAAGAATATTTGTGACATAATTGTTTGATTGATTATAGCAGCTTGACTAAATTTTTTTTTTGGAGATTCAACCAACAACTACAGAGTCAATAAAAAAAAAATTGTATAACTATATATGATATTAGTTTTAAATCTGAAAAGTTTTTTTAGAAGAAACCTGACGCCAAAATTTTTATCTGAAAAGTACTGGAGAGATTTTAATTATATCTCGTGTTGTTCTATTTGTTAGAAGCAAATATTTGCAATGTAAATAATTGGAATCTTGAATTTCAACTAAAAGCAAGTAGAAAAAAAAAAAGGGCACGAACAGTCCAAAGACCATACTGGTATTAGAACTGACTGGTCTGGAACTCAAATAACTTGTTCAGAACTTATATCATTTATTAGGATATTTCTTTAAAATTTATACCAGAAACCGTATGACACCACAAAATATCATTTGAGATTTCACAAGTACTTTTTTTCACCTCTAACCTAGTATAATTAAGAAAACTTTTCTTGTTTATCACCTCTGACCCAATCTTATATTATATGCACACTAACGTTTCAACAGCTTCTGAGTCTAGTTTGTTTATATAGATATTAACACGACCATCAGTGCTAAAAGTTGACTCTGAGGCAACTGTTGAGGCCGATACAGAACATATCTTGAACAAGTTTGAACAGAATTTGATAGTCTTTATCTGTCAACATTATTGCAGTGTTTACTGTTGGAGTACTGTAGCAACCTCCTTCACAGAATTGCCTTTCCTTGTCTTAATTTCTATTTGAATTTACATAATTGATACATCTTTTTATTTTAAAATGATTATGATACTTAATTTATCCATTATAAATGAGGAAAAATAGCCTTTGAAGGGAAATTAATTAAAGTTCAGCAAAAATCATTGAGTGTGAATTTCAGTTTTAATTATGTCATATTGTTAGAGAAGGAAATACGTGACACGCCGTGACGTGACGTAACAAACACGCCGTGATTTAGTCACGTGACGTGACGTGACGTGATCAATTTTTTTTTTCACGTGACGTGACGTGACTAAAATGGTGGCGGATGGTCACGTCACGCGAATTGTCACGTCACACGTAGTCACGCCGTGACTATACGTGACGTGTCGTGACGTAAATTAGCCGTGTCAATTTTTTTATATTTTAATTTAAATTGTTGAAAATTTAGAAAAAAAAAATAAAAAAAATTATAAAACAAATAAATAATATTACATCTGATATTACTTTAAAAATTCAAATTACAAATATTTATTAGACTAAACTAAAGAAAATAAAAATCAGTACTGCATGAGTACCAATATCACTGAACTTACACTAAAATAAAAATCTGAATACTCTATACATATAAAAAAAGTTGGATACTCTATGTTTCATACCGTGACGTGACGTAACGTGATCACGTGACGTGACGTGACGTGACTGGTTCGCGTGACGTGACGTGACGTATATTTTCACTAGAATGTGGTCACGTCACGCGAATGATCACGTCACGCGTCACGCGAGTCACGTCACGTAATTGACACACGTGACGTGACGTGACGTTAACGTGACGTGACGTAACGTTAACGTGACGTGACGTCTCGTGACGTGACTTAGTCACGCCGTGACAAATTTCCTTCTCTGCATATTGTCATGCCATATTGCAATTGTTTTAAAATACCAAGCACTCATAACAGTTTTTGGATTGCTAAGATTGGTTAAATAACCAACACAGTTACCAGTTACCACATATTCACACACTAGGTTACTGTCCAAAATAAAAATAAAAAGAAGAATACTGATTCATTACAGTAGCAGACTAGCAGCAGAATTTATTCAAAAAGTAAATTATAATGCAAGCTATTTTGCTCAAATAATATGACAAATAAATTCCACAGAATACTGATGTTGTTAATATTCCATATAGATTGTCCATTTTTTTTGAGGAAAACAAAGGTCTGGCCTCTACTTGATTGAATAATGATATGTTACATAAGTCAGGTTACATATCACAATCGATAAGATGCAAAATATAAACTGTCAGACCCACTACAGAGGATCCGAATCCACTGCTCGCCAAATTGGCAAGCAAGATCCTGCTTTTCCAAATCTAACCGTTGAATTTTTTTTCATACACAAATCTCAACACAAATGAATGATTTGATTTGGAAAAGGAGGGTTCTGCTTGCCAATTTCGCGAGCAGCGGAGTCGGTTCCCACTACAGATCACCATTGAATAATGGAGTGCGTATCCTCTGAGATATCTCAATTTTTGCGTGACCGACGTGTTCGGTGCCGATTCAGGGAAGCGTTAGGGGGCCAGTATTATTTGAGCTTTGAGATATTCCAAAAAGTCACGCAAAGTTTGAGATATCTCAGAGGATGCGAATTGTGAATAATGATAGATTATCCATTCTTGCTCTTATGAAGTAAAAGAGAGAATAAAATTATCAACTGAGACCCACTACAGTTTACAGCAAAACTTCCCAATGTTGATTTGTTTGAAGTTTCTAACAGTAGGTTGGAAATTTGAAACTATACCTGCTTAAAAGTTAAAACAACACAATACAAATTACCAAATAATACAACCCAATCATTCCAAAACATAATAATTCTTTTCATTAAAACCTACTAAAACAAAGCTACAAGTAAAACGCTAGTATCATCTCAAATGACTAAGACTAAAACCCTAGTTAAATCTTCTAGTAAAAGTAAAACAACACAAAACCAAGATTACCTCCAACGAAAGTTTCAATTAGAAACAGCAATCGCAATCAAAAGGGCAGAGTGGAGTTCCACCAGCATTGGAATTTGCAAACCCAAGCTCCTCGGCCGAGTAAATCGCCAATCCATCGTTCGTCCTTCGCCTCCTAGTCTTTGCTTCGGGTCCCTCGTCTAAAACCTGACCCGATCCGCCTTTATTGTTCTTCTTCTTCTTTCCCTTCTTACTCTCCCCATCTCTTTTCACCTTCTTCTCTGGCACGCTTTGTTCTGTCTCTTGCGAGGGTTTCTCCTTTCGCTTCTTGGATTTTGTGGCTTGGAAAATCTCGTCGATCTCGTTAACGGGCTTGGGAGATTTGCTATCGGGTTTAGGATTTTCGTCCGGAAGTGTCGGGGTCTTTTTCTTTTTGGTGGATTTTGGGGTGGGCGCCATGGGAGGCAAGAGAGGGGCAACAGAGGGAATAGGAGGAAGGAGCCGCAGGATGCTGCTTCAGCTCAGCTGGGTCGGGTAAGAGTCGCTGGGAAGAGAATGAATGCACGTCTCCAGTAGTCCAGCTACTGGAGATAAATTTAACTCTAAAATTCTCTGATCTGAGAACTGAGAATCTGAGATGCAATCCGCTGCCCGCATCATATTTGAAGCGTTTTTAAGAGAATAAAACAAATATCGGTTTTGGAGATAGTTTTGGTAGAATTTGAAAAGTGGGAAAAATATTGAATTTTTTATTAATAGAAAAATAATATATTAATTATCGGGATTAAGGAAGCATTTCTGTTTTTTGTGAAAAGTAGAAAAATTGTTGTTTTTAACAACGGCCAGAGACTGTTTTTTTTTAGCAACGGTCTGATTAGTGTTACGCAATTATTAGTGTTGAAATGTTTAATACCGTCTGTAATCTTTAAAAACGGCTAGAATAAAAAAATAAAAATAAAGTTGTCCGTTGTACAAAACAACGGCAAGAACGGACCATGATTTAGCACAACGGGCTTACGATAATTAATATATTATTAATAAAAAATTCGGGCCAATGCGGGCCCATATTATTCAAGCTTTGAGATTCGCGTAGAACATATTTCAATGGTTGGAATTTTTCAAAAAGACGTGCAAAATATGAGATATCTCAGAGGATGCGATTTCCAGAAGATATTGCCCGACACGTGTCGACATCCACGTGTAACACTTCAGTCAGAAGTCGCCTATATTCTCTAACCTTTTCAAGCCCCATGCGTTACATGTGGATGTCGACACGTGTCGGGCAATATCTTCTGGAAATCGTATCCTCTGAGATATCTCATATTTTGCACGTCTTTTTGGAAAATTCCAACCGTTGAAATATGTTCTACGCGAATCTCAAAGCTTCAATAATATGGGCCCATGCGTTGGCCCGAATTTTTTATTAATAATATATTAATTATCGTAAGTCCGTTGTGCTAAATCACGGCCCTCTGCGGCCGCTGTTCTGTACAACGGACAGTTTTATTTTTATTTTTTTGTTATGGCTGTTTCTGAAGATCACGGACGGTATTAAACGTTTCGGCGCTGATAATTGCGTAACACTAATCAGGCCGTTGACAAAAAAACAGCCTCTGGCCATTGTCAAAAACAGCGATTTTCCTACTTTTCACAAAAAACGGGAATGCTTCCTTAATCCCGATAATTCATGTATTATTTTCCTATTAATAAAAAATTCAGAGGAAAAATGTGATTGTTTATAACCTGACGTGATTGTTTACAATGTTCTGATTAGCAAAATTAGATTATCGCTAATTAACGCATTTAAAAAAAAGTGTGGCCGTTATGGACGATAACAGCCAGCTACAGTAGTTTTTTTTCACCCATACCATCATAGAACTTAATTGAACTTTAAAAAAAAAACTGTAGTTAGCTGTTATCGTCCATAACGGCCAGACTTTTTTTTTTTTTTTTTTCGATGTTAATTAGCGCTAATCATATTTTGCTAATTAAGTTGTTGTAGTCTATAACGTCCAGAGGACGTTATAAATAATCACATTTTTCTCAATTTTCAAATTTTATGCAAAACCTTCCCAAAAACCGATATTTTTTTTATTGATTTTCTTATTAATATAAATTTCGGTATTTAACGCACCAGAAACGTATAATTCTTTTAATATAAAAATATGATTATAATATTAGTATTTTTATCTCCGATTTAAATCTATATAATTATGGATAGAATATGATTTTAATTTATTTATTCAACTCAAATTCAAACTCTGACTCAGTAATTTTGATACAAGTTTTTATAAATTAATTAATATTAATGTTTAAATTTGAAAATAATATATGTAGGAATGAATAATATAATATCTCAAAAGAACCCGTAAGTAATTGTATACCTTGATTAAAATATCATCATATTACTATTTAATTTAGAGCTATTATTTTTAATTTTATTATTTTGTTATTGTGTTTCGTTATATTGTTATGATCAACAATATAAATTTAATATAAAATAATGTTTTCAATTTATATTTTAATAAAATGTCTGACCCAAAATGTTGAAATTGTTAAAATTCATGAGTATACCTAATTCAATATACAAAATTAATTTCTTATTATGTGATCATTTATAAGAGTTTCTTCGCAAACTAACTACTTTATTTTAATTCCAAATTAAAGTGTTTCTTCAATTTTTGTTTTATTATTTTTGGGGCTAAGTCCAAAAAATAGTTCTAGTATGTACAAAATCACATGAAGGATATATGAAGTTAGTCTCTAGAGGAAAGCTAGCATGTAATATTTTCTTATGAGCAAAGCTAGAATGTGATATGCTCATCAAGAGAGTTTGATGAGCACTGAGTACAACTCCAAAAGTATATCGGATCAGGTTTAAACAACGAATCCAAACTGTTGAAATCCATGTACTTCATTAGTGATGTACATGCAAAATTTTGAAAGTTTTGAATTCATTTGCTACAATATTAAGCAGTCAAAGGAATGAATATTTTATAAGTTGTTTTATATATTTATTTTTCATTATTTTTTTTTACCACTTTGTAGTAGATGAATTCAAAACTTTTAAAATTTTGCATGTACATATATCATTCATGAAGTACATGCATTTGAACGATTTGAATTCTTCGTTTGAGATTGATCCAATATATTTTTAGAGTTGTGCTCAACAAACATTATTGAGCACATCACACCCTAGCTTTATTATTATAAGTAATAACCTGCTTTATTATTATAAGTAATAAGGTTATGTTATGCACGTTTTTATGCCAAATAGCTCCATATCTCATATGCAAATTTTTTCTCGTAATATCCATGCATTTTTTTTTTCAAATTAAGTTGTTCTTTTGTTACCTTGGAACCAAATTTAAATATTGGACTGCTAGACAATAAAACTTATAAAACAAATGTCAAGACGTGTGGATCCTGATACGACTAACATGACATGTTGTGTTGTGCGATAGTCTGCCATGATGGAGGTGTCCTAGAAGATGATATATCATTGCATGATCATATTAACACTACAAACTTTGTTATTAGTAGAACACTATTAAAATTTTCTGATTTTATAGACAACTTAATCCCTCATTAGATCCTATTATAACGGTTCTCTTTCATTCACAATTGTCTTTCCTTATTTGTCTTAATTTTTATTCATTAGTTGTATAATTTCCATAATTGGTACATATCTTTCTTCTAAAATGATTTTGATAGTTACAACTTACAAGAAGTTATTGAAAAAATTATAATTTTTCTTTTGAATTGAGCAAGCAAGGAATGAATGAGAACAAATAGCATTTGAATTTTTTTTTTTATAAAGAAGGACAAAACTGTCAATAATTTTAAAAACTTATGGATAGCGTTATATGAATAACAAAATTTGTGTTGTATTAATTTTCCTCGTGCTCTTATCATGTATTAATTTACACATCAAAACAGCATTTCTAGAAACAGCGCACCGGGAAATTAAACCAATAGTAGTGCTCTAGTTATTGAATAATTGATCTAATATTTAACAATTATTCATATGTACATCAAATCAGTTGTTCATTTCAATGTTATTTCCAAATTTTCTTATTGATATGATTGATCTTCTCCAAGTTCTTAATAATAAATTGACAGAACAAGAGTTAGTTCCAGTTCAGAACAAATCATTGAGTCTGAATTTCCGTTTAAAAATACCAAGCACTCATAACAGTTTTTCAATTGCGAGGTTGGTAAAATAGCCAACACAGTTACCACATATTCACATAGCACATTACAATACAGTATCCTTATTGTCCAAAATAAAAATGAAAAAGATGATCACTTATGGTATAATTTGAAATAAATATCACATCCTAAAACCTTACATAAAGTCGCGAGACCATTTGTCCCCATACCGATCATGCGCATGCCTGATAGTTGGCACCTCACTAAAATGCAGAGTGTCAGGCTCAATGCCATAATCAGTCAACGGCCTGTGCTCTAAAACCTCGTCATGCGCTGCCACAATTTCTGGTATCTCCACCTGGCCTTTTCGCATGTCCTCCCAAAGGTACTCCACTCTACTCACATACTTTATTTTCCAGTACAGCCTACAACAAATCAAACAGATTAGGATAAATAGTCACTTAAACCCTAACTTATCCATAACTGATTCCAAAGAAGTATACAAAGGGCACAAAAACTGTATAGCACCAGTAAAATTTTTTATATAATATGACAGGCATGGTGCTGTCAAATTTTACCTGTCAAATGAAAGAAGGTTAAAAGAAATAAAAGAGAGAAAAGATCTAACCCGCCACTAAGGAACCAGCGGCCAAGTGTGGCTATGGCGAGGCGGGAATAAATGCCTGGGTGAAGGAAATAGACAACCTTGAGTCGGTCCTTGGCGTCAGAAGGTAGTTCTTCATAAATCCACCTCAATACTGACATTCCAGGGTTGTTGTCTCCTGATTGCACCTTGCTATGCATGTATAATATGGAAAATGGCCCCTCTGCCAGGTCCATACTTACTTTCTGAACTACATATTTCTTTAGACGCTCTACATTAACAACAGGGGCTGTAGAAAGGGCAAGATATATACATAGTTAGCATGCTAATTTCTTTTCCGAAAATAATTTTATAGTTTTTTACTTTTGACTTTGGTATTATTTTCTGAACACTACTTCCGCTGTTGGAGTAATATGATCCGCGAGTGCAACGCTATCTTTTCGTGTACTACCCGTAGCGCTGGACTGATTGCTGGTGTCTGGAAGGAAGTTCTTTAAGGAAGGGGTAAATTGAAACCCTCAATCAATTTGCTTACGATATGTTGGTCTTTTTCAAAGCTGACAAGATAATGGTAGAAAGCCTCAAGTGTGTACTGCTGCTTGAATAAGTTTCGGGACTGAAGGAGTAAGTAGAAAAGTACGTGCAAACTTGTGACATTATTCAAAATAATAAAGGTGAACGCGTGCACTGCCCCGGCCTGTTGCAACCGATACCTCCGGGACCGTGAGTTAGCATGTATTTCAAAAAGGGTTTACCCAGAAGGAAAAGAAGTTATAATGGTGGTGGTGGACCGTTTCACAAAGTACGGTCATTTCATTCCTTCGATCCTTATCTCCGATTATCTCGTCTTCGATGGATCTCTCCGCTCCTGTCTCATACCGCTTGCACTTAGTGCCATTCCATTGATTGAGAAGTCTTCAAAAGAGTAGTGGTTTTCAGCACAAATTCAAGTAAAGCTCCTTTCTTTCTTTACATTACTACTACTCCATATACAATTTAACCAGAAGCTACGTGTCGGCTTGGGCCAGGTCAATTTTCATTTCCGAGATATAATCCATGCCTATTGTTGGGCTGGGCCAAATCCGATCTCAATTTCAAGGGATTGCTAACGGCTAAAGGAAGCTGCACGTAAGGCGGGTTTTTTACTAGTATTAGTTTAGTTATGGCCAGAAAACACAGAGCAGTACGATGAGTACAGGTGCCGTACCTGCCAGGATTTGACCTATACCAGGCAACGAAGATGATCCTTGATCTTAAAAGCTGACCATGAAAGCTGAATTCTGGTTTGATTGGGAGGGGGTCATGCGATTCAGTATTGTACCGGTACCAGACCTGACCGTTACGGTAAGAAAATAAGAGATGAGATGGCAATAATTGATTAGAAGTACGTGATCCTGGATAAGAGAGAGCAGTGGGCTTCACCGGCTGTGAAAGCAGCTTCTTGCATGGTATATACCCATTCATTGTCGTTTCTAATCATTTGTGTTTTAGTGGTTTTCTTGTGTCATATGTGAACTTCAATCCTTTTTGGACTGTTTATTTCTATTTCTTTTTCTACTTGAATTGCTAGATAAACAGCTGGGTAACTATTGAGTGAGGAATAATTGCAAGGAAAAAAGTAATATATGAAGCAAGAGAGCACCATTTTCCTGCTTCTTTCTAGGCTATGGTTGACCTGTATCATGCATGCAAATGTCCAACATTTAGGTGCATGCAAAGATCTTCCTATATGAAAGAAAGATGTATGACATGTGTGAATAATGAATGACTTGCATGGTATGCAATCTGAACGTCCACAGAGTACAAAAGGTAAGACCTAATAAGAAAAATGAGCCTAGCACAACACGGGGATGGAGATCAACCGTTTTCATTGATTTGGTGTTTAATTCATTGCTTTTAATTTGCAATGCTTACTCAACTTTAACAAATCATCGGTGGCGCTGTCTGTGCGTAAACAATACCAGACAACTGTGTGAGTTTTTGATATAAGGCTTAAGTAGAAATTTAACATGAAAATTACAATATTAACTCCATAAGCCTATTCATTGATGATGGAAAATGGGAAAAGCAATAACGAATTTCAATTAAGAAACCAAAAAAGGAAGTCAAAAAAAAAAAAAAAAAAAAAAAAAAAAAAAAAAAAAAAAAAGAGGGGAAAAAAAAAAAAAAGAAAATTTTTTTTTTTTTTTTTTTTTTTTTTTTAAAAAAAAAAAAAAAAAAAAAAAAAAAAAAAAAAAAAAAAAAAAAAAAAAAAAAAAAAAAAAAAAAAAAAAAAAAAAAAAAAAAAAAACTTTCAAAAAAAAAAAAAAAAAACAAAAAAAAAAAAAAAACCCCCCCCCGCCTTATCGGATCCCTCAAGGCGCATGAACTGGAGTTGTTCCAGATCCGAGAAGTCCTCTTCCATGCAATCATGCCACCGCCACGTCACCTCGTCGCTCTCCTCCGCAAGGCGGCGCTCCGACGGAGCGAGGAGGGAGCGGCCGTCGATGCCGAGGTCCGACGCTAGAACCACCACCGATAAATCTTCGCCCGCCTCCCTTGTCGCCATCTCCGCCAATTTGGATAGCCAAAGCTGTTTTGTTTTTCCCTTTCTTTTTGGTTCAAGGTCTGCTTCAGTGACCGTACTCAATAAAAACAATTTTATATTAGGAGTACCATCAAATAAATGAGAGTAGTTTGGGTCCGATGGGTTCCATAACCGTCCGATCCATTTTAAGATCCGTGCGCACTGATATTAAAGCATACTAGCAACGGGAAAGGATCTTAAAGCGGATCGAATGGATATGGAGCCCATCGATCTCAGTTTGAGTCCGATGGGCATCGGACCCAAACTGCTCTCCAAATAAATCAGCTATTATTGCGATCCCAAACGTTGGTCTTTGTTAAGATTCGTGCATAAAAAACTAACTTCTTTGAGGTTCGCTAATGGAAAAATTTGAACGGTTGAGATTAGAATAACAGGTTCCTGTTATTCCTTGTGAATAACAGTAGATTTATTTCCAGATAAGTATGAGTTTAGGACTGTTCGGCCTTATCACATTAAAGTAATAAACTAGATTATACTATTGTTAAACTCGTGACTTGTGAGTCACGATCTACCTACTAATTGCTTGGACCGGACCGGAAGTTTGGGCCGTGCAAAGTTTGGTTGTTGCATAACTAGGCCCGGGGTGAGTGCCATCTTTTTGGGCTATTATGAATTGTGACCGGTAAGATCGGTGTTGTTGCAAGACGAATGTACTGTTCATGGAGACGTGTACTGTATACATGGGCCTAAAGATATTGAGCAATTTTTGCTCACTCAGCACATGAACAAAAAGTCAAAACAGTGTTAAATATGAATTGTGCTCTGCATGAAGTAAAAAAAGCTCTGTCCATATCTTAACCCGCCTTTTGTCTTCGATCCTAAGACGTACAATAACGTAAATAATTTGATTTTTTTTTTCATTAATTATCGAATCCTTACCGCTAAGCAAAAACACAACGATATATATTCAGAAGTCCGTTTAGTATGACATCGGTGTCATATGACACCAATTTCAAAATTTATTGATAGACTTTAAACAACTAATTCAAATTGTTCAAACCAAATTTACTTCATGAGTGATGTGTTTTAATGCAAAAATTTTATTTTTTTCGAGTTATTTTAATATCGAGTCAAGCGATAAAAACTGTTAAAAAATGAATGCATTAAAAATAACTTAAAAACTCCATATTTGACCGCTTGACTTGATACCACGTAATTTCGAAAAATTATAAATTTTATATGTAAACGCACAACTAATATAGTATATCGGTTTGAAAAATTTGGATTCACTGTTTGAAGTCGATTCTAAATTTTTTTGAAGTCAGTGTTATATATACTGAAATGACACTTATATTATATTATCAAGACTCTACCTTCGGAACTACATAACCTTTCGACTAGAGAGTTTGTAGGCTGTAACTCAGTAGCTGCCAAATGACAAGTTCTCTTTACAACTAATCTATGTGAAATATTACCCGTCTTTTATCTCTTAGTTTTGAAAAGAGAGCACTAATAATTTGGCCGAAATTTTTTATAGTTACCACCTCAATTTTTTTAAAATTTAATCACTATTGATATTTGGGTCTCAAATGTGGGTCTCAAACTGGGTCTCAAACATGTGGGTCTCAAACGTGGGTCTCAAACGTGCGCATTGTGATGGTGCACATAATGGTTAATGTGGGTCTCAAATTGATGGTGAAACAAAAGAAATTTATGCACAACATCACGATAATTTGAGACGGTATAAGATAGAATTTTAAAATATTGAGATGGTAGCTAACAAATTTCGAATAATTTGATTCACAAACAATTACAAAACTATACAGAGTCTAATTGTGTGTAACAAGCAATACAATTTGTATGTATATGCTGCAATGAAAAATACAAGGGTGGAAGTCCAACTCAATTAATCTAAACTAATTATCCGGTTAATTCAGTTCGAAAAATTATGGATTAAAATTTAATTGGTAATTCAATGTAAACTAATGAAAAATTGGTAATCCAACTCGATTAATCTAAACTAATGAAAAATGTTCACAACCATCGGAAATTCAATGTTCTCAAAGTTGTTTCTGACAACCATCGCAAATTTGTTTTATTTTTTCAAAAATAGAAGAATTCAATTATTTTCTATAGTTATCTAGAAATGACTTTTGAACCGGAATCAATAACTCAGATTCAAAGTATTTTTATTTTTTTTCAATAACACACAAAGAAATATTTTAATTTTTCTTACAGTTGCAAAATATCCGATCTGAAAAATATTGATCCGAGTTATTTGTTTCAGTTTTTCTAATAAACTAAATTATATATTGTTCTATCTAATTTCAAAGAAATATATCAAAAAAATTCTAATATTTTAATAAATAAATTATAACTTTTTTCAAAAAAATAAAAAAGTTAAGAACCGGCTATTAAATAGTCGGTTTGAGTAGTTTTGAAAAAAATCTAGTTTTGGTGGGTATAATTGACAATTTGTATTGTTTTTGGATATAAATAAAAATAGCGGGAAATATCAGGATAATTTCCGAAAAGGTGATCTATTTACAAAGCAAAATCCAAAAACCCAGTCTGATTTCAACAAAGACCTACGTGGATATTCCCGCCACGTCGCCTCCTCCCAGTTATATGCGTGGCGCCATCTATTGTCCCCATCTCCTCTTTCTCTCTCTCTCTCTCACACACACACACACACTGACACACTACCATTCCTAATTCCGAACAAAGCAACAGCGATGAATCCAGGAGGCCTAGCCGCATCGGCAGCGATCAACCTGGGTCTTGCGGTTGTAGTGCTCTCTCTGTTCTCTGTTCTTAAGAGGCAGCCCTATAACGCTCCGGTGTATCTCGCAAAATGCATGTCCACCGGTGAAAGCATGCCCGGAGGTTGGTGCCGCTCTTCCTCTGCTCGTTGTGCTGTCCCCTCTTTCGCATGGATTCCTGCTGCCTTTCGATTCTCCGAGGAGGAGGTGATCAGGATGTGTGGCTTAGATGCATTGGTCGTTCTTCGTTTGTTCAAATTTGGGTATGGGTAGAATAACAATTTCAATTATTAGGTGTTAATTTTGCATGTTTCAATTGGAAATTTGCTTAAGAAAAAGGTTAATTAGTCACCTTTCAGTGTTAATTTTTGTTTTATTTTTAATTCTTTTTCATCTTGTAGGATGAAATTTTTCTCTGTTTGTTCCCTTGTTGGATTGCTCATTCTCGTTCCAGTGAACTATTATGCAAGCCAAGAAAGTTCAGATAAAGCAAGGATCTCTTATTCTTTGGATGCCTTCTCAATTTCTAAGGTTGAACGGGGCTCCAACTGGTACGATGTTTTTAATATTGTTCAATTTATGATATTTTTATTTGAATCAATGAGTTAATGTGCCGTATTTGATATTAGTATGTAAATGATACAATGTTGGGACGTAATTTTGGTGGCTTATATATATAATTGCAATCCTAAAAAATACAAACAATAGACAAATCAGATAAGCAGAAGTAGGTTTAAAGTTTAAACTGTTCGTTGTGCTATGTATTATTTGTTCTTTTTTGGGTACTTATGCAAGCATGATTTGTTGGTTATGCTCTAAAAAGCTCTTCTTATTTTCTGTTTAATTTTCAGGCTTTGGGTCCACTTTTCATGCTTGTGCATTATTTCATTCTATGTAACCTATTTGCTCCATAAGGTAACTTTCTCATACACAAGGTAAACTATTGGAATAAACTTCAACCATTTGATTAACTATGAAATTAAAGTATACAATTTAGCTTTCTTTTCGACCATTTAGTTTTTCAGTTGTACATGCAAAAATCAGATTTTCTCTCTGTTGGTTCTGTCGGTTAAATCTTTAAACATATATCCAAAACATATTTTATGTATGAGATGACTTCAGTACCCCTAAAAGCAACCTTAATTTCTAATTCAATTATAACCATCCGATGAAATTAATATGGTCCGTCGAGAAGTTTTTAGGATACTGGACCATGAACCAATGAGAATAAATATGAAAACAAAAGGAACCTCTGTTATTAGGAAGCCTTTTTTTAAGAACTTGTGAAGAACTCTGGATTCAATTCTTTTAGTTTAGCAGTTCACTTGATTAAATTGTTGAAAGCAGGAGTACAAAGAAATCCTGGAGAAAAGAATTTGGCACCTTGACCTCAATCGGAAATGGCCCAACCAATTTACTGTGCTTGTTCAAGGAATCCCGCTGTGCATGGAGCACAGAGAACATGGATGTTATGTTGATCACTTTTTCTCAAAGCACTACAATTCAACCTATTATGCATATCAGATTGTGCATGACAGAAGAAACATTGAACAATTAGTGGTCGCTACACTTCTTTATTTATTAATTGTTGATTTTTTATTTTTCCAATTTCTTGAAGTAGAAACAAAATATGTTCACCAAAAAAATTAGTATCTATTAAGTTGCACATAATGTTCTTCTTGCAGAAATCGGCAAACTCTATTGAACAGAAAATAAAGAGGCTTAGAAATAAGATCGAACGCCAGAGGAGTTCTGTCTTTGCTAGTGCAAAAACTGAAAGTATAGAGAAGAGTGAAGCGAAACTCGAGGATATTCACAGAAAGATACGGGGTTTGCAATGTGGAAACATGCTAAAGAAGAAAGTATGAATTTGATCCTGTTGACTTGTGCTCTATACCAACTTGATGACTTGATTAATTTGACAAAGTTTTCCTCTCTTCCTTTTTTGGAGGTTTCATATTTTTTAAATCCATTTTGCACTTTTACTTTCCAAACAACATCCATAGCGTATTCTATTTGTCACCAAAGAAGAGAGAACAACAGATTAATACTGGTAGTCTGGTACGCCATGTAGACAATGCCAGGACTGAAGAACTTGTACATAGAAATGTTAATAGTATTTCTAAATTGTATTATTGATTTTTTTTCAGGATTTGCCTGTTGCTTTTGTCATATTTAAATCTCGCGTTGGTGCTACTTCAGCAGCAGAAGCGCAACAACATGAAAATCCATTATTACTAACCACAGAGCCTGCCCCAGAACCAAAAGATGTGCTCTGGCATAACCTAGATATACCTTATCGATGCCTGGTTATCCACAGGATTGGGGTTTTTGTTGCGGCATTTCTTCTAACAGTTTTCTTCACAATTCCTGTCACAGCGGTTCAAGGAATTGTTCAATTTGAGAAAATTAAGCAGTGGTTCCCACCCGCAAGAGCTGTACAATTAATGTAACTATGTTATTAATACATTTAGATCTAATGAGTTCTGTTTTTTTTTTGAAGGTTGGCAAAATTTGCCAACAATATATTAGAAAAAAAAAAGGTTCCTGTACAAGCATATTTACAAGAAATAAAAGACCCTAAAAAAGGAAATATTTACACAACATTCATACTACTCAATTATTAATTTAAGCAGGATCATTCCAGTTCCTCGGCCCACCCATCATCTGATGGTGCATTGCCATTGCATGACCATGACAGATGTCTCATTAATTAGGATATCCACTGTTTTCTAATGAGTTCTGTTTTATCATGCTTGGTTTCTTTACTGGAATTTACATGTAGGTTATGAGTTATTGGGCTCAAATAAAGAATTGCTTGGGTGCTGCCAGAAAAAAGATAGAAGACTTTAATTGGCCATATTATAACCAATGTTTATTAAAAAAAAAATTGGTATTGTGCTATTAATAAGTGTGAAAATGAAATAACTTCATTTTTTCTTTCTATTGTTGCAATTGTACAACTAACCTTTCCTCTGCAGACCTGGATTAAATTCCATACTGACGGGATACCTTCCGAGTGCAATTCTCAATGGATTCATCTACTTGATCCCATATGCAATGCTAGGAATGGCCTCGCTCGAAGGCATGGTTTCAAAAAGCAAGAAGGAAATGAAGGCATGCAGCATGGTGTTCTATTTTTTGGTTGGAAATGTGTTCTTTCTTAGTGTACTTTCAGGGTCCCTTCTTAATCAAATTGGTGAGTCCTTTGCTCATCCCAAGGAAATTCCTAGTCGTCTGGCAAGTGCCGTCTCTGCACAGGTATAGTTAGACATTAAGTTATTTCACACTTATCATGATATAAAAGCAAAGAAGGTACAATATATTATCAAGAATTATTATTACGAAGTATGTGAATTTCTTAGTTAACCTTAATTAAGTAGGATAAATTTGTATTTCATTTAAAAATTGAAAGATAGATGCATGTGATGGTATGTAGCTTGATGCACTGCTAGAAGTTGTTGTACTAATAATGAATTTCAATGCGAAATTTGTTCTTGATGTGGCAGTCGGATTTCTTCATTACATACATTCTTACAGATGGCATGTCGGGATTTTCCTTTGAAGTTCTTCAGTTTGGATTCTTGACATGGAATTTTTTGAAGGGACATTTATTTTCACGAGAAAGTGTGCAAGAACCTTACCTTTATGGATTCCCATACTATAGAGTGATTCCAATTGTTTCACTTGCGATATTGATTGGGATGGTCTATGCTGTGATCGCCCCCCTTCTGCTTCCATTTCTAGTGGTTTATTTTCTGCTTGGCTATGCTGTGTTTTTGAACCAGGCAAGTTCTCTTTTTCGGTATGCTAACAGTTGTTCATCAGTGATAAATAGAATTGGTAAATATATATAGCACGGTCAATGTATTTCTTCCTCTATATATCGAGCCTTCAACTGGAAGGTTAGATCCAAATAAATTTTCCATACAAAACTAAAAAATCATATAAATATACAGAGCATTTGTTTTGTGAAAATTAGGACTCAAAGCAGACAATATCAATTAAGTGCTAAGATATTGAACTCCAATATATATGTAGTTTATAGAATTATGTCAATTTTTCACTACTATAATAACTTTAGCCGACATTAATTCTTTAGTTTTCTTTCAGATGCAAGACGTGTATGAGATAAGTTACGATACATGTGGGCAGTACTGGCCTTATATTCATCACTACATATTTGTAGCAGTTGTGCTCATGCAGATCACAATGATTGGTTTGTTTGGACTCAAGTCAAAGCCGGCGGCTTCTTTTGCTACAATACCCCTTCTTGCTTTTAACATTTTCTTCAACGAGTATTGCAAAAAACGGTTTCTTCCCAGCTTTTATCACCGTCCTATCCAGGTATTACTTAGTACCTAATCCCTATGAAAACGTATGTGCCTGTTAAATCTGGTAAAAGAACCTTTGTTCAGCTTAACACATGCTAGAGCCTGCTAGAGAAGCATCCTCATTTTATCTTTTTCTCATATGTTGGGTCTGATTCTATATATCAAAGCATGTGGCAGCACTGTCAGTCTTTCATTGTAAAAGACAAGATTGCTCAGGTAATTTGACCAGATATATATAAAAATGTGGAACTTTGTCAGTCGACTTTCATTGTGACAGCATTATTGACATAATATGTATAGTGCATTGTATGGAGTTGGCTAGTGTGCTACGCGTAGCATAGAGGTCCTCTGTGCAACGGCTCAATATTTGAGTTTTCAAAATCCTAACGGTTGATCTGAACCATTCAACATGATCTCCATATGAATATGTACTTGCAAACCAAATTTTACATTTTTTAGATTTGTTTTACAATTTTTTAGATAGGTAAAATATCACTTGATCTGAATGGTATAGAATTTTCAGATCAACTAATTTTCTACCTATCTAAAAAAAATAGTAAAAAAATTCTAAAAAAAAAATGTAAAATTTGGTTTGCAAGTTCATATTCATATGGAGATCATGTTGAACGGTTCGGATTGACCATTAGAATTTTGAAAACTCAAATATTGAGCCGTTGTACGGAGGCTCTCTATGCTACGCGTAGCATATTATCAATTTCCGCATTGTATTACTTATTTGCTAATGAGTTTTATATTGACAACTGCTTGTTTTCTCGGTGCAACTTTTCCTTCAAGAATGCAAAGGTGAACGATGATCTCGACGAACAAGAAGGAAGTGACAAGGATTGGTGTGAGCAAGCTGTTATTGCGTACAAGCAACCGTGGATGTGTGCTGTCTACGAATCTTGCTCCACCACAGAACCTTTGCTTGTTTGTTGAGTTTTCCCTTGAAGCATCTCTACATGTCATGCTTGAAATTAATCTATGAATAAGTTGTTCAGATAAAAAATTAGAACAAACAGTTGCACATTTACAGCTTTAAACATCAATCTCTGCATGTCCTCTCAGAAAAAAAAAACTGTATTAGGAAATGATGAATGATAATAAACTAAATTACATATTTACACATTAGGTGTTAAAAAAAAAATTATCCCAGCTGACAGAAATGTCATTGGGAATGCTAACATAGAACTCATTTTATCTTTTAGTGTTACTGTGAAGGGAATCGACCAGTTTTTTATTTTATTTTATTTTATTATTTTTTTTTTTATGGTTAGATGGCATTGTGCCACTAATATTTGTATTGAAGAAGAAAAAATATTTACATTGTTCTATCTCATTCTATTATGTTAGATCACATAAATTAAAGTAGTTCTCAACAAGAATAGGAAAACTTATTTCTAAATTGTCATGCGAACAATTTTCAGTTGTGCATATTAATTCATTATCGTTTCAGTTGTGCATATAAATTAATTAAAAATCCTTGATGCCCTTCACGTTTAACAAATTCCTCTAAATTAAATTAGAGGGATTAGTTTAACGCGAAGGGCTTCAATGATTTCTAATTAATTTATATATGCCACCTGAATGGCCGAACTTATTTATGATTTGAGTGTTGTAGTTGATCTCTGCGCAATCCAATAATATTTTTTGCTTTTATACAATGTTAATGATTTTTTTTTTGTTTCACTAAGAACACTTTCGGTGTGTGTGTTTTGTCCAACACATGCATCTAACGAATTCAGAGGAGGTACTTTGGTTCCTGGTTCCATGGGTGAAATGACCATTCGATTGTATCAAGATCCGTGCTAAGTACATTAAAACCTGTGTATGTCTGTTTCAATTTATGTGTGCACTAATCTTGATGCTAATCGTATGGTGTTAGAGCTAAATGAACCTAAAAGTAGGTCTGGTGCCCATCGGACCTACTCCTATCTTGCATCTAACACTGTCACCGAGGCAGACAACGTGAGTGGATGTGATCACAAAAGACAACCGTCTTACGAAATAAATATATGCAATTTATTATCACATATTTAACAGTAATGATAAATATATGAGTAGAACTAGGGTGTTTCTAAGTTCACGGTGTTTCTAAGTTCACTAAGTTTCTTTATGTACTCAATTTTAAAATCTATTGAATTAGATTCAGACGATAAATTCAAACAATTGAAATTCTTCTACTTTATGAGTGATTTGTCTCTCAGTTCAACTGTTCAGGTGCAGCAGAAATACTGGTAGCCTCTACCAAGGTTTCACAAAAAAAAAGAAAAAAAAAAGGCGAAGCATAGCAGAGTAGAAGGGATTCATTGAATTGGTATTAACTAGCAGTTAGAAAAGCTGAATGGGTACACAACATGCATTTTGCTATAACTAGTGTTATGAAAAGTTGAAAACCACCTAGGCCGTCAGACCTCATTTTTCAGAAAAAAAAAAAAACATTATCAAGCAAAAATCATATGTTGTAGTAATTTGATCGTCACTACCAGTACTAAAAAGGTCCAAAAAGCAAACAAAAATCAATTCTGGTATATCAACATAAGAATAAGCTTAAGCTAAAAACTCCTACAACCAAAAACAGCTGAGAAAATACCTTCATTCAACAAAACTCAAACCACACTTGGCTTAACACCACCACAAACACAATTCAAGATTCACTTAAATTAGTTATTTAGGTTTTCTATCAAAAACAATCCTGAACTGAGAGACGGCAGAATCCAGGAAGGTGGTGAAACTGCACCAAACTTGCTCAAAGCACACTCGAGACGTTCCCCATTGCTATTCCCCAGATCAAAAATAGAGATGCTATATGTCCTTGACGAATTCCTCAGACCACCACTGGTCTTCGACTGTGCTGAATAGATGCAATTTCGCCTCAGCAGGCCGTGATCTCCGACTTTGACTGAGAAGCAATGAAGATTGTCAACAAACAATGCCCGATCTCCAATGTCATTGACCTCGACCCACTCCACCAATTCATCATCGAGATTGGCACATCGAACATTGTAGAAGTGCGAATCGCTATCAGGAAAGAGATACATCCAGGTGGATTTAACCAAAAGCAACAATTCGCCAGACGATACGAATAAGAGTGCCTCGATAGGAGAATAAAAACATGGAGCGTCGATCACAGTGATCTCCTCAAGAGTCTCACCATCCAAGACATCTGTCTCGCATGTGTCAACTTGAAGAATGTAAATTCTACCTTCATAGAAAGTGATGCTACTGGTCATGCGATAATGCTGAGACTCAATCGAGACCCAGGCTGTCTCATCCAACCGGCAGGGAAACACACCCACCCTTGTGCTGCATGCAGCAACAACTGCTGAGTCAGAGCGGTCCCAAATGAGGGTATCAGCCGCAACATAGGACAATGACGAAGATGGATCAGGGGAAGGGAGTCCAATCGAGGCACCGGTGAAGGGATTAATTAGAGAAAAGGTGAAGAAGGGAAGAGTTTGGTACTGGAGAGAAGTTTCTAAGTTTCTAATTTTATCAGTTGAATTGGAGGGGTAATTTTCGAATTTTTGTAATATGTTTTTTATACAAATGAATTCAGAATAATTTTAATCAAATCTATATATAAGATGTATAACTATGACAATTTCATAAATTTAGTGATTTTAGAATAGCAATTTTTTAATTTCATATTTGGAGTGACAATTTTCTAATTTTCATGTTTTGGAGTGGCATAAAAAAAAATTTCTCCATTTAAAAATGTTTAGTTGCAATAACTAGATAACACTAGTGATTTTAATGTAGTTTAATAAATAGTAAAAAAAAAATTCTAAAAAAATATAAAATTTAGTTTGTTGAAAGGACTATCTAATTGGGCCCGCTATTTACAACAAGGGATTCCAGGCCCATCGAGGCCCATTTTGTTTTTTATTTGATATGAAGAACTATCTAATTGGGCCCGGATTGGGTAGTTGTAAATTTGAATATGTGAATAATTTGACCCTTGGGATTGAATTGATTGAGATTTTTGTGGATCAGAACACATGAGGACATAATAGCTGACAGGGATAGAAAGAAAAACAAAGAATCAAATCAGCAATATTATTTATAGCGACACTCTGGTTTATTGAAATTACAAATTTACAAATTTACAAATTTACCGCTTACATGGAAGCATCTTATTTTAAAAAAATAAAATAAAATAGAAAACTTGTTCATGATAATTTTAAAACTTGCAATTTGGTGTTGTTACCATTCTCACGTACTGACAATATCATGGCTTCACTGTATGATACTCTCTATCAACCCTGTGATATTATTGTGCGATGATCCTCCTTCTTCCATCGCCTTTTTCGCCTTCTCTGCCATCTCTGCGACTTTTGTCCTCATTTCTTTCGCCTCTTCATCCTCCCCCATCAATTTTAAAATCGCATTTTTTATGTCATCTCTATTAACCAAAATGGCAGATGGGTCGTATCCTGTTGGAGTCCATGTTGGCACTGTGACACCGAATGACACTCCAATTCCTAATACATCAACTACGAGCTTTTCATTAGTGAATTGGTCTAAAAATTGAGGCCAAGTGATCATTGGTACGCCTGACGATATGGACTCTAACATGGAGTTCCAGCCGCAATGCGTCATAAACGCACCAACCGAACGATGAGAGAGGATAGTCAGTTGTGGAACCCACCCTCTCAGTATGAGCCCTTTCTGCTGGACCCTCTTTTCGAACTCTTTTGATAACCATGTGTCTAGTTCGGGCATGATTTCTGCCTCCTTTATTACCCATATAAATGGTTTCTCTGCAGCCTCCAAGCCAAGCCCTAGCTCCATTAGTTGTAAACTGTTGTTACGGGCGAGGGAACCGAAACTAACATACAAAACCGATTTGGGCTTATGTGAATCGAGCCAATTTAACACTATTTGTTGCTTCTCTGCTCCCAAATTTTTTCCTCTTAAGGATTTGGAATTTTCATCCTTGTTGTATAGATTGAGGGGTCCAACGGTCCACACCTTTTTCCCTAACTCTTTCTCATATAATTCAATAAATTGTCTTTCTAGGTCTTCAAAAGTATTAAGGATTATTGCATCTGCCGTTCTCTCCGACTCAAGCACATCATCGCGGTACTTGTCCCAACCAGGTGCATTAAAAAACCCAGGACCGTTTTCTATTGTAAACCGGAGAGTTATAGGCATGTTGGGTACTGCAAACTGCTCAGAATTGTCAGTAACATGATGGAATATCTTGTGCTTACTCATCTTGTGATCGCATAGAGCACATAAACAGCAAGGTACATGAAACACAATCCTGGGGATACACAATCTTCGTGCAATCTCAACCGTCCAAGCGTTGCATCCATCAGATATGATGCAACTAGGGGGAATGTGGTGGGTCCTGAGATATTGCTCTAAGGGGTCTCTGAGTAGCTTTAAACCTTCAAAAAAAACTGGGAAATAACTGCTCTCAATTAGGTCATCAACATTTTCATACCCATCAGGAAGCCCGATTTGAGCGCATGGCAATTTCAACTCGACAAATTGGATGGGGAGGTTGGACTCGATCGAACGTTGCATAATGGGCTGTATACGGGCAGCATTGGTAGGGGTGGTTATGAAGCTAACATGGATGCCTCTTTCTGCCAGGAGGCGCGCCAGGTCGGTCATGGGGATTGTGTGGCCTTGTGCCGCATAAGGGATCAATACAAAATGAGCATTTTTTTCATTGAAGCAAGTCATGGTATCTATATGAATGCAAGATATGTTGCTAATATTGGTTTTGTTTATTAGAGTGGAAAATGAGGTATGTATATATAGCAACTTGCATGTAGTTGCTAATAAATCTGTAATAAAAACAAACACACTAATTTTGGAATTTTTTCGGAGAGAAGTTTTTGGACACCAAGATTGAGATGATTAAAATAACCAGAAAATGTTTTCGTGATTGAGATGATTAAAATAAACAGAAAATGTTTTCACTAAAACATTTTCTGTTTATTTTAATCATCTCAATCTTGGTGTCCAAAAACTTCTCTCCGAAAAAATTCCAAAATTAGTGTGCTTGTTTTTATTACAGATTTATTAGCAACTACATGCAAGTTGCTATATATACGTACCTCATTTTCCACTCTAATAAACAAAACCAATATTACTTTTCAGAGGTTGCTGTGCATTCTTTATGAAGGTGTTCAGATAAAGAGGTTCCCGAAGAGGAGATCAGTTTGGGTCTGATGGGCTCCATAACTGTCAGACTTGCTTTAAGATCCATGCTCACGAATATTAAAGCAAATACATACGGATTAAAGCAGCATGCACATATCTTAAAGCAGATCAGACAGTTATGGAACCCATCCAACTCAGTTTGAGTCTGATGGACATCGGACCCAACCTGCTCTCCCTGAAGAGGCACATAGGTGTCGTTAATCGTTATTTAAATGTAATGTGTCACACATGACGTGTAAATAATAAGCCTAAAGCACTGTCAGTGATTTGTATCCACTGCTCTGATGAAATCAGTTATAATCGGAAATCAAACTCGAGATTATCAGCATATTGCATCTAATATTGGAATCCTATCCACTTAAATTTTTCTTTGATGTTGCATTTTCTTTTGCCAACTCAACCCTAAATTAGATGTTAGTGGACAGTCCTGCTAGAGAAGGAAATACGTGACACGCCGTGACGTGACGTGATCAACTTTTTTTTTTTTCACGTGACGTGATCAAAATAGTGGCGGATAGTCACGTCAAGCGAATGGTTACGCCGTGACCATATGTGACGTGATCACACGTGACATGACGTGTCGTGACGTAAATTAGTCATGTCCATTTTTTATATTTTAATTTAAATTGTTGGAAATTTAGAAAAAAAATATAAAAAATTCTAAAATAAGTAAATAATATTGTAAATATTATTTTCTTAGGAAATGTTGCATCTGACATTACTTTAAAAATTCAAATTACAAATATTCATTAGACTAAATTAAAGAAAATAAAAATCAGTACTACATGAGTATCAATATCACTGAACTTACACTAAAATAAAATCTGAATACTCTATACATATAAAAAAAGTTGGATACTCTATGTTTCATGCCGTGACGTGACGTGACGTATATTTTAACTAGAATGTGGTCACGCCACGCGAGTCAGGTCACGTAATCGACACACGTGACGTGACATTCCGTGACGTAACTAGTCACGCCGTGACAAATTTCCTTCTCTAATTCCTGCTACCAGAAAACAACCATATTAAAGAAACCTTCATGTGCCAACCAAGTTTTATCAAACCTGATTGTTTTGGAAACAGTATGGACTGCAGCTCGAGTATCTATACAAAATTAATTTAAAATTTTAAAATTTTCGTAAGTAGATGAATCACTCGTAAGGTAAAAGATTTCAACGGTTTTGATTTATCGTTTGGAGTCAATCCAATATATTTTAGAATTAAGTTCACAAAGAGACTTGGTGAACTTAGGAACACCCTAGTTCTACGGGAAATATATTGCATGTAAGTCTATCATATCAATACAAACAAAGGGGGAATTTCACGTATGCCCCTCAAAAACTTCAAAATTACGTATTTCTCCCTCTAAATTTAAAAATTACATATTTTTCCCTCTAAACTTCAATAAAACTCACATATTTACCCATTTTATTTTCTTTTGTAATAAAACTCATTCTAAATTCATAAAAATACCCACTCCAATTTGAATCTGAAAGGTTCCTCTACCGTCCGAATTGTTTTAAGATTCGTGTATTAGATCAGCACGAATCTTGAAGCGAACACACACGAATATTGAAGCAAACTTGGAGTGCCTTGATTAGTATAAAAATCAGATATCAACTCAGCCTGGCGACACTCTTCCAAAAGTCTTTCATAGTGATTAAAAAAATCCAGCAACCGTTGTTTAGGATCCAAGTACTGCTTAATTACACTGTTCATGCTCTCACTTCGTTGTGTGCTCTTCATATCAGCACAAAAAACTTGACGTCCGTAAACTAAAGTCCATTTAGTACGGTTTTCGAATAACGCTTTCAACCAAGTATTTTCATAAAAGGTTATGCTTTTTAAGCATATCAGCCCAAGCTCCTAAAAATTCTTTCTCATCCTCACAATCATAAACACAGTAACTAAAATCTTTTTCAAATAATTTTGAGCCACTGAATACCTGACTAAGATGCTTTGCTGCATTCTGATACATATGCCAAACACACAACCGATGAGTGGTATTTGGCCATACAATTTCAATAACTTTACTCATGGCAGCATCCTGATCCGTCAATATTACCCTAGGAGCTTTTCCCCCGACAGCATGTGTAAAAGTTTGAAATAACCATTCAAAGGATTCCAACTTCTCATCATATAATAATGCTCCAGCAAATACTACTGTTTGCATGTGGTGATTAACACCAACAAAAGGAGCAAACAGTCGACCATATCCATTAGTCTTATAAGTAGTATCAAAGCACACAACATCTCCAAAACAATCGTAATCTAACAACGACCTTCCATCAGCCCAGAAAAATATTTGTAATTTGATCATCTTCATCAAGTTGCACGGCATAATAAAAGGCAGGGTCTTCCTTAACTCGCTTTTGAAGATATTGCATTAGCGCTCCAGCATCTCCAAGTACCATATCATGCATTCGCTTTGACCTTAAGTAGTTCTTGTAGTCGGTTGGTAAAAAGCGAAGATGTTTCCTCCCTCCAGCTTGCTTTGCCAAAAGATCATACGTTTCATTTGGTTTCAATCATGTTGAATTAGCTACATTTGCATTAGCCTTTTCTGCCTCACTCATCTCTCTTTGTGATCTCAGAAGCTTTCTTTTTGAGGGAGTCGTTGTACTATGGTTATGCTCAGGATCAAAAGATTTCACTTTATAAACACCGTTTTTAGCTAGATTTATTCTCATGTGTGCATTACAACCCGTACGAACATCTAAGTGCACTTTCTTTGGTTGTTCCTGATTGGATTTTTCTCTATAATAACCCTCTTTGCTACAAGTAAAAGTTCTCATGGTAAGTACACCTGATGAATTCTTGCGAATAAGGTTTCTTCGAATACTAAAACCAACATGATATGCATAGACATTATAAAACTTGTAAGCTGCATCCTCATTTGAAAATTCCATACCAATCTTTGGTTCTTCAAAGTCCAGTTTTTGTGTGCTCTCTTGATTAGCATCTTGGGTTGATTTATGTTCTAAACAAAAACCAAATTTTATGAATTAATATGCATAGCAAAACAAAAGTGGGCAATGAGACATTCACCTCAAATATTATCATGATATCTATAACCAGATTTAGAGTTAATTTAAACAATTTATTATCAAAACATAATTTGTCCAATCTAACAATAATACTATGCAAATTGGTTTAGGCATTACTACAAACACTTTATATACATCATGAAAATATGTCTCATAATTAATAAAAGTTGAAGAATTCACCTTAGGGATAGAGAATGGAGATCTCATTTTCAATGTAAGAGTCAGAGGGAAGTTCCAAGTATTGTTGCTGAAATGTTGTGGGAAGCGCCAAGTTTGATAGTTGGTTGGTCGGAGCATAAGTTATTGTTAGAGCTTGAGTAAATACTTCTTCGTCAGGATCAATGCTAATAGCATCTGTTTGAGGTTGGTTTTTCTCTATTATAGGAGAAGAAGGAAGTGCATGGCCGTGACTTGAGATGGTACGCCAAATTGTGTTTCGAGATTTGAGGAAGATCGGGTTGAAAACATGAGACTCCATAAAGTATGAGATGATATTTTGACTCTTGGGTGAGAATGATTGAACAACACAAGATACAAGTTAGAGAAAGAACGATAAAATTGGCATCGCCAATTAGAGAAAGGAGGAACTTCCTCCATTATTGCTCTAGATTTGGTTTCAAATCAGAATAGAGAGAAAGAGGAGGATTGTTTCATTTTTTGCTGAACGGAGATTATTTGATGGCCTTAATGGAAAGAGTGAACGTTTGTTAGCATTAACTACACAAATCTTGATAAAATTTGATCTAGTAGTGAGGAAAGACTTCGGATAGCAATTCTGTCCAAATGACTTCGGATAGGTTGCCAGGCCTAATTTTAGAATCATTTCCTCAATTTAATCGGATTTGACTAAACCAATTCGAAACCGGAACCGGATCTAAATACCATTTCTTGACCGCCACGATTCCCTGGTAAGGTTAAATACCCTCACTCTCCATTTTCTTCACTACTTAATTTCAAAGACATATGGGCTGGTCAGATCTGCCATCCGAACTGGTGATCACGATCGCCGGAAACCTAATGGAGTTCACCGACCATCTCCGATTTCGCTCTGTCTGTTCCCACTGGCGCTCTTCTTTCCAATCCCTCTCCCTCCGTCTCCCCCGCCAATTCCCCTGGTTAGCCCTCCCTTCCACCTCCTCCCCTCATTTTTATTCCTTCTCTGAAGACCGCGTCTACTCCATCCCTCCCTCCGGCATCGCGGACAACTCTAATGTCCTCGGATCTGCCTCCGGTTGGTTCATCTCTGTCGGGGGCCGTTATTGCCACATTACCTTTTCTCTAATTAATCCCTTCACTGGTGCCTCGATTGGACTCCCTTCCCCTGATCCATCTTTGTCATTGTCCTATGTTGCGGCTGATACCCTCCTTTGGGACCGCTCTGACTCGGCAGTTGTTGCTGCATGCAGCACGAGGGTGGGTGTGTTTTGCTGTCGGTTGGATGAGACAGCCTGGGTCTCCATCGAGTCTCAGCATTATCGCATGGCCGGTAGCATTACTTTCTATGAAGGTAGATTTTACATTCTTCAAGGTGACACATGCGAGACAGTTGTCTTGGATGGTGAGACTCTTGAGGAGATCACTGTGATCGACGCTCCCTTTTTTGATTCTCCTATCGAAGCACTCTTATTCGTATCGTCTGGGGAATTGTTGCTTTTGGTTAAATCCACCTGGATGTATCTCTTTCCTGATAGCGATTCGCAATTCTACAATGTTCGACGTGCCAATCTCGATGATGAATTGGTGGAGTGGGTCGAGGTCAATGACATTGGAGATCGGGCATTGTTTGTTGACAATCTTCATTGCTTCTCAGTCAAAGTCGGAGATCACGGCCTGCTGAGGCGAAATTGCATATATTCAGCACAGTCGAAGACCAGTGGTGGTCCGAGGAATTCGTCAAGGACATATAGCATCTCTATTTTTGATCTGGGGAATAGCAATGGGGAACATCTCGAGTGTGCTTTGAGCAAGTTTCGTGCAGTTTCTTTGCGTGGTGCAGTTTCACCGCCTTCCTGGATTCTGCCGTCTCTCAGTTGAGGATTGTTTTTGATAGAATACCTAAATAACTAATTTAAGTGAATCTTGAATTGTGTTTGTTGTGGTGTTAAGCCAAGTGTGGTTTGAGTTTTGTTGAATGAAGGTATTTTCTCAGCTGTTTTTTTGGTTGTAGGAGTTTTTAGGAAGCTTATTCCTATGTTGATATACCAGAATTGATTTCTGTTTGCTTTTTGGACCTTTTTAGTACTGGTAGTGACGATCAAATTACTGCAACATATGATTTCTGCTTGATAATGTTTTTTTTTCTTCTGAAAAATGAGGTCTGACGGCCTAGCTGGTTTTCAACTTTTCATAATACTAGTTATAGCAAAATGCATGTTGTGTACTCATTCAGCTTTTCTAACTGCTAGTTAATACCAATTCAATGAATCCCTTCTACTCTGCTATGCTTCACCCTTTTTTTTTTTTTTTTTTTGTGAAACCTTGGTAGAGGCTACCAGTATCTCTGCTGCACCTGACCAGTTGAACTGAGAGACGGTACAATATAATGGGTTTCCCAGTTATTATTTCCTAAATCTAGAGAAGAGTAATTACATAATTTAGTATGAATCAGTGACATGCTTCAAGGTTTTGTGGGATAGATGCAATATGCTGATAATCTCAGAGTTTGATTTCCGATTATAACTGATTTCATCCGAACAGTGGATACAAATCACTGACAGTGCTTTAAGCTTATTATTTATATATTATTCGAATTTACAATTATTTGATATTTTGTTAAATTGTTAATAATTTATGTCATTATGATTGGTTAATTTGTACCTGACAATTAATGTGTTCTGTAAAATGTTTTTGTGTATGGAAATTGAATTATGTCAATTTAATTGATCCGTGCCTGAAAGCAATAATTTGTTTCATTATGTGCTTTACACCGACATATATAACGGGTTCAAATTACAGGTCTTAAGGTTTATACTTGTAATTGGTACGTGAGATGAACCAGATTACAAGAATGCACATACATTGTTTGTCTTCATACGAGACATCAGCGTGTATGCAATCGTTTCGTTAAATATGTAGCACAGTGACTGAGGCAATATGCCTCCAATCAAGGAGGTAATGATAGTGACTGAGGCAATATGCCTCCAATCAAGGAGGTAATGACATTAGCGAAGTAATGGAGGTATCCAGTGCAAGGAAACTGCTGATGATTCCAAGACTTAGAAGTATCCTTTCTGTTATGATAACAATCTCTTTACTGTAGTTAGATTACATTTTACCATAGTAAGTCGATTATAGTTACATGTAATTACTATATGTGAATAAAATATAAATACACAGAATTTGTTTCCATTCTTACTATATGAATAAATTTTAAATACATAGATTTTTTTTGAAGCAGACAATTTATCAATCTGGTTTGAGAAGAAATACAGGCTCTGTTATTCAGCCCAAGCTGTCAATCTAACCATTGGCTCTGATTGATCGTTCTATTTCTATGTTGAGGAGGGTCTAAATGGGCCATTTTTTTGTGCTCCAATATGCTCCACATTTTTTTTTTAAAAGTCTGAACAGTCAATCTGAACCGCTCAACATGATTTTCATAATAAAATATGCTTGGAGATCAAATTTTATATTTTTTTAGAATTTTTTTAGAATTTTTTTACTATTTTTTATATAGGTACAAAATTACTGTTTTAAAGAAATTCTAGACCATCCGATAAAGTGATATTGTACCTATGAAAAAAAATTAGTAAAAAAATTATGAAAAATGTAAAATTTGGTCTACAAACATATTTTATTATGAATATCATGTTGAGCGGTTAGGATTGATTGTTCGGACTTTGAAAATAGAGATAAATGATATGAAGCATATTGGAGCACAAAATGACAGTGCATTTGAACCCTCCTCTTTTATGTTTTATCTTTTTATTTTCCCAAACAGTGCGATAGCTATTTAATTTTTTCAATTTTGATACGGAGAGACAAAATGTACTGATTAGGATGTTGGTAGAGTCGCATTAAAGAATTCAAAGATGTTAATTTCACTTTTATTTACATAAATTAAAACAAAAAAAAAAAACAATTCGCCTTGCACTGATAGTGATTGCAGATATTGCTTTTATTTGGTTGGATGAGCCGTCACAATAATAAAATAGTTATTACTATTCTCAAAGATTAACATCACTTTATGATATTAATTTATTGCTTAAAAACATTAAACATATACAATAAGGTGTTTCAAGTCATGTGTGACACATTACATTTAAATAACGATTAACGACACCTATATACCCATCGGACTCAAATTGAGTTTGATTGGTTCCATAACCTTCCGATCTGCTTTAAGATATGTGCGTGCTGCTTTAATATCCGTGAGCACATATCTTAAAACAAGTCGGACGGTTATAGAGCCTATTGGGCCCAAACTGTTCTCCTCTTCGGGAACCTCTTTATCTGAACACCTTCATAAAAAATGCACAGCAACCTCTTCCGTTTATTTTAATCATCTCAAACTTGGCATCCAAAAACTTCTCTCCCAAAAAAATTCCAAAATTAGTGTGTTTGTTTTTATTACAGATCTAGTAGCAACTACATGCAAGTTGCTATATATACGTACCTCATTTTCCACTCTAATAAACAAAACCAACATTAGCAACATACCTTGCATTCGTATAGATCCCATGACTTCCTTCAATGAAAAAAAAGCTCATTTTGTATTGGTTCCTTTTGCGGCACAAGGCCACACAATCCCCATGACCGACCTAGCACGCCTCCTGGCAGAAAGAGGCATCCATGTTAGCTTCATAACCAACCCATCCAATGCTGCCCGTATACGGCCCATTGTGCAACGTTCGATCGAGTCCAACCTCCCCATCCAATTTGTCGAGTTGAAATTGCCATGCGCTCAAACCGGGCTTCCTGATGAGTGTGAAAATATTGATGACCTAGTTGAGAACAGTTATTTCACAGGTTTTTTTGAAGGTTTAAAGCTTCTCAGAGACCCCTTAGAGCAATATCTCAGGACCCACCACATTCCCCCTAGTTGCATCATATCTGATGGATGCAACCCTTGGACGGTTGAGATTGCAAGAAGATTGTGTATCCCCAGGATTGTACTTCATGTACCTTGCTGTTTATTTGCTCTATGCGATCACAAGATGAGTAAACACAAGATATTCCATCATGTTACTGACAATTCTGAGCAGTTTGTAGTGCCCGACATGCCTATAACTCTCCGGTTTACAATAGAAAACGGTCCTGGGTTTTTTAATTCACCTGGTTGGGAGAAGTACCGCGATGATGTGGTTGAGTCGGAGAGAACGGCAGATGCAATAATTCTTAATACTTTTGAAGACCTAGAAAGACAATTTATTGAATTATATGAGAAAGAGTTAGGGAAAAAGGTGTGGACCATTGGACCCCTCAATCTATACAACAAGGATGAGAATTCCAAATTTTTAAGAGGAAAAAAATTGGGAGCAGAGAAGCAACAAATAGTGTTAAATTGGCTCGATTCACATAAGCCCAAATCGGTTTTGTATGTTAGTTTCGGTTCCCTCGCCCGTAAAAGCAGTTTACAACTAATGGAGCTAGGGCTTGGCTTGGAGGCCACAGAGAAACCATTTATATGGGTAATAAAGGAGGAAGAAATCATGCCCGAACTAGACACATGGTTATCAAAAGAGTTCGAAAAGAGGGTCCAGCAGAAAGGGCTCATATTGAGAGGGTGGGTCCCACAACTGACTATCCTCTCTCATCGTTCGGTTGGTGCGTTTATGACGCATTGCGGCTGGAACTCCATGTTAGAGTCCATATCGTTAGGCGTACCGATGGTCACTTGGCCTCAATTTGTAGACCAATTCACTAATGAAAAGCTCATAGTTGATGTATTGGGAATGGGAGTGTCATTCGGTGTCACAATGCCAACATGGAAGTCAACAGGATACGACCCATCCGCCATTTTGGTCAATAGAGATGACATAAAAAATGCGATTTTAAAATTGATGGGGGAGGATGAAGAGGCGAAAGAAATGAGAAGAAAAGTCGCAAAGATGGCAGAGAAGGCGAAAAAGGCGATGGAAGAGGGAGGTTCATCGCACAATAATATCACAGGGTTCATAGAGAGTATCATCCAGTGAAGCCATGATAATGTCAGTACGAGAGAATGGTAACAACACCAAATTGCTAGTTTTAAAATTATCATGAACAAGTTTTTTATTTTATTTTTAAAATAAGTTGCTTCCATATAAGCGGTAAATTTGTTAATTTGTAAATTCAATAAACCAGAGTGTCGTTGTAAAAAATATGCTGATTTTATTCTTTGTTTTCTTTGTATCCCTGTCAGCTATCATATCCTCATGTGTTCTGATCCACAAAAATCTCAATCAATTCAATCTCAAGGTTCAAATTATTCACATATTCAAATTTACAACTACCCAATCCGGGCCCAACTAGATAGTTCTTCATATCAAATTAAAAACAAAATGGACCTCGATAGGCCTGGAATCCATTGTTGTAAATAGCGGGCCCAATTAGATAGTCCTTTCAATAAACTAAATTTTATATTTTTTAGAATTTTTTTACTGTTTAATAAGCCACATTGAAAATTGCTAGTGTTATCTAGTTATTGCAACTAAATATTTTTACAACAGTGAATCAGTAAATAGATTAATAAATTAATTACTTTCTACAAGCTGCTTTCACGAAAGCCAATACGGGCACCGCTGTTCACTAAAATTAGGAAATATGTGAACTTGACTGTTACACCAGACTTGAAGTTGGGGGATGAGGGGGTTTTGTGTTGATATGACAAAGGGGAAGATGCAGTTCGGTGGGTCTGCTCTTGCTCAGGCATTTGATCAAATTGGTCACGAGTGCCCTGATTTGGATGATGTTGCATATCTTAGAATAAGAACATTCAAATATTGCTCAGGGGTTGAATGGGGAGAGGTTGATATCTGCTAGTAACGAGTGCTGATTCATCCGATTCAGATTTCGATTCCCATTTTTAGAACCATGTGAGAAAGTGTGCATTGTTTGATGACTGCTATTTTTTCTTCTCTATCGAAGCAACATGTATCAGCAGGCAGCAGGTTGGTTGAGACGGAATATATTTGGCAAAGATAATAATTCTGGATCATTCAAGTTTTGCAAATGCACATAGTATCTCTGTTTTTTTAATACAAATGACAAATTGTGAATTCCATGAGGGTGTGAGCAGTTGTTTTCTTCACACATGGTCGTCCATTTTCCCTCTTGGGTTTGCATCTCCCAGTTGGGTTTGCTTCCTATCCTAGCTCCTCAGTTGTACATTTGTTATTAAATCTCAAAAGATGTCTTGTGTTCTGCCTTCATGTTTTTAAAAGTGCTTTAATTATATAAGAATAGAGTGCATGATTTCTTATGGAGACTACATTATCGATTTATCATATTCCCATATTTAGCACATAACACAGACAATCTACTGCTAGTAAAGTAACAAAATTGAATTGAAACGGCTGCTAGTAACTGAGCCACATTTGCAACTTGTCTGTCCATAAAGGCAATTGAGACCAGTATGCAATAATTGACAAAAAAATTACCAACTATTCATTAAACAAGAGAAACAATCATTACATCAAAAGACAAATAAGTAAAAAAAAAAAAATACAAGTAAAACACTTATCATTCTTTAAATCCTAAACACAGCTATGTCTGCCATGATTATTCGCTCACCTTTGTTCTCAAGAAAGGGGAAAAAAAAAGGGAAGACTCAAAAATAATTGGACATGCCATCTTGAATAAGACAGTGAAGGTTTAACCAGCATCCAGAGAGGAAAATTAAATCTATGCCTTCTTAAAAACTCAACCCATCAAGTGTTAAACAACTGTTTCCTAAACAAAAATATAAAAATGTCCTATTGCTGACAAAACATATTAATCAAATGTTAAAACAAAACATAAATTAAGGCAGGATATGCTACATGTCATGCAAACCCTAATTCTTGTTTCATCCCTGAAGTGCTATCAGTAAAACTGCTCAAGTGACGCCAACTATTGAGGTGCCGAGGTATTAGGTAGTTGAGATGAAGGCGGGAGGCCCATGTTACCTCCTGAACCCATTCCAGGAATGCGTGCATCCATCATTCCGGGCTACAGGCAACAAAGAAAAAAAAAATAAGCAAAAACTACACAATATATAATAAATAATGTTAGTATTGACAGCTCCAAACAATGATATTTGCCTTGCCCTGAAAAGGTTGATTCATAGTTACATACATCCTTACAGAAAGTACTCAAGGGAGATTTTGGTATGGTTAATACCTGAAAGGTGTTCAATCCTGGTATCGACCCCATTTGTACCGGGGGGCGATTAAACATGCCTCCCATGTTAAAATTCTGCATGCCAGGCATACCTGGTGCACCACCCGGCATATTGCCCATATTATTTTGGAACCCTCCCATCTGAGGCATATTTCCTGGAGTCATTGGACCAGGCCCAGGTTGCATCTGATTCATGCCCATCATGTGTTGCATTTGAGGCATCATCTGATTACCCGCACCTTGCATCATTTGATTTCCAGACGCTTGCAACTGAAAGCACAAAACACACCAATTAGGTGTAATTGGTAGACAACTTTTGTCTATATTTGCTTAACTAAAGGTTGTAAATGTTTTCTTAATTGTTTTTCAGCTTTAGACTGCCAATCATTAAATCACATAATTAGTTTGATTTTGCAAATATCAGCATACAAAATGCAAAAGCAGTGTAGATACAAGTGCAATTCAGTTATAACAGCAGCCCTCAATACAGTAATGTAGTTTATACCATTACATCTACATAAAGTAATTGCAAAATCCTTGTATTTGCACCAAATAATGATAATAGATACAGAAATTAATTTAAACCAAACATTGGATTGGGATTTATACAATCATACCATAGGATTAGGCATAGGGGGCAAAGGGGGATTCCCTGGCGGCATCTGAGGTGGTGCTCCCGTCACACCCATAGGAGAAATCTGGCCAAATGGCGGGTGGGCCCCATGTGGATGAGTAAGTACCATAGGCATCTGACCAGGCTGCAGCTGTGGCATCATCTGCATGCCTGGTAATTGTTGTTGCTGCTGCTGTTGGCCACCTTGTGGATACTGTTGTTGCTGTTGCTGTGAATTGGATGCAAGGAGGGAGGGATGTGGGCCCGGTGGCAGGGGAGGCTGTGCAGAAGAGACTAGACCCGGAATGCCTTGATCCAATCCATCAAGCGACATGCCCGGAATTGCACCATCAGAGCGGGATAGGCCAGGGACAAACTGACCAGGATTCGGTGAGGCAACCTCAGGCGGTGCAAATCCTCCCATGGGACGACCTGCATGAAATTGGTTCTGATCGCCATATCCTGCATAGCATTGGTATGAAACTATTGGTAATCATTGTTTACTAAACTATCAATGATTGCAAGTATCTTGTATGGTCACAAATTATAGTTCTGTTTAATATTATATTATCAAAGTTACAATTAAGTCAAATATTACCTGGAATTTGGCCACTGTTGTATCTATCACGGGAAAGATCACCAGGCCTATTTCGACACCAAAACTTCGTGGTATGGTCATTGCTACCACTGAATCAAAAACATAGACAGAAATAAACAATGTGATGGAAGCACAAAGAAGAATTTCAGATTTGATAAATCTTGTAATAAGCAAAACCTGGCAAGCAGATAGCCAATAGGATGCCATGCAAGATCCCAGACACAATTATCATGTGCACCCAAAATCTCTGCCTGGGGAGTTTCATGCCTGTAATTCACACCAAGACCAGTCACAATTAGACTCAACTTAAATATCATAACCTTTCTATAGAGACAGGATAAGAATTCTTAGATACAATTAATCCAGATCAATTAATTCAATTAATCCCAGATAAGACTTTTGCCTGAAATAAAACTAAGCCCCTAGTAGTCTTTCATGAAAATCAGATCAATTAAATCAACTTTTGCAGATTAAATTAACTCCTATTTGAGCATCTACCAACACACAACTTAAGAGTAAAGCCACAATTTAACCCTACTAGTTCAATTAAACACAGCACAAGCATGAAACTTACCCGACAAGCCAATGAAAGATTGCTCCATCAAAACTACCACTGACAAAGTACTCTTCGTGGAAAGGGTGCCATGCCAAAGCTAATCAAAACATAAATTTTAAGTCAGATATATATCTCAGACAACAACCAGAAGTAACAGAATGTAAATTTTAATTCATATCCAGCAACACAAAGATGATTCACTATATCTCACCAGTAACATCTTTGCTATGTCCTCGAAACGATTCCAGCTCTTTCATTGACCTAATGTCATACAGCTGTAAAGAAAAAAATACTTGTGTAAGCATATGCAAAATTAAAAGTAGGACATTTCACCCAAAAATATAGAAGAAAACTACCTTAATAGTCTGGTCCTTTGAAGAAGTCAGCACCCAGTTACCATTTTGATTCCATTTCACACACAGAACAGTATTCTTATGACCATGACTGTAAATACATGCATATACTATTAGTCTTCAACTGAATTGAAAAAAATATATACATAATACAAACTTGAAGAATATCAAAACGACTCACAATGAACAAAGTGCCGCTCTTGATGACCGTGCATCCCAGAGCTTTACAAGGTTGTCTTTTCCACCTGTTTGAAAAATGAAAAAGGTGAATTACAAATATATTTATAATAGTAAAAAGGAGGAAAGGAGATTAATTTTAGAGAACCTACCAGAAACTAAAAGGGACTTCGAAGGATGCCAATCAACACATTTAACGTCCCATCCATGGCCTGTCTGAGTTTAAGTTACAATTCAGAAATCAAGGTTAACAGGAGTCAACAAAAAAAAAAACTGCAGCTAATACTAGCACAGCATCATAATTATAAGGATGTAAATTCAGAAACTGTAACACGCACTAAAAAAACAAGCAACATTACCAGACAAAGATCTCTCCTCCTGGCATCTTGCAAAGTCCCAAACCTTGACAGTGGTATCATCGGAGCATGAACAAAATTTCAAATCGGTCCTACAAAAGCTGCCCCAGAGATGCAAAGTTTTAACAAAAGAACTACTAATATAAAGAGAAAAACATTTACTATAGTAGAAAGTTTTTCATATGGATTATGCACGCACCTCAATCCACGAACAGATTCTTTGTGAGCTGTTTTATTTGCTTTAACATTGTTCATGTTACTTTGCCAATACCTAAAAGAAAATAGATCTAATAAGATATCACAAATCTAGAAATGCTCATGCTAGAAGTACACAATAAAAATACATCAGGAAAAAACATACTTTATTGCACCACCATCATCTCCACTAACCATCCAATTTTCATTATTACTCCAAACCATTGACCTAATTGGCTGTTCATGTGCCTAGATTTATATGAATAATAAAAACAAAAACAAGAGAGGTTAGAAAATGAAATCTGATCTAAGAAATAGAGATTTTTTTACACAAAAAGGAATATCTATTAACATTACCTGAAGAATCATCTCAAAATTGAAAGATTGACCATTCCATAAAGTGAACTCGCCACTCTGTGAACCAGTAATAAGACGGCGCCCTGTTGGGGTCCACTTTTACAGAAAAGTAACTCAATATGTTAGATAATATAAAGGAACAGCACAAATAGAATCCTATAGAACAAATTGATAGTATAATCAAATGATGGAGATATAGAAGGCCTGCCGAGACCAAGTGTACTAAGCATATACTAAAATGGTATCATTAACAGAAGAAGCAGAATGATATTAATGGAAAATGCAAGAAAATAATATACAACGCAGATGTCAAATTATGAAAACCAACAAATGCACAACAACAGAGAAGAACTTGTAGCCTACAGGTCAGGTTACTATGGTAGAGCACCCACCAACAAAATGAACTAGGTTCTAAGCAAACAACAACTTGAAATACCAAACTTTAAGTTTTGAATCCATATGTAACAAGTTCAATTTTATGGACTAAAGCTCACCACGACACGATTTATTGAGCATCTATTTTTGTTTGTGGAGGCATGAACAAATTTTGCAGCAAAGCTTGTTGAAGGATTATCGGCATAGGCAGCTGTCGGTAGCATCTGCAAAAAAGAGGAAGTATCAATTACACAAGCTCAATGCTCAGCATTATCTACTTTAAAGAACTTCAGTGTTTGACCATAGAGTCAAAGCAAAATGCATACCAAAACCACTGTTTGATATGAAGTACCACAAAATTGTATGACATATACACAGAAATGAAAAATAGAAGAAAAAGGTTGAAACACAACAGAAATAACCAATGCAATTTTTGGTTTCAATATTGTTTCAGTGGTGACCACACCTGCAAAGTTAGATCATTGACTGTTGCAAGATTACAATACATGTTTAAATAAATAAAAAATTAGATGAAAATGGCTACTTTAGAATTCTGCAAAAGTGAGCTTAATTGAAGCTGAAATATAACTTGGAGAAATTAAGTGTACTTACATCCAAGGCAGCAGCTGGAGTGGGTTGTATTACTGTTCGGTCCCTTACATCTCGCTGCCACATTCGAGCCTGTAAACAGCACACCAATTTTGAATGTAAAATAAATACAATAATCATTTCTTTTTTATGAGAGTGGGAGGGCAATTACTTGAACATAGCGCACAACAGTGCTGCCATAGTCAACAGTTCTCCTATGTACAAGCTTTCGCATTCTCTTAGCAGCATAGCTATCTCCATAGGCTGAAAGCAATATGTAGTCATATTTTAAAATATGCAACTGAACATTATACATCCTAGTTAAAGGTGTTTACATTTGACATAGAGATAATACTCGAGCAACCAGAAGAACCATCTTATTAACGTTTCAAAAATAAAAAATGAAATGAAAGAAAAGGATGGATCTTGGGTTAAGCACATAAGCCAAATTAACTAAGAATTAACAAAGAAAAACCTTGAGTAACAAAGACTACGCAAGATGACACCAAATGCACACTCCTAACTGTTGCCCAAGACCAAATCATTATTTGCTCTGATCAGACAATATTCACTATTGTTCATTACCAATTTCATTTATTTGGCCGAATACTGAATTGAAAGAAAACTTCTAACCATCAAAAGGAGCTTGCATTTGGTTCGAATAATCCGGTGGCATAGTTGAAGATGAGGCCGAGGGCTGACGCATAGGCGGTGGGCCCCGGTGGAACTCCCCCATCCCCTGTGGCGGAGGCGGTGGAGGCATTTGCTGCTGCTGCTGCTGCTGTTGCATCATCTCCGCAACCAACCACACCTCCCGCTTAAAACCCTAACCTAGTCGCGTGAAGCAGTCGGCGAAGCGAGGAGAATTAGAAGAACCACTCGGTGCTTCCCTTTGCCTCAACAACTCGAGCGCGGAGGAGAGGGAAGGGGTGAGGGTTCTAACGGGTAATTTTCCCGATTTTATCGGACGAACTCAGAAATTTTGTTTTTTGTTATTTATATTTTGTAAGAAAATCAGAAAACTCTTCTGTCGAGATTTTATAGGGCCTCAGATTTTAAGTTGTAAAGGAACCAGGAAGTGATTCGGCCCAGCTCGGCCCAAACAAAGGGTGTCTGGTTTTAAGCTTTCAAAAACTGCATGGCACAAACGCTCGGTCATGTCCCATTATTATTCTGTCTCACGACTATCTTTAGAGAAAAATTGATAACAGTATGATACGCAAATCGTCTTGCAATTTGTACATTGATAAATATACATTAAAATCATCTTAGGTAAAAAAAAACAAGAAGAATATCATTCAAATAACAGGCAGACATTATTTCTGTAGTATCGTTTCATTTCTATTCCATTGAAGATAAAAATTAATAAGGTAACTTCACATTTCTACAATCACCACCTGCACTTATACATAATGCACAAAAGTGAATCAAAAGAGTTCCAAATTATATTTTTGTTTTCCTCCTTCACAAAAGCACCAAGTATTTTACTAATTAAACAAGGGAAAGGCACTCTCAACCTCTATGTTAAACCTGGCTGCCCCAAATGTTACATAGGATGCTGTCCCTCTTCATTCAAGCGTGAAGAAGTAATAATTTACAAAAACAATGCAGATAGATTATTTCTTCCATACCTCCATCACAATTATACCTTTCTATAATCACCATTCAAGTCAACGACAACTCTTCCTGGTGTAATCAACTAAATAACAAAAAAGGTCCACGAAAAGCAATTATTTTCACGGGGCACAGAGAATGCTTGCTTCTATTGGCTAAGAGGAACACACTCGAGCTCGATGTCAAGCTCACCACGCTCAACGTTTTGGAGGCAGAGCGTGATGTCATGCTTGATGCAACCGTCGATCAAAGAGATTGCGCTGTCCTTAATAAGCGGGTTGTTTTCTGTTGCCAACCACCTCCCTAGCTGGGTTGTGTTGGTGATTATTGAGTTTTCGCATGCCTTTGCAGCGGCCACCAGCGGCTGGATATCTAACTCTGCTTCCCCCATTTTGTCGTCGGTTGAGAACGTGTCCTTGTCATACACTTGCTGTGAATAAAAAAAAATGAGAGTATGTTAAGCCATTAACCAATCATTTGTTTCTAGAGGAATTCTATTTTTAATTTTGTGCATGTGTATGTTGGTGGATTTCAACACTAGCAGAGTAAGTGGATTTAAAATAAGAGACTTCCAGAATTTGGCTGTTATACCACAATCAGTCAGTGCTCTGGAAATTTAAAAACTGGAAAGAGTTGTTACTTGATTAATTACTTTAAAATTCGGCAAAAGGAAAACATTTTTTTGTTACCGGCTTCAATTGATAATTCAATTAAGATTGAAAAGACCCATGTTTTTGTACCTAGCTTATAACTATAACAAAAAAACAGAATGAGAACAACTTTACCAGCTTTAGCGGCGGGACAGGATCAGGAATTGATAGCATCAGGATTTCATTCCATTCGGGGTTCAAGTTACTCTTTATTGTCTTTGTTCTCACTGTCTACAGCAGAGAGAAGGAAATATCAAATGAAAAAAGTTTTGGCACATCTTGAGTTCTCAGGAAACTAATTTTGACTTGAAAGTAGTGAAATATTTATGAAAATAATTACTTGGTGTCCTAGATGGAGAATTACATAAGGATCACTCGTTATCATGTCACGCACTGCCAGATTCCGTCCCCTTTTTATATTAACTCTAATCAGTCCAACAAACTCTACCATTCCCATCTGTGATAATGCAGCATTACAGACAAATGTTCATTATACGAGGAAGTAACAATTCTATGTTTTGTTGAGAAAAGCTATCTTACTTAAATTTGTGGTTCTAATTTAAATAAGAAATCATTTTGTACTTCACTTTTCCAAAATATACTTTTACTCAGAATGTGCTGTCCTGCACTTCTCCTCAATCAGGACTCTCACAGTGAGGATAAGTACCTTACCATCAAATACATAAAAAAAAAAAAAAAAATGATAACAAATTCTTAAATCACAATATTAACAAATAAAGGTAAACACAGGCCAATGACAGGTATAATATCTTAGTAGTGACACCTCCAGGATAGTACCATGCAAGTACAATTCACGATCAGTACAGAGTTAAACAATGCAATGATATTCCTTCCTGTCATTCTTTTCTTTTGTCATTGTTTTCTTTGTTTTTTTCTTATGATCAAAGGGAGACAGCTCAAAATTCAGGATGATTTTAGCAGATTATGGTTTGGGGAAGCTATTGGCTAGAAATTTCCATTTGCAAAAATGCATGTGAGATAAATTCATACCAATTTCTTTTTGGAGACTTTATGTTCATCCTTTCTCCTCCAACTGTTTCTGAAGGCATGGCGGATGCCAGTATGCTGCTTCTCGTAGCTTTTGTTGCCATTACTCGCCCCATTGCTATGCAATGGATGAATGTTATGATTGCCCGGCACCATAAACTGTTGCATCTCATACTTTCTCCTGAAATATCCAAGGTTTAAGGGTCATATTGAGTACCAAGTTGATAGCATGCCAAGTTGCCAACTAACGTCTGGTGTGAGCGTCCCAAACATTTTAGCATCCTATTGTTATGCTCCTTTTCCTTTCATGTACTCAACCTTCTTTTTTTTTCAATTTGCCTGAATATACTCAGCTCTTTTGTTTTGGATATTTTTTTGTTCTTTCGGTTGATTTGTTACACAACAGTCTGTTTCCATGGAGCAACCTTGGTTTCTGAAGTCGAAAGAACAAAAGATGAAAAGAAAAAGGAGAACTAGTAAACTTTTAAAGATGTACTTGATGAAGTCGGTGCGTTCTTCTGATGAGGATTCGGGCTTTGGTTTTCTGTAGTATTCCGGTAAGAAGGCTTCATATTTCATGTTGACGGCAGCATTGCCACCACAGTCAACTAAAATATCAGCTTGTTCATTCGTCCAGTCATCTAATTTCACTGATAAAACCTAGAAATTAAAGATTTTCGCAACCAAACATATGGATTAACATATATGCATGTTTACAATATCCATTAGATCTTTATGATTCCTTAAAAAGAATCAATTAGATATTAGTATAGATCGTTAGATTGGTACCTTTGATATGTGAACACCCAGGCTTCTATGAGCACCTGAACACTTGATACAAATAAATACACCCAGACTTAGGGACCTGAAGATTAGGGATCTAAATTAGATTATACATGTTATTATTATTATTTTTTATATCATTTTATCGAATCATTATTAGATAAATCAAATTTCAAATATAAAACAATGGAGATAACAGACTTACACCCATTTGGGATCAGGCGACCCACAATCAGCACAATATTTATTAGCTTTTTGCTTCACTAAATATTCCAATCTCTCCCGTGGGTTAGCAGTACCTAAATTCATCAAAAAGAATCAGAGCTTAAATCGTAGAATCATACATCTCAGCTCTCCGTACATATCATATAAATATGGACAAAAGCAAAACCAAAAAACAAAAAATTAGGTTGAAAAAAAATGCAGAAAGGAAAGAAAACCTTGGAATTTATTCGAATTATGGCATCCAAGCCGTGTCGCCATGTGGGGAGCATGCCCGTGATCGTACCAATCTGCTTTTTTAACAATCCCCGTCTCCATTTGTCTCCTTGCCCCCTTTCATAAAACCGAAGAAGCTCAAGCTTACGCTCCTATTTGATGCAATTAGGACAATTTACAGGGACTAAATAGAAGAAATCAAATTACCTCGCTCTCGTTCGGTTGACTTTCTTTCAATGCGAGGATGCAATGTCTCTCTCTCTCTCTCTCTAAGAGGAGAAGAGACAAAGGAGAGAAGGATGGATTAAATTTGGACTAATATCTGACTTACGATGACAGCAATGATCTTGCATTTGCATTTTCTTTGGGGTTAATTAAAGGAGATCAAATATCGAGAAAATCATTGGAAAAGAACAAACCGTATTAAATTAAAGAAAACAAGAGAAAAGCTGGCAGGGAAGGTTGTAGCCGGCTGGAAAACGGATTGGAGCTGGATATCTCTCTTCTCTATTTTTTTTTTTCTTTTTTGGTTTCTGTTTATTCTTTCACATTTTTCCAGAGCAAAGATGGAAATTAACTTTTCTATGTCTATCCCGATTTTTATTAAAAATAGTATCTCTTATTTTTCTGATCTTATTTTTCTGATTTTATGTGACTCCATGCCATAATATAGATTCATAATACGAATTAATCTACAATATATAGGATTAAAACATCTCAATTTCAAAATAATTTTTTTAATGTCCAAAATTATATAAAAATAATGATTTAGTATATATTAAAAAATAATAACAAATTTAGTATATAATTTTTTTTAACTAATAATAATCGTTGCCTCATCTCAATCCTCAGTTTCCAATTTCAATCACTATTTTTTTTTACACATTTTTGGAGGTGGATTTTTTTTCTATTCAATCTTGTCCATAATCCTGATGATCTGTGTAGAATTTTGCGAATCTAAAACCATAAACATTTTCTATGCAATTTCTCTTTCAAATAAGATTCATGATGAAGTACTTTTGAGTTCTTCGTCGTGCAAGTATTTATGTCTGGTCATGCAAATGTGAATAGTATGAGATATTTGATAATAAAATATAGAATATGTTAGGTACAAACACACACATAAACTATTGAGGTATAAATATTTACAATATTTGATATTAATATGTTTAGACATCCAGTGTCATGTGGAAAAAAAATTAAATTTGATAGAATCGGCTAGGTACAAATACTTGACACATGAACTATGCAAACGTCATCCAGTGACATATGAAAAAAAAATTGATAGAATATTTTAGGTACAAACACTTAACACATGAACTACGCACATTTGCATATTGAGATATAAATACTTGCAATATTTGATATTAATATTTTCATACGTCATCCAGCATCACATGGAAAGCAAAATTAAAATTTGTTATAATATGTTTGGTACAAATACTTGAGATATGAACTATTCACACTTGCATGATGAGATATGAATACTTGTAATATTTGATATTAATATTTTCAGACGCCATCCAATGTCATATGTAAAAAGAGTAGGGTTAAAATGTCCTATTAGTTTTGTGCCTCATCGTGCTCCAACATCACTATATTTATTTTTAAAGTTTAAACAGAACAGCTCAATATGATATTCATATTAAAATATGCTTGGATGCAAAATTTATATATTTTTTTTAATTTTTTGCTATTTTTTAAGATAGGTACAAAATCATTATTTTAGAAGATTATGGACCATTCAAAAATAGTGATTTTGTACCTTTCTAAAAAATTAGTAAAAAATTATAAAATTTGTTATCCAAGCACATTTTAGTATGAAAATCATATTGAACAGTTCATATCGATTATTTAGACTTTGGAAATAGAGATAATTATGTTGGGGTATGATGGGACATTTTAACTCTACTCATGTAAAAAATACTTGCATGACAAGATATAAATACTTGCACGATGAGATATAAATACTTACGTAACGAATAGCCCAAAAATATTTCATTATAGATCTCATTTGATAGAGAAAATTGCATATAAAACGTTCGTGGTTTTAGATTTGTAAAATTTCTTACAGATTGTTAGAAATATGAATGGAATTGTATGGAGAAAAAAAAAATCACATCTAGGAACATGTATAGCAGTGTAGGTTGAATGGTCCTTCCATGTAGTTATGGTGCGGTAGCGTTTGGGGATTTGGTTAGGGGACAATTATTTACGTAAAAATTGTTCACATCATAGGTATAAATACTTTTGTGCATTAAATTAAATTGTTTAGAATGACAATATTAATATTTTCAGAAAAAAAAAATTCTAGTGCTGGAGCTCTGCGGTCCCCATGCAGTTTTGCTTGGTCCTCGGTAGTTTTCTTGTGGGGGACATTTGGAGGATTTTATTGCGGGGATAATTATCAACTTCCTAATAAAATTTTAAAAATATAAAATTGGGTCTTTGAGCAAATTTTAATATGAAGATCATGTTAAACGATTTGGATTAACTGTTTAGACTTTGAAAATAGAGATAAAAAATGTGAGGCATGCTTGAGATACAAAATCAATTGGACATTTTAACTCTACTCTATGTAATATGCATGTTACTATAATCTCACTTTAATTATAAATACTTATTGTAAAGCAATTATTAATCAATAAGCTTTTTTTTGTTTAGTAACCTCGCCAAAATTATCATCTCGACGTTTGTATTTATTTGGAATTTTCAATACTAGAATGTAAAATAAAATACATTAAAATATATAATGAGTTCTACGAGTCGAAGTTAATAATAAATTACAGAAATAAATATGAATAATTATTAAAATTGCTGACTTAAAAAAAAGTACATTCTACAATTACAAAAAAAATTATTATGCGCTCTAGGATAAAAAATGCAAATAATGTTTTCAACAATATATTGTATTAAAATAGTAACTGAAATTCTAAAATTAAAAACTACTTGTTTTTTTTGTAACAAGAGGTTTTGTCCCAAATAAAATAAGAAAATCATTTTTTTATGTACCACATTATTCCTTTGAATAGTCTGCAATAATTTTAAATTCTTTGAGAATCTCTATGTCCAAAAAATGTTTACAAGTGTATTAATATGTGCGCATCATGTGTCATGCAAAGATTAACGAATTGGTTGTTTTTTTAACATCATTTAATCAATGAATATTACTGTTTTTATTCATGTTGTAACATACAAATAAATGTTTTCCTCTGTACCGCATATTAGGTATTAAACGATCAAAATCATGCTATTTTACTATTATATAATATCCAAACAAATATACATTCATAAATATTTTTCATTTTAGTTTGTTATAAATTGAGGACATAATGTAAAATTGAATATTTTTCATTTCTTATTTTTATATGAAAATATTAAGATCCTAAAAAAAATTATTGTAGCTGACCGCTCTGGGCGGTCCGGTGCTGGGAGATAAACCGCCCCCAACTGGACGGTTTGGTTATTTTAAATTTTTGTAAGGTTCTTTTTATTAAAAAAATTTTGGGGTTATTAATATAAAAAATCGGCAGGAACTGTTGGGGGACTAGTATCTAGTTTTATTTTTTCTTACAAAAAAGAAATTATATTGTTTTCTTTTGTTTTTGGAATGTAGGTTTTTGGATTGATGCAGCTGTTTTCTTGTTTTTTCTTCTCATGAGTTGCATCGGACGACGTGAATGGCCACTGGCCAATATACTTTTGCGGGGTCCATTATGAATATGCATGATCTTATTAGTATTATCATTATTTACATAATTTTCATTATTTATTACTTATCACTACACGTCAGTATCATCATTTATTATTGGGGGAATTTCACGTATACCCCTCAAAAACTTCAAAATTACGTATTTCTACCTCTAAATTTTAAAATTACATATTTACCCCTCTAAACTTCAATAACTCACATATTTACTCATTTTATTGTCTTTTGTAATAAAACTCATTCTAAATTTATAAAATACCCATTTTACCCTTTATTATAAAATGCCTCATTGAACTCAAATATAAATCTGAAGAATTCCTCTACCGTTCAATCTGCACGCATCGCAATAAGATCTGTACATATTCGCTTCAAAATTCGTGCTAATCTAGTGCGCACGAATTTTAAATATATTTTATCCGCGTGCGTCGCATTAAGATCTGTGCACGTTGCCTCAATATTCGTGCATGTTCACTTCAAGATTCGTGCTAACCTAGGACATATGGATCTTAAAGCAATTCGGACGGTAGTTGAACCTTTCATATTCAAATTGGAGTGAGATGGATGTTTTATGCTTTTTAATAAAAGGATAAAATGGGTATTTTATGAATTTAAAAGGTGTTTTTAATATAAAATACAATCAAAAGGGTAAATATGTGAGTTTTTGAAGTTTAGAGGGGGCACACGTAATTTTAAAATTTAGAAGGGGAAATATGTAATTTTGAAGTTTGAGGGGTATACGTGAAATTCCTCCTTTATTATTTATCTGCTGCCATTATTTCATTAGTACTATAACTTTGTTTTTTAATTGCTACTAATATTTATTATTTATTTTGATTTTCTTTCAATAAATGTTTGTTTCCTCACTGCTATTAAACTTTTTTTTTTTTTTTTTCTGTCTGTATGGTCCTCATTTCAAATGCAAATACAAATACAAATTATGTTTTAATTGGATGATACTGAATTTTTTTATTTTTCATTGGATTAATTTTTCTTTACAAAGACGTAAATACCAAATCATAAATTCGGTACCCCAAATTTCATGCTACCGAAATAGACAAAAGAATCTCCTTAAAACAATGATTTTGTATCTAACTTAAAAAATAATAATTTTTTTAAAATATAAAATCTCCAGACATATTTTATTATGAAAATCATGTTGAGCAGTTCGGATTGACTATTCGAACTTTAAAAATAAAAATAAAAGAGATATATGATTGTGAGTAAATAGAAACATAGAAATTTGAATGCATTTGACCCTTCTCATATATATATATTCAACCAAAAAAAAAATATACAAACAAAAATCACTGAGTTATACAGAGTTACAGACCGCACGGAACAACACAGAGAGCACCTCAGAAAACCAGATTCTTCGCCGCACGGGTTGACCAATCGAATTCGCAACCTCTGAGAAATCTCAAACTTTGAGTAACTTTTTGGAATATCTCAATCATTCAAATACATTACGCACGAATCTCAAAGCTCAAATAATACTGGCCCCCTACGGTTCCCCGAATAGGCACCGGACACGTCGGTCACGTAAAAATTGAGATATCTCAGAGGACACGCACCCTGAGTCCCTGACCAATCCACCAACCCCACGAATTCGCATCCTCTGAGATATCTCAAACTTTGCATGACTTTTTGGAATATCTCAAACGTTCAAATACATTCTGCACGAATCTCAAAGCTCAAATAATACGGCCCCCCTACGGTTCCCCGAATAGGAACCGGACACGTCGGTCACGCAAAAATTGAGATATCTTAGAGAAAATCACCCAAGCCCACTGCACTAGTCCCGATGCGTATCCTCTGAGATATCTCAATTTTTGCGTGACCGACGTGTCCGGTGTCGCAAATATCCTTTTTAAACCATAAGCTAAAAGGAATAATATATCAATTGTATCAATCCCGCAGCCAGCTCCTCGCGCCGCACTCCGTCACTCTTTCTTCCTCCGCCTCCAAAACCTCTAAAAAACCATGGACAAAGCTTCCTTGGAAACCCTAATTCTCGAGCTCCACGACATAGAAGCCGTCAAGTTCGGCTCTTTCACGCTCAAATCTGGCATCATTTCTCCAATCTACATCGACCTACGCCTAATCGTCTCCTATCCCTCCTTGCTTATTCGCATTTCCGACCTCCTCTCCCAGCTCGCCGCGCCACTCTCTTTCTCTCTCGTCTGCGGCGTCCCCTACACCGCTCTGCCCATCGCCTCTGTCTTTTCCACCGCCAAAACCATCCCCATGCTGATGCGGCGCAAGGAGGTGAAGTCGTACGGAACCGGGAAATTGATCGAAGGTAAGTACGAGAAGGGGGAGAAGGTGCTGATCATAGAGGATTTGGTGACGAGCGGGGCCTCTGTCTTGGAGACGGCTGGGCCACTGAGGGAGCTGGGGTTGGACGTGGGAGATGCAATTGTTGTAATCGATAGGGAGCAAGGCGGGAGGGAGAATTTGGCCAAAAATGGAGTTCAATTGCACGCCATTGTGAAGCTCTCTGATGTGTTGAGTGTGCTATTGATGAAAGGCAGGATCAGTGAAGATAAAGCAGAGGAGGTAATAACTGGTTTATCAGTGTTGTCATGTATTTGTTGGCTAATTGCAAGTTTTTTATTTGCATGTGGATGCGATATTTGTTCAAATTTGTGAAACCTGTTATTCTAATGTTTGCAACCAAGCCCCAACTTTATTGGGATATTTCATAGTTGCAGAATTGCCTTCTTTTTGTAATGCAATTAATGTATACTATTAAAATTGCAATTTAATCACTGGCCTAATTATCAAACCTTCAAGCTTCTGGTGGAATTTTTTTTTGTACTCTTTTGCAAATAAGCCAAAAGATATTGGCACCATTTGAAAATTTGTGGATAAGTAGGTTTGATCTTTCACTTAAAGTTTGGTACAAGTACTCTAGCTCACTTTAGTATTTTCTACTGCTTTTAATTGTTAAACCATGTATAAATTGTGCCTATAATAGGTGAGGAATTTCTTGGATGCAAATCGGAGTGTGGCTGTTCCAAAGCCAGCTGCAGAGGTGGCAGTCAAAGCACCGGCTAAGGTCCGAGTTCCTTATGGAGAAAGAGCAAAACTGTCAAAGAACCCTGCAGGAAAGAGGCTATTTGAAGTGATGGAGGCTAAGCAGACTAATCTTTGTGTTGCTGCTGATGTGGCAACTGCCAAAGAGTTGCTCGAAATAGCAGATAAGGTTAGTATTTTCCTATAACATTTCATGATAATACCTTCGTGTTAGTTCTGAAAACATTTGCGCAAGTAAATATTTTGTATTTCTAAGATTTCAATTTGTGTGATGGGTTTCTGTAACTTGTGTAGGTTGGGCCAGAAATTTGCTTATTGAAGACCCATGTCGACATTTTGTCTGATTTTACACCTGAATTTGGTTCTCAACTTCGTCAAGTGAGTTGTAGCCTTGCTCTTGCATTACTCTTCTTATTATTAGCCTTGGAAAGTATACAACTCATGTTCTTCAATGAAATATATCTTGACTCAATTTTCTTTTTCCGTGTCGCTGAAGATTGCAGATAAACACAATTTCTTGATCTTTGAAGACCGCAAGTTCGCTGACATTGGTAATACTGTAACCATGCAATATGAAGGGTGAGTTAGCAAACTCTTACCAGATTCATATTTTATTTCCTTGTTCTTCAATCTATATCTAAGAGTTTGCTCCAATTTCTTTGCAGAGGAATATTTCGCATTTTGGATTGGGCCGATATCACCAATGCACACATTATCCCTGGACCAGGAATTGTTGATGGTCTCAAGTTGAAGGTTCATTTTAATATTTTCTATAGCAATAATGCTCTTTAATTCAACATAATCAGTTTAAGCAATCAAATCTAACTTGCATTGTTCTATTCTTTTTTTTCTTTTTCATTGTAAAATCTAGGGTTTGTCAAAGGGAAGGGGGCTACTTTTGTTGGCTGAGATGAGCTCGAAAGGCAACCTTGCACAGGGAGATTACACAGAAGCTGCAGTCAAAATAGCGGAGCAGCACTCTGATTTTGTAATCGGGTTTATATCTGTTAACCCAGCGTCATGGAAGTGGGGCCCGTCTGATCCATCTTTCATTCATGCAACACCTGGAGTACAAATGGTTTCTGGTGGTGACTCATTGGGCCAACAGTACAACACTCCTTATTCTGTAAGTTTTGGTTATTTCACTTCCTTATTTTTTCTTGTTACGCATATTATACTGTAAGGATGCTTTGATAATTGATTTATTGAGTTTGGCACCAACAAACAACACAAATCAAGCTTGACTTAAGGAAAAAAAGAGCATACAATTGTTCATAGCAACTATTACACAACTGGGTCTGGTACTTCATCCTAATTAATTAGCAAGTATTGTAAATTTTGCAAAACTTGACCTCTTAGTTCCAGCATTACTGTACCTATGCAAGCCCTAATTCTATGCTAAGAAAAATCATTGATGAGTGCAGGTGATAAATGATAGGGGCAGTGATATAATCATAGTTGGTCGTGGGATTATAAAGGCTAGTAACCCAGCTGTAACTGCAAGAGAGTACCGGATCCAGGGATGGGAAGCATACAAAGCAAGCTGCTCTTAAGTCCTCTATGAATTACATTAAACCCAGTGAATAAATAACCTATTGCTTTTGATTTTAAGTGATTTGGTTAAGTATTTGCCTCCTGGAGTATTTTGTTGTCACGTAATAGATTTTAGTGCAGTAGAATTTATGTCATTATTTAGTAAATTCTGATGGCCTGAAATTTTGAGGTGATTTCCTTGTACACTTCAAGTAAACATTAATACTCCAATGAAGATTTTTTGTTCACCAGGAGGGTTTTGATGTGAGCCAAAATCTCTTGTGCATGATTAATGTTGTCATTGTGTAGCGTTTGTGTTGTGTGCGCGCACTCATTGTGCTTGTGATATTTCTGCCAATTTGAGGTTTGAAATCGCTATTATTTATATTTCTGCTTTGAGATAAGGAATCATGGGAGGGAAGTAAATGCATGGTATGGTATGGATTAGTAGCTACCATGTGTTCAATTTGAAAGGGGACTAGAAAGGGAGGGGTAAAGGAAGGAGTCCAGTCTAGCAGGAGCGAGACACCATCTAGAGAGGGAGGGAAATTGAACCAAACATTGCATACTAACTCTTTGATCGGAACCAAATCTCTCTCCCTCAAACGCGAAATAGAATTCATGATTTAACAAATTCGCTGATCGGAAGGAGGCGGCAAAGAAGAGAAGAAACGATTTAACGCAACTTTCTTCCCACCAAATCGCACTGTGAATTCCTCGCAAAAAAGGTGAGATTTGGCGAGAGAGTTAAGATAAGACGTACCTTAATATTTCAATTGTATGTTACAACAAATGAAAAAATAAACAGTAACCTGAATTATTTAATTATGATGAGTGTAGCTGAACTATGACATAATTTTATCCAGGACATTTATGACCGGAGATACGTACTCGGTTAAATGAATAATTTATTTTTGCTATGCTATGCTAAATAAGCATTCGTTCTTTTCTTCATTTCAATTTATGACATTTTATTTTATTACTGTGCCTTCTAAAAAAAAATCTAGACTAAACTGTATCCTATATATAGGTTCCCAACCCCAAATTTAAAATTCAGATTCGGACCGTCAGATCTGCTTTGACACAAATATTAAAGGATTCTGTGAATTCCCTCTCGAATCGGACGGCTCGGATCTTTTTAAAAAAAAAAAGACAGAGTCCATTTCCATTTGATATGAAAACATAATTACATGCAAGGAAGAGTATCATGTATCTCTCTCAAAACTAAAGAGACCAACAAAAACTGGTAAGCTGAGATTAGTAAGCATCTTATTCTAAACATCCAGTCCTTAGAAGTTGCTAATTCCCAAAAAAACCCCAAGTGAGCAAGGACAAAACCACAAGCTAGGCTGTTAACTATAGAACCTAGGTACAAAAAATTGCTGTGGTATATCGTCACAGGGAAGGTGGAGTCACTGGAGCCTGGTACGGCACAATCTCCATAGGCATGAACTGAGCTAGCAGTATAATATCCTCCTCCACTGGCAGCCAATCCTCCACCACTTGCTGGACTGATTGCTTGATATTTCCTGCCCAATAACAAAGTAAAAATTTAGTTTGTAAGATAAGAGATCTGGCAGACTTGACTGTACATTTATTAAAACAACTATCGTTCCGGTGTTTCCATAAAATCCAACAGACCGCACTCAACACTACTAAGAACCCTATGCGTTCAGGTACAGGCAGCAACATAGCAAACTGAATTATACTATCAAAAGAAGTCCAAGTATGCATATAAGCTTGGCTTTTGCCAAGCTAGAACCAAATTCTTTGAGCTAAAGGACATGTGAGAAACAAATGACTAATGGTTTCATCATGGGAACAAAACTGACATGTTTGAGGTCCAGTCCAGGCCCCTGATGGCGAGATTGTCTTTAGTTAAAATACTATTATGCGCTATCAACCACATGAATACTCTAATTTTTTGTGGTATTGGTATACTCCACCACACGAAAGATTGTAACTTAGGAATGACACCTCGAAAATTCAGAAATTGATACAAAGAGCTAGTAGTAAACTTCCTGTATGGTCCCATTGCCAAGTCAGTTCGTCCTGTGTAGTGGCGAATGACCAAGTACTTATCAAATTAAGAATTTCAGCTGACTCATGAAAATCATATCCTTCTAAGGTCCTCCTAAACCTAATAGCTCTACCTTGAAAACAAATGACCTCTTGCAAGAGGATGTGCTTAGTACTACATTTTTTAAACAAAATAGGATATCTAGTTGCTAAAGAACAGTTGCTATTCCACAGATCTGTCTAGAACATACAGTGGGATTGAGATCCTGGATTGAATTGGATGCTAAGGTTTTCTATATTTTCTAAATTTGAGATTGCTTTCCAAAAATGTGAAGGAGGAGCATTATGTTCTATGTACTGGTAAATAAGAACATATTTCCAAGTGCCACTATAGGAAGGATTTTTTAATTTTCACCACCATTTCAGCAATAATGCAATATTCATTTCGTATAGGTCAAGAACCCCCATCCCTCCAAATTTTTTAGCAATGCAAATATTTTCCCAAGGTACTAATGCATATATTATTTTTTTTTTTTCTGTCCCTTGCCACAAAAACCGTCTTCTAACCTTATCTAATTTGTGTATGACCGTAAGAGGGATTTTATAAACAGACAAAGCATAAAGGGGTACAGCTGATAATACTGAATTTAACAAGGTGATGCGACTCTCAATTGATAGTAATTGGCTTTGCCAACTAGGTGATCGAGCCTCTACTTTATCTATTAAAAATTGCCAATCGCTAACCGCTAGCTTCTTATTATGCAGTGGTAAACCTAAGTAATGGAGACGGCTCGGATCTAAACTCAAAATTTGAGTTGCCTCAGAAGATCCGGGCTCATTTAAGTTTAACCCCCAAGCCACATGCGGTAGGTGAAACATAACAATCAGGAAGTACTCAGGAGTCAGGATAACATAACAAAATGGTAATATGTAAGCTGCAAATTGTAAGGCCATTTGTCTGCAAAAGAAAAAAAAAAATGGATTTGGTTTTATCTTACATCACCCTTCTCATCTCCTTCCTCCTGGTGCTTCTTATCGTCCGATGTACCGGCACCACCCGCACCAGCACCAATTACTGCCCATATCCAAACCCAATCTTGGGCAACCTCATCCCATTCCTTCAAAACCGCCACCGTTTCCTTGACTGGGCAGCGTCCCTTCTCAATCTCTCCCCAACCGCCACGATTGAAGTCGTTGCCCCTTTCTCCCTCTCTCATGGCATCGCAACGGCTGACCAATCAGTTGTTAACCACCTCCTGATTTCCAACTTCCACACATATGTCAAGGGTCGCCGTCTCCAGTCAGCACTGTCTGATTTGTTAGGTAATGGATTGTTCATAGCAGATGGTCATTTGTGGTCTCTCCAACGTAAGATTGCCAGCCGAGAATTCACCACTCGATCGCTCCGGAGCTTCTCGGCTGATGTCTTCCAGTCTCATATACACGACCGGCTTCTTCCTGTACTCTCTGCTGCTGCCACATCAAATGAGGTTATTGACCTACAGGATGTACTCAAGAGGTTTTCTTTTGATAGCATATGCTCTATTTCATTTGGTCATGATCCAGCTTCTCTCTGTGTGAACCGAGATAGACAACAGCATAAGCTGTTTTTCAATGCCTTCGATGATGCGATGAAGATCTCCTTCAATCGCCTCCTTTCTCCCATTCCCTTTTTATGGATTGCTTTGCGATTTTTCAATGTTGGGTCTGAGCGGAGGCTCAAGGAAACCATAGAAATCATCAACAAATTTGCTATAGAGATAATTCAATCAAAAGAGGACCAGTTACAAGTGTCACATAAGCAAGATTTGCTTTCACGATTCATGGCTGCCATTGAACAGAAAGATTCTAGCTATGACGAACTCAGCACGATGTTCAAGGACCCGAAAGAGAAGCGCAGATTTTTGAGGGATGTGATTGTAAGTTTTGTGCTTGCCGGAAAAGACTCAACCTCAACAGGTCTTACTTGGTTTTTCTGGCTTATCTCCACAAACCCAAAAATTGAGTCAAAAATCTATGAAGAGATCTCATCCATTAATGAAAATTACGATTATGAAGAGCTCAAGGGGTTAAATTACCTCCATGCGGCAATCTCCGAATCACTACGTCTATACCCACCAGTCCCGATCAACTCAAGAGTTGTAAAAAATGACGATATACTGCCGGACGGGACCCGTGTGTGTGCAGGGTGGTTTGCTGATTACTCAGCCTATGCAATGGGAAGAAACCAGAGGCTGTGGGGTTTAGATGCTGATGCATTCATCCCTGAGCGGTGGTTGGATGACAAAGGTCAATTTGTCGGGGTTGATTCGTGTAAATTCTCGGTTTTTCATGCCGGGCCAAGGGCATGTCTTGGCAGGGAGATGGCGTATGTCCAGATGAAAGCAGTTGTTGCGGCTGTGCTCAAGATGTTCTGTCTGGAACCGGTTGGTGTTCAAAATGTGCCGCCGCCATATGAGATGTCGGTGACACTCAGGATGAATGGAGGGTTGCCGGTACATGTAAAGAAGAGGTAGATTAGCTGAATCAATCATGTTTAACAATTTGTACTGTAGACTCTCAATTAAAATCATGTTGGGTTCTTACTCACAATTTGTACCGTGTAAGATTTGATAAGGTTATGCATGCATAGTATTAACCAACCGTACGTACAAATATTGATAACTTTCGTACACGGTTGGATTTTAAATGATTATGTGAGTAGGTATGAATTTTTTTTCTTCTCATAAGCTCTTCCTTCCATTACACACTATTAATGAGAAATTTTTCTGTATTCATGTATAATATGCTCTGTATAGTTGTGTTTTCTGTACTAGTGAACATATATAAGAATGTTTTAATAGATGCGTAATTACATTTTAGTATCGATTAAAATATTTCTTATATATATAGTAGTACTCCGTAATTAAGGGTCAGACACTTAAATTATAAAATTAAAATTTTAAATTCATGGTAAGAGGGTTTGTATGTATTATATTTTTCTACGATAAATTTGGATATTTTTTTGTTTAGATTAATGTGAGACTTCTATTTCATTTAATGAAACTTATAGTTTTGCTACTTTCTTTCTTCTAAAAATATTCATTAATACAACAGTCTCATGTGCACTTAAAATAGTTGTTCACTTAATATTTCACGCAAGTACAATTTTTTAGGAGTGAGTCTATACGTTTTTTGTTACTTTCTTTCTTGTTATACATGTTTTCAAATGCAGACAAGTCACAACCAAGTGTTTCCAAAAAAAAAAAATTCTAAATATAAGCCTCTGATTTTGTAAGATTTTTTTTTACAAGTTAACATTCTTTCTAAAAATGATGAGAGTAACACTTGGGGAGGACAAACTTTTACATTGGTGGGTCCCACAGGATCATTTTGACAAAAAAAATTGAAATGAGAATATTTTATTTGAACTTTTTGGAAAAAAGGTTATTTTGTAAATTTCCCCGTCTCAATGTGCCCTTAAAATAGTTGTTCACCTTAATATTTCACATAAGTACAAATTTTTAGATCGTACGTAGTCTTCAAAATTATTCTGCTAATACGTCATTACAAACCAATCCTCACAATAGTATATTTTAGATTCAATTAATAAAAATAAACGGAGCATCATTACCTCCTTAGTTAAGCATGTAAATAAAAATCCAAAATCCGAACATTAATTAATTTCAACAAATTTAATTCTGTTATAAACCATCTCAAATGAGACATGACACCAAATTCTTTACGATAAAAAATTCTTTCTTTCATCAAATAAATCTCCACAATTATTGGAAATCCTCAAATTAATCGTCCTTTAATTTTCTCACAATGGTGACGTATGTTACATGCAAATCATTCAATTACCACAACTATCCATTTAAAAATTGCATTTATATCAACTTTGATACTTAATTAAGCACTATTAGTGGTGATTTTTAGCCAATTAATAACAATTAATGCTTTTGAGTTGAACAAGATGCAAGCGGGAGTGTCAAAAGATCACAACTAAATAGTTCTTAGCCACAAAATAGAGCTAACTATTTCATGGAAGCCTCATATGCCATTAATTAATGTCTGATTTGAGCAAACTAAGCACAAAACCAACTCAAAGTTAATTTAATCCTGCATTAGCTATAATTAACGAAACAGCTCAGGCACCACCTCAAAAGTAGCACTGTTAAGTGTTAACACACGATTGATCTATTTTTAGATTTTCTATAATTTTTAATTTGGAAATAAATCTAAATATGGAATTATTAATTTAGATATTGATCGCAAGTAGCTAGTGATGCAATGTCTATAGTGATTTATAGTTTATATCTTTTAAATGAGATATATATAGATAAAATACCCAATATAGAATAGTAAGTCTAGCTATAAGAAAGCAAGATTAATTAGGAAGGTTCTTTGATAAAAATAATATGAAACTGGACCGACATATATAAATTTAATCTCAATCCTTCTAAATTTAATCTATGGCAGATTCAAAAATTAACCAACCTCCCCTCCTCCGCCTATATAAGGATTCGTTTGTTTAATTATTCTCTCGTCCTCTCTCCTCTCTATTCTCTCTCTGTTTCTCAGAAAACAAACTCCTCTTCTTTGCTCGAAACTTGAAACATCATAATCCATCCCCAACAAATTAGATTAATTATGGGAAGGAACAAGATATCAATTAAGAAACTAGAGCCGGCGAGTCAGAGGACAAATACATTTAGTAAGAGATCAAAAGGCATCAAGAAGAAAGCAAAGGAGCTTTCGATAATATCGGATGCTCAGGTGCTTCTTCTCTTGCGTACCACCACGGGTGAATACGATCTATTCCATGACGAGAACAGGTACTTAAATTAATTGATCTCTTCAATCTTATATCTTATTATATCCATGCATAATTGACTGTTATATATATCCCATCATCTTACATGTTGGCATGTTATAGATTCTTATTTAATAGCTCGTACCGCAAATCCTACCGACTTGGTTTGCAACGTTATCTTATTTTTTAGTTATGAAATATAGGACAATTGATGTCTTATTATTCATTTCATTGATGTGTCACTTACGATTTTCAACTGATTTGTTTTCCTTGTCTTATCTCAGTTCTTTCGATGGACTTGTTCAGAAATTTCTAAATGAAACTCAAAAGAACCTTGAAGATTCGTACGTCTATTGTCAAATATTTTCCTTTTAAGTCTATTTTTTTTTCTTAATATCTTTCACCTTCATTATATTTCTAATATTGTGTTATACTTTTTTTTCAATTTACAGAAGATCGGACGGCGTGGATGTAAGATTTTGAATTCTACTATTTTTATATATATGTTAATTCAACGATATAATTTTTCACTAAAAATTATTTAGTTTGTGCCATAAGTTACTGCATTTGTTTACAAATATAATGATAAATCTTAAATAATGTTGTTTGTTTCTGTAGTTTCTGAGGAAGAAATTTAAATCAGACAGCCATACACTCAATGCTATATCTCTGATGGATCATGGGTTTGCTTTCTTAATCTTTATTTCTAGTTATCAACTTGTTTGTATCGAAACCTAATTCACAACTCCAAAGATACAAAGGAATAAATCATAAAAATAGATTATCATACTAGTAACATATATAAAAGTTCAATATTGCATTGTTTTATTAACTTGTAAATATATAGTTCTGGTATGGTGTACGATTATCCTTGTTTCCAGTTATTAATTGTTGTAATAACATTTATACATTTGATTTCTTGTATTGTTTTTTGGGTGCAGCACGTGTCCTACTGATGATAATCAGCAAGGCTCTGATCAGGTCCAGTTTAATATATATCTCATTTTCATTCCATAATTTGTTTAATTTTTCTACGGGTACAAAATATTGATAAATTGCTTCTTGGTTTGACAGGAGATGCATCTTAAGAACATAAAATTAGAAGTATCAAACTTAGAGAGTCAGTTGGGATCACTACGGTAATATAAATCTAACTTTTGGAAAAAAAGACATTGTTTTTATTAAGAATTTAATTCCTTCCCAGTCGAGGTTATGCACTATGCAAATAGACCACAAACAGCAATTATCAGATAAAACTGGTTCTCCATCCACCTTATGGTTTCGATACGCAATGACAAATCTGCTGTCATTATATATAATAGCTTATGACAAATTGAAACAAATTGAAAAATAATAATTTCAACAAATTGAACTCGTGAACCTGTATCATACCAAACCCTTTAGAGATGATAATATTATTTACAATTCCATTACTCGCAAAAATATATTTATATTTTAGTTGCACAATTTTTTTTATATAAGTTTTTCTTGTTTAATTGCAGAAATATAGACGAGATTGAAAAATTAGAGAAATATGATGAACTCGTCAAGATGGAACATTCCATCATGGAGTTATTGTCTATGAATGACCAACAATTAACGATGGAGTCAATTTCTACTGCTAAGTATAATAGGTTGGATAATAATATTTTTTTAAAATTTAAGATATCATCTTAATCTCTAAATAGTATATGCATATATGAAAGCTTGTAAATACTTATTTTATAAGTCTCTACCAAGCATTTCAAAAAAAAAAAAAAAAAACTTGTAAATACTTTTCTATTTTATAAAAAATAAGTTAGGGAGCCACTCGACATCTGACCTTAAAAAATGCATATGAAAGTAAAAACGATGAAACAGTAAGAAAAAGTGGAAAGAAAATGTTGCAATTATTTTGTTACGAATGCAGCTGGTTTATATATATGAGTATATATATTGCGTTAGTGATACATAGGAACAACAAATGGATTTCAATTGATGTGGTGATTATGGTTTTGTGCAGTGGTGACAAAAGGTATTTCACAATTAGTGCACCTGGTCCGAATTCAGGTGCGGCCTCGCAATCTCGAGTGCTTCCATCTCTCACACGAAATAATCCTCCTATGCCATTGCCATCAACAAACTACGCTGAGAGCGTGGTGAATACCGGTTTCGACCAACACTTTCATGATATGTTGCAGCCTGCCAATTTGCCAACAAATTTGATGAACACACCAGCGCCACCATCTCCTATATTCAGAGGCCCACACCCATCTAATGATTGGTCGCACACTATGTGGGAATGGGAGAATAATTGCGCACAAGGAGCAGCAAACCCGGGACAGGTATTGGAAATAACTACATGAAAATAATTTATGTATGTATATCAGCAAACCCAAATTTTCATGTATGTTTATCTTCTAAATATATAATTATTCGAAATAACTACATGAAAAATAATTTATGCAGGTGATCCAAGAGCCTCCACTTTCGGTTTATGCAGGTGATCCAGGAGCCTCCTCTCAGAGGCAGTTGCCGATGAATCCTCTAGATTGCGAGGCCAAACTTCTAGCAGAGGCAATGGATCAGTATCACACAGTTGAAGGTAGGGCGGCACAACAGTACTACCTGGCTATGGCAAATGACTATGAAGCAGGATCTTCTCACCTATAGGAATTTGTAGAGGCGGCACAAGATGGGAAATTATATAACCAAAATATTCCCTCTTCTAAAATTAGTAATAAAATGCCCTTCTTTCCAAAACCATTAGCCAAATTACCCCTCCTCACTTCCAGTTACTTCTCCTTTGTCCTTTTTTCTTTTATATTTCTTTATTTTTTGCTTTTTTATTCTACGCTGGATTTATATCAATATGTATCAGTTTATTTGTAATGTTATAGCTGCATACGTTCTTCTGTTATAGAGTATGATCAATGAAAAAATAAACCGTAACATGAATTATTTTATTATTATCTTGATGGCACCTGCTGAACTATGACATGATTTTTATTCAGGACATTTATAACTGAAGACATGTACTCGATCGGTTAAATAACTAATTTATTTTTGCTACGTTATCCTAAATATATTTTTTATTTTCTTTGTTTCAATTTTTCCTAATTTAAATAAATGCAATTTAAAATATATAAGATTTGAAGAGCCACAACATATCTATATAGAAACGCAAAAGCAGAACAACAACTCTGAAAAACCCCTAATTCTTTTTTTCTAAACATTTTAAGCTTAAGCTTTTAAAATGGCGACATACCCAATCACTTCCACCCTCCAGATAGCGGTATTGGCATCAAATGATTCCAGACACATTTGCCATTTATTCCATCTGGCAATATCGATCGCCGAGCTAACCCACCATGCTTCTTTTACCTCCACTCCATCAGGTATCAAAGCTATATAACCATAGATCCATTAAATCCTAAACCCTCAAATTTGGATTTGGTCCCTCTTCCAGTAGACAACACAACCATTTTGAAATAGCAATTCAATAAGTTTTTGCTGCATGTTACTCAAGATATTGATTGGGTATTATTTGATATTTCTACTTATTGGGTCCCAAAGATCTGTGAGAATTTAAGTATCCATACTGCGTACCTAAGTATCGTTGTTTGGCCGACCGTATGTGAACCTGACGTATGGACTAGTAAACGGATAATGCCCCGGGAATTCGGTTCAACGATAGCCTATAGTTTCAGGGAAGCTTTGGCAATACTAAAACACCTTTTATCGTGTGATTCACAAAACTTACGGTTGTACAACACAGGATTAAGAAAGCAATCACGACATGCAACATGGTAGCCATGCCAAGCTATTGTGAGCTTGATGAAATGTTGCCACAACATTCTGAACAAATTTTCCATAAGCACGTTCTTTCTTTAGGCCATCTGCCGCAAACCGCTACAAATGCGGGGATAATAATTATTTATTTGATGAACTCAGCCATTATCCAAGAATTGTTAGACAAGAAACACTTGACCTTCCAGATGGATTTGTGGAAAGAACAATTGAGTATTGTCTTGTGTGCAAACAGTGGGTCCCGCATGCAGATATCCTAAGTCATCCATCTATCGGCGGCATTCTTAACCAATGATAATTAGAATTTGTGCATATATAGAAGCACTTGATTTCGGCATCCCTCTAATTTTAGCTCCAAATTCAACTGCTGAAGTGCCTAAGACACAAGTATTACAAGAAAATAGATTTGGATGCGAGGTCAAGAGGGACCCATTCTTGGGTATTTTCTTTGGTGAGCACGTTTACCAGGTGTTGAAGCTTGTCATGGTTGATCAAGGTGGCGAGGAGATAAGACAACGCCTGATGGCCATGAAAGGTGTCTTCACTAATCTCCAGTATCAATATCTGATGAATTTTCTGTATCGCCTCAATGAAATAAAGAAGCAGAAGGTGCTATGCAAATTTTATGGATGTGTTATGTGCAAAGACCAAAGGGAGAACATTAATTGGGGCGTACCAGCAAGATTAATATCAAGCAATATGAAGACTCAAATGAAATGTGAAATTTCATTGTTTTAATTATAGCATTTTCTTTTTTCTCAGTGGGATGGGTTATAACTTATAAAATGAGCATTGTGGAGATTAATAGACTGGTAATTTGGATTTTGTTTTCATTTAGAGATTTAGAATTATAAGATCTTGTTATATATGTTTATGATTTGATATGTTGTAAGATATTGTGTTCTGGTAATATGAATCTCGTGGTGCTTGTATTTGATACACTTTCATTCTGAGAAAGAAAGAAAAATATAAAAAACTCCAACCATTCATGTTTTGTTGGATGATTATGATCTTCATTTTCATTTTTTTTTAACTTTGGTTATTTTTGTTGCTCTCATATTCCTCTTATGCATGTGCAATTACGCGCAGACTCAGATTTGAGTTTAATTATTTCCAAAAAGGCAAGGCACTGATTATTTTTTTTTATGGTCATCAGCAATTGGTGATGACATGTATATTGATTAAAAAAAGTTTATTTACATTCGCGGCCCTGAAATAAATTAAAAGATTAAAATATCCTAACTAGCTTGCATGAATAGCCACAATTAGTCTACAAAAATCTGAGTCATCATCACTCCCACTCATAAAACTATTACAATTGATCCCAGAAGTTGATATCAAGGGTCGTATCATTTAACAATAGATGCACCGGTTTGCTCTTATTTGCGAAGAGCCGTCTGTTCCATTCCCTCCAGAGTGCCCAAACTCTGTCCCATACACACTTTGCCTGAGACGAAAGTTGCGCTCTACCCTGGGTCAAAGCATGCGTTATGCTTGTTGCCGCTGATCTGGGTATATTGAAGTGTGCTCACAGTCCCATCCAAAATTTTTTTGCATAGGGGCAAGTCCACAGCAGATGGTCCCTCGTTTCTTGATTCCCTGAGCCGCACATGTGGCATCCTTGTTGGACCGCACACCCCCTAACGGCGAGTATTTCTTGCGTTAGTATTTTGTTCCGTATCATTAGCCAGATGAATATTTTAACTTTCACCGGCGCTTGGATTTTCCACAATTTCGAATGGAATTTGCACGTGATACCCCTATTGTGAAAGGCTCTGTAAGCTGAGGCACAAGAGAAATAGCTGTCCGCCGTCCATTGCCAGTAGATGCGATCCCGCAATTCGGTGGATATGCGGAAGAAGGGTAGTTGGCTTGCCTATTCGTCCGTGAAGAACGAATGTGATGCGGTTTGTAAGTGGTCCGGTGTTTCGATGCTGTAAAGTCTCTTTAACACGGAAGGCCACAGCGAGTCCGGTTTGGTTGCGATCAACCACAACCATTTAGTGAGCAATGCCGCATTCTGTACCTCCAAATCAATGATGTCGAGCCCCCCGTTGGATTTAAGTGAGCATACTGATTCCCAGTTTAGTAAGCAATTGATGCATCAGCACATATCGTTTCCCTTCCATAGGAAATTTCTTCTCATTTTGTCAATGTGTTTCAAGACTCCTTTCAGAATTCGTAGCACTTGCATGAAATACAACGAGTTAGCAGACAACACCGATTTAATGAGAATTACCCTTAGGATAAGAAATTGGAGGTCCAACCCTCCAATCTATTCCTGACTGCCTGAAGCATTGGTTCAAAATTCACTTTCCTTGGTTTTTTCACCATCAGCGGCAATCCCAAAAACTTGATTGGCAATTCAGCGGGCGGTGATGTGAGGATATTCTCTATTGTACCAATCAAATGGGGTGGGATTGCCACTGGAACGGAAAGACTTTTGGCTCTATTAATCTTCAGACCCATCAATTCAGAATAAGTTTCGAGGACTCTGGATATTATCTATAATGTTCTGGGGTGTGCCTCTGCTATGATTATGGTGTCATTTGCGAACTGTATCGTTTCCGACGGGAGGAATAGGTATTGTGGCATGATAGGTGACACATTGGCGAGGAATCTATTCAGTGAATCGGCAACAAGGATGAACAACAGAGGTGATAGTGGGTCTCCCTGTCGCAGGCCCCGTTGATGCCGAAAGAAAGTTGTTTGGGCTCCGTTCACCTTTATAGTTGAGGATGATGTTTGCAGAATTGCCAGGATTGCTGAAACCCACATCGGTGGGAAGCCCCTTTCTATTAAGAGATTAATGAGAAAACACCAGTCGACCGTATCGAATGCCTTTTCAAAATCCACCTTGTATAGTACCATAGGTAGGTTTCTTTTTTGACACGATCCTAGGAATTCTCTGGGCCAAAAAAGATTCCATTAAGGATCTCCCTTTGATAAAAGTCGTTTGATTCGGCATGATTAATTTCTCTAAGTGTGGTTGCACTCTATTGGCCATCACTTTGGTGACTATTTTAAGTATCGTGTTAATCACACTGATAGGTCTGTAGTCCGACATAGATTCCGGGTTTGTTTTCTTAGGGATCAGGGTAATTGCGGCTCTATTTATGCATCTCAAATTGACCCCATTCATCATGCATTTATGTACAAAGAGGACTACATCCTCCCTCACAATGGGCCAGAAAGCTTTGTAAAATTCAATCGGCAGGCCATCAGGCCCAATGGACTTTCCATTTGGCATTGCCTGGACCGCTTCGTAGATTTCCGGCTCCGATGCCGTGTCGTCGAGGGTTTTTAGGTCATCAACAAAGCTCGGCCCAATCCTTCCCGTTAGGTCAAAAGGGATCGCGTGAATCCTCTTTCTTCCCATTAGGTTTATATAGTGCCGGTGGATATGGTTTTGTAACTGTTCATGTGGTACCACTTTTCCATCTTCTCCATTAATGGAGATGATTGTGTTTCTATTCTTTCTTCCGTTCGTCACTGCATGAAAGTATTTTGTATTTCTATCCCCCAGTTTCAACCAAATGCATCACGAGCACTGCTTCTATTTTGCCTCTTTATCTGCCGCCATCTGGAATATGTGTTCCTGCAGTCTAATTCTAAGCGCAAATTCAGCTGAGTTGAGGTGACGTCTCTCCTCCACCCTGTCCAGCTACCTGAGTACGCATTTAGATAGCACGAGATATGTTTCCCTTTTTTAAAAATTTTCCTGGGCCCAGATTGTCAACTGTCTCCGGACCACACAAATTTTCCGTGCATTCTGAGCGGTAGGTCGGGGACGCCCACCACTGAATTCCAAGCAGTAGTAATTACCCCCTGAATATCTTCGTATTTCAGCCAAAAGGTTTCAAATTTGAAGCGTCTTCTTGACGGTTGGGTGTGTGGTGTGATAGTTAGGATCAGGGGAGTGTGGTCTGATGCTGTTGCTAGTTGATCTCGCCATTCATAGGAGGAGCCTATGTTGTTCCAATGGGAAGACAAAAAAAGCTCTATCCAGTTTAGAAAAGTGGGGTTCGGTCTTTTATTTGACCAGGTAAAGGTTTGGCCTTGTAAGTTAACCTCAAGAAGGTTTGCTTCCTGTATGAAAAAATTGAAGTCCTACATTGTTCCCAGTTTGATTGTGTCTGAGGTGGTGTCTTTCGGACATCTAAGTAAATTAAAATCGCCAAAAATTACCCAAGGTAAGTCATTTCTGCTTCTTATAGATGTCAATTCGTCTAGGAACAATCTCTTGTTAGCGTCCTCTTGCGGCCCGTAGACTCGTGTACACATAAAAATAAATTCTTCTCTTTTGATCACCACTGTGATCGTAAAATTTAAATTGAAGGAGTCGATGAGGGTGAATACATTACTCCACGCAAGTAGTATTCCACCTCTCGATCCTTCCGCATCAAGCGTTGCAAAGTTTCTAATTTTCGGTGGACACACCTGCCTTACCAAAAATATAGAGCATTTGCTCCACTTGGTCTCTTGATAGCAAATTAAATCAGGGTTAGAGTCACAAGCTAATTCTTTAATAACAACACATTTTTTTGAAAAAGACATAGGAAATTTAAATTGATTAATCATTGGGGGAGTTACACAAAAGGCACTTGATGTGTTATAATCACTAAATTAAAACCAAAATAAACACCAAACAGACTACTCAACCCCTAACTAAGCTCCTAACTAATCCTACCCCCATGATCCTCCTCATTGTATGAGAGAGATCATCACTACTATCAAAGTCGAAAGCACCTAAAACCGACTCCTCTATGTCTTCAGCCATCTTAGCCTTGCCTTTGCCTTTGGATGCACTGGCCACTGTAGGTGACCCCTTCACTGATTTTTTTCCTTTTATTCGGACTTGGTATGGCTACTCCTGGCTTGTTCTTAAAAAGGTCCTTTCTTATTTTAATACCACAAATTTTATCCACCTCAACAACTTTGTGTCCATCCAAAGGGTTTTTCACCAGAGGCGGATCTAAGTTCAATGAATGGGGGTCAATTGACCATTCATTTGTAATTTTTTTGTTATTTATACCCTATTTTTGATAAATTTAAACTAAAATATTATGAATAAGGTGAAATTGATCCCCATTCGTAGTAGAAAACTTTTATATATTTGACCCCCATTCGTGTTTGACCCCCATAGGCTGAAAGTCTGGCTCCGCCCCTGTTTTTTACCAATTCCTCTTCCTCAAGCATCTGCAGCAAGGCCGCACGGCGAGCCGGATCCATCCTAGGCGAGGTTGATGCCGCCTTGGGTGACTCTTCATTATCCTAGTCTTTTTCGGTGTGAAGTGCTTGGTCACAGTCATCTTAGATATTCGGGTGCTCCTTCACAGAGTTGTTTCTTGCACCGGCTGCTCAACGTCGTCACCCTCCTCTGGTTCAGCCATCTCATCCTCTGGTTTGCCCACCTCCAGCAGGTCAGCAAGGTCAATTTCGGCCTCCCCCTCTGAAATCAAGTGCTTCTATATATGCACAAATTCCAATCACCATTGGTTAAGAATGTCACCAACAGATAGATGACTTAGAATATCTGCATGCGGGACCCACTGTTTGCACACAAGACAATACTAAATTGTTCTTTCCACAAATCCATCTGGAAGGTCAAGTACTCAAGTGTTTGATCCCCTAGAGGGTTCCTTATTATCCAAGTGAATGGAAAGCGAGGATCCCTCCCCCCCCCCAAAGCTATTGCAAGAACTTGATAATGAGTTAGAGGAATTTCAGTATCAAATGCAATATAGACTACAGAGCAGTTATGTTTATTGTCTAGCCATTCTTGGATAATGGCTGAGTTCATCAAATAATTATTATCCCCCGCATTTGTAGCGGTTTGCAGCAGATGGCCTAAAGAAAGAACGTGCTTATGGAAAATTTGTTCATGACGTTTTGGCAACATTTCACCGAGCTCACAATAGCTTGGCATAGCTATCACGTTGTATGTCGTGATTGCTTTCTTAATCCTGTTGTACAACCGTAAGTTTTGTGAATCACGCGATAAAAAGGTGTTTTAGTACTGTCAAAGCTTCCCTGAAAGGCTGAAACTATAGGCTATTGTTGAACCGAATTCCTGGGGCATTATCCATTTAATAGTCTCAGGTTCACATACGGCCGGCCAAACAAAGATATTTCATATTTTCAATGATACTCGCAAAAGTAATATATGCAGTTTGGATACCTAAATTCTCACAGATTTCTGGGACCCAAAAAGTAGAAATATCAAATAATACCCAATCAATATCTTGAGAAACATGCAGCAAAAACTTATTGAATTGCTCTTTCAAAATGATTGTGTTGTCTACTGGAAGAGGGACCAAATCCAAATTTGAGGGTTTTGGATTTAATGGATCTATGGTTATATAGCTTTGATACCTGATGGAGTGGAGGTAAAAGAAGCATAGTGGGCTAACTCGGCGATCGATGTTGCCAGATGGAATAACTGGCAAATGTGTCTGGAATCATTTGATGCCAATACCGCTATCTGGAGGGTAGAAGTGCTTGGGTATGTCACCATTTTAAAAGCTTAAGCTTAAAATGTTTAGAAAAAAAGAATTAGGGGTCTTTCAAAGTTGTTGTTCTGCTTTCGCGTTTATATATAGATATGTTGTGGCTCTTCAAATCTTATATATTTTCAATTGCATTTATTTAATATATGGCAATTTATTATGTAGTCATGTCTCAAATTTGATTTTTGAACTAGTGAACCTAGAAACAAAATCCATTGAGCTCTTTTGAAAGATATGGCCAATCCTCCAGATTAGTCACACTATTTGTGCATATTCTCAACATTGTTGATCAAGTTTTTTCCTCAAAAAAAACATTGTTGATCAAGTTAGTGGAGGGATGAAAAAATTGATACCAAAGATATAGTCAATAAATGAGTTGGGTATATGAAAGCTCAAGCCGGATGGCCTCGGTGCACAAGAAAACGACAAGCCGAGGCGAGAATATATATATGCATAGAAAGTGATAATTCATTTTATCACCATGTGATGTATCGAACCTTGATAGAGCGGTTATGCAGATCATTGGATGTAATTATAAATATAAACTTGCTCAAGTTCTTGAATATTATTTCTATTGCAGAGAAAATTTATGGCGTATTTGGTTCATCGTCACCCGATTTTTTTTTCTGTTTGTGAAATGCCTCTTTACCCAAGGGGCCAGTTTCAGATACACATATAAAAACACAGTTAGTAACACCAATTTATGAGAGTTATTTTCCCTTTCCCCTTTTCTTTTTCCAGTCTTTTTTTTCTTTAAATCTTGGTAGCGGCTACCAAGGATAATTAAAAAGCTTTACATCGACTACATCAGCAAGTATATTACATTATCACATCCTATGTCTAGACACATACACATCCACCATATCCCTAACATGCCTATACCACTGTTCTGCCTCTTGTATGACCCTGTCAGCCAGCAGCTCTGGCGGGACAGCCTTCCCTCTGAAAATTTTATCATTTCGCTACCGCCATATATTCCAGCATGTGCATATCAGCAAAACCGGTCCTTTATCCTTCCCATTAATGATCCTCCCCCGAAGTCTGCTGAGGGAACTCGGCAAGGTTTTCTCTACCGATTCCTCTATTGACAGAACCCGATATCCCAGTGTACCTGCAATTTTTGCCCATACCCGTCCCGCATAATTACACTGAAAAAGCAGGTGCATGGCCGTTTCCAGTGGCACTGCGTTGCACAGGAGACACTGGAAGTCGCAATGCATCCCTCTCCTTGCCATTATGTCATGTGTCAAGATTCTACCCTTGAACAGGAGGAAAGTGAAGACTTTGACAGTTTCCGGTATTTTGTAGCTCCACAACTTGGAGCAGTTGTCCTTGATCCGGCCTCCCCCTTTTATGAGTTTGTAGAAAGAGCTTGCCGTATACCGACCATCCCTTGTCCATCTCCATGCTATTGAATCTCTGTCCTCTGAAAATGAGATGTGATGTATTTGTACCACCTCATCTGGTACTAGCACGTGTGTAATCGAGTGGGCAGCTCTCAATGAGATTGACCATTGGCGCGGCCTTGGGGTTTTAGTAATCCGCAGAGCTGTCTCCCCCCCATTGGTCGTACTATAATGAAATGGTGGTGCCATCTCCAATGATCCAGCAGATGCTCCACTGGAAAATTGGGTACAACTTGATCATTTGCCTCCAGAAAAAAGTACCAGAGACTGTCCAGAGTGTGGGTATGTTCCTGTTTGCAGCTGCAAATTTAAGAGCTTTGATGACCGAACCCCAAAGAGAATCAGGGTTGTTATAGATGCACCACCACCACCGCAATAACAGTGCCCTATTCTGCAGACCCAGGTCTATGACCCCCATACCGCCCCATGCTTTCATGTCACAGACTGTCGGCCAATTGATCAAGGATAGCCCTCTGCCATCGGGATTCCCGTTCCCCCATAGGAACTGTCTCCTAATTCTGTCCACTCGATGTAATACCCATTTAGGTAGAAGGAAGCATGTCATGTAGTAGATAGGCATGGAGGAGAGTACCGATTTAACGAGCTTTAGATGCCCGCCTCTTGAAATTAGTCTACCTTTCCACCTTTGCAACCTTCTATCTATTCTTTCTATAAGGGGAAGGAACAGGTGCCTACCCGGCTTTGTTAATGTTAGAGGCATCCCTAGGTAGCTCACTGGGAATTCAGATTTTTTACATCCCAAAATTGCCCCTGTTAGTTCCCACTGTGGCGCAGTCATGTTAATTGGCACAAAACAGCTTTTTTCAAAATTTATCTCTAATCCAGAGACTTTTGCGAAAATCAAGAGAACCAATTTGAGGGTTGCCACTACCTCAACATCTCCATTTGCTATAATTGCGGTATCGTCTGCGTATTGGAGCGCCATAATTGATTCCTGTAGGCGTTCACTAATTGGTAGTTCTAGTAGTTTGTTGGCCCCTTCAACCATCTTTTGCAACACGTCAACCGCAATTATAAACAACATGGGCGATAATGGGTCGCCTTGTCGCACCCCTCGCTTGTGAAGGAAAAAATTTGTTTGTTCACCATTGATCACTATTCTGGAGGATGAGGTGCTGAGTATACTTTTAATCCATTGTATCCAACGCATTGGAAAACCTCGTGCCCGCATGACATCCAATAAGAAGGACCAATCAATCGAGTCGAAAGCTTTAGAAAAATCAATTTTTGCAAATATGGAAGGTCCTTTTAGTGCGGCTGCATGTTGGAGAATTTCTCGCGTCGCCAAGAAGGACTCGGTGATGTGTCTGTCCCGTACAAAGGCCGTTTGATTTTTGGAAATCAAAACCGACAGCCAAGATCTCAACCGATTTGCTAAGACCTTAGATATAAGTTTGGGGACCAAATTAATTATGCTTATAGGTCTGAAATCTTTCACTGTAGCCGGCACCTCTTTCTTGGGGATCATAACTATATTGGCCTTATCAATCTCTGTCAAATCAAGATTCATGGGAATAGAATAATTGGAAGAACCTGGTTATATCATGTTTCAGGTAAGTCCAATATTCCTTGATGAACTCATTTGTGAGGCCATCCGGGCCCGATGCTTTATTCCCGGCCAATTGCTTAACCGCCGTGTGAATTTCCTCTTCACTAAATTGAGCATGTAATAGTTCAAGGTCGGGAATTGGTTGGTAAAGAGCTTCAGGGTTAAATCCAATTACTCTTCCTTGCTGCCCCAGTACACTCTCCATGTGGTTTAGAAAGGCCTTCTTTATTTCCTCTCCGTTGGTGATTTGAGTGCCATTAACTTCTATTGATAACACTGCATTTCTTCTTAGCCTTGAGGAGGCATAAGAATGAAAGTAGCGCGTGTTCTTATCACCGCTTTTTAACCACTGACATCTAGATCGCTGTCTCCATCTCTCCTCTATGAGGTTTGCTAGTTCATAAACTTTCTCCCGCAGTTGTTGACGGAAACTGAACTGCTGCGGTGTGACGCCCAGTGATTCCTCCAATTGGTCAAATTGAAGAATTATTTCCTTGCAGTCCTGCATCTGTTTTTGGGCATCCCCAAAGTTCATTTTGTGCCAGTCTGCGAGCTGTCTGTGCATGATTGCGGTTTTGTGCAGAAAGTTTGCCAGGTGGTCTCCGTGTTGTGCCGATTGTGACGCATCAGACCAGACCTGGGCAATCATCTAGAGGAACTGCGGGTAGCGTAGCCACGAATTTCCAAATCTTGGGTTTGCCTTCATTGGTGATGTTCCCCTGCAATCCAACAATAAGGGTACATGGTCAGAAATTACCATTTCAAGAGCCCTCAAAGTTGTATTTGGGCAAGCCGTTTCCTAGTGATTTGAGATGAAAGTTCTGTCAATTTTCGAATAAGTCGGTGAAGGTCTTTTGCTGCTCCATGTGAAGGCCGTGTTGGTGAGATTGACATCTATCAGGCTCAGCTCTCTGATCAGATCATTGAAGGCCGACATTAGGTTGTAGCAGCTAAGCTCCGATGACCTATCCGAGTACCACCGCACTAAATTGAAATCACCTGTCAGTATACACGGTTGTGTGATGTGGGTACTGAGCAGTCGCAATTCCTGTATGAATGCCATCTTGTCAGCTACCAACGAAGGCCCGTAGACCCCTGTGACGAGGAATTGTTGGCCAGTGCCACTCTGCTTTAATAGAGCTGTTGTTGTATGCTTAGTAGACCAACAGTTCAGGAGTTCATAATTCCGTTTCCACGCAATTAACACTCCTCCAGAGGTGCCCACCGCCAAGATATAGGCAACCTGTCTATCAAAAAAAGAAGGTAGAAAGCGGGAGACATAATCTAATATATTTTCATTAATTTTGGTCTCTTGGAGACAAACAACATCACATCTGGAATTTTTAATAAAATTCCTAACCACATTACACTTAGTGTTGTCCCCCAGCCCCCTCACATTCCATGAAAGAAGTTTTAATCTTTTGATCTTCATTAAAAAACTGATTACATCAACCATCTAATCATACTAATCCTTTTGCAGGATGCAACGGCTAATCCATATCGGATAGCTCATCATCAGAAGAAGGGTCAAAATTAAAGTTGAAAGCACCATCGGTGTCCTCATTGTCCCCAGCCTCTGTCTCCCTTGCTTTGTCGGCCCTGTGTTGATTATCTTCAGCAATGGATTGGAGCAGGTCAGCCACCTGGACTCCTAATTGTCGTGCAAGGCTCCCAGTGAAGGCCCGTTGGACCTGTATTTCTACAAATCCATCTGAGTGGACTTCAGGCCTTATCATAGTAGAAGTTCCTTCTTGTTGGGCCTTCTTTTTTGATGGGCCAGCAACTGCTGTTGGGTTTCCACTAAGAGCCGACTTGCGCTTGTGTCTCGCGCCCATTCGAACTTCCAGTTTTTTAGAAACTCTTTATTACTCAAGAAATTTAATTTTCATATAGGAAACAAAAATGTTTGATATATGCCATGCATTTTGCTTCAACAATCAACACATGCACGCAATTAAGCTTTTCACCCTCTTTCTCTATCTTCTTTTTTTCCTTACTTTTCTTTTGTTATATATGTCTCTGTGCGATGTGCCTCCTTTGTATGAATCAGGCGTGGTTAGTTCATAAGGACCTGTCTCAGTCCTGATTTATCTCGTTGTTAAATCAAAGAACAATTCAAAATTGGAGGCCCATATTCACAAAATTTTAAGATCCAAACCCACTTGATTTTAGGAATGCCAAATTTAAACTTCTCTTATGCACTGACATATCACATATTGTCTTTTTAATAACAACAAAATTGTGGCAACAATGACTATAATAATTGCGTATATTCTTGGTAATCAATTATGGGAGTGGTACTTTGCCTTGCCTTGTGCCAGTTTCGTTATGGCTGATGCTGGATTGAAATTTGGGAAAATTTTGTTTTGATGAATTTGGTTGGCTTTGTGCCTATGTTGCACAGACACTTCAGATTGAGCTCCGTATCTGTATCGAACACGTATCTGATACCGACACGCGCTTGATACGGTACTGATACGTATCCAATAGCGTATCTTTAACCACTAGATATGGTCTTCAGTTTCGATACGGCAGTTTCTCCAGTTAATTACAGATTTTGGTTCTTGGTCCGAAGGGCCCAAGAGATGCCGAATATTCCTTTTAGAATAATTAATATTTGTTCCCTAGTCGCGGTTCAGTGCCAAAATTCTTTCCCACTGCGCTGCACTTTCACATATGATATCTTTTAGTAACTTACATGTTTAATAGAAACTTGAGTTAAGCCTTCAACTTTTGTACAAATTTAGTTTAAGTTATAATTATAATTAAAATAATAAAAATTATTATTATATATAATAGGTGTATCGTATTCTAGATTTTTAAAAATTATCGTATCGCCATACACATATCGTATCCGATACGATACCCGTACCAGTATCCATGCAACATAGTTTGTGCTTAGTTTCCTCAAAATAGACATCAATGACATATGAGGCTTCAATGAAGCAGTTAGCTCCATCTGTGGCTAAAAACGGCTTGGTTGTGATCTCTTCACATTCGTGCTTGCATCTTGTTCAATTCAAAATCGCTCCTTGTTAGTGGATAAAAATCACCATTAAAAGTGATTAAGGATAGTTGTGGTAATTGAATGATTCACTAACGCAATATACCCATATATATAGAGAGAGAGAGAGATTGGCTAATATCAAATTAGTTGTTCCTGAGGTCCCGTGCAACTAAATCGTTTTTTAATTTTCGAAGTCCAAATTATCAATCTAAACCGTTAGATGTGTTCTCTATATTAAAATGTACTTGGAGACCAAATTTTACATTTATTTGAATTTTTTTACTATTTATTAAGCCACTTTGAAAAATGTTGATCCAACGGTGACTTCTAATTTTACTATTTTCTTAAGCAACCGTTGGATCAGTGTTTTTCAAAGTGACTTAATATATAGTAAAAAAATCCCAAAAAATGTAAAAATTGGTCTCCAAACACATTTTAACATAGAGAACTTATCTAACGGTTTGGATCGACGATTTGGACTTCGAAAATTGAAAAACGATTTGGTTGCACGGGACCTCAGGAACAACTGATTTGATATTAGCCAACCTCTATATATATATATAACAGCTGCATTTGTAACAAAATCATTGTAACATTTTCTTACTGTTTCATCGTTTTTACTTTCATATGCATTTTTATTAAGGTCAGATGTCAAGTACGTGGTCACCTAACTTAATTTTTATAAAATAGAAAAGTATTTACAAGTTTTTTTTATTTTTATTTTGAAATGCTTGATAGAGACTTACAAAATAAGTATTTGCAAGTTTTCATATATGCATATACTAACTAGTTCTCATTAAATATATACCATTTAATTTAGAGTTTAAGCTGATATCCTAAATTTAAAAAATTATTTGTTATCCATCCTATTATACATAGCAGTAGAAATTGTCTCCATCCTTGATTGTTGGTCATTCATGGACAGTATAGTAACTCCATGATGGAATTTTCCATCTCGGCGAGTTCATCATAGTTCTCTAACTTTTCAATCTCGGCTATATTTCTGAAATTAAACAAGAAAAACTTATAAAAAAAATTGTGCAACGAAAATATAAATATATTTTGGCGACTAATGGAATTGTAAATAATATTATCGATAAATGATTTGGTATGATACCGGTTCACGAGTTCAATTTGTCATAAGCTATTATAATGACAACGGATTTGTCATTGCATACCGAAACCATAAGGTGGATATCTCTAATGACATATTTGATGTAGGCCTTTCTTATTACGGAAACAGATGTGGATCGAGTACCAGTCTTATCGTATTAATTGCTCAAGCTTTATCTGAGAATTGCTGTTTGCGGTCTATTTGCATAGTGCATAACCTTGACTGAGAAGGAATTAAATTCTTAATAAAAACAATGTTTTTCAAAAGTTAGATTTATATTACCGTAGTGGTCCCATTCGACTCTCTAAGTTTGATACTTCCAATTTTAGATTCTTAAGATATATCTCCTGTCAAACCAAGAAGCAATTTATCAATATTTTGCGCTCGTCGAAAAATTAAACAAACTATAGAATGAAAAGGATATATATATTAAACTGGACCTGATCAGAGTCTTGCTGCTTATCATCAGCAGGACATGTGCTGCACCCAAAAAAACAATACAAGAAATCAGATATATAAATGTTATACAACAATTAATAACTGAAACCAAGGATAATCTTACTCTTACACCATACCAGAACTATTTACAAGTTAATAAAACTGTACAATATTGAACTTTTATGTTACTAGTGTGATAATCTATTTTTATGATTTATTCCTTTGTATCTTTGGAGTTGAGAATTAGGTTTCGATACAAACAAGTTGAGCACAAGGTACTATTGTATTAAAAATCTGGAAATAAAGGTTAAGAAAGCAGACCCATGATCCATCAGAGATATAGCATTGAGTGTATGGTTGTCTAATTTAAATTTCTTCCTCAGAAGCTACAGAAAGAAATTATTTAAGATTTATCATTATATTTGTAAGCAAATGCAGTAACTTATGGCACAAACTAAATAATTTTTAGTGAAAAATTATATCTTTGAATTAACATATATATAAAAATAGAAGAATTCAAAATCTTACATCCATGCCATCCGACCTTCTGTAAATTGAAAAACAAAAAAAAGTATAACCCAATATTAGAAATATAATGAAGGTGAAAGATATTAAGAAAAAAATAATTAGACTTGAAAGGTAAATATTTGACAATAGACGTACGAATCTTCAAGGTTCTTTTGAGTTTCGTTAAGAAATTTTTGAACAACTCCATCGAAAGAACTGAGATAAGAAAAGGAAAACAAATTAGTTGAAAATCGTAAGTGACACATCAATGAAATGAATAAGACATAAATTGTCTTATATTTCTTAACTAAAAAATAAGATACATCGCAAACCAAGTCGGTAGGATTTGCGGTACAAGCTATTAAATAAGAATCTATAACATGCCAACATGTAAGATGATGGGATATATAACAGTCAATTATGCATGGATATAATAAGATATAAGATTGAAGAGATCAATTAATTTAAGTACCTGTTCTCGTCATGGAATAGATCGTATTTCCCCGTGGTGGTACGCAAGAGAAGAAGCACCTGAGTGTCTGATATTATCGAAAGCTCCTTTGCTTTCTTCTTGATGCCTTTTGATCTCTTACTAAATGTACTTGTCCTCTGACTCGCCGGCTCTAGTTTCTTAATTGATATCTTGTTCCTTCCCATAATTAATCTACTTTGTCGGAGATGGATTATGATATTTCAAGTTTCGAGCAAAGAAGAGAGGTTTGTTTTGTGAGAAACAGAGAGAGAATAGAGAGGAGAGTAGAGGACGAGAGAATAATTAAACAAACGAATCCTTATATAGGCGGGGGGAGGGGAGGTTGGTTAATTTTTGAATCTGCCATAGATTAAATTTAGAAGGCTTGACTATCCTTTTGACTTGTATGAGCAGAATTTATAATGTCGGTCCAGTTTCATATATATTTTTATTAAAGAACCTTCCTTATTTATCTTACTATTCTATATATATTGGGTATTTTATCTATATATATCTCATTTAAAACATTGCATCACTAGCTACTTGTAATCAATATCTAAATTAATAATACCATATTTAGAATTATTTCCAATTTAAGAATTATAGAAAATCTAAAAATAGATGTTAACACTTAACAGTGCTACTTTTGAGGTGGTGCCTGTTTCGTTATTGCTAATGCTGGATTAAATTAACTTTGAGTTGGTTTTGTTCTTAATTAGTTTGCGCTATTTTAGTTGCTCAAATCGGACATTAATTAATGGCATATGAGGCTTCCATGAAATAGTTAGCTCTATCTTTTGACACTCCTGCTTGCATCTTGTTCAACTCAAAAGCATTCATTGTTATTGGCTAAAAATCACTACTAATAGTGCTTAAGTATCAAAGTTGTATATAAATGCAATTTTTAAAAGGATGGTTGTGGTAATTGAATGATTTGCATGTAACATTTGTCACGATTGTGAGAAAATTAAAGGACGATTAATTTGAGGATTTCCAAAAAATTTCGAGATTTATTTGATGAAAGAAAGAAATTTTTATATATCGTAAAGAATTTGATGTCATGTCTCATTTGAGATGGTTTATAATAGAATTAAATTTGTTGGAATTAAAGTTTGGGTTTTGGTTTTTTATTTACATGCTCAACTAAGGAGGTAATGATGCTCCGTTTATTTTTATTAATTGAATCTAAAAACATACTATTGAGAGGTTTGGTTTGTAATGGCGTATTAGCGGAAGAATTTTGAAGACAATGTACGCTCCGTAATACGAGTTTATCATACTATGCATATCATGCATATCATGGGTTGCTCCGTAATACGAGTCAATATTTCTGTTTTTAAATTCTTAATGGTTGATCCGAACAGTTCAACATGATCCCTATATGAATATCTACTTGCAGACCTAATTATATATTTTTTAGAACTTTTTTTACTATTATTTAAGATAGATAAAAAATCACTTGATATGAAAATTCTGGATCATCCAAAAACAATAATTTTCTGCATATCTTAAAAAATACTAAAAAAAAATTCTAAAAAATATAAAATTGGGTATGTAAGTACATATTCATACGAAAATCATTTTAAACGGTTCGGATCGACCATTAGAATTTTGAAAATGAAAATATTGATCGAACTAAATTATGATATGGATAGTACCATAGACTCCCTCCTTAAAAATTATACATGCGTGAAATATTAAAGTGAACAACTATTTTAAGGGCACATGAGACTGTTGTATTTATGAATATCTTTAGAAGAAAGAAAGTAGCAAAACTATAAGTTTCATTAAATGAAATTAAATAGAAGTCTCACATTATTCTAAACAAAAAAATATCCAAATTTATAAGGCTTGACTATCCTTTTGAGTTGTATGAGCATAATTTATATATGTCGGTCCAGTTTCATATTTTTTATCAAAGAATATCCTTCCTAATTAATCTGTGATCACTTACATACTTACTATTCTATATTGGGTATTTTATCTATATATATCTCATTTAAAATATATAAACTATAAATCACTATAGACATTGCATTACTAGCTACTTGTGATCAATACCTAAATTAATAATTCCATATTTAGAATTATATTCCAATTTAAAAATTATAAAAAATCTAAAAATAGATCAATCGTGTGTTAACAGTACCACTTTTGAATTATTCCAGCTGAAAAATAAAAAATAGAACTCCAAGCTCACACTGAATTAAAACAAATTATTCCTCAAAATTAACATATTCTAACTGAACCTAAAAGTAGGTCCGATGCCCATCCGACCTCCTCCTATCTCCATATGACCAGATCAAATCGGTGTAAATTAGATTAAAAAATCTTACTATAACTATAAGGGAAATTATAGCCTTAGTTATTTTCACATTTCACAATGGTAGTCACAGATTTTTTTTTTTTTGTAAATAAGAAGTCTTTTTTTTTATTATTATGAAGGCTCTAAGCTTTATCCTTCTTATGCAAGTTGCGGTTAATAAACAAAGGACAATAGTAATAGATTGAGTATATTTTTAATCATAATCTCATTTAGTAGTGTAAGATTTTAATATTACCTATTATGATCTGTTTAGATAATTTTTTGAACTTATAAAGCCAAGATTTTTATTTATATCCAAAATTAAATACAAATTGTCAAATATGCCCACACAAACTGGGTATTTATAAAAATGCCCAAACAGGCCAATTATTGGCCGGTCCTTAATTTTTAATAGAAACCAGCCTATAATTGGCCGATTCTCATTTTAAATTGTTTTTTTTGTCTTTAGAAAATAGTGTAATTTATTTATTTTTTGTATTAAAATATTAGAATTTTTCTTTTTGTTTCTTTAAAATTAGATAGAATACTGTATAATTTGATTTATTAGAAAGACTATAACAAATAATTCGGATTAATATTTTTCATACCGGATTTTATCAAGCATTCCTTGTTAAACGTAAACCACAATCTATATTTGTCCTTACTAAATTAAGTTTGACTATATATGAATTCAAATGCTTTTTTTCATTAAAAGAAAATTGCCATAACAACATATTAATATTGTGCCGATCATGTAAGTGATTCTAGTAAGTCGATCTTCTGTAACACTGGCTGACGAAACAGACGTGTGCATCTGTATATGCTGTGTGAGACAACATCAATTTGACTATAAATAATGAGCTCAAAGGAGAGAAGGGAAATTGGAAAATATTGGGCCTTTGTTGGGCCCAGATGAGTTAAACCTCGCTGAATGCAAACCAAATTGGTTTCTTTGTTCTTATAAATTGATGTTCAACATTAATTGCCTTAAAACTATTTTTAGGGTAACATATATAGCGAGTAATAAGCGGTATCCATGCAAATATTATTATTATTATTATTATTATTATTTCTCGCTTATAAGTAATCAAGATCAAGCATCCCCTATCCTCACCAGTCGCCACCTTTCCTCCCAATACGATACACTTACTGTAGTCTCCTACGCAATGTCAATGTCAATGTCAAACAAGAATGCCAAGAAATGCACCTCCAACTCAATACCACCCTCCAACTGGTGCTCTCATCCCACTTTCTTCCTCTCTCTGCGCCACCGCACCGACAAACTCCCCAACCCTCCACCACCACCTCCAAACCATCTGTCACCTGATTGCAAGAAGAGACTGAGGGAACTTGAAAGAGACATCAACATTCTCAAGGCAAGAATAATTGCACAGAAACATCATTCCATTCCCACCAACAGGAATCTCACCATTGGAGATGACAAAGATGGAGATGAGGGCCCCCCTGCAGTGAGGTTTCCGGACGGGAGCTTTCTGCATGAGATAGCTAGCATTGGGAAGCTGTGGGACCGGTTGTGCATGCACGTCTCATTACCTACTATAGCTGAAGAGGCCACAACTGCAGCTGAGGTTTTGCAAAGAATGACAACGATGAAGATAGCAGACTTGTGTAAATGCCTGATGAGCATAATGCCAATGGCCGACATAACCGGCCTCAAGTCCACGGGTCCCGCCATTCAGCCTTTCCATCCAGAGAACGACCTAGACTTCCTGATCGAAGCGATCCTCTTCGATTCTGTCAAAAAGTTCGAGGAACTAGTCCTGGAGGGACTAAAGATCCAATTAATGGGTGTCAGTACCAGGAACTCAGAAAATTACACAGAAGTCACTGCCGTTGCCGGCACAATTCTTGAGGCAAAAGGGAGTACATCAACGGCCAGCAGTGATTGTATTGTGCTGGTGGTCTTAATCCAGGTGAGAGACCCAAAAGAGGAATTTGGGTCTGTTGGCGAACTCATGATTGGGCTGATTGAGGCTCAATTAGGAGAGAATGGGACTCTTCAATTTAGCATCCAGGGGGTGCATGCGGCAGGGCTCAATCTTGCAAGAAACAAGATTGCTGGGAGAGATTTTCTATGGAGCGCTTCTTTAAACTGCTGTGGCGGGTCAGATGAGTTGGAGGTAATAACAAGGAACCCGCACCGTCTTTTTCCTTCTTCGAAATAAATGCATGTACTCATTTAGAGGTTTAGAATTATAAGGCTTCTTGTTAAGCTTATGATTTTGATATGTTGTAACAGACTGTGTTTCAGTAATATGAAGCTGGTGGTGCTTGTATTTGATACACTTTCATTAATTCAGAATAAGAAAGGAAAAAAAAAACCATTCATGTTTTGTTGGATGCTTCTGATCTTCAATTTCACTGGTTTTTTTTTAGGAAAAGTCTTTGTTTCTGTTTGTTGCTCTCATATTCCTCTTATGCATGTGCTATATATACTCTCAGACTGAAATTTGAGTTCAATTATTTTAAAACGCAAGCACTGATTAAATAGAGAAATCCATTGATTTGAATTACGGTCATGATATTATTAACTACTCAATGATGAAGGTGGGTCATTTCGCCTGATCATTAGAATTTCAATTTTTGAGGAATGATCATCAGAATTTATTATTCAAATTCAGGTACATGCTTGATAAAAGAGCTTGCTTTTGGTTTCATATTGATTGGTTTTGTGCCCTTGTATGAACTTTTACTATATACTTATTGAGCATAGGTAAACATGATAAAAACTCTCAATGTATATAGCTATTGACAAATGGGGTTAATATAATGCAATATGTAACAGACTTAACCGATGTATGAAATGAAATGCTTGGTTTCATCAATAGAAAAATATCATAACAACGTGTTAATATGGTACCGATCATGTAAGTGATTCTAGTAAATCTCCGATAAAATAGGCTGACAATTAAGTTAATGTGATGTTTGGATAGTTGGATGAGACTACATTTGACTTGAAATAATGGGCCTAAAGGAGAAAAGGGAAACACTTTAAGGTCTATTTAGTGTATATTAGGCCTTCTTTAGGTCCAGAGGAGAACCTCGCTGAATACAAATTCAATTTAATATTGAACGTCTAGCCATATTATGTAACTCGAGAAATAGTCTGAGAACACACTTTTTTAACACAATTTCAAATAAAGATGTTATTTCGCACCAAAAATTCAGCCACCAATTGGAATAAAATTGATACTGAAGATATAATTGAATAATGAGTTGGGCGTATGAAAGCTCGAACTATATGGTCTTGATGCACCCTTTCCTTTTTCCTCTTTGAGAAATGTTTTATTCCTTGAGAAATTTCAATTTCATATAGAAAAGAAAAGTTGGGATGCCATTTTGTTCGACATTCTGTTATAATGATGAACCAGTAGTGATTTGGGGAAATTCATTAACGACCTGTTTAGAGTAGGAAAAACGTGCCGTGCCGTGACTAATACGTCGTGATTTTGGTCTCGTGCCATTCCGTGCCGTGACCAAGTGAACAGTCACATGTGCCGTGACTAAAATGTTGAGGGGTGGTCACGGCACGCGAACAGTCACGGAACACGAGTCACGATTAACTGGTCACGTTTCTCACAATTTATGTCTTGCCGTGTCCAAACGTAACTGATCACGTTTCTCACATTTAACTATTTTTTCATAATTTAAGTTAGTTTATTCAAGATTCACCATTTGATCAAGACTTAACGGTCCTAATTTCATGTGACTCGCGTGACCGCGTGTTGTGCCGTGCCGTGGCGTGATCTTTAGCGTGACGTGTCATGCCGTGTCAAATTTTTAAAAAATGGTCACGGCACGCGAATGGTCACACCACGCGACATGCGAGTCACGGCACGGAACAGTGACACATGCCGTGCCGTTCCGTACCATTCCGTAACGGAACCGGCTCTGTCGTGCTATTATTTTCACTCTAGACCTGTTAGACTAGATATTGGTAAGAGGCAGTCCAGCTAGCAATCCTCGGTCCCATTTTTATCTCGTTGTAACATCAGAGAACAAATCAATCAATACTGAAGGCCCATCACAAATTTTAAAGAGCCAAGCTCATTCAATTTTTGGAATGTCAATTTTAACCTTCTTTTGTGCACTAACATTTGGGTTTTTTAAGTCAAATGATCACAACAAACTGTAGTGTCTACTATAATAACAATGATTGCGCACAGTCTGGTAATCAATTATCATAATAGTACCTTTGTATCCTTTTTTTTATTTCAATTTGGACATTTAGTCTACCAATTAATGGGCTTTTCCTTGCATTTGTGCCTGTTTCGTTACAGCTAATGCAGGATTGAAATTTAAGAAAAAGTTCGGATTGATAAATTTGGTAAAATTTTAAAATGAGACGTGATTTTGTAATTATATTGAATATTAAATATATTTGTTTATTTTTTTCAAGAAAAGTGCAAAACTAGAAGTATATTCGGTACAAAACATTCAGTTGGATAGTATTTTTTTTCTGAGGAAGACAGATGCCGTTTGATGGATGATAAATTGTTTGATCAACGATCAAATGAAGATAAAATTGAGCTATTTAATTGTTTAATATGCTTGATGAATGGTAAATCACAATTCAAATTGTACAAAATTTGATATACAAACATATACAAACTATAAAATATGTATTGTTGAAGGCCCATATGCAAGGTCTCTACCAATATAGTGACAAATTAATTATTCGGGTTCGATTCGGCGAGGTCAAAAATTCGTGATTTGAGAATAATTCGGATATAATTCGGAAATAATTCGGTATTATTCGGATCCGAAATCTCAATTCTATAAGGAAGCAAAAACAAAAAAATAACCAAAAAATAAAATTCTGGGAATAATTCGGGAAAAATTCGTAAAATTCGGAAATAATTCGGAAAATTCGGAAATTATTCGGAAATTATTCGGTCAAAGTTCGGCCAACCGAATAATTCGGCATTTAATTCGGCATCACCAAAAATGCGAATAATTCGCGAATGTTGTCACTATGCTACCAAGAGAGTTCAAGTGAGCAGTGAGTCCACAAAAGATATTCAAGAGTTGTCTAAAAAGTAAAAACTATCAAATAAAATATTTTGTAGCGTAGGATGTAGAAATATTCAGAGAAAGTCAAAAATATCTTAAATCTAGATGTTTTCTTAGCTCTCATAGAACAAGTAAATGGGACATTCACATCTGCTTTGATCCAAAGCTAATGAACAGTATTCCTAAAACCCTTCATTTTCAAATCCAGTCGTCTAATGTTTTTTGTGCACGTATCTCGAAACAGATTATTTTTCTGTGCACAAATCTCACAACAAATTAACAGTTGGATTTAAAAAGACAGAGATTTTAGGAACACTATTCACAGTGAAGAATCGTAGCAAATTTGGATCCATAAATAGAGAATCTTGATCTCCAATTTGAACCAAGCAAACTAAGAAAAGAGAGAAAGTAAGAGGAAAAAAAAGTTTTGTGTTAGTTTAGAGGAAATTTTTTATCCATAGAAATCAAAGAAAAAGAAGAGATAGAATCGGAAAGAGTACATTAAAATTTTAATGAGTAGTCAGATTGGTAAAACTCCTACTGATCATAAAACTCCTACCGTATCAAATTTGAACCTATTTGGTAACGTTTAGTTCTTCATCAAAACAATTTTCAGTTTTTAATACGAAATTTAATAAATTTAAAAATAATAATAATAGATGACTAATTAAATATCAAAGTGACTCAAATCTGATACACATACTACAGTTATTAAAAAAGGATAAAATTGTTGTTGATATAACTGGTTCCAAATTTGAAACTCTCATTCTGGAGGAGTTTGAATCATTTGCACGGTGATTTTAATTCGGATCAATTTGATCCAAACATGTAATGTAAAATATCTCTTTTTAAGCTTGAGGAGTGTTCAAATATGTGATGACTTTCATGTTTCATTGTGTCTCATATTTTATATTTTATATTTTTATTTTCAAAATATAAAATGTCGATCCAATCGCTCAACATGATTTCCATATTTAAATTTGTATGGAGACCAAATTTTATATTTATTGAAAAATGTACGGTACCTTAGTTGATATGAACTTGATTCTGAAATTTATTATACCATTACAAACCGTAACAAGTGGGGAGGTAAACCCAAAAAAACGGGCGACCCCAAATAATACCTTCCTTTCAAATTTTGCCAAAATTTTTATTAATAAGAAAATAAATAAATAAAAATATCGGTTTTGCAGAGATTTTGAAAAGTAGGAAAAACGTGATTGTTTATAACGTCCTCCGGACGTTATAGACTACAATGGCCTGATTAGTAAAATTATCGCTAATTAACGTATTTAAAAAAAAAGTCTGGCCGTTATGGATGATAACGGCCAGCTACATTGTTTTTTTCCGACCATATCGTTATAGAACTGAAGTTAAAAAAAAAAAAAAAAAAAAAAAAACACTATAGCTTATCATCCATAACGGCCAACTACAGTGTTTTTTTAGTTAATTAGTAAACATTCGATCAAATTAACTGGTCATTATAATTTATAACGTCCAGCTACAGTGTCCTGGACGTAACCATAACGTTCTTCTTAGATTTTGAAATTTACTGAAATTATTCCTCATTATCGTTATTTTTTTTCCTATTAATAAAAAAATCGGCAAATTTTGGGGACAATTTCATTTTCATGTACGGTGTACCCCGACATTTTATTTTTGGGGACAATTTCATTTTCATGTGTACGGTGTAACCCCGCAAATCTTGCATCGATATATCAGAAGGCCCCAGGCGGGCCAGGCCTCAAGCCCAGCAAAAAAGATGTAACATGCATGCCCTTGGAAAAAGTAAAAATTACCGTATTTGTTCTCTGCTGCTTCTGTTTTTTCTTCAAAGATAAATTATGATACCTCGAGTAACTTACAAAAACCCAATCAAGAAAAGAAAACAAATTCGACTGAAAAGTTACACAACTCAAATCTAATTCTATGAGATTTAGAATAAAGTTCGTCAATAAGTTAATAATTATCATTGTGTATATATTGTTTAAGCAACAATTATCATCATCTCAAATACTAATTAGTAACCAATGGAGAAATAATGAAAAATAAATATTCATCACACCGAAAATAATTCAGATATAATTTACGATTTATTCACTATATTTGTTAAATTCAGAAATAATTATATTTGCTAAAGTTCGTCAATAAGTGAATAATGATTACTGTGCACAAGATGTATTCGTTATATTTGCTAAAGTCACAAATAAATAATATATAAAACTGAAATATAATTATTAATATATCATATAGATACGAGGGCCGTAAACGAGCTAGCTCGGGCCGAGCTGGGCCTTAGCTTAGCTCGTTAATTCTAGACCGAGCCAGCTGAACCAAGGACTTCCGAGCTAAACCTCAGCTCAAACTCGTGATGAGCCAGCCCAAGCTAGCTCACTGGGTCTGGTTGGACTTTGTTTTAAAAAGAAAATAAATTTTTCAAACATTTTTGGACCGGACTTGACAGTATAAAATGCACACAAATTCATACAAATTCACAAATTGATGCCTAGCCGAGCTAGCTTGCGAACTGGCGGGCAAGCTAGGCCCCAGCTCAAACTCGTTAATTTTGGATCAAACTAGTAGCGAGCTAGCTCATTAACAGCTCGGTCCAGTAACGAGCGAGCTGTTAGCGAGATGCGAGTCACGATCGAGCTACGAGCTTTTTTGCCACCCCTAGATACGATACCCCATCTTGTATGATGAGAAATTGTTATTTGGGATTTATTAGGGACTTACATGAAATTTTTCCCAGAATTAAAAAGATTTTGAGTCTGGGGGAATCATCGTAGGAAGAGACTTTGCTTTGGCGTCCACACACATTGAATCAAGGTTTTGATGCTGTCTAGGAGATGCCATCCATTGACATGTGCTCCTTCCTGATTTCTTGGTCTGCTCCAAGCTCTACATCTCAAGTGCATCTCTGCCCCACAAAAATAAAATAATAAAACTAGGTACAACCTTATGACAAGTCCCTTTCCTTTGTCTTAATTCAATCTTATCATGGCAGCATAAATAACAGTTTTATTTATTTATTTTTAAAACAGAAATCAATATTTAAAAACCGAAAATATGGCGGAAAATTTTTTTAATTGTATGGGAGGAACCCCACATTTGATGCAGTAATTTCTTTAAAAATTTGTATATTTGTTGTTCCTTAATTTCCGTTCCTACATAAAATCTCATGCATTCTTAGAGAAATTGCAAATTTGACACCGTTCAATAACCATTTCTCTTTAATAAGCAATTGCACGACCATTTGAACAACAATGTGCCACGCTAATGATCCACACTAAATTTGTAGTTTCTTAGCAAATTTCTAAAATTCTCATACATACATTTAGGACATATTCGGCGGACACATGGGCTTAGGTACGGACACATGGGCTTAGGTATGAACACAAAAACTGAACTGAAAATCACTGTTCACGTGGGGAAAAAAATTCAATTTTTAGTTAAACTAAAATTTTCTTTTCCCATATAAACAGTGGACATATTCGGCGGACACATGAGCTTAGGCATGAACACAGAAACTAAACTGAAAATCACTGTTCACGTAGAAAAAAAAAATTCAATTAAACTAAATTTTTCCTGACCGACCAGGCCCTTAATGTGGTTTTTTCCACACCATGAGCAAATTTTAACATGTTTTTATGGTTAGTTAAAAAAGGGGGCCAATCATGCATATAAAGAACGTTCAATTAAGCTTTCATACTGCGCCGATTTTTTTTATTAATATCCAACATTAAATTAAAAATAATACAAATGTCGACGTTTTTAGTATTTATAAAAATGCTCAAATTATTGAGATTCCTAACGGTCCTTTTTTTTAAAAATTGAGGTCTGGTGCTTATTTTCTCTCAATTTATATTAAATCTATCATTCTTTTATCAAAACTTGATATGACAAACAGTTAGTGATAGATTGTGTTTTCCAATGCTTTAAGTTTCTTATTCGAACGAAAATCAACCGGAGAAAACAAACTCAGAGGCAAAGGCCTGATTTTTTTTAATATGTATATTCAATTTGAAATCCGAATGTATCTGTTTAAAAAGTTTAAATTGAGAGAGAACTAACTTTGACCAGATTTTGACCAGCCACAACTTTTTGTAGAAAACTCCGTTTTGAGTGTTCGACCATTTTTTAGAAAACTTAGGAGGAGGAGATATGGACTGTGCACTCAGAATTGTAAAATAAAAAATATTGTTTAGGACTTCAAAATTACAATTGAAATTTCTGAAAAATAACGGTAAGTTATAAAATTGATTTCAACAGAAAAATAAATGTTATTTTATAATAAAAATAAGCAAATTTGAAAATAAGCATAATATTTTTTTGGCAATAAAAAACTTGTACTTGATAGATAAAAGAATTCATGGAACTTGTACTTATAAAAAATTTGTTGCATAAACAATCTAAATTGTATTTGATTAATAGACATTTTTCTCGGTACTTGTGAACCGAGAGAAAACAAGCACAAGACCTCAATTTCTCGGTACTTATTAATTTTTCATTGGCGAACATAGAAAACTCTCATAGTTCCATCCGTCTAATCTACTTGATAGGGTTCTTTCTGATTTCTTCTTTATCTCTGTATGTCAATTTTTAATTCATTGTTTTTTTTTTTTCTATTTGTTGGTTTGACACCATGGTTCGTGAGAGAGAAAGAGGAAAAGAGAGAAAAAAAAAAAACATATTTGTTTAAAAAATTCAATTAAAATATTAGGATGAGTAAATTGTTTTTGGAACTCATACACTTTATCATATATAAAACACACGCATCGATAGTAATTGAAATAATAAGAGATGAAGGGATATGGATTGCTTTTATTGTTGTGTTTTCAAGGTTTCTACACAATCTAAAACGCCATTAGGATGAGAGCAATTTGGGTCTGATTCCCATCGGACTCAAACTGAGTTTGATGAGCTCCATAATCATCTTGATCCATTTTAAGATCCGTACGAATTTGCTTTAATATTTATACGCATAGATTTTAAAGCGGATCGGAAGGTTACGGAGTCCATCAAACTCAAATTTGAGTCCGATGGACATCGGACCTAAACTGCTCTCCATTAAGATATATATTTGAACTGTATAGTTTGGTTTAGTACATTCGATTTTGAAAGAAATATAAACCGGATCAAATATAAAAACCGAAATAAATTAAAATTCCAATTGAACTAATCCATTTAAATTGAAACCTGAATAATTTAATTCAAATTTTATCGATTTGGTTAAAAACCAAATAAACCGAATATCACGCAAAATATTATCACGGTTGCACAACTGTGAATATTAAAGATAGACATTTTATGTGGTCATAATTGAGGAGTAATTTATCACTGTAATATTTAATCTTTTATTTCTATATCTCTTAATTGTATCATACTGCTTGTCACAGTGGAAGATAAGGGCTTATTCGGCTGTAGCTCAAAAGTTATTGTTCATGTGAGAGAAAAAATTCACTGAAACAGTAAAAATTATTTCAAAATCTTTTTGTTTCTGTACTCTTTTTTATGCTCTCTATACAGCCAAACAGATCCTTAAAAAAAATATGTTTACATTTCTTAGAAAATAGGCTCAGAAATTGCACACCAAAATATATTTAATAATAAAAAATTGTACCACACAAAATTTGTTGTACAGTCCAAAAGCTGTTCACATGTATCAATTAATAAACAAACATGGGTGTCTCCTCAGATTAGGTCATTAGGATAACAGACTGCTACTGTATAGATAAATACACCTTATCTTTTGACTGTGTCTAATGATTTAATCCACTTTGGTATATGGTACTATGGTTAATGGAGAGAATTCTTTTGTCTATAGAAATTATTTTAAAAAGAGAGAGAAATAGAAAGAGTGTTAATAAATTTTTATGTATAGAAAGTTCAGTAGAAATTTTACCAATTTAAAAATTTGAATGGATATATTTTCTACCAATTCAAATCCGTTTTCCTTTTATTTTCACTGTTAAAATATAAAAAGTAAAAAATAGATAAAATATCTTAGAATTTAGATATATTAGAAAAACTTTGTATTTTTTCTATATTTTTTATTTTAATAGAGGAAAAAGAAAGAACAACTGGTTTGGATCGGTAGAATTTTTATCATTCCAAATTAATTCAAATTTTGAATCGGAAGAATTGGTATGATTTTTCTATTCATGAAAATATGTTGGTATCTTTTTTGTTTTTCTCTTTTTTTTTAATATTTTCTATATAAAAAATGATATTTCTTGCAAAACAGACAAAGAGAACGCCACACAAAAGATATGAATTTGGAAACTTACATTAATTGTTTGGAAAATGCAATCTAATCGTTTTCTTTATTGAAAAAAAAATCTAATATTACAATCTCATGTAGGGGTGCATAAAATATTCGTAATTTGTGATTCGATTCGAGTTTGATTCGAAAAAGTTCGTAAAAAATTCGATTCGAAATAGTTCAAAATTAATTCAAACCAAACTCAAACTGGACCTGGTTCGTTCGAAATAGGTTTGCAAACTATTCTAGTTCGAATCTCAAAGTAACATGAACCGTTGATTTCCACTAATGACTTTATGTCCACTGATGACTTAAAAGATAAACCATAAGGCTGCCCAATAATAAGTCATAACTCACAAGTCGTTACTCTTGTTCTCAGTTCTGAAATCCTAAATGACTTTCACCTCTCACTCTCAGCAACTACGATCACTTTTTCTTGTCGTAAAAAAATTCGTAAAAGATTCAAAATTGAGTTCGTAAAAAATTCGATTCGAAATTAATTCAAACCAAACTAAGTTCGAAATTAATTCCAACCAAATTCAAACTAGAATAAGTTCGATTTGGTTCGATTCGTTTGCAGCCCTAATCCCATGAATGTTTATTAGCCAAGGTTCCTTTAATCCTCTCATTTTTTTTTCTGAAATAGAGCGCAGGAACTTAAGAGGAATATTACAAAGAAAAGCATCAACGATCAATTAAAAAGTTTTGGCGTGTGCACCGTTTTCGTTAGGTAAATATTTTAACAGCGGAGATTTGGCTTCATGCAGCGCACGAACTGTAAACAACGATGTTTTGATTCTATTGTCAGTGTACTGCATGAAGCCAAAACAGCTATGTTAATATATTTTTCCGTTTTGGTTCCCTAAAAAAACAGTTCAAGGTGAAAACCACTTATAAATTGGGGAACAAGTTTTCTCCACATTAACTCAGAATTTGAGTTAATATATCTCGGTCTTGCTATTATTAGAATCCGGACCAATTCAGTTCGAGATGAAATGCACATGATTTCTTATATTCCTTTATTTGTGACAATGCGGAACAGACGGTTCGGATTTTACCGCTTGATCATGTGCTAAATGTCCGGATTTTATTCACGACGTCGTGGTAAAAAAAGACGAAAAATTAAACATAAAACAATTAAAAAATGAACTTGTAATATGTTCGTTGTTTTTACCGCTTGATCATGTGCTAAATGAATTCGAAACTTTAAAATTTTTGCATGCACATATATCACTCACGAAGTACATGAATTTCAACAATTTTGATTCGTAGTTTAAAGTTAATCCAATAGCTTTTTGAATGTGTACTTACCAACCTCTCTTGATGAGCACATCACACTCAAGTTTTGCTCTTCTTATGGAATACCACCTATATTTCCTTTATACTTGCAAATGAACAAATCAACCATCAATTATAAAGTTGTCCGAGATTTAATGTAAATATTGGTTTTATTTTTGTTATCTCCACCGGCGTGTTATGTTCGGATCCTGTACGACTGTACTGACAAACCCCCAAACATTAAAAAAACGAAGATAATACTATAAAACTGCAAGAAAGTGACAATCATGCGGCTCATGCCCAACATATTTTAAGTGGTTAGTTACGTCTAATCAAAAGATAAGCATAACTCGCCACAACATCAAGTGACCAAATATAAATTGCAAATTACAAAATATTTTATTCCTCGGCCATCGCATAGAAACCTCTTTCATCGTGAGTATTTTGAAATTCAGTTCTCATTCGGTATTCAGAAGGCCACTACATAACGTATATACAGTATGCAGCCACATATGTGGATTTTTATTCGGATTTATATATGCGGATTTTAAAATAAGAATTCATATTAATTTGTATGCAAATTAATAAAGTATCTAATATTTTACATCAGAGGCCGAATATGCTACTGAATATACAGATATGCGGATGAATATGCGGCCGAATATTGGACCAAATACTTATTTTCTATACAGATTCCAACCGAATACGAATATTCAGCCGAATAGACCGAATTTGAAAACACTGCTCACCGCTGCTATGCATGGCATGAAATAATTACAAGTATATATATATATATATTTTTTTTTGTTATTTTAAAAAATAGGTGTTATTGTAAGAACACAAATTGCATTTTTTTTTTTGCTCTTTGTACCACCTTTGCTTTATAAAGGCTTTTAATATAATTGCAGAGATTTTGTGATTCTGCAATATCAAGTAAGAAATTTAAGGATGGCAAATATTCTATCTTTTAATATTAAATGAAACATTTTATTTCACTCTTATTTTTTTTCTTTGATATTGAAAGATCAATTTATAAGATATACCAGTTGCATTCTCAACATTAGAAAAATAAGCTTCTCAAAAGAGCGTTTTCCTTTAAAAATTACAGAGACTAGCAACCTCTTGATGGACTAACCAGTAGTCATATAGGTGCGTTTAGATAGGTGAAGAATATCTACTATTCAGGATTGGCACTATTTCGAACTACTATCCAACGTTTAGATATGTTTGGATTAGCGAATAGTCACTGTTTTTTGTTGTCTTTTGTGGAATAGCCCACTATTCTACTATTCCTACAAAATATTAGAATAGCTACTATTCTAAAATTAAGGATAACTCTATCCTTGCTACTATTCTCGATTCATCCAAATGCAACCATAGTATTTAAGATTCTGATGTAAGAAATTGCGACAACAATATTTCCCTGAGATTTGTTCAACCATTTTTTTTAAACATTGACAAAATAATATTATTGGATTGCATTGCATCAGATCTAATTTATTATTAAGCGTGTATATTTCAAAGACCTAGAAGCGATTTTGCGTATCTTTCTAATCAGATATGCACAAAAAAAAAAAAAAGTAAAATGTTTCTCAAATATCAGAAATTCAGAATTCAAAATAAAATAATTTTTTAATTTATTTAAAATCCCCATGGTCCATGGTCAAAGCAAACACCTCTTTGTAACTAAATCATTGACCATTTCAAAAGCGACCAATGAGGCATCATTTCATGGTGCAAATTCCCTGGCATGATACATTGAATCCTTGGTGGGTCCCATCACCACCAAAGCCTGTTTAAAATCGGTGTGTACCGGAGATTTGCTTATGATTTGCCTCTGACTTTATTTAATTGGAATTTTATATTTTTTGGGTTTGGACCTCCTTTTCTCTAAAGTCAGATCATCTCCGGTTCCAACGATATAAATAAAATTTAATTGGGGATTGTGTTGTTTAATTGGGGAGTGAGTCTATGTCACTATGCATATCACGGGTTGATCCGTAATACGGGCTAATATTTTTATTTTTAAAATTTTAATAGTCGATCCGAGCTGTTTAACATGATCCTCATATGAATATTTACTTGCAGATCGAATTTTATATTTTTTAGAATATTTTTACTATTTTTGAAGATAGGTAGAAAATCATTTGATCTGAAAATCTGTACCATCCAAAAACAGTGATTTTCTACCTATCTTAAAAAATAGTAAAAAAATTCTAAAAAATATAAAATTTGGTATGCAAGTACATATTCATATGAAAATTATTTTGAACGGTTCGGATCGACTCTTAAGATTTTGAAAATGAAAATATTGGTTCTATTACGGACTAAATCGTGATATGCATAGTACCATAGACTCACTCTAAATTGGGTTTAGCTATTCTGATAGTAATGAGCATTATATTAAATTTGATTTGATCCATTCGATCCGCACTGCAATTTTTACGCTGAATTTAATAATAAATTTAACAGTATGTATGAATTACGATCTAGAATGAACGGCTAGATCGATGCCCGAATAACGTGATAGTTTCACAAAATATTGTTCTTCATTTTAGATTGAATGATTCAAGTTATTATTATTTTATGTTAGAATAAATTATTATAATTTATCTAGACTGTATTTATAGTTAGGTGTACAATGCCCATCCATTATAATATGTAATAATATACTGACCTTTCTAAATCACAATAAAATTAATATTTTTTTGCCTTATGATAACAGGAATACACAATGTAAAATTTTAGTGCCAGAATAATGTACAAGTTGTAGAATAAATGTTGCCCCAAAAATATTTCAAAAGAATTTGTAAAACCTTTCTGAGCTCTGCACTGGACATCTCCATTTCATAGAAAAGAAGAAAGGAAGCTTCAACCGTATCTCCGAAATAAACAAATAGATATGAAATATCAGATATGGTAACAACTTCCCAATTAGCACCGAATCATCACCCACCCAAAATATATCACCGATTCAGAATTTCTGGATGCTGTTATTATTTATGGCTAATTAAGGATTCACTGCTCAACTTGTATTATAATAAAAATATATTAGTCATGTCAATTTAAAAGACATCACATGAATATTGTAATACATTGTTACATGTTATATAATAAACAAATAGTGCTCCAATGAAATTAGTTAAAATAAATTATTATTTATGACTGGCTACTTTAGGATTCACTGTACTATTTTAGAATTCAGCAGCAGCAGAAATATAATTATAACAACAAAAACCACCACCACCACCACCACCACCATAACAATAATAATAATAGACAAATAATAATAATAGACAAATAGTGCTCCAACAAAGTAGTTAAAATAATTTATAGGTGATGCATATGTTGGTGGCCGGAGTCATTTCTCCGTGGAATAATAGTAACTAAATAATAATAAAAATGGATTAGGGTCAGGGAGAGAAAGAGAGATGAAGTAATTTAATTTTAATATAGTAATATTATTTAGTAGGGAAGAAATTAAAGAAAATGAATAAATGATAGAGAGAGAGAGAATAATAATTAATAAGAGGAGAGGGGAGGGAAATCTAGAGGGGATCACATCTTCACATGGGAATGGCCCCCATGGGAAAGACCACATGATTTCACACAACCGGTAAAGGGTTGGCACCTATGACGTCAGCGTATCTCCTCCCAGGATTGGTTGGGCCCCACCACCACGCCACCCTTGCTTCCAATTTCCAAATCACTGAAATCACCGCTTCTCATGACTCATAATAACTCCTCCCAAATTTGAATCCACAGTAGGTCCGGTGTCCATCGGACTTAATTTGGTTCGATGGGTATAATGGCCATTCGATTGGATCAAGATTCGTGCGAAATTCATTAAAATCCGTGCCGATCTATTTCAATTTCCGTGCCCTCACATTTTAATGCTAGTTGTACGGTATTAGAGCTAATTGAACATAAATAGGTCCGATGCCCACCGGACTTACTCCTATCTCCCCAAAATTATAAGACGCCACATGCAACCAACCATTTTTCTTTATTCCTTACGCTGTTCCTGCGGACCACTTCTATTTAGAGAAGTTTTTTTTTTTAGTTGCTATTTAGAGCAGCTTGACGGAAAAGATATGGATATTTTATTAGAGTGGCTATTAAAAAAAAATATAATAATAATAACAACAAATTTACAAACACTTTTGTGAGTAGAACTGGGGTGCTTCTGACTCCTGAGTTAATCGAGCTTATTTGTGAACTCAATTCTAAATTTATCGGATTGATTTCAACTGACAAATCTAAACCTTTGAAATCTTTCTACCTTACGAGTGATGTATCTACATGTGAAAATTTTAAAATTTGAAATTAAATTTGTATAGAGTCTATTGGTCCAAAGGCTTCCATAAAATGAATGCATTAAAATTAATTTATAAACCTTCTAATTTTGACCACTTGATTTTATACTAAATAAATTCAGAACTTTAAATTTTTTCCATGTAGACGCATCACTCGTAAGGTAGAAGAATTTCAACGGTTTGAATTCGTCGTTTAAAGTTAATCCGATAGATTTTAGAGTTGAGTTCACAAAAGAGCTTGTTGAACTTAGGAGCACCCTAGTTCTACTCATTTTATCATAACAAAAGTGTTTGTAAATTTTTTGTTGTTATTATTATTATTATATATATTTTTTAAATAGAACAATAATAAGAATCTACTAAAGTTATTATTTTTCTAAATTTCTAAATTTAACATTTTTGTTCATGTAAGCTACTAAAGTTTGATTTGTATATTTTGAATGGTAAATAGTAAATGTTTTGTTTTGGATAAGATATGTCAAGTAAGTTTTGTATATCACGGAAGGTAACTATTCAATGCATCTCTAAGCAAGCATTTATGCAATTAAAAAATAATTATTAGAAAATTTAATATAACTTATGGTTAAGAATAATATAATGGTAAATTGGTAATATGATTTTAAGTAATCGGACATTAAACTGCAATGTTGATGAAAATTTTGGAAAACTTCATATGAAGAGCTAAAATGAAGTTTGATTTAAACAAGGTGTAAAAAATATTTATAAATGATTTAAAATGAAATCCAGAGTCAAAAGAGCTAAAATGCTTGCTAGTATTGTAAACTGGTCCAGAGGGACAAGATAACTAAATTAAGCAATGAAAAGTAAACCAACAGGTATATTAATTAATGTTAGAGAAGAATAAGAGAGAGAGCGTGAGAAGGTTTAAAAAACAGACCTTGCTTGTGGTGTGTCCCATACTAAACAAATGGAGTGAGAGATAGAGAGAAAGATTTGGTGTGATATCCGGTCGGATCTTACTTTCCTTGATGCATGATGGTGTATCCTTGATACCACCTCCCTAGCTCATTTCTTTATATCTCTTCATCATAGAAATCAACCTCCCTCCTCTCCTCCTCCGTTCCCTGGCAAACGATTTCAAAGAAGCAAATTAATATTAGAGAGAGAGAAATGGCGGTGGATAGAGAAGCGCAATTCCATGTGTTAGCTGTGGATGATAGCTTGATTGATAGAAAGCTTATTGAGAGGCTGCTTAAAGTCTCTTCTTACCAAGGTATATACTTACTCGATCAATTCAGTTCATAATGTTCTCCGAAACGGAGATTTGAAATGAAATGGTCAATTTGAGAAATTGCTTAATACGAGGCATTTGCTAGTATGGTTTTACTTTAGCCCTAAATTCGCCAATTACACATGGTATTTTGATTTTGATAGGTTTTACTTTTTCAATGAGCTTCTTGGTTGGTAGTTCTTTACAGATTATTTAATTGCCTAGCCTATGACCCAGTTTTCCAAATAGAATGCAATATGTTATCACATTAGGAACCAAAAGTAGTTCAATTGAAAGAAAAATTCAGCAATTTAATTGATTTCTCAGGCTTTCAGTTTAAACATTGGTTAATTTAGAGTCGTACTGGTTCTCTTTAGTTACTACAGCAGAATCTGGTGTAAAGGCTCTGGAACTGCTGGGATTGAGAGATGAGCAGAGTGCTTCATCTACATCATCACCATCACCATCACCATCACCATCACCATCACCATCACCATCATCATCATCATCTTCCTCTTCTTCTCTTCCTACAAATCAGCAGGTTATTGAATTGATATTTATTTCTTCATTTTTAGTTTATGAATGTATATTCTTTTGCTAATTTGCAAATGCTATTGTATTTACTGGGTTTTGTTTTGCCAGGAAATCGAGGTTAATTTGATAATCACTGACTACTGCATGCCCGAAGTGACAGGATATGATCTACTGAAAAGAGTTAAGGTGAATAATTTTGATTATAAATTGAAATATCAGTTCCTTTTTTTTCAATGTAATTATTTTCATGAATATTTACAGATCTTTTATATTTAAGCCATAGAAACTTCAATGTAGCTTTATTGATGTTAGACAGTTTGCATTACTCTCTTTGGTTTCTTTAAATGCAGTAAAAAATTATCAAGTGGTCTTAAAAATAAATGTAATTGAAGTGAATTAACTGAAACCAGTGCTGAGAATTGGGTCTTAATCTTAATGCCAGGATGCCTTTGGCATATCTAACATTTTATTATGTGATCTTTGTGTGCAATTACTGTTATTTGTTGGTATTAATACTAACAGTCTTGTTGTTCCCGTAGTCTAATTATGCTGTAATATACCTTTTTATTTATTGATTGATTAAATTGGTGTAGGCATCATCATCCCTCAAGGATATACCAGTTGTGATAATGTCTTCTGAGAATGTGCCTTCTCGGATTGACAGGTTAGAACAACTTTCGAATTATTTTCCTTTGTTTGATACTTGCTGAAATTACATTTGGGGCATTTATTTTTGTTTGGGAGAAATTTTGGACCAAAGCATGTTGAATTTGAGTCCTGAATTTTCAATTTGTTCTGAACATAATTTCAGCCTGTTCATCATTGGAGTAGTTGACAGAGACAATTTGACTTTATATAAATATTAGAGGAAATTTTAAGCTTTCTAATTTCCACGCAATGTGAACCTAAGAAATGTACCTACCAACCTAAAATACAATTTCATATCCTAGGAGGGGCCCCTTTGGAAAAAAGTTCTGTATTCCAAATACTAAATATTTTTAATTTTCAATGCAAAATCAAAATAGAATGGTGGAGCACATGCGCACCTAAACCAAATGAGAAACCCATTTCTTTTTGTTAATTTTCTCAGTTCATCCTGAAAAATGTTTCCATCCATTATTTTAATTTAAAAAATTTAGGTTACTATTGTTAGAAACTACACAAACTAGAGAGAGAGGGAGAGAGAAAAGCTATATACAGAAATACAAGTTGTCCCCCCCTCCCCCAAAATAAATGGGGGGTGGAATTAAATTCTGGTAAAGATAATAAGACAAAAGGACTGGGAATTTTCATATCCCAAACTTCTAGATATACAATAAATTTGTGCTGATGGCTGATCGGTACTGCGTTAAATGCTAGAGATTTTATTTCTTTTCTTTTCTAGATTTTGCATATCTTGCTCAATATGACAATATCCTATTGAAAGGGATGCCTCATCAATAAAAGGTTCTCTCAACCCTTGAATAATAGCTCCTATTTGTCCAGTTGGAGTTACTGGACACTTCCGTTTTGTCATCTTGTTTCCCAAACGTTTTTATAATTATTTTGGCATATATTATCCTATTTTTACTTATTTAGGATCTGTATGCATGTACACAAGCAGAGCCGTTTGCAATTTTTAAGGGTTTTGTGTAGTGTCTGATAAAAGTAGTACACCAGAGTAAACAAAATTAATTTCATTGCACAGGTCAAATGAGCAAATAAGATGTGAAATTGACTGCTCCTGTATCCATTTTCTTTTTTCTTTTCAGTTTAGATGATATAACTTTCTTCCTTCCTTCCAAAATCTTATGTTTTGGATAATTGAGTAGTCAAATTTAGGAAAGGAACCTTGAAAAGTTCTGTAAAAAGTTCTAAGATCTTTGCCTTGTTTCTTGTTAGATACTTTCAGTGTCCTTGACAATGATTTGATATGCTGTGATGAGACCTACTGTACATTGGATGTTGGAGAAATACACCTAACAACCTCTTTATTCTTTCCTTTTCTTTCTCCTATGTTTTAGTTTGGAAAGTTTAATGGGGCACTTTAAATGTAGATTATTTATATGTTAAAAAAATTGGGTAGCCCTACTGTACCATATAAAAATTTCCTTTTCCTTTTGCCTTTTTGTGATCAGAGGGCATATCTTAATTGATGGCAAAACTATTATTTTATACTGACCAGGTTTTATAAATGGCTGAACATCAAAGCTATAAAAAATATGTTTTTTTTAATCAGAACAAGTCAACTTATCCAATATATACCTGTTGATTGTTATATGATTTAGCTAGCTGTACATATAGAACAAATAAGTAAATTTATTAAATAGATAAAACTTCTAATTTACTTTTCTTAATTTCTCTGTGGACAGAGGATGTGTAAACAAAAGAAAAATGGCTAAATTATTGTTTTTTTATTTGGTATATCTCAGGTGTCTGGAAGAGGGAGCAGAGGAGTTCTTTCTCAAGCCAGTAAAGTTGTCTGACATGAACAGACTGAGGTCCCACCTACTAAAAGGGAAATCTCAGTTGCAGGAAAATGAAATCCAGAAAAATCAGGATGACCAGAAACAGAAAGAGGAAAATGGCGAAATCAGTAGTGGTATTAATTCTCTTAACTGCAAGGACAGTAAAAGAAAGTCTAGAGAAATAGAGGAGGAGCTCTCTTCACCTGAGAGAAAGAGACAGAGGTTTCCAAGTAATAGTTTGGCTGTGGAAAGCTAAAGGATTATTAATTTACCTTTTTTTTTTTTCTTTTTCTTTTTTTGAGGCCTTTTTGTATTTCTTTTTGTAGCTTTTTGTTCAGGGGCCTCAGGCCTATTGTCTAAACAGACAAATGTAATCCTACTCATAATCTTAATATCTTTTGAAAAATTATAGGTTTCAGTTGTTTTACAGGTTTACTCAGAAACTTTAATGTTTTGGTATTTGTGCCTTGACATTTGGAATTAATTTTATTTACAGGTACTTTATGCGAACATAATTGTTTTTACCTACTGAATTTAAGAGATAAGGGGTTACAGCATCAAAAATAGCAATTTTCTATCTGTTGACGGTTTATTACAAAGTTCTGCATAGGTAAGCATTAATCTTTTGTTCTTTAATTTTGAGCGCGTGTCGGGCTGTTGGTGTGTCTGGAAACGTCTTCTGATTTGTTCTGGATCTTACATAACTTTCGGCGAAGAATTTTAGGGCAATATATTCTGTTTCGAATTATGAATTATATGTAGTATTGTATGAAGCGGGTAAAAGGCATACCTGTAACGAGTCAAAAAGAAATTGCTTTAGAGTTTTGCACCACGTAAGATCGCGAGGAGACAAAGCTAGCTCTCTCGCACGAGTGCGTATTCTCTGAGATATCTCAATTTTTGCGTGACCGACGTGTCCGGTGCCTATTCGGGGAAACGTAAGGGGCCAGTATTATTTGAGCTTTGAGGTTCGTGCAAAAGTATTGGAACGATTGAGATATTCCAAAAAATCACGCAAAGTTTGAGATATCTCAGAGGATGCGAATTCTCTCGCACCTCGGCACCACTACCACTCCACCCACGAATAATGATGGATGCAAAACAATTTGGTTAGGTGAATTTCATAATAATGACAATTAAGAGCTGCTTAACTATTTTGAGTTATATAATGAATACTCGTCAGATTATTTGTTGCTACTCGCCACGTCGCATATAATGTTTGTTGCTCACCTAAATTATTCGCACCAAAAAGCCCCAAGATTAGCATCTGGAATAACTCAGAAATGCGGGTCCCAGGTGCCAGTATGGTTTGTTTGAAAGGGATCCCTGCGCTTGGTGCCGACTGTTTTTTTCGCGGGTGATTGGACAACTGTTCTCGGTCACGGATCCTCTCAATTTTCATACGGTGGAATTCTCTAAAATTCATTATAATAGATGTATACATTGACCCGAGTAAATATCCGTGCATGTATGAAATGGAGAGCATCTGGAACTCCCTACTCCCTTTCTAATTTTTGAACGAGAACGGTGTAGGTCCGATTCCTATCGGATCTATTTTTGGGTTCAACGAGCTCCAAAACCGTCCGATTTATCTTGATATTGTGTGCACGAAAATCAAGCAGACCTCCACGAAATTTAAAGCATATTGGACGGTGTATAAACCCATCGAACCAAAGTAGGTCCAATGGGCATTGGACCTATTTCCAATTGGTTTTGAACCACTCCTCCGTTCTTAAGGGTGCGTATCCTCTGAGATATCTCAATTTTTGCATGACCGACGTGTCCGGTGCCTATTCGGGGGAATGGAGGGGGCCGGTATTATTTGAACGATTGAGATATTCCAAAAAGTCACGCCAAGTTTGAGATATCTCAGAGGATGCGAATTCCGTTCTTAATGAGTGCGTATCCTCTGAGATATCTCAATTTTTGCGTGACCGGTTTTCCGGTGCCTATTTGGGGAAACGTAGGGTGCCAGTATTATTTTAGCTTTGAGATTCGTGTAGAACATAATTGAACGATTGTGATGTTCCAAAAAGTCACGCAAAGTTTGAGATATCTCAGAGAATGCGAATACCGTTCTTAATTTGAAAAGCTGAAGCAGCGCGTCTAAATCTCAAGTTGATTTATATTTATCCATTTCTTGTCAGAAGGTAATTTTTCTATGAAGCAGCACGTCTAAATCTCAGTTGATTATATTTATCCATTTCTTGTCAGAAGGTAATTTTTTCTTTCCATTGCGTACTGTGGTCGAATTACAAATTGGATCGCCTTCGATTTCTCTCCACGCAGCAACTCATCAATCCGCAAAAGAAATCCTCCGACATCAGGCTTCGCCTTCTCTCAATTTTGGGAAAAGTCGATTTGATTGGTAATAAGTGTTTTTTTTTTTTTTGCATATAGAATTTGTCCCAGTATTATTTCTTTTTGTGAATTGTTGGCCATTTGAAGGTATTACTTGTGTAAGAATGAACTAGCACACAATATACTGTCTTTGTTGCAGCTTAATTCAGTTTTATCTGTTAGTATTTTGCATTTTTTAATTATATAATTTTAGTTATTCCTCTGAACTGGTTAATTATCCACTTCATAGACATGTCAAGTGCTATACTGCTATTTAACAAGAGTTTCATAATTTAGCAAACGATTAGAATGTAGCAATGACTTGATCAGCATCACCATTGTTACTATTATGTAAAACTGATATTTTCTGTTTTCTTTGTATTGGTCTTTTCAGAAAGTGAGAGATTTTTGATACAGTACCATTCATACCAAACAGTACCGGGTCAAATGCCAGTATTATTGTTTTTTTTCTTCCTTTTTTTCGTTTTTGTAATGGCACATTCTTCTATCTTGTTTAGATAGCTTTTAATTTTCTTATTAAATTTTCCATTCAACTTTAGCTTAGACAACGCCTCTGATGCTTCTTGGAATCATCGTTGTCATACCTTCTTTAAATGATTGACAGATAACATGAAAATTGAGATAAGAGGCCCCACACCTGAGTTTCAAATCACCTTAATAAAAGTGAAATTCTACAGAGAATTGTGTACTTAACACACAAAAAGTATACCTATTATATTGAGAAAATTTACTTCTAATTTCAGGTGGGGATGACATCTTTATCTCCAAGTGGTCTACCGCAAATTGTAGGCAATTCAAGTTGTTGGAAAGCATGGGAAGATCCATCATTTATTAAATGGCGGAAACGGAAAGCGCATGTACCATTGCGGTCACATGACACAATTGAAGGTTTAATTACAGAATTTAGTTACTTGCTCTTTTTATACCATTACCTCTTTAGGGGATTGTAATGGTTGCTTAGGCAGTACCAATTAGTCCCACCAGTACTTGTCTAGTGTTACTACAACTTTGAAAATTTTCTTCTGACCCACCTAGACATCACCACCTTTGATGTGTACCCCTTCAAGATGAACAATATCATGAATACCCTCCCAAAATCACAAAGGGAAGATTATGCATAGTGCTGAAACCAAACTAATGAAAACAAAATCTAGGGGTATTTTTGGTACTTTTGAAGAAAAGAACATAGAATCCTTTTCTTTGAAAAAAAAGTAGGAAAAAGAATCTAACAAATGGTACCTTTCTTCTTGTATGCTTATGTAGGATCTCTTAAATACTGGTGTGATCGAAACAATGTGAACTATTCTGATGCTGAGAAGGCTGTCTGGAATGATGATGCGGTCTCCGCTGCCTTAGAGAGTGCGGCATCGTGGGTCAAGGGGTTACCATTTGTGCAGTCTCTAAGTGGTTATTGGAGGTTCTTTTTGGTATATCTTCTCCTTCAAGCATGCCCTTGAACTTCTATGAAAATGCTTTTGATGATTCCAACTGGGATTCTTTGCCAGGTAACACTTAATTGACTGTCAACATGCATGCCGCATGCAGATATTTTTCTTGGGGCAATTGCATGTTGCATTCATGCAGATGTCAAAGTATAAGTATCAATGTGCAAAATAAGAAATGCCCATGCATGTCCTGCAAAAACCTAGGAACTGTCGAGTATACTCATAATAAATATGAGATCATGCCCTAATACTCCCCTCTGTTGCTAGTATTCTTAGAAAGAAAGCGCCCAAACTACCCATCCCCATTTTTTCTTATATGTAAATGATCATGAGAGGAGAGATGGTATCTGCATTTTTGGCAGAATTAGGAAAAGTTGTGGCATATGTAGTGTTTTCATGATTTTGCTAGGGTGTACTTGTGATCATTTGAGGTTTAATAGGGAACAAGCCACTTTTGTTCCAACTATTAACATTGTTATTATTTCTGCAGTAGTTTGGTTCTTACAACTACGATTTGGTATATGCTTTTACCGTAGGCTGAGCACTAACCTTTCTTAAATCATTATTTTCCTTTCTGCAGTTCCATCAAATTGGCAAATGCATGGCTTTGACCGCCCAATTTATACAAATGTCACCTATCCATTTCCAATGAACCCACCATTTGTTCCTTCTGAGAACCCTACCGGCTGTTATAGGAAGCATTTTCGACTTCCAAAAGAATGGAAAGGTATATGTAACACAATCATGTTGTTGATTTCTTTTTTATATTAAGTGCACTCATGCTTGAGTATTGGTTTAGTTGACCGAAATAATTGGATTTTTACATCCAATTGTATTGAAACTTCATCATTATTCATGTGAAGGATTCCTTGCCAGCAGTTATTGGTTCATACAGTTCATGATATACTGGTACTGGTGCTGGACTGGTATGTTACACATAATTTCATCCAGATTAAAAATCAAGCCTCAATTACACTCTAAATTAATATAAAAGCACCCACAAACCCTACAAGAAAAAGAACATAGATATTATGAGATTGGAAATGTGAATGTGGAATTGAGTCAATTTTAATCAGAGATGTTCTATAGGTCGAAGGATCCTGTTGCATTTTGAAGCTGTTGATTCAGCCTATTTTGCTTGGGTAAATGGAGTTCTTGTTGGATATAGGTATGTAATAGATTATCTGGAGGGAACTTCAAACATTTGAGGTTTCTTTTTCAGCATATGTACTTCAATTGTTTTAAGAGATTTGTTCCAATACATCATTTTTTTTATGAGAAATGTGGGAGTCAAGCTCCCAGCCTAATGCATCATATTTTAGTGAAAATTTATAATTGATTTTGGCCATCCGATTAACTAAGGACAATGTTGGAAAACAAAATATATAAGCTCCACTTTTTTTGTAACAAATCATTATAAATAGAACGAGAGAAGGGAATGTTTCATGTTTGGCCTACCTTGATTCTCGCCATAAATTGTGGTAGATGAACAATTGGAATAATGGGTATTGGTTGACTAGTTGCAAAAGATAAATGGTGGTTATTATAATATACTAGTTTAATTTGTAAAATAAAGAAGATATGTATATTGCACCTCAAAACAAGCAAAATTTGACGCGTTGATGCAGTGAGGACAGCAGGCTACCTGCCGAGTTTGAAATAACAGACTATTGCCACCAATTGGAGTCGGATAAGGAAAATGTTCTTGCAGTACAAGTTATGAGATGGAGCAATGGCTCCTATTTGGAAGATCAAGACCATTGGTGGTTGTCTGGCATTCATCATGATGTTATCCTATTGTCAAAACCACAGGTTAGTTTTTAACAAATTTAAAAGAAATCAATCATGCTGTTTTGTATTAAAGCTTAACGTTATGGATAAAGATGGATTTATTACTTTGTAGTTGCTCATTTCATTCATAATTAAGTTTTGAAAAAAGAGACACTTCATTTCTTTCTTTCAGGTGTTTATAACAGACTACTTTTTCAGAGCCAACCTCAGTGAAGATTTCCGCATGGCAGACCTGGAGGTATGATCTTATTAACTTGTTTAATCGGTGATACGACCATTTTTAAATCTCCCATTGTCTAATATTAGATACTGGTTGAGATAGAACTTGATGCACCAAAGGAAAATGCAGGAGACGTCTCTAGTGTGGGAATTGAGGCTTTATTATATGAAAGTGCAACATTGTCTGACAAGTTGGCAAGCGAAATAAATTCTGTGCCACCTAGTGTGGTTGATATGAAGATAAAACCTGAACCCCCGGGGGCTTATGGATTTCCTGGCCATTGGCTGGAAGGAAAGCTAGAAAGCCCTAAGCTTTGGTCCAGTGAGCAGGTATGTAAAAAATTTCATATACTAGGACATTGCAAAATGGGTGGTTAAATGTTGGTGTCAACAGCATCAGTTCTGTTGCAGCTTTCTCTCGATTAAACCTAAAACAGGAAAATAAAAGCTAAATTGAAACCAAACAAAGATAGAAAATAAACCATGTTAGTGATATGAGAATTCAGGTGAGCTACCCTGCTGAAAGAGCACCGAGATCAACCGGATATTTTACGTGAAAAGTTTCTTGTGTGCCCCTACAAAACATTAAATTTAATTAATATTCCAAAAGAGAAAAATATCTCATACACCCTGGAAATAGGCAGTATCATCTTTTTCAGAAAGTAATGTTGCTTTTATTCTCCTCATGTAAAAGCATGGAGGTTAAGCTGGTATCCACATTTTATAGAGGTTTATGTGTTGTTTCCATTTATTTCCGAGTTAAGTACAAATATATACCACTACTATTTAATCTAACTATAAACTGCCTAATGTAACTATTTTATAATTTGTTACCTTTGCTGAACAGCCGAATTTGTACACACTAGTTATTGTTTTGAAAGATTCGTCTGGAAATGTAATTGAGTGTGAATCTTGCCAAGTTGGGATTAGAAAAGTGGCACTTGCGCACAAGCAAATGCTTGTCAATGGGTTACCTGTTGTAATCAGAGGTGTTAACAGGCATGAGCACCATCCTCGGGTTGGGAAGACGAATATTGAAGCGTGCATGATTAAGGTTTACTGATTTCTTCTATGTATACCATTATTATTATTTTTAACTACTTGGCAAAGCTCTCTCCCTAGAATAACTGATTCCAAGTTCTTTTCGGAAAGAAGGAAAGCGCACCTTGTCAGTTCATCAATAATTTGGAAACATTGCATACTCAAGTTATTGACCAAACACCCAGCCTTTGAATTTAGGGCTTTTATTCCCAATTTTGTTAGCTAATGAGTTCTTTAATCTTTTGATACCTATATAGAAGGTCAATTAAGCACCAAAAGGACCAACCAAACCCAAATGATGAATTTAGAAATGACTGGTACTCTAGCTGTCCAGGTTTTTACTGCCTGGCGTATACAGTTATAGTACTGGTAACAGACCTAACCCTTACATTCTAACAAGTAGTGACAAAAGATGCACTAGAAAAGACCACAAAAGAAGCCAAATAATGTAAAGGACGAGTAAGATTTAAAAATATTTATAGAAAAGCATATTATATCAGCAAAAGAAGTATATACCAGGTTAGCTGCCCCCAGACACTTAAATTTCACTGCAAAAGTTACTTCCTCTTTCTGTACAGGATTTGGTGATGATGAAGCAAAATAACATAAACGCAGTGAGAAACAGCCACTACCCACAGCACCCAAGGTGGTATGAACTGTGTGACATATTCGGCATGTATGTGATAGATGAGGCCAATATCGAGACACATGGTTTTTTTAATACGCGCAAGTTCAAGCACCCTGCTGAGGAGCCTAACTGGGCCAGCGCCATGCTTGATCGTGGCATCGGCATGGTCGAGAGAGATAAGAACCATGTTTCAATTATAGTGTGGTCTCTGGGCAACGAAGCTTCCTATGGACCCAATCATTCTGCCATGGCTGGTATCTTTTTCTTTTTGCTATATAATTTTACAGCTAAAGCAGGTGCATGAATGTTTGTAGCCAAAAGTGGACTGGACCAGGATAACTTCTCTTGATCCATTTCTTTTTTTTTTTTAATCTAAATTATTTCTCGACTATGATATCCCTTTGGTGGTACTTTCTTTTGATCCGGCTTGTCTGTTCACTTTTAAGTTTAAGTCTTTCAAAATAGAGACTACCATTGGTATGTCGATGGGGATCATCTTACTGGTAGGTACCAACATTGGTAGGTATGGTCCCTATTAAATCAGCTGCTGAAGTCCTCTGGAATCTGTGCATAGACAAAAGAAAGTTCTGGTCTTTTTGGTAGACTGTCTGGTTACCATATACTCCTGTAAAAACTCATGATCTTGATGTAGAGCCCATTTATGCCAGTGGATACAAGCTTAATTACTTCAGAAAAAATAAGAAAAAGGAACATGTATTATATTTTTTACAGTATTTTTTGTTCTCAAAAAAAAAAACAGCAGTAGCTTGTAAACTTTGATTGATACATCTAAGGGAGAAGTGAAAAATTGGATGCAGGGTGGATTAGAGGAAAGGATACAACGAGGATATTACATTATGAAGGTGGTGGCTCCCGCACCTCTTCAACCGATTTAGTGTGTCCCATGTACATGCGCGTATGGGATATTGTCAAGATTGCAAAGGATCCGTCTGAAAATAGGCCTCTTATCCTATGCGAGTATATATCTTCTCTCTATTTATTTCAATCCTTTTATTCCCCTATTAAATTTATGTTTTAGGAGTAACTTATCAAAGTAGAGACCTCCTAGACATCCTTTTGTTTGAATGGGTTAGCAACATATAAAACATTTTGAGCTTAGTAGGGACAAATGAGCAATTACAACAATTTTTTTTCTCTTGTTTTTTAACTTGTAACAGATACTGACATGCAATGGGAAATAGCAATGGAAACATAGACGAGTATTGGGATGCTATAGATAGCACTTTTGGGCTTCAAGGTGGTTTCATCTGGGATTGGGTTGATCAGGTTCTTAAAATCTCATTAAACACTCATTGCTAAACCATCAAAATTACAGAAATTGTTGTGAAAAAGTTAAATTACACATTTTCAGGGTTTATTGAAATACTTCAATGGAACCAAACATTGGGCATATGGCGGTGACTTTGGAGATGAGCCAAATGATTTGAATTTCTGTTTAAATGGTATTATTTGGCCTGATAGAACTCCTCACCCTGCTGTTCATGGTAATAAATCAATAATTGAACATATAATATATTTATTCTATTAAATGTGCAATTTAAAGTTGGAAAGCTTATGGGCATACTGTTGCTTTTCAGAGGTTAAATATGTCTATCAACCCTTGAAGGTCGTCTCGCTACAAGATGGGATCCAGGTATGCACAATATTTTTTAATCAGAAATCAATGTACCACATGTTCTTTCAAACAAAGGTTCTGTTGAAAGTCAAGTATTAGGTTTCGCCAATAATTTCAGACCCGTATTTTTCTGAAATGATCGAACAGAAATTTTTCAAATATTTAGGTTCACCAATGCCTAAAGAGCTAGATGGTTTTTAAATCGCAAATTTACCAGCACATTTGGTACTTGCTAGCATTTCTACAAATATCTCCACTTCCTTCTTTTCAATGGTAAACTTAAACATTCCTGAGCTTTAAAATAAGAAAATTTATTGTTACATTAAAAGTGTTTTGTTTATCATGCAGATAAACAATGCTCAATTTTTTGACACAACTAAAGCATTTGAGTTTAGCTGGATTTTACAAGGAGATGGAAACATCATCGGTTCTGGTTTGCTGGAGGTCCCCGTTATTGCACCCCAAAAAGACTGTTATAAAATTTGAGTCTTCGCCTTGGAATACCCTTTGGAAGCAGTGTGAGGCAAATGAAATATACCTGACAATAATCACAAAACTAAAGCATTCGACTCAATGGGTCAAGGAAGGCCATGTCTTTGCCTCTACTCAGCTTTCCCTACCAGCCAACAATGCTTCTATTTCTCATGTACTGTCTTTGCCATATTTAATGACCATCATAGCATAACTACACCTCACTTAAATTCATTTCTTGATATTTAATTTATATTTGTTTGTTCAGGTAATAGAAATGCCTAAGATATCCTCTGTGGCTAAGGATTATGTTGGCAATAGTATAACATTCAGCAAGAAGGATGCATGGGAAATCAAAGTGAACACCAAAACCGGAACTATTGATAACTGGAAGGTACTGTTTCTTTTTAAATAGTTTAATCTTTTAATATTTAAATTACAGTCAACTGGTAAAAAAACATATTATTAGTCTTGAAATACAACTCACGGTGAATGAGCCCAAAAAGAGACCGATACTGCCTAGGGGATTGCTGTCATTGATAGTTCATACCACGAACTATTATTACCTCAGAACCTGCCTCTGCTGAATTAACAGAAAAAAAAGAAAGAAGAAATGACCACTAAAATTAACAAAATGAAAGGATGCATGATTCTAGGTTCTTGAAACATATATGGTCAAAGTTAACGAAATGAAAGGATAGGTACTTGAAACATATATGGTCCCTTGGCAGTTGGTACATACTGAGTTGATGCCGTGTATAGTTGATCACTGTTGTCCTCAAATTAAAAAAAAAAAAAAAAAAACACAGCATATTTTGTAGTTTGTCATTCAATCATCTATGTAACTCTGATTCAATAAAGCCCCGTTTTTCCTTCTTTTTCAGGTAAACGGTAAAACTCTTCTCACTGAGAAGGGGATATTCCCTTGTTTCTACCGTGCTCTAACAGATAACGACAAAGGTGGTGAATCAAACAGTTATGCCTCAAAATGGAAAGCTGCCTCCATTGACGCCAATATCTCAACTCACATGGAAAAATTCTCGGTCAAAGATCTTTCTGATCTTTCTTTCCAAATCTCAACCCGATTCCTTGCCAAAAGTTCTGATTCCATCCTTGTGACCATTGAGGCTAAGTACACTATTTATGAGAGCGGTGATGTTATTTTGGAGTACAATGTAAACCCTAAAGATGACCTGCCTCCCCTCCCCCGAGTTGGCATCGTCTTTCATGCGGTAAAAGAGTTTAACAGGGTGAGCTGGTACGGGCGAGGCCCATTCGAGTGCTACCCAGATAGAAAATCAAGTGCGCATGTGGGGGTGTATGAGAAACATGTGAAGGATATGCATGTACCATACATTGTACCAAGCGAGAGTTCGGGTCGTGCTGATGTGAGGTGGGTTGGGCTGAGAAATGAAAAAGGGTACGGGTTGTTTGGATCCATTTACGGTGGCTCCCCTCCTATGCAAATGAGTGCTAGTTATTATGGGTTGGAAGAGCTTGATCGGGCTACACATAACCATGAATTGATTGAAGGGGATGATATTGAGGTTCTCTCTCTCTCTCTCTCATTAGCTTCATTTGTGTCATTTATATTTTTTTAGGGTGGACTACTCCAGACTGAAACCAAGACCATAAAATTGAGTTTCAGTAGTTGTCTATTATACTAGTAGTAGTACATACATGTTCTGCTGCACTGGTACATGTGCTGTTCCAAAGGTATCAGTAGGATCTGAACTTTTTGCATATTTTTTTTTTCTCAGTATGGTGTTCAGTTGAAGCTTTAAAAGGTAACATTGGTTTGGTCAAGCAAAAATTGACAAAAATAAAAGAAAACGAATATAGAAATGAGTGATATAAAATAATGAAGGCCCAGTGTTATTGGTATCGATATCAACAGATATGAAAGTACCTCCTGGCTTGCAACCCTTATTTGGTGCTTGTATTTTTATTGTTTATTATCATTATGATAGTTATTATTGTGTTATTTGGCGCTCGTGTTTTATAGGTTCATCTCGACCACAAGCACATGGGAATAGGTGGGGATGACAGCTGGAGCCCATGCGTGCATAACAAGTACTTGATACCTCCAGTTCCGTACTCATTTTCGGTTCGTTTGTGCCCAATTCTGCCCTCCAGTTCTTGCCATGAGATCTTTAAATCTCAGCTCCCAAACTAGAGGTGCAGCAGTAAATACTACCATGAATGCTTTTTGGGTTTAATTCGGAGTTCATTTTAATAGAGACTGTGTAGCTTTATGTATTTTTGCAAGCACACTTTTATGTTGTAAGAAAATTAGTTTCTGATCGGATGCATTGATTAATAAATGGAAAATGAAGAGCTTTTGTTTTCAACAGAGTTCATTGCCTGATACCATTCATTGATGAAACAAAATTAGACTTCCCTCATCGTGAAAATTCAATTGAACTCTGTATTAGATCAAGAATTCATCCCATAAAAATTAGTGGCGTCAGCTTTAGAAGAAAGTCATTTTGTTTGCAAATAAAATTCAGTTCAACTGAATTTTTTTTTTCCACGTGGATAGTAATTTTTAGTTCAATTTCCGTACCCATACTCATTCCTAATGGCCCACCGAACATGTTCTTAATAAATAATCAAAAAATTCAGAAAAATATAAAATTTGATTTCAAAGAACATTTTAATATAGAGATCATGTTGAACGGCTTGGATCGACTGTTTGGACTTTGAAAATCACAAAATCAAATGTTGTAATATATTGTAACTTTCAAATGTTGTAAGTGGATCCCTCCTCATATATGAATTATCATTTTAAAATCTGCGTATATAAGACCGCATAAAAATACGAAGAAACAAACTCAAAATTTGAGAAATTTGAGATCGGTCGTGGGATCCGAATTCGCCGAAAGGAGAGCAGTGAATAGCCTAATTTTGTTTGAAGTTTTGAGTTGTTACAAAAAAAATCACTCTGTAAATCTTGATTTCGTTTTAGGTTAAACCATTTATTAATAATATAACCATTTTCTTATGATTATTTTCTAAGATAATTCAATTTCAACCTCTATTAATTTGTCCAACAGTCCAGTCCAAATTCGATGCATTCTCGGAATTTTTTTTTTTTTAAATATAACTCATAAAAAACAATTTAACCAAAGCAACCAAGCTGTACAAGAACCTACAAAAATAACTTCCACTGGTCCCCCAAACCGGTGAAGATTTTAAGGGCCTTTCTCCACTAGTTTGGGAAACTGGTTGAGGAATTTTCTGCTATGCCACAGCGGTTTACTACACAAACTTTGTCTACACCGGTTTTCCAATCCGATGGAGCTATTCTACTTCACAAAAACTGCGCAAAATTTGTCTAATTTCCAACTCCACCGGTTTGGGGGACCAGTGGAGGCTTGGTTTGGATCTTCTGTGGCCAGGCTGTGTTTTGGTGGAATAATGAGTCAAGCCGGGTGAGAAAATAGTTCCACTGGTTTGGGGGACCGGTGGAGCTAGCCCAATTTAAGCCACACCGGTTTGAAAAACCGGTGGAGGCTATTTTTATTGTTCCCAATCTGACGGATCTCCTTTGCTTAAATTGTTTTTTATGAGTTCTATTTAAAAAAAATCCATTCTCGGCCTAGGCAATAGCTTAAATTCTCTTCTTTTTAATTCTGTACAGAGCCCAAGAAAGTCCGACTTCAATTCTCTTTAATCTCTTTATACCCAGCTTGGAATCAAGCCCAAGCCCACGTACCTTTTTATTATTTTTACAAAATTCAAAACCCAAAGGCCCACTCTCGCAAAAGCACAAATATTTCCATATTAACCCCTCTGACAAGAGGTTATTAGCAAATTATAACTCAAATTCATATTTTCTTAGACACAGACCCTTGGATAAATCAGAACAGCATATCAGTAACACAGAGGAGATAAGGGTAGCTACATACTGGTACAAGCATAGTGACAAATTAAAAGTTCGGGTTCGGTTCGGCGGGATAAAAAATTCGTGATTTGGGTATAATTCGGGAATGAGGAAAAAAAAATTCTGAAAAAAAACCCTGAAAAAATTTTAAAAAAAATTTGGCATTTTTTTTGGCGTTTTTATCGCGTTTTATTCACGAATTATTCGGTCAATGCTTATACATGGTTCGGTGCGACAAACCCAGAAAAACATATAAAACGTGAATAATTCGGGTTTTATACAGACGCGAACGCTGTTATTATGGGTACAAGAGAGTTTGAACTCAATACCGAAAATACAGTTTTAAATTTGAGCTCTGAACCAGAAATCATGAATCAATCACAAATACAAAAGCGGTCCCGTAAAAGAGAAAAGAGAAGGAAAAAAAGGAAGGTCAGAAAAAAGACCAAACAGTCCCACAAAAAAAAGAAATAGAGGTAATGATTGGGCTAACATGTGGATCCCACCTGTCAGGGTTGGTCTATTTAAAATTTAATCCCTGTTTAATTAATTCTAGTGTATATTCTATGCGTAAATTTCTGATTTTAGGAATTCAAAGGTCTTTAAACATTTCCCAAGTTTCAGATTCATATCATTCACAACTTATTTCGGTCAAATATATTGTTAGGTGATTTGTTTATCGTAATTATTCAACAAATTCAAGTTTTGAATTATGTCATAACTCGATCTGGCTTGAACCTGGAAGCCAGAGCAGTGGAGATATCACGCAACTTAGCACGGCATAGGGTTGGTAAAATAATTTGTAGTTTATGGCTAGCTCGTTCGAGATTAGCTTAGAAAAAACTTGTAATTTGCTTTGAACTCATCGTTAGCGACTTCAGACCATAGTGACACGTTACGCGTTTAAAATGCGTTTTATTCGGGTATAAAACGTTTTTCTGGGTTTACCGTGCCGAACCGCGTATAAAACGTTGACCGAATAGTTGACCAAATAATTCGCGAATAAAACGCGAATCACGCAAAAAAAATCGGATGATTTAATACTCAAATTTGAGCCAGCCGGTTGATTTCAAAAATAAAAAGCGCTGGGCGTTGCTGAGCTGGAATCCACTCAATTCATGCATTGGATCCGCTCCAATGCACGAAGCACCCGCATCATTTTTTTTTGCTGAGTTTTTTTTTTGTTATTGTACCGAATCATTTTCGAATTATATACGAATTATATCCGAATCACGAATTTTTGACTTCGCCGAACCTTTTTCGAATTATTAAATTGTCACTATGCTTCAGACATGATCCAACACAACTCGTTTATCAACTTGTTACCAAAAAAAAAAAGATAAAAGTTTATTTTGCTGCTTTTTCACTATCTTTCTCTGTGATCATTAGAAAAGGATATAAGATAAATTTCTTTTATGCTCGTGATCCATGAAACCTCACAACATTAAATTAACAAAATTATAACAAATTGGTTCGAACTAAAATTTGACTTTGATTCGATCTAGAGAAGAAAAGTAGTCATGTCGTGATCAGTTACGTCACGCCACGTTATGTCATGTGTTAATTACGTGTTGTGACTCGTTTATAGTATTGTTACGGAGTGACTAAACATGATGTGACTGTCCGTTACTATTTTGATCACGTCATATAAAAAAAAATTAGTTACGTAATCAAATTACGATAAGGTCACGTTTCCTCCTTGCTGAGAGTTTAAATTTTGTCCAACTCAGGCTCGTTGTTTACCGGCTGTTTAAAATCCGAGTGCATAAAGTTTAAATCGTGGACTTCATACACTGACAGATGGGACCCAGCACAGCACAAACACGTACTCGTCTCGAATCCGTAATCAACCAGACAAAGGTCCAATCATAAAGCTATTGAGAAATCGAAGGAAAGAGTGACACGTGTCGAGACATATATGGTGGAGGCACGTGGGGGAGTTGCCGGATTTTCATCCTATTATTTAGGGTTAAACTGTTGTGCCTCGATTTTGCTACAGTGTCGAATTGTCCAATGAAATTATCTGGTCTCCTTGATTTGCAAACCTTGCAAATTAAGAAAAGGAAGAAAGAAAGAACAGCATATTTTGTTGCTGCACATGGCATTATGGGAACTTCCTAGAGCTTGTTCGGCTGCACAACGGAAACGGAAATAGATTTAGGTACGGATTTAATTTGAATAGTCAAAACATTATGTGTGTGGGAAAAAAAATTCACTCTGAGTTATTTTTTTTTTCCATAGTAACAGCGGCGCACTTAATAGGACATTAAGTTCTATATTTAGCGAATTCGATATAAGTTCAAGGATATTTTAAAGTAGCTTTTCAAATTTACTTAGATCGAATAAATGAATTCAAAATTTGATATAAAATTTTAAACTAATTTATCATTTATCAATAATTTTATATATTTTTAGAATTTTTTTACTATTTATTAAGCCACTTTGAAAATTGCCGATCCGATGGTCCAAAATTTTTTACTGTTCACAGTGGATTAGCGATTTTCAAAGTGGCTTAATAAATACTAAAAAAATTCCAAAAAAATGTTAAATTTGGTCTCCAAGCACATTTCAATATGGAGAACATTTTGAGCGATTCAGATAGGCTATTTGAACTTTGAAAATTAAGATATAGCGTGGAGTACAAACGTGTTTTACTCCATGTCTCTCCATAGTCGGACTCTATATATATAGAGAGAGAAAGAGCAAAGCTAGGGTGTGATGTGTTCATCAAAAGATTTTGATGAGCACAACTTCAAAAGTATATAGGATCGACTTCAAACAACGAATCCAAACTGTTGAAATCCATGTACTTCATGTGTGATGCATCTACATGCAAAATTTTGAAAGTTTCGAATTCATTTGCTACAAGGTCAAGCAGTCAAATAAATTATGAAAAATGAATATATAAAACAACTTATAAAAGGTTCATTTCTTTGATCACTTGAAACTTTTAAAATTTTAAAATTTTGCATGTACATATGCATCACTCATGAAGTACATGGATTTCAACAGTTTGAATTCGTCGTTTGAAGCCGATCCGATATACTTTTAGAGTTGTGCTTATCAAATTCTCTTGGTGAGCACATCACACCCGTCTTATATATATATATATATATAGAGAGAGAGAGAGAGAGAGAGAGGAGGAGGGATCCACTTACAAAATGGTCCAAACAGTCGATCCAAACCGTTCAACATGATATCTATATTAAAATGTGCTTAGAGATTAAATTTTATATATTTTTTATTAGTTATTAAGTATTTTACAAAACAGTTATTTTTCAGTGGTCAAAAATTTTCTAAAAACAACAATTTTGTAAAAATACTTAATAAATAGTAAAAAAAAATCAAAAACATATAAAATTTGATCTCCAAGCACATTTTAATATATATATCATGTGGAAATGTTTGGATCGACTGTTTGAATTTTCAAAATCACAAAACAAAATGTTCTAACACATTGTAACTTACAAATTCACAAGTGGATCCCTCCTCATATATATATATCAACAACCTAAGTTTTAAACTAATGACCCGTCTATATTGTACATTTTTTTGTTGTTAAATTAAACGACAGATTTTTCTTTTTCTTTTTTTTTGTAATATGATGAATTTCAATACATTTTATCTCTTTCTACTGTTATCCTTTAATTAGCACTTATCGGTCTTCTACAGTTGGAATACACAAGAAATTAAAAATGAAAGGTTGAAGTACACAAGATGTTCGGGCTTACAAATTAACTTCGACAAGAGCTCATTTTGCTCAATTAACCTGAATCAATCTCAGACTTGGATTGTAGCAAGCATAATGGGTTGTCAACAGACCCACATGCCGGTTTCCTACTTAGGTATGCCTCTTTCTATCAAAGTCCCGTGTCGACCAGATTTTTTACCCCTCATCGAGAAGATTGAAAGTAGAGTTCAAGGTTGGAGTGGGAAGCTTTTATCTAGAGGGGCGCGGCTGCAGTTGATAGTCTCGGTCCTCTTTAGCATACCCATTTATTTGATGTCCTGCTTTGTGATACCGAAATGGGTCATCAAACGCATTGAAGCCGTGTGTAGGAACTTCTTTTGGGGGAAAACAAATAGTGGGGGCAGCAGTGTTCCACTTCTTAATTGGGACATGGTCTGCACGCCGAAAAAGTTTGGTGGAATGGGGGTTCCGAATCTATAGCTCAGAAATGAATCAATTCTGTTGCGATGGTGGTGGAAGACGACACAGCCGGGCTCCTTATGGTGCTCGATTATAACTGCTATACGAACTCACAGACCCAATAGACAAGGACCTAAGATATGGTTGGTAAACGGATCATTTTCTTGGAAACAACTCATTAAAAGGCATGCTCGGTTTCAATGGTGTACTAGTTGGTCAATTGGGAATGGAGAGATCATTTCATTTTGGTATGATAACTGGAATTCGGTCCTTATTAGATCACTCAGGGATAGACAAAGGAGGCCGCAACATTGATATCTCTTTATTTTGCCTATATTTTGACACCGATTTACACCAAAACCCGTGCCTAAAAGTCTAAAAGTGTGAACATTTTACTTAAATATCTATAGAATGTGGTACTGCTATGTTTTGTTTTTATTTTACAGGAAACGGACGAAATTCTGGAGCTGACACCTTTCTATACGGCCCGTATAAGATCTGCCCAACCACACAGAAAGTTCCACATAGGAGGCTACATCTCTCCACAAAGACATAGGTATACGGTCCGTATGGATTTCTATACGGCCCGTATAAAGTAAATTCGAAAAAACAGGCTGGAATTGGCAACAGGCGCCAGCTATGCTAACTGAATAGGAAGGCTTTAATTCGGAATTTTGGGCATTAAAGGAGCTATTCCAGATCTGAGAGGACATCCTTGGTGCTTGGAAGGCAAGGCTTAGCTTGGAGAAGAAGAAGAGAAGAGAAAAACCACGAGTTTGAGACGATTCTTCGAATTTTTCTATAGTTTTGCTATGAACTCTCTTATAACTTTTATGGTGCTTTGTTTTGTAAACATGCTTAGCTAAACTTTCTGGTTTCTAGGGTTAAGATATAGTTGACGTTTAGTTTTACTTGTATGCTACTTGGATTTGTGTTGAATGCTTAGTTTTCATCTTGTTGAATAGTATTCTAATTGCTTGGTTTATGCTTGCTTGAATCGAATTATCAACCCGTTGGATGAATGCGCACGTCTAAGTGATAGGTTACAAGTCTATAACATTCAAACCAACTGAACTAAGTATATGAGGTAGGTTTACGAACTAAGGAGTACCGAAAGACGAAACTTTCCTTGAGGAGAAAGTCCTTGGATACCTTTAGTAAACCAACAAGTGACTTAGGTAAATTATACCAAAAGGCGAAAGTTGAGGTTTAAGGCGCCTAAGAGGGGAGTATTTGAGTTCGGTGTTCGGGTTACTAAGCCAAAATTGCGACAGCTGAGGCTAGGAATCTAGGTACGGTCGATAGAAACCCTAGACAAAAGTACCAACACAGAAACAGTAGTTGCAGTATTAACTCGGGGGCCTATACGGACCGTATAGGAGTCTATACGGGCCGTATACCCTGGGGCTAAACAGAACGAAATCTGAAACTCTGGAAACTCCTTTTCATAATCTGAAAAGCAACTTTAATTCTCTTTTTACTGTTTTAATTATTGTTTTAATCAAGTAGAAACTTAGAACAAAACCCAACCAACTTTTCTCACTTCTAGAATTTTAGTAGATTTAAGTAGAGTCCGGTCATTTTCTTACCGTCCCTGTGGAATTCGACACCCATCTATACCCAACTTCAGTTATGCGCTTGCAACAGAATTAGGTATTCTAGGTATTAAAAGCCTACACGCTTTCAAGCAAACAAGCATCAATTTTTATCCCTGCAGGAAGCTTTTTCTATTAACTCCCCTGTTTTTTCTTCCTATACTAGTATGATACTGGATTTGGTTGAGGGTGCAGACTCGTTACTGTGGCGCTGGTCATCTACTGGCACGTACATGGCATCCTCCTTCTATAATCTCATTCTATCAGCTGGAAAAATAGTTTGGAAGTACGGTGGACTTTGGACAGCTGTTGCACCTTCTAAGGTGAGGATTCTCACACATTTACTACTCCATGATCGACTACTGACGCATGAAGTGATGCAACGAAGGGGGTTTAACTGTCAAATGCGATGTGTAATGTGTGAGGATTGCTCATTTGAAACAGCTCACCACCTTTTCTTTGAATGTGTCAATGCACAGCGGGTTTGGGACAGATTTCCATATCTGTTGAACTGCAAGCACTCGGTGCTATCGACTTGGGACGCTTCCCTGCCATACTTTTGTAGTCACACAGGTCTTAGCAGGCATGATTGGATCACAGCTTATATGTCTGTTCTTTGGTCGTTGTGGAGACAAAGGAATGAGGCCATATTCTGGAACTCTAAGCTTCCTATTTCGGTGGTGGCTCATCGAGCAGTTGCTGATGCCACACTTTGGAGTAGGTATTGTGGAGGACGTAAATTGCCACAGGGGTTCGGGCTTATCTTAGCATTACCTAATTTTGTTGTGAATTTTTGATGTAATAATGTAGGAATGTTGTACTAAACACATCTATATTCAATGTTGGTAGCCACTACCAAGCTTTCAAAAAAAGTACACAAGATGACACTATACCTAGACTTTGATTTGGCATTCCCCTTACAATATTATTAATTGCATTTTATGTATAGATAACATTCTAAGTTGTGGACTTTTCCACCAAAAATCACATAATTATAGTGAAACTAAGTTTGATCTCTTGTCTTATTTTTTATTTTAATTTTTTTTAGAAAAGATAGAGTCTAACATTTCAATTTATTCCTAAATAAGTTTTTTATTCAAACTTACAACCTCTTGCACGAAAAATGTTTTTTTTTATCACTAAATCAAACAATGATTCTCGAAATTTGATACCTTATTTTTGTGTTCTTGAAGACTTTATCCGAGCTTTATGTCTGGATAGCTCGCAAGGCTCATAATCTTGAAGTCGCGGGTTCAAATCCCGTCTCCGCACCCGCTAGTTGGTGAGGCAATAGCTTACAAAGGCGATGATCAGTAGCTGGTCCGAGAAGATGATCAACCACAGGCGGAATAGAGCAGTTATGATGTAATAGATACCATCTTCCATGTTACTACTTGTAAAGTTGAAATGTTAATATGAATAAAATAAGTGAAGGGTTCAAATACCTTATTCTATTCACGCTTCATGTTTTTATCTTTATTTTAAAATTTAATTAAGTGATTTGAACTGCTCAACATGATCTCCATATTAAACTATGTAATAGAGTTAGTTACATTTGATAGTTAGTATTATGTTATAATTAGTGAAGTTGTTAAGAGGATGCTAGAAATATTGTTAGAGTTGTTAAAAGATTGTTAGTGGTATAATTGTAATTAGGCAAAACTCTATATATAGAGCATAGTTGTAATCAAAGTTACAATCAATACAATACCATTTTTATTTCTCTCTTCTATTATCAAAGTTTATAGTGTGCTTGAAGATCAAATTTTGTATTTTTGGATAAAATTTAGTATTTTATAGATAGGTACAAAAATATTATTTTTTTATGGTCCAGAATTTCTAGAAACCAATGATTTTGTAACTACCCAGAAAAATAGTATTTTTTTTTCAAACATATAAATACAGTTTCCATACAAATTTTAACATGGAGATTATGTTAAGCGGTTCATATTTTTTTTTTTTTTTTTTGAAAATGAAGAAAATGATACGAGGCATGAGTGAGACATGCGAGAGACACGAGTCATTAAAATAATTGGAGTTCAAATTATTCACTCTATAGAAATGAAAGCAAAGATATTTAGGTTTTATATCTCATCTGACTGCAGAGTGAGGGCCTGTTCAGTCAAAGTACTATTAACTAAATTTTTTTTTTTACACGAACAATATTTTTCAGTTCAATTTCTGTATTCATGTCCATTCTCAATTGGAAGCCGATCAGGCCTAAGAAATTTATTCTTCAAACATGATCTAGATAGATCATTTGCCTACTAAAAAAAAAATAACAGCGAAATTGAGCACTTGATTGGTACACTTGACTTTGGGGCAGTGCCTTTACAAGAGGGAAGCTTTAACATAAAAAAGGACTGTGGTGCCAATTGGGGGGCATAATTGTATCTTACTGTTGAAAGGGTCCCTTGATTTGGACACGGTTGCATGTGTCCATTCAACTTTCCGACCCCTATCTATCTTTCTACCCTTTTTAACAACAACTTAGTCTTATTTTGCAAAAAAGAAACTAAACACAACCAAGAAAGTATAAATTTTGAACCGGGATTTTCTATGGATGAGTGTCTATATAAACAGAGAGTGTATCTCTTGTGGTGCTGTAACGGATGCGGTTAGTTTTTAGTCAGAGACAGAGCTAAATTTTCAAATTATGAGAATCAATCATATAAAAATTTTCTGCGGAAAATGAGAATCAATTTTACAGTATTTTAATATTTCACTTCAAATTATATAGAAAACCGTACATTAATACAATATTTTTTTTAAAATGAGGATCGGTTAACCCTCCATTCCAATCGAGTCAAATTTAAATGGGCATGCCTTATTACGGGACCTTGTTAAGATTTGTGTCATATTCAAACTGACGGTTTGTATATCATTTTACCTCGTGCGGTACCTCATTGGATTCGAATTCTATATAAACATAGCTTATATTTTCATTGTATGTCAATGGACGAGTGTGTATCCTCTGAGATATCTCAACTTTTGCGTGACAAACGTGTCCGGTGCCTATTCAGGGATAGCGTGCAGGGGCAGTATTATTTGTGCTTCGAGATTCGTGCAGAACTTATTTGAACGGTTAAGATTTTCCATAAAGTCACGCAAAGTTTGAGATACCTCAGAGGATGCGAATTCTCAATGGACACCCTCAAGTAGTTTAGAATTTACCATTGCTGTTTTGCATTACATTGTATGCAGTGAGAGGATCAACTCTTGAAATTATCACAAGTTTGTGTTTGAAACATATAAAATTAAGTATTAAGAGATTGATACGGAGATTTAAAATTCTATAATGATATCAACAGAAAAAATAAAAATAAAAACATGTTGAGATAATAATTACAATTTTTTAGTTTGACTGTTTGAGAGAAATTCTAAAGAGATAACTCAATCGGAGCTAAAAGATAATAATACATAAAATAAAATAAAACAAAACATGAAAAGTATTATATATATGTAATATGTTGTTTTCATGTAATTGAATTTGCAGAGTTATATGGGTCCAAGGGTGACATCTGACACCCTTAATCCATATTTAATTTAATAAATTCTTCTCTTACTGTATCTTTTTCAATACTTGTTATTTAAATAATTATACAATGATGTTCCGCTCTATTCTACTTTTAGAACCTGTTCGGCAGACATATGAAATTGGACTTGGATATGAATTTTGAACAGAAAAATACTGTTCACGTGAGAAAAAAAAATTCAGTGAAATGAATTTTTTTTCCCATATGAACAATATTCACGCCGAATAGGCCCTTACTCTGCCCCTGGTATTGGAGTATTCATCAATATCAATGCTATTACTCTAGTACATTTTCATGTTTGTTATAAATATCTAGGAACATAGTAACTTAGTAAGTATTGTAATTTTTTTATATAGGTTTTTTTTAGGTAAGAGGCAAAAAGCCTACTAATAATTTCAATTGAACAAAACTAAAAAGTACAAGGTAATGGTATTTAAATGTTTTTATAATAGTAATATATTTATGAGAAAATCATGTTAAAACCGTTTGCAAACAAATTATATATTTAGCTTACAAATAAAGCATCCGTATATGATATCTCATATCTAAGAAAAAAAATAAAAATAAAGAGCTAACAAGGTACTTGATTGCAAAGGATCAAATAGGATGTTGCAAAGGTGATAAGGACACCAAACCTTACCAATTCCAACATGAAAGAGGTACTTTTTAGAGGCATTGTCTAACCCCTCCACATATCAAAATCAATTTATTTAGCATGGTCCATCACCTTCCTCCTAATTCTCCTAAAAAGCAAGTGTATGAGTTGTTCTTGCCACCTCCATCTCCTACTTTCCTCTTTGTTTTTTATTTTTATTTTCCTTCCTAATTTTTGCTGTAGGGACTGAAAATGAGCACCTAATTTTACTGTATATATAGAATCAATGAATCACCAAGATATTATTGAGATTGACCAATGTTGCAATTCCTTGCATTTATATTAATTAAGACAGACTGAAATAAAATAAAATAAAATAAAATAAAGGATGAAATATAATATCATTGTCATTTCAATTAGTTGTGTGTTTACATGCAAAATTTATAATTTTTCGAATTTATTTAGTATCAAGTCAAGCGGTCAAATGTGTGAGTTTTTAAGTTAATTTTAATACATTCATTTTCTCACATTTTTACACCTTGATTTGATACTAAAATAACTCGAAAATATTAAAAAAAAAATTGCATGTAAACACATCACTCATAAAGTAAATCAGTTTGAACAGTTTGGATTAGTCGTTTGAAGTCTATTCAATCAATTTTGAAATTAGTTTCATATGACACCGATGTCATACTAGCAGGACTCGTGGAAAGGTATCTCACATTTGGAAAATATTATAATTTTCTGCTGTGATTTTGAGTTACTAAAGTAGAAATTCTGGCTGTCTGTTTCAAATTGTCATGAATATTAAAGGATCGTGCGAATTTTCTAATTTGTCAAAAATTGGTCTGAATTATGATCTGACTGTCCGAATCTCAAACTCGAATTTTATGTTGCTGCAGAGGATACTGACTCGATCTAATTGAAATAGACCAACATTATACATAAAATAAAAGGACTCCAAATCGGCTTCTTTTTTTGAGAAAAGGAGTTCTCTTTTTCTTCTATCTGGATTGTTTAAAATCCATCACACGATCTCAATTACTTTCTATTTTTATATCAATTTAATATATTAAAATTATTCAGATTTAATTGAAACTGTATATTAGATTTTTGAAAAATCCAGATAAAAGAAAATAAGAATGCTTATTTTCTCAAGAAGAAGAGTAGATTTTGATCCAAAAGGGGAAAAAAACAGGGAGGAATGCTTAATCTAGAAAGCTATCTCACCTTTGAAAGAATATTCTGAATTGAAAGGGGGATGTACTCCAATTAATTTCACTGGGTAGGGAACAAAATTTGTAAATTTTAACATTAAAAAAGCAAATTTCAACCGAGAAAAAACTTTTTGATGGATGGTCCAAAATAATTGCTCATTTACGTCCATTGAAGTAACAACATTAATTGTCAACCTTTAATTTTCTAGATTCCCTTTTTTTTTTTTTAAATACAGTCAGGTCATGTTCAGAGTGTATGTTGCAAAATTATTTATTGATTTTTACTGAATAAAATAAGAAAATAAGTTGCCATTCTTTTACCCTTTTTTTTCACCAAAAATAAAAAATTGCATGCAATCTCTATCAAATTCCCCAGAAACAAACAGTCATTTGATAACGACTTTTACATTGTCGCATTGGTTGGCTGTTAGGTTACAATTTAATTTATTTTTGGTGGTGGTAAATTAGGCTTGGGAATTTTAAATATGAGTTGTTTAAATAGTATCCTACAATTTCTGTTTTTCCAAATTTAATTGTTGAAATTGTTGTGATATTCGTGCAAAAATCAGCTGTTTTGAGATACGTGCACAGAAATTATTGGATGACTGAATTTGAAAAAGCGGAGATTTTAAAATTACTGTTCATCATTTTAAGATTGCAGCAGATGTGAATCCCAATTTGATATCGACAAACCATGTCACGCTTAATTATGTTTTATTCTTTTTCTATTTTTTTCAGAGCAAACACATGCAATTTAAACATTACAATATTCCCATTTTCCTTTTCTTTTTCTATCCTTTTTAGGGTAAAAACTTGCAATGCTGGTTAAACGCATAAATTAGTGTCAATATGAACTAAAATTAAATTAAGAATTTTAATTTCAAAAGTTAATTAAAACCCAAGCTCATATATCACAATTAGACACGTGTTTACATTCAATTTATTGTTTTAAAGAGAAGAAAAAAATACTAAAAATATTTGTTTGATTCAATATAATAAATATTTTGAAGATAGTGTAATTTCTGATTCAATATATCTCTAGTGTGTGAGAGCAGTTTGGATCCGATGCCCATCGGACTTGAACTGAGTTCGATGGGCTCCATAATTGTCCGATCTGTTTTAAGATCCATGTCCATTGCTTTAACATCTGTGCACATTTGTTTTCATATCTGTGCACATTTGTTTTCATATCTATGCACACGAATCTTAAAGCGGATCAGATAGTTATGGAGCCCATCGGACCTAAAATGCTCTCCTAGTGTGTTTACATTTAGGGCCTGTTCGGCTCCCTAATGGACTGGGGAATGGATATGGGAAGGGAAAAAGTTTGAACTGATTTTTACTGTTCACGTGGGAAAAAAAATTCACTCTGAGTAAATTTTTTTTTTCCACGTAAACAGTAATTTTTCTGCTACAGTCGAACAGGCCCTCAATGTATTTTTTTAATTGGAAGTTGGTTTGTTGATCACAACTACACATTTACAATTTTATTTCAACTGAATTTTTTAAAATAATTTTACTTTTCACTTTTTGATATTCCTAAATAGTCTGTTATTGTCTCGTTATAGGACCGTTATAGGGTTTTTTTTTCAAGCATTAAATGCTATGCAATTGAAGACAAATTGAGAGAAAAAAAAACAACAACTATGATACGTATCATAATTCATAAATGAGTCACATTGTAATTTTCTTCCAATTTTTAAAGCAGGCTCTTACTCCATCGTATTCTTGTTTACTTTTCAATATTTTTTGGGTTATATTTTTAGTTGAATTTGGTTCATCCCATAACAAAGATCGAAGATTAATTAAACTATATAAATTAGTTATATTTCTCTATAATTCTCATGGGACCTAGTTAACTATAAACTAGTATGAACTATATCCAAATTAACATCATACCATAAAACATTCTTTTTATTTTTTAATTTTGAATTATTCCTTTTGCTTTTTTTGATGACACAACAACTACCACTACAGTTACCGACTGACATATATAACCAATCAATAATAAATTTTAGATTAATCTTTTTTAGTTATGAAAGTAAGAGGTGAAATAAATTTTTACTCCATATTTATAACGAGGAGTACAATAGCATAAGTAAGGTGAAGTAAGAAATGAGTTAATCCACAATAAATTATTTCATCTTTTCAGACGGATTAACTTACTTCATATTTATTCCGCCTGTAAGGCCCACAGTCATAAATAGATGTCCATTTTTGAACATCTTATTTCTCCCGACGAATTAATTTAAACTATAATTTAAATTAGTTTGATATAAAATATGAGAAGTGTCAATATATATTCAATCTCCATTAATTTTACTCCACAACCAAACATTATCTAAATTACAATTTAACGGGTGAAATGCTTTAATATATTTATTGTGATTCAATTTGCAGTTTTGCACTACCTTTATATATATAGTAACAAATAACAACTGGTATGAATTATAACATATTTTAACATTACAATTTTCCAATACCAACTTTATGTTAATATCACGCATTAAGAATATGTAGCACTTAACTACTTCTGATATAACTTATGTTTATGAGAGTTCAAATGCACCCAAATTTCTATGCTTCTATTTACTCCCAATCCTTTATCTTCATTTTCAAAGTCCAAACAGTCGATCTGAACAAATTAACATGACCTTCATAATAAAATATGCCTGGAGACCAAATTTTATATTTTTTAGATTTTTTTTACTATTTTTTAAAATAGGTACAAAATCACTTTATCAGATGGTCCAAAATCTCCTTAAAACAATGATTTTGTACCTATCTTAAAAAATAATAAAAAAATATAAAAAATATAAAATTTGGTCTCCATACATATTTTATTATGAATATCATATTGAGCGGTTCGGATTGACTATTCGGACTTTGAAAATAAAAATAAAAAAAATAAAGAATTGAGAGTAAATAGGAACATAGAGATTTGGGTGCATTCGAATCCTCCTCGTTTATGTTATAGATCATATCAACATTATATATTCAAATATAAACCGGTATATATGATAGTTTCGCAATAGTTGTTTTTAAAAAACCTAGAACCGCTATATAATTAAACATGACTTCTTTTAGTGTACCCTCATGTATTGACTTTAATTAATTTATATTATTATAATCTACGGTGTATCCATTTTCTTCCCTCTAAGCATCACTGCATTAAATTTAATTATATGCTAATAAAAAGGCAAACAATGTGGGGACCACTTGGTTTCTATGAAATTAATGAAAGCAACACATAAAATTCACCCTGTGAATTTTTTAATCATGCCAGTATCCTATGAAATTCAGAGTTTTTTCTTTAATGATTTCTGGATTTTTTTTTTCCAATTTAAAACTTGAGCACTTATATTTTTTAATGTGCAAAACTTTAATCTGACAGTGAGATCATATGTTAGCATTCTTAGTTTCTCTTTCTCATCAGGAACCTTTTAAATCTTGAGCTTGAAATTCACATCACCTATTTTGTGATAGAGATGTAGAACCTCACTATCATATTTTCAAAATCAAAATTTTGTGACTTTTTTGAGTTGCGTCCAAATCTGCTGAAATTCTTGCTCCTATTTCAGGACCCTGAAATTCCTCATCTTTCCCTATCTCTCCTCTCTCTTCTTTCTCTCTCCTCAATTTTTAGGAGAGAGAAAGAAGAGAGAGGAGAGGGATTTCAGGATTCTGAAATCGAAGCTGGGGATTTCAGCTGATTCCAATTCTTTTGAGTTTGACATGATAGTGAGCACTAAATTTGTCGTAAAGACGTATAATTAAATTGAAAATCAGCGTCTAACAACAAAGACAATGTTTTACGTATGGAGGGTCGCATTTCAAATTTTGGATGATTTTTTTTATTAATATTAAACAGTCAGATAACGTGACGATTGAAAAAAAAAAAACAACATATAATCAAATTGTCTCTGAAAAAAGAATTTCAATTATCCTGGTAGAGAGAAAAAGTAATAATTAAATAAATGCTCGTCAATTTTTACATAAATATATTCTAAAAAAAAAGATGGTAGTGATAACTACATGTAAAATAGACAGTCCTCTGCATTAAATAGTTTACACGTGCATAATTATTTAATTGAAAATATGCTTTTCATTTTTTTGCTTTTAGAAAGATATGTCACATGTATTACGACAATTAGTTAATAAAATTGCTATTTTTTTTGTATGAAATGTGGATTAAAATTCTTAAATAATCTTGAGGGATAGATAAACAACTAAGCACTGAATTTTAGACATGATTTTAAAATTTGTTCATTTGGCCATGTAAGATAAAAAAAAAAATATATAAAAATCTACTGTTGTTTTATCTGTGATGTGTTGCTTTCAGAAAAGGAATCACAATTGTTTAGATAATTAAACAGTAAATTTCTGTCACGTGAAAAGATATTGTTCTCAAACATTGTTGAAACAACCCACAAATTGATTGTTTTAATAGTTTTTAACTGTGTTGCTTGTCGGTCACAGTCTAATATTTGGCCTATTCAGCTGAATATTCGGTTGTAATCCGAATAGAAAATTTATATTCGGTCAAAATATGTGCTTTAGAGCATATTAACTTTTAGAGTATATTAACGTGATAAAAATACTGGTTCAGAGTATATTAACAGTGGTTTATACCACATATTACTGGTTTAGAGTATATCAACAGTGATAAAAATACAAATTTAGAGTATATTAACAGTGATTTATACCATTTATTACAGAATACTTGTTTATACATATATGAATTCTCATTTAAAATCCCCATATATAAATCCGAATATACAGCCGCATACCGTATATGATGTATGCGGCTTCCGCACATCACATAAGAACCGAATATTAAAACACTAGCCACAGTAGATGCCATTAAAAAAAATATATATAACGTTAAAACTGCCAAATCCCCTATATCAACTGCGGTAACTTAAATTTTAAATTACTTGAGAAAAAATTCAGACCGTTTGTTTTGAATTGACACGAAAATTCCGTGAATTTTCAAATTGGACGCTTCAGATATCAAACTCTAATTTTATGTTAACCCAAACATAATTTGAGCTATTTTTTTGGCCATGGACAGTGATTATGCTGAACCATTTCTAACCATTTCAAATAGATTTGAGTTTTTTTTTATTCGATTTCTTTTGCAATCCTCTAGTCAGAACAAATATGTTAATAGAACTGTATAAAATAAATGCAAAGAAAAGTTAGTATATCAATGTGGTCATGTTAAAAGACAAATATGAACCATAAAAAGTTTAAAATATTAAATAAAAAATAATTTTTTAATAGAAAAAATATGTAAATATTTGGTTGTCCAAATCGATTTTACTTTACTACTAGTTGAGCTACGGTAGCCCATAGTAACAAGATTCGCAAATTATTCACAAATAATTCGTTTTTTTGGTGATGCCGAATTGAACGCCGAATTATTTGGTTGACCGAACTTTGGTCGAATTATTCCTGAATAATTCCCAAATTTTTTGAATTTTTCCTGATTTTTTGAATTTTTCTCGAATTTTTCTCATAAATTTTTTTTTGTTATTTTTTCTCTCTCTTACAAGACTGAGATCTCTGATCCGAATAATACCGAATCATTTCCGAATTATACCCGAATTATTTTCGAATCACAAATTTTTGACTTCTCTGAACTAAATCCGAATAATTCATTTGTCACTGTGCGGTAACTTAGTTAGCATTTGTTTTTAATTTCTTGTACATTTTCTCTTTCCAAATCATGAAAGCATCACCTAGGAACCTTTTTTAAACATAGGAGTACTTGCGCTATTAAAAAGTCTTTTCATAAGGTAAATGTATCTAAAAAAACAAAATCTAATCAGTAAATTTGTCTTGAATCAACTGCACAAAAAAAGAAGGAGATACAAAAAATAATAATTTTACCCAGTTATAAATTTACCAGCAAACATCATCATCGAATAAGTCATGAGATGCACCAATCACGTCCTCCCTGCTTTGGAGAAGATCAACAATTAGGAAATAGAAGATTCTAAATGTACTGTCTTTATGCAGTAAGTGGGTCTCAAAGGACCTTTTGTCTTCGGTCCATGAAAACCAGGTCTTGTTATATTCTCTCATCGACTGTAAAAACAGAGGATTATTGCGAATTCAAATCACCTAAGGTAACATAATATTTCTGTTTATATCCATATCGTTCGATCAGAAATTTATCCGACCGGATTGACCCGGATTCTGATCTGACGGTCATAATATAAATAGAAATATCATGGTACCTCAGAGGAATGGATTCGGATTATTGCAATGTCAGCGCCGTTAATGGGAGTAGAGAAACTTAATAAGCATAAGCAATTAAGCAAATGGTAATAGTAAACAGTAAGCCTCCACTAAAAAAGCAAAGCCCAAAAAATAAAATTTAAAATAAGAGCAAAAGCAAAAAGCGGAGAAGAAGAGGAGGAAGAAAATTGGCAGTAGGAACGAGCGAGCTCTCTCCCCCTCTCATCCTCTCCTCTCTAACCTTCTCTCTCCAGCGATCTGTAGAGGCTGAGGTCTGAATTCCTCGGTCTGAATCCGAGCTTGAATCAGGTGAGAAAAGAGTAGTTCGGTGAGGTTTTCTGGAAGAATATCGATTGGAGGGCTGAGATTGAAGGAGGGGGTAGGGGAATGGAGGGCTGCTGATGCTCCCACGGGGCAAGGAATGTCAGAGACATCGTCGGATCTTGGCCGACCCGGGCCAGTTGAGAGAGATATTGAGCAGGTAATGATGTGATCCGATAACTTCATCTACTTTATTTCTAGTATAATTTAGCTTTTCTTTTGTGCAAGTTGCGTGTGGTTTTCCAATATCAGTTTCTTTTTGTTTGGTTTAAACCGAGAAATTTGGGTAATAGGTTGGCTCTGATCTGAGCATTTGAGTTTGCAAACTTCTGCTGTAATTTTGTGAAATGTTCGTTGGTATTTATAATTCGAAATATTTTAATTTACATATAAGTAGTTAAGTTGCTTAATTCCATCAATTGCAGTTCCTTTTTTCTGTTATGGCCTCTCTTTCAAAAATTGGTAGAATGCCCATTATATAGGGTTGAGGTGTTTGCTTATTTTAATTTTTTAGTATTTATCAGACTAAATGGTTGGAATTTTAGAATTGGAAGTTATGTTTTCGTTGGTTTCAAACTAAGAAAAATTAAAAAATGGGGCAGAGTTACCAATGGGATAATCTTAATCCTAATTAATGTTTGGTTAAAACTCGGATTCTCATGATAGTTGGAATCACACACCCAGACAGACAACAGACAGAATAGCAACTAGCAAGTTTTTAAAGAGCATGAGAACAAGTGTTGTTTTCTATCACAAGAGCTGGAATAAGGCCAAATTGATAATTTTATTTCTGTTGGTTGCGAATTAAAAAAAAAAAATAGTACATGGGGCTGATCCTAGTTGGATGAGTTGTCTTATTTCTCATTATTGTTTGGTTGAATCTTGGAATAAGATTGCATGTTTATCAAGAAAGTAGGAACTAGAATGCTTATAGAGAGCATGATTAGTGGGATATGAAAGAGAAAGTACGAATTAGAATGTTTATAGAGAGCACAAGGCAAGTGTAAGTTTCCTTCTAGTTTAATAATATATATTGTTTCTTGCAAGAGTGGGAATAAGGCTAAACCAAACAGTGTTCTTATACTGCTACAAACTGTGTACAGAGTAATATCTTAAATTTTTAGATGCTAAGGGGTATCTTTGGATGATAAGTTTGAATTACTGAACCAAGAGAGAGATCATGGTAATGAAGGCTGTAAGAGCTGCAATCTTAGGGCTTAGGGTTCAGCAGTGTTGGCAAAATTGAGCAACTGGTTATGGACAGAGGGGCACTTTTGGCATTTATACATAAGAATTACTTTTTTAATTTGCCTTTCAAGTAATTGAAACCATCTATATTGATGTCTTGCTTATTGAAAACAATTAAACTCTCTTAAGTGGTTTCAGTGATAGTGTAATACATTTTGCATGTTTTTTGGTGGATAGTTTCATCTTTCAGTGGTTTCTTCTCAAGTTAACAGCAGCATGGGGAGCTACTTTTTAAGTCATAACGCATTCCTTTTTTGGTTCTAATGTTTTATCTCTCAGTTTTTCTTTTTCTAACTTTTCAGGCAATAACTGCACTGAAAAAAGGTGCTTACTTGCTAAAGTACGGTCGCAGAGGGAAGCCAAAATTTTGTCCATTCAGATTGTCTAACGTGAGTGCTTTTCTTAGTTCTCCTTTCAAGTTTCAATGCAAGGTTTGAAAAGTCTTCCAAATTTTTGCTTTCATATTTCCACAGGATGAGTCAGTGTTAATATGGTTCTCTGGCAAAGAAGAAAAACATCTCAAATTAAGCCATGTTTCAAGAATTATGCCTGGTCAAAGAACGGTTAGCAACCCCTGCTCTCTTTCTATAATTATGCTCAAACATTTTTGGTAGGGATATGTTTACTGTCTTAGTTGCAGTAGTAAGAAAATTTTGTCAGTAAGAGCTATTTGCACATTATATAGTAGAGTGTAAATACTGGATGTCAACTCAAGAGCAAATTTCCATTTTCTCTCTCTTCTTTTTACAGCCAATTTTCCAGAGATATCCCCGACCTGAGAAGGAATGCCAGTCATTTTCTCTGATCTACAGCGATCGGTCGTTGGATGTTGTAAGCTCTTTTAAAGGCCATGATGCCTTTATTTCATTTTGCTTGCCCATAAAAGTGCAAATAGCTGCGCTAAAATGGCATTGTTTGTTTTAAATTCTGCTAATTGTGATTAAGTTGGGTTATTCATGCTAGCTTTGATTGCATTTGAATACTTAGTTTTTCCAGAATTTAGTTTAGTTGTGAAATAGGGGATGGCATGTAGAAATTGCCCCAGAAAAATACTAACAGAGGTAATCTGATGTCAGATATGCAAGGATAAAGATGAAGCAGAGGTGTGGTTTGCAGGGTTGAAAACCCTAATTTCACGCAGTCGGAACCGCAAATGGATGTCTGAGTCGCGGAGCGATATTGTTTCCTCTTCTGGCACTACTAGCCCTAGGACTTATACTCGCCGCAGCTCCCCTCTCAGCTCCCCTTTCAGTAGCAATGATAGTTTGCAAAAGGTAATATTGTGGTAGGATTACCTGAGATTCCCTTTAAATTGCAGAAGAGTCCACTCTCTACTATTCTCATTAGTTTTGACAGCAACTCTATTTGTTGAGAAATGAATGTTGCCTTAAATAAGTTGGTCCTATGACTTGGTAGTCCTTTTTCTTTATAGTAAGTGAAGCTTCCATGAAAAATATATGTTGGCGGAAAATCTATGTAGTAAGGTCATTTTTGTTGTTCTGTTTGCTCAATTTTGAGTAATTGAGTATTTGTTGTTATAATGGGACTGGGGACTTATTTGCAATAACCATTAGTGCTCTTCTTCAATTTCTTAAATTTACTGAAAGCTAACCATTTTTGCCAATATAACTCATTTGCCCCTCAGGATGGCAGTGAAAACTTTCGGTTGAGAAGCCCATATGGTAGCCCTCCAAAAATGGGATTGGACAAAACCTTCTCTGATGTAGTCTTATATGCGGTACCTCCTAAGGGCTTCTTCCCAACTGACTCTACTGTGGGGTCTCATTCCATGTCATCTGGCACTTCTGACACCACCAACGGCCACATGCCACGTGGTATCCCAATGGATGCATTTAGAGTTTCTTTATCGAGTGCTGTCAGTTCGTCAAGTCAGGGTTCTGGCCATGATGACGGAGATGCCTTGGGTGACATCTTCATATGGGGTGAGGGGACGGGAGAAGGAATACTTGGTGGGGGCATCACCAGAATGGGAATTGGAAATGCAAATCCAACAGTTTCTAAAATTGATGCCCTTTTACCAAAGCCATTGGAGTTTACCTCACGACTTGATGTACAAACAGTCGCATGCGGGGGCCGCCATGCGGTGCTTGTCACAAAGCAGGGGGAGATGTACTCTTGGGGTGAGGAATCAGGTGGGCGACTTGGGCACGGGGTTGATGCTGATGTTGCACAACCTAAGTTGATAGATTCATTGGTCGGTACCAACATTGAGCTAGTGGCCTGTGGAGAGTACCATACATGTGCGGTCACGCTCTCAGGTGACTTGTACACTTGGGGTGATGGATCTTTCAACTATGGATTGTTGGGTCATGGTAATGAGGTCAGTCACTGGGTACCGAAACGGATTAATGGGCCCTTGGAGGGCATCCATGTGTCATACATCTCATGTGGGCCCTGGCACACAGCTGTGGTCACCTCATCAGGACAGCTTTTTACCTTTGGTGATGGCTCATTTGGGGTTCTGGGGCATAATGACCGAGAAAGTGTGTCTATACCTAGAGAAGTTGAGTCGTTAAAGGGTTTACGAACTGTACGGGCTGCATGTGGGGTCTGGCACACAGCTGCTGTGGTGGAGGTTATGGTTGGCAGCTCCAGTTCAAGTAACTGTTCTTCTGGAAAGATCTTCACATGGGGTGATGGGGATAAAGGGAGGTTAGGACATGGGGATAAGGAGCCCCGTCTCGTACCAACATGTGTGGCGGCTTTGGTAGAACCAAACTTCTGCCAGGTGGCATGTGGCCACAGTCTGACAGTGGCACTAACGACCTCAGGCCAGGTGTACACAATGGGGAGCACGGTCTATGGCCAGCTTGGCAACCCTCATTCAGATGGAAATGTCCCTGCCCGGATTGAAGGGAAGTTACAAAAATCCTTTGTGGAGGAGATATCCTGTGGGGCCTACCATGTGGCTGTTCTGACATCTCGCACTGAAGTTTACACCTGGGGCAAAGGGGCAAATGGTCGGTTAGGTCATGGTGATACTGATGACCGTAACATGCCCACTCTGGTTGAAGCCTTGAAAGACAAACAGGTACGGAGTGTGGTGTGTGGTACGAATTTCACTGCAGCTATTTGTATACACAAATGGGTATCAGGTGTTGACCAGTCCATGTGCTCAGGCTGTCGGTTACCTTTCAATTTCAAGAGGAAAAGGCACAACTGTTACAATTGTGCACTTGTTTATTGTCACAGTTGTAGTAGTAAGAAATCTCTCAAGGCTGCACTTGCACCGAACAACTACAAGCCGTACAGGGTTTGTGATACTTGTTACACCAAGCTGAATAAACCTGCTGACATGGCAGATCCATCCTTTTCTGTAAGAAAAAGTCGAACTGTGATTGGTGACACAATTGAGGAGGAGCGATCCACTGACTCGAGGTCCAACGTACAACTATCAAGGCTATCTTCTATGGAATCTTTTAAACAGACTGATAGCTTATCATCTCGAAAGAACAAAAAATTTGAGTTCAGTAGCAGCCGGGTGTCACCGGTGCCAAACGGGAGCTCCCACTGGAGTGGGCTTAACATCACCAGAACATTCAACCCTGTCTTTGGTACTTCTAGGAAGTTCTTCTCCGCATCAGTCCCTGGGTCCCGTATAGTATCACGTGCGACAAGTCCAGTCTCAAGACGGGCTAGCCCACCTCGATCCACAACCCCGACACCTACCCTGGGGGGACTCACTTCTCCTAGAGTACCCCTGGAAGAGCCCAAGCCGTCCCGGGATAGTATCAGCCAAGAAGTCCTTACCTTGAGAGCTCAGGTTGGTCTTTACTTCACCATATATGATTAAATTCCCAAATTCTAAAATGATGAAAACGAGTCACCTTGCATTGTTATGTGGAATCTCTCTTAATCGAGTTTGATAATAAACAGGTGGAGAGTCTTTCACGGAAGTCGCAACTACTGGAGGTGGAATTAGAGAGATCGACAAAACAGCTTAAGGAGGCGATTGCTATAGCTGGAGAGGAAACTGCAAAATGTAAAGCAGCAAAGGAGGTGATCAAGTCACTTACGGGCCAGGTAATTTTCTGCTTGCAGCATCATTGCTTTGTTAGGGTTTGATATTACTATGATAAAGCCTTTGAGCAAGGATTTCAGTATCAGATGCTGTAACACTACGGATGCTGGGTATGTACCTGTCAATATTGTTTCTTATGCCTGGTGTTTACTTGCTTATTGGAGGTTTAGTTGGTTCCATACAACAACCATGGTCCAAATTATTTATCTTCCCCATTATAATTCATTTTCTTGACTAAATATCAGCTAAAGGGGATGGCGGAGAGGCTACCAGTGGGGTCCACAAAGAACAGCAGCAAGCTACCACCTGTCCCACCTACGCCTATGTCATCAATAGAGGCACTAACTGCAGCTATTGAAGGCACTACAGCTGCTTCACTGGCATCCACTGAGGTGAGCACAAACTCCAATGGTTCCATTGGTTCGCACATACAGAATGGACCAAGTTCAGTTAGCCACCGGAGCAGCAAATCCAGTCATGCAGAGGGGACTCCGAGAAATGGGAGCAAGATGTCGGATCCGGGTTCAAATCAAGAATCTGAATGGGTTGAGCAAGATGAACCGGGCGTGTATATCACACTCAACAGTTTACCTGGTGGGGCCCGAGATCTCAAGCGGGTTCGATTCAGGTAATATTTTGTGGATCTCAAGTTCTCAACACTCTGTGTTGCCAGAAACACATTAGTTTAGTAAAAGTTTCACTTTCGTGTTTTTGTTGGCACTTGGTATTTTTTTTTGGGCGATGCTATTTTGAGAGCATAATTTACGATATTGAGCTCTGAGAGAATTTTTTTCTCTTTATACCAGTTATACCCTTATTTAGTACCCTTTTCTTTAAACTGAATTATGCTTATAGATTGCAGTTTGGTAAAAAAATTAATTTGTTTTACATAGAATGTCTAGCCTTGTTTACTTTTATAGAAATCTCAGTTTAGAAATGCAATGTTTGCAACTTCCACCATGTAATCAAGCAATATATTCTTATTTGTAAATAATTTATTATAATGTACAAACCTTTTTTCTAAATTAATAATTCATGGGTTATTTAACTCGAGTGTTATAATGTTTGTCAGATATCAAATTCTTTTTAATGTGAACTTGTTGGATATGATCGTATGATGAAATTTTTAAATATAAAATCACCACAACATACAAAAATAACAAAATAAGTGAATGCTATTATAAATATTATTAAAAGGATAATTTGGTTAGGTTTTTGCCAAAACTTAAAACTTAGGGCATTATATATAAAAATTTGCAAAATCTACAAATATCGAGGAAACTTGCATGTGACACAAGTAAATAGAAAATTCGAAAGTGTAAATGAAAATTCTGAAAAGAATAAAACATATTAAAATAGAAATTCAGTTCAAATAAAACGATTTATAGTATTAATAAAGTGAGTGTACTTGAGCCATTGAAGTTTTATTAAATTTTAATATGTAAACTAGCAAAAAATAAAATAAAATAATGTTATTACCTCCAAAAGTTGTCTCATAAACAAGACAGATATTATATATCAAGGTTAGGCACCTTTGTTCCTTCCTTTCTCATTAAAAGAGAATAAACAATTTGATAAATGAAAACATTTGCCAAACTTGTTAGAAAGATATAACTTTTCTTTTCCAAGATTTGACAGATCTAATTTTTTATTTTGTTTTTCTTTCTAGTTTTGGCATGAACAACTTATCATATATAATGTAGTAATTAGAATAAAATTTCTATATCAACTTAAATTCTTTGTAAAGATATGGAATAAACTCAAATGGAAATAAGTATCCCATTTAGTAGAAACAATCAAGATATTACCATAACAAAGCATTAATTTTTTTTCACAGAACTTGGCAAATATATAAAGAATCTTGACTAGGGGCAAAACTCTCAGTGCTCAATATAGTAAATCATGCTCTCAAAATAGTGCCCTCCTTTTTTTTTTTGCCAGTTGTCGGGGCTGGCTTCTTCACTCAGTACCTGCTGACTTGTATTTAGGCAAAGCTGGTATATTAGTATTGTACTGGATGGGAAATTTTTAGAGCTCTAGTCTAGTTCACTGACAAGTTTAAACCTTAATTATACCATAAGTAAAGAATCTGGTGGTAATCGGGCACTTGTTGGTACTTTGACTGGGTTATAACTTGAGACTTAGTGTGAATCCTATTGTTTAAGAGTGAAGGCTATGGTAATATGCATATTACGGATCATCCCGTGCTATGAATTCATGTCTACTTGTAAAGTTTAAACAGTCGATCGATCTGAACTGTTAAACATGATCTACGTATGAAAATAGGACCAAATTTTATATTTTTTTGAACTTTTTACTATTTTTTTTATATGAGTAGAAAATCACTATTTTTGGATGGTCCAGAATTTTCAAATGAAGTGATTTCCTACCTATCTAAAAATATAGCAAAATTATTAAAAAAAAAATGTAAAATTAGATCCGCAAGTACATTTTCATATGAAGATAATGTTGATCGACCGTTTGGACTTCAAAAACAGAGATATGAGTCCATAGCGCGTGTCGCTGTGTAATATGCATATCACCATAGCCTCTCTCTTTTAATATCCTCCAGAAAATGCCAGAATCTGAAAAACAAAAGATGGTACCAGTTGGTTCAAACAGTAGAAGACCTGACTAGTACTTTACTGAGATTGAAAATGACCAAATACATTAAACATGCAGCCGAAAGAGGTTTAGTGAGAAGCAAGCAGAGCAGTGGTGGCAAGAGAACCGAGCCAGGGTTTATGAGCAATACAATGTGCGTGTGGTTGACAAGTCAACATCTAGTGTAAGCAATGATCAGTCGTCCCATTAACAAATGATAGATCTATTTTTAATAAAAATATAAATTTGAATTTTACAGCCTAGCCCTGATTAAGCTCTTATATATTCGTGGCTATAGTTTTATTTGGCCCTGTTGAAAAAGGGCTGGTGCCATTTTCGTAATTTTTTTTGTACCAGATCTTTCTTTTTTTGGGGGTTCTCGTGGAAAGTAGAGTGAGTTTGAGATTAAAAAGATCACTGTAAATTCTTAGAGGCAGCTGGCTAATATTGGTATCATGTAAATTTCATAAACGAATGCATCGTTTTAGGCTTTTATTTTTTCTATTCAGTATCTGTCAAATTGTAAAGAAATGCAATTTGGTTCTGTTATGATATGTATGAAGTATCATTAGATGGTAGTAGATTTGCAGTTGCATTTTGGATTTCAAGAGAAAAAAAATTAGGTTTCTTGTCAATTTTATGTTACAAAACACTTTCTGTTCCTTGCAATTATTAGCTGCTCATTACAAGTTCGGATTGTAATTAGAGAGGATTTGGGTATAAAGTTGTACAATTTCCTTTATTTTCACTAATATTGTAAAATTCAAAACGGCATATTGTTACAATTACCATTATTACTATTTTTATTATATTATATTTTATTTTATTCTTATACACCTTGACTTTGACCATTCCGTGCAAGGCATTAAATTACATCATTTTTATATAAAAGATGTAAATGTTGAGTAGAACTAGGGTATTCTTAAGTTTGCCTCAAGTCTTTTTGCAAACTCAAAATTTATAAATTTATCGGATTAATTTCAAAAGATGAATCTGAAGCGTTGAAATTCTCTACCTTACAAATGAGGCGTCTATATGTAAAATTTTAAAATTTTGAAATTAATTTTATATAGAATCAAATTGTGAAAAATGTTAAAAAAAAATAAATACATTAAAATTGATTTACAAACTTTTTAATTTGACTGTTTGAATGTATATAAATAATTTTGTATAGAGTTGGGTGAAAAACGTTTAAAAAATAAATACATTAAAATTAATTTATAAACTTTCTAATTTTGACTACTCGATTTTATAATAAATTAATTCGAAACTTTAAAATTTTCACATGCAGACGCATCACTCATAAGATAGATGAGTTTCAACAGTTTGAATTCGTTATTCAAAATTAATCCAATATTATTTAGAATTGAATTCACCAAAGAACTTAGATGAATTTAATAACATCCTAGTTCACTCGTAAATGTTAATATCAATAATTTTTATATGTCAAATTTCAACATTAAAATTATTTTAATAAAAGTCAAGATTTCGAATTAGTTTATGGACAATAGATCTCAATACGGTAAACAGCAAGATAGCTAACCCAAAAGTGCGACAAAAAGTAATACGAAAGATTGTTAATGGAGAGATCTTCAGAAGGAGAAAAGTACAATAAGATATTTGTAACTCTCTAGGGATATAAGTACATCCCAGATATTTGTAATTCGTTAGAGATATTTTTATATCCTTTTGTTATTTGTTATATCCCATTATCCCTAAAGAGTTACAAATATCTGGGATGTACTTATATCCCATTATCCCTAAAGAGTTACAAATATCTTATTGTACTTTTTGAGTCTGATGGCCTTCTTAACTGTCCAATTCGTTTCAAAATTTGTGCACACAAATGTTAAAAAAAATACAAACGGATATTAAAGCTATGTGCACGGATCTTAAAATCAATCAGATGGTTGTAGATGGTTGTAGAGTTCATCGAACTCAGTTTGAGTCCGATGGGCATCGGACCGAAAGTGCTCTCCTTTAGAAGAAAGATAAAAGTGGTATAAAAAAATGTCAATATCGATAGAGACGATTTTGTCATTTAGATTAGGTTGGGATCAGAATCTGCTCCTTTTCTTTAGAAAAGGAGCACCCTTCTATTCTCAAATCCGGATCGTTCAAAATTTATCGTACGGTCTTGATTAAATCTGAATCATTTTAATAGATTAAATTGATTTCAAAATTAAAAGTAATTGAGGCCGTACGATGGATTTTAAACGATTCGAATTTGAAAATAGAAGAGTGCTCCTTTTCTTTAGAAAAGGAGCAGATTCTGATACATTAGGTTTTTTTGAGGAAATTGGCTAAGACTGCCAACAGTTTTATTGAATGTAAAAGAGAGTCAATATTTACAGTGCGAATAAAAAGAAATATTTACAGCATTTTAGCTTCTTTCTAGATCCCCCCCCCCAATTCAGATTCTGATGCATTAGGTTGGGGGGCACAATTGCAACCAAGAGTTTGGCTGTACTAAAAACAAAACAAAAAATTGACAAAGGTGCCCGCTGGAAGGAAAAAAAAAGATATGCTGTACCGACGGTATTTTATTAATTAGAACAATAAAATGATAACAATCCGAAACATTGTAATCAGTGTACAAATTGGAAACAAAATTTTAAATTAGAAACAAGCAGACCGTACTACAAAATTTATTGAATAAATTTAGAAATACAATTAACCCGGTCACATTAGATGTCGCAACCATCTACTTTGTATATCTTGCAAATGCAAATATACATGAGGATTCAAATGCCTCCTTTTTTGTACTTCCATTATATTTTTATTTTTAAAAAATTTAATAACTCAAAATAAGAAACTTAAAAGCTTAAAAGTCAAAATAAAACTGTTGAATATTTGCATTTGCAGGATATACAAAGTAGATGGATGCGACAACTAATGTGAGGATTCAACCATCATATTTTCATTTTATCTATGCATGTGTACAAAATTACAACATTCTAACTTTATTTTGATCGTCATCAAGATTTTGTAAAAAATGTACTAATATAGATAATTTAGAGATGTTAATCTTGAAAAAAATGTACTAATGTGTAACAAATGTACTAATGTGGATAACTTTATTTTGCATTTGAAATTCAATGGTTTTTTATGAGCACATTAAAAAATATATATATATAGATCACATCTAACGGTTTTATTTTAACTTTTAAGTTTTAGATTTTGAGCTATTAAAGTTTTTGAAAATGGAGGCACAAAAAATGAAAGCATTTGAATCCTTCTCAATATACACATAGACAGTAATAAATAAATAACATAAAATACAAAGCTATCTCAAAAAAATTGCACGGAGAAAGATTTGTTTTTTTACTAATGTCAAAACAATAAGAAAAAAAAAACAATCATCATCAGAAGGAAAAAAAAAAATATGAACTATGAAAAGATAGAAAAGAGAGAAGAAGCTCCCTTCACTCCAAACATGAGAAGAAACAAGAGAACATATATAATTCGCTCCAAGCACATACACACCATATGTGTGCACTTTACAATTGAATTCACCACATATTATTTTTTGTATATATATATTGTGCACACAAAGGTATCCATGAACTAGCAGCCTTTAATTCTTTTCATCCCAATTTCCCCTCGTGTAATGAAGCAAAGGGAGCTCCTTTTTACCTTTTGACCCTTCTGTGTTAACCTCAGTTACATTACATGGAACTTGAAAAGAGGGAGAGAGAGAGAGAGAGAGAGAATTATTCTAGTTGTGGGTTTTTTAGCTGCGAGGTTGAGAATTTTATAGAATGCACGGATGAAGATGAACCGTCGGATGAAGGCAACGGATCTTTTGTCATATGGATACGCTGCCACATGGCATGTGACAATCTGAAATTAATGTCAGTGTATCCATGAAAGATACTCTCTTTTAAAATGTACCCTATTTTTAGATATGGATGATATATTTGGATCGAATTCAAGATTCAGTTCCATTCATGAAAATATAGATATATAGCTATAGTTAGTACTTAGTACTATATAATTTTTTTTTCTATAAAAGAATAGATGAAGAGCGTGCTAATTGCTAAATTGCTAATGATGTCATGCAATGCAATTTTTTTTTATTTTGATTCATGAAGGAAAAGAAAATAATTGGTGTCAACTAAAAAAATGTTTAAAATATTTTGGAAAAATTTGAAGGATAGAAATGGAATACACTTGCAGTAAGATTTTTTTTTTTTTCACTTCAGTTTGATATAATGAAATTCAACAATAATCCGTTGAAAGATGAAAAATATTTGTTAAAAATAAGATTTAGTTTTTTTTTTGTTGAAATAAGATGACCAGACTCCAGAGCTATCATCAGGCGACTAAGTAAAAGCTACCTGTTTATTTTTTTTTTTTCACATGTCACTTCGAGGGAATAAGATTTGGTCCAAAAGCCTTTGGACAGGTAACTTGTCCAAAACCTCTAAAAATCATACGATTAAAGTCCAAACAGTCGATCCGAACAACTCAACATGATTTCCATATTAAAATATACTGAGAGAACAAATTTTATATTTTTTAGAAATTGTTTACTACTTTTTTAAATACATACAATATCACTGTTTCTAAATGGTCCAAAAATAGTGATTTTGTACGTATCTAAAAAAAATAGTAAAAAATTTTCAAAAAATATAAAATTTGGTCTCTGAACACATTTTGATATGAAAATTATGTTGAGCGGCTCAGATTGACTGTTTGGACTTTACTCGTATGATTTTTAGAGACTTTGGACGGTGTCCGGTCCAAAGCCATTTGGACAAAACCTCATCTCCAGTTCGAGTCATTGTTATCAGACCAGAAAAATCTGGGCCCGGATCTCATCTTGGATTTAGGCCCGGTATGGCGATTAACCAGACGACTGATTTAACCAACCCATTGACCCGCCCAATTTAAAAGATTTGGTCTTTTACCATTTAGATTTATTCAAGCTTTGCCTTTTATAGACCTATTATTTCCATTTTTCTTCCGAATAGATCTAAAAGAATAAGAGTATGTAGGTCATAAGTTTATTCTGAAATTTGGAAATAATAGTAAGATTCATTGCACTCGTCGATTTGTGGTACGATAAACATTTTTTTTTTATTTGACATCATTTGATAGAGCTGGATTTTTTTTTCTTTTTGTTAATTTTCAAATATAAATAGAGAAATTTATAATTTGAATATACTAGGAAGAACATAAAATAAAATAGATAAAATATCTTATAATTTAGATATATTAGAAGTACTATGAAATATTTTTCAGATAGAACTTTTTGCTGCTGTAAAAAAAACTAAAGTACTAGTGTGTTACTGAAAAAAAAATAATAAATTTTTTTGAATCCAAATTATTAATTCCAGTTTAAAAATTATTTCTGGATATTAAAAAATATTATCACGATCCTAATAATTCAAATTATAAGATACTACACTATTTTAATATATTTCAAAAATGTACATTCAAATTGTAAGTTTCACCATCTACTTTCGAACATTAACAAAAGAATAAAAAATTCGGCTTTCTCAGATGATGTCAAATAAAATAAAACAAAAGAATATGTCCGCACATGACGGGCGTGTCAAATCTGAAATTTTCAGAATTTCGTAGTTATTTAATTTATCTTATTTTTATGATGAATGGTATATTTAAAAATATCGGCGATAACTGCACATGACATATCAGCTTACCACGTGGCAAGCGACTTGAGCTTCAAATGTAGCACAATAATATTTTTACTAATTGTTCATTTGTTTGAATATTTTCCTAACCAGATTTTAATACTTACATTTATCAAATTTAATATCAGCAAAAGTTATTTGATCTATTGAACAAGAAAAAAGTACAACAGCATGATTCCTTGTCAAATAGATTACTATTGACATTTACAACAAAATGAGCAAGAAAGGCTCTTCCAAAGCAGCAGTTACTTTTGCGGTTTTCACAAGCCTTTACAAAACGCAAAAGTATACATTCCCATAAGAATACTACTGTTCACAAAAAAGAGAAGGCCCTCCTGAATATATATATATATATAATAAGCAATTAGATATTGCTTCTGGCTTTGAATCAAATTAAACTGACTGACTTGGGAAAGATACAGCATAATTCATAAAATTAAGCATGCTCATACCCAGCAGCTTCTATCACGCTGCAACAAACAAAAACGGTCATAGTAAAAGGCATTACAACTTGGTAAGTTTAGAACAAAACACATGAGACCGGTAGTAATATTAATTCATGTAAAAGTTACAATCATCAACACTAATAAGACTTCACCCCATATTTAACACAGTGAAACGAGTGGAAAATAAAACAGAATTATCACCTATATATTTTTGGAAAAAAAATATAAAAGTGCCCCAACACTCCCTGACAAAGGGGCCCTCTAGATTTTTTTACTGCATGGGGGTACTGTATCACTACTCTTTAATTTTTTTTTTTTTTTAGAAATATATAAATATATTTTCAAAATGCAAAATAGAGAACAAGAAACTTTCAAATGTACCTAAAGAGCTGATCTTGTTTTAACAAAAGTGAGTCGAGCCAGATAATTGTTCTCGGCAAAATCATGGAGAGTCCTGTGAGCCCGCTTTGGTTCATACTCACCTTTCCCTCTTTCTTGCTTTGCAACTTCCATCCTAGCATTTGGATCCTGACAACAGTACAATTCACAGTCGTAAGGTTTAACTGAGATTGTGGAAAAACATCATACTAGCTTTTGTGTAAAGGCTGAATTTATGCACGTAATTTCATAAATGACAATCAAACTAATAGAATGCCAGTAAAAAGCAAATAGCTACAACTAACTTGCAAGAATTGGAGCATTTGTTCTTCAATGGTACCGCGCATGGCCAAGGTCTCGACGTGTATAGGACGAGTGGCCCCCATTCTGTGAGCTCGACTAATTACTTGTTCCTCCACGCTGAATTATATCACATATTGCACATTTATTGTTAAAGAAACAGATCTCACTATATGAACTTTTTTTAACTTTGACAATTTACTCAAAAGTTGACGAGAAAGATTCAAATGCCTCGTACCTTTCATGCCTCACATCCTTATCTCCGTTTTCAAAGTCCAAACAGTCAATCCAAACCGCTCAACATGATCTCCATATTAAAATATCCTTGGAGACCAAATTCTATATTTTTTAGAAATTTTTTACTATGTTCTTATATAGGTACAAAATCACTGCTTTTGGATGGTCTAGAATCTTCTCAAAAACAATGATTTTGTACCTATATAAAAATATAGTAATTTTTTTTTTCCAAAAATTATAAAATTTAGTCTCCAAGCATATTTTACTATGGAGATCATTTTGAGCTGTTTGTATTGACTGTTTAAATTTTGAAAATGGAGATAAGAATGTCAGGCACGATAGAGGTATGAAAGACACGAGGCATTTGTAAGACCCACTGTATACAAGTGGTAATAAAAGAAAGAATGAAAAAGGGGCTTCCTGCAATGTCAGGTATGTTCATATATTTGGTAAAGCATATTTTCTTTTTTAGGGGTTGGGGTTTTTTTTCTGGGGGGGGGGGGGTTGTAAGTTACCTCCTGTCCCAAATAGGCTCCATTAGAAAAACATGAGTAACAAAGCTCAAGTCAAGGCCTAAGGCGGCACTTCCATCCATCACTAAAGCCATGCAATTTGGGTCTTGTTTAAATACCATCAGTGATTTCATCTGACAAGAGAAGATATCAAAGAGTAGCTTGGTACAGTAAGCCTCTCTAAAAATCAGCATACTTAACACAGTTAAGTAGAGATGTACAGACCAAAAGGCATGATTACCTTATTACTTGAAGGCATTGGATTGTACATACCGACAAAAGAAATGCCCGCAAATGTCAACTGAAACCAAAAAACATTAATAATCAGTTATTAACTTAATATTTTTACTTCTTAAGACTGCGGAAAGTTAAAGGACAAGAACTGATCAAACGATAGCAAAAATAAATGACTACTATAGATGTCATAGCAAATAAGATAAGATATTTGATTTAACTTGCAAACATAACTTTGTATATAACAAACATAAGAAAAGCACAAAGAGGAAACCATACTTGTTGCTCAATAACATGTATATGCTCGAGAAATTGTGAGAATATTATAACTTTTTCAGGCAATGTCACACTGGCCTTGTCATCCACCATAACATCTATCTCTTCACCTGAAGGCTTAACCATAGAACCTTCAATTCCTCTGTTTGAATCTATACAGTATCCAATTTTTCTATTAGCTTCTTGTATATCCTTCAATTTCTCTACCATGTATCCAACTTTGCTACTAGATGTCGATTGCCAGTCTGGTGCCCAGGCATCCTACATGCCGATTTCTCATTAGCAAAAGCGGTAATAATATGAACAATGCAATGAATTTAATGCAGGCAACTGAAAGAACAGTATTGGTGCTGACAAGTTAAATAATAGGTACCTGTTGGTATGAAGGCTGGAGCTCGATAAGATCTTTGGGAACAGGCCATTTAGGGTTAGGGTTTTCAGGCCGAGCTAAGCTTTCAGGAGACTGCATTTCGTACTGTCTACCACAACCAGGTAAGGTACATCCATGGCTGTCTAATGCAACACAGTCAAGGCATAGGAGATGCCGGCATGGAGTTATCATAGGTAAACGGCACCAATCTTTACACCTGAGAAACAATTTGATAATTTGCTGTTGTTAAATAGGTTTTTTTTTTTCACAAATCTCATTGTAAATGTATATAGCACATTTTGGTCACAACTTATAATGGTTATATTCTTTAGACGGCAACATAGATATCATCTGAAGCTACACATGTTTAAACTTTAATCTAACTATATATGACAACATAAACTTTCAGGTTATAGTTGTGATGAATTCAACTTTTTTCGAGAGAAAAATTACAATATCTGAAAGGATAAATTGAGAGAGAGAGATTGCTTTCTCTATAGAACTAACAATGGCACATCCTTTTATATTCTCAGATTTCTCTCCTAAAGGTATAGTTAATATGAACACATAAATTCATTGAGAGCATGCTAAAAGAGGATCTCAACATAATGACATTTTACAATTTCAATGTACTCTTGCATTTTATCCACCTATTCGATGTTCACACACAATTCAGCTCTCAAATAATTTCAATCAAGCTTTGTAAATGGCTTAATTAATTAGCAGAAAAAAGAAAAACAAAATAAGAAGAAAAATGAGAAGTACAAAGGTCCTAGTTACCTGAAACAACTACAACCATCCAAAAGTGCAATTCTAATGAATGAATACTCTTCGCACTCAGGATCAAGGCCATCACCAACCAATATATCCATGGTCTCCTGTATATCCTCACCCGCTTCGGTCACCTTTATGTGACCTGCCACGCAACATGACAGCCTCAAATTTTTAATTGTATTGCCCCGGAATTTCCACTGTCTTGGGTTGAGAAGTGACTCCACATGTGACGGGTCGTTCCAGTCAGCCGTCAGGATGTTGCGCCGCACTGTCTCCACTAATTCATTGTAGCTCTTCGCATGTGCTTCATTGAAGTTCAGATAGATCACCTGTAATGTGATTGTTTTGATTTAGTGAAGCAGTATTTTCATTTATCAAGACTTTTCTAACATTTTTTTTTTAAAGTTTGGTAGAAGACTTTCCTAACATTGGCATCAAGAGTCAGTGTAATGGAAAGACATATTATGTATCTTGTTAAAAATTGACAATTTTGCCCTTTAAAATTTGTTGGTCTCAGCTCAAACTGAATAAAACCACACCAAGCAGATCCCTATGCTGGATCGAAATTTTTTGTTGAGTCATATAAGAAAAAAAAATGCTGGGAGCAATTTAGCCACTAATTGCCTAGCCTTTAGGAATGTGCCACTTAATTACTGAGGCTGCCAATTTTTTTTTTTTTTTTGTATGGTGAACCACAAGGGACATCACATACCTTTCTAAAACACTTCGGGATGTTCTTCAAATCAGACTTCCTTGCACTGATCATGGTTCTCTTGAGCAGCTCAAGAAGACGAAAACGCCCCTCTTCCTCGTGTGCCTCAAATGGCTTTTGTATACCCCCATCCCACACATCCAGATTCTCTCCATAAATGGGCTCGTGAAGAAATCTAAGCATAAGCTGGATATGTGCCACCTGGCTATTGGGGGTATTAGGTGTAGGTGTACCAGTCAAAATCCACCGACTGGAAGCAGCCATTGACACTGCCATTTGTAGCTTGTTGGTCAGAGCCAGGCTAGAACCAAGCGTATGACCTTCATCCAGTATCACCCGGTACCAGTGTATCTGACTCAGCAAACTACTCTTTTGTGGGCCCCACTCGGCACTCAACCTACTAAATGTGGTTATGACAACATCATAATCCCATGCCAGAACATGAGCACTTGGTTTCTTTTTATGACCATCCCACAAATACACTTGCAGTTGCCCTGGTGATACGTGCCTTTGGATCTGGGTTCTCCAGTGGTCTACCAAGTTTGCAGGAACCACAACAAGAGTGGCAGCAGAGAGGTAAAACCGTAATATGTTCAGCGGTTTTTTGAGTGAAACGCTAAGTGCAAGTGTATCAAAAGCTAGGTTTTCAAGCCTTGATGGGTAGTGCCACCGGCTAAGACCTCCCTTGACCTTTCTGATGAGACCAAAAGACTGAAATATCTTGTCATACTGGTTTTTCTCATCAGAAATGTCTGACCAAGCATCTAGGACTGGCCGTGTCAAACCCGACATCTCCATTTCCAGAAGCTTATTTGGTGAAAGACTAGCCAGCCATTTCAAGGCTTTTTTTGTCTCTGAATTAATATAGGTTATATGCTCTTTCATAATACCGGTAAAGAAAGAGATGTTCTCTTCCTTGCATGGGTCAGTGCCTTTAGCGTAAAAACCCGGTAAATAAGTCACTCTTGTTTCAGAGTCCCATCGCTCCTCTGGGGTAGCACAGCTCTGACGGCTTGGGTCCCCATTCATGCTGCAAAACCATGCTGATGAGGCATCGGGTATATTTTTTTCTGACAGTTTACGCCACTTTCTACATGCATCACACTGGACCCACATCTCATTAGTGCTATTGATAGAGGTGTCAGGAGTCCCTCTCTTAGACCTCTTACTATTGGTACAAGCACCCTTACCCCTAATTGTTTTTGATCTCTTTTTCCCTTTCACTTCATAATCTGAGTCATCCTCACTTCTCTCGCTCACAGTTGCACTTCCTAAATTTTTAGAACACCTAACTGAAACACGCCTAATTGATACTGACTGATTATCAACTCCAGGTAAGATCTTAGTATCAGCTATTTTCAAGCTTTTACTGTCAGTCTCTCTTTGGCGCATGTTTTTCCCCATAAAACGCTTCCACGGAGAAACAAGGTTACTATTAACAGAGTCGTCAGAACTAACCTCGTAATACCCACATTTTCTATCAGGTCTATGCATGCACCATGTCACATCTGTCCCTTGAGGTGGGTCTGCCAGGGTTCCATGCGTTTTAAGTATAAGAGATAAGGCCGTAACTGTCTTTCCTAGACCCGGTTCATCACAGAACAAACCACCTCGGAAATCACGAGCTTCAGGAGCAGTTCCTATGGTTACCTTCCCAGAAACACTGTGGATACAAAACAGTAACCCGTCTTGGGTGCAAAATTCTTTGCAAAGGGGGTCTGGCAATTCATGAGGCGGGTGGCGCTCACGGGTCAACATCCACTCAACAGCAGCCTCCTGATGGGGGAAGAGCTTGAGCTTCATGCATGGCATAACTGAGGCAGCTAGGCTCCTCAGGTGGTGACATGTGGCAGCAATTCGAACAAGGTCTCTTGGGCAGAGCAATGACAGGATATTATTCAACAGGTCATCAGAAATATCCCAGATGCCGTGAGGTTCATTTTGGGCTTGAAATGGTTCAGCAGGCTTAATTCGGGTTGGGTTCAGTTTCTTGTCCGTCCCAATTACAGGTAGAGACTTGAAAATCTCATGAAGGTCAAAGGGTTTCCTGCTGGGAGATATTGAGGTTTTTTGGTGTGCTTCGCATGAGAGCACATTACAACTGGAGTCGAGCCAAATTTGGGCTTCTTCTTTGTGTGGTTGGTCAACTGCCTGATCAAAGGACAGCAACGAGGCACGAAATTCCCAATCACAGCTGTCAGGAAGATATATGTAATTTTGTTAGAAGAGGTAAAAATAACTAAAATTTTCAGTTCAAATTCTGGTACTGTGTGGCATGGTGTTCTACCAGATGTGGTCTAGATCATTTAGTTAATTTTGTGGTGCCGTAACCTCGAATCCATATCCACCGAGGTAACAGAATATTTCTGTTTGGACCACAGCCGTCCGATCGGGATCCGGGCCAATCCGGCTCGAGGTGGAATGCATGGGCCACTTTAATAGTCATGCAGATTCTGATTGGACAGTCCAGATCCAAACAGAAATATTCTGTTATCCTGTAACCTCTGGGTTTAGTTGAGAGCACAGTCAAGGTTGCAAACAGACTTCAACAAAATTCTGTGCTAATCAAGCTGACTAAATTATATGCATCTTATATGCGTTTATTTGGAAGGTTCTACACCAATTTTGCAAAACCAAATCACAAGAAAAGGGGTAAATAACCAAATGATCATGTAAACAAGAATAAAAAGTACAGTTGAACAAAGCAACACACCTGACATGTTTGAACAGGGATACAACCAGGCCACGCCACGTTGGAAATTGCCATCCAGACCAAATTGAAATAGGCAAGTATATATCCACTAAAACAACTGCTCTTCTTTCTTCAACCCCACCTATTTCCCTTGCATAAACCCTCAGAACTCTTGCTTCGATTTCCGCAAATTTCTTAGAGACAAGCAAATGGAGCTGGTGAATCACACTTGCACTCCCTCTCGCCAGTGCCCGATATCGTATTCTTGGGCTGAAACTATTATCTGCTGGAGAATTGGAATTCGAATTTGAATTCCCGTTGTCAGGTTCTTCCGGGTGTTCAATTGGGAAGAGAGAGAGTCCCGAATCGGAAATGAAGCAGATTTTCGCGCCATCAGAGGAGAGATTGCAAGGGGTTAGTGGCAAGAGAGTTTGGGAATGGGGAAAAGACACGACTGCTCGAAGAAACCCGCACAATTTGTGGTCAGTGTGCGATTGTGAATCCTCCATTGGAGATATTATAGTTAGGGTTTCATTCTCGGATCGTGCGCCGAGAGAGATCACAGAGAGAGAGAGAGAGAGAGAGAGAGAGAGAGAGAGGTGAAAGAGAAGAAGAAAGAAACGAAAGTGCAGAGACCCACAGAAGAGCGCAAAAACAAGGGATGAATGAAAAGAGCAGAAATCTAGAGAAGTATTCAGTTACGAACTTTTTCAGCTAACGAATTAGAAAATAGAAACACAGTAAATAGCGAAAATTGGGTAAATATTTTAACAGACTAGTTTTAGCTTCATGCAGCGCACTAACCATATGCAGAGCTGCTTAATACTAAAGTATGTGTGCTGCATGAAACAAAAAAAGCTCTGTGGAAAGCCCTAATTCGTTATCTTTGTTCTTTAAAAATGATTTGAGGCCTCAAACAGCTAATCTGAATTGAGGCCGGGCCGAATTGAACTTGGAAGCCGAATCAGAGAATCTGTGGGCTCTTGCGAGTTGCGAACAGCCGCAACTCGCAACGTTGAAGCAGGGATTCACATCTGCTGCTTTCCTCTTAAAAAAAACAGGATCCTGGTCGCATCTCATCTCAACCATTCAAATTTTATCAATGGCTTGGATAAATTCTATTATAATAATATTATTTTGTCTGCCCGTTTCTCTCTCTCCAATTTTTTTCACTAAAAACAACGAACACGTTACACGTATCCTCTGCACTAAAAGGGAAAATAATTATTTATTTATCACTCCAAAATTTTCAAATTTAAAAAATATAATTACAAAATTATAAATCTGAAAAATATCACTCTAAACTTAGTTAATTCTTAAATTTACCACAAATACACAATTTTTATACTTTTTATTATTAAAAATTAACTAAAAAAATACATTTTTGAGAGTAAAATATTAAGAGCTTAAAGAACGCTAAGGAACCGATGTGAAGGATTAAGCGCTTAAGGAGGGGTAAGGTGTCTTAAGGTTCGGACAAGGGATTAAGATCTGGGCAAAAGGAGGCTAAAGAGGAGGTGTTCTTAATCCGCGCTAAGGAATTGGTGTTCGGCCGAATTAAGCGGCTAAGAAAGCTAAAGAAAACAGATTAAGTCTTAAAAAAACTTAATCCATGCTTGCCGAATAGCCCCAACATGATTCCATCTGAGTATAACATTCAGTTTTTTCTGTACAAATTATTGTGATGCATGAAATTTAATCATATTTCTTGTATACAATATATGGAATTTAATCATATTTCTTGTATACAATGTATATATAAAGTATAGTTTAAATATTACTCGTCGGTCTTTCAAAAAAAATATGTTATTTGTTTTTCTTGAAAATTTGCCGCAAACGATTGTATTAAGTAGAAAAATATTTACAATCCAGAAGTATCAGATAAGATATTAGACAGATACGGATACAGATCAGATATATATTAAACGAATACGAATACGGATATCCGCTTTTTATAATAGTGAATAACATAAAATTTTCAATAATATATATTAAACTATATATATTATATATCTACTATTCGGATGTGTATAATTAAAATTAAAAGCTATATCCATATCCGTATCCGAACGGATATTCGGATATCGGATATCCGCATCTAATTTTCAGATACGGAATCAGATACGATCGGATAATATCTGATCCGTTTGCAACCCTATCTAATCTCCACCTGAGATCCACACAGCAGTGCCAAACCTAAACCTAACAATTAACCATGCATCCACTGACAAATATCAATTAACCTAACAATTTATTATTATTGTCAAAGGGAATCAATCCCACAAAAAAAAAAATTTAAGACACTTTCTCTAATATATCAAAGTTATAAGATTAATTTTGACCATTCAATATCAATGACAATATTGACAAGATAAATATAAGATGTTTCATTTTCCTGGTAACCCAATATTGTTGTTTATATTGTGATAAGAGAGTATCTAAATATTAATTATTTTTAACACTTAAACAAAATGTAAAAGTGAATTTTTATGTTTGGTAATACTTGATTCTCGTTAGATTGTAATAAATAAATATAATATTTTTTATTAAAACTTTTATTATTAATTAACTATCATCGGTCAAATCAAATACTCGATCATATTTTCATTTTAGTGTACTAAAAGCTCGCCCAAAATTTTAATTTGAAGAGAAAATGGCATTGGGAATTGACTGACCAATCTAAAAATATATTAATTTATCGTTAGACAATCACGAGAATTTTTTATCAGTAGAAAATATTAAAATATAAGAGAGAAAAATAGAAAGAATATGTTGGTTTTATTAAGTATAGAAAGATCGGTAAATTTTGTACCGATCCAAACACTCTCTTTCTTTATTTTATTCAAATAATAGCAAAAGGGTGACTCACCTCTTATCATCGGACAAAATTTAAGACTCAACTTTGTTTTTTTTTTTTTTATTAGAGGAGGGATCCACTTACAACATGTTACAACATTCAATTTTTCAATTTTTAAAGTTCAAATAGTCGATCCAAACCGTTCAACATGATCTCTATATTAAAATGTACTTTGAGATCAAATTTTATATTTTTTGAATTTTATTTACTATTTATTAAGTATTTTACAAAACTGCTGGTTTTCAGTGGTCCATAATTGTCTAAAAACATCAGTTTTGTAAAATACTTAATAAATAGTAAAAAAATTCTGAAAAATGTAAAATTTGGTCTCAAAGCACATTTTAATATAGAGATCATATTGAACGGCTTGGATCGACTATTTGAATTTTGAAAATCACAAAACCGAATGTTGTAACATGTTGTAACTTTCAAATATTGTAAGTGGATCCTTCTAATAAAAAAACAGAGTTTGATCGGTAGAATTCTCACTCGTTGTATTAAAAAGATAAAAAAAAAGAGTTTGGATCGGTAGAATTCTCACTCGTTGTATTAAAAAGATAAAAAAAAAGAGTTTGGATCGGTAGAATTCCCACTCATTATATTAAAAAGATAAAAAAAAAAATGAGTTTGGATCGGTAGAATTCTCACCGATGTAAACTTTGATATTTTTTGGATCGGTACAAAACTACAAATTCTATTGATCTTTCTACTAATAAAAATTTAGCAGTACTCTTTTTATTTTTCTCACTTCTTTTCTTATGTTTTCTACATATTAAAAATTCCAGACAATCACAATCAAGTACTTAAAAAAAAATACCCGTAGGCTGGTAAGTAGTAGCTAACGAGGATGTCAACCGGGAACAATTTTTTTTTTCTTTTTTGTTAATAAGGAATTAAGAAGGTTAAATGGTCAAGTAATGCATAGGACCAACACTATTTCTTGTTCGTATGGAATTGACTCGGTTCGGTTGAGACCAACTTTTTTTTTTTATTTATATCATTAAAACTAAAAATAAAATTACTAGCATTTTTTTTGTAAAATATTCACAATTAATAATAATGTAATGTAATGGTTCATTCTGTGATGCTTCGGAAACTATAGATCACCTATTTGTCACATGTCCAACAATTATTGCCATTTGGAATTGGATAGCAAACCATAATAATTTTGTATTCAATTGTACTCAGATATCTGACCTTTGGATTTTAGATGCACAAATTCCCCTAAAGGATAACTTTCTAATAGAAATAATTAGAGCAGCCACACTTTGGGTAATCTGATTAATACATAATCAAATTTGCTTTAACAGTGCCACTATACCACCACTAGCTACTATAGGGTCCAAAATTATATCACTGACTTCATACTGGTGTAAATCCAATTTAGATGATTCTTATTTCAAATTAAGTCTAATTTTACTTATGGATGTGACCGCTTTGTCTCAGACAGGTCCTTTTATAATTCTATCGGATACATCTACTTCTTCGGAGAAAGGAAGCAGCTGGGGTTCCGAGGAAGATTCCTCACTTGAGTTAGGGGGGTCCGACCTGTCGGAGTACCTCCGGGACATAACTGACTTTGATGAAGTGGACGCTGCTTATTTTGCTTCTCAGAACCCTGTAACACCCAACTCCTCAGTATCATCTCCAGCTACCTAATGACTAGAAATGTAGCATTCTATGTTTCTGTGTAGCATCTTGAGTAGTGAAATATTGTCCAGTTTAGTCTTCCATTTTTAGGTAGCAGGGAGCCAGGGAAGAACTATTACCTTGTTATTTCGTTTAACTTCTCCTGATATGGATGGAGATTAGATGCTTATGGTACTCCTATCAGTGATATATCTCATTGCTTTTGTATGAACTATTATGTTTCTAATGAAACAGGTGGACTACGACTTCTTTGAAAAAAAAAAAAAAATGTAATGTAATGAATTTTTGGGCTCATGGACCGTTTGAACCTTAATAAATCATACATAACATCTCACAGGCAATGAGCTCAATTATATTAGATTATATTTACAGTTCATAACATCTCACAGGCAATGAGTTCAATTTACAGTTCCTGAACTGCAACAAATTTTATTATCTTATTAAGTTTGAATATTTTACAAAAATAATACTAAAGATTTAGTTTTGATTTTTTTAATGCAATAAGTATAAAAAAAAGTCGGTGATTGACACCGTGGAAAAAACACTTTTTGTATCGGTTATTAACGCACAACAGTGTCGGACCTAGGGACGACGCTAATCCAGACGACACAGATATCTAAAGTAATCTGTATCAGGTAAACAACCGATACAGAAAATTATTTTTTGTATTGGTTGATCAATAAAACCGATACAGATTTCAAATTTGAGAATTTTTTTTTGAAACAGATCTGTATCGATTTAAAAGGACAGCCGATATAGATATACTATCTGTATCGGTAACCATTAAAGGTCGATACAGATAGTGCTATAAAAAACTGGAGTTGACATCCTCATACATCCGTTCCGAGCACAAACGGATATATTATTTGTTTGTTATGTTGTAAAAAATAAAGAGTTATTTTATTAAGATACTTTTTGTCATTATTTAAAAAAAAATTATCCCATTTTTTTATTATGAAGATGGCTTGGCAATATTGAAGGCTTCAAAAGATCATACATGAGCATATTTTGAGTCAAATTATATTGTTAATAATTTGTCAAATAAAAAAATAATCAGTCTTTGGTCGTGACAAAATATAAGATTTCCGAGTTAAAGATTTACCATCATCTATAAATATTGAATTTTGAAAAGCTTATTTCTATTTTCTCTAAAAAAGTTTTGTCAAATTAATCAATCTCTATCTTTCTCTAAAAAAATTCTCAAGTTAATTTTAAAGAGATATTTTGTCTATTGAGATCGATTTTTTTTATCAACTATTGCGTAGGAAGTTTGTAGCTTACATCCAAACGATTTTGTTCAACATAAAGTTTCGATTCATGTTGTGCAAATTAAAAGAAAAAAAAAAGACTAAAAATAGTTGTAATTTCAATGTTGTGGAAATTAAAAATATTCTTTACAGTTTTAGGATATGTATTTCTGTATTTCCCTATATATCCTTCAGACCCCTCATTATACGTATCTCAAAACTATATTTTTCAGTTAATTTTTAATAAAAAAAGTATGAAAATTGTGTATTTGTGGCAAATTTAAGAATTAACTAAGTTTAGAGTTGCATTTTTAAGATTTATAGTTTTGTGATGATATTTTTCAAATTTGAAGGTTTTGGAGTGGTAAATAATCAGATAAATGTTCAATGAAGATAAACTTTATGACTATATTAGCTAAAATATATATTAAGTAAATTTTCATTTAAGGTTTTATCAAATTGATTAAGCATCCTTTAAAAATAGATTTGCAAATATATATTTAACTCCTGTTCTCCATCAACTAAAACTATTTTTGGTTCTAATACGTTGAAACATTCAAACAAATTCAAAGGCAATAAATTGCAGGGAAAAATATTAATTGTTCATGATAATTTTTAAAAAGTAATCGAATCTACCAGAACATGTCTAAATAATTTTTAATTAATGAATAATGAAATAATTAATAAAATTTGTGAACTCTTAATAGGTTTTATTCGCGAATAAAACGCGAATTACGAATTATTCGTGAGAAAAATGCGAAATTTCTTTTTAATTTTTTTTGGGTTTTCTTTAGTTTTTTTTTGCTTCCTTGTCGTACTGAATCATTTTCGAATTATACCTGAATAACGAAATTTTAACCCAGCCGAACCGAACCCGAACTGTTAGTTTGTCATTATAGAGCTAAATTGTGTAGCGCTTCAGAATGTCTAACTCGTCACAATATAGAGAACTTGCAATATCAAGATCTTCAACATTAAGTTGTTACATTTCCATTGTTTACTTCTTCACAAGAGCTTAAATACCTGGTTAGAACAAAAATTTGCCCAAGAATTCAGATCATCTATAAAGTACATGGTAATTCTGTGTGTTAGTGGAAAACTAATAACTAAGATATTAAACGATTTCTAGTTTTTAGTTAGTGTAAACTGTAAATGACTGATAATTAAATCATGGAAACACATTAAAGATGAATGTATCTTTATTGTACACTAAAAAATGTAAATTAATTAGTTTTTTTTAAGAAATAATCTCCAAAGTTATTGGAACCTATAGCTGTGCTCTAAACAGGGGTAGGCGAAGAGAGGGGAAGGGACAAAACACTGTGCGGAGGTGAGCTGTTGCTATACTGCATATGACTGGTGAGTTCACTTGCTTCAGAATGAGAGAATCGAAGAGAGAATGTTTGGAGGTGAAGACGCTATGTATTTTGTTGAAATTTGTCACTCCAAATCGTAGCGCTTTTATCGTACCGGCTTATAAATATATTCATAAAGAGAAATTAGTGTGTCGGCTGATTAAATAGTTTCCCTAAAAACAAATAGAAACTTTTTAAAAATTTTATAATTTCATTATTCTTGCTGATTACAACTATTTTTAAAAATTGTTTTTTATTTAGTAAAATTACAGAAAATTAACACAAGAAGGTCTAACTTCAAACTTTTTTGAACACATTCAATTATGAACAAATAAGTTTTCTCAATTTATGCACAAATTTTGTATATTAAAATTTTCAATTAATTACTTGGCAGCCACGGCCAAGATTTAAAAAAAAAAAATCAATTAATATTAAAATATTTAAAATCAAATAGTACTACAGGATAATAGGAATAAAATTATTTTATATTGCAAAAAAAAGAGTAAAATTAGAGTGTTTTTAAACTCACTAAAAATCTAAATATCTCTTACAATTAAAATTAGTACGTTTCACCACAGTACGGAGCGTTTCTGAATCGGCGCCGACACGCCATCCGGGAATTCGCATCCTCTGAGATATCTCAAACTTTGCGTGACTTTTTAGAATATCTCAATCGTTTAAATACGTTCAGCACGAACCTCAAAGCTCAAATAATACTAGCCCCCTACGTTACCCCGAATAGACACGTCGGTCACGCAAAAATTGAGATATCTCAGAGGATACGGACCCGCCAACCGGCACACCGTGCTACGGCTACGGAACGACATCAGGTGCAAAATTCAGGTGAACCCGGTCTACATGAGCCACTAGTAAAAAAACCTGTATGAAGTCAAGTCGTCGTCCCACGGTGCAACTTGAGTTCGTATCCTCTGAGATATCTCAATTTTTGCATGACCGACGTGTCCGGTGTCTAATCGGTGAACCGTAGGGGGCTGTATTATTTGAGCTTTGAGATTCGTGTAGGATGTATTTGAACGATTGATACTTTCCAAAAAGTCACGCAAAGTTTGAGATATCTCAGAGGAAGCGAATTCGTGAAACTTTCACACGCTTTCCTCTTCCCCAATCCTCAGAATTCAGATCCTTTTCTAAGAAACTAAAATAAATTCCCGAAATTCCGAGGAGGTAGGACTAGGTCTATTATTCCAGCCGTTTCTTAACAACCAAGTCTTGTCCTTGCTATTTCTACAAGTTTCCCGCCATTGATACGATCTAAAAAACCCTAGCTTTTCAGCAGAAATCATAGAATTCATTGTTTGATCAATGGAGGCGAAGATCAACAGGTTCTTCGATTCAGTCGGGACGTTCTTCTCTGGTAACTCCGAAAATATTCCCTGGTGCGATCACGACATCATAGCGGTAAAATTTCTGTTTCGCCTGTTCTTGGCATTACCTTCTCTTCCCTAAATGTGGCAAAGATTCAAATTCTAGGGGTGGATCACATTATGATGGTCTGTGAACTTTTTACCTGTTGCTAAGTTTTGAAATATGTAATAAGTGAGGTATTTATTTATTGTACATTGATGCAGGGTTGTGAGAAAGAGGTGCGTGAGGCGGCATCCGAAGAGCAAAAGGGAGATAGTGTAATGAGGTTATCTTGGGCTCTTGTACACTCCAAAGACCAAGCTGATGTCAATCGTGGCATAGCCATGGTAGAAGGTGTGCTACTTTCTATTGTTTTATTGCTATTTGTTATGTTATGTGTTAATTAATCTATTTAGGATAATTTGACATCTATGGTTACCATCACAATGCTATTTTACCTATGATAAATTGAACACCTTGAGAAAATTGTACTTAAATTATAACATATTGCTACCTTGAATATGGCATGTGTGATCTGCAACCAATGCAGTCAAAAGGGAAAGGCGCAAAAGCCGTAAATTGCCCTAGGTTCAAGGCGTAATAAAAGCATGTGCTTGAGTAACATAATGTGTATCTTGTTTATTGCTGCCATTTGCTTATCTTTATCCACAATATTCTTTATTTTCATCTGCTAGAATTAATATTATGTATTGTATGAAAAAATGAACATTTCATTTCAATGCTGGTTCAATTTTTTCATTGTCATTTATATCTGCTCACTATAAATACTGTTATAGTGCAAACTTACCAGTAGTTTGCATTTTTCTCATATGATCATAACTAATAAATGATAAATTTGATGATTTTGGAAGTTTTTTACCTTGCTTTGGGTTATGATAGTTTGTCTGCTATTTCACAATCCATTTGATCAGGACCATTTTAAGCTAAAATTAGATCATTTTCATTGTTATATGCAAAGAAATGAAACATAAAAAAAATTAACTACAAGGGATGTGTTGCCAGTATCATTATTTATGTAACACTAACTAAGGCCCCACATGGACGGCCAATACTTGTTTATCCCGAAGTTCATGTATTAAAAATCCACCGGTTAATGTAAACTATTGAATTATATTATTAGGAAAACAGAAGGGAAGTGTATAGGAGAAAAAAACAAGAACATAGCATGGTTTATGGAACATCCTGGCATTGTTGGGGCTTTTTGCCATTCTTCTTTAGACAGTTACAAGTGCATCTTTAGCTTGTATTGTGGTGAGCTTGTGGCTTTTATTTTCATTGGCAACTTAGGAATAACTCTTTTTTGGTTTCATTTGTTAGCTTCTCTGGCAAATTCGAACAGTCCATTGCAAACAAGAGAGAAGCTGTACTTATTAGCTGTGGGGTATTATAGAAATGGAGACTATCCTAGAAGTCGTCAGCTTGTTGATCACTGTCTGGAGGTTTGTTTGAATGACTTTCTCTCTACCTGATTCTGGTACTGTTTTTATTATGGCTGGTGCTGATGTTATATTATATTTTTTTCTTTTCTAATTTTGTAGATTGAACCTGAGTGGAGACAGGCGAGGACATTGAAGAAGGCAGTTGAAGATAAAATATCTAAAGGTTAGTCAATAGCAAATAGGAAATATTGTTTAAATATGACGCTGATGATGCATTGGTTGGGATTGAATTCTTTTGCATGGTTTTTTTAAAATAGTTAAATAGTAAGACTAGTATTAAATTCCAGCAATTATGGTTGCTGAATAGATACTGGTTGGAATGTAAGTTTTTAGAAGGGAAAGTATGATATTTGAATTTGAGAGATTGAAATACTAAAATTCAAAATTTTGAAGGTATACATAAAATTCCCCTGAGACTTTTCATCTCATTAGTCAGAACTACTAACTTAATTTTGTCGATTTACGAGTTAAACAATTTGGATAATCCGTCCTCTGCTTCAGATAAAAGCCTAATGCAATTTCCTCTGTTTTTGTCAATGTTTTTTGGCAGATGGTCTTATTGGTGTAGGGATAGCCACTACTGCTGTAGGTCTTTTAGTTGGTGGCATTGCTGCTGCTTTGATCAGTAAAAAATAATCCAAGAGAATATTAACAAAAATACCTTTTTAAACTTTTATCCAGTGTACTTGAACGCCTTTTCTCCTTTCTTGGCTTTCAATTTCTTTTGACTGTCAATTGTTAAAAAAAAAAACGAATATTTTCTTGCTGTGGATGTAAATTTTGTTTTATTTTCTTTTACATATGTTCGTGTATCAGTTTCAATGCATCTCCATGATGTCATGTTTATGTTACAATAATTATAGTGTGCTATGAGATATGTTGATGTCAAATGTCTGTTTTCTTTATTGACCTTTTGGGTCTTTTAGAAGTGTGTAGTAACAATGTTTGCCTTCTCTTAGTTGCATTTTAGAGTCACTAGCTTGGGCTTCTATCCTAAAACAAGAATTTTTTTTTTGTGCTGAAATGTATTAATTATTATAAATAATTATATAGAAAATTATTTTATACATGTAAATTTTCGACCAGCTTTTTTTAAATATTAAAAACATACAATGATAACCAACACCATTAACAGTACAGTTAGTGGAGAAGCACGAAAAAATTTGAACGGAATAAATTGGAAGATTATTGCAGCATAGTTTTAGAAGATCCGTTGTTATGAAATTATTGGATGGTCATTTCAACTCAAGTGTAGTTTTCAAATGATAATTTGAAGATAGGTTCCATCAGCAAAACTATAATTTTAAGGTGGGTATGGTATTGATTATATTCGGTACCAGTCGAAGGAAATAGGAATTGACACTAATGATTGGGGTATAAAAAAACCAAAACAAGTAGGTAGTACGTCATGATATTTCTGGTTGCTTGTAAGAAAATAAGAGAACAAAATCAATTGTATAGCCATCTGTATAAACAGAGGAAACAGCTCATATCTTTTTTTTTTTTTCCTTTCCTGTATGTTTCTCCCCCCAAAAGCTACATAAATATATCAAGGAAAACAACTCAAATCCGTATTCATGTCTTCTACATCTCTAATAGTAAGATGAAACTGACAAATGAATCCATACATTAATTAAGGCACCGGATCATGTATTGAATGGTGCGTATCAGCCAGACTGTTTCATCTTTGCACCAGTAAATATCGTTGTGAAACACAATTAGATAGAACAATCAATTTCTATCATGTACATGGATCTTTAAAGCATAAAAATACTTCAATCACTTGTAATTTCTGTCTTGGTACTGGTATTGTTTTCTAACATCACATTTGCTAACAAATTATGAACACCTTAAACAATCACTCAAATCATTACATTTGCTAACACCAGTAACATAATTACAATGTACATATTGGTTTTTCTATACATAATCCAGCTAAAGCACACAACACAGTGTCATACTTAACCATGCAGGTCATCAATATTATTTGATTTAAAACCTCACCTCAGATTTGATGTTAATTCGCTTCATGGTTCTTTTTCGGGACCTATTAAGGCAAGCAAAACATCCTTGTATAATCCTGAGGTATCTTCAGTTATATCATGAGTAAGAGTTGTATTGTATCTCCTTTTATATTCTTCTTTTATCAGTTCCATGTCTATTTCAGCTCGGCTCACCACACCTCTTGTTAGCGTTTCTTCATCCGTACCAAGCCCTTCCATAGATCCTCTAAGAACCTATAAATTTAAAAAAAGAGATAATTAGCAAGTAAGGCACAACAGCTTGTTCACACGTAAATTCGAATATATATATCAATCATAGTTTTACCTCTGCAAAGTGCTTTTCAGGAGAAATTAGGCACCAAATAACAACCTTCATCAAAGCAGAGAAGGGACTGGTACATGTAGCTAATTCCTGCCAGATTTTATGAATTTGAAGATATAAGTTATTGTTTTCAAGATTAAACAATAGAAAAATAATATTAATTAATCATTTTAATTTTTTGAGTCATCTTTTGCATCCACATGATATCAGGGAATGGTATTTTAAGCTCAGATCCATTGTCCACCCTCTTTTAGAAAAACAATTATGGGATTGAAAATATTTAATTTCCAAACAAATTTGAACCTATGAAAATAAAATTAAGGGATTACCTCTTCAATGGATTTGCTATATTCTTGTTGGTAGTATTGTATTGTTGCTTTGACGTGAGATTTGCTTCTCAGGCTGATCATACGCATTATTTGTTCTTGGAGCAAATGGTTGGTTTGTAAGCCATTGTAGAGAATAGCTGCTTCTGATTGAGCTGAGCTCTCCTCAGCATTATCTCCTTTGTACCGATACGAGGTTACCAGTTGCACCAAAAACTAGAATAACAATGTGGGAGAAGTATATAAAATATGTAAATCTACCATACAAAGTAGATTTAAGTGAGTGAATTTGGTCTTTTCGTATTATTGCATTTGTTGATGTAAATGGTTCATGTGGATTGAAATTAAATTTATGAAGATATTATAAAAAGCATATCTGCAGTGCAATATTGCTGAAAAAAATTGCAACCGAGTACAACAGTACATGTTACTAGCTTGAACTATGATGCGTGCCTTTTCATGCCCCCATACTGTTATACATAAATGAAAAGCTCCTTTTATGGAATCGAAAGACATGAAAGGTTTAGTAAGGTGTTAACTGGTACATACCTCTCTCATAGGCTCTTTGAATGCACTGGTAAAGGCAATTTCCTCCTCAAGAGAGCGTGAATAACGAGTGGAGTAGGCCTTTCTGACAGCCATTAAATGATCAGGAGATGAACCACAGGAAATCTCTATAATCATCAAGGCGCCGTGTTCGCCTTTCTTTTCTTTTATGGCCTTGTGGGCCCATTTCGCGTCCCTATAAGCTGGGTCCGTTGCCCATGACATGAGTGCTGGCTAAAACATGAACAAAGCATGTTCAAATTTAGGTTTTATTTTTGACTAGGTTAGCAAAAATTTTACACGGAAATGTCAAAAACATAAAGCGAGAAAAAGAGAGGAATACATAAATGATTGAACCTTGGAGTGCATTTGCAAAATTGCAGAGAATTCGCTATTCAACCGATCCATGAATTTCTCTTTGTAAAGATCTTCATAAGACTGTGTTATCTGGGCTATCTGTGCAGAGGTTCTGTGACACAATAACTCCTTAATTGCATTTTCATCCTTGCCGAATCCTATCAATAATCACACTTTTTGTTTCAAAGCGAAGCAAAATAATTTCTTGAACAAACAGGAAATGAAATTCTAATTCAGTTATTCTTAGTTTCTAAATGCTATATGCTTTGCATTTTTCTTGGTTATTTAATTAGGTTTGGATTTATCTACATTTGACATGGTACCAGTACTGTGCCGACTACATGTGGTATGGTATGAAACATATCATTTTGGTACCAGAAACCTTATTAGTATAATGTCAGTTCAGTCCTGTGACAACGCGTCACGCGTACCTATGCATGCGCCGGTACTCATGGTCATCTTTTTTCATAGCATTAATTTTTGCACAAAAATTATCAAATGCATATGTATATAAAAGAGTAACAGAAAGGAAAAATAAACTTGCCATCAAATGCTTTCCAGAGACTCTTGGCATCTTCTATAGGAGAAGGAAGAGGGTTTGGTACGGTAATAGAAGACATGGAAACCCTCTCTCTCTCTCTCTCTCTCTCTCTCTTTCTATGTAGAGATTATATTAAAATGATGAAAGGTGAAGAGGAAATATAATGGAGGGATCCTGTAATTAGATAGCTTAATTGAGAGCTGTTTGATAAAAGAACCAGTCAAGGGGGGCCTACGTACCGTCTCTTTCTTTGTTTAATTGTTTTGTTCATGAACTAAATTAATTCCATTTATGGGGTTATTAATGGAGTTAATTAAGACATTAGAATGGAGAGAACGGAGGTTATCAAGGATTAAATGAAAGGCGTATATTAGAAATCGGAATATTGAGATTTGAGGGAGGTTTTGTTTGTTTTTTTAGTTGAAATTGTAAAAAGGCACGGTTAAAATATTTTTATTTTTTGTTCTGCTTTCGTTTTTTATTTCTTTTTCATAATAATATTTTTTATAAACTCAATTGAAAAGAAAAAAACTTTACAAATTATTTACACAAGCCACTAGAGATGTAAATATGTGTCGTATCGTGACTATTTACGTTATGGTTTGGATCAGTACTGTGACTGAGTCAAACTTTTACGTGCCGTATCATGACTAAATTGAGATAAATAGTCACGGCACGTTAGCCACATATAACTACCTTTTTTCTCTCGTAATTTAAGTTAATTTATTCAAAATTCACCATTTAAAGATTAAATGGTCTTCATTATGAGTAAGTTGCGTTGTTATGAGACCAATTCGCATGTTGTGCCGTACCAATTTTTCAAATGATGATCAACACACAAGTCAAGACATATAACTGACACACATGCCGTACTACTGTGCTATGCCGTAATGAATTCGTATCGCATGTGTCGTGCCGTAACAAAACTGTATTGTACCGTTCTGTGAGCCTGTGACATATCCAATCATCACGATGTACCTCTTTTACATCCCTGCAGACCACTACCAAAAACAAAATTATATGATAATTTTATTTTGATTATTTTTATTAAACATTTATAAAAAAAACTCTTATATTGTTTTCATTTTGATTATTTTTATTAAACATTTTAATTCTCCAAGTTAATTAATATGTCCAAAACAAAAGAACTAAATTGCATCGTGGTGAAATATCAAATTAAATAAAAGAACTAGGTAATACAAAGTATAATGGGTATGGAATAATAAAACCAATTGGATTGGACCAAAATCTAAGTTCAAGTAATGAATTGAATTTGAATATAATCAATGAAAATAATAGAAAATGGATTAAAATTTATGCTTTGCACAACGAATTAGTCTATTTTGTAAAAGTTTTTTTTTTCTTCTATTCTGTCTAACATTTAAGGTTTGAATTTTTTTTTTGGAATGATAACAAAATATAATCAAATTAGTTACAACTAAAAACAATCACTTAGTCAGCTAGTTCTTTTATTTAATTTGATATTTCATTAATATGCAAATTTTTATTCTCACGCTAATACTTACTTTGTTTTGCGCATATTAATCAGGAGAATTAAAATGTTTAATTAGAAAAATATGAAAAGAACTAATCACAAAATGAAAACAATTCGACAATTTTCTTTATTTTGTTTGATTGAAATAAAAGGAAACGTAAACAAAAAAAATAAAAAAATAATGTGCTAATTTGGTATGACAAACGCAATAATTGCTGGACTAATAAGTAGGAGCATATTTGTCAATCAATTTTAAATTTTAGGTTGTGTTGTGTTAATTACAAATTTAATAGTTTGAATATCATTTAAAAAAAAATATTTGATAGAGACTATCAAGATAAATGTGTTTATGTCACAATCTTACACAAATAATTGATGTTATTCTGGTAGCATCCTAATACCCTCCATAGGGACAAACTTGGGTCTGATGTCCATCGGACTCAAATTGAGTGCGATGGATTCCAAAACCGTCTGATCTTTTTTAAGATATGGGCGTGTCGCTTTAATATCCATGCACATTTTCTTCAATATCCGTGCGCACAGATCTTAAAGAGGATCAGACGGTTTTAGAACCCATCGGACCCAAGTTTGTCCCCTCCTACACAACTGCACTCATAGTGTTATCTCCTCGATGATCTTGAATGCCATACTGATAGCTGAACCGACACTCTAAAAACTGTCTCATTCCATGCTTTTAAAACCTCTAGGCCATGTTTGGTTGTGGAGTAAGAGGTGGAGTAAACTCTTTACTCCACACTTAAGGAGCCAAACGAGGAGTAAAATAGGAGTAAGATGGAGTAAGAAGTGAGCTAATCCAGATTAAGTTACTCCACCTCTCTAGGTGGATTAACTTACTCCATACTTAATCCACCTGCAGGGCCCACTATCATAGACTTGAGTTTATTTTCCAATATCTTACTCCTTCATATGAATTAATTTAATCCATGACATAAGCTACCAAATAGAGTTCTAAAAAAGCCCCTGGGGGCGTGCCCTGCCCGTGCCTGTGCCCGTGCCTGTGCCCGTGCCACGGGCACTCACGGGCACACGGGCACACGGGCACACGGGCACGGACGTTAAACGGGCCGGACTCGTTTTTTTTTTCCCTGCCCGTGAGTGCCCGGCCCTCCGTGCCCGTCTGCCTGTGAGCCCGTGCCCGTGGATTTTTTTTCTTTTCCGAAAATTAATTTCAAAATTTCAAATTCAAATTTCACCCCCCGGGCCCCCCCATTACCCCTCCCCCCCCCCTCCACCTCCACCCCAGCCGGACCCCACCGGCCTACCCCACCTCTCCATTTTTTTTTTTTTTTAAAAATTAAAAAATGAGAAATATATTTTTTTAAAACTTTAAACGGCCATAACTTTTGTTAGGAAAGTCGGATTGACGCGTATGACGTCAATTCGGAAAGGGAAGGAGGAGACGGTCGCCACCGTCACCCCGGGGTGTAACCCAAAGAACGTCGTTTATTTTTTAATCTATTGTTTTAAAATAAGAGCTTAATTATTTTTAAAGTTGATTTAAGAAATTTTTAATTTATATTTTATTATAACAAAAATTATCGAGTTACAACCATGTCAAATGAATTTAAATTTGTATGAATTTGGATTGATAATTATTTATAGTTTGAATTTATAAAAAAAAAACAGAAAAAAAAACAGTAAAAAAAAATAAAAATTTCTGCCCTGTCCGTCTTGCCCCCAGTGCCTGGCCCGTCCTGCCCCCGTGCCCGTGACGGGCACGGGCATTAAACGGGCAGGGCAGAATTTTTTTTTTTTTTTGCCCGTGATGTCCGGCCCGTTTTTAGACCACTACTACCAAACAAGATGAAAATATAAGGAGTAAGGTGGAGTAAGCAATTTAATTCTCATTAACTTTACTCCACAACTAAACATGACCGTAGAGTATATTTTAAGGGTTAACTTGGAGTTATTGTTTGAATACAAAATTGAAATCTAGCATGCATCAAATTTGATTAAATATAAAACTGATCAGACCTCTATCAGATAATTTGGAAACTCAAGAATTTAGTCTTAATAAATAATAATTTATAGATGACCAATTAAATTTCTGATTTCCAAAGAATTATCATGTACCATATTTATACATGAGGAGGGATCCAATTACACTATTTTATGGTGACAAATTTTGACACCATATATTTATAAGTCATTTTAGTAATTTCAAAGTTCAAACAGTTGATCCGAAATGCTCAACAAGATCTCCATGTTAAAAGGTGGTTGGAGACCAATTTTTTTTATTTTTATTTTTTACAATTTTTGGATTTTGTTTTAGTATTTATTAAGATGTATACAAAATTGTTGTTTTCAGACAATTCTGAACCATTGAAAAACAACGATTTAAAAAAAATATATAAAATTTGGTCTCCAAGCACGCATTTTAATATGAATATCATGTTGAACGGTTCAGATCGACTGTTTGAACTTTAAAATCGCTAAAATGACTTATAAAAATATTTTATAAGGTGTCAAGATGTGTTGTCATAAAATGGTGTAATTGGATCCCTCCTCTTTATACATATAATCTTCAAATTATTTATTTTTAGTGAAGGGCGACCGAGACAGTCTTTTTCATAAATTCCAGTTAATATTAATGTTGAATTTTCAATCTTTCATACGAAATTTTTTATTTAGTTAACTATGTTAGATGTGTTTCACGATTGAAATAATTTCATACGATGAATGTTAAAAAAAAAAAACTAAAAATAGATTTATTATTGAGAACAGATAGATATCTATCTTAAATTAAAGATATCTATCTTAAACTAAAAGGGCACCTACAATATTTTTTACAGGACTTCAGGTCACTCTAAAATAGATTAAAAATAAAGATGATGTCACTTGTGTGCTGGCAATATATCAAAAAAAAAAAAAAATAGAAGACTTCATGCAACACATGCTTTGTATAAAATCCCATCAATAATTCAAAAGGAAGAGATATGTACATGTTTAATTAATTAGTGTCTACCATAATCTCCTTTTAAAAGTATGAGTAAACACTGTATTTGAAAATGCTTATTACCCATCAATAATTCAAAGGATGAGAGAAACAATTTTAATTAATTCATGTCTACCATAATCCCCTTTGAAAAGTATGTATGGGCACAAAAAAACAAATGTATGTTGACAAAACCTTTGAAAAGACATTAATTTATGAGATCATGTGAAAAGCAAGCACCACATGTGTTTCATTTATCTTCAATTTTTTTTTTTTTTTTTTTTATAATGCTAGTTTTTCCCACATCAAATCAAATTAGTTGATCAAACTAGAAGTCATACATAGTTTCATAAAAAAAGAAGTACAATATATGATATCTTCATTTCATCAAGATAATCCTCCAAGAAAAAAAAAATATAATTTTGTTGAATGGATATATAGTTTCTAGAGAATATTAAATTTAATAAATTATCTAGCTATTTCCAAATTCAATCATATCTAGGGCATTTGAGTAATAGATACTTGGAAGAAATTAAACAACTAGCCAGAGCAAGAATTTCAAACTTATTATTTTATCTATATAATTATTATGTTTCTTAATTATTTTATTCAAATTTTTTTTTAAAACACTTAGCTGGCGTGACACCTTGCATTATTTCTAGTGTCATCATGGAAAGCATTATAGGCTTTGCACCAATTATTGTACTTCATTTTTTTTAAGTAGAGCAATCCTTCAAACTAAAGCTTCAATTAAATTTTGCAAGAATATGATCATGAATCTGTAAACATACATACATACATACATACATATAGAGGAGGGTTCAATGCACCCAAAATTTCATGCTCCCATTTGCACCCATTTTTTTCTCTCCTTTATCTTCATTTTCAAAGTCCGAATAGTCGATCCGAACCGTTCAACATGATCATCATAATAAAATATGCTTGGAGTTCAAATTTTATATTTTTTGGAATTTGTTTAATATTTTTTAAGATAGGTACAAAACTATTGTTTTAAGGAGATTCTGGACCATCCGATAAAGTGATTTTGTACATATCTTAAAAAATAGTAAAAAAAATTCTAAAAAATATAAAATTTGGTCTCCAAGCATATTTTATTATGATGATCGTGTTGAACGGTTCGGATCGATTATTCGGACTTAGAAAATGAAGAAAAAGGAGATAAAAAAATGGATACAAATGAGAGCATGAAATTTTGGGTGCATTGGTACCATCCTCATATATATATATATATATATATATATATATATATATATATATATATATAAGTAGAACTAGGGTGCTCCTAAGTTCACCAAACTTCTTGTGAACTTGACTCTAAAATATATCAAATCGACTTTAAATGATGAATCAAAACCGTTGAAACCATTCTACCTAATGAGTGATGCGTCTACATGTGAAAATTTTAAAGTTTCGAATTAATTTAATATAGAGTCCAATGGTCAAAAGTTTAAGGTTTATAAATTAATTTTAATGCATTCATTTTTTGGATTCCTTTGACCACTTGACTCTATATTAATTTAATTCGAAACTTTAAAATTTTCACACGTAGACGCATCAATCATTACGTAGAAAGATTTCAACAGCTTAGATTCATTGTTTAAAGTCGATTTGATATATTTAGAGTCAAGTTCACCAGAGGTTAGATGAACTTAGGAGCACCCTAGTTCTACTCTCTATATATATATCACTAACACCCGTCTCTAAGTTTGTGGCAACAATAATCCTCACAAATACTTGATCAGCACTTGACAAATTTGATTTGTTAATCTCATCAGTTAATCTCATCAAAAGCATATGCTTGCATGAATCTAAACATTAATATGAACTATCATATAATTGAGGCATGAGTTTGCATGAATCTCAGTATATAGACAAAAGGTTTTTAATTGAGAGGATGTGAATTTCAATTGGCAAAAACTACCACCTCACAAGCATGAGATAAATATCCATGATGACTATCAGAATTAATGTACATACTTCAATAACTTTAGATTTTGTCCTATAGATGATTCATTTTTTTTTTTCATTAAAAAGGACGAATTGTGTACATTTGAAGAGATCCTTCAAGACAATAAAAGGGTAAATTTTATATAAAACAAGAGATACATAGACGAATTTCTCAACAATAGTTAGCACCGGATCAATATTATATATGTGTCCCGTTTTATTTAATTACTATTTGTATGATTTGGATAGATTGCGTTGAAGTAGCATTATTTCGTTTATTCATATTGCCCCACCATTAGCATCTCTCAAGAGTAGGGGTGTAAACGGAGCGGATAATGCTAATATCGTATCCGCATCCGTTTTTCAACGAGCGGATACGAATACGGATACGGATAGTAAACAGATGTCAAAATTTAAAATCATATCCGTCTTAAACGGATACGGATACAGAACGGATAATCTATGGATACGGATTTGAATACGAATATGAAGTGGATAATTGTTGTATATTGAGTAATTCTACTAAATTTCATAATTTTAATTACCTAATTTGATTACCTAAATTGATAAAAATTTAATAGACTTTTTAAGTTTGCACAGTGACAATTATGCATGACTAATTGCTTATTGGTTCACGGAACCAATCCATTATCCTAATAGATTATATGATTTTCCTACCAAAATTCTTGGACTTAAACGAATATGTATGTTTTTTGGGAACTTCACAAAGGTGAAATGAATTAAAAGTTGCTGAAAGATTAAATTTTGAATCCGGATATATACGGATATCCGCTCCATTTATACCCTCACGAAATTATCCGTATCCGTATCCGAATTATTTTTTCATATACTAAAAATATCCGTATCCGTATCCGCAAGTATCCATATCCGTTCAATCCGAATACGGATAATAAACGGATTTGGAGCGGATTATCCGCGGACAATCCGAATCCGTTTACACCCCTACTCAAGAGACACTTCCATTTTTTCTTCTTCTTCCGTTTTTTCTCTCCCCTAGGCTTGTAGCTCTCATATTTATTAAAAATTTGATAACATCATAGTTCCCTGTTAAAACTACAAATTCTTTCTTTTATTCACATTTCTTCATAAGTATAATGTCACTATTTTTTTTAAATGAAATATTAAATTGATCAGTTAATTTGCTCTTCCATTAAAAGGTCACTTGTAACAACACATTGAAAATAAATTGATGGCCTCCTCGCACTGGGTCAAACTAGGGCTGGAAACGAATCGAATCGAACTTATCGCAGTTTGAGTTTGGTTTGAATTAATTTCAAACTAAGTTTGGTTGAATTAATTTTGAATCAAATGTTTTACGAACTCAATTTTAAATCTTTTACGAACATTTTTACGACAAAGAAGAATGATCACAGTCGCCGAGAGCGAGAGATGAAAGTCGTCTAGAGTTTCAGAACTGAAAGTGAAGGTTGCGACTTACGGGTTATGATTTATGGCTGGGTAGCCTTATGTTTTAACTAAGTCATCAGCGTAAATCATAGGTTCATGTTATTTTGAGATTCGAACTAGCATAGTTTGCAAATCTAGTTCGAACGAACCTGGTCCAGTTTGAGTTTGGTTTGAATTAATTTTGAACTATTTCAAATCGAATTTTTTACGAATTTTTTCGAATCAAACTCGAATCGAATCACGAAGTACGAAATTTTTGTGCAGCCCGAGGTCAAACTGCTGATTATTTTTTGCTTATCATGTTTCAATCTGAGTGTATCAGGTGGTTCATAGGAAAATGTGATATATAACGACCGTTGAATAATTATATTTCTCATTTGTTTCATGATTAGTTTGTCTATGATTTTTTTATTTGATTGATAAGTAAAGTTGGAGCCAACCGACGCGTCAGCGTGACAACTCACACAGCAATTACATGTACTTGTTTTGAAAACGAAATGCCTTCATATATATGCATGCATCAATCATATCATGTGCCTTGTTTCCTTTGGAGTACACAATATTATAGACGTTGGATGATTGGAGGATCTCTGCATGGCTAAGCTATGATTTTTTCCCATATTTTTTCTTATGAACAGCTGGAGATTAGATGAGGTGGGTCATATAATCATACAACCTATAGCTAATCGGATAGCTATTCCAACTTATCCGAATAAATTATAGTTATCTTTCTCATTAAGATATAAACGAGAAGAATTTGGAACAATAACGATAAAATTGTATTCATATTAATATTTTTTATAGTCATACAACCTATAGCTAGCTAGCTAATCGGATAGCTATTCCAACTTACACACATAAATTATAGTTATTTTTCTCATTAAGGTGTATGATTATACGAATAAATTCATATAATCATACAACCTATAGCTAATCGGATAGCTATTCCAATTTACACGAATGAATTATAGTTGTCTTTCTCATTAAGGTGTAAACGAGAAGAATTCAGAACAATAATGATAAAATTATATTCATATTAATATTTTTTATAGTCATACAACCTATAGCTAGCTAATTGGATAGCTATTCCAACTTACACAAATAAATTATAGTTATTTTTCTCATTAAGGTGTATGATTATACGAATAAATTCATATAATCATACAACCTATAGCTAATCGGATAGCTATTCCAATTTACACGAATAAATTATAGTTGTCTTTCTCATTAAGGTGTAAACGAGAAGAATTCGGAACAATAATGATAAAATTATATTCATATTAATATTTTTTTTATAGTCATACAACCTATAGCTAGCTAATTGGATAGCTATTCCAACTTACACAAATAAATTATAGTTATTTTTCTCATTAAGGTGTATGATTATACAAATAAATTAATATAATCATACAACCTATAGCTAATCGGATAGCTATTCCAATTTACACAAATAAATTATAGTTGTATTTCTCATTAAGGTGTAAATGAGAAGAATTCGGAACAATAATGATAAAATTGTATTAATATTAATATTTTTTATAGTCATACAACCTATAGCTAATTGGATAGCTATTTCAACTTACACGAATAAATTATAGTTATCTTTCTCATTAAGGTGTATGATTATACAAATAAATTCATATAATCATACAACCTATAGCTAATCGGATAGCTATTCCAACTTACACGAATAAATTATAGTTATCTTTCTCATTAAGATGTAAACGAGAAGAGTTCGGAACAATAATGATAAAATTGTATTCATATTAATATTTTTTAAACAAAGATAGAGTTCTATGTCTTCCAAATTCATACTTTTGTTATTACAGTAAAGAATGTTTTTATTCGAATTTCGAACCCATAATATTTCATAAGATATTGTCACTTGTCACCAGACTAAAGGTTAATTCTCTATTCATATTCATATTCATATTTTCATTATATTTCATTAAGACTATATGTACAATGTATAAATATTCAAATTCAAATATTAGATATATATCAAATTTCAGAATTAAATTTTCCTTAAATAGATACGGCTAAAAAACAGATAATCGACGGATTTGAATACTACAAATATAAAACGATGAATTAATGGATATTACTAACAAATTTATACATATATTTCTAGAATAATAAATAATTTTTTTTTAATTAACATGTTGATATTCAGATTAAATAACAATATATAAAATACAATGGTATTTCAACAAAAATAATAAAATAGAAAATTAAAAGTTGAGATACACAAATAAAAAAAAAGTGACAAATTCACACCGTCTTGCAAATATAAAAAAAATGTAGCATTTATTTTTAATTGGGACTTAGATAATACCAATATTATTTGCAATATGTGACAATTTAAAATGAAATCTGTATCCGTGATCTGCATTATCTTTGCGGATACAAAGTGAAACAAGTACTGATAATTTAATTATTTGTAGAAATAAATTATATTTATATGGATAATATGCGGATACAAACATAAACAAAAACATGTATATTCAATCCGTTTACACTTCTATTCTCATTCAAGAGTATAACTAGGGTGCTCCTAAGTTTAATTATCAAGTTCTTTTATGAACTAAACTGTAAAACTTATCGGATTGATTTCAAACGATGAATCCAAACCATTAAAATCCTTCTACTTTACGAGTGATGCATCTACATGCAAAATTTTGAAATTTTGAAATAAAATTTGTATAGAGTCAAGTAGTCAAAAGGTTCCAAAAAATGAATGTATTAAAATTAATTTATAAACCTTCTAATTTTGACCACTTAACTTTATACTAAATTAATTCAAAACTTTAAAATTTTCACATGTAGACGCATCACTCCTAAGGTAAAAGAATTTCAACAGTTTGGATTCGTCGTTTGAAGTAAATCCAAAAATTTTAGAGTTAAGTTCACAAAGAAGCTTGGTGAACTTGGGAGCACCCTAGTTCTACTCTTGAATGAGAATATCATTAAAGAAAATGAAGCTTCCATTGTCGAAAGGAACAGACAACCAAATTTGGACTAAAATTTCATTTGGTTAATGAAATTTAATAGACTATTCGTCTATTGAATAAAAATATAATAAAACCCCCACAATATATATCATAATATATCACTGTCTTATTTATCCTTCGACATTTGAGTCTCTGTCTAAATAACTTTTGTGTCTTGTTTGGTTAAATTTGTACATCTAAATTATACATCTCATAATGACATTTGTGAAAGAAATGGACTAATTATTTAATCATGTGTTTCACATACCTCGTGGTGCACGGTTTTCTAAATAATTAATACAAGGGACCCCATTACTGCTCCATCAATCAATTTAATACTTTTTTGAGAACATAATTTATGGACTTTATTTTAATCTAAGTAATTTAATTAAAGTTAATTCCTTCACCTAACAGAAATTCAGATATCAATATACACCAAACGCACATTAATATTAATTGTGACCATTAAAGCTGTACAACTGATAAATTGAAATACCCAAAATGCCCCCTTGACCCCCTCAAATTAAACCCAAAATTCCAATCTGCCTTTTTTTTTTTACCATATTCCAAGGAAAGCAATATAAAAGGAGATCAAGAACAGAGGAAGGAATCAATCCAAAAAATCTTTACATTTTCTCTCCTGTGTGAAACTAGAAAACAACAATGGCAACTGAAGAGCATCTTGCACTCACCAAGGCTCTCTCAGGTATGTCTTTTTTGCATTTTACACCCTATTTTTCTTCTATTGTGAACTGTCAGTTTGTGCTATATTATGCTGTTATAATAACATTGTTACACAACCAGATCCCTTTTCTTCTCTCCTGAGTACCAAATGTGGATTGTGTATTACTGACAAAATGCAGGGATCAAAATGGAATATAAATCTTTGAACCCAACAGTCACTATCCTTTCTTCCAAAATTTTTGGTTTGATTTGAATTACACATATGATACAACTTTTATTGTTTCTGTTTTAAGGGGATGGAGGCCTAGGAGTTGAGGAATCAACATTGGTTTCAATTATCGGGAAATGGAGAAAGAAACCGGAGCATGTATCGTCTTTCCGAAAAAACTTCAACAGGCTCTTCAGCCATGCTGGCCACATCGAGAAATGCGAGGACGATCACATGCACAAGCTTGTTATCGAGTTTTCTCGGTTTCATGTGGGTACTTTCTAACTATGAAAAATTACAATGAAAATTAAATAAGATAAATAAATTGTCCAAATAAAAGTAAACCATGGTTATACCAATTCAGTACTGTACTGATATGGTTTTTATTTCAAATCCTTCTCATCAAAAGCAAAGAAAAAAATATATAAGAAACTATAGACTTATCACTCTAAATGAAATTACTAAATATCTTGATTCTGTTATTACAGCAAATTACTGTCCTGTGGGCTATGCACCCGCATGAGAGGGATGCGCGGTGGGCCAACCAGGTGACCCACAAAAACCACCCTGCATCTATACTCGTTGAAGTTGCGTGCACCCGGTCCGCTGAAGACCTGCTAGGTGCACGCCGGGCATACCAAACTCTCCACCATCACTCCCTCGAGGAAGATGTTGCATACCAGATCAAGGATTCCAAATCCACGGTATTGTTTTAAAGAAGTTATAATTGCAATTATTTCATTCTTACTGTTGTTTATTACCAGTAGTTATCTACCATGGTGCTGTGCATTGGTACCAATGTAGATATTTTGGTCTCAATCTCTTTCTGAAACCTTTGTCAGAAAATGAGTGATGCTATGGTACTACACATATTGCATAATGATCAATACTATGGATCAATATCTCCATTTATAAAATCCAAACAATCGATCTGAACTGTTCAACATGATCTCCAATTCTCCGTATAAAAATGTACTTGTAATCTAAATTTTACATTTTTTGAAAAAAAATTAAATGGTAGAAAATCACTTGATCTAAAAATTCTAGACCCTTCAAAAGTAGTGATTTTATACTTATCTAAAAAAATAGCCAAAAAAAAAAATCTAAAAAATGTAAAATTTAGTATGCAGCGACTATTTGGACTTTGTAAACGAAAACATTGATCAGTAGTATGGAGCAATCTGCGCTATGCATAATACCATAGACTCACTCAAGAAAAACAATAAACTAGGATGAAGAATAACATATAAAAAACTGAGGTTTCAGAATTGGCACTATTCCAGTCAGGTCTAGTGCTGGTATGTACCTATATGTTACAGGAACACAGCTGTACCAGACAGTTTAGTAAATAATGAATCTTTAGAACAAAAAAAAATTACAGAGCCCTTGACTTTTAAATTTGAAATGGCAGCTCTTGGTTGGGCTCGTCAGTGCGTACCGGTACGAAGGCCAGAAAGTGGATAATGATGTTGCAAAATCTGAGGCAAAGTCTATTCACAATGCCATAAAGAGTGCCGGTGCAAACAAAATCTCAGAGAATGCAGAAGTTGTAAGAATTCTGACAACAAGGAGCAAACTGCACCTGAAATCAATCTTCAAGTACTACAAAGAGCAGTACGGCAAGTACTTAGAGGAGGTCAGTAAATAATTCTGATTTTCTCTCTATTTTTATACCAATCTGCATCAAGATTCATGCGGACAACACAGTATAAGTGCGCACAAATCTGGATGCAGGTCAGACGACTCCGACCTAGCATCAGATCGGATTCCCTTGTATAGTAGTATGTATTGCTGGATTATGGTAGATTCTTTTTAATTTTCATCCTAATTACTTTTTAATTCTAATTTTCTTCTTGCTAATAGGATTTGAGCAGTGATCCTTTAGTGCAACAAACAGTCCTATGCTTGGATTCACCTGCTACATACTTCAGCCAGGTAATGCTCTCCCACTCACCGGTATCGTACCAGTATGCATTAATCCTTTGCAATACTTCATGTCTTATCAATACCAACATATCAAAATTTCAGGTGATCAACAGTGCATTCAAGGAAGGAGCAACCCATGCAGAAACTGAAGGGCTGTCACGAGTGATGGTATCTCGGTCAGATATCGACATTGAAGAAATCAAAGAGGCCTATGCCAAGTTGAATGGAACCAAACTTGCAGATGTGATCGGAGAGAAAACACGTGGTTACTTCAGGGATTCGCTTCTCTCCTTGGCTGGAGAAGCAAAGGCTTGAATTAATTTCTATAACATTATTTTAATTATGAGGATGCGTTTCAATTCCTGAAATTTCTCTTTAATATATATTATTATATAGTGGTTATATTATATGCGTGTGCGTGTTTTTGCCGGGGTGTAATAAATTTAATTTCGTTTGATGTGCATTATTATTGCTGTTTGTTGGCTTAAGTTAATATATTATTGTTCTTTTAATTATATTAGTGTTTATTCTAATTCTGAATTCTGAATTCTGAATTAAATGAAGATTCCTCATGAAGATTCCTCATTACCAGAATATAATTGTCAAAATTGTCATAATTCCGAGAGAAAATAAAGCTTATTTTATCCGAATTAATCCGAATCAAGGCCATTCAATCTAAAATGTACAGACTGAATCCACCTTTTGACATTATAAGAGAAAGGGCAGTTGCTATACATTTTAAATGTCCTTGCAAAGCATTTGGTGTCTTAACAAACGCAGTTTAAAGAAAACAATTACAGAGCTATAAAATAAAGAAGACGAAAGAAGATTGACTTGTCTGGCAATTGGAGATTGTTTATAGAGTTTTTTTCATTTCTCATCACTAAAAGCAAGATTCCTTTCATATGTGCAAAGCTGAAATTTGTGGGTCCTTCAAGTTATAACAGATTACCCACAAAATGGACCCACATTACAGATATACTTTATACAGGAGTTGCAAAAGATAGATACAAGAATACTGTTATAACAGATACCAGGGAATCTCCGAGTCCGTTTTCTCTGAAGTAACTCAAATTTTTAGTTTATATCCGGACCGTCCTCTGATCGAGGTGGAATGCACGTCCCTTTAATATTCGTGTTATACCAGATCCGACCGTTTGGGTATAAACTCAAAGTTTGAGTTACTTTAGGTGATATGAATTCGGAACCCCCAATAGATGCAATACTGTTTTCCCGATAATGTCACTCTCACTGACAAGTGGATCCAATAACAGGATTAAAATCTCTCTCCTCTGTCTCCGCTTTTTCATGGCGTTCGGAAAGAATCTGGCTTTCTTCCTCTCCGCTGCAGGAGTTGCTCTCTTAGCTATCGCTTTTCTTCCCTCTTTTAACCCTTTCTGTACCTATCTCGTTCTCTCTCTAAACTCAAAATTATAGAAAATTCAGGTATGGCATGTAAGAAATAATGACATTGTAGGGAGTTCATGGAGAGAGGGAAGGCAAGTGGCAGAGATGGTGGTGCTGAATGCTACCATTTACACAAGTGATGCTTCTCTTCCCTTTGCCGAAGCCATGGCTGTCAGAGATGGTAGGATTTTGGGGATTGGAAACTACTCAACCATTCAGGTTTCTTTTGCACTTCATCTTCTCTCCTCTTGTTATGTATGAACAAACTGTGCGGGAAGAATCCATTCCAACTAAGCCAGGATTTTCCTATCATCATGTTTGGTTGTGATGTTAACTATGATTAAATTGCTTACTCCTCATATTTTACACCTCATTTGGTAGTTTAAGTCATGCCTAATTTAATCTGCCTGAAGGAGTATGACATTGGGAAATGAACCTCTTCCGGTGACACAATGGGCCTTATAGACAGAGTAAGTGTGGATTAACTCACCTCTTACTCCATCTTACTTCTATTTTACTCCTCATTTGACGGTTTAAGTGGAGTAAGTGGTGGGTGTGGAGTAAGGGGTTTACTCCACCTCTTACTGTCGTACTTCACAACCAAATATGACCTCTAGGTGTTACTATTAGGTAGACAGGTACCCATGCACTAACGATAAATGAAGCCGTCACTTGAACATTTAGCCAAACACCTTGTGTGCAACAAAATAAAGTACACTGTGGTCAATTAAAGAAAGGGCATAACATGTTTATTTTTTTTTGTTTAACATGTAAACAGTCACTGTGAAAAATCTCAATGCCAGAACGAATGTCATCTTTGCATAGAGGCTGAATTGTCTGTAGAGCATTTAAAATTGATTTCCTTCTTCATTATGCTTTTTCTTGTTATTTGCTTTAAGTTTCTGTGGCATTTAGCTTGTCATCTTATGTTAACATTCTAGTGGTCTGTTCCCCTTAAATAATTGACAGCCCCCTTTTATCGGTGTTTATTCTAAGAGAGGCCATTGTTCCATAAACTATCTTCTGATGCCCATGTTATTGTGCTTTCCTCGAAATAGTATATATAAAAAAATATTGGCTTTGCACTAAAAGCTTAACAAATATATTGTTGCTACTTTGACTGTTCCCATTAATTACCTAGCAGTGCCAGTGATCAACAACTTTTTTCACATGAACTTCAATGACCCTATAATTTTCCATGAAAATTGAAAATCAAAGAAGGTTACCGTGGCACATTTATATTAGCATATATACAAGATATTTTGAAAGTTGTGAGACTGATTGGTTCAGTTAAGTGATCATAAGCAAATATGGGAGGGATTGAGGATTGTACATACTGAAAGAGAGGTCAAATTTCTGCTTGTGTAATAGGCTTACAAAATACAAAAGGTCGTGACTGACATATTCTTCAGTAAGTTATCATAAATCATAGCCATTGACATAGCAGAAATTTGTAAGCCTATTACGTAAGCATCTCAAATTACTGGTAGACTCTTAAGAAACCAAAATTAAAGAACAGAACAAAATTTTTAAGTCGACTAGAAAAGCTCATTTAAAAATAGGTACAGATTTTGTTGTGGAATAACAACATAGGAGGATATTTGGTCAACTAAACCCACTGGAAATTAAGAGTTAGCTTGTTAGTATAGAAATTTACTTTGCTTTTTCCAGAAATGTCCTTACAAATAGTTTAAATGAATTCATGAGAGAGTTCTTTTTCTCTGGTACTATTTCAGTACCAAAGTCTAGAGTTTGATCCTGAATATCGATAATCAATGGCCGCCACATGCAATAGCAGTAACAATCCGTATATGATTTTAAGGTAGCACCAAATACAGCCAATGGTAGGAAGTGCGATAACAAAAGAAACAGCTGAGACGAAGACCTTTTAGCTCCCTATAATTAAAACACCCAATAACTTATTAAATAGAAGAATAAAAAGTCAGCTGACAAAAACATCAGTAGATATTGTAAGCTTCTTTATTTGAGATGCTTTTATTGTGATTTCAGGGTTTCATAGGAGATGGTACCCACAAGCTAAATCTTAATGGAAAGGTTGTTCTACCTGGTTTTATTGATTCTCATGTACATCTTATATTTGGAGGCTTACAGGTATACTCTCTCTCTCTACTCTCTCTCAAATGCAAGCACATGCACACACACAAAAACACACGTGCAAAAACACTTGGTCAATCTTTCTAATCTTAAAATAATTATTAGTTGATGCGGGTCAAGGTAGGAGGTATCAGAAATAAAGAAGATTTTGTGTCAAAGGTCGAAGAAGCTGTTAAAGGTCTTTTCTCTACTGAACTTATTATTACCAGAGTATGGAAAGAAATAACTATATATTTGATTAATGTCAAAAAATACGTTTGCTTGTTCTTAGAGAAGTCTCCTGGCCAGTGGATCCTAGGTGGCGGCTGGAACATTGACCTTTGGGGAGGTGTTTATCCAGAAGCTTCTTGGCTGGATGGCATTTCACCCCAAAATCCTGTTTATCTCTAATCAACATATACACTCTCAATGGCATTTCACATGCTGTTAGTTATGTACTAATTTGTTGTTTTGTTTAATAATTTAGGTATGGCTTTCACGCATGGATGGCCACATGGGTGTAGCTAACTCCCTAGCTCTGAAGATTGCTGGTATTACCAGAGATACTCCCGATCCGGTCGGTGGCGCTATTACCAAAAATTCCAATGGAGGTATTTCTTTATAATTTTACTTGTTAGCGGATTTAGGGTTTCAGTCATACTTAGATATTTTAGGCCCAATTAAGCCCTAATCCAACAGAGAATATAGAGATGTAGTATATCACGATTTGTATCAGACCTAACCAGCTAATGTAGGTTTACCGCATCAGGTATTTGATTAGCACCACTACTGTATAGTAGTTTTGTACATGGCCAATATCTTGATTAAACACAGATGATTTTTCAATCATATACTGCAGCTTTTAACTCTTTGCATGTCAGAACCAAATGGTCTGCTAGTGGACTCTGCAATGAAATTAGTGCTGAGCAAAATACCAGAAGTATCAGTGGAAGAAACACGAGCTGCCTTGTTTCTGGCAAACCGACATGCACTGTTGCGTGGGGTCACCATGATGGTTGACATGGGGAGGTTTTTTCCTGGTACATCAGTTGAGGATTCCTGGCAGGATCTTTCAGGTTTGTTATGAAAAAAATAAAAATAAAGAGTGAGGCTATGGTACTATGCATAGCACGGATTGGTCCGTACTATGGTTCAATATTTATTTTCAAAGTTCAAATAGTTGATCTGAACCATTCAACATGATCTCCATATAAAAATGTACTTGTGGACTAAATTTTACATTTTTTAGAAATTTTTATTATTTTTTTTATAGGTAGAAAATCACTACTTTTGAATGGTCTAGAATTTTTTGATCAAGTGATTTTCTACCTATCTAAAAAATAGTACAAAAGTTGTAAAAAAATATAAAATTTGAGTAACAAGTATATTTTCATATGGAGATCATATTGATCCATATTACGGACCAAACTGCGGTATGCATAGTAACATAACCTCACTCAAAAATAAATCCTAAATTGATTATAAATAGACTGTGGTTTTGAAGTTTAAGTTTTCTTATTTTTTGCATTATTGTGCTATTTGAAATTTTGTAGAAGTGTATGAGTGGGCAGATTCTCTTGGGAAAATGATGGCTAGAGTTTACTTATATTTCCCTATGGCAACATGGTCCCGGCTAGCCGTATGTACTGAATATACATAACCACAAATTAATTTGGAGTTTCGCAAGATTTATATACTATATTTAGTAGTTACATTATCGGTAATGATTCTTATAGGATCTAATTAGAGAAAAAGGACGGAGATTAAGCCAATGGATATATCTAGGTGGTGTAAAAGCGTTTGCTGATGGTTCTTTGGGTTCTAACAGTGCACTCTTCCATGAGGTAACAAACCAAGGATCATGCTAGTGGCATGATACAAACTATATATATATATTTACTTGACCAAAAATATCATCATTATTTATTTATTTGTGTAGCCTTATGAGGATGATCCTAGTAACAATGGCATCCAAATAGTTGATATCGACTGGCTCGCCAATGCAACACTGCATTCTGACAAGTCTGGCCTTCAGGTACCAAGAGATAAAAATATGACCGATATCCTTTCTTTTAAGTTTTGGAAATGAGAATAAAGAGGCCAATTTTTTTTTTTTTTTTTTTAAAAAAAAAAGGACCATGCTATGTAATAGTCTCATTCATTTCATAAAAACAAGATATAATGAAATCTAAGAGGCCAACTTCTTACTGAACGTTAAATCTACTTCAAAAAAAGAATGCGAATGTTAAATAAAATTCATTTTGGTTTGGGAAGTTGATGTGAGTTGGTTTTTTGTTCCTTATTTTTGACAAGACGTGCTTTTATTCAGGTTGCAATTCATGCGATAGGAGATAAGGCTAATGACATGGTGCTAGATATGTACAGATCGGTGATTTCTGTAAATGGAGCCCGGGACCGCCGTTTCAGGGTGCTGTACTTGTTCATAGAAAAAATGATAATTTATCTTTCTACTCATTCATACAAAAATTGTAGATTGGCCTTCTGTTTATTTGTAGCTAATTATTTTAATTTACTAAAAGTTTGAAAAATTGGTCAGATTGAACATGCTCAACACCTCTTACCGAGCACAGCATCTCGTTTTGGTCAAGAGACAGTTATTCCCTCTGTTCAAGTAAGCATTTCATCACTATATAGCTTTTGCCTCTTGTATTTATATGAAGTATGGATATTTTTCACTTGAAATTTTTTTTATCAACAAGTTTGTATTGGCATTTTTGCAGCCAGATCATATGTTGGATGATGCCGGTGCTGCTGAGAAGAAGATAGGAACAAAGCGGGCCCTAGAAGGTTCATATATATTTCAGTCACTGTTAGATGGTGGTGCACCATTGGCTTTTGGATCTGACTGGCCGGTACTTTTTAAAAATGTTTCTTGATATGCCCCTCTAGATATATTATTTGCTAGCATAGCTGTATATATTTTATAAGGGAACCATTTTCTCTCACCCAGGGGTAAAAATGGCCTGGGCTCGGCCACCATCCTCACCACACCACACCATGTGTGAATCTTATCTGCTAACCGCTATATTAAGTTAATACAAATTTCTGACAAGTATAATCTTGTGCAATGTTGGCACTTGTGAATAAAAATGCAGGATGATGTAACGTGTTGGGAGTGGTGGGTAAGCCTGGGGTGAAAATGTCGCACATGAGTATCAGCATTCCTTATTTTATGATACCAGTGTGACTAAAAATCTGTCATGTTATTTGACTATTTGTGGATTAATATCAAGCTTTGCTTCAAATTTTACAATGTGTGAGAGTGAAATTGTAAAGTTGTCCATAGAGATATTTGTTTTGTGCACCTGAGCAAATCAAACAACTAATTTGCTCATCAACCAAGTACCAAATAGAGGTAGCATGGTTCGTTTTTGCTCATGTTTCTGCATTTCCTTTTTTTTTTTTTCTGTAGGTGACTGATATAAACCCCTTAAGAGCAATTAAAACTGCCATTTACCGGAAGCCCCCTGGTTGGGACCATGCTTGGATCCCAACTGAGCGTATTTCTCTGGATGATGCTTTGAAAGCGTAAGTGCATTTTATTCAGGTAAATATATCGGCAGAGTTTGGCTTCAAGCAGAGCACCAGCCATTAACTTTTTCATTTTATCTCTACTGGTTGTGCGCTGCATGAAGTTAAAATAGCTCTGTCAATATCTTTCACCAATTTATTTTCCCAGAGGCAACATACAAACTACTGTAATTTACTCTACCAAGAATAGTGTTACATTCTTCTTTTTAACCTGTTATGTTCAATAAAATATATGTATCAGGCACACCATATCAGCTGCTCATGCTTGCTTCTTAGACCAAGAACTGGGTAGCCTGTCCCTGGGAAAATACGCTGACTTCGTTGTTCTACCAGCTAATTCGTGGGCCGAGTTCGCCCAGAATCCGAGTGATTTTGTTTCAGCCACTTATGTAAATGGAAAACAAGCATACCCTTTTTAATTTTAAATCTAAGAGGGAACAATTAATAAAGTACCTCTTGTAGATTACCTTGTGAATAATTTATAATTAAATTTAGTCTTGTTATCAGGAATCTGAGTCCCAAATGTCTATGTTGCTTCATCTGCTTGGAGATATAAAGAAACCTAATGATTAGGTGCATTACAATTTTATATGAACTGGATGATTGAATAAAGAAGTTTACCCAACAATGATCACTGATCTTTATAATTTATTATGCTTCCAAGATTTGGTATAGCATTTTATAAGATATGCTGAAGAAATCAGATCTCAGTCTAAAATTGGGTCATAGATGCTTGGCTAGATACAGGCCTTTCATTTTTTGTTCTCAAAGAATAAATTTAGAACTGTCCAGGAAAAGGTAGCTAATTATAAAAATGCCCAAACCGGCCAATAATTAGATGATTTGATTTTTTTTGACTAAATTTATTATGATTTATAAGTATGGTTTATATTTTGACATTTATAAGTATGATATAGATATGATATAAGAGAAAGACGATATACAAACATAAAGTAGAAAATATAAATAAACAAACATAGATAATACAACTTTAAAGGGACCTGTGTATTTTACCTCAAGTCAGATTGACTTGAATTCTGATTAGACGGTACATACCTAAATAGAAATATTATGTTACATAATAGGATATGAATTCAAAGATATTATCATCTGTTACTAGATCAAAGAATAATTACAGTAGTCATTTGTAAGGCTGGAGAATATGAGACTCAACATATCAAATTTTTGAGAAGAAAATTACAAAATCTTGTAAAGTATGAATCAATACTCCATTGCTTAACATCTTGAAAGTTAATTAGTTGACTTGTTCTTCTCTTTTGGCTACTAAGTCAAATACAATTAATTATGGACAGCAACATATGTGAATCCTTCTCCATTATTTGATGAGATGGTGAATTGCTTGAATTAAATCCAAGAGAAAAATGTGGTTTTAGATTTAGCTCCTTCCAAATTATAGAGAATTTTGAATGATCTCAAATACATTAGAATTGTTCGTTTCCAATAGCTATCTAAAACCCAAATGTATTTTTTGTTTGTTATAATGGTCAAATCTAATTTGAAATATTTAATTGGAACCGTTTAGTGACTTGTGTATAATTGGAAAGAGTCAAATCTGAAATAATTATTTTCATGAAAAAAAAATGTGAATATCAAAATTATGAACTTTTTCATTTAATTAAGTAACTGTATCAGTTAGTCTGTGTTTTAGAAAAAAAAATTTAACCAACACAAATTTTTGGTATACACGTCCAATAATACAAATGCATTACAATAGCATCCAATAAAATTGAGTAATTAGCATTTATCTTTCTATACTACAAATATAGTTGCAAACCTAACAAAATACCAGATAAAATAAGTATCATTTTATTACTACTAATTTGAATGTTTCAAACTTTCATTGCTTACAATTTGGACTTTTAAATTTTCAAACAACCAATTAAAACAGCAAGCCCGATCCAAAGTCAAAACATGACCATCACGTGATGCCAATTATATGTTCTACAACCATAAATTAGTGGTACCAAGTCTCCTCTTTAATTAAAAATAAAAAGAAAAGCATAGGGGAAATGTTTTTTTTTTTTTTTTTTAAATATAATCAAAGTAGCATTGTACCTTTGAAAGCTATAAAAATAGTCTCCACTGATCCACAAAACTAGTGGAGCTATTTTCTCATCTGCCACTGTGGTTACACGCAAGGTTACAAAGTAATTAACCTACACCGATCCACAGAACTGGTGGAGCTCAAAAAAATGCCTCCACCGGTCCTGTGACCAGGTGGAGTTATTCTAGCTGACCAAGTTCGGTGCAAAATTTTAAAAGCCCAGCTCCACCGGTCCTGTGACCGGTGGAGGCTTATGTGTGGATTTTCTGTAGCGCTGGTCGTGTCGGGCTGTAAAATGGCTCCACCGATCCACATGATCGGTGGAGTAAGGGCTCTTCAAGCTACACCGGTCCACAGGACTGGTGGAAACTATTTTTATAGCTTCAATGCAAACAAGACTGTTTTGGTGGAGACTATTTTTATATCTTCAATGCGCAAGAGGTTGCTTTGGTTAATTTTTTTTGTATGGGTTCTATTTTAAAAAAATATCGGGGAAAATTTCTCTTTTGGTTATGGACCCCTTTTTTCACTGTATAACCACCACACAAATTAAGTGCTGAGCGCCATCTCCTCTGACCAGAGACCAGGTCTATTCCAGAACTAGTACAGTAGTAATTCTACACGGATTCAGGTTTAAAATAAAATAAAATATTTCAACCGATTTTCTCCGGTCTAAAACAACTTGAGGCGTCCGAACTTCAATACTAGTTCAAAACTTCAAATCATTACAAATTTTCAGTTGTTTAACTATAGTGACAAATAAATTATTCGGATTCGGTTCGGCGATGTCAAAAATTCGTGATTTGAAAATAATTCAAGTATAATTTGGGAATGATTCGAATCAGAGATCTCAGTCTTGTAAGAAAGCAAAACAAAAAATAACAAAAAAAAAAAAATCTAGGAAAAATTCGAAAAATTCGGAAAAAATTTGTGAATTATTCTGTCAAAGTTCGGTCAACCGAATAATTCGGCGTTCGGCTCGGCATCACAAAAAAAAACGAATTATTCGCGAATCTTGTCACTATGGTTTTAACAAGTAGCAGTGCTGGAAAATCTTATTTAACAATAACTAATACTGAAAATAGTGCTGGGAAATCTTATTTAACAATAACTAATACTGAAAATAATACTTGTTGGTATAATTTATTAACAATTAAATGTCATTACGTGTGCAATGATTATTAGGCCTAATTTATTGTTAAAATTACCAATAAAAGAAATTCATTAAATATGTACAATTCTTCAATAAAATAGTCTTCAATAAAAGAAATTCACTAATTTAACTGTTTTTGTACAATTTTAACCTACTTCTAGAGTAATGGAGAGCATAATTAGTAAACCTATGTAAAACTAGATGTTATTAAAATTCATTAAATATGTTAAAGCACAAAATATAAACACAACCAGCTGGTAAAACAATACCCAGCCCAACCCTTTGACTTGTAAAATATTGTCAACCTTCTATAATAACCTCTCTTCAATATATGTACCCCTCTAAATTTTCTCTTTCTTGATCCTACAATTTCAAACTTCTTATATTCCTTCTCTCTCTCCTCCTATACCTCTCTCTCCACCATGGGAAATGGCCTCTCTCCATGTTGCTACTGCCCTTCGCCGACGTCAATCCGGATCGTCTTTTGGGGCGGTGCATCCCAGCTAATACAAGCAAGATGCCAGGCTAGCGACATAATGCGCAAGTTGCCGGGCTATGTTGTGTGCCACGGAGACTCCTTTTACATCGGTTTCCCGATCCCTGTACTCTCGATCAGTGACGTCCTTCTCCCCGGTCAAACCTACTTTGTATTACCGGTTGATCGGATCTCCTACGACCAGGCACTCACCGTAGCCTCTCTGTCGTATCTCTCTCCCGATCGAAAAACAAAACTGACCCTTGTGGGTAGTAGCCCGTGCCCGTTTGAGCATTTAAAGAATGAAGATGGATCTATTTTGATTAGGGTTTTGCCTGACTTTGTAGAAAGAGTGATCACCAGTGGATCGGGGAAGAATGCGAAAATAGTGGGTGCAGTCGTCAGTGGTGGAGGGGTGATATGTAACACGCCGGAATTGCAGAAGCATTATGCGCAGTTGGTGGGCCCGAGAGACAGGCAATGGTCGCCTAGGTTGGAAACGATAAAAGAGAATCGTAAGAACAAGGAGAGGCCGGGGAGGCTGTCGCCGACGTCGAAGCTGTTCGGGTTTCAGATGCCGGTTAAGGCGAGATAGATGGATCATCATTGGGATGTTTTGGCCTTTGCATATACATTTGTGTTATAATTCTTTTATTTTTTATTTCATTTTTGTTTTTTTTTTTCTGAAGAAAGAATTTTTGTTATTAATTAGTTAGGCAATTCATTTATTGAATGTAGACATAGGATAGACATTTAACTACTATTTTAATTAACGCGGTGAGATGCATTAATTAATTAGTCTACTGAAATTAATACATTTTGATTTTTTTTCTTTACAAATATTATTCATTGTTTGAACTTGGACCGATTGTTCTCATTAATTCATATTTATCTCCAACACCTATACAATATTTTATATGGGGTTTATATATTACTAATTTCTGACCGATCGAGAGCTGGCATTAATTGGAATAAATTGGCATATAATTTAATGTAAATAAATCTTAGTTGTTTTCATAATTTATCACGACAGAACAGACATTAATTCTATTCTAATGGGTATATATATTTTTTAAATGTAGTTAAGCCTCACATGAATAAATCCACAAAGGTCCATTAATAAAAAAATGTCTTACATGATTACATCCAAAATATGATTTAATTTATTGGTTAGAGGTAGAAAACTAATTATTTGCATATATATATATATATATTTTTTTGGGGGGGGTATTCTTTTTTAATATTTCAATATAAATTAAATTATAAATAAATATCTAAAGGAAATAAAAAAAAAGAACTTAATGGATCAAATGTATATCATTTTTATGCAGTTTGGATACCATTTAATATTCGACCAAATATTATATATTAAGCGTACAGGCGTTGCAAAATTCTGTATCATTAATTTGATGATTATTGATGAAACTTGCAACAAATTTTATCATTTTTAATGTGTATTATCTGCATAAAATATAAATTACGTACATTCTAATATAGCTTTAAAAATTATAATTATATAATACGATTATCAAGATTTTTAGGTTAATTCAGTATCAAAGGATCTGAACTAGATCAAACATAAATATTAATTAAAATTTTAAAAATAATAAATGTGGACAAGAACTGAAAGAAAATCATTTAAAGATAACACCTGAATTCACTATTGAGGTAACTTAAAATTTGAGTTTGAATCAGGATTGTCGATTTCAGATTAGCGTATATCTTAAAATTGTCTGCTCAATATTCATAAATATGCTCGGTGAATTTTAATTAGGACCGAATAAACTCACTGATTCAATTTTGAACAAACTAAAAAAAAAAATTAACGTTATGCTAAATCCACCGTGTTATGGGCCAATTTCAAAAGCAAGCTTAATCCCCTCATCAATTACAGGCCCGTTAATAGATTTGACTATTTGGGCCATCAATTATCGAATTGGGCCAACTGTCACTGAAAATCTTTTCACCGAAAAAATCACCCTCGTAATAATTGACTTCTGCACACTAGCTCACTCTAGTCCAAAAGAAAATATAGTAATTAATGAAACCACATATCGCAGAATTTTTTATTTTATAGTAAATATATTTAATTTAAAAAGATGATGAAAATCATTCTTTGCAATCGTATGATTATCTGGAACGATTAACGAATACTAAACAAATCGCATAACTGGTGTAATTCTTTTTATGACATGGAAAATCTTTTAATCATCTTTCTGATTTTAAAAAAAAATATTTAACGTTTTTTAAAATTAAAAAATCTGCACAAATCGTGCGATTATTTCCTAAATTTAAACGGGCCCTATCAAACAGATTGAACTAACCAACCATCGACTTGATTTGAATTTGAATCAAAATAATATGACATAGATTCAAAATTTTATAACTGATTAAAGTATTAATAGGGATATGTAAATTTAAATTCTAGCTAGCCAGCATTGTTATATTATAGGTAGCGGTAGAAATATCACATAAAGAAATATCCAAATGATACCACATACAGAAATATCCAAGATGTCACTTCTCAATTCTCATAGAGCACCTCCAATATTTATCACCGGGCACGAAGCATTAATTTGTGAGCACATAGAGATCAGCATATATAAACCTGCAACACCCCATTAACGCTTGGCAACAGCCCTCACCTATTGATTTGATTTCAACAAATTAAAATAAAGGCGCAGATCGCTAGCTACAAGAGAAAGAAAATTTGGAAGAGAATGGGGATTGATAATCAACTGATCTACCATTTCTCACCAGGGATAACGTCAAGCTTGAGACCGTAAGAATTCATCATCTCTGGGTTTCTGAAATCGTGAACGGTATCGATCAGAGCTTTTAAGACACAACAGATCGATCAAATATTAAATAAAAAAGACAGATAAATATCAAATTAATCAGTATATATAAATTACAGAAAAAAAAGGAAAGAAGATATATAGAACTAACTAGGGGTGTCAATGAAAACTGTTTACCCATTTACCCTATCCGTATCGTATTCGATAAGACGGATATGGGTAATTTTTTTTTTTTCGTTAGTTTATTGGGTATGAGTATGGGTAAATATTTTTTTTCGTTAGCTAAACGGGTATGGGTACGGATAAAGGCTATTTCGTACCCATTGGGTAACGAGTAATTATATAAAATAAATTACATATAGATATATAAATATTATATTCAATTTTATGTGTCTCGTCTCATTGTATCAACGTTAATCCATGAAAAAATGTATGCATTTTGTTGTAAGATGAATATTATATTAAACATATTACTTTTTTTATTTGAATATTTTATTATTTAATTAACTAATTGAATTTTGAATTTGTTAGAAGAGATATTTGTATTTTTTGTATTTTTTTTCTTTATAAAAAAATTATTAGCTAGAATTGGCTGCATATTTATATTAATAGTTGTGATTGCATATGTATGACATGATGAGTTTTGATGGTATATTTGTAAAAATAATAAACAATTATATTAGTATTATTCGTTATTCACCTGCTACTGTTTAGTTACCCACTAATTTTAACGGGTACGGGTAGAGTATGGTAAGACAAATTCTTAACAGATAAGGATAGGATGTGGGTAATGTGTCAATTCTTAGTGAGTATGAGTATGAAAATGCTTCCACCCTACCTGTATCGTACCCATTAACACCCCTAGAACTAACCGGAGCCTGATTCCCATGGTGCTCGTCGAAGAGCTTGGAAGGCATGACGTGAATCGATTACATAATCTCCTTCTTTGAGAAGATCGCCTTCTTGCTACGTACTATTGGAGAAATCCAACCACGCCTTCTTGCTAGTGCAAGAACCAAGAAGATTGTAGAAAGAGAAAGTGGATATGCGACTGGAATTAGCGCAGAATTGAATGTGAGATAAATGCTGTTATGCAGCAGATTGGGAGAAATACATGTCACGTGGAAATGACTTAATTATTAGCCTACAGCAATGGTACGACACTGGATTCATCCAGTAATTGATGATAATGGAGATAAGGCGCTGATATTGGCACTAAAGTCTAATAGTCTAATTAATACTGGAGATGTTGTAACAGAATAACAGAGATTGTTAGAACCTTAGTTAGTCTACGGTTAATTGTAACTAGGCATAGTTAGTGTACATGAATGTGTGATTAGTTTCTCTATATAAAACATATAGCAATGTAATTGAACGGTTCAGATTGTATCTCCTCGTATAAATTAATCTAATTAAAATGATTATTCTTAATATATATTTATAATAAAAAGTAATTATATACACTCAAATTTTGTATATATTTTACTATTTTAAATATTTTAAGTAAGATCACACTCATACAATCCGAATCCTCTACGTATGATAAGGAGATATATGAATTCATATTTAGATTATCATCAAAATTTTATAGAATACTGATCCGCATGTAAATTATTTTACAATTTGCTCTCCTGCCAATCATTTTCTAATGACACGTTAACCGGACCTAAATTAACTTTGGCCTTAAAATATATAATTATTTTTAGTATGATTTAAAAGAAAATTCACATGCGGATATATCCGTATTCAATAAAATATTGAGAATCTAAATATGAATTCATATATCCCTTAGATTCGGAGTGGATTCAGTCATTCAGATCATGATATTGAGAGTTTTATTTAAAATATTTAAAATAGTAATACATGCAAAATCAGGAGTACGATCGATCTGAACCGTTTAATCAAATTGACGCGTAGCTTTTACAGTTCGAGCCAAACAGTTGAGATTTTGTTCGCTCCAGTGAATACATCACTGGATGTCATGCAAGTCTGTCTATTAAACTATAAATATATTCAAGAACGAGTTATAAGTTTGATCCAACTGGAGGAGATAACAAGATTGCACGTCCAGTTGAATCGTACTACTCATCTATTTAAGAAGTTTCCACGTGACATGTATTTCACCCAAACCGCCGCATAACCGTATTTGTCTCACATTCCATTCTCTCTTTCTACCATCTTCTTGGTTCTTGCACTAGCTAGCAAGAAGAAAGAAACACTGAGCAACAGAGCAAATTAATGTCTGGGGAGAAGAAAGTAGGCGTGGCGTTGGATTTCTCCAAGACTAGCAAGATGGCACTCAGCTGGGTCATAGGTGATCTCAAACGTGGAGATTATCTAGTCGTGATTCATGTCTTGCCTTTCGAGCTTTTCGAGAAGCACCATGGGATCAATGACTCCCTCAAATCAGGCTCCGGTTAGTTATTTATATCGATCTTCTTTCCTTTTTTTTTTTCTTTTTATTTGTCTATTTTAGTCAATAACTGATCGATCTGTTGTGTTTTAAAAGCTCTGATACAGCTTCAGCACTACAGAAACCCAGAAATGATGAAGTATTACGGTCTCCCATTTGACATGGAGGTGGTTAACATGCTTGACGCTATCCCCCGTGAGAAAATGGTAGATCGATCACTCTATTAATCCCCATTCCCTTCCAAATTTATTTCTCTTGTACGTAGCGATCTGATCTGCGCCTTTATTTTAATTTTGTATGAAATAAAATGATAAAAGGTGAGCTTTTTTGCCAAGATTTACTGGGGTGATACAGAGATGATGCTGCGTCAGGCAATGGAGGATTTACAGCTCACTTCGATTGTCACGGGGATCAACAAAACTATATCTCCGGGGAACAAAACTATCTCTCCGATCAAGCAGTAATTTGGTAATAATTAGTTTCAATCTTAATTTGTTATTAGCTACAACTCAGGTTTCGGTTTTTACTGTCAACGTTCTTCGCACTAGATGAATCTGTTTTTTATGATCTCTTTTTTGAATTCTTAGTAGCAGCTACTAAGCGATACAGAAATTAATAAAAGAAAAAAAGAAAAAAAAGGGAACTCTCATCCCCAAGTACCCCGTACCTATCCGATCTCATTTTTCCTTTTCAATAAAATGAACAGAAATCTTATTCAATGCTTGATGGGGTTAATTTGGTGGTTAAATTTTTGACAAACAATTGTTCAGTCCAGTGTTGTTGTATATATAGCTAATTAACCTAAACAATAGGACTCGACACAGTAAAATTGATGGCTTTTTGGGATCAAAATGAAAATTGGAGCTTTAATTTTGGAACAAAGTGGAACTATGCAGTCTTTGATCAACCTTCTATAATTTAATTAGTGATGAAATATTTATTATTTCATCACTAATTAACTGAAACTAAAAATTTATGAATGATTACTTTTCTGAGACGTACTTGAATATTATTATTCTGATCTCCGTCTCTTTGTAATATATATGCAGGATTGTGCTAGGAAGCTTGAGAAACTATAGCTATCACTATGTGTTCTTATTAGTGGGGCCCAATGAGAAATGACACTGGATTTTTTTTTTTTTTTTTTTATATCTGATATCACTTGGATAATATCTTGAAAATAAATAGGAAATCTGAATTTTCGATTTTGCGAATAGATTCCTTACCTAGATTGGAAATTTTGTAGTGGACTATGTTATCTTTGTTAATTAGTTTTGGATCTGTGAAGAATTGTGAATGTTGTTAAGCGTAGATCGTTGCAAATGTTTCATTTTTCATTTTTGTTTTTATATGAGTCAATAAATTTGGATATCATTTAATATTCAACCAAATATTGTTAGGCATAGATCGATCGTTGCAAATCTTTCACTTTTCTTTTTTGTTTTTATGTTGCAAATCTTTCACTTTTCATTTTTCGTTTTTATGTGAGTCAATAAGTTTGGATATCATTTAATATTCAACCAAATATTGTTAAGCATAGATCGTTGCAGATGCTGCATTATTTTATGATTGATGGAATATGCAACAATATTTCATCAGTTTTATGTGTATTGTGTGCATTAAATATAAATACATTCTTATCGTTGGATTTTAAAATTGCATGTTATATTTTACGTATATAAATGAATCTGAAGTTAATTCAGTATCTAAACATCAAACATAAATATTAATAATAAGAAATGAGGAAAACCATTTAAAATTAATTAACACCTAAAATCACCACCGTGGTAAAAAGATCGCGTGAGGTAAACTCAAAATTATAATTTGAATCTGAACCGCCCGTTTCAATTTTGCACGAAGTATAAAGCTATCGTCTCCTAAAATTCCTATCTAAGCCCAAATAAACTCGGCGAATTTTGAGCAAACTCAAATTTTTTGTTAATTGGAGCATGATAACATGAAATTAATCTCTCCCGATGTTTGTCATTATTTTAAAACCATGGGCCAGATCAAAATGATGCCACTTTCAAGGCCCGTTAATTTAATTGGACCATGAATTATTAAATTGGGCTAACGGTCACCCAAAAGTCATTTCGCTATGAAATCATCGCCTCCTGATAATTGACTTGTGCACATTCATTCGAGTCCAAAAAGAAAATACGGTAATTGATGAACTGCACCCACGAATCGAGCCTTTTATTTTATTTTAGAGTAGTAAATATATTTTGAAGAATTACTAAAATACAGAAAATTTTGGATATCATAAAAAGAATTGTATGGTTATGTGGTTTCTTAACTAATCATTAAAAACACACACATGGTTGGTATAATTATTTTGATTTTGTGATTGTTAATACTTATATCTAGCCAAATTTATAAAATTATTATAAAAAAATTCAGAAAGAAATATATATCATCACAATAACGATTTCTCTTGTAAAATCGTCACTGATATTTTTTTTTTGAATAAAGTGGGGATACCACCAGTTTCATTACGAAACTCAAATGTTCATATAAAAATAGCGAAATACAAGTTTTGAAATATCAAACTACACAAAATACCTAAAAGCAATATGAAACATAAAACCTAAGTAAAATGCGAAGTATTCTATGAAAGCAAACAAGAAAGATCATAAACTATAATACTAGCGTGAAACTAGTAATAAAAAATAACCCTATCACGGATATAGTCAGAGAGGTCCGGTCTCTATAAACCAAGAAAAGCGTCCTCGTCGGAATCCGTATCCTGAGCTGAGGGAATTATCAAAGAGCCTGTCTGGTTCAATGAAGTGATATCCATAAGTAGAATCAAAGTTAATTTAAAATATGAATCATCAAGTCTTGCTTTACACCAATAAGAAGTTAAAATTATAATAGCAGAATCCTCACTGATATTGAGCAAGGGTTTTAACTTCCGATATCAAAACAAGATTTTTTTCTTTAAAAAAAAAATGTTGTATGCATTCTATAATTTTCGTAAAAAAAATTAAAGATACGTGGACGGCATCAATCGATGTATGCATTATCTTAATTTGTCTTACTTCATTGTCCATAGGTCAAACGCTATCATTGCCCATAGATCTATGCTGCTAGTAACCAACAGATAAAAAAAAACAAAAGAACAATAGATCTGCTCAAAGTTGATTGGTCCAAAGAACGCTTGATTTATAACCGTGGTCTCATTGGTCTAGACAACTTCGTCCGGACACGAGGCTTTCGTACATCGCCACGGGTTTCTACACAGTCCGCACGCGCTTCTGTTGAACCAAATAACTTCCTCAGTTCCTCTCCAGTTTACGATAAAATTTAGATCTCCGTGGCACTATTATTAACAGCCCACAACAGAGGGGTGCAAACGGATCGGTTAATATACCACCGTATCCGAGTCTGTAGCCGAAAATTTAATACGGATATCTGATATCCGAATATTCGTGCAGATACAGATACGGATATGATTTTGATTTTTAACTATTTATATCCAAAAAGTAGATATATACCATATAGTTTAATATATATTATGAAAATATTTATGTATATATCTACGAATATCTGATATCCGATCCGTATCCGTACGTATCTGTCTAATATCCGATCCATATCCGTATCCGAAAAATAAAAGTGAATACGGATATGGTTTTACCACTATCCGATCCGTTTGCACCCCTGCCACAACATTTCCTGGAACAACCCACAACAATTTGGAGTGTCAATGAACCTTTTTTTATTCTTTTACTCCATTCGTATTGTATCTGAAAATGCAAGTAAGAGTAAAAAAAAATTTGTTAGCTTATCGGGTATGGATAAGGATAATGATTTTTTCGTTATCTTCCCTGTTATTATCGTATAAGATAATTTTTAAAAATAAAATTATATATATAGCTATATATTTTGTATAAAGATGATACATGATATAATAAAGTTTTGTATCTTATTAAATTTTCATAATACAAATTAGTTGTATTCATTATTATTTTTTATTTTTTTCTTGTTTTGAAAAATATTTTATCAAAAACACAAATTCAGATGTCAATGACACTTTTTATCTGTTTATCCGACCCGTACCGTATTTGAAAATACGGATAAGGGTAAATTTTTTTTTCCTGTTATCATTATGGGTATGGGTATGAAATCGAATCACTGAATGTTATTTTTATATTTGATAATTATCAGGATGCTATTTTGTAATAACAATAAATTATGTTTTTTTTAATAAAAAAACATAGTGCTTCAACAATGAATAACATAAAAAATAACATTTAAAAAATAATAGCAGATGTTATTTTAAAATGAAATAAATATACACAATTAGTTATAGTTTTTATATATACATAATTAATTCTTTTATGATATCTAAAATTATGTGATTTTATGTCTAAATTTTATAATATAAAATAAATTCTAATTTTGCATGTACTTTTGTGACTTTCAGTTGTGAGAGTGAAACTCATCAGCCAATTCGAAACAAAACATGATGTAACCTTATGAGGCCTAGCCCATAAACAGTACAAGGCCCAAAGAATTTTGAACTTAAATTTTAAAATTTGTTTATCAACATCTCCCAGGAACTAAAATCAGAGGAGCCAACAGATGGTACGCCATGGCTATATAGTGTGGCGATTTTAACACAACATTGCACCAACAAGATAGAAGACAAAAATCATCAGATTTGAGAATTTATGGCTCAAATCGGAGGAATTCATGATGATGTTTGTTAAGCAATATTGGGAAGACAAACAAATAGCGGATACACCGAGGCAACTGCATCAATAGGTCAGACAGATCTACAACAGGAGATTCTAAGATGGACAAAAGAAAGAATTGGCAACATCAAGAGGGGGTGGGAGAAAGGGATGACTACGGTTGCAGATCGCCCTTTCTTTCCTCATGTCTTTATACTTAATTAGCATATAGTTTTTAAAAAGTTTCGAGTGCAAGTTTTTGTATCTCTTTTGACAACACCATATAATACTGGTCCCAAGTTCTTATACCTAGCAAGCATATTAATTAAGTCTTTAAAATGTTCAAAATGCAAGTGGTTTTGGATTGAAATTGGTATAGGAGGTTTGGCACCTGAAAATAGACGGAGAAAATGTAAGAGTTGAGACAGTGAGAATTGGGGATTCGTATTCTCTAAATTACTGCAGAGGATGGGCCTCACTTTACGGTTTAAGATTAAATCTCAACCGGTTTGAGATTCGAGGAGAAATAGAGGGTAGTGTTATTGGACTTTGAGATTCGTGCCAAGCTAAAAAGAACAGTCCGAATCTACTAATCGTAAAAGATTTCCTTTTCAGGTAATGCACTGGATGTGAATTTGTGAGAAGGGAGGCGGGAGGCGAGAGGCGGATGACATCATAGAGAAAAGTAGAGAAGTTTTTTATGGCAGGGGGGTAGATCGAAAAAAAGTAGAAAAGATCGCGGTGGTGTATGGAGATGAATAAGATGGAGTGGGGGTCGTGAACTTAGAAGATAAGAGAAATAAATTTTAAGAAAGATAAAGTTATCACGCTTTTAATTATCACGCTTATTGGTTGCGTAGTCTGCGACACGAAAACATTGAAGACTTGAGCAAAGAGAAAAACAACGACAGCTATAAATACAAAAAGGCTTCTTTCCTAATTTCCATAATAAATATTTCCATCCTACTGGGTATATATATATATATATATATCTTATTTCTCTTACTCGAGCTTCAGGTCCCATAGGTCAAACGCTATCATCGCCAATAGTTCTATATGCTTAGCGAATAGATCTGTTCAACGTTGATTGATCTAGAGAACTTCACTGCATATATTCATTTTTAGTCTTTTTTAATCTTTTGTCATGACTAGTGGATTGAAAATACCTGTTTGGATCGGATCTGGACCGAACCGCCCGTGGTCCGTACCCGACCGGACCGTCTCCGAAGCCGGATTCACTGGTTGGTAGGATAAGAGTTCACACGAGCCGGGACCGTTTTTTTGGGGAAAAAAACCCGTGATAATCCGGACTGGACCGTGAACCCGCCTACCCATGTCCGAACCAACCGGCAGACTCGGACCGAACCCGTACCCGCCCGAACCAACCCGCGGAAAAAGAAAAAGAAAAAAACAAAAACAGAAAAAAAAGAAAAAAAAGAAAAAAACAGAAAAATAAATTTTGATTTATATTTATTGGTTTAAAAAGTAAAAAGAAAAACAAAAAAAAAAATAGCAGAAAAAGGAAAAAAAATAGCAAAAAAAAATAAACGGTCCGGATCGGCCTGGATCCGTACCCACCCGAACCAACCCGCGGACCTGTGCTACCCGGGGGATTGAGCCAGGTAAGGGTTAGACTTTTGAAATTAAACCCGTGCTACCTTGACCGAGTAACCCGCATACCCGAGCAACCCGTGCCCGTGCCAACCCCCTGCCGGCACGGGTTTGACCTAGACCCACCCGGTTCGGCCCGTTTTCAATGCACTAGTCCGGACACGAGGCTTTCATATGTAGCCACGGGTTTGTGCGCATCTCCATGTGCTTCCGTGGCCATAAATAATCCTTTGTACAAACTGGCTCATCATGAGTTGGGTTCAGTTTGAATTTGTCACGAGCTAGATTGAGCTAACTCGCGAACTGGTGAGTTGGCTCATTGAATCTGAATGGATCTTATTTAAAAAAAAAAATTTATAAAATTTTTGAACCGAGTTGGATCAAGTTAAACCGAACTAGACAGTATAAAATATACACAAATTCTTACAAATTCACAAATTAATTCCTAGCCGAGCTAGCTCGCGATCGAGCTGGCGAGCAAGCTAGACCTCAACTTGAACTCGCTAATTTTGGACTGAATTAGTGACTAGCTAGCTTGTTAAGTACAGCTCGGTCCAGTAACAAACAATCTATTAGCAAACGAGTCAGATACGAATCGTATATATTGTACAAATTCTCCACCACTGGAGTACAATATATTTACTCATAATCAAGTTTAAAAAGGAGAAACTTATAGTTACCAAAATTCTGAAGCTTCAAAACAAAGCAATGAACAAATAAATAATTACAAATGGCTCAATTAGCTTCCACTTGGAAAACAAAACAATAATTTAGAAACAAACAAACAAAAAAAAGAAACCTATCAGCAACTTGATACAAACCTAACAATAAAATAATTAGCAACCTCATCGATTCATTCATTTATATATTATATCATGTTTGTCCTCAAAGCAATAATGATTCTCCGCCTCTGGTGTTATTTCTCAGATATATAAAAGGATAGCAAGTACATTACAATAAACATTTGGAATAAAAATTTATCTGGCTAACAAATTGTTCTGTGTGATTCTTCTCCAGATTCTTTTTGTGTCTCTTATTTAATTCTTTTGTCCAGACACGAGGCTTTCATATATTGCCACGCGTTTTCCCACAGCCAACACGCGCTCGGGGGTACTATGGTTAATTTCTTCTCCATTCTCATACCAAACTGTACATCTCCATTTTTATTCAATCATTATTAATTTCATTTCATCATTTCTCCTCAGGGACATAATAAGTTGCGTGCACTAGAAATAATTGAAAATATTTTATATTTTGTAAGGTGTTAAATAGCTAAACTCTAATACTTGTTTCTTATTCGAAAATATTTTATATTTTGTAAGGTGTTAAATAGCTAAACTCTAATACTTGTTTCTAATAAGACACAGCTTTATTATTTAAGCACTATATAATATGGAGGTCAAATTAACACACACACACACATGACCAATCGTATAAAATAATTTTGCAATGAAAATCAATCTTACACTACTATGACATTTTACTCTAAATTATATAAAACTCATACATAAATGTAATTTTTTTTAAAAAGGTGGGGATCAATTGATGACCCGAATTCCTTCTATTTAAAACCGTCTCTAGATATAATATGTTAATTATCAAATAATATCATATTCTACAATTAATATACATTTAGATAATCGATGAAATAATCAATATATATAACAACTTAATATCTAAATATTGTTGAAATTTCGCTGACAATTAATTTCAATTGGAATAATTTATAGATCATTGGATCTTTAGAAAATGGTCAACACAAGTGCACTGCACTACTGGAGATGAATTGACATGGTCAAGATTGCACGAGCCATCCACGTGCTTCCCCGTGCTTCATATCTTAAGTAGGTTTCATAATTCAACTCGGTTTCGACATTAAAGATATATAAACAGTTTTCGTCATGTTTGACTTAAGCTCCAATTTGGTAATTCCTCCTGTAAATTAATTTAGTTGGTGTCGGTGTGTCATTCTCTCTAATTCTCTCTTTTTTTTTCCTCCGATTTTCTTAATATTTAATCTGATTTTTTTTATTTTTGAATTTTCTAGTAAAGAAAACTCTTCAACTTAAGGTGTAGCGGGTGGTGTATGCAGTTACAAGGGGTTCAAATGACTTTTTTTTTTTTTCAAAGATTATATATATATAAAATTAGAAACGGGGTAGCACCTCCTAACTCACTATTTTCTCACCATATTTTATTCATTAAATTTGAATTTGTTTAATACTAAAAGTATATTAGTGGAGCGCAGCAGTATCAACATTAATTTGACGTCTATCCTTTATTCCTTTGTAAGTATGTTGCATTGTCAGTTTTTCACTCCCCACACCAAAAAAAGAAGAAGAAGGTTTAGTATCCAACATTAGAGAAGGTATATAGCAAAGAGACCAAATATTTTTGTGGTCAGTCAAAAAATAATTTTCTATTATTTGAGTAATAACAAATCAAATTATTCCTCTCTCTCTAACAGCTCTAGTAAGGTGATCACAGAAGACTTCCCCCTCCATGCCTTTCCCTTGCACTACCTGTACAAACATAATAAAAAAAAACATAAAAATTAAGATAGCGCATGACACAGTTCCATATTTTACAAATGAAAAATGCAATCAAAATCCAGGGGTTCACCAAAAGGTTATTAAAAATTCTACATTTGTAGACATCTCAATGCAAAAAAAAAAAAAAAAAAAAAAAAAGAAGAAGAAGAAGAAGAAAATTTGATCAGGCAGCACATTTTTTTTTCACTTTCCAGTTAATAAATTAATTTGATCCTTCTGTTCATGCCAATATATCAACACAAAAACTAGCTATCTACAAGCCTGCAACAGATCTCTAATGAATGTCAAATAAGAAATAACTTAATTATATTAGAAAACCCATTATTTCATCATGAAACAAATGACACAAACTAATGGTTTGTCAGCTGAGTATAAGAGCAATTTAGAGATCAAATAATATAACTATATAAGTACTGATAATGAATAGGATCATATACATACCTCAAAATGGAGATTGTAAAAAGTTCTCTCCCCAAGAGGAGCCGATGTCGTTGAAGCATTGATTAGCTTAAGGCCTTCTCCTTCCAAAATCTCTAAATACTTGATGAGAGAAGTTTTGTCAGCTCTTTTGCTTAATATGCAAATATTCACCATGACCTCTTTGTCATTGAGACAGGTAGCAGTAACTACAAGAGAGTCGATACAACGATCCTTCGATGTTGAGTTGTGTTTTTGCCGTTGAGAACCTTTTACAAGTAGCTGTTGTTTCTTTTTTGTCATTTTCTCGACTTGTTTCTGAAGCTCCGGTATGTACTTGAGCACTCGCGAGACCGTTACTGGAATACTCATCTTCTTCTGAATTGTTTAAGAAGGATAAAATTAGAAGAGTATCTTTCAGAATGTAAATACATTTAGGTGATAATTAAGAAATTCTAAAGTTTGCACTATATATAACAATAAATGAAATTCTGGTTTTCCTGTTCTGCTCTCAAATGAAATTAAACTATTCAATATCAGAGAGAAACAATCAATACAATGCTACAATATCAATTTTCATGCAATTACACAATCTATTTTAAGGAAGTTCATATGTGGAACAGTTCACAGCTATAAACTTCTACAAACACTTATTTTCTTCCCTTCTCTTGTTTTTTCAATTCTCAAGTAAAAAGTATAATTGTCTTGTTCGTATAATAATATCGATCGTTAGCTATGTTGATCTATAGAAATAAAGAAAGAAAATATTTCTAGTACTTACACTTCTCTCAGACTCAGGTAGTAGCATACGGAGAGACAAATACAAGCTATTGAGGTTCTTTCGCCGGTCCCGTTCGTAAGCATTATGATTCAACTTCTTGTGGAAATGATTTGATGAAGAAGGATTATCTTTAGGAGAGGGAGTAGTAGATAGGAAGTAATCTTCTTGGAACTCGAGTTCCGGCAAGAGAGATTCGCAAAAATAGTCCGGTTCGATCAATTTGGAGCTTGACAGAGTATTTTCATACTGGATTTGGGTGCCATTGATCATTGTGAGGGAACTTTGTGAAAGATGATATGCAAAGTGATAATTAATTTCTAGTAGAAGTCTTGGGGCTGTACAATTTATATTGAAATGCAACTTGGCCAATTGTTTTATTATCAGTGAAGATAACTATAACAATATTCCTTAAGAAATTAATGCGTAATCAGTGAATTTAAATAATTTAATGCTTCGTCAATGAATACTGCTTCATCAATTAAAAATTAATGCTTCACTGCACAATAAAAAAATTGAATTAGATTACATGATCCATTTTGTGGGGAAAAAATGTATGCATTAATTGGACTCTTATTCTTATAACTCGTTTGTTGGAATTAATATATATTGTTTGATTGCCGTTATTTTCTCAAATTAATTTACTAGTATTGAGGAAATGTATATATAAGACTTTGATCATGCATGTACTCGTTAATGATCTAGACATATTTTATTCATTTTAAATAAAAATTTGCCATATTAACTCCTATCATAAAAGCTCCATAAATTAGAAAATGACGACAAATTTAACTATTTATTCTTACATTAAAATATATACAAATCACGATTTATCACTACTATGTAAAAGCCGACAATACATGGTTGAAATTTCTAATGACACACGGCTCTACAATCTTATATATGCGCATTGTGTATGAAGGTGTAGATACATTGTATACGGTTGCGAAATTGTGTCATTATAAACTTTTCATACATAGTTAGTACAAGAGAACCGTGTTAGATCTCCAAAAGAAGGTAAAACAAGATATTTACACACGATTAACCATACATAATAACAAGGGTTATATATACGGTTTTCATCATAGAAATCATGTATGTTTTGAGGGAATCATACACAGTTGATTTATATAAACCGTGTATTTTTACTTTGTACACAGTTTTTTTTAAGAATAACCGTGTATGATTTCTATTTTTTATATAACTAATAATGGACTAGCATCTATAATTGTTAGCCATTAAATATACAATATTACCATCCATAATTTAAGAAATATTGAACATTTACATTATACATAAAATAATATTCAATATTCAACATTCAACATATTCTACATACATATACGTCCATAATTCAACAAATATTACAACAATCACATATTCAACAAGAGGAGGGTTCCAATGCACCCAAAATTCTATGCTCTCATTTGCACCCAATTCTTTATCTCTTTTATCTTCATTTTCAAAGTCCGAATAGTTGATCCGAACCACTCAACATGATCTTCACAATAAAATATACTTGGAGACCAAATTTTATATTTTGAAATTTTTTTTTACTATTTTTTAAGATAGGTACAAAATCATTGTTTTAAGGAAATTCTGGACCATCCGATAAAGTGATTTTGTACCTTTATACCTTAAAAAATAGTAAAAAAATTCTAAAAAATATAAAATTTGGTCTCCAAGCATATTTTATTATGAAGGTCATGTTGATCGGTTCAGATCGACTGTTCGGACTTTGAAAATGAAGATAAATGATTGGATGCAAATGGGAGCATGAAATTTTGGATCTATTGGAACCCTCCTCATTCAACAAATAGTACAACATATTTTAATTTTTATTACATGTTATTATCTTTAGGTGGTTAGTTTGTCATTTCAAGACAACCATGGATCAAGAATGCACATTGACTTCAGAAATGTGGAGGGCCAATAGAACATCCATCTGGCTGAAATTTTTATAAATATACAAAATCCTAAATTTATTTAACAATCTATACAATTTTTGGACGGAATTTTAAATCTATCCTTACCGCTCACAGAGTTAGCGGTTCCATAACCCAAAACCGCTCACCTTGTCAGCGGTTCCAGGATGCCAAAACCGCTGACATAGTGGCCCTTCCTGGTTCGCTACACCCAGTGTTGACTTGGCCATTGTTGGATACCAGTGTGACTGTGGCATCTTTTACCAAATGAAAACACTCAGAGTTGACTTGGTCAATGGTGGATTAATGTTGGATACTAGCGAGACATCTTTTACAAATTTAAATCTATGGGGCATTAGTTCCTCTCCTGGTACCACCATTTCTTTCATTGACTGCATATTGCAAACAAACATCAGTAATTAGGATTAGAGAAATGGGTCAAATGAAGTTTGTTTGCAATTCTCTCAAATGAAGTTTGACTGCATATTCCTCTTCTAGTACCACCATTTATCTCACTGATGTTTGTTTGCAATATGCAGTCAATGAGAGAAATGGTGGTACCAGGAGAGGAACTAATGCCCCATAGATTTAAATTTGTAAAAGATGTCTCGCTAGCATCCAACATTTATCCACCATTGACCAAGTCAACTATGTCAGCGGTTTTGGCATCCTGGAACCGCTGACAAGATGAGCGGTTTTGGTTTATGGAACCGCTGACTCTATGAGCGGTAAGGATAGATTTAAAATTCCGTCCAAAAATTGTATAGATTGTTAAATAAATTTAGAATTTTGTATATTTATAAAAATTTCGGTCCATCTGGTGTTTGACCCGACTACTTTACTTGGGCTGAGTTGATGTATAATCTCTTTCACATAAAGAGATTAAATTGCAACTCAGTCCAGTTAGTCAGATGTGTCAAACACCACATGAACGTTCTGTACACCTTCCATATTTATGAGGCTAATGACAATTCTTGATTCATGATTGTTTTGAAATAACAAACTAATCATCCTACAGATAAAACATGTTATAAAAAAATAAATTAACGAAGTAAAAAAGAAAGGGAAAAAAATCCCAAAACCATTCCCCACAAGAAAATCCAAAACAATAAAAAAAATTAAGGCAAATACTTTTATGGACATAAGGACCTATTTGTAAAATGAACATATTTTTATTTTCAAAGTTCAACAGTCGATCCGAACCATTCATCTTGTTCTCCATATTAATATGTGCTTGGAGACCAAATTTTACATTTTTATGAATTTTTTTACTATTTATTAAGATGGGTACAAAAAATATCAAATTCAGACCATTGAATTTTGTACCCATCTTAATAAATAGTAAAAAAATTTTAGAAAAATGTAAAATTTGGTCTCCAAGCACATATTAATATGGAGAACAAGATGAACTGTTCGGATCGACTGTTTGAACTTTGAAAATAAAAATATATTCATTTTACAAATAGATCCTTATGTCCATAGAAGACACTTTCAAAAATTAATTACAAGAACCAAACAAAAAGAAACACAAAGAAAATAGAGAACCTTACATTCATATATTTTGTACCTAGTGCTTGTATCAGATTCTGCTTTCAGCTGGGGTGATCATTGACTTCACACTACTCCACTCTTAAAAGAAGCCATACCGATATTGTTCCTTGGCATAATACACATATTACCAAGAAGAATTTATTACAGACTACAAACTAATTAGTACCCAATGACTAATAAACCCCAAGTTGGTTAAATCACCATATATATTTATTTTACCGACTCACATTCGACTTCATCGACTAGCTACTGAACTAAGTAGTAACATAGTTTCATCACTCAATTATGCATCATCAGCATAGCCCCAACAAAACACAACACCTAGATATACAAAGTAATTTCGGATCATGTAACAAACATATATATGATAAGCCGCAATTATATACTTTTAGATAGGATTTTATCTCTTAAATTGTGTCAAATTCCGTGTATTTTAACTTAGTTTAGCATAGCATGCACCAAAGAATAAAATTACTGCATGCTTTTGCTTTGTCTTAATTGCAAAAATCAAGCAAATGGAACAAAATGTAGGTTGGTGAGGGTCAAGCTGGCCGCACAAAATATAGTAAGTTTCAAGAGAGTTTTGCAACCTGTGCGAGCATTTTGTGCGGGCCACACGAACCAAAAAAAGCTCATTTTTTGCGGATTCCTCTAGCTGCACATCTGGCCACACAAAAATGCGTTGCTGATACATCATTCTTATTTTGGCCATAGTTTGGTCATACAAACTTCGATTTGAGTGAATCCAAACTTCACAGAAAGAGGACAAAAATTTGCATGGATGGTTTATATTTACGAGACTATTTAAATTTATTAAGTTCTAAATATGTTTGTACGAATTCTGAAACAAAACATATGGTTTAGTTCTGATTCCTGATAAAAAATTGTTAAAGCCCTTTGGACAAAACTCACTAATTAATACCATTAAATAAAAAGAGGTATTGTTAAAGTCAAGTTTAGACATAGCAATGGCGTATGTATATCTAAACAAAAGGTTTAATATCATACATTAGAGAAGGTATAGCAAAGAGACCAAATATTTTTTATAATAATATTATTCCTCTCTCTCTCTGACAGATCTAGTGAGGTGTTCACATAAGACTTCCCCCTCCATTCCTTTCCCATGCACTATCTGTACAAAAATAATAAAAATAAACATGAAAATTAAGATATATATGTAGCTTATGACAATTCAATATATATTCTACAAATGAAGATGTAATCATGATCCAGAGGTTCACCAAAAGGTGATTAAAGAACTACTAGCTTGTTTCTGAAGATGCAATCAAGATTCTACATTTTTAGACATCTCATGGCAAAGAAAAAAAAAGAACAATGAAAATTGGGGCAGTATACTTTTTAACTTTCCAGCTTAATTATATTTGATTCTTCTGGGTACTAACCAAAAGCAAATTTCTATTCATGCTAAAATATCAGAAGAAACACTCTAACTAACTGAAACATGTTATGAATGTCAAATAACTCAATTATACTAGCTAATTAATGGTTTGTCAGCTGAGTAAGAAAAAAGGAATTCAGAGATAAAATAACTACTGACAATGAATAAGATCATGTGTATACCTCAAAATGGAGATTGTAAAAAGTTCTCTCTCCAAGAGGAGCCGATGTCGTTGAAGCGTTGATTAGCTTAAGGCCTTCTCCTTCCAAAATCTCTAAATACTTGATGAGAGAAGTTTTGTTAGCTCTTTTGCTTAATATGCAAATATTCACCATGACCTCTTTATCAGTGAGACAGGTAGCATTAACAACAAGAGAATCGATAGTATGATCCTTCGGTGTTGAGTTGTATTTTTTCCATTTAGAACCTTTTATAAGCAGCTGTTGTTTCCTCTTTGTCATTTTCTCAACCTGTTTCTGAAGCTCCGGTATGTACTTGAGCACTCGTGACACCGTTACCGGAATACTCATCTTCTTCTGATTTGTTTAAAAAAGGACAAAAGAATTGTAACTTTCAGAATATAAGTACATTTAGGTGATAATTGAGAAATTGTATATTGCTGGCACTATAAGAATTAATGAAATTCTGGTCTTTTACTGTTTTGCTCTATTAATTTTCCAACTGAAATCAAATTAAACTATTCGAGACCGGAGATAAAAAATCAGTACAATGCTATGAAATCAATTTCATGCAATTACACAATCTATTTTAGGGAAGTTCATCTGTGGAACAGTTCATTAATTAATTGCTAAACAACTAGCTGTCTAGCTAGGTCCTCTTCTACAAGCACTTATTTTCAAGTAAAAAGTATGTCTTGTTCGTATATATAATATAGATTGCTAGCTATGTCTATAGAAATAAAGAAAGAAAATATTTCTAATACTTACACTTCTCTCAGCCTCAGGTAGTAGCATACGGAGAGACAAATACAAGCTATTGAGCTTCTTTCGCCGGTCCCGTTCGTAAGCATTATGATTCAACTTCTTGTGGAAATGATTTGATGAAGAAGGATCTTCTTTAGGAGAGGGTGTAGAAAGGAGGAATTCGTCCTGCCACTCGAGTTCCGGCAAGAGGGATTCGCAAAAATAGTTCGGGTCGATCGATTTGAAGCTCGAAAAAATATTCTCACACTGGATTTGGGTGTCATTGATCATTGTGAGGGAACTTTGTGAAATATAATATGCAAAGTGATATATAATTAATTTTGAGGAGAAGCGTCTTGGGGCTGTACAATTTATATTGATATGCAACTTGGCCAATTAATTGTATTATCTGTGAGGATAACTATTATATTCAGTTAGAAATTAGAAACAATAAGAGTTGCGGAATCAGTGAATTTAAATAATTTAATAATGTGTGAGGAAATGCTTCATCAATAGTGATTTGGTCCATGGTTTTGAAACTCGGAATCGGAATCGGAATCGGAATCAGATTCTTGACTGTAGAATTAGAATCGGATGAATCCGCCGGAATCGGATGAATCGGCCGGAATCGACTGAGTTGACTCGGAAACTTGGATTTTTTTGGCAGAAAGTCTGTTTTGTAGCCAAAAGACACAAAATGTAGGAAATAATTAGTAAAAAAAAAAATTTGTAATAAAACTATGTTAAGACAAAATATTACACTCAAGTAATTCACAAATTATATAATGTAATACAAGCATTAAAAATTAAACACATTTTTTATTGCCAGAAGCTATGCCGAGCTGGAATCATCGTCCTCTGTATTAAAATACGAATGGGGATATTGTTGTACAGAACCAATAAAGAAAGACATTAATGTAGTGTCAAATGAATAATTATTAATATCCTCATATTCAACATATGTATTATATGTGCTAAAAGAATTATAATATGGTTGTACTCCATATGAAGATGAGTTTGAATTGTATCCCCCACTGAGCTCTGAGGTCCCATATATGCCATCATAAGCCAAATATGTTGTCTCACTTTTCTTTGGTCTACAAATATGTTGTTTAACATATAGCAATGCACTGATTTACTTTGATCTACAAATATGCTGTCAAATATGTTATTTTTTCGTCAAAGCAATGCCTAAGAAATCATTCTTGCATTATCTAAGTAGTGCCTAACCATGCCTAAACGTGCAATATATAAAAACTATTACAATTTTTTTTAAAATTGAAAATATGCTAGGCTCGGCTTGACTCGGTCAGACTCGGCTTGATTCGGCCAGAAAATCAGCTAACTTAGCCGAATCAGACACTATTCATCCAAGTTTTGCTGAAAAAATTGTACAAGCGAGAAACTCGGATAAAAATCGGACCGAACTGGGCCAATGCCAAGTTGACTCGGCCGATACCAAGTTGACTTGGAATCGGCCGATTTTCAAAATCATGATTTGATCTTTAGTATCAAGTCAAGTGGTAAAAAAAAATATATATATATTGTGTGCACCTACATATTTGATGATGCTCTAGGCAGTAGGCTATTGAACGCTTTGATAGAAAAGGAGATACCTAGTGAAACACCTACAGATTCTACTCTGATTGATTATCTGTGGGCTAATTTACTCCCTTTCTGCACAGCATCATCTTCAATCTTGGTAAGATGATGCCGTGCAAAAAGAGAGTAGATTAGTCCACATGTACAGATAAACAATCAAGAGTAGAATCTATAGGTATTTCGCTAGATATCGCCTTTCCTCTTATTTTTTGATATGTAATTTTGGATAGGGCAGATTAATGAGCAAGTATGAGCGAGTTGGAGTATGTGGCTCATTAAGTGAATGAGCGATGATGATCGAGTTATTAATGAACGAGTTGATAAAAATATGAGCAAGCTAAGAAATCAAACTTATTTAAATTTTGTTTTGAGTTTTTTTGTTTAAGATACATCATTCAAAAACTAATTTTCATTTATAGAATTTAACAAATTGTCATAATCCAATCTAATGAAACAATACATAATTTAACAAAAAATTATCCATAAACAAATATAACAAAATCAAACAGCTATCTTCTTGTTGGTTCTCACGGCCTCACATGTCACATACTCACTGCTCCTTATCACATATATACAAATTTGCATTATCAAAACAATAATAAAAATGCATTTTCAACAATAATATAAATTTACTGTTAAACAAAATAAATTTAACAAAATAAATAAATTGGCCAAAAATTTAGTCAGTCTTGTATTAACAAAACAAATAAATTTTTGTACTGTTAAACCATGCCAACCAACCAGAAAGCAAAACTATAAATTTATTCAATTTTAATTTTGATTCAAGAGATTAGATGTGGCATGATTCATGTAACTCAGTTCTTAATGAGCGAGTTGGAATATGTTAATGCTCGGCTCATTATGTTAATGAGCGATAATGAGCGAGTTGATAATGAATGAGTTGTTAATAGACTTTTAGCAAGCGAGTCACGAGTTATGAACAATTTACTCACTCCTTTCATGTACTGAAATTTCATGGTAAATATTAAAAGCCTATGGTCAGCTATGCAAAAATATATATAGAGATGTAGATATATATATTTGGGTATATAGTTAATTGTTGATGACGGGCGTTGAGCCCCACAACCATAAAAAAAAAATGAAGCATTGACAATGACAAGATATGTCTCCCGCCCTCTCAATTTTAAAACGGTAACAAGTTCCTGATTGGGCAAGCCCATTGATATTATACAATATCTTACTGTGACAGTGAAACGTGGCTGTATCAGTTCTCCTCTATTGGGCAAGGCTACATGCACGTGGTATTCCCCAGCTGGCACGAGGTTCGCTCGTGTGTCCGAATTCTTTGCTCAGGATCAAATCCTCAATGCCGCATTCATACTTGCCGAGAAAAACAACTCCGAACCACTTCGAGAAAATCCATACATCTTTAGACCTATAAATCCTAAATATACTTTTACGCCCTTCAAATTTGCTCTTTGCTCTCATTTCTCAGTAATTAAATAAGGGGGGCAGTTTATGTGAATTCGGATCCCCTGAATTAACTCAATCTTTGAGTTTCAATCTGGACCGTCCAATCTGTGTTTGGCACAAATATCAAAGACTCACCGTGCATTTTATCTCGGACTAAATTGGCGCGAATTCTGAACAAACGGTTTCGATACAAACTAAAAATTGTACGTACGTACTTTAGGGGATCCGGACTCAGTTTTTGTTCGAATCTAACTCCCCCTTTAGTATTGAAAGGGTTCAATAGGTAATGGAATGTTTGAAGTAATTTCAACTTAGACCGAACTCAATCCAGTGTCTATGGAAGATATAAGATTTCTATTTGGAGATTTGTCCCAAGTTAAAAGAACGTTACGAATTTAGTTATTGTACATTAGAGGTAGAAATTATGTTTTGTTCAAGGGGTTTTGAACAAAATCTTATCTAAAGTCAGGTTTAAATTGTTTGTTTTCCTTAAAAATTCACATGGATGCCACAACCTCTCATTCTCTATGGAGCGAATTTTTGACAATTTAAATATTTAGGTTTAGATAGCCGCCACAACTTCACTCTTCTTCCAACTCCATTCAACTCCATTCTTTCCACTCTTTCTAGATCTCATTTACAACACCCTTCCTCTCTCAGTACTACTTTCTCGAGTGGAGAGGAGAGTGACTGGAGCCGACTGGAGTTGAGAGCAAAGTATCGTTGGAGCTCGAGTGTAGAGTCCCATCTCAATAGGAGAGTAACTGTGAGTAGATTTGGTCATAAATCGGAGCGTCGCGGTGGTCGGAGAAGCAGATCCGGTCATAGAGTGAGAGGGGAGAGACTGGAACCGAACGAAGCCGATTCGAACTAATATTGCGGTATCATCATAACTCGGAGCACAGAGTCTTCATTTGATTGAGTGTGACTGTGAGTAGATTCGAACGACCGAAGAAGCGGATGCAGTCGTGGAGCGAGATTGAGATATATGGTATTAGACTTATTAACAGTGTATGTAAGTAGAATTAGAATATTAGAGAATTTTAGAGGATTTCAATTCGAATAAAAGAGTATATCTATTGTAAATATATATATATATATTTAATGAATACTGTCACTTATTTTCACACAAACGGTTTAGTTTCACATGACCATTTAATTTCATTAATTTCTAAATATTGCACAAGTATACATCAAACGATTTAGGCCGACTTCGGATAAAATTTTCAAAGTCATTTGAACAAAAAATCTCACCCATGAATATGAATATGAAATATTATAAGACATCCAAATAAAAAAAAATAACTTTTTTGTTGAATTTTTTAAAATAAATATTTTTCTAAATTTGACGAGACTTGCAATTTGTATATGAATAACTTAATTGCTAAAAAAAAGTTGCTTGTCAAATGCCCTGACATTGATACGGCGATGGGAAGATAGAAATTTATGCATAATAGTTACTAAAAAATAAAAGAGAAAAAAAAAAGGATAAAGAGTATCTCAGTATTTCGAACCGCAGATATATTGGAGGAATTTTTTTCGGTCCAAAGAAAGTTTTATTTCTGATTCAATTTTTGTTTGTTTGTTAAGTTATCTGATATTTTCTGTGGCATGAACCATCCAAAAATATATATTAGTCTATTATAATTAATTATAGAAGAACTGTTTTGAGACTGTTGTCTGGTTAGAAAACGGTTTGGATTTAAATTTTTTACTATATCTGAATTCCAAGGATAAGGGAGCCTATTGAGTTGAGTTATTCATAATTTTGCACTTTTTCCATTGTTGAGGGATTACAAAGGATCCAAGAAAACTGAACGACGGGACAAAAATCCTATTTGGATCATGAAAAGTTTCCTCCAATATGTTTATGACACGAATCACTGGGCACTCTTTTTCTTTTCTTATTTTTTTTTTAATAATTCTTTGAATAAAAAAAATCTGGGGAAGATAACTCGGTTTTTAATTTTACAGGCATCTCTCTATGAATAATTAGATACATGTGGGATAACAAGATTCTAAAATGGGATAAATTTGAATGTCCAAAATACCGGTGTTTATCATCATCATCGGTGATTTAAATACATTTTATTTGTTACTAGTACCATATTGTGTACTTTATGTTACTAGTTACTAAATTTTAAATTACTAAGGGTCTGTTCGTTTGTCACGGGATTACTCGGAATGGGATTTGATGGGGACAGGAACTCACTTTTTAGAAAATGGGAACCCATGGGCATGAGTACGTATGGAATTGATTATGGAAATGTGTTAAAATGAGTGTTCGGTTGTACCGTAAGATTAATTGTGGGAAGTCTTATTTTCTTTCTAATTATGCTTGATATTATACAATTGTTTTTATTAATAACATTATTAATAATGTAATTAAATAGAATATATTAAAAATTAACATAACAGTAACTTTTAATTATGATTTTATAAAATATAAATATTTTATCATTAAATAAAATACGAATGTAATAGCTTAATATTATTAATAATTGTGGTAAAATAGCTTAATCACATCAAGCTAATTTATTAATTTTTACAGCAATTGCAACAATTGGAAAAAAAAACAAGCTCTGACTCAATTTGTTTTTTCCCATGAAAACAGTGCAATTAGAAGGCAAAAGGTAAACCCATAGGAAATCTAATAGGAATTTAATGGGAAAAATACTATGCTTCCGAACACATGTAGGAACAAATAGGTATTTATCAGCTTTTTCCATCTAAAACCACGCAAACGAACAGGGCCTAACTTTCTTCAATAGAGAGAGAGAGTTGAGTTATGGTGAGTTACGAAGTAAGAATCTTGTTTTACTTCACGCTTATATCTTTATTTTCGAAAATTAAATATTCGATCCGAACCACTCAACAAGATATCTATATTGAAATGTGCTTGGAGACCAAATTTTATATTTTTTGAAATTTTTTTGCTATTTTTTTTAAAATATTTCAAAATCACTATTTTTTGTGATCCGGAACCATTTAAAAACAACGGTTTTCTATCTTTCTTAAAAAATAGTAAAAAAATTTCAAAAAAATATTAAATTTAATCTCCAAATACATTTCAATATGGATATCTTGTTGAGCGGTTCCGATCAACTGTTTAGTCTTTAAAAATATAAATATGAGCATGAATTGTAAAAAAGATTCTTACTTCACAACTAACCATAGTCCATCTCTCTCTATATTTATTGAAGACTTGTCTTCCATGTTTTACAAAAAAATTTCGAAAAAAACATAAGAAAATAAAAATTTGTTTTTGTGGAAAACAATGTATGCATTGGACTATTATATATAACTCTTTTATTGGAATATATACTGTTTGATTGCACTTATCATCTCAAATTCACAAGAATTGAGGAAATATATACGACTTTATGTACTCGGTAAAATGTACTGTCACGCCTCTGATTTGGAGGTGCAACAATCTACCACGTTTATTTTCCATAACAATATACATAACACAAGTCACAGATTTTTTGTATGCATCATCAATAGCATCTATTATTTTGCCAAATCCCAATTTATTTACAAGACATTTTATAGTCGATGATGCAGAGAAAAATTCTATACATCATGTCAGATAAAATAATTTCAAATCACAAATTTTCGTATAATAAACCTGTAAACCCACAAGGGTGAAACGTGTGAGAAATAATAAATTATTTTCCAGTGCTGATTGCTACTCATATTATTGGATTCGAAGGAAATCCATATTCATAATGAAATCTCCGTACAAAAAACTAATAGTTCATTCTATAATAACGAATATAAATGCTCAATAACAGTATCCAATTAAACAACAAAATTTACATAAATAAATCAGGAATCTAAAGATCTTATAAGATTAAATGGTTTGTGTCTAAATATTTTAAACCATTAAGTCTGATAACATTTAGTTTCCTAACTTTACAATTTCTAGTCTGATAATACGAACAAATACCATCCAACTTGCCATTGCAGATGCCATGCAACAACCTAGTATGCCTTTTCACATAATATGTGTTTGTTGTGTCAGGTTTATACTATTCTAACTATCCTGACAATTTGTTAACGGAAACAATACATAATCAAAATTACAGTGCCATCACTATTGAAAATAAAATCATATATAAGGTAGTTACCATAGTTAATTAGTCTTACGGTCACAATTTACATTTATTCAATATCCCCTACCCAACAGGTACTGGATTCAGTTGGGGCCATTCACCATATGAGCATAAGAGTCCTAGATTAAAGTCTAGTAGCTAGCTAGACTTTACAATATAGTAATCATTTTTCTCCACTATATGGAGGTTCAAGGATTACAGTATTCAATATTTAATCAATTCAATCACTATGGTCTTAATCAATCATTTGCAATAAAAATCAATAACCAATCGATAAATAATATCAATATGACATTCAACATACTTATCTGTAATTCAGTTTCAATTGTATTGGGCTATGCATATGATGCAACAATTTAATCAATGCGGTCAATCAAATATTCAAAATGCATAACAAGTTACGATTTAATTCCTAGTCATGAATCTCAGACTAATCCAATAACCTTGTACCTGATATCGTAGGGTAATAGGTGAAATCTATAGTAATTTGTTTTTCCTGAATATTGATCATATCGTTAATTTTTTTCATAAGTTTGCCTATATCATAATTATATATATTTTGATCAATACTTGTAACCTTTTAATTTGACATAATAATTTATGTATTCCTATATTTAACTCACAGATCCATATTTATTCAATAATTATTGTTCAGTGTTTTGAGTTACTCTCAAATTATTCTAATATGTTTATGCATTAATTGTTATTTTTCTATTATAATATCCAGTAATCTCTCATTCATATAATTCAAATAATAAAGTACATTTATAAACATCCTCAATCCCTCTTTTATTTTGCTTAATAACAATCCCCATTTTAATTAATAGCTTTCATTTAGTGATTATTTCCTTAATTATGGCTTAACTAAATCAAATTCGGACTAGATTAATTGCCCAACTGTTCACAATCTATTTTATTCAAATCAATTTAAAAGTCCGACTAGTTAAGTCCAGGTGTTCTAAGCCTAATTAAGACCATTTCTCCATTCATATTATCACTTCTATTAATTAAAAGCCGGCTCAAAGCCCATTTGACTAAATTGAATTACTAACTCATATGAATTTCATCTAGGTACCGGTTTTTCATAATATATCCACAACACTCAATCACTTAACAATTCATTGAAAAGGAATTAAGCTACAAGATAAAAGGATAATGATACCCTATACAAGGTAGTTTGAGATTGGTACCGAAAGATGCAGATTAAAATTTGAGCTAGCTCTAAACCAAAAATTCAAGAATTCAATTACCATATTAATTATTGAATTCAGATCCGATTGATGAAGAACTCATGGATATAAAAAGGGACCTCAGACAATCAATTAAGATACACTTTTAAACATGTTTTTAACTAAATTCCCAGGAAATTTTTGCTTATTTTATTCAATCTGTTAAACCATGCAATATTCCTTAAAATATATATAGTAACCCAATGATCCTTTAATTTCTTTAGCAAGCTTACTCGTTGATATATTTAGAGGATGAGAAGGAATACTAATGTCAACATTTAACTTCCAAGAAGAAACAAAGATTGAAACACCAATCCTATTACAAAGTTTTTGAATAAAGATTCCTCTAGATCTGTTGCCTCACGGAAAGAGCAAAGAAAAATATAAATGAAAATGGAAAGTTTAAAAGAGAGATAGAGTACCATTAATTAAGAGGTATTAAGACGGGTGTCAACCAGCGAGGCCTTTAGTCTAGTGGCAAAGGCACATGGCCTTTATGTTAGAAGTCATGGGTTCGAAATCCAGATGGGAGGAATCATTTATTGTAATAACAAGAGTATTAAATAGTTGGATGGCTTGACCTCCAACCTTTACTCAAAAAAAGGAGGGGTGTCAACCAGCGAGTCCGCATGGCCTTAATGCCGCGTTGGTCAATTTTTTTTTCTTTTCATAATTTTGCATTTTCTCATAATTAACCTCTAAATTACAAACTTGTCCAATTATATAACAAAATATTATAAATATTACCATGTATTAATTTTCTATTATATCTAGCTATTTCGTGTCAATTTTGAATTTCAGAAATTCGTTTCGAAGTATCTCATTATACAAACTTTGTTTCAGTGAACTAGATTTCAAATAATTTGTTTATCGTATTACCTTGGATTTACTTAATCATCTTGTTTATGTTAAGAAAGAAAATACTATTTGTTCTTTGAATATAACATATTTTATTGAAAAATAAATCTAGACATTCCGTATATTGTTTTCGCTTATTAATTCATATATATATTTTGCATAGTGTCACATTTACATTTTAATTTGTGAGTTAATTTTCTGTTTGTTCTTTATAACTTCTTCAGTTTTCTATTTACTTTTAAAACTCTTTATTATATCTACTATATTTCTTAACTTTACACTTATCTTTTTCTATTTATCTCGAGTTAATTATTTGCTATCAGAATTTATTTTTTCCTATTGTACCTTCTCTCTTTATAAACATCTGTTAATATTGTATTCTTTTTCACAACTGAGGACTTTGAATTGGCTATCGGATTGGATTAAAGCCTTTTTTTATGAAAAATAAGGATCTAATCCTTGTTTGCTTTATTCATAGAGAGAATTGTTAGAAGTTCCTGGTTTTCAAATAAAAACCAGCAGATTGAAAACCAAAAAAAATTGTGAGACTTGTTCAGGTGGTCTGAGCATTGCTAGTATCGTCCAAGCTTAAGTAGGTAATTCATTTGCAATTTTGTCGTGTCTGAAGACTGCCGGAACTGCCCAAACAAGGCCAGATCGACATCGCCGATTGAGGCTGATCGATCATATCGCCTCTTTGATTTTAGGAGGTTTTTTTCTGGGATTAAACTAATTTCTTCCGCGTACAGTACTGTTGTCTTGACCTCTAGAATGAGGGTAGTACCAGATTTCTTCTTTCACCTTTGGTTTTGTCAAAAATTGAAGGTTTTCTTTTCAATTGAAGATCGTTATGATTTTGTTTAGGATTTCATAAGACGTCTCTGAGTTAATTTGCAGCATGTCATTGGAATTAATCAAATCTATGAATAAAAGGTAAAGACCAAAAACAATTGATGCAAGCTTGTTACTGATTGATGTAATGCCATTCACAGGTCATATATGTTATATATATACATGGACAGTTGGTGGCAAAACTTCAATTACAGAATGAACCACCCCAGTACTTGTACGTTTAGACTTTAGAAGTTCAAGGATATGCCCGAATAAAACATGTTTATCATTAGTAGCACTTTTCTTCAAACTATCCAGACATATACATCCAAAACTACTCCTGAGCTTTTTCTTATGACATATATATCCAAAACTGCTCCTAGAGGTGCAGTTTTGAAATCCAAAATATCTAAAAGAGACAATTTTTTGTGGATATTAAATAATTTAATTGCTTGACCCCTCCAACTTTTACTTAAAAAAAAAAAAGTAAAACGGAAAAGAAATGGATAGCACATGTGCACGGAAAATTAAATAAGGACGAGACCCTGAAACTTCATTCAAAACAAAACGTAAAATAAAATAAGAAATAATATTTTTGTCTTTTATTAATTGAACCATTGATTTAAAAATGATTAACTCTAAGAATACTGTGTAATGGGTAAAAAAAACAAAGAAACAATTGTTTAGGAGTATATAATAAATTAAAGTAGTCTTATGATATACAATATGCATTATTAGTGTTTTTTTTTCAAAATTGAGAACATTTCTTTTTCAAAAATGGTTCTGCATGCGCAGATCCAAATTGCGTGGAAACATTTGTTTTTAATGGTTAATTCTTGGGCCATGATATAGCTAGAATAACAAAAATCAATAGAAATAACCTTAAAAAATTAATACTTAATTCTAAGATGTTGGTTATTGCAAATTAAATATCATGCTAAGTAATTAATGAACCATTTCTGGTTGAAATAAAAAAAAATATAATTACTGATGATCAGAAATTTCAACTGAAATTTTGAAGTCCAAAACAACTTTTTTTTTTTTTTTTCAATTCTATTGTTTTCAACGTCTCGTGGCCATGCCCCGGATACAATGACCTCCATGTCTTCGCGAGCTTTCTTGAATTGGGGCAAACAATCAAATCAGAGTTTACCACAAAAAGTTATGGTTGTTTAAAGTTTAGAAAGAATGCATTCATGTTTCATTGCAAAAACATCGATAACGAGCTAATGTTTTATACCCTGATTAATCTCGACAATGATACATCGATGTTTAATTGCAAAATATAAATGTAACGCGGATATTTATATCCTATATTGTTTCTGTCCTAGAATTAGCCAATTTTCAAAACAAAAAAATGGTTCCTCTGAGTTCTGTACAGATTCAATCTGCATGGATGGTAGATTTGAAATTTTGGAATGAAAAACGCTGGTAAGATTAGAATTTTGAAATATTAAATGTTAACTATTTTTTTTATTTGTTCATTATAAATGAAAATTTTGCCAAATCAAGTCCTATCATAAATTTAACTCTTTAATTATTCTTATAATAAAATATATATCATGATTTATGATTTTCTGTATTTAAAAATTTATCATCACTTACTGTATCAGGATCAGAAGAAACTCAGGCAAATTCAGATGGTTGTATGTTTCGTAATCTGGAGGGAGAGATGTACTAGAATCTTTTGAGATGATAAGAAGGCACCAATTACCCTTGCTCGAGAGATATTGCAAGAATACCGGAGCTGGTTTGATGTTCATTAGGCCTCATGATGTAAATGAGACCAAAAACTGTCTTAAATTTGACTTGTTTTCTTTTTTTCTTTTAATTATTTCTTTGTAAACAGCTATTGTAAAACCGACACCTCTGCTGTTTTGATCAATGGAATCTTTTAAAGATGTTACCTGTTAAATTCATTGCATATGTTGTTTTAGTAGCCATTGATAGAATTTTGATAGATTTTTTTTTCTTTTAAATTTTTTATATTAATACATTAGCAATTAGCAATGAATTACTTGAGTTATCATACAATTATTGTTAGTTATATTATGATCAGTATTTTTAAACGAGACCGTAAATGCTAGCTTATGCAGTGAGATTCACATCCACATGCTCCAATTCATATACAATAACAAACTGTAAATTTAAAAAAAATTCATCTTGTTAGACATATACAATTGATGATGATATGAATTTTTGTTAAATAAATTTAAGATTGTACTAGTATAAATGTTATAGTATTTTGCAGTGTTGTAAATAATGGTATGCACTCATCAGACAGACAGGGTACCGTCAAGCGATTAATCGGGATTAATCAAGAATAATCAGCCGATTAGTCGGGAAAATCAGCCTAAATGGTCATTTTTTTACAACACTGGTATTTTGTTGTTTCTTTAACTAAAAATATAATAATTGTTAGTTAAATGTTTTTATCAAAAATATATATCTGCATACAGAATCTGGCTAATACGCTTATATATGAACTTCAACACCTTAAGCTTATGAGTCATATATTTGTTTTCAAAGTGCAAATAGTCGATCCAAATTGTTTACCATGATCTCCATATTAATATATGACCAAATTTTATAATTTTTGAAAAAATTAATTATTTTTTGTAGGTAGAAAATTTATGGATTTATAAGGTTCTAGACCATAAAACAACAATCATATTCTAGATTTTTTAAAAAATAAAACTCATAAAAAAAATTAACCAAAGGAGATCCGTGTCTACGGAAGCTTCAAAAATAGCCTCCACCGATTCCCCAAACCGGTGTAGATTGAAAGGACATAGCTACACCGGTTCTCCAAACCGGTGGAGCCATTTTCCCATCTACCAGCAACTACACGCACGGTTACACAGAATTAATGCCTCCACCGGTTCCCCAGCAAGGTGGAGCTAATTTTACATTTATTAGAATTTTTTATTATTATTTTTTCCCCAACATGGTAACACTTGTAAGATGAAAAAAAGAATTCCCAGCTCCACCGGTTCTCCAAACCGGTGGAGCCTTGTCTGCAGATCTTCTGTGGCCATGTCACAGTCTGGTGGAAAAACGAGTCAGCCGGGTGGGAAAATGGCTCCACCGGTTTGGAAAACCGGTGTAGCTAGGCCCTTTCAATCCACACCGATTTGGGGGACCGGTGGAGGCTATTTTTGAAGCTTCCGTTAGCACGGGACTCATTTGGTTAAATTTTCTTTATGAGTTCTATTTTAAAAAAAAAATCCATACTCTACCTACTTAAAAAATAGTAAAATAAATAAAACATAATAATAGTCTTTATGTACAATTTAATATAAAAATTATATTGAATAGTTTCAGATTAATTATGTGGACTTTAAAGACAAATATATAACTTACAAACACAAGAGGTTGATGTTGTTATTTAGCATATTAGTACGACTTCTGCATATATTACCCGCATATTATATAACACACAAACTGTTGGATTTATTAATTGGTACACCCATTGTGGGAAACCCGAATCCAATATGTGACCCGTTATGAAAGGGTGCAGACCCTTCATGAAAATGTGCATTAATATTATATAATCCCTATTCTTATCTCTCTCCAATATCTGTCTGAAAAACGAATGAATAGTGACAGCCAAAATTAGAGACAAAAAATAGAGAGCACCAAGAAGTACTCTGTTAAGAAAAGAAAGTTTTAGGCTGTGGAAAACGCAAGGCTTCCGGCTTCGGCTTGTGATTCCTTGCAGAACCAGTGATACTGCTACGCTCGCAAGATCCGCTTCCGCACGAAGATTAACGGAGTAATTTGTAAGTTCTATCCGTTAATTAAAATTGGTATCAGAGCTTTTATAGCATGTATTCTAGTTTTAATAAAGAACACGAATTGTTCTGAAAATTAATTTCATGTTTCAGAAAAAACACATAATTTAAAATTATAAAATTATTTTTTCAAAAATTATTTTTTCTGTATCATGATTAATTTTTTAGATTTAATTACAAAAATTTGTTTGTAAATTCGATCAATCTAAATACGAATTGTTAAAATAAAACGTATTTATTTGTATTCACTGTTTTGGAAATTTTTTAAATGTATCTTTTGGAGATGCATACAAAACAATGTTCTTCTATAGTGGGAATGGGAGATTCAAAGTAAAACAATGCATCTTTAATTTATTTGGGATCTTATACAACTTGGTTAGACAATTTTTTAGTCCAAACAAATCACAACCGTCCAAAGACCCATTTTTTCTCAAGAAATCTCGGAATTTCCCGAATTTTTCGCGCATTGGATGATTGATATTTGGTGTGGACCGTTGTTATACTCTCGGATAGGAGAGAATCTATTTCTATTTCAAACTACGACAATGGATGTGTCCATTACAGTCGGAAATGAAAATATCAATACACTGGTTCAAGGCTAAATAAACTTGGTCCATTCTTACTTGTGAACCGCGAAAAATTGAAATATTTTGTTGGCGCTGGGGCTTGAACCCATGCTTCTTGGGTAAGAAGCTAACACCCTAACAACTATACTATAATAACTTTCTTGTTACTATGTTGAATATATATATATATATATATACACACACAATAAAAACAGTGGTATCATAATGATAAATTTTTTTGAAGTTATTAATGAATATTTTTTTATGTTATTGAAATAATTAATGATACAATGATTTTTTTTAACGGTTTTATAGATTATTGAAATTTTATTTGTACGGTTTAATGATGTTATTGAAATAAAAACAGTAGTCATTATCTGTTTTACAATTTTTTTTGTTAAAATAATATATATTATTATTTGTATAATTTTAGTGGGAGTTAGCGAAATAATTAATAGTAATAAAATTTATAGATTAAAAGATGATTGTGAAACTTAGTGATCTTTCCATTTTAATCTATATGTATTATTATTTTTAAATTATTTCGCAGTTGTTGTAAAACTGAAAGTGTTATGCTGAGTATTAAATAATTTGTATTAAGCCACCAGAATAGTGATATGTCCTAACTTAGTTTAATTGTAATTTCTTAGTGAAATAGCATCTGCATCTAAGAATATTGTGGCAGAACTCAACAAGAGTGAAAAACTGAATGGCGATAATTATGAAATTTGGGCCATGAAAATTCAGTATGTTCTGGAAGAACAAGAGGTTCTTACGGTTCTGGATCATATTCTAACCAAACCAGAAAAAAGGTACAACTGAAAAGCATACTAGTGACAAAGCTGCATATGATTCCTGGAAAAAGAAGAACTCCATTGCTCGCATTACATTACTGAGCAGTATGGAAAATGATGTGATGCGTGAGTTTAGGCAATATCATATTGCCAAAGAGATGTGGCTTGCTTTGAAGCAAAAGTTCGGTGGAACTTCGATTACAAAACTGAGACAACTCACCATCAAGTTTGACACTTACAAGAAGCGTCCTAATTATAGCATGCGGCAACATCTCAGGGAGATGTCAAATATGATTAGTGAATTGAAGGATGCTGGACATGTTTTGACTGATGAGCAACAACTTCAAGCAGTGATTCGTTCACTCCCTCATACATGGGAACACATGAAGATGAATCTGACCCACAATGAAAGTATTATAACTTTCAACGATGCAGCAAGGCATCTGGAACTTGAGGAAGATCGTATTGAGGCATCAAAGCCTCAAGAAACTGAATCTGCTGTGCATTTGGCTGGTTCAAGCTCTCATGGAGGGCAAGGTCAGAAGCGTAAGTCAAATTATGGTCAAAAGGACAAGAGAAAAAACAAAAGGGGCAGGATCGTGGTAAGGGAAAGGCTTCTCAGACCAATTCTAAGAAGCATAATAAGGCCAAGATCAAGTGTTTCAATTGTGGTAAGAAGGGTCACTATGCTCGTGAATGCAAAGAGCCCCGCAAGGTACAAATTAAAGAAAAACTTTCATATTTTTCATATGTTTTCAGTTCTGTTTTTATTGCTGATTCTCATCCTTTGTAGACTGTAGACTCAAGGGCAACAGACCATGTAACCAAAGATCGTGACTTGTTTGTGGATTTTCATCGAATTCCGCAAGGTTCAAAATTGCTTTATGTAGGAAACAACTCTCATGTACCAGTCAAGGGTATAGGCACATGCAAGTTGGATATGCGTGGTGGTCAAACTCTCCTCTTACATGATGTTCTCTTTGCACCTGACATTCGATGAAATCTTGTATCTGTAGTAGTTCTTCTTAGATTTGAATTTACTTTGAACATGTGTGGCACTAATATTAAGTTGTACCTGGATGATGTGTGTTATGGTTATGGATATGTATCAAATGGTTTTATTATTCTGGATGTTATTAATATAACTTCTTCTAATACCCATTTTTCTTTAATTACATCATATGCTGATAAAAATGTTGATGTAAATGTATGGCATATGAGATTAGGCCATATTGGACAGCAACGAATGGATAGATTAGCCAAGGAAGGCATGTTAGGCCAAATTGAAAGGGTTAGTCTAGCAACTTGTGAAAATTGTTTAAAAGGAAAAATGGCAAGAAAACCATTTGGAACAGGAACCAGATCTGAATTTCCATTGCAATTAATTCATTCAGACATTTGTGGACCAATGAATGTGAGGGCACGACATGGGGGTAGATACTTTATCACCTTCATTGACGATTATACGCGATACAGTCATATCTATTTGATCTCTCATAAATCTGACGCCCTTACATGTTTCAAGAAATTTATAACTTTATATGAGAATCAATTAGACAGAAAGGTTAAGGCCTTAAGAACAGATCGCGGTAGCGAATATTTGTCTGATGAGTTCAAACAAATGTGTGAAGAAAAAGGAATACTAAGGCAACTAACTATGCCATATACTCCACAGCAAAATGGAGTAGCTGAAAGGAGAAATCAGACTCTTTTGGAAATGGTTAGGTCAATGATAGCTCAAGCAAATTTACCAATCAATTTTTGGGGTGATGCATTATTAACTGCTGCCTATATTCTAAATCGAGTACCCTCTAAATCTGTTTCTTCAACTCCTTACGAACTTTGGAATAACAGAAAACCAGATCTTAGTAATCTGAAACCTTGGGGATGTGCTGCCTTTGTTCATGATTCATGTCATCAACATGGTAAATTGGGTCCACGAGGTAAAAAAAGTATATTTATACAATACTCTGAACATTCTAAATGTTATGTGTTCATTGGTGAACCATCGAGTAGGAGTGTAACAGAATTTGAGTCCCGAGATGTCATTTTTTTAGAAAATGAATTTCCAAGAAAGGGTGAGATAGGTCAGGAATTTTCTCTATACGAAGTAGAGGAGCAAGATGATTTAATTGTTGCAAATTGTTTGGTACATATTCCTAAACCTCCAACAGTATCTCATCCAAGTGGGAGCAAGTCAGTGGATGATGCTGAGCCAAGTTCAGCACAATCACAAATTAGGCATAGCAATCATGCTAGAATTCCTAAACGTCATTTTCCAATCGAAAATGAATCTTACATAATTGTCATGCAAGATGAAGAAGAGCCAAGAAATATTCGAGAGGCTCTCACTTGCCCTGCTAAAGAGAAATTGATGAAAGCAATGAAAGAAGAAATGGAGTCAATGAGATCAAATAATGTTTGGGAATTAGTTGATCTCCCTGAAGGACGCAAGGCAATTGGGAACAAATGGGTTCTCAAGATTAAGCGTCTAGCTAATGGCTCAATTGAAAGATATAAGGCACGTCTTGTTGCTAAAGGGTATACACAGCAAGAAGGGATAGACTATGAAGAAACTTTCTCTCCTGTTGTCAGATTTACTTCTATACGATTGATACTAGCTATCGTTGCCAGTTTAGATTTGGAATTGCATCAAATGGATGTTAAAACTGCATTTCTAAATGACAATCTGGAAGAAGAGATATATATGGAACAACCTGTCGGTTTTGTTGCCGAAGGTCAAGAGCATAAAGTGTGCAAATTGTTGAGATCTATTTATGGTCTCAAACAATCTTCCAGACAATGGTACATTCGGTTTCATCAAGAAATCATATCATTTGATTTCGAAATGATTGATGAGGACCACTGTGTGTATGTCAAGAGATCCAAAGAAAAATTTGTGATTCTATCGCTTTATGTGGATGACATACTGTTGGCTAGTAACAATAAAGAGTATGTGCAAATCATTAAAGAATGGTTATTCTCAAATTTTGATATGAAGGATATGGGTGAAACAACATACATTCTTGGAGTGAAGATTGAAAGAGATCGTTCCAAGAAGATGTTAGCTCTATCACAAGAGCATTACATCAAGAAAGTACTTGAAAAATTTCATATGCAAGACTGTAAACTCATTGATACTCCTATAGCAAAAGGCGAAAGTCTTAGTTTAAGAATGTGTCCGAAGACTCCAGATGAAAAGGCACAAATGGAAAAAGTTCATTACTCAAGTGCTGTTGGCAGCCTCATGTATGCTATGATGTGTACTAGGCCGGATATCAGTTTCGCCGTTGGGATGGTGAGTAGATATCAAGCTAATCCAAGACAGTCCCATTGGAAAGCAGTAAAAAGAATACTTAGATATCTCAAAGGTACTGCAAATTATTCATTGTGTTTTCAAGGAGAAAATCTGCAACTCATGGGTTACGCAGATGCTGATTGGGGAGGAGATTTAGATGAAAGAAAATCTACCTCAGGCTTTGTTTTCTTACTTAGTAATGAAGCTATCTCTTGGAGTAGTAAGAAACAGAGTTGCATATCCTTATCCACAATGAAAGCTGAATTTGTAGCGTTTTCAGCAGCAGTACAAGAAGCAGTTTGGCTTAAAAGATTTTTGAATCACTTGGGTTTCAGTGAGAATGAAACTAACTCAGTGTTGGTATACAACGATAGCCAAGCAGCAATCGCTTATACAAAAGATCCCAAGTATCACTCAAAGACCAAACACATTGATACTAAGTATAACTTCGTTAGAGACATGGTGGTGAGAAAGCAAGTTTGCATGCAGTACATATCTACACACAAAATGGTGGCAGATTCTTTTACAAAGGCAATACCTAGAGATGTATTTATTGGCCATGTTAAGTCTCTAGGGTTACGTAGATTGTAATTATATTTTTGATCGAACAATATATAATGTATATTTGTTTTTGTGGGATAAATGCAATGAATGTTATTTTCTTATTTATTTATGTGATAATTGTTACAAATTATTTAATACCAATATATTTAGCATAACACATGAGATATAGAATGAAAGGTATGTCAGACAATTGATTGGCCTTCTCACACAGGCAATCGCTTCTATGTATTAATAGAACATAGAAATGAGATTGATTTTAAGCTAAATATGATACAAAATATGAGAGCAAGTGCTTAAAATATATATATCGCATTGATAGAGAATCAAGATGAGGTCATATGAATATACTATTTATGACCGAAGGTGAAATACCCACTATTTGCCTTAACTGTCTTATGCCAAGTGGGAGTCTTGTTATTAGATTTATATGATAAGTACAGTTGTGGACTCAAGTTAGATATTATGTATATCTGAACTATCACTTGTACGGTATTGGATTTTAAATTAGACATACGCTCCATAAGAAATGGAGAATAATACCGTAACATATGTTTCATACCATATGTGCAATTGACCAACAGGGTAACATAAGATATGATCTCTTCTTCTTTGTTTTGTGAGACCCGCGAGATTAAAAGGATCTCAGAATACTCTTTGATATTTTACTAAATACTTGAAGTTTTTTTTCAGTTAGTTATTTTGGAATGTTGCTAATAATCATGTATGATGCGATATAATGTAACATATCTGGATAACAATTGATTTGGAATGAAGAGATTCTAGATAAAAGAAAAAGATCATTTTAGTGTTACATTAAGTTATATTCACTGGTGCACCAATTATGTTTATGTAACATAATTGTGAATATATAAGTATGGTTGTATCAATACATAAAAGAGATCCTGTAATACTTAAAAAAATGTAACTTGATGATCTGGTGTTCTGCATATTTACTCTACTTAGATGTTGTTATACATACCTAACAGTTGGATAACAACATATGCTCTCAAATTAAAATATGATAGTCACGGCCTATTTCCTTATATGAATTTTAACAGAGATAAGAGATTATGTTCTCTTAGTTTATAGCGGGTATCACATTTTGTGCGAGTGGGAGATGGTGGATTTATTAATTGGTACACCCATTATGGGAAACCCGAATTCAATATGTGACCCGTTATGAAAGGGTGCAGACCCTTCATGAAAATGTGCATTAATATTATATAAGCCCTATCCTTATCTCTCTCCAATATCTGTTTGAAAAACGAATGAATAGTGACAGCCAAAATTAGAGAGAAAAGATAGAGAGCACCAAGAAATACTCTGTTAAGAAAAGAAGGTTTTAAGCTGTGGAAAACGCAAGGCTTCCGGCTTCGGCTTGTGATTCCTTGCAGAACCAGTGATACTGCTACGCTCGCAAGATCCGTTAATTAACACAAACATATATGAGGAGGGTTCCAATATCTCGTGTCTTTCATACCTCATTTTTATATTTTTATTTTCTAAATTAAAACTATTAATCTGAACTGCTCAATGTAATATTCATACTAAAATATACTCAGAGATAAAATTTTATAATTTTTGAAACACTCGTCGAGCTCAGTCCTCTCTCTTTCTCTATGTTTGTGTGTGTTTATGTGCCGTTCCTCTTTTGCTGGGATTTAAAAATTAATCATTGTCATGACAATGACAAGACATGCCCTCCCGCCCTCTCAATATTAAAACGTTAACAACATCTAGAATGAGTGATCCATTGATATTTTAATTCTCCTCCTTTCTGTAAGGCTGCATGCACGTGGCATCCACCGGCTAGCACGAGTTTTACTCGTGTTTCAGAACTCTTTCCTCAGGGTCAAAAGCTCAATAAGGGCTAGGGTTGAAAACGGATCCGCATTATCCGTCCTGAATCCGCTCTGTATATGATTCAGATCTGATCGAACTCAGATAAACAGATTTGGATAATATCCGGATTCGAATCCAAAAATTATTGAAAGTGTTGAAAAGATCTAGATATATATTCGGATAAAATTCCACTCCAATTAATAAACGAAGCCGATATCCGCTCCAAAATTCACTCTGTTTACACCCCCTATCAATGCCACATTCAAAAAAAAAAATAGATTTATTTGAAGAAGTATATTTCTAGTAGAGAAGAAAATTTGTTACGGCGTAACTAGTTACGTCACGGAATGTCACATCACGTGTATCAATTACGTGGCATGAGTCGCGGATTGCATGACGTGACTGCATTCGAGTTAAAATTACACGTCACGCGAACCAGTTACGTCACGTATGAAACATAGATCATCCAAGTTTTTTGGTATGTATAGAGTATTGATATTTTTCTTTTAGTGTAGGTTCAGTGATACTGGTACTTATGTAGTATTGATTTTTATTTTCTCTAATTTAATCTAATGAATGTTTGTAATTTAAATTTTTAAAGTAATGTCAGATTTCCAACAGTCTTTTCTAAAAAAAATAATCTTTGCAATATTATTTACTTATTTTAGAATTTTTCATATCTTTTTTTTCTAAATTTGCAATAATTTAAATTAAAATATAAAAAAAAAATTAATGCGACTAATTAACGTCACAACACGTCACGTCATGTGTGATCACCTCACGTATGGTCACGGCGTGACTACGCGTGACGTGACCATTCGTCACTATTTTGGTCACGTCACATCACGTAAAAAAAAAAGTTGATCATGTCACGTGACCAAATCACAATGTGTTTGTCACTTCACGTCGCGACGTGTCACGTATTTCCTTCTCTAATCTCTAGGCATATAAATCTAACTTGGGCTCAGTATATTCAGATCTGTATCTGAAAATTTAATATGGATATGCGAAATCTGAATATCTGTGCAGATATGGATACGGATATGTTTTGAATTTTAATTATCCGTATCCAAATAATTAATATATATATATATATATATATATATATATATATATATATATATATATATATATATATATATATATATATCATATAATTTAATATATATTATGAAAATATTTATGTATATATCTATGGATATCCAATGTCCAAAACGTATCTGTACGTATCGGTTTAATAGTCAATCCGTATCTATATCAAAAAAATAAAAACGGATATATATATACTTTTACCACTATCCGAACCGTATCCGATCCATTTACACCCCTAATTCTTGGACCCTTCAAATTTGTTCTCCACACTCACCTCTTATTAGTAATTAAATAAGGATGGATACTTTGCTTAAATGTCTTTGGACAGAGTTTTATTGAATGCCGAGTCTAAACTCTTTCATCCATGCGAAAATTTACATGAATGTATTGTATTTATGAGACTATTTAAATTTAGTAAATTCTAAATAAACAAATTTATTTGCATGAATTTCGAAACTAATCAGACTGTTTAGACCTGATTCTTAATAAAATTTGTTGAAAGTCCTTGAATTGGGACAAAACCCAATTAATACCATATATAAATTATTGTTAAAGTCAAGTTTAGACATAGCAATGACGATTGACGCATGTTTATCTGAAAAAAAAAAAAAAAAAAGGTTTAATATATCCCACATTAGAGAAAAGGCGTAGCAAAGAGACCAAATTTTTTATAGTCACTCAAAAAAATATTTTTCCATTGTTCCAGGAATAGCAATTCATATTATATTCCTCTCTCTAACAACTCTAGTGAGGTGTTCACATAAGACTTCCCCCTCCATTCCTTTCTCTTGCACTATCTGTACGAAAATAATAAAAAGAAACAAGAAAATTAAGATATATATGTAGCTTATGACAATTCAATATATATTCTACAAATGAAAATGTAATAAAGATCCAGAGGTTCACCAAAAGGTAATTATAAGGATTCCACATTTGTAGACATCTCTTAGCCAAGAAAAAACAAGAAGAAAAAGAAAATTAAGGCAGCATTTTTTTTCACTTTCAAGCTTATATATTAATTTGATCCTTCTGGAGTTCTGGGTACTAACCAAAAGCATATTTCTATTCATGCCAAAATAACATAAGAAATACTCTAGCTAGCTGAAATAGATTATGAATGACAAATAATTCAATTATATTGGAAAACCTTTCATCATGAAACAAATGACACTAGAGCTAGCTAATGGTTTGTCAGCTGAGCAAGGAAAAAAACAATTCAGAGATCATATAACTACTGACAATGAATAGGATCATGTGTATACCTCAAAATGGAGGTTGTAAAATGTTCTCTCTTCAAGATGAGCCGATGACGTTGAAGCGTTGATTAGCTTAAGGCCTTCTCCTTCAATAATCTCTAAATACTTGATGAGAGAAGTTTTGTCAGCTCTTTTTCTTAATATGCAAATATTCACCATGACCTCTTTGTCAGTGGGACAGGTAGCATTAACAACAAGAGAGTCAATCGAACGATTATCCATCGATGTTGAGTTCTGTTTTTGCCATTGAGAACCTTTTTTAAGCAGCTGTTGTTTCTTTTTTGTCATTTTCTCGACCTGTTTCTGAAGCTCCGGTATGTACTTGAGCACTCGTGAGACCGTTACCGGAATACTCATCTTCTTCTGATTTATTTAAAAAGGATAACAAAAAATAGTAAGTTTCAGAATTAAGTACATTTATGTAATATTTGTGAAATTATAAATTGTTGGCACTGTAACAAATTAACAATTAATGAATTCTGGTCTTCCTGTTTTGCTCTATATTACACTGTGATCGGAACGAAAATATAACAAAAATTCAATTCATTTCAATAGAATAGAGTTCAGAAGAAACGATTTAGAATTGAATTTTGATAATTGGAATGATTCATTTAAAAAGAAGAATTGATTTCAAGACAAATAAAAAAAGTCATAATTTTCGTTAAAATTACAATGATGCCATTAAAAAATTTGTTCTTCTCTCCCAGTGCATCAGTTGCCATGGCGTCTCTCTCCCTCTTTCCTGCTCCTCAATCTTTTTACTTTGTCTCTCTCTACTTCTCCTTCTCATTCTTCCTCTCCACTGCTTTCTAACCTCAACATCCAGTTGAGAGCTCTCTTTCTCTCCTTCTCCGCTGTTTTTCGTCTCACCACCCATTCCAGGTTTCTCCCGCTCCGCTGCTCTTTTGTCTCAACATCCACTCTGAGAAGACAGGGGTAAAAAAGGCTTTTCACGCTGAAAAAACGAATTCTTGCCAAATACCACTATTTTTCCCGTGATTTTTTTGCACGATTTGGAGCTCTTGAAATCCGGTCGAATCATTTCTATTCTCGTCTCTCGAAGCGTTCCGATCATCTTATTGAGAAAGAATTCCGATTCAGTTTCTCGTTTTAGCAAGAAAGGGTCATTCCGATCAGACCCTTAATTTTCCAATTGAAATCAAATTAAACTATTCGAGACCCAAGATAAAAATCAGTGCAATGCTACGAGATCATTTTTCATGCAATTACACAATCTATTTTAGGGAATTCATTTGTGCAACAGTTCATAGCTAAACAAACTAATAGCACCTTTTCTTCCCTTTGCTTGTTTTTTTCAGGTAAAATGTATAACTGTCTTGTTCATATAATAATATCGATCGTTAGCTATGTCTATACAAGAAAAAATGTCTAGTACTTACACTTCTCTCAGACTCAGGTAGTAGCATACGGAGAGATGAATACAAGCTATTGAGCTTCTTTCGCCGGTCCCGTTCGTAAGCATTATGATCCAACTTCTTGTGGAAATGATTTGATGAAGAAGGATTATCTTTAGGAGAGGGGGTATTAGAAAAGAAGTAATCTTCCTGCCACTCGAGTTCCGGCAAGAGAGATTCGCAAATATAGTCTGGGTCGATCGATGTGGTGCTCGAGAAAGTATTCTCACACTGGATTTGGGTGCCACTGATCATTGTGAGGAATTAAACTTTGTGAAAATTATGTCAAGTGATAATTAATTTTGAGGTGAAGCAGTCTTGAGGCTGTACAATTTATATTGATGTGCAACGTACTTGGCCAATTGTTTATCTGTGAAGATAACTATAACATTACTTAGAAATTAATTATTAGAGTTGCATAAGCAGTGAATATAAATATTAATATTGTGTCAGAGGAAATGCTACATCAATATTGATTTTGTCTTCAAATTATTTTTCAAAAATGTTAGAAAAATAATTCAGCAGTGTGTATATATAGTCCGACTAATATGTTTTTGTAAACACTTCAGCCGAAACACTTACGGGATCAAATTTTAATATTTTATGTTTGAAATGTCGAGATAAGTAGCTTAGTAAATTGGTTATATATTAAACTTGTAGAATAACAATTTTTACTATTTTTAGAATTGTTTAATATTATTTATGATTTTCAAATATTTTTCTTTTTTGACATACTAAAATTACATCAATATACACACAAATCTTCATTTTTTAGCCGATTAACTTGATAATCACAAAAATTTGCCAAATCGATCAACTCCTATTTTCTATGATAATTTTTTTTTTCCAAATCAACTCCTATCATAAAGAATCCTTAAATTAGAAAATAATCACAAATTTAACTCTATATTCTTACATTAAAATATATACATATCACCATTTACGATTTTCTGTATTTAACAATTTATCCTTACACATATAAAAAAACATTTTAACAAAGTATATCAAATTATTTTTACGTATGATGTTAACCCGTGAAATTCAATGCACATTGTTTTAATAGCCATTTATAAAATTTTGATACATTTTTTTTATTTTGAAATTTTTATTTTAATATGTTAATTACCAATAACTTCAGTAATTATCATAGAATTTTTGTTAGCTCTATTATGATCAGTATTTTAAAACGAGAACGTAAATGCTTACTGTGAGATTCATGCATATATGAAGCAGGCAACTCATATGCAATAACAAACTGTAGATTCTTAAAATTTTCATCTTGTTAGACATATACAACGGATGATATATGATTATTTTAATAAATTTAATATTACATTAAAATGTTATTGTATTTTGTTGCTTTAAACTAAAATCATTTAAAAAATCTATTTAATTTGTAAGATCTTTTCCCAAAATATATATCTACATATATTACTAGCATATTACATCACATATAAATTTGAGTAGCACTAGCTAGGCTATTCTCATACTCACGAATCACATATATATATAGAGACACACACTGTCTTACTTATTTTGTTGGAACTTAAAAATGAAGCATTAACAATGACAAAACGAGATGTACGTGGTGTATGGAGATAACGAAACGGGAGGATTTTAGGGAGTCTAATCTTTCAGTTGAGATTCTGAGTAGAAGAATCAAAGAGGAGGGACATATGTGGCTTAGATATTAATTGTAGAAGAGATGGCAAAGAAGTGATGCACCAGTGTTAGATTTGCATGAAATACGTATTTTTATATTTTGTTCTAGCTAGTAGCTCCTATCATGCCTTTCCAAAAAAAACAATGATAAAATATGTGCTCTCGCCCTCTCAATTTTAAAACATTAACAAATTCCTTATTGGGCAGTCCCATTATTGATATTATACAATATCTTACTGAACCAAAATTTTTAATTGTACATACCATATTAAAAAAAATCCAAAAACTATTTTTTCTGAGAATTTCAAAATCCGCCATATCCGTCAAATTAAACGGCGGACAAAAAAAAGAGCAAGTCCATCGTTTAATTGAGTCCGTCAAATTAAACGGGCGGACATTCTTCTTCTTTTTTTCTTTGTACAAAGAAAATTTTTAATATAAAAGTCAAAGATCAAAGAGCAAGACAGAATGGAGTTGCTCATTCGGCTTTCATCTCGAAAATCGATCCCCGTGGAAGAAGCAGGAGTATACGCAAACAAGATAAATCAAAGTTTACACTAAGCTTTCTGAATTCAACCAAAAGAAAATCTTAGATTTACATATTAAAATGGAATAAAAACAAAAATTATGATGCATTTTATATTAAAATATATTTTTTATATTAAAAAATGCGTAATAAATTTAAAACAAAAAAAGAAGTGGATGTCCGTCATTTAAAATGGCGGACTCAATCTTGGATTCGTCAAATTAAATGGTAAAATCAGCCGTTTTATTTAGCGGAAATAACAAATTTCAAAATTAATTCTCAGAGAAATTTAGTTTGTTGGTTTATTTTATTTTATTTTAATATGGTACAATTAAAATTTTCGGCTTACTGAGACCATGAGACGTGGCTGTATCAATTCTCCTGTCTTTATTACCTACGGGTTTCTCATAAAAAACAATTATCCACTATTGGGAAGGCTACATGCACGTGGTATTCACCGGCTAGCACGAGGTTGGCTCGTGTGTCAGAACTCTTTGCTCAGGTTCTCACATCTGCTACGATTCTAACTAGTGTTCTAATAAGGGACGGGGCGGGGCGGGGCGGGGCGGGTTCAACCCGCGCGGGTTCGCGGGTTGTGCGGGTGCGGGTTCTGCAGGTACGCGGGTAGGATTTTTGAAAATGGACCCTTACCCGTCCATGGACCCTTACCTGTGCGGGTAGGCGGACCGGACGGGACGGGTTGGCGGGTTGGTGCGGATCAAGCGGATTGGCGGGTTGGAGGTTTTTTTTTTTTTTCCTCTTTTGATTTTTAAACCGAAAAAAAAAGAAAAAACCAGAAAAAAAAACAGAAAAAAGCAAAAAAGTAAAAGAGAAAAACAGAAAAAAAAAACTGAATTATTTGAAAAAATATTATTTGGGAACGATTTTTTCTTTTTTTAAACCGAGTTATTTGAAATATTTAAAAACAATTTAGATTTTTTTTTAAAAACAATTTATTATTTGGGGGGCCAGCGGGTAGGCAGGTAGGCGGGTGCGGGTATGCGGGTAGGCGGACCGGGCGGGGCAGGGTACGCGGGTACGCGGGTTGCGGGTTCGGCGGATTTTGGTTTCAAAAACTCGATCCTTACCCGCATTTTTACCCGGTCCGCCTAACCCGCGGAACCCGCAAAACTCGTGTGCGGGGCGAACCGGGCGGTAGGCGGGTCGCGGGTGGGGCGGGGCGGGCGGATGGCGGCGGGTAATTGTTAGAACTCTAATTCTAACAGGGTGAACAGTAACACTAAAATTCCTACTTTTTCAAATTTAACCGTTCAATAATTTCATGCACGTATCTCAAAACAGCTGATTTTTTCTTACACGAATTTCGAAACAATTAAACGGTTAGATTTGAAAAAACATAAATTATAGGTCATAGTTGATTAGCGAAGAATCACAGATCCTCAATGCCGCATTCAGACTTGCCGAGAAAGATAATTCAGAACCACTTCGAGAAAGCCCATACATCTTTAGGCCTATCAATCTAACTGGGCCTTAATATACTTTTAGGCCCTTCAAATCTCCTGTAATGAGAAATAGACGGTCTGGATGAATTTTAGCCGGACAAAATTCAATCCGATACTTGTGGAAAATATATGAAGTTTATTTTGAGATTTGTGCCAAATTAAAAGAATGTTCCGAATGTAGTTAGTGTACCTCATTCAAGTTGCTATCGAGTCGGATAGGATCCGGATACTATTATATTTTGACCCGTATTCTAAAAGTGTTTAGATTCGAATTTTGATCCATATACTTATTAGTTTCAAATCGAGTCGGTTCTGGATCCAGATATCTATCTATCCATAGATATTTCGGGTTCAATATTTTATTTTGCTCTGGATAGATAGATACCCATAACTTGTTTGTAGATTATTGGGTCCGGTTCTGATCCGGACTCGTCTGGATCCAGAGCAGGTACATATCACAACTCATAAGCATTTGAGAAACCCATTATGTTTAAATATAATTATAATTATTAAACATCTCACATACTATATCATTATAATATAAATTAAAATCTGCTCCAAAATATTGAAGGTGAGATGATTTTAGAAAGTAAAATATTAGAGATGGTGATTTTATTCTATGGTTTCAAAAATCTATGAATAGAATATTAATACTAATTTGTTTTAATTAGTGAAGAGACCAATAAAGTTCAATGATCCGTGCAGAAAAGCAGATATATAGTAGATAAAGAGATCAAGAAAGGAATTAATTAGCTTGAAAAAATTATAGGCAAAAGGTGAACGTGTCATTTGATTTCAATTATATGGAGTAAAAATAGGGTGTGACGTGCTCACCAAGAGAGTTTGGTGAGCACAACTCCAAAAATACATCGGATCAGCTTCAAATGACAAATCTAAACAGTTGAAATCCATGTACTTCGTGAGTGATGCATGTACATGTAAAATTTTGGAAGTTTAGAATTCATTTACTACGAGGTCAAGCAGTCAAAGTAATGATGAAAAATGAATATATAAAACAACTAATAGAATAACTTATTAAAAAATTCATTACTTTGACCGCTTGACCTCGTAGCAAATGAATTCGAAACTTCCAAAATTTTGCATGTACATGCATCACTCACGGAGGACATAGATTTTAACATTTTAGATTCGTCATTTGAAGCCAATCTAATGTATTTTTGAAGTTGTGCTCACCAAACTCTCTTGATGAGCACGTCACACCCTAGATTTACTCCAATTATATTTGTTAAAAGAGCAATAAATTCCATTCAAGAAATTAAAAAAATAGTACAAATAATTATCTTTTCATAGTTATTAATATATATTTTTATATTAAATAATTATAAATAAATAATATTATTATTTTATCGGGTAATTATATGGGTATTGGTCGGGTTCAGTTTTAGGTCGGATATTTAAATCAAACTCATATCCTATCCGTAACAATATCAGTTCTGGTTCAAATCCGGGTTGGATATAAAATTAGTAATTTTGTTTGGTTATATTTTTTAAACCATATCTATCCAAATTAATCAGATCTGAGTGATCCGGTTCAGTTCCGATTCAAATCTGGAATACAAATTCGTTGTTGTTCCTGAGGTTTTGGATAAAATTTTATCTAAAATCTGATCTAAAATATTTGATCCACGTGAAAATTTACACAAACGGTTTAAATTTGTATGGTCATTTAAATTTATAGTGTTCTAAATCTGTTTGCACGAATCTCAACGCACATCTAATTAAATATTTTGTTTAACATTAGAAAAAATACTAATGAGGGTGTTCGGGCGTGACCTCCTTAAGAGGGAAGGATTAAAGTTTTAATCCTTTCTAAGGAATAATCTTTAGAACAAAACTCCACCTATATATGAGGTAATCACGTATATGAAATTTAGAAGACATGCATGCATGCAAAAAGAAAAAAAAAAAGTGTTAGTAAAATGTATATTTTTCTAAATTTGACCAGACTTGCAATTTTTATTATTGTATATAAATCACAAATTGGAGTTGTTAGTCTCCTTAAATTTTTTTTTCACATCTTTCAGCTTCCTTTGCCGCTTAGTTCTGTCAAAATACTGACTTCTTAGTGAGAATTAAGATCACCTCTTTTAACTTTTATTTTACCTGGATCTTAATATTCTGTCCTGACTTTAAAACACCTATACTTCTTGATAAAGTCTCCTTAACTTTTTTCATGGATTAAAACAATCAACATGAACTTCTTAATATGAATTAAGATTTAATTATTTTCATGGATTAAAACAATCAACATGAACTTCTTAATATGAATTAAGATTTAATTATTTTCAAACGGTCTCATTGGGAGAATTTTTTACTTGTAAATCTTTCATTATAAACCGTGTGTTACTGTGTCAGGAATAGCTAATTAATATTTCCGGTCAATTGAACGGTGTAAAAGATTGAGAGAACCTGTATGTAAAAATTTATTCTAACTTAGGGCAGTCTGTTCCGTCATTTTTTTTCATAACCAAAAAAATAAATAAAATAATATTAATAACCAGACTCCCAAAATAATTTCAACCATGTCCAAACCGCCCCTCCAGGGGGCGGTTTCCCCCGGCCCAACCCGCCCCCCAGGGGGCGGTTTATCCAATTTTTCTATATTAAGCTGTTTTTTCTCTCCTGTCTCACCATAATTCGCCCAATACAATTCGTTTAATCCATTCTGCTCTCAAACAGTGCTCCGAGGCGATTTTGAGGTGATTTTGAGATGATTTTGATGAGCAGTGATTGAGGTATATTTTTTTTTTAATTTAATTTTTCTTAAATGTTAGAAATTTTAGAAATAAACAAAAAACTTACATTGAACGACGGATTTTATATGCTTCATGTCCAGCCGGTATGGTGGGGCTCTGCTTATAGCATGTGCATATGATGCTGAAAACCAGTTGTTGCCCATAGCCTTTGCCATTGTTCAACAGGAGAATGGTCTAAATTGGGATTTTTTCATGTCCTTTGTGAGAAGAGAGATGGTAGGAAATAGGTCCGTCTGCGTGATATCAGACTAGCACTTGGGCATTAAACATGTATTTAATAGCCCCAACTATGGTTGGAACACGAATACCGGAGAGGCTGTGCACAGGTACTGCATGCAACACATTTCAGAGAACCTGTGCAAGAATACCGGCGAGGGTGAGTGGCTTGCTGATAGGTTCAAAATTGGTTGTAAGAGGAAAAAACCACAACGGATGGAAGAGATGTTCAGAGAATTTGCAAGAGTATATATGCATTTCTTTTTTCATAATTTTTTTGGACATTTGTACGACTTGTATAACTGACTTTTATTTATCTATTTTTTGTAGACATTTCCAGAGGCAAATGCCTATTTAGCGAAGGCAGGCAAGAGACGTCCGAATGATCCGTTCGAGCCGTCAGCATATAAGAAGATATTTCAAGCATGTGATGGAGGTTGGAGATGGGGAATTATAACCACGAATGGGTCAGAGTCATTAAACAATGTCTTCAAACAGAGCCGTATGTTACCCGTGGTTTCACTAGTGGAGGACACATTCTACAAGTTAAATGCTTTGTTTGTTGAGAGGCATGCTAAAGCCACTTCATTAGCGAGTAGGGACCAAGCATTCTCAGATAGAGTTGAAGAGAAATTAAGAAAACACAGGAACAAAGGTTTTGTCATGTGCGTTGTACCGTTTGGTACCACAGGTACGGAATATAAAGTGCAGGTTCAAAGTGAGATCATTCCACCGGTTATGAGCCAAAATGGCATTATAGAAACTCATCAACACGCATGCAAGTACAAAGTCATTTTAGGCGAGAACAATCAAGTAACGTGCGAGTGCCAAGGCCCCCAGTTAGTTTGCATACAGTGTTCTCATGTTATGGCGATTTGCCGAGAACGAAACTTTTCTGAGGACGTATTTGTTGATAACTATTACCGTACCGATTTTCTTCTGCACACCTGGACACCATCATTTCACAGCTACCCCAACCAGTACTAGTGGTCATACTATCTTGGGCCTACGGTGGTTCCCGATAAGAAATGGATCAGGAAGGGGAGGAGGAAACACAAGCGGCGAACAATGCATATGGACAGGATGCAAGGTCGTCAAGTGGGACATGAGGCTCACCGTTCTACTACTGACAGGCAGAGGGCAGGTATGTAGATGATCGTACACAACTTAAAATTGATTTGAAATTAAATTTAAATATTGATACTGAATGTTCAATGAAATGCATTGCAGAGGCAATAATCGAAGAAAACGAAAGAGAGAATGCTAGGGTGGTTGCCAATGCCGGACCTTCTGGAAGCAGGCGACCCAGTCAGGGAAGCCACTCAGGGAGTAGTCATGGCTCTATAACTGCAGGTGTCGCGCCGTCATCCACTTCCAGAAACCTAAAAAGTAGACTTAGTCTATTCAACCGCAAGAAGAGTTAATTCAGCATATGTTGTATTTATATTTCTATCTTATATTCCAGACTTATTTGTTCAGTTACGTTATGAATATAATTATAATATTAAAAACATAATATTACAAAATACATAAATTATAAACATAATTATAATTAATATCCATCATCGTATTAAAAACAAAAAAAAAATAAGTAAACCGCCCCCTGAGGGGGCGGGTTGGGCATGGTTGAAATTTTTTTGGGAGTCTAGTTATTAATATTATTTTATTTTATTTTTTGTTATGAAAAAAAATGACGGCAGTCTGTTGATATTATACAATGAGTGAGTCTATCGTACTATGCATATATCACAGATTTGTCTGTAATACGGATCAATATTTTTGTTTTTAAAATCCTAACAATTGATAGAAACTATTCAACATGATCCTCGTATGAATATGTATTTGTAGACTGAATTTTATATTTCGAAGAAATTTTTTACTTTTTTTTAAGATAAATAGAAAATCACTTAATCTGAAAATTGTGGACCATCCAAAAATAATTATTTTCTACCTATCTTTAAAAATGATAAAAAAAAAGTATAAAAAATATAAAATTCAGTGTACAAGTACATATTCATATGAAAATTATGTTGAACGGTTCAGATCAACCATTAAAATTTTTAAAATAAAATATTAATTTATATAATGAATGAAATCGTACTATGTATAGTACTATAGACTCACTCTTATACAATATCTTACTGACGGACACATCGTTGTATTAATTATGCTCCTTTCTGCAAGGCTGCATGCACGCGGCATTTATCTGCTGGCACGAACTTCCCTCGGGTGTCAGAACTCCTTGCTCTGAGAATTGAGATTAGCACTGCAACAATTTTACTCTTCTGCGACCCACATTTGTCACCGGCGTAGCAACCGATCACTGAAAGCCATTTAAAAAAATTAAAACAAAAAAGCATCGGTGACCACCCTTTCTGTGACCGGCGCCACAACCTATCTGTGACCGATTTGGCCGGTCGCTGAAGGGTCTCCACTAAAAAACTCTGACCGCGAACTCTTTGTTTTATTTTTCTGTCTCCCGCACGTGTCTCCACTGAAAAACTTCTCAATATTTGAACATTATGGTTTCTAATTAAATTGTTAGTTTTCACCCACTTTATCGAAAAAATTAATTAGTATTTGAACATTATGGTTTCTAATTAAATTGTTAGTTTTCACCCACTTTATCGAAAAAATTAATTAATAATAATAATACACATCAAACAAGCTAACCAAATCACAAATAATAGACCTTTTTCGGTCAAGACAACAGATCATACATAGTCGATCCACAAACATCCAAGATAGTTCGCACTGTGCGATAAAATTTCAAACAAAAAAAAAAATACTTTAGACCCAAAAAAATTTCTTCAATCTTTCTACTCCATAAAAAAATCTAAATCTAAGATCCTCTAATTTTTTTTCTCTCTTATTTCATAATATTTTTTACGAATAATTAGAGCAATTAATATGTTTTACTTAAAGTAAAAAATAATGGGGCTGCTATTGAATTGTGCAAGTGCATACTGTACACTTCTAAAAACACTGTTCAGCAAATAGTGGAGTAATAAAAACTTGTAATTATGTAACATGTAAATAACTTTTTTAATTAATTAATATATCCGTTAGTAACAATTACCGCCAACTTTCTCCTAAAAAAATATATATGAATAAAAAACTGTACCCGTCGCGGCCGCCATTCCATTTTTTCTTTAGCTGCCAAAATAGAAAGGCCAGGTTAATCTTGGAAGACAAGTTAATTAGCTGATCTATGAGAATACGTCACAAGTAGGAATCCATACCCCTACATTCATTCCAGACATTTCTCATGCATTACCACAAACAAACCCTGGTGGCCTAGTCCCTTATAAATGGAAATAAATCTGCTGTTATTTTATTCCATTACCATCCATACAATTGGACCTCCTTTCTCCAACAATACCAAAAAAAAAAAACAAGGTAACAAAAAGAGCTTAGAGCTAGACCAATTAAAACACAAGCAAATATGACTTGCTTTAGAGAACAATCAAATCAACCTCATTTTGTGTTAGTTCCACTAGTTGCTCAAGGCCATCTTATCCCCATGGCAAACATTAGGTGCATCCTAGCCGAGCGTGGGGTGCGTGTAAGCCTCGTAATCACACCGGCGAATGCTGACCGTATCAAACCCATAATCAAGCGAGCAAAAGAAGCAAATCTCGCAATAGCATTTGTCGAGCTCAGTTTTCCAAATGAGAAGTTCGGTTTGCCACCAGGCTGTGAAAATGTCGATCATGTCACCGACCGTAGCCTCTATAGGGCTTTCTTTGAGGCCATTTACTCACTGGACGAGCCCTTGGAAGCTTTCCTCAGAAGCCTTGAACAACCTCCAAATTGCATTATCACAGATTTCCTAAATGCATGGACGGCTCCTGTCGCACGTAAGTTTGGCATACCTAGGGTAATCTTTCATGGACCATGTTGCTTTTATATATCTACTGATTATAATCTAGTGCAACATAACGTGTATGATAGTATAACCGATGAGAATGAATATGTCATTGTGCCAGAATTTCCTATCAAATTAGAAGTCACCAAAAATCAGACACCGGGCTTCCTTAATAGCCCCTTGTTTGCTGATTAGAAAACAGTGTCTCGAAGAAGAGTTGACAGCTGATGGGGTGGTAATAAATACCTTCCTCGAGTTGGAGCAACTCTTTGTGGAGAATTATGAGAAGGTGATAGGGAAAAAGGTTTGGACAATCGGGCCAATTTGCCTTTACAACAAGGATTTTGAAATGAATGTAGGCTGGGGTAATAAAGAGGCAATTGTTCAAAGCCATCGAGTGCGCACCTGGCTCAACAGCAGGGATGCTGCATCGGTTTTGTACATCAGTTTCGGTAGTCTTGCATATACAAACCCTCAGCAACTTATGGAGATTGGGAACGCCTTAGAGGCGTCGAACAAACCGTTCATATGGGTGATTAAGAAGAAAGAAATGAAACCTGAGGTTGAAAATTGGATATGTGCAGGGTTTGAAGAGAGAACAAAGGATAGAGGCCTTATTATTGTTGGATGGGCTCCCCAGATGGTTATTTTGTCACACCCGGCGGTTGGCGGCTTTATAACGCATTGTGGATGGAACTCGTTGCTAGAGGCGATTTCTATGGGAGTACCGATGATCACATGGCCACGGTTTGCAGATCAATTTGTCAATGAGAAATTAATTGTGGATGTTCTCAGGATCGGAGTTAGTCTCGGGGTAAAAGTGCCCAACTTTGCTACCGAGGATGTTGTCATGGTGAAGAGCAATGAGGTCAGAAAGGCAGTATGTGCTCTGATGGATGGAGGAATTGAAGCAGATGAAAGAAGAGAGAGGAGTAAAGATTTTTCTGACAAAACAAACAAGGCAGTGGAGGAAGGAGGCTCATCATATATGAATTTTACTGATTTTATTCACTATTTTACAGAGCATGAAGCAAGATTCAAATGAGAAATGAGCATTAGTTCATAACTGTAAAAGGGAATTAGCCCATATATATATATATATATATATTGATGATGGCATTAGTCAATTTGTATTGGAAATAACGAATTAAATAATTATACAATGATGGTAATCCTCAGGTTGTAGTCACCCGTGGGGGTCGTGTAAAAGCCAGCCTTCCTGCAATGGAGAAAAACAAAATAAAGGATACAAGTTAAAATCCAGAATTCAAATAAAATAAGCAAAAATCTAGAAAAACTAAATGATGCCGTCCCCGGCAACGGCGCCAAAAACTTGTTTGCACAAAAGTGTACTACAAAGTTTCAAGATGCAAGCTGTACTACTTTTTAAACCTCGATTCTACTTCGATTCGGGACTGCAAGTGTACAGTCCTATCGTTGGTAATATTGGGTGTCGATCCACGGGACGGTTCAATAACTTAACTAGATTTTTACCTAATTTATCTTCAAACTAGAAGTGTTGAAAAGGTTTGAGTTGGTTGAAATTTTGGTTAACAATATTATAAGGTTGCAAATAAACTAAACCGGAATTCAAAACTAATTTAAAACAAGCGTTTCCTGGGTTTCGATTTCATCTCGCAACTCTCGCCTCTTGCTCGACACGACCCGTGTACTCTCGTACACGGCCCATGTCACACAGCCCGTGTAGTCTCCTACACGGTCCGTGTCGACTTGAGTGAAACTGCAGGTTGTCCGGTTTTTCGCCGATTACATTACGTGTAGGATGAACCGACCATACCCGATGTTTTTAAACCTCAACTCTCGTTTGTTGGCTAAATAAACTCGATAATGGAAATACAATTCAATCCTTTTAGGGTTCTAACCTAAACTCTCGTTCATTGGTTTGAATGGCCTAAGTTACTTGTTTGGTTTACTAAAGGTATTCAACATCTCTCGATTGCTGAAAAGTTCACCTCTCGGCTACTAATTAGTCTTTCCTCTCGGTTCATCGACTCACCTCAAATACTTTGGTCTGGTTGAAAGATGAAATTGGACACAGTACCTTGTTAGACGTGGCCAAGCCTAATGGTAAGAACCAAATAATAATCGAACAACACAGAAAAGCAATTAAAATCATACACAAACAAGCAAACACGAAATATCACGCATAATCAAACAACTAGCAAGTAAACAAAGTATTCGACTAAATAAATTACTCAAACATGGTTTCTAAAACAGAATAACAAAAGTAAGATAAACAATTCATTGCAAAAACCGAAAATACGAAGAAGAATCGTCGGAATTCTCTCGATTTCCTCCTCTCTACTTCGTCTCCAAGTTGGTTGTTGTCAAACTCCCTTAGAATCGGTCTCTGTATCTGAATTGATTGCCTTTCTCTACGAAATTTCATGCCTTCTGGCCCAAGGGGTCGTTCTTTTATTCTCCATAACCGTCCATCTTTAATTAGGCAATAATCTGTAAATTTAGATTAACTGCCGGATTTGTCTGACACGGTCCGTGTGAGATTCTGTACGGACCGTGTGCCTGTGTCTTCTGTCCGGGTCGTGCAGCGCCTGTGTAGGGGGTCGAGTAGGGTATGACACGGTCCGTGTGGATTGTGACTCGGCCCGTGTAGGAAGTCCAGATTGTTGGATTTCACCCTTTCTTCGCCCGTTTCCAACAATAAACAAACAAAAGCGCAGCAGTACCATATTCTACAGATAATCAATGTAATAAACATGATTTTACAATTTTGGACACAGGTTTTGGTACAAGATTAGGTCGGAAATGTAGCTAAAATAACGAGATATCAACTATTCAAGCTTGTCCTTTCCCACCCTTTCAATCTTCCCTCATTTGCTAGGAAGTGAGCTATCATTAGCCCTGCATTTTCTCTACTACAAAAAACTGCTCGCATTTTTCCTTATGAGGCTGTCTGTAACATCCAAGCAACCCATATTTCCTCATAGCTTCTCCAATCGTTCATAATCAGAATTATTCCCGCCAAGGCATCCACTGTTTCTTTGGAGTCTGATTACACATAGCCTTCCCCATTTACCCTCTGTAATAATAATTTGTATCCCTCCACCACAGCTAAGGCTTCCGCTTTGGTGGGACTTATGACTGATGCCGATTTGGACACCCATGCAACTATGCTCCCCTGCCGTACTAGACACATCCCTATCTCGGCCATACCATTCGTATCCCACGAACCATCCACAAAGCACCTGTAATCCCCCACTCCCGGGTTCACCCCAGTTTGGGCTATCAGATCCGGTACCCGGTTCTCATGCTGACCAGACCGGTACACACTAGTTAAACTCCTTATGCGACAGCTATTTTCAGCAATTTGAAAGTGTTGATTGCAAGATTGGGGAGTAACATTTTTCCCTTCTATTGTTGCATCACTGCATGTTCTCCAAATTGCCCATAGATGACTTATGAAAGAACAGACCTGTTGCTCATCTAGCTCCTGTGACATCATTTTAATGACATCCTTTATACTCCCCTGTAGCATGTCGAACGAATGCCAAAATTGGATTGCATCCATGCTGCCCTTGGTAAATCACATCGAAATAGCGCGTGTATTAATGATTCAGTTTGATTCAAGAAGAGCTGGCATAAGGGCGAAACTCCTGAGATTCTTGCTGCCAGTACCTCCTTGATAGGGATTGCCCCATTCACGCATCGCCAAACAAACATTTTCAACTTAGACGTCAATCCCTTTAGTTTCCACAGCCAATTCCAGAACTCTTTGTCAGTCCCAGTTCCGACATCCCCTTTTATCAATTGGTATGCCTTTTTGACAGAAAAAGCTCCATTTTTTGCAAAAGTGAAAATGAGCGTATCCTGGGCTGGTGCTGGCAACAATTTTATTATGTCAGACGTGCAAATATACATAGCCGCTGTGAACCCCAGGGCTTGCTGTACCGCTTCAAAGCACCACTGATTTGTGGATTGGTCAATTAACGAGGAGACTCTCAATTGTCGCTGTTCCTTGGAGCTAGCTTTGAAGTCACACCAGTAGGGAAACCATGGCTGTGAGTATACCTGGATCAAGTCCCCACTTCCTACCTTCCAGCATAAATGATCACTTAACAATGGCTTAATTTCTACCAGTTGTTTCCACAGTTTCGAGCAATTGTACTTTCTCTCTGTCTCCCAAATTTTCCCTCTTGGATAGTATTTAGCTCTGAGCAGTTCCGGCCAAGGTTTTGTTGGGTTGGATGTCACTTTCCAGACAGTTTTCATCACTAGAGCCTGATTCATTTCTTTCAAACTCCAAAGTCTCAGACCCCCCCTCCATGCCTTTAGGAATGGTGACATTCTTCCAGGCGACATACGGCATTGCCTTTCTAGCATCCGTCCCACCACAGAAAAAATTTCTCACAATTGCAGTGAGCTTTGTGAGGACCCGCTTAGGAATAAGTATTGTGCCTATCGCGTATACTGGTAAGCTTTGTAGTACTGACTTGATGAGAACCAATCTGCCAGCATGATTAAGGAACTGTGATTTCCACTGGTTTAACCTGTTCTGGAACTTCTCAACCAGGTAGTCAAAATCACTATTGCACCGAACTGATATCGGGCAGCCCAAGTACTTCTCATCTCTACCCACTTCAGTGACATTTAGAGAACCTAGGAAAAACATCCTCTCCATTTCAGTTGTCGCCGAACTGAACCAAACCTTGGATTTGGCCTGGTTAAACATCATGCCAGACAGTGAACAGAAATTATGCACAATGTGTGTGAGGGTTGCAATTTCATCATGAGCTACCTTACCCATCAAAAGGAGATCATCTGCAAACATTGAGCACGTCAAAGGGGTTGCACTTCTTGCCACCGTAAGCCCCCTCAAACTTCTTTGCCTCAGATTAAGGTCCAGAATTCTAGATAGCGGGTCCATGGAAATAATGAAGAGATAAGGGGATAGCGCACAACCCTGACGCAAACCTCTTGTTGGCTTGATGAACACATCCCCAGCACCATTAAACAGGATCGTGAACTTTGCTGATTTTATACATGCCCTTATCCAGTTGCGAGAATCTTTTTGGAAACCCATAAATCGGGTAGTAGGGCAAATAGATATTCCCATTGCAGCCGATCAAAAGCTTTGGCTAGGTCCTTCTTTAACACAAATTGATGCTCCCGTTGAGTACTTCGCTCTCGGAAAGTGTGCGAAATTCCCTTAGTAGCATGATATTTTTAGAAATGTCCCTACCGGGGATAAATGATGTTTGACTACTCGAGATTATGACATCCATCCACGGCTGCATTCTTTTGGCCAATATCTTAGATATCATTTTATAAACTAGGTTACAAACGCTGATTGGGCAAATTTGGTTACCCTAGTCGGTGATTGGATTTTTGGGATCGAACTAGGTTTGAATGTGCAATATTCTCTTTCATCTGTGATGTTTCAAAGAAGGTGGATACTTCCCTGATTATCACTTGGACCAAATTGATCCCAACGTTCCTGGGCCAAAGATGCTGTAATACCGTCAGGACCGGTGCTTTAGTTGCACCCAAAGCAAAGACAGCCCATTTAACCTCAATTTCAGTTGGGCTTTTTTGAAGATCCAGCGCTGCCTCAGCTGGGACCGGGCTAATATTCTGTCTAAAGTCGGGTGGTATTTGAACTGGGCCAGCGTTACTCCTTTGTTGTCCTTGTGCATAGATATGTTTAAAATAGGTGACAAATTCTTTCTGATTTCTTCTTCCTTAACCACCCAACTCCCATCCTCCCTCACTATGGCACCAACTCTATTCCTTCTCCTTCGCACCATGGTTGAAGTGTGGAAAAAATGAGTGTTTTGATCTCCCATCATCTCCCAGTTCAGTCTAGAGCGCTGCAACCAGTACGCTTCTTGTGCAACAATATAGCACTGATATTGCCCTTGCAGCTCCTCTAGTCTATCCCTAATCTAATCTAACTACGACTCCTTGATCAGCATTGCCATCTCATTTTCAATCCTTTTTAGCTCCCAGTCTGGATCCTTCGTTCCCTGTGACCATCCTCTAACTTGTCTTTTCAACGCCACACAAGTGTCAGCCCAATTTTGCTGCTGATCCCCCACTGCCTTTTTGCATACTTCTTCGAATTCAGTATTTTGAAACCACCATTGCTCTACTCTTGAACTTTCTTGGTACCCTCTTTGCTTTTGGTTCCGTGCGTAGTAGTATTGGAAGGTGGTCGCTACTATAATTTGGCAAGTGGAATACTTTGGTGTTGGGAAAGATATTTCCCCAGTCAGTTGTAGCTACTCCCCTATCAAGTCTTTCAAGAATCAGATTTCTTCCTCTTTGATTATTAGCCCACGTGTAGGCTGGTCCTGTGTGACCGAGGTCAATGAGGCCTGATTTTTGTAAAAATTCTCCAAACTTCCTATTCTTCTTCTTCATTCTTGCATTGCCCCCCCCCACCCCCACTTTTTCATGATGATGGGCTATGCAATTGAAATCACCCATGGCACACAGGGGCATTTGGGAATGCTCGATGTAGTGAGCAATTCGATCCCAGATGTAGTCATTTGGTCGATCGTCACAATCTCCATAAACTGTAAACAAAATTCATGGCTGTACAGAAGGATTAAGCTAAATTTTTGCAACAATAAAGAAAAAAGAGGATTCAAGAATAGAAACTGAGATGTTTTACGACCACAAGAGCCACAAACCCCCTCCCCGGCCTCTAGAGGGGACAATCTCAGAATATTGCAGGGGCAATTTTGCTATACGCCTCAAAGCCTGAGCTCTGGAGCATTTAGTTTCAAAAAAAAAGCCAAATCCACCCCCGTACTGCGGAGGTAACGCCGGATCGTTGGGACTGTCACCGGCCCTCCGCTGCCGCGACAGTTCCAAGATAAGATATTCATTGATCCAGCGGCGAGGTCGGTGACGAGTCATCCGACCTCGCCACCTTTGCTTTCCATGGTAAACTGGACCCTTCATCTTCATCCGAAATCAGAGCACCATCATTGTCAGTAATCAATGAGGGAGACATTGTATTTCCTTGCTGACTTCGGTAATAACCAACATCCTCTAGGCCTCTCTTCTGGCCTGTTTTAGAGTTATGCCTAGTATGGGCTGTTGGGCCTTTTCCTGCCTCTTCAGTTAATAAGGGAATCAGAGTTGGATTATTTGCAATCCATGCACCCACCTTAGGTTTGAGAATATCTTGCAATTCCGGCCTATTCTAATTTTCTGGCTGGGCTTTGATTCTTGCCAGTCGATTTCTTGATGCACAGTGTACCATTTCATGGCCCAGCTCCCCACAGAAAAAACAGACCCTCCCCACTTTCTCATACACCACATACACAGTCACATCTCCTAGAGTCGGGTGATTAATATTAACCTTATCCTTCATTTGATTTGCAAGTGAGATTAGCATTTTAATTTTGAAAAAACCTCTGCCATTGATGAAGCTTGCAACCGGGTCAGAGAGGATATTCCCAATCGGTGCGGCTAGCATGGCGATTCCTTCCTCATTAAGGGACTCTAGAGGAATGTTGTGGAATTGAACCCACAATTCGCCTAGACGAGGCACAACCTCATTAACATCCGCTGGCCCTTTGCATGGAGCAACTGCTACTACATCTTGCCTATAGAACTATGGCCCGCCATTTTGAACCCTCTCATACTCCTCTTTTCTACTGAACTTAATTAGGAACATTCCTATGCCTGTCTGTTTGAAGGAGGCGGAGGGTCGCACTCCCCATAGACACCGCATTTGCATCTCAAATTGGCCGTCAAAAATAGCCCGATCAGTGAACACTTTGGCAATGATACAGAGCTCCCAGTTCCTCTTATTGATGGTTGCTTCAAGGATTTGGATGGGTGCAACTTGTTGATCCAAGGTCTGAAGCCCTACGAACTTTCTAATAAGCTCTTCATCTGTATGGTCCATGCTGGTTGGGTTGATTCTCAGTTTACTATGGTGGTGGTGAGGGGTTTGTATTGGAAGCTGATTAATACGGGGTGTGATGGGGTTAGTCCTGGAGGGAGGTAGGGAGAGAGGTATACTGGGAGCGGGACCAAGGATTGAAGGCAGCCTACTATTGATATTTTTGAGTTGGGTTTTGTTTTTTTGTGGAATAGGAATTTCGGCCTGTGATATAGAAGGTTCTATTCTGTGGGGGGTGTATTGGGTGGGTGACAGGTGGGGTTGGCTGAGAGAGTTTTAACGGGTCTGCAGCAAAACGTAGCCTAGCATTGTGTGGCATAACCCTTGACGTGATTTTCTGTGGTTGTGTGTGGGACTGCCAGAGAAGCTTTACCTCTTTCTGACTTGATGTTGTTCTTAGAGACAGTAGTGCGCACCAATTTTGCCTTATGATATCTGGTTGCACATGCACTCATTCCCAATGACTCGACTGACCTCTGAGATTCGTGAGACACATGACAGAATCGTCCTTGGGATCGCAGACTGGACATGAGCAATTTTTTGCCATATGCCCTTTTCCTCTTACACCCGGTCTATGCCATGTCCCCATGCACCTGAGAGGTAGTAGGTGGTGGTGTTGCTTTGGCAATGGCAAGAAGTAGGCATATATTCAGTTCCGGAGCGAAGTAGCGAAGGCACTGTAAGTAGGCATGAGGTATGTAGGGAGAGATTGTAGAGAAATGGAGGTACTTAGAGCGAAGGGATATTAGAGAAGAGAGGAGGAGAAGTTGGAGATAGGTGGGGTAGGAGAAAAGGTGGTGCTTGAGCTATTAGAGGAAGGGAGTTTAGATCAATGAAACATAATTTGAATCTACCGAGAGTTAGCAAATTGATATTCTCATTTATATGAAAATGTTCCGTAAAGGTATGAATTACCAGCTAATATTGAAATATTCCCATCCAGCTAATATTGAAATATTGTTAAACTCAAGTTTAGAGATAGAAATAGCGCATGTAGATTTCAAATATTAGAAGACATAAATAAAACAACATTTAGTAAAATAAATATTTTTCTAAATTTGACCAGACCTGTAATTTTTTTTATAAAAAAAGGCTGAAGACCAGCCTGAGAACACCAGATCTGTAATTTGTATTATAGAAATAATTTACTAGAATTTAATCACTATATTGCTAAAAAAAAAATAAAGGTAGCTTGTCAGATGGCCTGACAGATTGATACTGCGATGGGAACATATCTGAGATTTTTAAGATTAAGATCCTGTTTGGCGGACAGTGGGGAATAGAAATGGATTTGGATTTTGAACTGATTTTTATTGTGTCTATGGAGTAAAAAAAAATTCACCACAGTATCGACACCGAACACGACCTAACCCTCCCCCTGTATAATTAAATAAATTATTATAACTTAATCATTTTTATATGTTTAATTTAATTTTTGTTTAATGTGATGCTTGATTTGGGGTAAATACTATCAGACAACTAGACAACGTTGATTTAATAATTATAAAATTTTCTCTTACTAATTATAAATTATTAGAACTTAATCATGTTTTTATTGGATTTTATTGTTCACAAAGTAAAAAAAAAAAATTAGTCCAAAAATTTTGCGTTGTGAACGGTGAACCGATAGCGTCTCTATTTTGCTATGGTAAATCCGTTATCCGCTATTGAATCATTGGGTCGGAGCAACTTTATTGGGCAATTTTACAATTAATCCCTGTATTTTATTGTTTTCTCAACAGCTTCGCACCTTACAAGAGAAATGTCTCTGCTTACTCCACTAGGACCACTATACCCCACTTCCCCTCGCTCCACCACTGTTACCACCACCACCACCACCACCGTTCCCCTCTCAATCCGCACTAACTTATCCTTCTCCGCAATTGCCAAATCCCAACCTTTGCCACAAACCCTCCGCCTCTTTCGCCTCCTCCCCTTTCACGACACGGTAACCTTCAACACTGCCATCTCCGCTTCCCTCCGCCACCGGCGTCCCGACACAGCTGTGCGTCTCTTTCTTTCCCTGCTCTCTTCATCTCCGCCTGACTCCATCACTTTCCGCCTAATCCTAACTGCATGCGATGACTTGAAAGACCGCTTTTTCCTCCTCCAAGTCCATGCTTGCTTGGCAAAAGTTGCAGCTTTGTTCTCTGAATCTGACTTGTTGATATTGTACACCAAGATGATTGGTTTGTTTTTTAAATTCGGGTTGGAGAGCCATGCGGGTAAGGTGTTTGACAAAATGCCTGAGAGGGATGCCATGGTATTTAGTGCCATGATGGTAGGATATAGTGATATTGGATCTTTTCATGATGGACTGGTGGTGTTTGTGAAAATGCTTGAGTGCGGTGATGTAGATATGAATACACATACTTATTCTTGCGCTTTACATTCTTGTGCTCGTAATTTGAACTTGCAAATGGGAAGGCAGATTCATGGCCATGTCTTTAAATCTAGATTTGGATCAGATGCCTTTGTTGGAACTGGTCTGGTGGATCTTTATGCAAAATGTGATGAAATGGATTGTGCAAGAGGTGCATTTTCTGAGATCTGTGTACCTAGTGTTGTCTCTTGGAATGCCTTACTTGCTGGGAAATTGACCTGTGCGGAGTGCTTGAATTTACTTAATACAATGCGACAGAATGGCATTGTACCTGATCAAGTCACATTTGGCTGTATCTTTCATTCTTTGCAAAATTCCAACTTCCCTTCTTTTGTTCTAATGCAATTACATGGCTTGGCTCTAAAGATGGTGGACATTCCCTCTGACATGTTCATTAGCAGTGCGCTTTTTGAGGCATACATTGATCAGGGTTATTTTTTTGAGGCCAAAAGAATTGCAGAGGGAATGAAGGAAAAGGATGATGGGGCTATTAATGTAATTATCCAAGGTTATATGAAAAATGGTTATCAGAAAGAAGCTATTTACACACTAATAGAAGCATTGAGAAATAATAAGGCTATCAGGGGGGTAACTTTATCCACACTTTTGACTAATATTAAGTTATGTGAGGGAACTCTTTTGCATGCTCTGTTTGTGAAATTTGGTTGTTTCTCTTCTGACAGAAAGTATGAGTTTGTTGTTAGCTCTTTTATTAGGATGTATATCATTCACAAAAATTTCGACCATGCAATTTTACTTTTTGATCGCCTGCATGAACCCGACATAATTCAGTGGAGTTCTCTACTTTCGGCATTTTCTCAGATAGGGGAAAATGAGTTGGCATTGAAATTTTATCTAAGAATGCTGAATGAAGAATCCGCGGGACCTGCAAATGAATACACTTACTCAACTCTTCTCAGCTCGTGTGCTGACCTGGCAGCTGTAGAGGAAGGGAAACAAATTCATGCCCGCATTATAAAATCTGGGTCTAGAATGGAAAGTGATACCTTTGTAGTTAGTAGTTTGATGCAAATGTATGCGAAATGTGGTTACATAGAGGAAGCCTGGAATCTGTTTGAAGAAATGCCCAAAAGAGACCTGCCCTCTTGGAACACCATGATTAATGCATTGTCTCTTCATGGTTTTGCTCTTGAAGCGATAGAAGTGTTTAACCTATTGTGTACAAAAGATGATGTACGGCCAAATGATATCACAATGGTAGCAGTTCTCTCAGCATGCGCCCGAGCTGGTATGGTGGAGGAAGGGTACAAGTATTTCAAATTGATCAAGAAACCAACAATTGATCACTATGCTTGTCTGGTAGACATGCTTGGCCGTGCTGGGAGGCTGAAAGAGGCAATTGGCGTTATACAAAAAATGCCATTTAATGCAAATGAGTTCATTTGGTCATCTCTACTGTCAGCTACTGTTACACATGGGAACGTCCGTATTGGAGAATATTCAGGCAAACAATTAATTAAATTGAACCCTGAAGACCCTGGGAATTACATTGCTCTTTTGAATTTATACGCGGCTGCCAGAAGATGGAAGGATGTTAGAAAAGTACGGAAATTAATGAAATCGCAAGCTGGCAAAAAACAGCCTGGAGTTAGCTGGATGGGTACAGTAGAAGTAGGTAATATTATTTTCACTGCTGATCGAAATGGTGGGTTTGAAGGATGAAGGTGACTGATGTAATTGTACAATGTTCATAGTACTTGTAAGTATTATTATTTACGAGGTAACTCAAATCTTGTTACATATTGATGCAATCTTTTACTATATTGTTTTAGATAATGCCATTGTTATTATCCTTTCAACATCTTTTAGCTGGCATTGTTTTAGTTAGATAGATGGTCAAAATGAAATAAGTATATTAACAGTTGTTAACCTCAGCAATAACTTTTATGAAATAATCTCTCAGAAATGCTTTAATAAAAAAAATGAAAAACAGTTCTAATTGACATCAGGCTGAGCACCAAACCAAGGCATCTCAGTTCCTCACAGAACGGAAAAGGTAAGGGAAAACAGAATTTTACAAATGTACCTACCAAGAGATAGTATCGCAGGTGATCAGGCTTCATGCCATCACAGCAAATTTTACTACAGCAGGTACCTTCCATCTTTTCAAATAATTCATATTCCGAGCAAACCCAGTAAGGTGATATTGGGAAATAGGTTTCATATTTTTGCTTAAAAGAGGATCAGGTTTTATCGTTCAATCAGGTCCGTATCCAAGAGTTTATACTTCATACTTTTAGAATTTGACTGCTTTGTGGAATTAATGATAAACAAAATATAATAAATAGGAATGCTGAGAATAAAAGTATTGACCAGTAGCTTTGCTACAGGTTACAAAATCACAGCATAATGGCACTGCAAAGGTTTGTTAAACTTATATCTGTAATAAACAGGGAAAATAACAAGTAAAACAGAAATGCAACCTTGCCATAAGCAAATCTTTAAAAACAATTGAGATGTACTAAAATTTTAACTGAAAAGAAAAATAAAACAACTGAAATTAACAAGCTTGTAAGTTAAGAATCTGTGCCACAACTTACAATGCTAATTCAATCAAAGGTAATTTCAATTAGCTCTCTATCCAAAATCAAATATATATGAGAACTTATAACCCCCCCAAAAAAAAAAATTTACCTCACAATCCTCAATATCTTCAAAAAAATGCCCTGCTTCCATAAAAAACTCTAGACCCATCCTTCTTATTCTCCCCCTTGTTCTTATTCTCTAATTTATTGTTATCCCTCCTTTCTTGGCTCTGAATCACAATTTCAGTATCATCTGTGCGTGTCTTGTCTATATCCATCGGTAATTTCATCTTTGCAAGAGATTCGGTGAATTGATGCATACTCTTCATGTACATATCCATAATTTGTTTTTGCATTTCATTTTGTTCCTCCACCATGTTCATATTCTCTAATGGTGACTTAAAAACTGAGCTCTGCTGAACAATTGTTGTCTCCTTATCTTTACTCAATAACTTGGCCTCTTTAGACGTAGGCGTCTCGGGAGAACTCGCTGAGACAAGGCAAACCTCAGTAGAAGAAACATTAAATGTTTCTACGGCAATTTTGTTTTCATTACTCAAACTAGTAATAGTTGAACCGGTGAAATTTGTCGGATTTTGCATGCTGTTCTCTGAAGTAGAATTAACAGTGATCATTTCGCAATCATCAACTGATGAAGCACTTGGAGATAGTTGTATGAAAGGTAAAGATTGCTGTGCTGGGACACCCATGTCAAAATATTGCATGACCATCTTTTGGTTTTCTTGTGCAGCATTTATATCAGGAAACTCTATGTTGCTATAGTCCACTACAGGATCGAGAATCATAACTTCTGAGGTGATCGAGGGGCCCGCAATAGGGACCAGGTCAATTGAGGGGTGTGGGTTCAAAGTTAGGGTTAGCCGGATGGTGCCGGCAGGGGAGTGAAAAAGGTCGGTGGATGAAAGGGTGAATTCTTGAGGGGTTTTGCCGATTTTTATACCCGAAATGGATGAAATGGGGATGAGTGTGAAGCCTAGGAGTTGATCTCCGAGCAAGGTTTTTGCGCAACTCAGCATCCAGATTTCAACCTTCAGCACAGCCTTCTCTGATGGATGTGGTATCCTGGTGTTATGGTAAATTAATTGATGTGCAAAATGGATTAAAAACAATGTTAAAACCAAAAGTTATTTGCAAAGACTGTTGTGTTGTTCACAAAAGTTATTACCCCATTTTCCATCAATTAGGCAACAAAAAAAAAAAAACCAAAGCAAAACAAGTGATAATCAATCAAATGTGAAAGCAAAATCGACCCCATACCGATTTTGTAGATTTTGAAGCAATAATTAATAACCTAATACAATGCTCCAATCGCTATTATAAATTATTAAATACAGCCGTCCATTAATTAGTTGAATTTTAATCACACGTATAGTGGACTTGTGATAAGAACAACATCATGTCACTGAAAGATATTTTTGAATTTTTGGTTCATATTACCAAAAAAAACTATAACATAAAAACTGTTAGTCAACCATCAAAAGACTAAAATAAAAACATTATAATTAGACCCAAAGTTAGCTGAAATTTTAAACCAACAATACCTAAGAGGGGGTAGCTGCTCGTTGAAGCACGGGCTATTCCCGCCACTGGCAACGACGCGCGTAGAAAGAGCCTCGTCAGGACTGGATGTCAGAGAAAACTTGGCATAAACATCTTGATTTGCATATATGCATATGTTATGTAGATTGAGTGCCTCGTGCGCGTATATATCTAACAAACTCGAGAAATTGTTGCCCTCTCCTTCTTTTTCTACCTCATGCAGGGTTGTTAGGTTATAAACGAAGCCGGTCGACCCGCCTTTGTATTCCATTTCAGTCTTCTTCTTTGTGTTGATCGCTTTAAACCTAATTTCAGAATATTTTAGACAAATTGATGAAGAAAGAAGGGTGTATTTCCAATGAAACAATCAGGTACATGTAAACTTACACGAAGTGAAATTAAGAAGCCAAGTTTGAAAGGTTTCGATGATGGATCCCTCTCTCTCCCTCTGTGTTATGAGCAATCTTTTTTTCTCTGTTCTACAGTTTGAACAAGAGGTATTGCTAATTCTTTTTGTTTTGGTTGAAAGAAAAAGTACAAGGAGCTGTCCTTGACTTAAGGAAGGGCCAAGTAGGCCTTTGAAAAAAATGGTTCCTTTTCTTATTGCTAGAGTAGAGGATGCTTGACCTTACATACTGCAGAAAGAGTAATTTTTTATTTATAGAAATTATGTAAACATAATATAGGAAATTGGATGGAGTGTAGGGAAATTTCTATCTCATATTCTCATGGAAGGAATCGAATTAGTGAGTTATTAATTTGTTTCGTTTAGGCATTTCTAAGGTAACTAAATTATTAATTCGGTTCATTTAGGTATAGGGTTTAGGATCCGCATTTGTTGTGTAGTCTTATGTGTAGTCGTGTGGCGTCGTGTTACAACTAAAAAATTCAAATCATTGATTTAGTTTCTTTATAATTGTTCAGGTAAGGATATTGATAAGGATGCTGAGCCACCCCTACAATTTTTAAATTTTAACTATACATTTTAAAATTTAATTAATTTTTATTTTCCTTTTTATATAATCCAGCTTATTTATAAAATATTAGATAATTATTTGTAGCTCAGTGGTTAGATGTTTTAGTTCTGTCCCTAGAACTGAATCAATAAGTTATTTCCTCTGTACAATATATCTATTTGTCTATATTATTTTTGGATTATTTATATAAATAAAAATTTCTGAAGAGAGAGAGAGAGAGAGGCCCCACACGACAAGGTTGTTAATCACCTCACCACTTCCACTTGTTTGTGGGATTCTTTTTGTGAACTTAAAAGGTCAACCAATTATAATTACAATTTTTTTTAAGGTCATTGAGCATTAATAATAAGAAAGTTATTTACAAATATAATTACAAAATTGAAATGTATTCCCATATATTCTTATAAACTGTGTAATTACAAGGATTCAATATCTGGAGTTACTGCTGACTGAACTAAAACAAAATGTTCAGCGATATGTTTTCAAAAATTATGTGTGAATTTTGGTTCTCAAAAGCGCTCTCAAATTTTCAATGCGAAGTATTTTATTGAATATTTTAGGTCTTGTTTCAATTAATATAATGAGATTTTTTAATCAAGTGAAAATTGACTTTTTTTTTAATTGTAGGTATATTCGGGCGTACGTGCTGGACTTATATCCGGCATTTTTTTCCATAACCAATAAATAAAATAAAATAATATTAATAACCAATATTTTAAAAAAAATTCACTTATAACCAAACCACCCTCCGGGGGGGGCGGTTTACCCTTCACACCAAACTGCCCAACCGTGGGGCGGTTTACTATTCATACCAAACCGCCCCCCGGGGGGCGGTTTGCTACAGTAACTTTTTTTTTGTTTTAAGGATTTGAATGTTTCAATCTAAATAATGAGAAATGTTCAATTTTTGTACTAAAGATAGATCGTGGCTTAAAGTATTCCTTGTTTAGTTAGAGTTGATGGAGCACTAAAATTTTGCGGTAGTTTTCAGTCTAAGTTATAACGAGTTAGTTTTCGCGATTTCAATTAATATTCTTAATTTGTTAATTCCTGCAACACAGCACTAAATGCATGATGTAAATACACTTGGCCTATTTACTGCATGAATGTGATAATTTTAAGAAAAGCCTGAAATCTAAGCATCTCTTCAAAGGGTTTTTGACTCTGGATTTGTTCATTGGATCAAGTGGTTCTTACTGGAAATGAGGGTGTATGTAAGTCATGTAGATATCTTTTTCTTTTGTCTTTTTGACTCTGGATTTGTTAAAGTACCCCAAACCGGTCCCTGAGTACACCCCAATTGTAATACTATGTAAAATACAGATATGAAATTAATGACTACAAATAATATACGGAATGCTTAAATGTATTTGTTTAAATGAAATTGGTAACATTTAGAGTGAAATATTATTGTATATAACAAATTATAAGTTATTTTGAAGTTAATTGTTATCAGATTGCCAATATCAAATTGAGTGATATAAATTATATGTTGCTAGATTGAAAAATGAGTAAGCGAGCCCTACGGTATTGTGAATCGAGTTAAACGAGTTGATTGATTGGAAAATATTCTTCCTTTCACTTTGTTTTCTTTATCATATTTTAATCTGTTTGTCATGGTTCGTTATGGAGATTTTTCTTCTTGACTTAGTTTGAAATCCTCTCGGAAGTATGAAGATTGTTAATTTAATTAAATTCTTGATTTTCAACTTAGAGCTCAAACTATAATCTTTACCTTACAGTACCGAGCTCAAATGATTTTGTATCAATGATACTTCTTGTCCTTGTTATTTGATGCATCTAAAAGTAATTGAAGGGGGATTAAGTTATGTTGATACATGTACCAACATATATGCCGAGGCACTATTAGACATAGCCAGTACAATTTTAACATCGGTTCGGTCTCAGTCAAGTGAAGGAATTACACCCTCTGACTATGTCACGACTTTGTTGAAGAAATTTGGGCAATCAAATAACCCCCTTAAATGATGAAATTGAGAGTCCAATCACTTTGAATTGGACCGATTTTGGGTATAGTGTTTCTCATGTCTTTATGGCGGGCTCTGGATGCTGTACCATGTGAGAAATTTATCTGTTTATAGTGGTTAATTATTTTCCCTTCTATTTTTCATTTAGCAATCAAAACATAAAAAATTTACAATATTTTTAAAATTTTGAGTATTTCTCAAATTTTTGCAATTGACACATCACCTGAGGTACGGTAACTATTGGTTCCCAAGTGATTAAAGCATGGAGATGGCAGGATTAGGGTACAATGCTTTAGATTATGAACTTTTGTATATTGACATGCAATTTTGTAGATAATTGGTGTTTTTTGTAAATTTGAGAAATACTGGATTATTTATTGGAAGTACTACAAATGTTTGATTGTTGCAAAGCATTTTGTATACTGTGAGTCAATTTATTGGAATTCTTGTTATAAATAAGACATGTACTATTAAAGATGTCCTCTAGATATCATTGCATGTTTATGTGCAGTTTTAAATTAAGTAAATCTCAGTCTGTGTTTATGTGTTCTTTCTGATTAATTTTTTTCCTAAAGGAATGGGCCAATGAACAATGAAGTGAAGCAAAGAAAGGTTGTGAATCAAAAGCGACGATCTAGTCGACCAAATGAAAGCACTTGCCCTGAGGAGGTACTAATAGATTACTAATCAGAGATGTTACTTCTCATTTCTTTTAAATTATATAAATTTTGTAGTTTCAAGAAGGTACCAGACAGCTTGTATTGTTACTGGCACTAACTGGTTTTGTACATATGTGGGTAATCTTGGTAATGTACTTAGATACACCCTCATTTTCAGTAAGAACCACTTGATCCAATGAACAAATCCAGAATCAAAAATCCTTTGAACATATGCTTAGATTTCAGGCTTTTCTTAAAATTATCACATTCATGCAGTAAATAGGCCAAGTGTATTTGCATCATGCATTTAGTGCTGTGTTGCAAGAATTAACAAATTAAGAATATTAATTGAAATCGCGAAAACTAACTCGTTATAACTTAGACTGAAAACTACCGCAAAATTTTAGTGCTCCATCAACTCTAACTAAACAAGAAATACTTTAAGCCACGATCTAACTTTAGTACAAAAATTGAACATTTCTCATTATTTAGATTGAAACATTCAAATTCTAAAAAAAAACTGTAGCAAACCGCCCTCCGGGGGGGCGGTTTGGTATGAATAGTAAACCGCCCCACGGTGGGGCGGTTTGGTATAAAGGGTAAACCGCCCCCCCGGAGGGCGGTTTGGTTATGAGTGAAATTTTTTTAAAATATTGGTTATTAATATTATTTTATTTTATTTATTGGTTATGGAAAAAAATGCCGGGACTTATGTGGTAGCGTCATGTTCATAGATTCCAACTGCGATGGAGTTTTGATTATGTTTCTCTCTCTACTCAAGGACATTGAGAAGCCATTGCGGTGTAACTTGAGTGGAGCCGTGCTCACCCACTTGTATAGAGCATTGTGCCATGGTTGTATGGTAAGTTTATTAATGTTGTTATTTTTTTTATTATATTTAATAACAATGAATAAGTATTAAAAATTGAAATCTCTGATAAAAATGCAGAGAAAGAACCAGCAAGTTCAGAGGCCACTCCTACTCCAACATTGGTCGTGGTTGCACCTACCAGTCTGCTAACTCATTATTCCAACAGATATGAGGTGGACGAGAGGTGACTCTCATAGATGCCCCGTGGGTATTTCTTATGTTCGGGGTCAACTCCAGATGCTGCACAATGTGAACGTCGACTAGTTCTGTATCGTGCATGATTCTGAGCCAACCTTTTTTTTGAAATTAGTGTTTTTATGAAATTTTTAATTATTTTTTATTTAATGAAAAGCTGTGATTTTTAAAAATTCTAAAAAAATAGTAAAAAATCTTCAAAAAATATAAAATTTTGTCTCTAAGTACATTTCAATATGAAGATCAAGTTGAGAAGTTCGAATTGATTGTTTGAACTTTAAAAATAGAAATATGAACGGGAAGTAAAACATTATTTTTTATTCTCAAAGCATGGTAGCATCACTCTATATATCTATATCTATATGAGCGTGAAGTAAAAAATAGTAAAACAGAGATAGGAGCATCTCTATCTATCTTAAAAAAAGTAAAAAATTTAAAAAGAAATGTAAAATTTAGTCTCCAGACACATTTCAATATAAGCGTGAAGTAAAACAGAGATAGGAGTATGAAGTAAAACAAGATTGTGTGTGGACGCGCGTGCGCGTGTGTGTGATATTGTCCAAATATAATTTTTTTTTTGCAAGTACTGCAGACTATAAGTTGCTGGGATTTGAAGCAATAATTAGTTAGTGCCATCCCATTCTATTGCTAGCAGCAAGTGTGGCTATACTTCAAAGTCAAACTGCTGGTAGGCCATAAAAGTTTAATAATATGACATCATGTCACCGTGGGGTCTGAAAGCAATGCGCACAATATAATTTAGTTTTACATTTTTTTTTTATTTCCAAATAAATGTCAAGATAGTGATGAGTCGTAGTATGAATTCGGAACTAGGGCCAAAATGAAATTTACATATATCTCCTTGGAAATATTTATAAAAGTGATAGCATTTCGGAATTATACAGTTGGGATTTGATATTTCATTAATAATTCAAATTTCAAATTTCAAACAAAAAAAAATGAAATGTTGGCCTTATTTTATTTTTTTTCTAGAATATATTGTATTCACTTTAAAGTTGAAAATTCACTTTGTACAACAAGAGCTACAAAGTCAACACTTTATTGTGATTAATATCAACCTCAAAATTTTATAAATTGTTTATTCAAATGCATAACATTGCAAATAGAACAAGATGAAAGGTACATACTTGTTATTTGAATTGTATATTTTAATTAATAATAAAAAATCGTGATCATAAATGAATATAGAAAATTGAGCATTCAAGTACTTCTCTTTATAATAACACCTAGTACATAAAATAATTTAACTTTCAAGTTGACAATCTATAAAATAATTAACTCATTAGTTTATGTTTTTAAAAATATTTAAAATCTTATCATGTTTCATTATTTAACTACCTAAGACTTGTTCCCTAGAATTGCAGCGTCATGTCTTGAGAATATCTTATTCCTCTAGCGGCCAGTTCTACGCAGTTATTCCATAAAAGAAATGAAAATGAATATACAAGGGAAATAATTCTAAACAGTTATATTAACAATGACATTAATTGAAAAAAAAAAAAAACAATGACATTTCATCAACAATTAATATAAATGGATATTTTTAATCTTGTCTAAAGGTAAATTTCTTGGAAGACACCTCAAGCCCATTTATTTTTAATTCGCCACAAACTTTGGTTCCTCAAAGAAACTATACAAATACTAATAAAAAAATATTGATTTAATAGACAACTAATTCTGCCGTGGATATCATAATGTTAATGATGCAAAGGTTGATATTGATACATGATTACTTTGTGGGATAAGATTTGGTCCAAATGGTTTTGGACCGGACACCGTCCAAACTCTCTAAAAATCGTATGATTAAAGTCTGAACAGTTAATCCGAACCGCTCAATATGATTTTCATATTAAAATGTGCTCAGAGGCCAAATTTTATATTTTTTGGAATTTTTGTACTATTTTTTTAGATACGTACAAAATCACTGTTTTTGGAGTGATGTTGTACGTATCTAAAAAAATAGTAAACAATTTTCAAAAAATATAATATTTGATCTCTAAGCACATTTTAATATGAAAATCATATTGAGCGGTTCGGATCGACTGTTCAGACTTTAATCGTACGATTTTTAGAGGCTTTGGACGGTGTCCGGTCCAAAACTATTTGGACCAAATCTTATTTCTTTGTATAAAGAGGTAACTGAGACAAATGACAAATTAAAAATATTCAAATAATATCAGACAATATTGAGAAAAAAGTTCCCAAGAAACTTTCCCTTTTAAATGTAGTATACCACTTTCTATTACCAAATTCATCTTTGTTGACTTGCTTTAGGTTTTTTGCTGTTTTGATGATTGATTTCTCTCTTTTTTTTTATTCTCCGTCAACATCCCTTAGAGAGAGAAAGGGAAATTGATGTCATGGCTATTCCTAAACAGATAGAGACGCTAGGTTAGGTTAGGTTACGCAAGAGGTTACGCTCCCCACCTTTTCTTTATTTCAACCTTTCATACTATTGTGAGAATATCCATGAAATGAAAGGATCTATGCTTGACAATGAAATGCAAAAATTATATATATAAAGACATGGTTGTAAATGGATGAGGTTAGGTGATCGAGTGCGATCCTTTTTGTTCATATTTACTTATGAATTAATTAGCATATGTTTGGAGAGATTTAATGTGGCTGAGGGTTTGTTGGTTGAGTTTAAAAGGTGATTTGAAAATCACTATTGTTGGGTAAAGATCTTGACAACTTAAATTTGGCTTTATACTGTGCAAGAACAATAGAATTAAACAAGCAATGTATATGGTTTGTGTGCTGCATAAAGCGAAAACTATTTTGTCAATATCTTTATCTTTTTTGTTGCTCAGATTTTTTTTTTTTTTTTTTTGAGAGAGAAACTTGGCAGGTGCTGTGCCAAAAAAAATTGCTTAGAATTTCACCAACATAACCTGTACCTGCCAATTATTTAAGGGGGGCCCATCACCTATCATACCGTGCACGGCTAGATATTGCTTCATTGGGAAAGCTTTCAAATTACTTAACAATATATTAATGTCAAAGGATCTTAGTTTTATCATGAAATTGTGCTTATATTTATGTTCATAAAGTCAAGTTGAAATTCAGACAGTTCCAATTTGAACTCATAAATCTGGCGTGTATTTAATTAGAGGTGGTAATCGGGTCCGGATCCCCTGATGTAACTCAATTTTTGGGTTTTGGATCGAGACCGTCCGATTAAAATCTGATGTTCCATCTTGCACGATTCATCTCAGAATGTGTGCTCCATCTCGCGCGCTCATCTCGAATCGAACGGTCCCGATTTAAAACCCAAAAATTAGGTTACATTACGTACTGGATCTCGATTCGTGGTAATCCAGAGGTCAGATCGGATCGGGTCAGTTTGTTTTGTAAGAAATGCCGAGTAACAAGTAGGGTGATCATTAGTTCGGTTCGATTTAAATTGAATCAAAATAAGCAAACTAAAGTTTTATTTAGTTTTTAAAAATCAAACATATATCTAATAAGAACCGAAAATTTCGATATTAATACAAATAAATAATTTCTTGTTAATTTTTTTGAAACAGAATTTTAAATTTTTGTTTGATTTGATTTAACCGATTTTAAACCGAACCAAGCAATATAAATTATGTCCAATTTTTTATGTTTAAATGTTTGGTTTGGACGGATGATGGTTTTAAAATTTCTTTTCGGTTCAATCTAACCAGTTTTAAAATTTCTAAACCGAACCGGTCTATTTAACCGTTCAAACCAAATTTATTCGGTTTGATTTAAAACCGATTAAATCGGATCCGATGAACACCCCAGTAACAAGTCAGATTTTATTCTGAGCTGTTCAGTTTTGGATCCTGTCTGGATTTCCAAAAAAATTGAATTAGATTATGTTTGAGTCGGATCAGATCGGATAGATTTCTTCAGGTTAAATCATATTAATTTGATTTTAGAGAATTGTCCAATCACGAGTCGAGTCAGATTTGGAATCGCCACAAACCGAATCGAAAATCAAATCAGTTCAACTTTAAAAAAAAAAAAAAAAATCATATCGCATCGAAGTTGAACTGAATTAGATCGCTCAAACTGATTTTCTAATTAATATATTGCGAGTAAAAGGAAAAAAAAAATGCTGTCGTAAAAGATCAGTGAAATTTTCGCCCGAGAACTCAAAATCTCAACCGTCCAATTTGTTTCAAAATTTGTGCGAACTAAATCCGCATTAATATTGAAAGACCCTCTAATTATAGGCAGGAGCTGAATTGACTTTATTTCATTAACTCAAAAAATTCTTTTTTGAGTTAATGGAGAGGATATGCCGGCATTTTTTTTCATAAACAAAAAAATAAATAAAATTATATTAATAACTGGGTTTTAAAATTATTTTCATCCATAACCAAACCGCCTCCCCGTGGAGCAGTCTACCTTCAGACCAAACCGCCCCCCAATGGGACGGTCTATTTTTTTTTTTGTATTTTTTTGTATTTTTGTCTGATGTATTTGTTATTGTATTTTTGTATTTTTTTATATTTGGTATTTATTGTATTTTTGTAGATTTAGTATGTTGTTATTTTCTATTTATTTATTGTTTATATTTTTGTAATATTATGTTATATATTGTTTATATTTTTGTAATATTGTGTTCTATATTGTTTATATTTTGAATACAATGCTCTATATTGTTTATATTTTGAATACGAGAGATTTTGTGATTTGTTATGTCAAGTGAATAGTCGAAAACATAAGTGAACAAAATAATCAAATAACGTCTGATCAGCATAAAATATATAAACGAAAACAAACTGAATAAAATCACCAAATAACGTCTGATCAACATAAAATATAGAAACGGAAATATAAAAATACTACTGTCAGGTCTACAATATGAAATATAAACAACTAACGACGACGACGACGACGAGGACCGGACATGACAGTCTGGGAGCCGGCCCTCACGCCCTCGGCGGCAGCACACGCCTCCTCTGTGGCTCAGGAGGATCCTCGTCATCAGAATGATCCATCACCCATGGATCGGTCTCCCAGTCCCCAGTATACGTGCTCGAGGCCTGTGTCCCGAACATAGGAGCCTCCCAAGCATCAGTGGGCTGCTGTGCCCCACTCCCACTCGCCTCGTGGTCGTGCTCTCTTGGGGGTGGCATCGATGGTGTGGCTCCGGTGAGATCCTCTACACCGGTGGGGGTGAGGCCAAAGTCTGCCGGAGTGAAAGTGGGTTCGGCACACCATATAGGGTGACCATCCTGCAGTTAACTTATAATGTTAGTTTTGTATTTACGAAAATAACTAAAATTTAATTTATACAGAGACGAACCAACTTATATCGCCAAGCTGCACCAGCACATTGTATTTATTGTAGTAGGCGTGTCATTTCTTGTTGTCAAGCACCCAATCATGGAACGCCCAATTGGGGTTGTCTTCTGCAACATTTGAGTTGAACTTCTTAAGAACACACTTTCAAACCAAAATTGACGTGTATGGAAAAATAATTTAACTTATAATACCTTCAGGTGCTGGTGGCAGGTCATCGTCGTATACGAGGACCCGTGCTCGGCTTGACTCATTCGGAGCTGGTGAGTCTTTCTTGATCTCACGCCAGTTGATATTCTCACCAGCGTCGTGCAGCATGCCTATGAGGCGCTCATCGAACTGGGAATCCTTGACGATCGGAGCAGTGTGATGCAACATAGTACACCCGAACGCCCGAAAACCTTTTTTTGCCATTCACACCAAGCTGTGTGCAACTCCTCGGATCCCCGTTAGTACCTGTGCATAACGATTAGAAAATGAGTTGTACAGAAAAAAATAATATTACAAGTAATCTTTATTACTTACTGCTCGAGTACTGGTCGGGCCCCACGGCAAATGGGTCTTACTCTGGTCACCCATCATTCTCCGCCGAAGAGCATCACCATAGTCACCCTGTAAGTACACCGAAGTCATGCACCACCGCTGGTACCAGACAATATACCGCAATACCCAGGGTCTCGCTCCCAAACTAACGTTTGTCGAGTCAAGCGGGGCCCACAAGTGGTTCTCAGGCGCGCGGGAAATCCTGTAGTGGCAATACTTCCCCGGTACCACGACCGATACGGGAACCAGTCGACGTTTGCCTGGTGCAACAGTTGGAGCTGATTCCAGACATAGGAGATACCCGCTGTCCCTCCCCTCGGCGTATTCTCGTAGCGGAGGCGGCTACCCCATATGGTACCGTATGGGGGACTTTTGTTGATGTCTTTGCTTTTTTGCCACTTCACATTTGATGGAATGATGGGTCGGCATACTGGTAGGTGCGACCAGGATCACTACTGCAGTAGAAGGAGTGGCCCATTGAACTGCTGGCTGCCTCTCTAAAATTTGAGATATGTATTAGTTATTATCAAATTTATAACAATCGTAAAAAAAATTAATTGATGAAGACTTACCAGACAAGCGTGACATAGTCCTCTGTACAAACATGCAAGCACGGCTCCACCCCAGTTCCACCGCGATGGCTTATCGAGTTGCTCCAGCTGCTGGAGGAACATAATCGGAATCGAATCGACAAACATCGTGGTACCACATAAGTCAAACACGAATGTCCTAACGTACCTACAGTTTGAAGAGTAAGTAAATAACTGTTTATTTTTGTCAAAACTAATTTTAATGTAATGTAATGGATTTTGAAATTACCTCTTGACCTTCTCCACGTCAGTTGTCCATGGAGTAATGGCAATGTCGGTGGCATATTGACGGAGAGCCTTAAGACTGATGCAGTACTGGGAGAACCGCTCCGCTCCTTCCTCACCCTTCAGCTTGAGCTTCCTTGCCACCCCCTCCACATGCACTCCCAACAACTCTGGGATCAACGTCTGGAGTACATGATGATCCGAGACACCCCATACCGGATAGCCATCGATCCGCAGACCCCATAAGGCACTCACATCCTGTAGGGTCACTGTCATCTCCCCCACTGGAAGATGGAATGAATGGGTCTCAGATCGCCATCTCTCCACGAGACCGCACATGAGTGCCTGGTCAATCCACAATGGTTGTTTCATCGTGCCTAACTGGTACAACCCGAGGTTCATGAGGTACCGATCCATCAGTGGATTTTTGCTGTACCATACCTCCGGCGAGCGGTGCCGCACCATCAACATGGTCTCATCCTGTATTTTTCAATGTTTTAGACCAGTGGGACTGAATAACTATATGTTGTTTGAAACGTATTTTTTGCATTTTCTTCGAATAACACAACGTACCTCGATCGATGCAAGTGAGACACGGTGACGTCTGTAAGGGACCCACAGGAGAGGACTGAACGTATCTGCACGATGTGGTGCAGCATCCCCTGCATCGACACCCTCCGCAGTGGGGCTCTCTGTGCTACCACTAGGATCGGCGTGAGCCTGCGAACTCTCGCCGGTCTCCGACGTATCTCGTGATCGCCCACGTCGAGGTCTAGTCATGCTGCATTTCAAAATATCAACTTTAAAAAAATAAACTAATTATCAATTTTAATCCAATCAAACCTAATTTCAATTAATTATTTATAAAACTTAATTTCAATCCAAACTCGTAATTTTCTAACAATTCATGCAATTTTAACCCCATGCAATCAATTTCTAACAGCTCCAAACAATTATAACAATTTCAATAAATTCCTAATAATTCCAATCAAACAATTTCTAACAAGTTCAATTAAATAATTTCTAAAAATTACAATCAAACGATTCTAACAATTTCTAACAATTCCAATCAAACAATTTCTAACAATTCCAATCAAATAATTTCTAACAATTCCAATCAAACAATTCTAACAATTTCAATCAAACAATTCTAACAATTTCAAACAACTAATTTCTAATTAATTTCTAACAACTCCAAACAATTCCAAACAATTTATAAAAATTCCAAATAATTTATAAACAAGTTAAAGAAATAATTTCTAACAATTTCTAACAATTTCTAACAATATCTAACAATTTCTAACAAATCCCGTAATTCGATCAATTTCTAACAATTTTCAAACATTTGTAACTATTTTTAACAACCCTAAACAATTCCAATCAATTTCTACCAAATTCAATCACAACAATTTCAAACAAATCCCGCGATTTGTAATTTCAAGCAAATCCCGCAATTTCTAACAATTTCATATAAATTCCGCAATTTCGAACAATTTCTAGCAATTCCAAACAATTTAAAAAAATTCCAAATAATTTATAAAAATACAAGCAAATAATTTCATACCCGAAAACGAAAGCGGAGCGACGGCACGGCGGCAGGCTGGAGCTCCGGTAGAGAGAGAGAGAGGGAGGCCGAGAAAGAGAGAGGGAGGCCGAGAGTGAGAGAGGGAGAGGCCGAGAGCGTTTCGCGGTGGTCGGAATGACCGGAAATGGCGTTTTCCGGCGGCAAAGGAGAGGGGCGGCGGTTTGGGGTAGGATTTGGGCGGTTTGAGGAGAGAGAGGTGGCCGGGTTTATAATAAAAAAAAGTAGACCGCCCCCCCAGGGGTGGGTTGGTCTGAAGGTAGACCGCCCCACGGTGGGCAGTTTGGTTATGAATGAAAAAAAATCTGAAAATTAGTTATTAATGTTACTTTATTTAATTTTTTTTGGTTATTAATAAAAATGCCCGGAGGATATGTATTCGGAGCATGTGGTGGGCCCTGCCAAAACGATAGAAGCTGAATTGTAACCTTTTTAATTTTTTAATATGAGAAGGAGCTGACTTGTAGCATGGATTAGCCACGTCTTAGGCCGAGTCGGTAATAGAGTCTCAAATTAATGATCGAAAACCGGAGAAAATTATTTATGAATTCTGCTTTGACTTAAAAGAGCCAAGACTGCGCGGGTCCGGATCCCCTAAATTAATTAAATTTTTGGATTTTGAATTGAGACTGTCTGATTTGAATCCGTCGTTCGGGATCATTTTGGTATTTGAATTCATTTCTCAAGATGTGTGTTTCACTTCCGGATGGATGATCTCGGAATCGAATCGAGCGGTTCCGATCTAAAACTGATCAATTTTTGGGTTACTTCACTGGATCTGAATTCAGACTACGCTGCTATAAGGCTTTATCACGTTTGTCACGGACCTAAATACGTACTCTGTTGTAATCAAATTTAAAAGAATAATCATGATATATTAGTCACGTCGCGATCAAGACACATCGTAATTATATGTGACTGATTATATTTAACTATTTTTTTATAATTTAAATTAGTTTGTTCAAGATTCATCATTCGATCAAGATTTAACAGATATAATTACATGTGACTCGCGTGACCACGTACTATGATTAGATCGCCTGACGTACATATCGTATCAAATTTTCAAAAATAATAATGTCACACAAATCGTTACATGTGACCATGTCACCAGTACACATGTCATGTCGTAACGTATCTGATTGCACACTATGGCATCTTTGTGATTTTCAAAGTGGGTGGGAGATCAGCCGACATATAGCGGGTCAATGGATTGAATATGCGCATGACATGTGTTCTCTTACGAAACAAAATAAGTAGGCCATATGTTACAGAGAGGATGGAGTACGTGTGTTTCGAACTCGGGGAGAACAAGCTCAGCATGTCGACCCGTTGGGAGATGCATAAAAGGGATATGAAGATTCTTTTAAAAAGTAAACATTATAGGCGATCCTGGTATCAATCACATTGCTCTTACTATAAACCCTAATCCAATTCCAAGGGAGAAGCAGAAGGCAAGGTCATAAGGGTTAGGCAAGGATGACCGCAAAGCTGAGCAAGTGGCACGAAAGCAGACATAATTGACCACATCGTCAGCAAGTATATATTTGCTTGGCAATTTCCCATATGAGGTATCCTGGAACTGGAAGAGTGGTGATCCATGGCCCCATGCTTTGGCGCGCATTTTCAGCTGGTCTGAATGTGGCATGCAACTTTTTTTTTGTAGAAAAGAAAGAGATTTTAGAAGACAAATTAAAAGACCAAGAACTCGTTGTTCTTAAAAGGATGAAAAGAGGCATATATATATATATGTTAACAACTCAGAGATACTAAATAGTTGGGATGCTTCCTAATTATTGTTATAGCCTTAATTATCACAATGCTATTGAACGTATCTACAAGTAGGGCTGTAAATGAGCTGACTCGAGCCGAGCTGGGCAAAAGCTCAACTCGTTAATTCTGTACCGAGCTGTTAGCGAGTCAGCTCGTTAACAGCTCGCGAGCTAAAATCTCAGCTCAAACTCGTGACGAGCTAGCTCGCTAAGAAGAAAATAAATTTTACAAGCATTTTTGGACCGAGCTGGATCGAGCTGAACCGAGTTGGACTGAGCTTGACAGTATAAAATACACACAAATTCATACAAATTCACAAATTGATGCCTAGCCGAGCTAGCCGAGCTAGCCGAGCTAGGCAAAAGCTCAGCTCGTTAATTTTGGCCCGAGCTGTTAGCGAGCCAGCTCGTTAACAGCTCGGTCCACTATCGAACGAGCTGTTACCGATCGAGCTAGATGTGAGTCGCGAGCGAGCCACGAGCTACAAGCTTTTTGGACAGCCCTATCTACAAGGGAAAAATGGGAATGATATTTGGAGCATTGTGTATTAATGTTCCACCGTATGTGAATTATACAACGATATGTATAATTTATGTTTGCTTAATTAAGTGAAAGGCTTTTCTTGATTTGTCACAATCCTGGACGACGGAGCCTTATCCAAATTTAGACCTAAATTAACCACCCAATCTGCATTATGATTCATACGGATGGTTTAGATTCACGGATCCATTTAGATTCATATGGTTCTAAATCTGTCTGCGTGAATCTCAATACAGATCGGATGCATATAACTGAACTTTTAATAAGACTCTGTCCAAAGCCCATTGGACAAAAACAAAACCCCATTCAAAACAAAAGGAGGCAATCAGAAGTTCAGTTGTTTGATACATAGACTAAAACTGTTCCTGTGGAAAGCAATTAACATCTCTCTGTATTTATTTTTTATTTTTTATTTTTTGAGAAAACTTGATAGTTGCTGCCAAGGTGAATTAACATCTCTCTGTCATTATGAATACGTTTTAAGGTTCATGGTTTTAGTCAGGTAGGGCTATCCGGTAGTCAAGCAAAGCAATCTGGTACGCAAGTAGAGCAACCAAGGAGATCTTCTTTTAGGCAACCAAGGACATCTGTTAGCCCGGTAGAACCATCTAGTACTGCGGCAGGGCCATCTGGTACGCAGGCAGAGGCACCAAGGATGTCATCATCTAGAACTGTTTTGAGAACTTATTATGCAGCTTTGAGAACTCTTTTATTTGCAATTTGTGTGAATTTTATTTGTACGTTGTGAACTAATTAATTTAGACTAAGTTATGACTAAGATATGAGTAACTTATTTATTTGTATGACTTCATTTATTTGTATGCTTTGAACTAAGTTATGAAGTTAAATTAGTACAATTTCAAAAATACATTCAGATTAAGTTACAACATCGCATCCAAACTACAACATACACACTAAATTAATGAAGTAGGACATTATAAAGAAAATTACAACAAAATAAGCACCCGTAATCCTACTTCTTCGTAGTCGTTTTGAAAGTAGACGAAGTGCCTGCCTTAAAAGTATAAGCACACGGTACAAAATCATCATTCGATGTTGCAGGCTCTGGATCAACTTTCTTTTTTTGCAAGCGTTGGATCAACCTTCTTCTTTTTCAAACCATATCCATATGGGTTTTCCACAAAGTCATCATCTGAAATTTCATATGAAATTTCAACCTTCTTTTCTGCAGCATCTGGAGCAACCTTCTTCTTTTTCCAAACCATAGCCATATGGGTTTTCCACAAAGTTATCGTCTGAAATTTCATACAAAATAGGTCATTAGAAATGATCCTCCATTACACAAACTTGACAATTCTTTCTATTCTTACAGTAACAATCAGAATTTTTTTTTGCTTTACCACAGTTGTTGATGTTTATTTTTTCCGTCTCCGAAATCGCCCCAGAATTCACCTTCTCCTCTTTCTCTCTTTCTCTCTTTCTCAGCTGTGGAGGTTTGAGTGAATTTTGAGTGGGATGAGAGAAAAATAGTGTATTTATAATGTCTAAACAGAAAGAAAAAAAAATAAGGCCCAGCCAATTATTGGTCGGTTTTTAATAAAAATAAGGACCGGCCAATAATTGACCAGTTTGGGTACTTTTATAAATAGCCAACTTTCCTGGACATATTTGATAATTTATATTTAATTTTGGATATTAATAAAAATCATGGAAAATATCACTTTGAATGTTTCATCAAATCCCAATAACTCGCTTGAGTAGTGTTTTTTTTTTTTTTTGATTGAAGCCGTAGCTAATTTCATAGATAGATAGAACAAACAATTTAGTCCGATACATGCCAAGTAAACTTTTGAAGAACTAAAACTAAAACAGAAAAACATCCTAAACAAAAATTGAAATTCAGAGCATCTAAAGTGCCAAGTGTGCATAACCGTCATGTATCCCAAACACCATATGGTTATGTTACTGGATTGTGAAGTGTTCAGGATTTAAATTTGTTTGCATCCTGAGTATATCTCTTCAAGTTGCGATAGGCATTCCAGTGAAGGTTGTTGAATTTCTTCTTACCCAGTTTTGGATCGTAGTGGTAGTGGTAGTATGAGAATTAATTTGTTGGATCGCAGTGATAGTATGAGATATTTAGGGAGAATTGATGTTTTAGTTTTGGGGTGAGAAGTTAGTATTGGATCACAGTGTTAGTATGAGAATTTTAGCAGGAATTGATGTTTCAGTTTTGGCAGTAAAGACAAAATTTATTTTGTGCACAACAAATTTATTTCAAGTTGCTTATAAAAACATATAAAACTTTCTAAGTAAGAGTAAAGGTATAATGGGAAAATATATCTTATAACATTTAAATGTGAGTAATTAACTCTATGAGTTATAAGGTTGCATAAAATATTCGTAGTTTGTGATTCGATTCAAGTTTGATTCGAAAAAGTTCGTAAAAAATTCGATTCGAAATAGTTCAAAATTAATTCAAACCAAACTCAAACTAGACCTGGTTCGTTCGAAATAGGTTCACAAAATATTCTAATTCGAATCTCAAAGTAACGTGAACCGTTGATTTTCATTGATGACTTATGTTCGCTGATGACTTAAAAGTTAAAACATAAGACCATCCAGTCAGAAGTCATAAGTCATAACTCGTAAGTCGTTACTCTTGCTCTCAGTTCTGAAATCCTAAACGACTTTCACATCTCGCTCTCGGCGACTACGATCACTCTTCCTTGTCGTAAAAAAAATCGTAAAAGATTCGAAATCGAGTTCGTAAAAAATTCGATTCGAAATTAATTCAAACCAAATTCAAACTAGAGTAAGTTCGATTCAGTTTGATTCGTTTGCATCCCTAATGAGTAAATAGAAAATAATGAAAAGAGTTAGAAAAATATATTAAATATAACAAAGAGTGTAGAGTTACTGAGTAAATAGGAAACTAAAAAAGTCTTCAATGGTACAAAGAAAATTAACTTATCCTTCCAATAGTCACGGAACCAATTAATTGCCCCCTTAATTGATTAACCATAAATTTAGGAGTAAAATTACTAGGAAACTTGCAATGAAAAAATTAAAACAAAAAATAAAGTGAACTAGCTAGGAAAACTAAATATATTACAGATCAAACAAATAAATCCAATGTCTCAGGTTCATCATGATATTAAAACAGTAAACTTTGTGAAGTTGCTCAGTAGACTCGGTACTCTTATTCTTGAGGTGATAGATAAAACTAAGTACACAACAAATGTAGATCGAGTTGCGCTTAATGGAAATTTTCGTGGGAGTTACCAAAAGAGCTCGTTGCCTGTCTCCAACAATTGTGCAATTTCCGATATCATTCGTTGGATTGATTGTATTAGCATTCAAGTCAACCTTGAAGACATTGAATTTTCCAAAAGCATTAATGCATTATACACATTCCTTCCAATTTTATATAAATCAACAAGGAGCGTTCCTGTTCTGGATTCCACAAGGTGCCAGCATCTGGTTCCAATATCCTGATAAAACACACAGTCCACGTACTGACATTTGATCTGGATCGATTTTCCATATAGAGCCTTGTACGTCCGTGCAATAAAATTGATCTTTGACGAACAGTGCGCTTGTAATACAATACTGTAATTGTATCTTCACTGAAGACTCTTCACCGGGTTTCGCAAAGTATACATTATTATCAATGTCCAAGGCAACCCTAAGAGTCAACCTCGAAGGGGCAACTGCGGTAATTGCACAGAATGGCATCTCTGTGATTTCTAAGGTTGGTGGGAGATCCGCAGACATATAGTAGGTCAATGGATTGAATATGCGCATGACGCGTGTTTTCCTATGAACCAAAATAAAGAGGCCATCTGTTACAGAAAAGATGGAGGGTGTTTCAACTTTCAAGCTGGGGGAGAACAAGCTCAGCATATCGACCCGTCGGGAGGTGTATAAAAGGGGCGCGACTATCGGAGTCAATCATGTGAAAGATGCATTAAGAAGCTACCCTTGGCGTCGCCATCCTGTTATTCATCTCATTGCTGTTACTATAAACCCTGATCCAATTCCATGGTCACAAGGGTCAGGCAAGGATGACCGCAAAGCTGAGCAAGTGGTGATGTGTGCCACCATGCTTCGACAACTTATCGGTTGGTGTGAATCTGGCATGGAAAAAAAAATTGTGGTTATGCAACATCTTTTATAGAGGAAAGATATTTTAGATCACCTAATAGGAAACCAAAAATTCGCTGCTCATAGAAGGATGAGAGGAGAACAAAAATAGGTGAGATATTAACATACTGGAAATTAAGACAGACATCTATTAATCTATGTCAATATTAGAAAGCTATAATCAGATCTTGGAGAGCTTTCGACAGTTTTTGCAAGGGTTCAGCCAAGATCCAACAAAGTATGAATATCTCCTAGTATAGTACAAACAAAATGTACAACTGAAGGAAACATCATGTATTCATATTACGTGATATTAGCACAAATTTCCGAAAGAAAAAAACTTGTTATGTACTATGTTGGACCCAAAACAGTAACATGCAGGATTCATGACCTATTATGTCAAAGAAGATATTGAGAGCAGGAGAGGCAGGGAAGAGACAGAGAGAATTTATGTGGTAACGAAAGGCAGCCACATTCCTCTTGTTCCTATATTAATTAGCTCTGTAAAACTTCGGCCAGCAAAAAGAAAAAAAAAAGGAATGTTATGTAATGTGCGGAAGAACTTTTAATGTATGTTTGTTTAAGCACGATGCTTTCATTATGAGTTAAAATTAGTTGGTCTTATCATGTTTTCATTCATCTAGAATTCACATATATATATATAATCCTTATTATTAATATTGTACCAGCCTCTACCAGCAAGAAAGGATCAAACCGCTGTACGTATATCGGTAAAAAAACTGTATAAAATTGGATGTTTTTATCGTAAGTGATTGTAATGAGCTATTGTTTGTATAGCACCAGAATTTACCAACTTTTTCATCTAAAATAGTAAAGAAGTTATAATTATTCACCGAAGAAGAAAAAGAGCCCCTTAAGGGGATTAGATGGATTGAATTCAAATGGTACAAGACCCAAGATTGGTAATAAAAACATCGGCTTAAAAATTTTCTGTTTATCCACAACTGTAGCTGAGGTACATAAAAATTTATTAACTGTCAAACATTTTTTTAAGGCAATGGCAAGCCACTTGTTTTCATTTCCACTGACAAGAGACCGATTTTTTTCAAGAAAACTACCATACTAACATAACTAAATAAACCTTCTTGTGGGCCTGTAGTTCTGCATAATTTCCACCCTCTGATCTGTGCTAAGATCCGCGCCAATCAAGTCACTGATCAGCAAAAAAAAAAAAAATTAAGAACTTTTTTAAAGTGTTCTCAGATTTTTAAAAGATCAATCTAAAATAATAAAAACATAAAAATGTTTGTATATCATGCTGCCCACAATAGTCAAATACAATGCATTTTAAATTTACTCTACTAAAATGTTTTTTACAACGGTCATTTGGAATACAACAGTTGATTGGAGAATGGATTTAGAAAAGAGCGACTGGACCTGGTGCAAAATAAAGATGGGGTTCTATATATATTCTTCTTGAGAAGGCGTTTGGTCACTGCTCCTTGTGTTCAATTCAGAGTTTATTCCTTCGATTGAGAGGTAATTTCCCAAGTCACTTGTCATTTTAAGTTTAACTTGCCTGATCAAAATGATTGATAACTAGTAGGCTTAGCCAATGTTTTATTAGACTGCTGAACAAATTTTTCTTTTCAGAAAATACCACTGAAGAAAGAAAAGAAAATACTATTATTTTCAAGAAAAGTACCCAACTAACAGAACTAAATTCTTTCATAGATTACAATAATAATAATAATAATAATACATAAACGAGTTTATACTCTAAACAAGACAACCACACAACCAGTTTTTAAGCTACTTCTGGCAATGTCATATACTACATACTGAATTAGAACATTCCATCACCTACTAAAACTCAAAACTTCTCTACTGCAGTATCCCATTTGGCACAATAGTCACCTAAAAGGTAAAATATTTTACCCTCCCATAATAATTTTAACTTCCTCGCTTTGCAGATGGAAGGGGACAAAAGATTACATTCATCCAGTACAAATTATTTTAGCTTGAAGAAGCCTGATTCCACCCATCTCTTTCCCATTTTCTCAAGACATTTCCCAGCACCTTTAGATACTTAGAACTGAAATTCGTTGAGAGAATAATGCTTAGAAAAGATATTAAAACAGACATCAGAAAGAGCAAAATAATAGCAATTTAATTAAAATTTACCATAATCTGTATTTGCGGTAGTTAAAGATATGAAGGTCAATGTTGATAGGCCCATAATATAGAAGAGAGGAAATATCACGACAGATATTTGCAAGCTCAAGCCCACTACATTCAATCGTCTTTCTCTCAAGATCATACACAATAGACTGAAATCGATTCGACCAGAAGTAGATTGAATCGCCCTTGATGAAAGGGTGCTTTGAAGGGACCAAAAAAGTCTGCTTGTTTTGGTCAACAAAAATTGCATTCTCTCCTATACTGCTCAATGGAATGAGAACTTTATAATCAAGGTCAATTATAAAGATCTTTAATCGAGGTAGAGTTCCCGCAACACGAGATCTTTGTTTATCCACTAGACCCCACTCAAGGAGCAATATATTATTTCTACCCAACTTTACAATGTCCCAGGATCTGGTGCATACATCTTGACGAATTACACACGTCAACAGCTTATGCTCTGGCTCAACTGCCCATATTGACCCACATGAATCCACAAAATAAAACCGACCTTTTAACAACAAGGCCTCACTGATATAAAAAGGTAGTTTAAGAAACGACCAAGAGTTATTGCCGGGTTTTGCAAAGGCTGCCCCATTGGCCATGCCAAAGGAAAGCATGACAGTGGGCCGTCCCGGACTTGAAGTAGAAGGGGAGATTAAGGTTATAAAATTAACTGAGCATGAAGCGGCGGCTACATCCTTCACATTTTTTAAAATCGGGGGGAGATCCTCAGAGAGATAACGATTGAAGGGGTTATACAAACGCATAGCTTTTGTTTTCTTGTCTATTAGGAGAAGAAAGCCATCGCTGTCAGTAAGGATGGAGTGTGTTCTGAGCTCAGGGAGAGAGAGTACTGCTCCTCGGCCAGTTGGCAGGTGAGAAAAATGGCGAATGGTGGTGGAGTTGGAACAGGTTACATTTTGAGGCACCATGACCCAGTTGAGAGGGCGAAAGCAAAAGGCTAGGTCTTGTGGACCCGGTGCACACAACCGCCAATCGCGGCAAACAGCACGAAAGTGGAAGTAGGTTTTTATATGGTCAGGTAGGAGTCGAAATGCAATGTTCTTCAGAAGATCAAGAGATAGAGTAGAGATATGTGCCATGTTACCAACCTGCATGTAGAATATGAAATGAATCAGAAAGATTATATGTTGGGCAGCAAAGATTAAAAAGGAAAATATGAGTTTGTAATATAAATTTAGCAACGGATTAAGATTCAAATGACAAGTGTTCGAAAAAGTATAATAATTTAACAACTCGAGGGTAAATAACAAGACAATTTCAAATGAGCAAACTGTTGTTCAATATATTCAAAGGAATTTGAAGGTTTGGGCTAATAGTGTGTATCATAAACAGGTGTCTAAACAATCTCAACCCGTTTTCTAGAATAATCCAACAAGCAACCATACTTTTTACCCACAATAAAAGAGAGTAAATAACAAACATGATCGATCACAACAACTTATGATGTGATACAATAGTTTAAACATGCAAATGGAGAGTAAGTGCAGTGTGAATAATTTAGTCACAATAATAAAAGAATGAATATTGTAGTTCAAATTTTCAAAATATTCTTATCAAATCCAACAGCGTGATATGCATGACTGATCTTTTCTTCTATTTCAATTTTTTTGTTTTCCATATTCTATTATTCTTTCGAATTCAATTAAACACGTAGGATTCTGAATGCCATGAATCTGGGCTAGCAATAGTCCAAGGATTTTAAAGTGGCGAATCCATATTTTTCATTTTGGTGACTATTATAAAGTGTAAATTCCATATACTTTGTTTCACTAGACTTCTCCAAATATCCCTCGCACCAATTTTTTCATTTTGGTGACTATTATAAAGTGTAGGAAAGCCCTTATGCTCTTTAAACCTATAAGAATGGTTCATTAGCTGCATAGTGAAGATAATTCAAAATTCTAAGCTTTGATTCATTTTCTACATGAGTAAAAATTAAACATGATTATAGAACAATAAAAAGAAAAGAAAAAAAAAAACATGAGCTCTAAGCCCCCAACACATTTAATTCAACATGCAGAACAATTCAAATATGAGGCTTGCAAATTTAATTCTATGCAGACAATCAAATAATTAATAACACAGCATATACAAAATAATAAATTCACCATATACTACATTAATGCATGACAATAAACTCTTAAGAAATCAACTTCAACCTGTTTGGAGAAATTTCCAGCGAGACTCCTAGAAGGCCTCATCAACACGGCAGCTTCCACCTTACCAGTAACCTCTTGCTCCTAGCAATGCGTTTAAATCTGAATTCAAAGTTTAGTACAAGTCAATATTGCACTCAATACTATTAGATATTAACCCTCATGTATTAATTTACCAGTAACTACTAATGATAAAATGATGACTTGACCTATTCGAGAAACAAACAAGTTCAATTATAACACATTGAAAACACAAATCAATCCTCAAAATACTTTGATATTCTGTCAATTTTCCTTCAAATGCAAACTTCTACCAATTAAATAAATTATCTTTCATACTAAGAATTTTCATATAGTCCATTTATAAAAAACAATCCAATACCAAGTAAATCAAAAGTGAAATAATAGATGATAGTAAGGATTCATTCAGATTAGAAATAAGTGAAACTAGAAAGAAATTAGAAAGGAAAACGTGTACCACTGAAGTATAAATCTACACAGGGGCAGAGGCAGGGCGTGGGACAAGATGGGTCATAAATACAATTGTGACTACGATTGGGTTTCATTTCTAGTCTACCCCAACTTGTTTGGGACTAAAGGCTTTGTTGTTGTTGCTGCTGCTGCTGCTGCTGTATAAAAGCATAGTTTTAGAGGCATAATTTACAAATTATTTTGTGCAAAGAAGCAAAACTCCCTAATTACTTTGAAAATCAAGCATATTTACAAATTTTATATTCGTAAATATAGATTTAGAGTTACACATTGAAAAATATTTTGGCAGGTGGGGAGAGCTTCCCTCTACATCTAAATGTGGTTCCGCCACTGGATCTATAAAAGCAATTACTCAATTTTAGCAAATGAAGCGAAGGGAACAAATACCCAATTTGGTCTAATTTTTTAGAGAAAAAAAATTTTAGATTCAAACCCAAGAGCATCCCAAAAATAAGGAAAGAAAGATTTAACCGGAATTCACAAATCAAAACCAATAAAAAATAGAAAACACAACCATCCGTTCAAAACAAGAAAAAGAAAGTGAAAATTGCTTATTTACCTAATTGAACTTTCAAGCAATTGTTAATCAAGATCTCTCATCCTCTTTTTCTTTAGTTTAGAGTTTTAGAGAGGAAAAAGAAATGTCTAGGGTTTAGTTAAAGGAAAGATTTTTATAAGTGGATTGTAGGTTGTAGCGTATGCGAATTAAAATACACCAAGTTTCTGTGGTAGCATATTGAGTAGGTAATAAGATTGTTTGTAGGACAAAATATGTAACAATTGTGTGCTTTCGTTTAAATAAATAAAGTACTACTTTATTTAAATTAAAACTATAGTTTGCAAAATTATATTTTGGTTTGAGTGAGGCTATGGTACTATGCATAGCGCACATTGGTCCGTGATATAAATCAATATCTTCATTTACAAAGTCTAAATAGTCGATCTGAACTGTTCAACATGATTATCATATGAAAATGTACTTGTAGATCAAAAAATTTCTTTTTTTTAGATTTTTGTTACTATTATTTTAGATAGGTATAAAATCACTATTTTTGAATGATCTAGAATCTTTAGATCAAGTGATTTTCTACCTATCTAAAAAAGAGTAAAAAAATTCTAAAAAAATGCAAAATTTGATCTATAAGTACATTTTTCATATGTTAATCATGTTGAACGGTTCAGATCGACTATTTAGACTTTGTAAACAAAGATGTTGATCCAAAGTACAGACCAATGTGCGCTATGCATAGTACCCACCTACTCTTTTGGCTTTACATAATCTATTTTGTTTGCCATTAAAGTATAAATTTTATGAAACAAGAACGATCGTACTTAAATTGAAAATCTCAAAGAACCCTTTAAATTACAAAATGATAAGCAAGAGACACATTAGTTTTAGGGTTCCATGCCTTTTATGTGCCAAACTATCAAAATTCACCATTTGTTACTTTGGGCACCAATCTAGACCAACCAACTGTGATAAAAAGGTTCCATTGGGACAGCAAACATATATCACCTATTACATTAGGTTCATTTTGGTCTCCCAAGTTTTAATGAAAAAAAAAAAAAAAACAAGATCAAGAAACATCAATTAAACAGTAAAGAATTTAATGAAGTTCATGATCGAACCTGAATTGATGTCGTAATACTTCGATCAGATCTTAACCTCTTACAGCAATGGTTTATATTGGAATAATTTTGGGTCCCATCACCTGGGGCTTTTACCAGTGGAAGCGTATTTCCTGAATGCTTTGCTTTTCTCATACGGCGGAAAGTTTTCCTTTATTGCTCCAGTCAGGGTTTTTTTCTCATTCTATTCTAAGTTGCAACTAATTCTTCCCCTTTTTGAGTCATTAATAGTTTTCTTTTCCTAATACAGAGAGGATGTTTCATACATAAGCCAATACAAAATCCCCCTCAAGTCACATGAAATTGAAGTTCCAAATATTGTCCATCTCTAACCTCATAATTGTCAACATTTCAAGGGCTGAGCTGCGAGGGAAAAGTTGAATGCCTTCAACTTAACTTGAACGAATATCTAGAAGCTCTAAATTCATCATAAAAGAGAAGGGGAATAACCGAAATCCAATCACATATATATCTCAAACAAACCTGAAAGCCAGCATTTATACCACAACTGACGTACCATGGGTGAAGATGAAAGACCTGCCAGAGGGAGTTAGAAAAATGATAGTACATGCTGTATAATGAAAATATTAACTACTAAATCTAACATATAAGTTCTAGTATGCAAATAATATCACAAATATCAACATTAGGAATAATGCAATATGCAATATCTTTTTCAGCCAGACAAAAAAACAATGTAGCAGGACCAAAAACTAAGCAATTTCTCAGCCTTAGCTTATTTAGGCAAAGGACCAGTGCAAAAGCATTTTGGGCCTAAACATGGTGCTGGTATTGCGATAGCACAGTTGCAGTATCAGTCTCACAAGTGTCCTAATTCAGTATCAGTGAATTGACTCTGAAAATGAGCTTTTCAATAGAAAAGATGAACCAAATTAGTAATGGCTGATCGCAGCATGTTCCATTACTGTGGCAATAGAAAACTAAATAAAATATAGAAATTTCAAAGTCAAAGATTGATAATTGATATCAAAAGCAGAATAGCAATTGTTGTTTTCCGTAGTTTCAGTTGGCTCAACTCTTTTTCTTTTATCCCCTTTTATTTGGCTTAATTTATGCTGAATTGTATAACAGGGGAAGAAATTTGGAGGATTTGGATTATTACTTTATTAGAGATCAAATTGACCCTTAAGAAACACAAACTGAGTGTTACAAAACAATTGGAACTAATTAAGCTTTAACTGCATTATGAAGCTTACCGGGAAGTAAATAAGGCTTTGTTAGGGATTAAAGAATTCCAAATTTGGAGAAACCAGTGTCTTACTATGGGTTTACCAAATTACGACAAACTTACAGAAATTAAACAAAGTTGGAAATATACTATATTATAACATAGAGGCCTCTCGACTAAAGAGAACAAAGCCGTCCAAAAAGTTGCAAATCTTTCTAAACCACAATATTCAAACCCGTCATCAAGAGAAAGAGCTTATCCAATAACAAAAGGCATTAAGTTTGGGCAATACTTAAACATATCTTAATCTCATCCAGCAAAGAGAATATCAAGAGCAAGTCACAGGAATGATATTACCCAACTGATGCGTAAACCAGATTCAGATAAAGTTACTGGTAACGACTGGTACTACAGAAGAAATAGGTATTCAAATACTATTTTTGTTTGGCTTAAAATCCAGCGGAGGCAAGAAAAAACGAAGGATGAAGTAATATTAGGAGCAGTGCCAATCAATTGGCATCTAAAACATTTCTATAAACAAAAACATACAGCAGCAGCAACACACACATGGAGGGAAGAGTAAAACCATAATTCATGTAAGAAGAAATTAAGATAGAAGCTTGCAAGAACCAAATTCAAACATGATTTGCTGCATTCAAACAACAATCAAGCTTGTCCCTCTGCATTAATGGCTATTTCAATTCAAACTGAGAAAACCAAGAGAATGAAGGAGAAAAATGTACCAAATTTCATAGAACCAGCAAAAGAGGTCATCCTGCCTTCCTCTAACAAGGGCATCATCTAGTTGACATTTTTCTCTTCTATTTACAAAACCAATAGAAATACATCAATCCGATTAATAGCTACCCCAGTGATGCATCACTCTCACTTTTAATTGGTTGAAGTATTTAGCACTAAGGTACTTTCACATCCGGCATCCTTTTAATATGTTGAAGAGATTTTGCACTAAGGTACTTTCAAAGATTCATGTTCTAATGCCCGTAAAATATTATATAGATGATATACATAACAACTGCAAAAGAAAGGTAAAAAAAGTAGACATCAGTACATGAATTTGCTTCTATTAATTTCTTACGAAACTTTAATCTAAAAATTTGAGGTACATACCACTAAAGCTCCAATCATCCATACAGTAAAGTGTCTTAAATTTCCATTGAGGTGCTTGTACTGTTTCTCGAAGTAAAAGTATTCCCTTTCCAAACCAAATGGACTGGTACGGACCAAGAAAAATGTACCATGTTTCATAGAACCAGCAAAAGAGGTCATCCCTGCCTTCCTCCCTGCGCCAACCCTTCCCTAGCTCTTGTGCCTTTCTGTGGCAACCACCCCTAGTCCCTTCCCCTTTTCTCTCTTTTTCTCTCTTTTTCTCTTTTTTCTCTGTGCCAGCCCTGCTCTCTTTTTTCTCTTCAGCCCACCCCATGTTAAGCTGTTCTACAAAAATACAATAACAAGGGCATCATCTAGTTGACGTTTCTCTCTTCTATTTACTAAACCAATAGAAATACATCAACCCAATTAATAGCCACCCCAGTGATGCATCACGCTTACTTTTAATTGGTTGAAAATTTTTGCACTAAGGTACTTTCACATCCCACATCCTTTTATTATGTTGAAGAGATTTTGCACTAAGGTACTTTCAGAGATTCATGTTCTAATGCCCGTAAAATATCATATAGAGGATATACATAACAACTGCAAAAAAAATAAGATAAAAACAATAGATATCAGTAAATGAATTTGCTTCTATTCTTTTCTTACAAAAATTTTAATCTACGAAATATGAGGTACAAAATTTGTATACCACTAAAGCTCCAATCATCCTTACAGTCAAATGTCTGAAATTTCCATTGAGGTGTTCGTACTGCTTATGGAAGTCAAAGTATTCCTTTTTCAAACCAAATGGAACATATACTGACCATGAAATCTGACAGGGGAGGCAGCAAAGATTCATTTTGCATATCTGCTAATATGGCAAGTTACACAAGTCCTTTAAAATGGAAGTACCTTCATTGTACATACATTAACAAGGAGTAATGTACCACATACTATACATGCCAGCAGATCGAGGCACTTCATCCATGGTTCTACACCAACAGCAATAATTGTCATATCAGAATGATGCCATTACTCGATCCCAACTGTCCGATCAAAATCCAACGGCCCAAACGAGAACCTTGATCTTTTACTGGTTGATTATTGATCCAAAGCTGAAATGAAGACCTTCGTTTCAATACCAAATCCTCAACCATTCTTTCAGTCGAGCTCTTTAATTTTCCAGTACCCCATACAAACCATGGGGTTTTCTCTTGAGACGGTGGCGCCGCTTTTAGGAGATCAATGACAACCGAATTCTCTCGTGTAGGGGCATCGGCGCAGAGGCGCCGCGTTATACTTCGTCGATACTTGAAACAGAGAGGGAGAGTCGCAAGATAGATACCACGGGCTTGACGGGCTCTTTAGAAAAGGAGATTTCGTTGAAAATGTAAATGGGCCTTTTTATGCAGTTTACGGGCTTGAAATAAATAAAACAAAGAAAAAAGGAAAGAGTTCTGTTGACCAACTCATTTGTAATTAATTGGAACCATAGCTTTACGACTTGTTCGGCTGCACATGAGAAAAGAGAGGTTTGGAGTTAGAATTTATTTTGAACTAATAAAACAGTGTGTGGGAAAAAAAATTAGTCTTAGTAAATTTTTTTTTCACGCGTAGAATATCTGCCCAATAGGCCCTAAATATGAATGTTAACCATAGTTGAAAATACAAGGAGTAACTTGCGATTAGGAGGCGCCGACGTGTATATGACAATCAAATGGAAAATATCAATCTGAGTATGTGACAATCAAATTAAAGGTTTTAGAAAAAAGAAATGAAAACTATAACATTTTATGTTAAGAATATGTATCTAAATAAATTCGGATTTCCATATGTAAAAAAATATTAAAAATATTTGTAGAATCAAAGCATGCCATTTGATTGGAGACTAATATTCAATTCGAAATTTTATCTTTAAATCTAAATTGTTAGCAGATCAGGACAATTACATGCTTAATGTAAGAATTGAGATATTAATGCTGAGATTATTTTTTTTTTGTACCAGTTTGTTCCTAATCAAGATTCTTTATATATTTACTAAGATATGTTAAAAAAATTAGTGCTCTGCTGATTACGAAAATTTAAAAATAGAAATATCTTAATTGTTTCTATTAAATGAGATATTTCTTTTCATTTTGAGTTCATTCCTTATTTTTTTCTAAAAAATATTAGCTGCCTTTGTCCCAAAAAGTTTACATAAATGGTAAGTTGTTCACGCCAAAACTAGATGCATCAAACTTTGGAAAAACGGAAACAAACAATTAGATACATCAAACTTTGGGAGGGGGGAGTTGTGCTTTCTAACAAGTTTGGGAAGTTCTCATTTATCAAATTGTTTATTCTCTTTTAATAAGAAAGGAAGGATCAAAAGTGCATAGCCGGTCTAGTGACTAAGGCACATGGTCTCTATGTGAGAGGTCATGGGTTCGAAATCCAGATGGAAGAAATCCTTTATTGTAATAACAAGGATATTAAATAGTTGGGTGGTAATATCTAATATCTATCTTGTTTATGAGACAACTATTGTCGTGATTTTTATTAATATCCAACATTATATAGAAATTGTCAAATATGTACTCAAGGGCTGGATATTTATAAAAGTGTTCAAACTGGTTAATTATTTGTCGGTTTCTAATTTAATATAAAATTATTGGATATTTATAATTAGCCGGTTCTTGTTTTTTTAAGAAGATTTTATAATTTATTTGTTTTTATATTAAAATATTAGAAATATATTTTATATTTCTTTGAAATTAGAAAGGATACTATATTATTTTATTTTATTTATTAGAAGGACTACAACAAATAATCCGGATCAATATTTTTTAGGCCAATTTTTTTGAGGCTATAAGAAAAAATTAAAATATTTCTTTGTATGTTATTGGAAAAAAAATGAAAATGATTTTAATATGAGTTATTGATTCCGGTTCAAAAACCACTTCTAGTAAATATAGAAAATATTGTAGTCATTCTATTTTTGAAAAACTAAAAAATTTAATCCGACAAATTTGTCTATGTAATCATTTATTACAATTTTTTTTTGAAAATGTTATAATTTATTTATTTTTTATATTAAAATATTAATAATACTTTTTATATTTTTTTGAAATTAGATAGAATACTATATAATTTGATTTATTAGAAAGACTGCAACAAATAATCCGGATCAATATTTTTCATGCCAAATTTTTCACAGTTGTAAAAAAAATTAAAATATTTCTCTGTGTTATTGGAAAAAAAAAATGCTTTGAATCTGAATTATTAATCCTGATTGAAAAGTCATCTCTCGATAAATATAAAAAATATTGTGGTCTTTCTATTTTTGAAAAAAATAAAAATTTAATCTGACAAAATTTGTCAATGTAATCATTTATTACAATTTTCTTTTTAGAAAATATTATAATTTATTTATTTTTCGTACTAAAATATTAGAAATATTTTTTATATTTCTTTGAAATTAGATATGATACTATATAATTTGATTATTAGAAAACTGCAACAAATATTCTGGATCAATATTTTTCAGACCAAATTTTTCACGACTGTAAGAAAATTTAAAATATTGCTTTGTGTGTTTTTGAAAAAAAAATAAAAATGATTTGAATCGGAGCTATTGATCTTTGTTCAAAAGTCATTTCTAGATAAATATAAAAAATATTGTGATCTTTTTATTTTTGAAAAATAAAAATTTAATCTGACAACATTTGCTAATGTAATCATTTATTACGATTTTTTTCAAAATAGATATAAAATCTTAAAAATTAAATGTACTGAAAAGACCACAATATTTTATGTATTTATCTAGAAGTGACTTGTCGTAAAAAAGTTCATAAAAAATTAGAAATTGAGTTCGTAAAAAATTTGATTCAAAATTGAGTTAGTTTGAAATTAATTCAAACCAAACTCAAATTGAAGATAAGTTTGATTTCGTTTGGTTCGTTTGCAGCCCTAGATACTACATGTAAACTTACTAATTGTTCGATTATAGTGTACTGTATCTGTAACAATGAATTGCATATGTGTGCATTTTTTTTTTGTCATTTAAGTGTCTTATGGACATAACAAAATAATTCCTACACCAACAATTTCTCATGCCAAATGATTTGCAAGGAGTACTATTGATTAAATAATTGTTCTTGCAATGCTTCTTTTTTCTCCTTAAATTGTTCTTGAAATGATTGTTCTTATGTTGATACAGCTTCTTTGGCACCTTTCATGTTACCTCTAAAATCTTCTCTGTTATTGTGATTAAATACGGTAACAATTGATGGACTCCATAAACTATTAATTAGTATGACAGAACCAAGGAAGATGTTCAATCACATTAATTCCTTTTAACTGCGCTCTCCTTCCCCAGAAGCACTTAAAACTCTTAAAGTCATATGCGGCACCAGTATTAATTAGCTGCTGTTTCCAAAGATAAAATCACATTAAGATCAGAGTTTGACCAAAAACCAAATATCAGAGATGCTATGAATCCGTTCAATATATAAAAAAGCCTTCACACAGGAACTTCACCCAGGACAAAAGCAGCAAAGCAAAGAACTATGGCGTCTTATATATATATATATATAAGAGATGGTTGTTGTAGTTTTCATAGTATTAATTACTAGTATAACAGAGTTGTGTTTTTCATTTATCCATGGATATGCTTTAAGAAGCTACAATCATTTATTTGTTCACAAAATAACTAATATTGTAAAATTGTTACTTCTGTGGGTGTTGTAGTGATTTACGAGGGGCAATTTTCTCTGGTTTATGTGGTAACTGGTAAGCATATGGTACCAATTTTTTTTTTTGGGTCTTAATATGTTACCAATTTGAATAGTGGGTTCATTTTCATCATACCTTTGTAAGGATAGATTCATTAGTGTTATATATATAGTGAATTACGAATAAATTATCCTTTCAATGTAATCAAAACTTCTCTGACATGCAATCAAAACTGAGACAGTTAAAATCGTTCACAGTTACCAAACTTTTGGACTTCATGTAATGTTAATGACCAAATTTGCCGCATGCATATCACCACCTACTACAAAACAAAAATATTGTTGCATAGCTTGAATGAATGGAAATAAATCTGTTGCGATTCTAAAGAATTGCAGATCCAGTGATTCCAATCACAACTATTTATATGTTTTAAGATTCGTATACAAAAATAACATCTTTTGAAATTGTTGCATTTTAATAAATGAATAGTTGAGTTGAAATCGCAGGATCCTGCAATCCTTTAGAATCACAGCAGATGAGCTTCCTGAATGAATTGATTAGCTAAATTACCTTTGCTAGTTTACTGGGCTCTAGAAATTGTTTGATAGCTTGAGTGAAATCTGAAATGCACGGGTCCCTTAATATTTGTGCTAAAACAGATTGGATGGTCCGATCTAAACTCAAATTTTTAGTTGAATCGGTGATAAATTTGACGGCTAGGCCATTCTTTAGTTTAGGTTTAGATCTATAGTGGTTGAAATAAGTAGTAGGAAGTCGTAGAAAAAGAGAAGTCGCTGTATAAAGCCTCTAGTGCATGCTCACCTAGTTACCTTTTCCTTATGGACTCTAGTTGACTCTCAGTACACGGACTGCACTGCGAGTCTGCGAGTGGGCGCGCGCGCGACAGAGAGAGATGGGGATATGGGACTACTTCAGCTCGGCTAATGAGACGATCTCCGGTGGAGTGACGCGGTCGCGAGAGATAGTCCGAGGAGCCGCCGGGAAGGTGTGTGCGGCTGCGCCGGACCTGAGCGGCGCTTTGAAGAACACTCGCGATCTCACCAAAGTCGCCTCGGAGACCGCCGTTTGGACGAGCCAAGCAGTGGTGGAAAGGATGCCAGATCGGGAAGGATGGCAGAGGATCGGACGGTTGGGGTGGAGAATTGCTGATCACGCTATTGAACAAGGCACCAAGCCCTTTACTGGTGATTCCTTTTCTATTTCCTTCTTTCAAACAATTCTTTTCTATGATTTAGAGCGATTATATCTTAAGTTATGATGTTGCAAAGCTTTCTATATTGAGTAAAAAACACTATGTTTTCTTTTCTTTTTGAATCAAATTAAAGATATGTGTTTTTAATTTGGTACAGGTGGTGTACCAGTCTATAGGTTTGTGAAAGAAGAATTAAGCAAGAACGTGTCACAGGAGCAACCCTTGAAAGAGAAAATGGAGAATACGGAGTTTGCCAAACTGAAAGATACAATCGAAAAACTTGAAAAGAAGAACATGGAGATGGAAGAGCTGAGACAAAGAATGGAAAATCTCGAAAAGAAATTAGTGGACTAGACATAATCTAACCTTGAAAAGAAATTTTGTGAATGCAAGGTTAAGTATACTAGACTTAAAACTAATGGTAGTACTTAGCTGTAACGGGTCGTACCGATCAGGAAAATAGCCTGAAAGAGAACATTAAGTAACTTGTAACTTAATGTTTCAGGTAATGAAACAGGCCTAGTAGCCTTATTTTTGTGTCTAGACTTATTTCGTAACATGAGGTTTCTATGGTAACTGGAATTTCACATATTTACAAAGTTGAGAGAGTATATGAGCTATATATTAAGCATCAAGTTAGCATGTCACATCTACAGATTGAATTACTGAAGAGATGTGAGATGCAAGATGATAGTTGAATATATTGGTGCATAGTTACGTTATAGTCTTATAGACAATGAATCTATTAGCTAATGCAAGGATGCTGTACTTTGGACGTGCATACGGTTGAGTTGCATGTCTGCGTATAATTTCAAGTGTTTAATTAGTATCCTTGTTTGAAGCTCTGCAAGTAATGCTAGATACTACTAGGGCTGCACACAAAATTCGTAGTCTGTGATTCGATTCGAATTTGATTAAAAAAAGTTTGTAAAAATTCGATTTAAAAGTGAGTTCGTTTGAAATTAAATCAATCCAAACTCAAACTGGACCTGATTCGTTCGAAATATGTTTGCAAACTATTCTAATTCAAATCTCAAAGTAACGTGAACCATTGATTTTCATTGATGACTTAAAGTTAAAATCAGGTCCAGTTTGAGTTTAGTTTGAACTGTGAAGGTGAAGGTGAAGGGTAGTATTGTCATTGAAATGTTTAATTGATCTAAAGTTAAAATCAGGTCCAATTTGAGTTTGGTTTGCAAACTACCCTTCATCTAAACTATTCTAATTCAAATCTCTTGTAATTGGAGTCAATGGAGGAGAGGGAAGACTGGAGGAGAGGAAGGGTGGGATGGGGAGTGAAGAAAGGATCGTTTCTAAGGGAACAGCGGGATTGGGGAAGATGAAATATAACGATCGTGCAGGAAGGTTTTAAATTAGATTGTAACTGTGAAGGTGAAGGGTAGTATTGTCATTGAAATGTTTAATTGATATTAATTAATATTTTTTTGTACAGGGAAATTGAAAATGGGTATATTAATAAATATGTTATATTTAGATGGGGAAATATCTAATTTTTAATGGGTAAATATCTAATTAAAGAAGTTGTGATGGGTATATATCCAAATTTCTCTATAATCAAAACTGAGACCAAAGAAAAAAACTGAGACAGTTAAAATCGTTCATAGTTACCAAACTTTTGGACTTCATGTAGTGTCAATGACCAAATTTGCCGCATGCATATCACTACCTACTATAGTGACAAATGAATTATTCGGATTCAGTTCGGCGAGGTCAAAAATTCATAATTCGGGTATAATTCGGGAATGATTCGGTATATTCAGATTAGAAATCTCAGTCTTGTAAGGAAGCAAAAAAAAAAAATTGGGAATAATTCAGAAAATTTAGGAAAAATTCGTGAATTATCCGTGAATTATTCAAAAATAATTCGGTCAAAGTTCAGTCAACCGAAAATTCGACGTCCGGTTTGACATCCGGTTCATCATCACCAAAAAAAACAAAAATTCGCAAATATTGTTACTATACTACCTACTACAAAACAAAAATGTTGCTGCATAGCTTGAATTAATGGAAATAAATCTGTTGTTATTCCAAAGGATTCTGTGATTCTAATTATAATCATTCATATATTTTGAGATTCGTGTACAAAAAAATAACTTCTTTTGAAATTGCTACATTTTAATAAATAAACAGTTGAAATTAGAATCACACAGATTTGCTTCCTGAATGAATAGATTAGCTAAATTACCTTTCCTAGTTACTGGGCTCTAGAAATTGTTTGATATTTTGTGTGAAATGAACGGAGTCCTTTAATATTTGTGTTAAAACAGATCGGACGGTCCGATCTAAACTCAAATTTTGAGTTAACTCGGTGATGAATTTGACGGCTAGGCCATTCTTTAGTTTAGGTGTTTCCTACCTAATACCTTCCGCCTTAATTTTTGAGAATTTTAGATCTATAGTGGAGAATTTTAGATCTATAGTGGACCATACTGAAATAAGATGTAGGAAGTCGTAGAAAAACAGAAGTCGCTATATAAAGCCTCTAGTGAATGCTCAGTTGCTCACCTAGTCACCTTTTCCTTATTGACTGTAGTTGACTAATATAAACATACATACACCAAATATTATAACATATTAACATATCGTTAAATTATTATTACATTGTGAAATATTTACATAATTATTATTTTAATTAAATAAAAGTTAAAAGGTTAGATCTCTATCTTTTTATCTCAAAAAAAATTATTTCCTTTTGAAAACATTTTTATCTGACTTAATTTATTTCATTGTTTATTTTTGTATTGTGCATTTAATTAAATCGTGTTATCAAAATAACACAACCTTAAAAAAACATATTTTAATTTTAATATATATATTTGTATCAATTTTTTTACATCAATCTACGTGTAAGTAGGTTTTAACAATTCAAATTCATAATTTAAAATCAATTCAATATATTTTGAATCAAAACCCGTTAAGAAGTCTATTATCAAATACCTTCAGCTTTTTATTTAGAGAAGTACTAGATCTAGGGGTGTCAATGAAAACCATTTATAATTTACTCTACCCGTATCGTATTTTTCACGGGTAAAAATAGAGTATAAATAAGATCAGCTCTTAGTACATATGGGTATGAAAATGCTTCCACTCCACCTGAAATAAGTAGAAAGTCATAGAAAAAGAGATAACTATGTATAAAGGCTAGTGCATACTCTTATAGTCAACCAACGTTCCCTTACATAATTGACTTCGTCAGCAGGGCACTCACTCTCAGCCATTACTTTTTATTAAAGAAAGGCCCCCACCCAAAGAACCAGCCGATAGAGCCCAAACAAAGAGGATCGGAACGCTGAAGGGAACGGTTCAGAGCTAGTCCCTACTCAGTTGACTCGAGAATACGAAGTACACTGCGCGACGGCGAGAGCGAGTCCGATGGGGATATGGGACTACATCAGCTCGGCTACTGAGATGATCTCTGACGGGGTGACTTGATCACGAAAGATTGTCATAGGAGCTGCTAGGAAAGCACGTGCGGCTGCGCCGGACTTGAGCGGTGCTTGGAAGAACACTCACGATCTCGCCAAAATCGCCTTGGAGACGGCCGTTTGGACGAGCCAAGCGGTTTAAAATAAATCTACTCATGAAGTATATCAGTTTCGACAATTTGAATTTGAAATTTAAAATCAATTCAATAGATTTTGAATCAAAACCCGTTAAGAAGTTTGTTATCTTACCTTCAGCTTTTTAATTATAGTACTGGACCAGACTGAATAAGTAGGAAGTCGTAGAAAAAGAGATGTCCCTGTATAAACCCTCTATTGCATGCTCACCTTGTCACCTTTCCCTTGCTTAGTAGAAAATATTGATTCTAGACTTCTAGTCGACTCAAGAGTACGGACTACACTGCGAGTGCGCGCGTTAGAGAGAGAGATGGGGATATGGGACTACGTCAGCTCGGCTACTGAGACGATCTCCGGTGGGGTGACGCGGTCGCGAGAGATAGTCGGAGGAGCCGCAGGGAAGGCGCGCGCCGCTGTGCCGGATCTGAGCGATGCCTTAAAGAACACTCGCGATCTCGCCAAAGTCGCTGCGGAGACCGCCGTTTGGACGAGCCAAACAGTGGTAGAAAGGATGCCAGATCGGGAAGGATGGCAGAGGATCGGACTGTTGGGGTGGAGAATTGCTGATCACGCTATTGAACAAGGCACCAAGCCCTTTACTGGTGAGTCCTTTTAATTTTCTTTTTCTTTCTTTCAAACAATCCTCTTCTATGATTTAGAGAAATTATATTTATGATGTTGCAGAGCTTTGTATATCGTGTAAAAACACTATTTTTGCTTTTCTTTTTTAATCAAGTTAAAGAGAATTGTTTCTAATTTGGTACAGGTGGTATACCAGTCTATAGGTTTGTGAAAGAAGAATTTAGCAACAACAAGTCACGGGAGAATACGGAGTTAGCCAAACTGAAAGCTGCAATTCAAAACATTGAAAAGAAGAACATGGAGTTGGAAGAACTGAGACAAAGAATGGAAAATCTTGAAAAGAAATTGGTGGTGACTAACCAGAACGACATAAATCTGAAGGGTGAAAAGAGGCCTAAATTGATGGAGTGGTGTCCACCTGAACCAATTGATATGATTTAAATCTGATATTTTACTGACAATTTGGATTGTCATTAATATTTTGATGTCATCTATTGTGTATATACACAAAACACAACATGAAAAATTCAAAATATAATGACAATTCTGAAATTGGTGGCCTTTGCCACTCTTTTTACAAATTTAAAATTTGGGTTTAAGAGTATATGAGCTATTAAGCATCAAGTTAGCAGTCACATTTTGAATTACAGAAGAGATGGGAGATGTATCAGTATAACTTGATCCTTATTTACTGGCTAATATATGGATGATGTATTTGGACATGCCTACGGTTGACTTGTCTGCGTATATTCTTTAAGTATTTAGTATCCTTGTTTGAAGCTCTGGAAGCAATTCTAAATACAACATGTAAACTAACTACTTGTTCGATTATAGTATATATGTAACAATAAATAACATATGTGTGCATTGAATTTGTGGTTTGGGTGTCTTATTGACATAACAGAATAATTCCTAAACTAACAAGTTCTTATGCCAGATGATTTGCAAGGAGTATTGCTTAAATAATTGTTTTTGCAGTTCCCCCTTATCTTTTATGGTGATAGAGCTTCTTTGACACCTGCCAAAGTCATCTCTGTTTTGTTATTAAATACAATAATAATTGTGGGCCCTGGTTGGTATATCTCATGTACAGACTTCATCTAACATTTTGTCGAATGGAATTGCATCTAGAATGGTGAAATTAGCAATGTGATGTTTATAGTTTGACATTATTACCCAAAACCTCCTATGTTTGTGGTGGTGTAGATTTTGGAAGGTGTAATAGATATTGAAATTGACCTAGAAGATAACATTTTCGATGCAACTCCAATGGTTGTGCATGTGAAAAATGCTCCTACAAGATTTTCAGTCCAATCAGTGTCTCTCTTTATCATGTCCAAGGTGAATTGCAACACAGTGCAATAAGGTCTGGCATATCTTATCATGCATTTTTATGTAATTCGGATCGGCTGAAATTCTTGACAAAATTTCAGGACCCTATGATCCTCTCTCCCTCTCTATCTCTAGGGAGTAGGCCTGCTAAACGAGTCGGGTCAACTCATGAGCTTTGAGTTGAGCTCTTAAATGAGTCAAAATGAGTTGAGTTTAATTTGAGCTCAGTCTAAACTCGGCCTGAACTCGGAAATAATTTACCCTAACTTTACCGAGTCGATCCGATCTGAGCCGAGTTACCCATTGAGCTAAATCGCACACCGTCTCCTTCGTTCCCAACGCCCAAGCGGCTCCCTCCTCTCCTCTGACGAATTTGCTCACGCCGCGTCCCTCCTCTGGAACTAATCTGCTCTCGCGCCTCTCCTGGCCTCTTCTCCTCCTCCTTGCCTCCCTCTTCTCCTCCTCCTCCTCCTCACTATCTCTCTTCAAATCGTCATTTCAATAGGTAACTCTCTAGCTCCGTTTTTTATGTCTCAGTTTTAACAACAGATAAAAACTCGAATCTTCTGAGCTTAATTAGAAATTTCTACTTGATTTTGAATGAAACTCATTAAGGTTATACCATGAACTGATAGGATTTCTAAAAAAATTGGTTAAATTATGACTGATGAGGTAAATTCTTAGGATTTCCCAATAAGGTATCCTTTTTAAGCACCTTTTTTTTATAATTTTCATGAATACTAAGTTTGTTCAGTGTTCTTTATCAATTGCAAAACAAATTGCAAAACATAAAATTTGGTACCAGTGCTTCTATCAAATCTTGGTATACCAATTGTATCAGGAGTTTGATACAAGTAGCTTGATTTTATGGCTTTGATTTTGTACAGCAGTTGGGTGCAATCCCAGTTACAGAATCATCCTGATGAACTGTGGAAGATGGTGTTAGGGACTATTTATCTCATGCTTCACACAAAATGGTAATTCTTTTTTATACTGAAACTTACACCTCTCTCAATTAACTTTTACCGATTTTGTTGTAATATTTTATTATGTACTTTGACCTTTGTCTTATCATGAGAAATTCAAGGACGTGGTTGATTGGCTCAAGACAAATTCCGAGAAATCTAAAGTAGTTGCAAAGTCGGGTCTCTTCGGCAAAAAGAAGCTTCTTTTCTGACCACCAGTCCACAAAGTTCAGCAGCACCTTTTTTCTGTTTTTCAGAAGCCGCCTTCTACCAGTAAGTTTCTTGTAAGATTCTGTGCCTGGTTTCCATTGAGAAGCTAATAACTAGTCTATTTAAATCATTTGTTTCATATGTATTTTTTTTTATGTGACTGAGCTGGACCGAATTGGACTTATTTTCTTATGTGACTAGGCTGAACCGAGCTTTGAGCCGAGTTCAACTCATTAGCACCCCTACTAGGGAGAGAGGGGTCACAGGGTTCTGAAATCTGATCAAGAATTTCAACAGATTTGACTTATTATTTGGCACAAAACCTTAATTTTACCAAAAAAACATTACAGTTCATGTTGTGTGCATATCAGTTTCTTCTTGAATATATTGTAGGGAGTTATTTAGTCAGTATCATTTGGAATGAACAACACCTGCTTTGGGTGATGATTTTTACGTTTGCCTCTTCGAGTTAGCAAACTTTATTTATATGCTTTTTCTTCTCTTTCAACTGAGATCCGTTAAACAAATCTTTCTGCTAAGCAAGTTTATCTTAATGCATGTGTATGAACTAGCAGCTAAGATGATGTTCAGGTGTATCGGTTATCATTGCAATTGACCGAAATAACGAGTTAATGTTTGGAAATTCATTTATTTTTGCGTGATTGCTGAAATATATTATTACTAAGAGAGTTTTTACAGTATTACTAATATAATAGAGTTGTGTTTTTCATTTTTTAAACTCTTTAAGAAGCTACCATCATTTTTTTGTTCACAAAATAATGAGTATTGTGAAATTGTGAATTCTGTGGGTGCTGTAGCGATTTACCAGGAGCAATTTTCTCTGGTTTATGTGCTATTTATATGGTACCAATTTTAATAGTGGGATCATTTCATTATACATTTGTGAGGATAGATTCATTGACGCAATAGATATAGGTCGGCAGTGTCATATATACAGTTACGAATTAATTATCCTTTCAACATTATCAAAACTTGAACATATACTCAAAACTTCAACTTCAGCTGTGAAATACTTGAGCAAAATGACGCGTTATAAATAAATAAGAAAGGAAACTGAAAGCCGATGAAAATAACTGAGACAGTTAAAATCGTTCACAGTTCAAAACTTTTGGACTTTATGTTGTGTGTCAGTTACAAAATTTGCCGCATGCATATTGTTACTGGGCTCTAGAAATTTTTGCAGAGCTTGTTTGGACCCAGTCCCTGGTTGTAATAACATGCGTTTAAGTTTTAGGCCCAGAAACATATTAGCATTAGGCCTCCATAAATAATTTCTTCCCAAACCAGAAGCCCAATGGGGTCAAGATTTTTACCAGAGTAGTTTTAGCTTTATGCAGCGCAAGAACCACATAGAACTATAGTAGGGCCGCTGTATGAGGCTAAAACTGATCTGTTAAAATCTTTACCCAGCCCAATGCCCGTTTACAAAGACAAGTGTTGACATGAGTTGCCCGAGTAGAATTATGCACAGATAAAAAAAAAAAAAAAAAAAATTAAAACATAAATAATCGTATTAAATTATAAAAAAATTTAGGATATTAAAAAGAATACATTATAAAGGAAGGATTAGGCACACCACCTAGCAACAAGCATTCGTAACAACTACAGATTAGGCTGGAGCTTACATGAACCGTCGCATAAACAATAGACGGTTGTGATCTCCTCAAAACCATCAAACAAATTCTGTGCCAAGTGTCAAGGGAAGAGGAGACGAACAGCTGGCATGTGGGGGGGGGGAAGAGCCCAGACGGACGGCCCAAAATACAAACGGGCTTTGCTAATTTTGAAGAAATAAAAAATAATATATTTTTTCTTTGGGAATTCGTGCTGAATAGATATTATTATATTTAATAGCGGGTGATGTCTTAATTCGGTTCCCTTTTTCCTGCCTTTTTCCCGGGGCTCAATGCTTTCTCTGTTCCCTTTCTCCCTTCAATTCAGACTTCCAAGTCCCCTGTCTTTTCTTTACCATTTAATGCTTCTGCACCCATCAACTTTCTTTCATTTTCTTTCCTAATTCTTATTTTATAAAACAATATTTACAATAAATATAGCAGTTGTAAAATAATTATATATTTTTTTTTAGTAAAGTTGGAGGTCAAACCACCCAACTATTTAATACTTTTGTTATAATAACAAAGAATTTTCTCTATTTGAATTTCAAATCCAAATAATTATAAATTTAAATGTAGGTTTTTATTGTAAGTGTTGTATGAACGCAAGTATTCATAGGGTAGATATTAATATTCATATTTTTTTGGTCAAAATATAAGGGTTTTATTTTTTTAAAATGAAGTGAACACTTTATAAAAATATTGTCCCATGCAAACGACAATTTTTTTTCCTTTGTTTGGGAAAAAATATTTCGATAAAAGAAAAAAATTACTTAGTTCAAATTAATTGTATAATAACGCTTGATTATTATGTCAACGCAACTATAATAATGTGTGACTGTACACTGCAAAAAATTAAGTCATTACTTTTAATTTGGAAATTAGAAATTGAACTTACATGTTCTTATTTATTTAACTCGATATGTATTCTTACAAACTTTTCTGAAAAATATGACATATCTACAACCCTTAAATCAAACATGGTATTCCAAGTAAGGCAAGGAACCTCCGCACTAAGGGCCTGTTCGGCCGCCCCACTATTCTCGTAGGAAAAAAAATTCAATTGAACTGAATTTTTTTCTCCACATAAACAGTACTTTTCAGTTAAATTTCTGTGCATATGCCCATTCCCAATGAACATGCCTAAATAAATTATAAAATATGTACTTACAAAATTGTAAAATGGTTTTTATCTTCTCAAAATTGTAAAATAATTATAAAATGGTATTATCTTCTCAAAATTGTAAACAAATGTGTCTCATTTGTCTGCCCGACAAAATTTCAACAATTTATAAAGGCATGATCACATATTCACATAACCAATTATTGCTCAACTCCACATGGCACATGCAAAAGATGTGATTTCTTCAATCCTCCTCTCTCTTCTCGGACAGAAGCGCCTCGGTTAAATTTTGGTTTTTAGATGCATTTATTACCGAGTTACTGCAGCCTCGGTAAAGAAGTAATTTACCCGTTTATGGCAGCCATGCCTAACTGCACTTTTTTAAGTCTTATCTCCTCTATTCTATCACCACACCAACTGGCTAATTTAATATGATATAAGTAAATTAATTGATTAATTAAAAGTGGGTTTTTTTTTCCACTTGTCTGATGTCTTGTCTCTCTCAAGCCGGTAAGATCAGATAAGTATATATTTTTTTTTAATCACAGTTTCTTATGTCAAATATGGGTAACTAATAATTGAAGGTTGCTTAGTTCATACTAGTTTTCAATTGGTCAATTTGTTCTGTGATCTGTTTAGTTAGCTTTTGATTTTCTTAAAAAATTACTGGAGCTTTTAAGAATCTCACATTTCCATATTTTTATTCATGTTAAAAATAATGATTAAAGTTTTATTAAAAATGTTATTCTTGAACAAAAATAAAATAAGAAACCGCTAGCAATGGCCGTATTTCGTCAAATATACACTAATCAGCCTGATCGGTTGCACAACGGGACTTGGCATGAATACAGGAATTGAACTGTTCAATTGAATTTTTTTTCTCACATGAACAGTGATGGCGCCGAACAAGCTCCTACGGAACAGTGATGTGATATTCTAATATCATATTATGGACACAAAATCAGAACGAAAATGCACTGCACAATTAAGAGCAGGCTTCAAAATTGGATATTTGAATTGGAATTTCAAGTTTACTTCGCTAACTCAGCTGAACTTGAATAGATTTTTGTTTTATAAAGAGTTAGCAAGCACAGACAGGTTTAATTAAAACAACAGCTGCAATAATAGAGGATATGTATTTTCTTCCTTTCATTTTTATTTTTTTGTTCTTGTTTAATGGAATTGTTATTCCAGATTTACCTGACAATGCGATATTCTCAAAATTTATTTTCTGTGTATATCGATTTTTTAGATATATAATAATGATACTTTAGTTCAATGTTTGACAATATTATACTTCATTTTAAAATTTAAACACATGCTTTCATGTCAACATTTCATGGTGTTATTGACATTCAAGCCATCAAATATATCTATAAAATCAAGCAAAAATTAAAAAGTCAGAGAGTTCTAAATGCATGCGCTCATAAAAAAAAATGGAAAGAGATCACGTGTTCTCCGAGAGGTAGAATTTTTCTGCCCCCAGTGCGGCTGACATGTGAGTCCAGACAGGTTTTATACATTTAAATATTAATTTTTAATTTTACTGCAGATTCACATGTCAGTGACTCAGGAGCAGGAAAATCCTGTCCCCTGGAGAGGACAGAGAATTCGGTTCCAAAAAAAATGTGACCACACAATTCCCCCATAGATGAATTGACACACTATACACACAAAACACATGATATTTAATGGACGATAAGGTATAAAAAAATAAAATAATGTTTACAAACAAACTAAAATAAGCATGTCTTTAATATTTATTTAAAAAACCTGACTAAACAAAATAAAAATTATGTTTACCAGCTTTTTTCTTCTTCTTTCTGATTTACTTTAGTTAGAAAACGCAACAAAACTGTATTTAAAACTACATGACTTATAAACAAATATAATCCAAGAACCTAATATTTGATAGCTCAAAGCTAATGGCTAGATACATGCCTAACTTTATCTACGCATTAAACAAAATTAACATGTTGGAGTCAATGATGAAGAAAATCTCAGAAACCAATTAAAACCTCATAATGTAGCAGCAATAGTTGCACTCGCTGTCATGACGTCAAGCCCCAAAACATCTCTATCAACACCCATCCAATTATTATCTCCTTAATCACATTTTTGTCACTGATGCAACCAATCATATTGAAATTTTATTTTGAGGGTGAAATAAAGAGATGAGAATGGGACCTTAAAATTAAATATGAAAAAGATATATATGTCGTTATGCAAAGGGAAAGGATTTTGTCGCCACTACAATAAATAGAAATTGCACAAATAAAGGATTATATTATTTATCACTATCTCGCCAATTGTTCCATAATTCCCATTTTGTAGAAGAAATAGAAGTTAATTGGGTTAAAAAAAAAGGGAATACAAAATATGCAGAGAGAAATGAAAGAGAACATTTTGTTATTTTTTTATTTGCAACAAAGGAAAAAGAATGACAAGGATAAAAGTGAAATTTGAATATTTGAGGACCTTCAGTGAAAACTTCCAAAATTTGTTACATGAAATGTTCAACTGTGCACATGTTTCACCAATTTCTTCCAAATTAATTTATAATTACCAGAAAAGCATTTGCTGCCTTTATCACATAAGAATTAGGTATCCCAAATCAATTTCAATATTTAAGATATTTTGCATTAGGTGAATTTTTGTTAACACAAAATCGTCAACAGATAGCTGAAAAGTAAATCACACGTAAGGTTCCATTATTTTTATATGCAACGTGTCAAGTTAATAGTCAATGAACCTTACCCAGATAAAATTAGTTCACTAATCAATTCATAACTCAACATACAATAACTGAGCAAAGTTAAAAAAAAAAAAAAAAAAAGGTTGCAACTAGTAGGCCAATAAGATATTTATAAAAAACAGGTTAATTATTTTGCATGCTATAAAAACTGGAATTAGAATGAGAATTATAGTCACCTAAAAAATTATTTTTAATATTGAATATTGAATAGTAGTATTTTCATATGTTTTACTATTGAGAAAATTACAGGATTAAAGAGAAGGGAAAGCAAACATCAAATCTTATCTGATGCAATTTGAGCCCTACAAACAGTTTGCCATCCAGATCTAGAAGAGATGTTTAGCAGGACAAGAAAGAAAACAACAAAAAAAAGAAAAGGTAGAAATGACAATGCTTATTGCCCGTGATCAAAAACAGAAACATGGAGAGTGCAATTTGATCAGCATACATGATTGTTCATGTTCATTAAAGGAAGGACATTTGAGGCCAAACACACGAGGGGAAAAACATGATTGCACTATCTTCAAACATATGATACGTACATAAAGATTTTGTACATCAGCAATTAAAATAATAGCAAGCTTCCACTGGTATTTGGTACATGGAATTAGGAATAAGAGTACTGAAAGATCAGATTTGGTAGTCATCCCATTAAATACAACATAACTTTTGGAGAATTTTTCATTTTATCATATCCTTCCGATTTGGATCATATGACTAATGTCAATAAAATAGACGGCCATATATTTACATATGTAAAGTCATGTCCATATACTCCTTGTTACCTTACCATTATTGTTACATCTGCATGAATTTCAAAACAGAGTAATTGCCAGAATCGTATAGTCTAAACTGGAAATGAAATATGGAGAAGAGGATAACTCTTCCAAACATGTATGTATGATTTGTATTACATATAACAAGACTGAGGATAAAGGCTTAAAAGAGAAGTCTACAGATCATAGAAGGTAAAATGAAAAAATAAATCAACTATCCTAAGGGCCACTAAAATCAAGAGATATATATTGGCAAGTTATAAACCAAGTATATATGTTTGCGGTTTATATACCAATGATTTGGTATCAAAAAAAAAAACACCCAGTATTTTAATGTATCATATAGCTTTAACAATTATCCAAAATTTATCTAAAGACTACAGTGCAAAGAAACTTCAAAGAGACACCAGCACCATTTTGTTTAAGAAATTATGATTAAAGTTAATCAACATATTGAATAAATTTAAATGTTCCAAATTAAGTTGAATTGAGTTTCTTGGTTCAATACGTTACAAAATTAAGATACCTAAGCAATATAGCGAACAGACTGAAGAAAAAAAAAAGGCGCCTTGTACCTACACCGGGAGAGTGCTCCGAATTACTGAAGAGCTATAACTGCACAATCTCCACATAATAGGGAATATCTACTTTACATATAAGCCCTCTAGAATATCAATATTAATAGTTACTATATTATATTTTATCCATAAAAGCATGAATGAGTAATAAAAAATTAAATTTATATGTATCTTAATCAAAAGGAAATCATTGATGGGAATGTGAACAAGCTCACAGTATCAAATAAAACAATTAGGATTAACTTTGGTACCAGCATACCTTGGCATTCTAGTTTTTTAATGAGGTACATTAGAGCATTACCCAACTCTTATGATTTGCATAAATTATTAAAAGAATGTATGGTAGGATATTTAACTAAAGAAAAGACCAAAAATAATGAATGGCAAATTTACTTTTATACGACTATTAAATCTATCAATTCAGCTAAAACAGATATATAAAATCATAGAATTGAAATAAGATTTTTATCACAAAACAACTTAAAATAATATATATTTTTTGTAAAAAGATACTTTAAAATGTCATATCTAAAAGATTTTAAATGTTCATTTATTGCAGCTGACACAACCTCAACAATGCTTTGTTAGTCTATAGATATATCAAATAAAAAAAAAAGTCTATAGATTTAGTAGTTATCCTAGAAAATCATAATGATGCATAATGAAGAGAATTTTATAGCAGAAAAAGACTTTGTAGTCATTTCGACTTACAGATGTGTAAATGCCCATTCGTAATTTAAGACAGTGTTTGCCATTCCCAACACTGGAAATTTCCTAAAACCATACATAACATTTATATTCACTTAGAAATTTCAAAATCAGCACAAGCTATTTTACCTTTATTTTCAACAAATATGCAGCACTAGCACAAACAATAAAAATGATACAAATATATAGAACGATCAGTAGTTTTGGTAAATTAAATATGCACAAGAAGCTCTTTATGATTATATAAATTATCAGTAATTAAATGTAAACATGCAACTCTAAATGTATATCATGTTTTTTACAACTACTTCATTTCTTTTATAGGAAAACGTGCATCCTTTTCTTTTCCTGATTTTTACAGTATTAATGTCTTTGTAATACAATATTATTTACATTTATGATGCATCTCTGTGTGTTACTTTTCCAGAAGAAGTGAATAACATTGTAATTTAAAAATATAGAGTTCATTGTACAAAAGGAAGAGGTTATGATATTAAAATTAATTTTTAAAAAAGTTAGAATTACTTTCATTTCGAAATAAACATTACAATTTAACAGAAAAAAGTTGATATATTTAAATATATATAAGTTCTAAATGACAGAATTGTGAACAATTTATATCTTCATTTTTAATTAAAGTCCAAATAGTCGATCTAAACCGCTCAACATGATCTCCAAGTATATTTTAATAAAATTTAGTCTTCAGGTATAGTTTAATATAGGAATCATGTTGAACGGTTCGATCGATTGTTTGAACTTTGTACACGGAGATAATTATCCATAGCACGGACCATTTTGCGCTTTGAGAAGTAACATAGCCTCACCTTTTTTTAATACATATAATTTCTAAATGACAGAGAATTGTACAGAACAATTTACATATGGAAGTTCTTTTTTTTTCATACTTTAAAAAGGATTCACCTTTAAAAAAAAAAAAGGCAAGACGAAAATAATGATGACTTGGGTCATGAAGATGAGACACAAGATGCCTCCTATGATTTAAAGTCCAGAAAAGAAAATTTTGATTTCGTGCATTCCAAGACTTGCTATAACAGTACCATGCCAAAACAGATTACTCGTACTATATTGAAATGGAATATATAAATATCATGAATAAAGGATGTGCAAAGTGGAGAAATACCAACATTCTGCACCAACAAATCGAGGGAAATATCCGTATATATATATTTATACCTTCACCTTTTGGCTTTGTACCAGAACTAGGACAAACTACATTTAAAGTTGTAAACCAATCAAAGTTGGTTTGGAAGAAAGAACATTCAAGGAGGCAGATGGAGACATTAAAACAAAGAATGGAATAAAGCAAGAACACATCTTTTCAATACTCTTTCATGGGGGTGGGGGTGAAGGAGAATAATAAGTCGGCAGAATTTGCACAAAAAATTAGAAAAGTGCCACCCCCCCCCATGATTTCCTGATGGTGTATTTTTCTCTCTTCAGTAAAAGAAAGCAGTAAAAAGAAGAAGCAAACAAGGTAAAAGACTTGGTGTGGAGAATTGAGAGTAGTTAGAAAAAGAAGAAATGTATTATTCAAAGGCACATGGATTGCACCAACTTTGGTAGGGAAAGTGTCAATCAAAGATGCAAGTTCCAACAAGACAATGCCCCTACCTATTTCTCTATACCAAACCTTGTTGAAACTAAGCCGCATATAGAGCAAACCAGGCAATAGGAGAGAGAGAGATGACCCCTACAAGAGAAGTCTATGCATAGAGGTCAAACTTTCCAACTGTAATAAACAATGAGATCACATGACCAAAATAGTCCCTAATAGATGCCATGAAATGATGGCCACACCCCTAAATCCAGGCCTATTTGTGGAAGAAAATGAAGAATCCAGAGAGGAGAAAGAAAAAAAACCAAGAGAGACAGTATCATACAGTCTTTCAAATCACGCACACTATACATCTATACTCTCTTTCTCATTCGTTAATGTATTATCATTGGAGAAATATCATATAGAAATGCAACCACAAATCAGTAAAAAGTATGAGACGAAGCAGCTAGCAGCTTAAATTTTCTTTCAGGATATAAAAGATGTTATACAACAACAGCAAAAGGATTTGCTCATAATGCATGAATGATAACATACAAAGGAAAAAAGAAAAATAGAAAGACTCAAGAAAACTGAGCTAAAGAAAAAGAATAGAACCTTAGTGCAGGTGTAAAACAAAGTAAACTCCTTCAAGACAAGGTAGCAAGCTACATCTCAATTCATTTGATTGGCATAGCTAACTCCTCCGAGGAAACCACCACCACCTGTTGGGCCACCACCGCCATAAACATCGTGAGAAGAAAGCAGCGGTGATGAAGAGGCAACATCTCTTCCCGGAGCCCCAACGCCTCCTAGATGCAGCTCAGATATATTCGGTATGGGGGCATTGTTGTTGTTTTCATCGTTGCTAGTACTCGTACCGGCCATTTCGTGACTTGTACCATCATCGGTTCCTTGGTCATAGAGAAATCCCTTGAACACATGTCCTCCAATTGTGACCATGGCTTGGTACGCGTACTCATCTTCCCCGTCATCAATGGATGTCACTCGGACACACTTAAACACTGCTGGTGCACGCACGTGTCTTGGTAAACTGTCTCGGAATCCGGCATCTTCAAATTGAACAAGAAGTTCAACTTCAACTTTGTTGCAATATATGTAAAATGTTGAAATTAAAAAAAAAACCGAGAAAATAATTGATTCTTCCCTTATCTCCAATTATTGGTTGAGAGAGGAATTAAAAAAACTTAGAGAATGACAAGTTCTGCAATTACACTTGATCCAAAACAATTAATGAAACAGTTGTTTCATTTTTTTATCCTGGTTTATTTTAAGGGAACGTCAGGCATGCAATTTCAATTCCAGACATTCCAGAATTTTGTTACTGCCTTGCCAAATTCTTTCTCAAATCCAAAGAGTTGGGGTTGCAAAGGAAATGGAACCAAATTACCTTGGTGGCTAGAGCTTGTATCGAAACTACGCGGGGGAGTGTTAGAAGTGGAGGTGTGTGAAGTGGTAGTAGTTTGAGATGAAAGAAGTCGGGGCTTTTTTGTGCCCGAGGTAGAGGCCGACGAGCCCGCAGCTGCAGGCCCAATATGTTGCCTTTCGCGGCGGCGAGCAGCCGGCACCCAAGTACTCTTTACATGTGTAGAACAATCAAAACCCCGGCTTTTGCAACAAGTGCGGCATCGCCTATGGGTACAATCTTTCTTTGCCTGATTGCCACAATCCTGGCAGGTCGCCGTCCCGCCTAAACTTCCCGACCCAAGCATCCCTCCATGTTGTTCTAAGATTGACACCGGCTTTTTAAGGTAGGAGATTGTTGCCTGGCCACCCGCGGAAGGATTAAGATTAGGGTTAGGGTTTTGTTGCTGCATATGTTGTGCGTGTGAGTGCGAGTGAGGCTGTGCTTGCCAGAATTGGATGCCCGTGCCGGTTCCTGATGGGGAAGGTTTTGCCCCGTGAGACTCGGGGTCAACTACGCAAGGTCCGGCCGTGAGAAGAGGTATCATCGGATGCTCCGCGGAGCCGAGAAGTGTTGCGCCTTGAGAAGCACCCCCACCATCATGGTGGTGATGGTGGAGATGGTGGTGGTGCTGTGTGTGGTGGAATGAACCAGCCGGCGCCACCACAAAAACATCCCTAAGACCCACCATCCCCATATCAGCAATTCCATAATTGATCGCCTGTTGCCTCGCACTTACAGACGCCGCCGAACTCGGGCCCCACAAGCCAGTGATACCGGCCGTCCCAGATCCAGTAGCACTTGAGGAGCCCCCGGCATTGAATCCAAGGGATAAATCATCGCCACGGCCGGTGGCAGATGAAGACACCCAATCAGCAAAGGCACCCGTATCGGACGGGAACCGCCGGCCCGAAGCCGCCACTTTAGGGTTACTGGTAGATTGAAAGGAAGAAAATTTATAGGAAAGGAAAGGGTCTATATATCCTCTAATAACCTCTATGCCACACCAAAGGCAACACAACCCTAAGGCAGGTTAATCATATCTCCTACTCTCCTCCTTTCTCCCTCCCTCCGCACACCTCGGTATGATAATCTACTGCTGGCTCTATCTAGCAAGGCTGGGGCAGCTGAGCAGCATGTATTAATGTTTATTTTTATTCTGGTATGTGGAGAGAGAGAGAGAGAGAGAGAGAGAGAGAGGAGAGGAGAGGAGAGGAGAGGATAGTAGAGTAGTGAGAGGAAGAAAACAAACAAATAAATAAACAAAAGTAGAGACAGAGACAGAGAGAGAGAGAGAGAAAGGGAAAGTAGAGGAAAGGAAAGGGCAAAGGAAGTATCTAATTGAAATAAGAAGAGGTTGGGGTTTGTGTGGGGACTCTGAAATTCCCTCTGATCAAGATCTTCTCGATCACTCTCCTCTCTTTCTATTTCTTTCTCATCTCACCTCCTCTCTGATATGATCCTATGCTATCTTCTCTCTCTCTCTTTATGTCTTTCCCGCTTTGTTGCTTTTCGAAGAAGCCTTCTGTGTCACTGACGCCCCCGCTGCTCTCTCTGCTCTACGTTAAAAGCTAAGCCTCTTTCTCTCTCTTAAATTCTGTTTTTCCTCTCTGCTGGGGCTTTATTTCTCTCCCTAGTCCCTATAGCTCTACTAGTCCACTAGATCATAGCATAGCCTAGCCTACCATAGCATGTAGCATTAGCTATAGCTACTTCTCCTGTTACCTCTCTCTCTCTCCCACGCACCTAGAAAACCCCTAACTCTCTCTCAGAATATCACGTGACAGTAGCTAATTACAGATCGCGGTAAATGCCTTGAATTAACCGCGCAAAAAGAGACGACTCTCTCTGGCTCTCTGTCTGTGTGAGTGTGTGTGTGTGTGTGAAAAAGAGGCATGAAGAAGAAGAGAATCACAATGTGCGCGACGCGTGTGCTTAAGCCTAACCTTTAACTGTGAATACGCTTTGTGTCTTTTGTGGGCACAGCACACTCTTTATTAATTAGTACTTAAATGAAATTTAGACAAACGAATGAACGTGAGCTTGGACTAAAATTAAGTGCTGTACTGTATGTGTCATCTTGTCTCCATCTGTTGGGTACTGGAGATATCCATTACCACTAAGTTTAAAAATAGGGCCTGTCAGGCTCCGTATAAAGAAAGATAGCATCTAGCTAAAGACCTTGCCTAGATATTTTTGAGGGATAAATTATTACATATAATTTACGAGCAAGGTAACATGCGACCCCCCACGTCGTTGCTTTTTATGTTTTTTTTTTAATAATCTTTTGAGGCTCAATTATAGGATGGAGTGTAAGAAATTAATAATTAAACAAACCAGCACCTATTCTCTCCGTTATCTTTTGATCTTTTAGGAGATTAAGGGTTTTTTAATTGAAGTCCCCGGGGCAGCAGCATCCCACTCATGAGCAAAACCATGGTGCTTGATTTGATTAAATATATCCACCAAGAATCAAAAAAAAAATTATAATAATCATCCAAAAATGATGCCTGTAGATATTTTCTGTACTATTGTCTATACATTCTTTTTAAAATCAGCTAACAATATTACCAATTAACAGTTCCATTTGATATAGTAAAAGCTATGAAACATCAAACATAAAGGCATAAAGCAAAACACCATTTAGTAGAAAAAATAAAGTAAAATTTTAACAATTTTAAAGGTTCTATAATTATAACTACAAATGAAGATATTATTATAATTTAAATATGGACAGCTTTGGATATTATATATGCATTGTTCATGCACAAAAAACTGGTGATGCTGTCATTAGCATATATAACCGTTAGATTAATTTCTTGTGGGATTACATGCATCAGCATATATTTCTAATAAATATAGTTGGCATGTTTGACATAAATTAAAAAATTAATGAAAAGAATATGACTTGTGAACTTTAGAAGCAAACAGGAATATAGTTGTGCTTCAAACTTGCATAAAAGTAAAGTTATTTTTATTTTTGCTGGCTTGTAATATATATACATACTATGTACAATATACGTACATACTATGTACAGTACACATACAGCCTTCTGTAGTCCAAAAGTAAGAAATACTTGGTATGTTCTTGCTGGAGCAATCTTGATCTTTTGCTGAATATACATTAAAATAATTTTTGAATTGCTTTAATTTTTGTTAACACCTACTTGATTGCACGGCTGATAGACAGTTTTTTTTTAAATGCAGCACAGAATTCAATTTGATTGGACAACAATGCAGTTGAAAAACCCAGACAACAATGCAAAGTTGTCACTTAAATAAGTGTACTATATAAATTATAAAATATCTTAAAACTGACAGCAATGCATTTCAATATTTGTACAAAATATTGTTGGCACTTTATCAACTGAATCAAAGTGCAACGAATCCAACCTCCAATACAAACATTAGTGCAATTAAGTATCCAAAAAAATGAACCAGTAAAATTGATCTGGTAGTATTAGTCAAAGAAGGAAAAGGAACAAAATTTATATTAGTAGGGTAGAGTTGGTACGAGGGTACACAACACAAGTGGGATAATGAATGAAGCATGTGTACCAATTAACTATGTCATTCTAAATTTGTGGTGTCTTCTACAGCAAGGACAAACTGGTAATTTGACTCCTGGAGAAAGATCCAACTCAGACGTCAGAACCTCTGTAATACATGCACAATTACCAGAATCCATTCAATTATACAAATGATTTTTAGTGTTGCTATTTATCATTTTAGTCCATAATGTTTTCTAATATCATGTTTACATGTAAGACTTTTAATCACTGTCAAATGAGTTGATACTTTTGATTAGAAGTTAAAACAATGTTAGAGTGTGTTCAGCTGTCAAGCGGAAACGAGAATGGGTTTGGATCGGGTTCAATTTGAATAGCTGAAAAAAAATTCAGTCTAAGTAAAAAAAAATTTAACACGAAAACAGTAGCAGCTGAACACGCCCTTGTATATCTCAGCGTTGGCAACTACCATAAATGCAGTGGTGAATCCAATGCAGATGACATGAATATCTTATACCTATATTACATAGCATAACATATCAATTAAAATCACATTGGCCTCAATGTTTGTGTTATTGTAAGTTAATTACAAATAATTTTTACACACATCTCATTGTAAAAAGTGAGACAACGGTACTTCATCAACACATTTTTATATAAAAATGTAATTAGAGATTAAATTTTATATTTTTTTTAGAATATGTTTTATAAAAAAATCACGTTATTTAAATATTTTAAACTATTCAAAAATCGTGATTATATATATATTTAAACATAGCAAAAGAAATTTACAAAATGTAAATTATAAAATTAAAAAGCAAGCCTTGTAGAAAAACCAATCTGAACTGAACCGAATCAAAAACAAAACAGAGAGAGAAGCAGAAGGGTGTGTTCGGCTATCAAGTGGGAACGAGATTGGACTTGGGTTCGAGTTCAATTTGAATGACCAAAACACGGTTTCCGTGAGGAAAAAAATTCACTCTGAGAATCTGTAAATCAGCGCCAACAAAGGAACAGGAATGGGACTAGGAACAGAATTTTTTTGAACTGAATTTGACTGTGCGCATGGGGAAAAAAAAATCCAATCCGAGTGAATTTCTTTTTTTCACGTGCACCGTGATATGCGAAACAAGTCTTGAGTAATTTTTTTTTTTGTACAAAAACAGTAACAGCCGAACACGTCCGAAAGAAGCCGAAGACGACCGAAAGAAAAAATGAAGCGGGACCACTCTGGTGGGGTTGTGGAATGGGTCTGGTTCGTACGGTGTCGCATCTGCGGCCCACCACCGGTCCACCACTATCTCCTTGTTAAAATAAATATTTGGGGAACGCAAGGAAAGGAAAGAGGGTCCTCTACTTCTCTCTTTCTCTCTCTCTCTAACCAGTCCCCGCTAAACGAATCGAATAGCGCTGGATGTGTATCTAGAGCACCGCGCCTTCTTTCTCTATTCAATCTGTGGTCCTTTCTACCCCCTCTCTTTCTCTCCGTCTTCTTTAATTAAACACAACCTATATTACTATATACACACGTAGTAGAGTGTGGACTAGAGTGTAGGCCTTAGATTAATTCCTTATTTATTTTATTTTTGTTTATCATATTTGCTGAGTTCGGACTTCGGAGAAGTAAACCAGCGACGGGAATTCTTGTCGCAGTTTGGAACTTCGGGGCGGTATAATCTCCAAACCTGGAGACAGATTTAAATTCGTAGCAGTGATTTGAATTATATTCTTGCTGTGTTGTGTAACTTAGGGGTGTAAACCGAGCAGATAATGCTAATACTGTATTTGTATCTGTTTTTTAACGAGCATATACAAATACAGATAGCAGAGGAATATCAAAATTTAAAACTATATCCGTTTTTAGTAGATACGGATACGGAGCGGATAATCTACGGATACGGATTTAAATACGAAAATGGAGCGGATAATTGTCGGATATAAAGTAATTCTACTAAATTTCATAATTGTAAATTATCTAATTTGATTATCTAAATTGACACAAATTTATGGAGTTTTTAAGTTTGCAAAATGGTAATTATGCACGACTAATTGATTATTAGTTCAAAAAACCAATCCATTATTCTAATAGATTGTATGATTTTCCAACCAAATATATGTACAACTTGACCCAAAATTGTTAGGCCTAAGATTCTTGGAGTTAAACAAATATGTATATTTTTTTAGAACTCCGCAAAAGTGAGATGAATTGAAATATGCTGAAAGAATTGTCCGTTGCTTCTGGTATGCATAATGTTCTTTAGTTCCAACTCATCAAAACAAAATTAAAAAGGCGGTGGATGTCTATAAAAGAAATCAGAGATTACCTCAGAAATTCACTTGACTGGACCCATTCGGTCCGCATAAGTAAATGAAATTGGGTGCCGGATTGTACCGGATATCCGGTCCGTTATTATTTTGGATTCATATCCAATTCATTTTTGTATGGGTTTAGTTTTGGTTAACACCAATACTAGCAAGATCTGCATGTCAGTTCAAATATTAAATTTTGGATGCGGATAAATACAGATATCCACTATGTTTTTATCCTTACGGAATTATCTGTATCCGTATACGAATTATTTTTCTACATATCAAAATTATCCATATACATATCCATTTAATTCGGATTATAAACAAATTTGGAGCGGATATCTATCGGATAATTCAAGTCCGTTTACACCCCTGGTCGTGTTGTATTAAATTTGAAGAATTAGTTACGTCGTGATTGTACAAATTGGGTTCATATTAATTTTCATTTTTATAATATTTGTTTATTCAAAACTAATCATCCACTTAAAATCTCACGGCCATGATTACGTGCGACTCGTGTGATCACGTACCGTGTAATGACCGTATCAATTCGCATGTCGTGCAATATTGTGTTAATTTTTGAATAGCGGTCATGTCATGCGAATAGATATAGTACGAGACGTAACTCACTGTATGTGACCAGCCTGGGACAGATTTAGGTTTTCTATCAAAGTAAAGCACTAATCGGATTCAAACTCACTAACTTATCGGGTACAAAATTGCAATCGTGAACTTATCAAGTTCAAATAGAGTAAAATGTAATTTATACGGCCGCATATGCGTATGTGGTTGGATTACGCATAGAAATCATGATGCAGTTCATGTATGCGGTTCCGCATATTATTACTGCATACTTATTTGTATGTTACCGTATTATTGTTAGATTGTGCCATAATCTACTTGTTTGTATATTTGACTAGAATTGTAAAACATATAGAAATTGAATTTTACAGTTTTCTTATCTTGAGATATTATGCAGGATTATGACAATAGAAGATTCAAGAATTACACATCAAAAATGAAATAATAAATTGGTATAAAATATCAAAGATGTAATCATAAAACACAAAACATTGGACAGTAGAAGCATCATCACAAGACATTGTGTCCATAAAAAATCATTTACATGTATATCATTTTTAACATACGTTTTAAAGCTTGTCAGCTTGAAAACTAAACGTACACATTTATGAAACTTTCATTTGTATTTGGAAAGAAAAAAAAAATAGTTTTATCAGTTTTGCTTTATTGGTAGATGGAAAGAAAACAAAATTCCATAAAAATATATATCTTGTCTTGGTGAGCTTGATTTTATATGACATAAAATTGTTGAAACTTGTTTTTTTATGAGTGATGTGTTGACACTTCAAATTTATAATTTTTTAATTAATTTAATGCAAAGTCGAACCGTCAAAAAATGATGAAAAATGAATGCATTAACATTCAAAACTTATGCTCAAAAAATATTTAACAAAAATATCTTGGGTGTTCTTAAGCCGCCTAGCATTTTGGTGAGCTTAATTTCAAAACTTATCAGATTGAGTTCAAAGGATGAAATCAAATTGTTGAAACACATTTATTTTACAACTGATGTGTTTACGCGGCAAATTTATAATTTTAAAGTTAATAAATTAATTTAATACAAAGTCAAGCGGTAACAAAATAATGAAAAATTAAATCACTAAAATTAACCTTCAAAATTTATGATGAAAAAAAATTATTTATCAAAAATATCTCGGGTGTTCTTAAGCACACCAAGCGTCTTAGTGAGTATAACTTCAAAATTTATCGGATTGATTTCAAACGACGAAGTCAAATGGTTAAAACACATTTATTATATGAGTGGTTCATTTACATGTCAAATTGAAAAATTTTAAATTATTATAAAACAAAGTCAAGTATTAAAAACATAATTCAAATTGAGCATATTAAAATTAACTTTATTATTTTTACTATTTTACTTTATATTAAATTAGTTTGAAAATTTATAAATTTGATATGTAAATACATTACTCGGGAAGTAATCAATTTCAACGATTTACTTTTATCACTTGAAGTCAATATGATAAATTTTGAAATTAATCTCAACAAAAAAAAAATTGATGGTTCGTGACTTCGTTCTACATACATGATAGCATTTGTTAAAGTCGTTTAAACATGCAAGGATGAAAATTCCACCAATGGTTGGTCTATTTAAATTAGCATTGCTGCATAAATCGTGGGACACATGGCATTATGTCATTGGTTGGAGTGTCGGAGCTTTAATTAGCATTTTATAAGATCCATGCTTCGTAGCATTTACTTCATTTATATATTATTTGTTTTGATCGTGCACACGAATTAATCAAATGCAATGTTATCGATCGCCTCATAAACATAGTACGGTATAAGAAACTTAAAACAGCTAATAATTGCCACGGTTTTGTTTAATAAATTAATTATGTAATATAAAAATTATGCATGTACTGCAAACTGCATATAAATTATGATAATAAGTGTTCACTTTAATTATTAAATATAAATTTACGTGTAGAAAATCACATGATCTAAAGATTCAGAATCATTCAAGATAGTAATTTTCTATCTAACTTAAAAAATAAAAACAAATTATGAAGAAATACAATATTTCGTTTTCAAGCACACTTTCATATAGAGGTCATTCTAAACAGTTTAGATCGACTATTTGAACTTTAAAAACAAAGATATGAATCCATAGTGCAGCTTGGTATGTGATTACAAAGTACCGTGATTTTGAGTTGTCAATGGCACCCGTGTACCTGACCCGTACCATATCCAAAAACATAGGTAAGGGTAAGATTTTTTTTTCGTTAGCTTATCGGGTACGGATAAGAGTCATGAGTTTTTTTTCTGTTGTATTACCCGTTTTCGTATATGATAATTTTTTAAAATAATCTTATATATATTTGTATGAAGATGGTTAATGACACAATAAAGTTTTGTATTTTATTAAATTTTCACAGTACAAATTAGTTTTGATTTGTATTAATTATTATTTTTTATTTTTTTCTTATTTTGAAATACGCACAAATCAAAATATCAATGATACTTTTTTATCTGTCTACTCGACCTATACCGTATTCGAAATGACAAATAAGATAATAACGGATACGGATATAAAAATGTCTTCATCTGACCCGTATCATAACCGCTGACACCCTATTCAGTGCTCTGTATAGCAACATTTCTCAAGTAAATGGCAAATTGAATGGGGGTCAAGTATATAAAAATTTTCTTCTACAAATGAGAGTCAATTTCATCTTATTCATAATATTTTAGTTTAAAATATATTAAAAATAGAGTTTAATTTTTTTTTTTTGCAAATGAATGGTGGTCAGTTGACCCCATTAGATGTAGGTAGCTCCACCTCTGCCTATAGGGGTTCATATATCCATTGTCCAAAAAATAATAATAATAAAAAATAATAATAAAAATAGTAACTAATTTAGAAGTACATATCAAAGTAATGAACAACTTCATATGAAAAGATCATGTTCAAAAGGGAGCGTCACGCTAAAAACCAACAATAAGTAACAATCAGGTCGCATTTGATTAAGATGTGCGCAATTGCAATAAATGGTCCTAATTATGTCCACAAATTCGTTGGCATCTCTGGCATTGCTACATGAGTTTGGGAAGAAGTAAAGGAGAGATGTGTAAATTTGCAATTTGTATTTATGTAGTTTGGTCTCCTCTGATGAGCAAATGTACGGAAAATCACCGGCAATTTTCTGTAAAATTCGAGCAATTTATTTCCAATCAGACGGTCAAAATTTAGTCTTAACTATATTGTCACTTATCAAGAGAGAGAGAGAGGGGTTATGATGAATATCAGATCAAAATTCGTCGGAGATCTTATCTAAGTCATTTGAAATGACTTATATCAAAATTCATGCAAATAGTTTAAATTTTCTCAACGATTGAGATTAATGCATATTTATATCTATTTGCACGAATCAGCAAATTGTACGGATTTCGGTTCAATACCCGTTGGAAGAGGAATCGTATCCTCTGCGGAGTTAAAAGGTGTGGAGTTCTACAGTTCTTTTAATCTGGTCTGTTCGTTTTGATCGGACGGACCAGATCAGATCTAAAATTCATTGTGAATTTTGTTTTTTTTTTTCAATTTGAACAAAATCTGATCTGATCCGTCCGATCAAAACGAACAGACCAGAATAAAAAAACTGCAGAACTCTGCACCTTTTTAACTCCGCAGAGGACACGATTCCCGTTGGAAGCTCCCCGCTCCCGTCGCTTATTTGTTTGTTTGATATATTTTTTATATGAAGCAAAATTTAACCTGGACCGTCCGATTTAAAATGAACGATTTTGATTATGTACGAATTCTTCAATATATTTCCGTACAATTGTTGATAAGATGGATGTCACGGATCTGAATTTATGTGGGGGTCCGAATCATTCTGGGAATTTATGTAGGGGTCCGGATATTATAAGGGTGCTGAGATGTTTGTGGTACAGAAATGTAGATCCCTTTACATCAGTGCATGCATGTTTTTATTATGAAAGTGAATTTGGACAATTAAATTAAACTGGTCCCTTACTGTTACAGTTCAGAGTAAAGGAATGGTACTATGGCAGGCTTCCTTCCATGACTTGCTAATGCAGTAATGCTACCTCTCTTGGCCTGGGTTTAGGTTTGTCAAATTTTTTGTTTTTGTCTCTTCCATGCTTGAATTAGAGGGGATAGAATTGAAGAATGTTGGTCCGTTTGGATGAATAAATAATAGAGTTAATCTTAATTTTGAGGGATCCAAATCTACTCATTTTTTTAGAAAAGGAGGACCTTCCTTATCTCTTGAGGTGCTTATATAAATGAACAGAGTGCTTATATAGATCAACCAGGTGTTTATATAGAAGACTTAGGCCGTTGCTCTTCAATGATTTCAGTGGACCTCACTTTATTAGAATAACAGATTCTAATTTCTGTTATTTTCGAAGAGAGAGACAAGAGGAAGAGGAGGGTTCTCCTATTCTCAAGAATAGGAGGAGATTTGAATCTAATTTTGAAAATAATAGCTAATTCAAAATTTTGTAAAATTAGTAGAATAGTGAAAAAATTCACAAAAGATAAATAAAGAATAGTGATTATCCACTAATCCAAACACACCAAACGTAGAATAGTAGCTCAGAATAATGTTAATTCGGATTAATAACTATTCCTCACCCATTCAAATACATCCCACGGGTTTTAGAAATGCGTATGTTGATTTAATTATATGAACCAAGCCGAACTGAGTCATGTAAAGTTTTAACTCGAGTCATGGCATAATGAGCTAATTCGACCTGGCTTTTAATACTTTGTTCTTGTTGTGAGATGGACATAGATTAAAACATTTCGCCAACTTAATGTTGTCAGCTGCATCATCTCATAATGGGGAGAGGGGGGTGTATGATGCCCATCCGACCAAAGTCGGTTCGATGGGTGGTTTATACTGTCCGATCCATTTCAAGATCTATGCGCACAGATATTAAAGTAAACAACATGAATAATAAAGTGATGCCCACAGATCTTGAAGTGGATCGGACGATAGAAACCACTCATCGAACTGAATTTGATCCGATGGGCATCAGACATTCCCCGCTTCCCTCATAATGGGTACAAACAAAAATAATAAAATAGTCAGAAAAATCAAAATATATTTGCATATATCAAAATAAGCCAAAATTAGACGAATTAATTACGAGTATTTCTCTGAGTTGATCTCGAACAAATTTTCTTACCATTCTTAAATTGAACGGAGAAAAAAATTCTTTATGCATTGGTTTAGTGGCTAAGACCACGTAGTTTCTATATGAGAAGTTATGAATTCGAAATTCAGATGAGATAAATTCTTTGTTATAATAACAAAGATGTTAGTAAATAATTGGATGACTTGACCTCCAACTTTACTCAAAAAAAAAAAAAAAAAATCATTCCACGAGTGAATTTTGATTTTGTTTTTTGTTTGTAAACTTGATGTTGAATAAGATGGTCCGGTGGAGATAACCGGTATCACTAATTTATGAGCATTAAATCTTTTGAAATAATCATTTACATCTTATAAAACAAATATATGTTTTGTTTTATTTTAAACAGAAAACTGTTTAAACACGGCAAAGAGATAATCACGGAAAAAAGGCGGTCCGATGAATAATCAAATTTAGTTGATGTCTGATTAGAACGTGCCCTTTAAGATATCTCATTTGCACCAATCTCAAAGTTCATTGAACGGCTCTCACTTGAACATCCCAATTTCTTAGCCACGAATGTTAGTATTAAAAGACAATGAATTATAAATATCGGAGACCTGAGCGTTTTGGATCTTCTTTTAAGTAAAATTGAGAATCAAGCTATCCCATTGGTTTAATATTTATAAGAAATTCTTTATTCGAATTTTGAATTTGTGACAATTCATTAAAAAAATATTACCAATACTACAGATTAGTTTTTGTTTTGATGGTTTTAGAAATCAATTTATTGCTATTCATACTGGCACAGTGCTTCATTCGTATCCGATCCGTTTGCACCCCTAGACCGCTGGGCCATTGGGCAGTCTTAGTAGATTTGAAATTCTAAAAAACCGTGGTTTTTTATTTTATTTTTTTAGAATATAGTATAAATAAAAATGCCTGCCCAATGTCAAATAATTTCCGCACGTGACATAGTTTTTTTTTTAAAGGATGAGATCCATGGACAATTCATTAACTGTGAATTTTAAATTAACCTTTGAAATGTGATGTATATTGTACACAAGAATATTGATGAAATTTCATGCAAATTAAACTGTGCATCAATCAGTTTAAAATCTGCAACAGTCTATATTTAATGTGATTCTAGTAAATATTAAATAAAACAAAAATTATATTAAACTTGATACACAACTAATCTATAAGTAGAACAACATGCTCATAAATATTTTATTTTTTATTCTAGTTTTTAAAATTAATTTAATAATAAATTGTCAAGTTTATCAAAATATTGTTTGTGAATTGCGAAGGGATGCCAACCCTCTTTTAATAGCCGTTGATGTGATTTGTGTCATTCATAAGCAAATATATCTTCTATAACTCTCGAAAAATAAAATAAAAATAAAAAAAAGATCGCTTTCAGAAGCACAATATCTTGAGGCTTTCCAAATCTAGAACCCTATTTCAAGCCATTATTTAAACCCTAAACTCTAAACTCTAAACTCTAAATTCTAGTCAGGCTAAATTTAGGTCTTTTACAGTTGAATGAATTTAGAAAGAGGAACTAACAGAAAAGATGTTCAATGAATGAATGAATTAATCAATTAATGTTTTATGATGGATAGAAGCAACTACCTACTGATTTAAATTGTACATAGGCTTTTATTTTTAAGTTGCCTAAAATAAGTAAATAACAACAACGTTAGTTAGACAATTGATTTTTGATAAATGAACCAATTATTGTAATATAATTTTCTTTTAGGATAAATTTTGTTGGAGGTTACTAAATTTTATTTTTTGTTACAAATCACTATGTTGTTTTTTTTAGTTCAAAATACTAACGGAATATGTTCATTCATCCCATATTACTTTATAATTTGTTAGAATTATTAGATGGAAAAAATAACATAGTAATTTGATGGGACCCAAAACAAAAATTATGGTTACAAAGAAACAAATTAAATTTGAGCGACCAATTTACAACAAAGGATAAAGTTTAATAATCTTCAACAAAAAAAATTCATTTATTTTGTACGGCCTTAAAAATATGTAAAATATAACGAACAAAACTATTAATTTGAATGATATATCACTCGTGATTAATACCTAGATCCGGTCCTTAAGGACATGTTTGGCTGCAGCACAATTTTTATTGTTCACGTAGGAAAAATTCTCACGTGAATAGTAAAATGTTGTTTGCTGTGCGTCTGTTTCTGTGCTCATTCCCATTTCCTAATTGTGGTCGAATAGGCCCTAATATCAATGAAGTTACATCTTGATTTTATACATGGCTTTGACAAGTGTAGTAGTGATTTAAATACTTTGAGGTACTACTACATAAAAAATGATTTTCAATATTTAAATAAAAAATAAAAATTAAAGCCAGAGAATCCGTCATTTTTTTTCATAATCAAAAAAATAAATAAAATAAAATTAATAACCAGACTCCAAAAAAAAAATTCAACCATGCTCAAACCGCCCCCCCCCCCAGGGGACGATTTACCCAATTTTTCTATATTAAGCTGTTTTCTCTCTCCTGTCTCACCATAATTCGCCCAATACAATTCGTTTAATCCATTCTGCTCTCAAACAGTGCTCCGAGGTGATTTTGAGGCGATTTTGATCAACAGTGACCTAGGTATATTTTTTTTAATTTGATTTTTCTTAAATGTTAGAAATTTCAGAAATAAACAAAAAACTTATATTGAACGACGGATTTTATATGTTGTTTCAGAAATAAACCAAAAATGTTAATTGCACTGTATTGGGGTGGAAAAATCACGAAAGGGGAGTTCGGATGCCAATACTCGAAAGATGCAAGTTACGGCTTTCAAGTGAATGCCAATACTTCAATTTATGAAATAAAGGAAGCAATCTTGCAAAAAACCAGTAGGGACCGTGCCCGATTTACTGTAGAAATCAGTACCCGAATTAACAACCAACCAACAGGTGGCAAACCTTATTATGTAAAATATCCTATAGCAGACCAAGATATACGGACAGCTGTGTATGTTTTTTTTGAGTCCACTTCAATCCCGATAATGGACATATTTTGCAAAAAAGTTTCGATTAAACCAGTTGGTACTGGGGCTGGACCTTCTACGCAGAACAACTTGGACACTGGGGCTGGACCTTCTACCCAAAACAACTTGGACACTGAGACTGGACCTTATGCAGAGCAGAACTTGGACACTAGGGCTGGACCTTCTGTCGAGAATGAAAACCCAGGATATGACTGTTCGCACACAGATGTACTCCTAAGTTTCAGTACAGCGAGCTGTACCTTTTAAAACTCGAGTCTACCTCTGGTCAAGACTGCAAGTACACAGTCCTACCGTTGGTATAGTCGAGTATCGTATCCACAGGGACGGTAATAAAAGAACCGGGCTCTACTTAAATTTACTAAAATTTTAGAAGTGAAGAAAAGTTGAATTGGGGTTTGTTTTAAATTCTACTTGTTTAAAATAGTGATTAAAACAGTAAAAAGAAGATTAATAGTTGTGTTTCAAATTATAAAAAGGGTTTCCAGGGTTTCAGACTTCGTATCTGTCTGGCTCCAGGGTATACGGCCCGTATAGAATCCTATACGGTCCGTATAAGCCCCCGAATGAATACTGCAGCTATTGTTTCTGTGTTGGTGCTTTTGTCTAGGGTTTCTAACGACCAGATCTAAGTCCCTTACCTCAGCTGTCGCAATTTTGGCTTAGAACCCGATTTATCGGACTCAACTACTCCCATCTTAGATGCGTTAACCCTCAACTTTCGTAATTTTGGATTAAGTTATCTAAGTCACTTGTTTGTTTACTAAAGGTATCCAAGGACTTTCGCCTCGAGGAAAGTTTCCCTTTCGGTACTCCTTGATCTGAAAACCTACTTCATATACTTGGTTCAGTTGGATTGAATATCATAGACTTGGCTCCTAACAAGTAGACGTGCGCATTCATCTAACGGGATGACTAATCAAATTCAAGCAAGCAAAAACCAAGCAATTAAAATACTACACAACAAGATAAAAACTAAGAATTCAACACAAATTCAAGTAGTATACAAGTAATACCAAACGTCAACTACATCTTAACCCTAGAAACAGTAAATTTAGTTACTCATGTTCTCGAAACAAAGCACAATAAAAGTTATGAAAGAGTTCATAGAAAAACAATAGAAAATTCGAAGATCCGTTGCAAAACTTCTTCTTCTTCTTCTTCTCCAAGTTCTTCCTTTACTCCCAAGCACCAAGAATGAGCAGAACATGGTTCTCAGATCTGGAATTATTTGCCTTAATGCCCGAAATCACGTATTCAAAGCCTTCCTTTTTGGCCTCCCCAGCTGTCTCTGTTTCCAATTCCAGCCTGGGTTTCCGAAATAGCTTGTACGGTCCGTATGAAATTCTATACGGACCGTATACTTGTCCTTGACTTGGAGAAATCTTGCCTCTTGCTGTGGAACCTTCTGTGTGGTTGGGCTAATCTTGTACGGACCGTATGTAAGCCTATACGGACCGTATGGAGAGTTGTCAGATCCAGAATTTCGCCTGTTTCCTGCAAAGTAAGAAACAAAACATAGCAGTACCACATTCTAATGATATTTAAACGAGAAGTCCACATTTTTAGGCTTTAAGGCACAAGTTTTGGTGTAAATCAGGGTCGCAATCTAGGCAAAATAAGGAGACATCAATGACAATTATACCACTGATTATGAGAATGATCACAACCAGGATGTGACCTCACCCCCTCGTGAACCGGTGAGACGAGATAGGTATTTGGACATTTGTACAACTTCTACAAGTTAAATGCTTGGTTTGTTGAGAGGCATGCTAAAGCCACTGCATTAGCGAGTAGGGGCCAAGCATTCTCAGATAGAGTTGAAGAGAAATTAAGAAAACACAGGAACAAAGGTTCTGTCATGCGCGTTGTACCGTATGGTACCACAGGTACGGAATATGAAATGCAGGTTCAAAGTGATATCATTCCACCGGTTATGAGCCAAAATGGCATTATAGAAACTCATCAACGCGCATGCAAGTACAAAGTCATTTTAGGCGAGAACAATCAAGTAACGTGCGAGTGCCAAGGCCCCCAGTTAGTTCGCATACCGTGTTCTCATGTTATGGCGGTTTGCCGAGAACGAAACTTTTCTGAGGACGTATTTGTTGATCACTATTACTGTACCGATTTACTTCTACACACCTGGACACCATCATTTCATAGCTACCCCAACCAGTACCAGTGGCCATACTACCTTGGGCCTACGGTGGTTCCCGATAAGAAATGGATCAGGAAGGGGAAGAGGAAATACAAGCGGCGAACAATGCATATGGACAGGATGCAAGGTCGTCAAGTGGGACATGAGGCTCACCGATCTACTACTGACAGGCAGAGGGCAGGTATGTAGATGATCGTACACAACTTAAAATTGATTTGAAATTAAATTTAAATATTGATACTGAATGTTCAATGAAATGCATTGCAGAGGCAATAATCGAAGAAAACGAAAGAGAGAATGCTAGGGTGGTTGCCAATGCCGGACCTTCTGGAGGCAGGCGACCCAGTCAGGGAAGCCACTCAGGGAGTAGTCAGGGCTCTACAGCTACAGATGTCGCGCCGTCATCCACTTCCAAAAATCTAAGAAGTAGACTTAGTCTGTTCAGCCGCAGGAAGAGTTAATTCAACATATGTTGTATTTATATTTCTATCTTATATTCCAGACTTATTTATTCAGTTACGTTATGAACATATTTATAATATTAAAAACATAATATTACAGAATACATAAATTATAAACATAATTATAATTAATATCCATCATCGTATGAAAAACAAAAAAAACAATAATAAGTAAACCGCCCCCTAGGGAGCCGGGTTGGGCTGGGGGTAAACCGCCCATTGGGGGGGACGGTTTGGGCATGGTTGAAATTTTTTTGAAGGTCTGGTTATTAATATTATTTTATTTATTTTTTTGGTTATGAAAAAAAATGACGGCTACAGAATCATATATGAGATTCAAAATTGATAGTTTATATGCTCAGTGGATTCCAGAACAAGATACCTAGGATAATATAAGGTCAGAGTTTTGAGGTGACTATCTTAAATTAAATGATTTGAACTAAGTATTAATTATTTGATTTAGAAATTACAACGGAAAAACAAGTCGGATTGGATGATAAACATAGCGGTGATTCTGGTTGCGGCATTTAAATAATAATAAAAAGAAAGAGAGAGAGATAAATGTTTGATTTGGACCCCTCAACTATTGAATATTTGTATTTGGTTCAATTATATTCTTATATTTGTTTATCCAATTAAACCCCTCTACTTAATTTTACAGTTAAGCATATCTTTGGATGACACAAGAATAGAGGTTATTTTAGAATATGAGCTATTCGGAAAAACAATGTACATCCAAATAATATTTTTGCTATTCGGAATAGCTCGAATGGCTGCTATTATCTATTCCTTGTGGATATGTTTGGTTGCAAAATAAGGATAGCTAGAATAGTCAAATCAATAATTGCTATTGTTTGTCTTATTAAAATTGTTAAATCTTCAAACTCTTAAGAACAAGGAAGATAATATCAGTACCCGCGTTACAATACCCGCACTGTACCTGCACCATAACTTCCATAACTGTCATAACAACTGGGGGGACCGCAAAATCTGCAGGACTGAATTTTTTTTCCAAAGTATTAATATCTATATACGAAAGTATTTATACCTATGGACTGAAGTATTTATATCTATGAGAAGAACAACTTTTACGTAAATAATTATTTTTTCATCTATATTTCTCAAACATACCCGCGCCATAAATGCATGGTGGGGACCACTCAAACTAGATGGGGGACCATACACGATTTTAGAGGTGGGTTTTTTTTCTCCGTTCATTTTCGTCCATATTTCTGACGATCTGTGAAGAATTTTACAAATCTAAAACCACTAAAGTCTTTTACATAATTTTCTCTTTCAAATGAGATCCATGATGACGTACTTTCGAGCTCGTCGTCAAACAAGTATTTATATCTACATTTGCAGTATTTTTTACACATGACACTGAATGATATCTGAAAGTATTAATATCAAGTACTCCAAGTATTTATACCAATGTATTGCGGTATTTATACCTATGTGGTCAACTATTTTTGTTAGAAGAAGATTGACTCATGTACGATTAGGGAAGGTTGATGCAGGAATGTGGGGTTCCCATTACTTCATTTGAGGAAGGTTGACATGGGGACTATTAGGGATGAAAAATGGAGTGATCATATCAAATAACGCCACAAGTATTAATATCTTATTTTGTAAGTATCAATTTCTTATCTTGCAAGTATTTATATTTATAAAGGCTGACGCTGGACGAGTGTGGGGACTGAAAAGGGGGGGACTAAGTAACTAGTGGGACCATAGTACATCATGCCTTTAATGTACAGTGCGGGTACTGTAGCGCGGGGATGAAAATAATTATTCTAAGAATAAACTATTTTAATAAGACAAAACGTTTGGATTCGCTATTCTAACTATTCTAACCCAATTAAACACCGAATTGGCTATTTTGAATAATCTAACCCCAATAATAGTCTATTCTCAATCCAACCAGAGATAAATCGTTTACGGTGCTTCAAATTAAAGTAGTTATAGTGTCAACTCGTGTAAACAAAAAAAATGACCATCCCTACAGGACCAAAAAATAAAAAATCAAAAGTCATCCTACTAAATTGCCAATCTTTCTTGCTAAAACTATAAATTACGAGCATCATAAAGAATAGAGTAAATAGATAATCTCGCATTCTACTTGGCAACTTCTATGTTTGAATGGGAAGTGGAGTTAGTAAGAATAGCATGCTAACTCAGAATTTGAAAATAGCGCTACCGTTACAAATTGTAGGATTAGAAAATAATAAGTTAATCCAAACTATTCTAACTATTTCTTCATCTAATTGTTCGTTCAGACATAAAATAGCAAAAGATTTTTTTCGCTAACCCCAACGTTTTCACTATTCCTTCTCTATTAAAACATAGGTTCGTGGAATTGAGTAGAATTTTGACATTGAGATTGAATTTTTGCCGTCAAATTTTTGTTTTTTTTTACATTTTAGTCTCTCCTATATTTCTCAATGAGTTAAATTTTTTACTCTATGGAGATGATATATGAAAATTGGTCTTTTTTGAGAGATGGAACTGACTAAATTTCAATAATCTTTCATTTCTTATTAAAAAAAAAAAAAACACTCTTTCACCATCAACTGATCACACAGCTGAAATTGTACAGCCTGTTTCAATTTTTTCTCTCTCTTTTTTTCACTATCTGACGTGTTGCGGAACGAGCACCATTGAAAATAAATATGCAAATCGGATCCTCCTAAAAAATTTAAAATAGTTGATAGAAAAAAAATTATTTGCACATGCAAGAGTTCGATTTCCCTCACAACTTCACATCTTTCACATCTTATGGGAGACGATTCTAAAAAAAACTTGTACTTCCAAATTAATGATGCAATCAATCATGATCTAACTTTTTTTTTTTGAAGCTAGATCTAACTTTCCTGGAATCCAAGGAAAAAAGTACAATAAAAAAGAGCAAAGATGTTTTGAATAATATTTTCATTGCCACCTGTCTATAACCTTAAGATCAAGCTGTTGAGTACTGGATTGCTTGTATTGTGTAATTGGGTGCATTAATAAAATACTAGTATCGTGTCGGTATGTTGCAATGGAAACATATTATAATAGAAAAAAATAATTTTAATTAGAAAGATAATACATCAGCTTTATTTCACTTCTATACAAATATTATATTTTTTTATTTAAACAAACATATTAAATCAGTATAAGATTTACAAGGAAACAAATTCAACTATATGTATCTAGTCAAAATCTTTAGTTATAAATTTTAATTCGATCTTATTAGAAAATCAACAATATATATTTAGTAAAAGAATATCTCTTTCTACTCAATAAGATACGAATGAACGGTAATGATATATAGTATAATTGACAGTAAAATTTTCAATCTAAATACAGATGGTTAAACAAACTTTTTTAGTTGGTTCTTTCCTTTTATAAATCACTATTTTTATTATATGTTGTGGTTATATTTCACTAATAACCTTGAACTTATAATTATTTTAGAATCATAAACATTCTTAATAATTACTAATAATTTATTCTTTTTTTCACTAAAATAATTTCTACATCTAAATAATTGATAACCAAATCAGATTTCATAGTTTTAACAAGAACTTTGAGATTTTTTTTCTTTATAGTTTTGTGATAAATTATTTAAGGGTCGATATTACTATTATCTAAATTATAAAGTTTATATTTTATATGAATCCAATTTAATAATTTATTACTAATCATAGTTGTCTTATTTTATGATATAAAGAGGAAACGAAGTTTACAATAAAATTGTAAGGAAATAATTTAATTGTCGGAATCAAAGATAGGACATCCTCAATTAGATTTATATCAAACGGTATATTGAAATAATTTAATTGCATGAATTAATTGCTTTAAGAAGAAATAAGGAAATAGATCGCTAGGGATATATTAAATTTTAATTGTGACAAACTGTGTAGTAGTATGTGTGGTGAGTATGTTTTTAACTAAATTTAGACTTCTACACATAAAATAGACACATTTAATCAAAACATGACAGATTATGTGATTGGAGGGCTGATATTAAATCTGAAAATTCACCTACGTGCATTATATAAGAAAATGGAGATATACTGATCAATACTGTTTAATTTTTAATGAAATACTTTTTTGGTACATATACATTTTATAACTGGGAAAACACATATTTGTTTTTCATTATTCATAACACTCTTATTCTGTAAACAGCAGGATAAATTATTTCTAAAACTTGCTGTAGATATTTGTTCCTTTAATTTCAAGATATAATATTCTGCTCTTACTTAATCTTAAACAGAAAGTATAACCATACCGAGTCATTCAATTTCATATATTTATAATGTCCATCAAATTAAAGTTGAATATCATAAAAAAATTATTTAGCCATTAACAAAATGGCAAAGATTACATCTACTGACTTCAAAAAATAATTTTTAACTTTAAAAATGAAGCACCATGAATGCACCGATTTTTTTAAATGCCCTAAAAAAATAACAAATATACTATCGATTTTCAAATATTTCAAAAACGCCCAAACCGCCCTACAGTGGGACGGTTTGCTTTTTTTTTTTAAGTTATTCTTAATGGTTTTTGAATTCGAATTGTATGAAATTTACTGTGAGATCAATATTGACAAAAATCAACCAATAAGAATATCCAAAAAGAATGAAAAAAAAATAGAAATTATAGTGAGACAATTATTCCATACATACTAAATAATCTCTCTAAAAAAATAATCATAACAAATCGCTCCACAGCAGGTCGGTTTTCTATTAAAAAAATCATAGCAAACAGCTCTTCAGTGCAACAATTTGGTATCGAGAGCTGGCCACTCCATTAACGGCAGTTTGGTCATTTTTAAAAATATTTTGAATAGGAGGATAAATTTACTATTTTTTTGGAGTATTAATAAAAAAAATCAGGTGAATGCAACAAAAAGGATCCTGTTTTAGAGAGTTCTTTTTATAAACCATAATTAAAAAAAAAAATTCGGGTTTCAGCATGATTACGCGAGTTTTTATAAAAACCATAAAAAATAGTTTGGCAGCCCGTTCGCTACAGTATTTTATCCCCCAGAACGGACTGCCAACCCGTTTTTGATTTTTTTTTTCAGTTTTAACCTGAAAAAAGGGTTGGCAGTCCGTTCTCTACAGTAACCTTTTTTTTTTTTTTTAGAGTTTGTTTATAAAATAAATAAGATATTTTGTTTGATTTTGTATATTAATAATAAGATTAATGGAACAATTTGAATATATTTTTTTTTGGTATATTTTGACCATTTTATCATTTTATCAAATCAATGGATTGATTTTCTATATAAATAATCAATAAATATATAAAAATCAATGGATTGGTTTTCAAATGTACGTATTATTTTTTTAAATTTTACTTTTTTATATTTTAAAAACAAACAAATTTAATCATTTAATTGTTATTTTTATTAAAACTAATTTTAATTTAAAAAGTACTTATTTTTTTGTAAAAATATAAAATAAGTGTTTTATTTATGAAAAAATATGTTAGTATTCTAATTGGTCAATTTTTTAAAATAATGATACATTGGTCTACTACATGGAGGATTCAGAAGTTTCTGTAACCATAAGTTTTGAAAAAATAATTAAAATATAGTCGATTTTTGTCATAAAAACCGTTATATTATGGAAAATAAGCCCATTAATCATTCGGAGACATTATTTTCTAGAAAAAAGTATCCAGAGATACAAATTTTTAGTATTGTTATTGTATTTCACTTTTATATTTTCTTCTAATTTTCTTCACGAAAATATTTATTGATTTTTTTATATAGAAAACCAATCAATTGATTTGATAAAATGATAAAATAGTCAAAATACACAAAAAAAAAATTATTCAAATTGTTCCATTAATGTTATTGTTAATACACAAAATCAAACAAAATATCTGATTTATTTTATAAACAAACTCTAAAAAAAAATAAAAAAAAGTTACTGTAGAGAACGGACTGCCAACCCGTTTTTCAGGTTAAAACTGAAAAAAATCAAAAACGAGTTGACAGTCCGTTCTAGGGGATAAAACACTGTAGCGAACGGGCTGTCAAACCATTTTTTATGGTTTTTATAAAAACTCGCGTAATCATATTGAAACCCGAATTTTTTTTTTAATTATGGTTTATAAAAAAATCTCTGTTTTAAACCTACCTTCCACATAATATTAAACAACAGCGATATATAATAATGTCCATTAAGTCAATGGTTCATAGCACTTTAGCACTGTTACATGCGGGTTAAAAACATAATAATTCAAGGGGTTGCGCATACAATCATCGCTCCTACTGTCCTACAAAAAATAAAATAAAAATTATCAAACATTTATGATAAAATGAAAAATGTTGCTGTCATATCACCGTCACTGCTGTCAATATTATCATAAAACTGAATTGGTAGGAAATAACTCTGCTGTTATTCAAAGGGATAACAGTATCCTGTTATTCTAATCTCAGCTCTTCAACTTTATTGAGATTCGCACATGAATATAGATTTTTTTTTTAATTCATACGTGAAAAACTTTGAATGATTGTGATAGAAATAACAAGATCATGTTATTCCTTTGGAATAACAACAGATTTGTTTCCGAATTGGTAAACACTAAGAACCTGTTCGACAGATGGTAGGAATAGCAATTGAAATGAGATTTGAGCTAAATTTTATTGTGCTCGTGGGAAAAATAAATTCAATTGAACTAAATTTTTTTTCCCACGAGCACAGTACCAACACCGAACAGGCCCTAAACATTTAAATTATTTAACTGAACTCTACTTATATTAAATAGAACATTACATAATTGTGTATTATTTTGTTCAGTCCTATTCAATGAGAAACACACCTATATTCAAATTTTGAATTTTTATTCAAAGTATTAATACCTTCAGTTACAAAAAATGAAAATTTAAAAACTTTATTCACTCAATTAATTCTTTAACCTAATTTTCGTATTCATTTAGAATAAAAAAATAAATGCTTTATATACTAAGTACAACCACTTTAAATTTTAGATATAAATAATGTTTATATTATTTATAAGTACTGAGTACAACCACATATATTGCAGTAATAATTTCTTTTTATTTAATTACAATTTCACCCATAATTATGACAAAATTTCCAACATAAGATGCCCTGGAAATCCGGAAATGTGCTGTGTATGATTTGACAAGTTTTATCACGTGGGACCCACATGAATCTTATTAAGCTACACTTTTGCTAGAGGATGACAGTTACATGCCAACTACAATTATTATAGTTTGGCGCCTCAACGTCTGTAAAAAAACAAACATGAAATGAAAGGTTCTGTCAAGATGTTTTCTCATTCTACTGCACACTGCACACTGGTATTTTTCTTTCATCACAATTCACAGGCACATTTGTGTTGGGTTTTTTTTTTTTTTATTGCACTATTGTTTTTCTCTTTTGCCAGATTAAATTATGTCTGTGAATTTTATGTCCTTCTGTAAACCTTCCTTTCCAGGCCATCTGACAACCTCAAAATGAACAGCAAAATAGGGCACAGGATAAAAGAGAGCCCCCCTGCCATATATTTTTTTTTTCTTTTTGTTTAATATAATTTAGGTGGCCTTCATGATTTTTTTAAGGTGTTTGATGCCGATTTTTTTTATTTATAAGAAAATAAATAAATTAATACCGAAATAGGAGTAAGATTTTGTGAAATTTTGAACATAGTAAGAACGGAATAGTTTTTTTTTTTATCACGTCTGTTAGATGTTATAAACCATCACATCCAGTTAAACTAAATCGTAACTTCGCACTCGCACTTGCTAAAAATCTAAAAAAAAAAAGAGTTATTAGATATGATAGCTAATCACGTCTAACAAATAATTTTTGTACTACTAAAACAAATTATGCACTTCGTTCCCATTAGATTTGAATTGTTTGCATGGTGGCTAGACGTGACACTCTATCACGTCCAGTAACTTGCTATTTTAGTTAATTAGCAAGTTTGGTGTCTATGGTTTAGATTAGCTAGATGTAATGGTTTATAACGTCCAATGGACGTCATTAACCGTCACCCATTTTTTGATATTTTGAGATTTCACGACATTCTACTCCTATTTCAATATTTATTTATTAATTTTCTATTAATAAAAAATTGGGTGTTGGATGCTATTATTATATTATCAGCTTGGCACATTCTTAGATTATCTCATCATTGAATAAAAATAATACATACTAAATATAACATAAAGTAAAATATTAAATGAGAAGAGTAAGACTACAGTGTTATGAACTGTTCAACATAATCTATATCATAGTAAAATATACTTACGCGCTAAATTAGTAAATTACTATTTAAAAAGACAAGTAGAGAATCACTTTATTGAATGATTGAGAATTACTATTTAACGGTTCATATTGACTATTTGTAATTTGAAAATAGAGATATTGATTTGAAATATTAATCAATAAAGAATGGACATCATAATTTACAATATCTTACGTTTACTCTTAGATAAAATATACATTTTTAGAACAAGATGGTATTTCTTCCACATTGCATTACATTTTCAAATTTATTTTTCAACGTATTTTTTTAATAATCTTGTTTTCACGAAAAGAACTTCGTCATGCAATATTAGGAAAGTTCTGAAAGAAAATTTCTTATAAGGATAATTATTTTCGCTCTATAGTGAATGAAATAAATAACACAAATAATTATTTTTTCCTTGACGCCCTCAGCGTTAGGACACTAATAAGGCTTGTTTGACAGGCCACTGGGAATGAGCATAAGCATGAGAATTGAACTAAAAATTACTGTTCACGTGGGAAAAAAAATTCAGCTGAACTGAATTTTTTTTTTCCTGCGGGAACAATGGAGCGGCCGAACAAAGCCTAAATGAATAACTTTAAGAATCTGTCTGCTTTTATTTTTTCATTTTTTTGTGAAAAAAAATGTATCTGCTGGTAAAACACTAAAATAACTTGTATTATTTTTCCTTTGTTTTTTTTATCAAAGGTGCAGATCTAATTGAAATGAAATAGTACAATAGACTAATAGTTCATAGCAATATCAATATGCCAATATAGCAGTCCAGAGCAGTATGATTTTAATAAATAAATTGGAATTTTCTTTTCTTTTCAATCGGTCCAGTCAGGAATGACATATGAAATTGCATATTAATATATTATACTTGCACAAGGAACTGTTTGCGTATTAATATATTATACTCAACAATTTTATGGTTGTCTAGGCCGGTATTGAATTCTAGAAGCGATGCTAAGTACTATTCTGGCATGACCGACAGCCTCTTGTAGCTATCTGCGTCGTTTACTGTAAGAGATTTCTACCATTTCTTATATTTGACATGTAAAATGCAGTTCATTATTTCAAGAAGAAATAGCTAAAGTGTTGATTTAATATATATATTTTTTAATTAGTTTACCATTGACTTTACTGATCATTATCTCTAGTTAACAAATTGATTCATTGCTTAGTTATACTGCAACGAACGCCCAAATTCAAGCCACCAAACAGAACCCAATCAAACAATTTAAAATGCAATAATGGTACTATTGCTGGGATTGCCAGAATAACAGAATAACAGAGATTTAATTTAAATCTACAGCAGTACTTTGTTTTTTATCACATGAAGTTATCTGGAGATTTATTTAAAGCTAGTCAGATATATAATAAATTTCAAAAGAGACTAGTAGTTGGTTCCTCTGATAAAAAATTTAAATTGTGTTTATCGCGTTATAGCAGAATAGCTAAAAAAACGGCGCTATGTCCATATTACACCGCTGTAGCGTCGATAACGTCATAATCTTTTGGTCGGAAAACACTATATAACGTGCTATTTAGAATTCTGGCTTTAATTCCTCTAGTAAATCAAGTTATGTAATTTGTTTTATAATCAGAAGAAGTTTAAACTGTAATGTAGTCTGAACTGAAGCCAGTCGGCTCTCAGAAAAAACAAGAACAAAAAAATAATATATATATTTTTTGCTTTTGTAGGTGATGCTTCCTCCATGTGAAATCCACATTCCACAAGACAAGGTAACTACATGAAATGATATAATACTAAATCCACAGTGAGAGAGAGAGATAAAGAGAGAGGGGAGAGAACTGAGGTGGAAAGAAAGGTCATTATTTGGAGAAAAGATACAGACCTCGAGCCCCTCAATGGCAGAGAAAAGTGAGACCAAAGGCATCCCCAAATTATATTATTATGTGACCTTCTTTTTTTTTTCTACTATTGAAATAATCAATCAAGCAAAATTTATCATCATCACAGTTCCCTCCAAAGCGTTGAAGTTTTAACCAAGAAGCATTGTGACTTGATCCTCCTCTCCATTTTGTTTTCTCCAGTGCTGTAATTTTGTCTTTTTGTGTCTTTCCAGTGTCATGGGCTGTCATAAAGTTCCACATGTAATTTAAGTCTAGTTAAAAATGATACGTAACTTAGAAGTTCTAACTTTGATTGGTATAAATTCTATTATAAGTAGCATCGAAAGCACCGGTAAACCTTCTATCCAAAAATGCACAAGTGAGATAATTAATACTGCGAGGATTTACATTTTCTTTTTGTTTTTTATGATTAAATACGTTCATCAGGAAGCCGACTCCACTGATTGCTAAATAGGAGAATATAATCCTACTTGCCTAAATCAAACTGTATCTGTGTTAAAATTTGTGCACTAAAAATCAACGATTCAATTTAGACAAATAGAACACTGCTATCCTATTTAGCGACAAACAGAACACTGCTATCCTATTTAGCGAGCAACGGAGTCGGTTCTGTTCATCAGACTTCAGACCACATAATGAAAGAAAAATAATTCAAAGGAAAAGTGTATTAAATTGTTATATCCAAGTGACAGGTGTTCAAAAAAAGTAGAAATTACAAATACTACCTATAAATTAAAGGTAGTGATTCTATCTTTTTATATAAATGAGCGAATCTTAATGCATGCAATATAGGGATGCTGAGCCACTTCTTTATTTATTTTAATTGTATATATTAAAATTTTATTAAATTTTTTAAGTTTTTTTATAGCTCAATCTTATTTATGAAATACCAAATGTGTGCTCATAAGTTTTTTAATTTTTATTTTTGAAAGATAGTGTGCTTGTAGTCTTGATGTTAAAAATTTCATATTGTGATTGTGGAGACTTGGTTTAAAATCCACTTATCATATATTAAAGTTTTTCCATTTTTTTTTTTATAACTCCTCATTTCAAATTTTATAGTTTCGTCCACATCTGTATAGTCCAACAATCCATAATTTAAAGCGAGTTTAAGGGCCTGTGCGGCTGTAACCAAAAGTTAGTGTTCACATGGAAAAAAAAAATCAGAGTGAATTTTTTTTCTCACGTGAACAGTAAAAATCAGTTCAAAATATTTTCATTCATGTGCCCATTCTCCTGAGTCCTGCCCACTATGCAGTTGAACACACTCTAAATGTGTAATTTATCTTTGTTGCAAAAAAGTAATCTATTTGTCCACCAAAGCTCCATAAACAAATGAGAACTATTTTCAAGTTGTTTCCTTCATATTGTGAACAAATTGCCTCAGTTGTTTAATTTGTTGATGCAAAATTAAAGGCACAAATCAATTATTGAATTTGTGACAAGTCACTGCCAAACAACCCTGTGCATATACAGGTGCACTGTGCATTTTTATCATAAGGCAAATGCATAGCTTCTTATATAAAGCTATTTTCTCCATTCATCCAATTAGATTAGCCAATGTTAACATTTAAAGTCTAATAATCACAAACTTTAATTTTATTATTTTCCAGAAAGTGATTCACGGAGGAATCAGCATCCATTCTTAATTTACATTCATTTTTTTTAATTATAGATATCTATTAGTTCTTTAGAAACAAAAAATATACTGGTACCACACTTCGCTATCAGTTGGAAGCTTTAAAACTAGGAATTCATTGTTAAAGAACATAACAGAACAATATATACATCATAGATTCATAGATAACAAAAGCAATCCACAGTACCAGCATATTTATGTTCTTTAACTCAACATCCTAACGGTTGAAAATGTACCACAGGATAGGTCGAATTTAATAGTTTAATTTTTGAAATTAGGTATGAGTTGAATCATATTAGACTGCATAAATTACGGGTCAAAATTTATGCACTCGCTTTGAAAAGGAGATAGTAGTAGGTTGGATGGGCATCCGACCTACTCTTAGGTTCAATTAGCTCTAACACCGTAAGGTTGGCACTAAGATCAGTGTGCACGGAAATTGAAACAGACCTGCACGGATTTAATGTAATTAACATAGATCTTGATGCAATTGAATGGTCATTTCTCCCACCGAAACAAAGTAGGTCCAATGGGCAGCGGATCTACTCTGAATTCTTTGAAAAGATGCATCTGAACAGTCTCAACCAAATTTATGCTACCTAATAATGGATCCGACTCTGCTGCTTTTTTGAGAGAAAAGCAGGGTCATTTTTCAATCTCAACTATTCAAATTCGTTGAGATTTGTACATGAAAAAATTTCTTTACCAAGATACGTAAATAGAAATTTTTGAATGGTTGAGATTGGAAAAGCAAGACCCTCATTTTCTCTCAAAAAAGCAGCAGAGTTGGATCCATCTAATAATAAATGTAAAAAAGACCATGTTGAGTTATATATATGCAACAGTTGAATTTTGATATGATTTGTTTAAATGGACACATTTTCTTCCACAGACAAAAGAGAGAAAGTGAGAATGAAGGGAACTATACCAGTATTTTCGGATTGTTCATGTGAATACCGGTAGACACATAATTATCATCGACACATCTAACACGACAGCAAGGAAAAAGAAAATTACGACTAGAGTTACAAAGAACTTTCGTTGCACTGCTCAGCAGCTAGCGGTAATTTTCATTTTAAACTTAATTTTACACCTTAATCATATTTCAAATAAAAACTAAATTAAATTGTAATCTTATATGATTTGAAATTTGGTATCCAATCTAATCACCGCATCACCGTAACTGTAGTTGTACTCAAAACTTACATCGATTATTACATAAAATAACTCCGACTTATTTTAAGAATCATTTTGTTGACTTTGATAGTTTGATATCAAAATATATAAAGCAAATATTAGAACCAAAATTAACTACCGAGGGACTTACAACTTACAAGTAACATCTATCCTCTTTTAAAAATTAATCTATTTTTTCAAATCAAAATTCACCACAAATACTACGACTCCAAGTAATTCATTTTATCATCTATTAAAGGAGTGACACAATTCAAACACTACAATTCATTAATGGTGTTAGTATTAAATCCGAAGTTATTATAACGGAGAGCAGTCAGGTCCGATGGGCTTTATAACCGTCCGATCTGCTTTAAGATTCTTACGCATGGATATTAAAACAAATATGCACGAATATTAAAGCGATGCTCACGGATCTTAAAGCGGATCGGACGGTTATGAAACCCATCGCACTCAGTTTGAGTCCGATGGGCATCAGACCCAACTTGCCCGCATTATAACAAGCTATCCCACATCAAATAATTTTTTTTCTCAAAAAAAGTTGAATCAAACTATTCAACTATCTAATATACACAAAAAAAAAATTAATTTCAAAATTTGTATCTGTCATTTTTCAGACAGAGAACATTGAATACATTTGCATAAGTATCTATCATAATTTCAAATGGTTGATGGTCCAAATTGTTGATGCACCATTTGTTTTTTTTTTTTTTTTTGGAGGTGATCACACTATAATAAATTTGTAGATGGTCCAAATTGTTGATGCACCATCTGTTCAACATGCTTATAAATCCCCAAAAGGATCCACGCATTTTCATTTGCACAGACTGGAGAGGTCCCAACTCAAGAAATTTACAGCACAACCTTTCTCTCTTTTGTCTGTTTTTTGTGCGAATTCAAACGCACAAACAAACCCAACAAAGAAAGAGCGCATGATCCGAAACCTCTTATTATTTTATTTTGTCTTTGGTTTTACTGTTGGGAAATGTTCCTGTTAAAATGTTAATAATATTCTTTCGTCTACTAAGACAAAATACTTTGCAAGCTGTAAACCAATGAAATGCTTTGGGAGAATAAATCAATTTTTTTATTGGTCAAGTTGGTAAATTTTTCGAATGCTCATTGGTTACCAGCCGTGTAAGCTAAGACACCTCATTTAGTCACCTTTTCACAATTCAAACTTTGCGGCTATACTGTACGAAATTGGCCTTTGTAATTATTATAAATTTCATGCTTTTAAAAAAGGTGTTTTGTATGTTAGAACGAAAGTGCTTTTGGGATCTAGATGCTCCCGCTTTTTAATTTTTATTTTTACGCGTTATGATGTTACTTAAAAATTACAAATTAACTAATTTATGTTATGTTTTCCCCTTTTCAAATGTCAGAAACAGCAGTTATATTATATATGACAAAAATACATTACGGGTACGAATCATAAACTAAAAGACATCATATTTTTAATTTATCTAACAAACATTCTAAAAAAGAATTGGGCTGCTCGTAATCAATTTATAAGTGGATCAGTGGTTGGTTCACTGGATAAGAAAATTAGATTAATGATTTACTGAGGAGGGTCAAATTAGCTTCCAGGCCTATAAATTGTTTTAATTTCACATCTGGCCCATCTAGAAGCTGACATGCTGTTAAAAATAATTCTCATCTTTGTTCAATAATTTACCTGGCCCAAGAGAAAAGAGCTTTGGTCCCATAAAGCCCCAACAACCTTTATTGGGCTTGGCAAATCAAATCTTAATAGTTCTGTCAATACTTTGCTTCCAACGGTTTGAAAAGGATCAATATTCCTTCTCAACTGTTGATTTTGATGCTCAAACAAAAAAATTCATATCACCTGAGGTAACAATATATTTCTGTTTAGATCCGGACCGTCCAATCATAATATGTAGAAATATTAAAAGACCTCGTGCATTCCATCTCGGACCAGATTGATCCAGATTCTGATCAGATGGTCCAGATCTAAACAGAAATATTATGTTAGCTCCTCGTGCATTCCATCTTGGACCAGATTGATCCAGATTCTGATCGGACGGTCCGGATCTAAACAGAAATATTATGTTAGCTCAGAGCACATGGATTGCAAAACAAAATGATGTTTGCTAAAATACTTAAAATGTTCTCCGACGGTGCTTCCAAAAATTGGCATTGCTAAAATGGTTAGAACTTCAAATTCTTTCACCACAAATTACTCAAGACCCTACGTTAAACTCCAATACATACACCAAGTTAGACTCAGGAATAACAAAGGAATGGAAGGTGTGACGTGGTGCGTACTGAAGAAATATCCAATTCAGATTTCAACATAAACGATGGCCGCACCAAATCCAGTCCGATCACGGAGTTGTATGTACAACTTGAAATCTGAACCACATAAATTAAATGGGACGATCTTCTAAAACAATTAAACTTCTGTTGACTGGATGGATATCTAAGAGTACATGTCGGTCTTCTAAGCATTTTAATTACTTGACTGCATAGAGGGACGACATGGACTTTATTAAGAGTTACACCTTTGGTTTAATACTCAAGAGTTTTCAAGAATCAAAATAATTGTATACTTTGACTGCATGGGAAAGCTTTTAATTCTGAAACATTAATCTAAAAGCTTCGTTGAATTAGTCAAATTAGAATTAATAGGCATTACTATTACAATGCTAGCTTTTATTTTCTTTCCTTTTTAAATATGTATGTGAGTTGCTATTGAAGGGCAACGTATATTGAAATAGAAAATCTCCCTTGTTTTGTTATTTTGTACTGTCTTTTCTTCTCCTCTTTACCAATTAACCGATACGTGAGCTTAACGAACAAGATCGTAACGGGACCGCTTTGCGTCAATTGGTATCAGAGCAAGGTTCGACAACCACCTTCGCGCCTGCGTGAAGTTGTATCACCACAAACCGCCAAATTCGACATCCACCTTCGCATTTGCGTGAGGTTGTATTTGCATTAACCGTTCAAGTTCGACAACAACCCATTTCACCTACTACAAACATCACTATCTTCATGGCTGATCCTAACCTTCTCGTTGTTCTTGACCGTATGCAACAAATCATACCGAAACCATGCAGAGCCTCACTAATCTAATTGAACACCTTTTTCCCACCAACAACCCTCGACAATCATTTTCGACAACCATTAACTTCAACAACACCGTTCAAAACCATTTTCGACAACCATCGTTGACAACCAACTTCATCAACCACCAGTTTCGACAACATAGTTCGACACTGACCAACTCAAAATTACTTGCCATCCTCGAACAAAATCAACAAAACCATAAAGCATCAATCGAACGCATTACCGGTGTTCGAGAGCGCCTCAGTTCTAATGAAAACCACCAACAACATGACAATCCGATCCTCAACTGCAACAACCCACCCCCAAACCAAATGACAACCGCTCCAATGGAAGAGCGTCTATAACAGCCGAATGAGCTTGTCGATAGGTTTGTTGCAGTTGAAGAAAGTCAAGAGCTTGATAATGAAGACAATATTAACACCTTGTGGGATGAACCCAAGACAAAACTGGATTCCTTTGAGAACTCTTCTAACTTTGATGAAAACTTTATTGGTGATTTGTCGGTGGTTTCAAGTAATCTTGAAAATGCTTTATTCATGGAGATTCGAACTGAGCTTTTGTTGCAAATAAAACATGTTTGCTTGACGAACAATGAGGTCTTTAGATCCAACTACAATGATCCATTTTTGCAACCAATTTTCAAACCAGAAAATTCAAGGCATTTTGTCAACAACATTCTTGCATTTACCTTGAAATTTGAGTATACCCGACTGGACAAAGAACAGAAATCCAAACAATTAAGAATTTTGTTGATTGCAAGAGCGGTGAAGCGGAAACATGGAGGTTTATTTTCAATCTATGTTTGTGCCCCAAATTTGACGAAACACATTTGTAGAAAATACAATTTGAAAGAGGTTTACAAAGATTTAATAGTACTCGATCTGAAATTGTATTGTTTCAAAGAGATCTATAAAGAAAAGAAGGATTCGAGAAAATGAAAGTTTGGGTGCTATGGTGAAAACATAAGCTAGAGGACAAGCTTCAACCAATCCGGGAAGCCTGACGCAGTGCATACTGAAGAAATATCCTATTCAGTTTCCAACATAAACGATGGCCGCACCAGATCCAGTCCGATCAAGGAGTTGTATGTACAACTTAAAATCTGAACCACATATATTAAATGGGACGATCTTCTAAAACAATTAAACTTCTTTTGACTGGATGGATATCTAAGAGTATATGGCGGTCTTCTAAGCATTTTAATTACTTGACTGCATAGGGGGGCAGCATGGACTTTATTAAGAGTTACACCTTTGGTTTAATACTCAAGAGTTTTCAAGAATCAAAATAGTTGGATACTTTGACTGCATGGGAAAGCTTTTAATTTTGGAACATTAATCTAAATGCTTCGTTGAATTAATCACATTAAAATTAATAGGTATTACTATTACAAGGCTAGCTTTTATTTTCTTTCCTTTTTAAATATGTATGTGAGTTGCTGTTGAAGGGCAGCATATATTGAAATAGAAAATCTCCTTTGTTTTGTTGTTTTGTTCTCTGTGTGATTCTTTTCTTCTTCTCTTTACTAATTAACCGATACATGAGTTTAACGTGCAAAAATGTATCGGTACCGCTTTATGTCGAGGTGCTAATGCCAAGCACTGAGCTGCCAGTACATGCCCATACAAGTTTTGAGGGATCCGACTTCGTTGTTCTCCAAATAGGAGAGCAGGATCCTATTAGTTCAAATCTAACTGTTAAATTTATCCATGCACGAATCTCAACACAAATGAACGGTTAGATTTAGAATAACAAAGATAGAGAGCAGCAGAGTCGGATCAAGTTCTGAGTAGCAGATGGATTTGGTTTTCTTATATTGTGTTCGGTTTTCTTTTTTCTAAGCTCTCTGATGTTTCAAATGACTCAATCGAGTTTCTTCACCTTTACAAACCACCCGATTATGACAACATCTTACATCAAGTACCAATAATAAAAACAAAATAAACTTGAACACAGTACTAGTACGCTATGAAAATGGAAATTTAACATTTAAAAAAGGCATTAAAGCATGAATTGCTCAACATGGTCTTTCAAGACAATGAATGCCACTAGTGGATATACAAGGTGGAATTTTATTTCACAATGGCGGTTTGAGATTGGTTAGTAGCAACAAGGAAATTATAATACAATATTCTGGCATTTCTAGAATCTGAAACTAAGGACCAAGATAGAAGCAGAGCTAAAATATTCTGCATAAGCCGGGCGTCCGCTATACAGAGATGCCACGCACAAATTTGCATCAGAGAAGTTTATTCCTCGGTCGCAGCCGTACGATCGGTGATCACATTAAGTAAGCCAAACCTCTGCAAGCGCTGCTGGTGCTTCGCTGCAGCCAAACGATCAGCAGCTTCTCTTTTCATTGCCCTCTTGGCTCTCCTACCTGAGAAAACCAGAAATTTTAGGGACCAAATTGTAGAATTACATGTTTATGTTGCCAGCATGAAATTTTGGGCATTAGTTGCAATTCTTGAAACAAATAGATTTACGAAAAGTAAATGTACCAATTAATTCCTTGGACATTGATCCATCTCCCTCTTTTTTCTCCTTATTCTTCTTCCTACCACCACTACTACTGTTATCTGCAATACACAAAACAATTTTAAGAACTAAAGTAGCAATTATTCAATGTCAAAATTATAAAGCTCACTTTTTGGGTAATTATCAAGGCAATTTATTATGCACCCTTATGATCTCATAGATGCTTAGAGACCAAAATCATTTACATTTTTTGCAGCAGTAGAACGCAGAGTGCAATTAATTGAACCTTTAAATAAAAAAAACCTATCAGTAAAAACTAACAAGATGATTTAAAAAGTATAACGCTACCAGTAAAATCTTTGGACGAGGATCCTTCCCCCTCTATTTTCTCCTTATCCTTCTTCCTACTGCTACTACTGCTACTGCACAGACGGGGCAGGGTCCCATCACCGTCATCATCTATGTACAAGTTCTGTCTGATGGGCCGGGCCTCCTTTCGACCAGCCCTCACATATCCATTATCGCCCCATCGCCGGTTGCCTATGCGAATAGTCGAAGAATTCCCTCTCATGTAATACGACTCGAGGTCTTCTTCATCTTCTTCTAATTCCTCAGCATAGTAGTACGGGTAGAGATCGTCAATCTCATCATGTACCTCCTCGTGGGGCTCAATCGTCAGTGGAATAAACCAGGCAGCCCTCAGGAGAAGACACACGCTCTCCTCAAACAGGTAATCATGTATACTGTAGTGATACACAAAATAAGTTAGCACTAATTTGTTGCCATTACAAGGTAAAATCATAAAAGCAATAGGTTAGGCCAGGTTGGGACAGGTCTAGCTAAAAATAAGCGACCCATTTCTATTAGTGTTTAAAAGACACTAAGAACAACCTCACTTGCCTATAAAGAGTATAAGACTCAACTCAAGATGTTTATTTTCATGCAAAATTGATCAAATATACTTGAGCATAATTTAGACGTGAATGCCTATGGTATGGATGTATGATATTGATATAGCTTACACTGCCAGGCTCAGCCTGGCCCAACTGTCACTTAACCAGCTTGCAACAAAGATGAGGCCCCACACAGGCATGAAATAAAAAATATAAGTAATGCTAACCATCCATCAAGGGAACGGTGCACACTGAGAGACTCGAACGGGTGCTTGCACTGGGGGCATAGAGGATTGTCTTTGTAAGATGCCCATCGAAGGATGCATGTCACACTGCGTAGATTAAAATAAATAGTAAGACAAATCTAAGAAGTAAATACAAAGGTATCAAGAGCCGTGCATGCACTATTTTCTACCACAAAACTTATAGTTTGTTTGCAAGGGGTATTAAACAAATTTGACGAACGACTAGAGAGTTCATCTTCAGAATAATTTCAAGCCAAAATTAGATAATTAGCTTGAACTAGAAAAGTAATTTTTAGCACCTCGAATAAATTCGCAACATTTTAACTGAACCAAACCAATGTAGAACCAAATTCTTACAGTTGCACAAATCAATTGATCAAATTTGTCAATAAATAGAGATAGCAAAATTTTCTTTTACGGTCTTAAATTAGGTGAGGTTCAATTGTTCAAATTGATAGCTCGTAGAAATTAAAATATCCACTAGCTATAGCTTTTTTAGTACAGGGAACCCAGATCTATTGAAAACAAGAAACGGGAAATGAAAAAAGATTCCAAAGACAAACCAGTAGGCATGCTCGCAACCTTTTACAAGCGCCGTTTCCTGAAGCACGATTTTCTCCAAGCAAATGGCACAAAATCCAAAATCTGACGATCCCGACTCGCCGCCACACCCAACTTCCTTCAGATCTCTGCCAGACTCGGTCGCAAGGCAATCCAGCTGCGTTTACAGCAAACCAAATATAAAAATCTGGAAAATTCCATCGAAAAATCGAAGAAAACAAGGGGAGTTCGATGAGAACCTGATCAACGATTTCAGTGGCCATGAAAAGAGCTAGCAACAAATGATTAGAGTTCGTTGGGTCGAGTCGGTGGAAGAAATTAGAGAAGATTAGAAGGAGGAGAAGATGCGATCGTTTATTCGGCGAATAAAAGGGATAATTGTGGTTCCAACCCTGAACTATTTTGTAAGGGGTTTTACTAAAAGTTCCAATACTAAATGGAACTTGGTAGTCAAGAAAACACGGTATAAACCGACTTGACAATATTTATTTTGATTATCTCAGGGAATCAATTGGTCAACTATTTTTTAAAGTTCCAAGCTGTGTTTGAATGAGAGCTAGAAATTTGAAATTAATAAATGAGAATAGTAAAACGATAATAATTTTTAATTTAGTATGAAAATAGTGTTATTTAGTTTAATAAAAATATTGTTTGAATTGCATATTTTGAATAGTGAATAGTTGTAATTGAGAAAAATAATGTTAATAATGTGCTAACTAAGAAGAAAGATAAATAAGTGGGATCCAGCGAATTGTTACAACGTGAAAATTGCATCAACTTTGTCATTTCGAAATTGTTAGAAAAAATACGAAAAACAAATATTTTTTTTTCTTTCTTTACACTTTCAAATAGAAACTATTCTAACATTTACAAGAAAAAAAGAATAACAATTATTCTAATTATTTTGTATAACAAAAAATATTCTTTAGATTCACATTAATATTTTAGAAAACCCCACTATCAAATAGTTTCTATTTTTAATGCATCCAAATAAGTAACTCATTTCTTCTTTAACAAATATCATCCCAAAATTTGAAAGGTAGAGAAGCATGAGTGACAAAAGCAAGGCCTAATTCCATAATTTGTCTGTGTTTACAATCAGCTAAGTAACAGCCAAAGTTGCAAGATTTTAACTAAGTTAATCGAACTCTGAGGTCTTCCGAGTAAATATCACACTTTTTGAGGTTCCGACATAAAATATGAAGAATCCATGTCCGATTTGAAATCTTATTTCTAAAAGAGATATTGCATTTACATGTTGGTAAATGGTTGTTAATAGTTTGCCGTTGACACGATATCGGGTTAAGATCCAATTGCCAACCACCTCTACGATCTATGACGACATGACGCAAACTCTTGAGCCTTGGATTCTATACCCGGATAACCAATTTGTACATGTTACATTCGGATCTCCAATGGATTTGACCCGAGAGGGATCCGATCCGACACCGACAAAGGGCCTGGAAATAAATTGTGGAAGCTGAAAGCGAGAAAGAATAGGATTTGGTTCAAACGGCTTTAGACCGTACACTATCTAAAGTCTCTAAAAGCCGTACGGTTAAAATCTGAACAGTCGATCCAAACCGTTCGACATGATTTTCATACTAAAATGTGCTCATATATCAAATTTTATATTTTTTTGAAAATTGTTTACTATTGTTTTAGATACGTACAACATTAGTGTTTCTTAACGGTAAAAAAAACAGTAATTTTGTACGTATCTAAAAAAATATTGAATTTTTTTCAAAAAAATATAAAATTTGATCTCTGAATACATTTTAATATGAAAATCATGTTGAGCGGTTTGAATCGACTATTCGAACTTTAATCATACAATTTTTAGAAGCTTTGGACGGTATCCAATCGAGAAGATTCTTTCGAATAGTATTTAAGAAAAATATTCCACTACTACTGAGTTGCTGATCCATGTTACCCATGTTTACGTTAAAATTTTAAATTGTTGAATATATTATATTAATTTTTAATTATATACGAATACAACATTATAAAATGATAAAATGCAGTCGGTTGATAATCAAGATTTGAAAACATGATGATATCATCCGTTGATTTTGTTCACTTTTGACGCGTACCGAAATAAAATCAAACTGATACAAAATTTTGGGTCAAACTATCAAATTATTTTCCGTGAAAGCGAATATCATTTTGTGGATCACCACTAGTTTTTCTCTTATTAACTTTGGTATCATTATCGCTGTATTTTGTAGAATTAAATTTCTCTTATCATTGTTATCACTAGGGGTGTTCATTGGATCCGGCTTAATTGGTTTTGGACCGAACCGAATTAGATCGGTTCAAACGGTTCGGTTTAATGGTTCGGTTCGGTTTAGTTTGAAAATTTTCAAAACCGAAATAACTGAACCGACCGAACTTTATATATTATGATTTGATCCGGACCGCCCCGGTTTATTTCTTAATAAATTACTTTAAATACTTCGGTTATTTCTTAATACCGATTTATTTCTTAATATATTTTAGTTTATTACAAAACAATTGCTATAAATAAAAGTAATAATATATTTCGGTTTGAACCGAACAAATCGAAATAAAACTTTGATCGGTTCGGTTATAATGCTAAATCGGTTCGGCTCGGTTCTATTTTTGAAACCGAATTATAACTTTAATTTGTCTAGTTTTATTCGGTTTCAACCAAACCAAACCAATAAACACCCATGTTATCACTTTCGCCTTATATGTATCACTAAATGACTTGATCCGGAACAAAACGCCCTAAAAAGACCCATCAAATTATGGGCCATGGGCTTCAATTTACAGAGTAATGTATTAATATTAATTAATTAATTAGAATCAGAATTTAGTGTATTATTCATATATACAGTTGTAAACTTTCAAGCATGTGCAACATTCCTCGTTTGAGTCGTTCTCAGTGCTTCCTCTCATTTTCCCACCAGACAGGGAGTGAGAGAGCTTTAATGAGCGGTTGAGATATCTAAATTGGGCGGTTGAGATTTCTTGTCACGGGAAATAGATAGACATAATTTGAATGCTTCATTTTGGGCCATCTTCTTGCTAGATGGTTTATATATTCGCACTAAAACTTCAGATTTTATATCCGGAGCAACTGAACTTGGGCCGGCCTGGTATTTAAAGGCTTTTATGGGAAGGTGAATAAAATTTGTGGCCATTCATTTGAAACGGACCAAAATCTTATTCTCATTTGTGCGTCTTGGACAACTTCGATCTTTCACATCTGAAGTTGAAACTACTAAAAGAAATAACTAATTTAATTGAATTTCAAAATAATGTTAAAATATTAAGAGAATAAAAAAGATCGTCTGCAAACAGTGCGTTCTAATTTTGAAATTCAAACAAATCCATAAATTTTTTTGCGAAAAGAGAAAACAAATAAAATAATTTTACCTTGAAATGTACATCCTCTTAACATTTTTTTTTGTTGATTCAAAAAGTTACAAGCTAGTTGTTACATGATATTAGACAATAGGTGTATTTCAAAGCATTGAGTTGTAAAATAAATAAATAAAAACACACAGGTATATGTGTATCTCATAGACACATTTAATCATCCTTGATTGTAATGATAGAAATCTAGTGATTGTTTTTTATGTGCGCATTTTTGTCTTGTTTTAGCAGGCTACACTGTATCGCAACCGAGAATGCACCGAATCAAACCGAGCTGAAAACTAAATCAACTGAATCGGAACAATAACCGTTCAAAGAAATATACAACCAAAAATGCACTGAATCAACCCGAACCGAAAACTGAATCAATCAGACCAAAACATCACCTCTAAAAAAACCACCAATAAATTTGAAGGACAACAACATTTCTTATATGTCAGGTGATTTATACTAATCCTCTTAATATAAATCACCTGCCATTTCTTCTGTTGTACTTCAAATTCATGCAACAAAAATAAGTATGCATAATAAACAAGATCCATCTGTTTGGTATGTAATGCCTCCGATACCCTTCTCAAATGTTAAAGTATGCCTTTACTTCCCACTCCGCTTCAAATTCACTGTATTTGTGTTAGGGGTGCAAACGGGTCGGATACTATCCGTAAAAATCTGGATCCGTATCCGAATTTTTGCAGATTCGGATATTCGGATACGGATAGTTGCGGATTCGGATACGGATACGGATAATTATCCGTATCCGTATATTTTTATTTTTCAGATATCCGCATAACTCTTTGTCATGGCCCAAAATACAAAAACATTGCTTTGGGATTGAGAATTTCAGAAATGCAACTCCTCTCCAACATTGTAGAGGATGGGCTCACTTTACAGTTTGGGGAATCTCACCGCTTTAGGATTGGAGTGCAGGGGCTGTATTATTGGGCTCTGAGATTGTGCGAAGTTAAAAAGAAAGGTCCGGATTCACTAACTGTAAAAGATTCCCTTGTGCAATATTGAAGAGGACGTGATTTGGACCGCTCCCGCTCCCAGACAATATAAAATTTTGGTCAACTTGTTTTATTATTTTTCAAATAATTCAATCTCTTTTGATTAAATTGTTACATTAATTCTTTTTATATTATATATCATTAAACTGAAAAATATTTATTTAAAATTAAATCTTTCTAAATCATTAAATAAATTTTTATAATTAATTTTTTTTTACTTCTCCAGTACTAGTTAATGTGAATTTTTCTTGAACTATAAGTTAGATCATAATGACTTTATATATATTTTGTAATAGCGGAACAAGTTAATTTGATATATATTTTGAATGAGAAATCCGAATTATATCCGTATCTGTATTCGTATCCGAAAATATCCGATCTGTATCCGTATCCGTTTAATATCCGATCCGTATCCGTATCCGATTAATATCCGATCCGTATCCGTATCCGAAAAAAATACGGATACGGATATAGATTAAGCACTATCCGATCCGTTTGCACCCCTAATTTGCGTTGGAAAAATCATGTTTGGTATGAAATGCCTCAACTTATGCTGAGAGGTTCAAATCGATTATTTGAACTTTAAAAACATAAATAAAAATATAAAGACATAAATGGAATACAAAAACAATATGTCATTTTAACTCTACTCTAATATTATTTTAACTCTACATTTTTTTTGTCAAATGGATATATTTTGAGAAGGGAAAATTTAAAACAGAACATGACATATATAATATGACTTGATAAAAAAAAGAGGTTTATTTTTTCTTAATACTACAGGTGAGGTCATAGTCACAGGTCATAGCTGAGGAGTTAAAACTACTGCTTTGGATCTGCCGTCGATCTATGGGCTGTATTATAAATATTTCCGAATTTTTTTTGTCTTACCACTCCAGAAAATCGAAATAAAATAAATACTGTCCAGATCTAAATTTTAGCAAAAATAACACTCTCGTAAACTGAATTCACACACTTAGAATGGTAGCTGCACGGACTAGGGAGGCGCATCAAGAGGTGCGTAGATTGAGCTTGCGAACCCGGATTCGCAGACTGGGCTTCCGCACCCAATTTGAAAAAAAAATCGGTAATTGATGTGAGCTTGCATGATTGATTGGAAGTGTATTTACCAAAAGATAAAACATTATAATATTAATAATTTGAAGCACACAGTTCCGCGGACTGGGTGCAAATACTGAATTTTTTGCAAATTGGGTGCGCAAACCCAGTCTATGAACCCGGGTTCGCAAGCTCAATCCGCACATTCCTTGGTGCGCATCCACTGTCCGCATACCTACCATTCTGGATGCGCGGATTCAACTTGCGAAAGTGTCATTTTTGTTAAAACTCAGATCCGAGTGGTATTTATTTTATTCTGATTTTCTAGGGTGGGGTAAGAAAAAAAATATTTTGGAAAATATTTCATGGTTTGTTTGACATAATTGTTAGGTTTTTGGATAGGTTATAGTGCAACAATTCGATCCAGTTCTTCAATTTGTTCACTATCCGAAACCAGAATCCAAGTATAAAATAAATTCCAAGATTTAATATAGAGTTTACCACTAGACGCACAACGGAAATCTTCGTCTAGTCGTAGGAGCAGTCAGCCTCTTTTCTTCTTTCTCCTGTCGGATACACACACACCAGCAACAGCAAATGCGCCTCCACCGGTATCCACACGAACAGGTTGACAAACTTCTGTAATTCGGTATGCTAGTACCGAATTAACAGCCCCGTCTTTTTCCTTCTTTCCTCTCTTACGTTTTCTGGTATTGGTGTAACAGATTAGATACGAAAATAGAACTGATGCACTATATTTATAAGTATATGCACCAGTTCAGATGCACCACTTCAGATGCACCTATTTAGATAACGTTATCTGATCTGATCAGATCAGATCATATGAGAATAAGATTCAGGCCTAGCCCATTAAGATCTGATCCATATTAAATATTAATATGGCCCATAATATTCTGGCCTATAGTACATTTCTAACAGTCTCCCACTTGTACTAAAGCCAAATATTTAAAAAAAAATTTCAACCTTGTTCTTGTGTGTGACCCAATAAGTTCATATAATGTTGGCAGTGAGCTGAAAATCCTTTTCGACACACAAATCATAAGCGGTCCCTAGTAGGGAATTATGACTACCCAAATTATATGAATGTCAATATCCGACAAATAACTCATAATTATTTATGTTAATCCCTTTATCACTTGATATCTTGATTGTACTCAAAGCAGGATATGTGTCAACTTTGTGTAGTACAATCTTTGATTTCTCATACCAAAGTTAGATTGACTTTCATATGATTGACTATCAATCATATAGCACGGCCATGCATTTTTCAATCTATTTTTCTAGAGGGGACCAGAGACATCATTCTCTCAATATATGAGAGGGATAAATTCCATCTTGATCATTCATATTTCTTCACATGATTCATAATATATCCAATTACTACCTTTATAGTTACTTGGTTAGAGCTAACATTTGATAGCATCAAAGTATACAATCATCATTGAAGAAATCAATGATGATTTCAAGTCAAAGGATTCAACTAAATATTATATAAATAAACTATCATCATTGAAGAAATCAATGATGATCTCAAGTCAAAGGATTCAACTAAATATTATATAAATAAACTGATGACACATAATAATCCATACAGTATTTTATAGCGGGTCTGTCCAATACCATGTTTATCAAACATGTATCCATGTGATTGCATTGGATATCCCATATCAATGATCCGTAAAACATGATCATCCACAATCAATCCACATATTAGTCCATAAATTATTAGTGTTCCAACTAATGATAAAGACTAGGGACTATTTAGAATAATATTGCATTCCATTATAAAGTTTTACGATCCAATTCATCGAATTGATGATAAATAATAAGCAATAAATTATTCAAGGAACATTACATTATTTTATTCATAAAATATAAACATACAAACAAACATCTAAATTATAAACATTTGTAGCATAATAATAATCACTGGAGCCAATCACTCATATATCTAATACCTATAGCTCTAGTATGCATATCATGCTTAATTTGCGATAGAGGTTTAGTCAAAGGATCTGCTACATTTCCATATGTTGTTATCTTGCAAATTTTAACATCACCTCTATTCACAATCTCTCGAATAAGGTGAAAACGTCGAAGTATATGTTTGGACTTTTGGTGTGACCTTGGCTCTTTAGCCTGTGCGATTGCTCCATTGTTATCACAATAGAGATTCACTGGATTTTCAATACTTTTAATCACACCAAGTTCAACAATGAACTTCCTCATCCAAACAGCCTCTTTCGCTGCTTCTGAAGCAGCAATATACTCAGCTTCTGTTGTAGAATCGGCTACTGTCTCCTGCTTGGAACTCTTCGAACTAATAGCTCCTCCATTGAGGCAAAATACAAATCCAGATTGCGATCTAAAATCATCTTTGTCGGTTTGGAAACTTGCATCTGTATAACTGGATACTATAAGCTCTTCCTCACCTCCATAAACAAGAAATGTATCCTTAGTCTTTTCAAGTACTTAAGGATATTCTTCACTACTATCCAATGACCCTCACCTGAATCTGACTGATATCTGCTTGTGACACTTAAAGCATATGACACATTGGGACGTGTACAAAGCATAGCATACATGATTGATCCAATTGCCGAAACATATGGAATCTTACTCATGCGGTCTCGCTCATCTTGTGTCGAAGGACACTGATTCTTGCAAAGATTTATGCCACTAGACATAGGTAAAGATCCTCTCTTTGAATCTTGCATGTTGAATATTTTCAACACTTGTCAATGTATGTACTTTGGCTCAATCCAATTAGCCTTTTTGATCTATTCCTATAGATTCTTATTCCCAATATGTAATTTGCTTCACCTAAATCTTTCATTGAAAAACTACTTTTCAACGAAGACTTTACTGATTGAAGCAATGGAATATCATTTCCAATCAACAGAATGTCATCCACATATAAGACAAGAAAAACAAGTGCGCTCCCACTAGTTTTTTTTTATAAACACAAGGTTCTTCTTCGTTCTTGATGAAACCAAATTCATTGACCACTTGATCAAAACGAATATTCCAACTCTGAGATGTTTGTTTCAATCCATAAATAGATTTTCGAAGTTTGCATACTTTCCTAGCATTATTTGAATTAACAAAACCTTCGGGTTGTGTCATGTACACATCCTCGTTCAAGTTTCCATTGAGGAAAGCGGTTTTGACATCCATTTGCCAAATCTCATAATCAAAATATGCGGCAATTACTAGAAGTATTCTAATTGACTTAAGCATTGCAACTGGTGAAAAAGTTTCATTATAGTCTATCCCATGAATTTGCTTGAATTCTTTTGCCACCAAACGTGCTTTGTGAATGTGAACATTCGCATTCATGTCAATTTTCTTCTTAAAAATCCATTTACACTCAATGGTTCTTACACCATTAGGTAAATCAACCAAGCTCCAAACTTGATTATCTTCCATGGATTGCATTTCAGATTTCATAGCCTCAAGCCATTTATCAGAGTCTGGGCTCATCATTGCTTCACGAAACGTCGTAGGCTCATCGTTGTCCAACAACAATATATCATGTTGCTCTGTCATGAGCAATAAATACCTCTGAGGTATGCGACGTTCCCTATCTGACCTTCGCAACAGTAGTGTCTCTTGTATATGTTCCACAATATCTTGTGGTTCTTGTTGAGTTATAGGAGTATTCTCTTGTATATCTCGAATTTCTTCGAGATGGACATTACTCCCACTAACTCCTTTGGAGAGAAACTTTTTCTCCAAAAAGACACCACCACGAGTAACAAATACTTTGTTTTTAGCCCTATTATAAAAATAAAATCCCTTGGTTTGTTTCAGATATCCAACAAAGAAACACTTATCAGATTTAGGTGTGAGCTTATCAGATATCAATCGTTTTACATAAGCCTCGCAACCCCAAATCTTAAGAAAAGACACATTGGGACGTTTCCCAGTCCATAACTCAAATGGTGTCTTCTCAACTGTCTTTGACGGAACCCTATTTAGTGTGAAAGCTACCGTCTCTATAGCATATCCCCAAAATGATAATGGAAGATCAACTTGACTCATCATTGAACGAATCATGTCCAACAAAGTTCGATTCCTCCGTTCAGACACACCATTCCATTGTGGTGTTCCTGGAGGAGTAAGTTGTAAAACAATTCCAAATTGCTTCAAATGATCACCAAATTCCTGACTCAAATATTCGCCTCCTCGATTTGATCGAAGAGCTTTAATTGTCTTGCCAAGTTGATTTTGTACTTTATTCTTAAATTCTTTGAATTTCTCAAATGCTTTTGATTTATGTCTCATTAAATAGACATAACCAAATCTATTAAAATCATCAGTAAATGTGATGAAGTACTGAAAATCACCTCTTGCGACTGAACTAAACGGTCCACATACATCAGAATGTGCAAGTACCAATAGGTCATTCGCCCTTTCATTAATCCCGGTGAAAGGTGCTTTAGTCATTTTTCCTAACAAACAAGCTTCGCATGTTTCAAGTGATTCCAAATCAAATGAATCTAGAAGTCCTTCTTTATGAAGTTTCTTTATGCGTTTCTTACTTATGTGTCCTAAACGACAATGCCATAAAAGAGTGGGATTCAAATCATTTGATTTGAGTCTTTTGGTTTGTATGTTATAAACTGGAACATCAAGATCTAGAATATAAAGTATATTATGTAATGAAGCTTTGCCATAATACATATCATTTAAACAAAAGCAACAACTATTGTTCTTAAACTTAAATTCAAATCCAAACATATCCAAACATGAAATAGAGATAATGTTTCTACTTATGGCAGGTACATAATAACAATTATTTAATTCTAAGATTATTCCGGAATATAGAGCTAATGATACAGTCCTATGGCCAAAGCAGCAACCCGTGCTCCATTGCCGACACGTAGCTATACCTCTCCTTTATTCAACATTCTACTCTTTGCGAGCACCTGCATATTTGAACAAATATGAGCTCCTGAATCGGTATCTAATACCCATGAATATAAGTAGAAATATTAATTTCTATAACAAATATACCTGAAGCGGAAGTCCCACTTCCCTTCTTTTGATCTTCTTTGAACTTCTTGCAATCTCTCTTCCAATGGCCGATCTCATTGCAATAGAAACACTGAGACTCGGCAGCACTAGCACTGGCTACAGCTTTGCCTTTGTTCGAGTTCCCAACTGAAACTTTGCCTTTGCCTTTTGCTTTGCCCTTGCCTTTGGCCTTTCCTTTGCCTTTCTTTTTGAAGTTTGTTTCCTTCTTAACCAGTAATACATCATTAGGTTTCCTCAAGTTTTGTTCAGTTGTCTTTAGCATCCCATGCAATTATGTCATTGACTTCTCCAGTCCATTCATGTTAAAATTCAGAATGAATTGATGGTAACTTGGAGGCAAAGACTGGAGAATAATGTCAAGAAGACAACTCTTTACTGAGGGGATAGCCTAAACAGTTCAGATTCTTAATATACCCCATCATCTTGAGTACATGAGGACTAACCGGGCTTCCTTCTGCCAGCTTGCATTGATATAATGCCTTTGATGTCTCATATCTCTCAGTGCGAGCTTGAACTTGAAAAAGTTCACGAAGCTGCACAATTATGTCATAAGCACTCAATTTCTCAAGCTGCTTTTGAAGCTCAGAATTCATTATCGTAAGCATGAGACAAGTGACATCAAGATCATCATTCACATGCTTATCATATTTCGGTTGTGCCTCGGCAGTAACCTTTCCTTCATTATCAACTTCTGGTTTTTCTGGAAGGGGTTTCTCTAGAACGTATTCCTTTTTCTCTTGTTTGAGAATTATGCGTAAGTTTCTATACCAGTCTAAAAAGTTTGGACCAGTGAGTTTTGCACTTTCTTTTTCAATAGAAGATCGCAACGTAAAAGTGGATGTATTTGCCATTATCTACAACAAAATAAATATGCAAAAATTTAGACTTAAAGTTTATATTTTAGAAAAACCTTTATTAAAAAGTCTTCTCCCACTATGTGTTTTAAAACCGATGTCCCATATAAAACCACATAGCGGACCAAGATCCATATTTCACCAAATCCAAGTGAGCTTTGGCATCACTACTTGAATTTAGTTATTTAGGTAAGCATTCTTTGCTAATTACATCTAATATAATTCTTGGTTTGTTCGAGGTAACATCCCATGTTCCGGCTCCTCAAACCTATGCCTCAAGACCCAAAGACATTTTGATAGCCAAGTTAAGTGAAATCAAACCTCTACATATAAGTGTCCAACACTCATATCCTACCTTATTAAGATAACTAACGATACCTTGCTTTGGCAAACCCATCAATTAGCGATCAAAACCTTGATAGGTTAGAGACTTTGGAAAGGCATGCAACTTAATTTTTTCTTTTAAGGGACTTTGTTGTTTATTTTTGAAAACATGCTATGTAATAAATAATTCAACAATAAAATGAGCCCAATTCATAAGTGGAATAGTATGATCCATGGCATGATAATCTTCATTGTAAGACTCCACTTGACAATAGCCACCATCCATCCTTCATGTAATCTTCTTTATTTTAACCAAAATAACTACTCTAATGGCAATAAAGAAAATACATACATGTCCTAATTTAACGGTTCGCAGACCATATAAATGATACATAATAAGTGACATGCAAGTCACCTTTTAATTATAAAATAAATTTAATTCACGGGACACCTTAGGCCGCATTTACACACATCATGCATACATTCATTACAATATTTCACACAAGGCAACGGGATCATATTATTCACATATTCCGTAACTGCAAAACAAAGTTAGTCATAGAATCCAATTTTAAATATGGGCTCATGTATAAAGTAATATATACGAGGGGGTTTACTTGCCCCGATAAGCAACTTCTAAATATGGGCTCATGCATACATCAATTAGGGGTTTACTTGCCCAAAATTTCTCTTTAGATTAATAACATAATCATATACCAGAACCAGTCTAACTAATTCTGTTTCCATGAAACAGAAATTTCAAATCAATTTTAATTAATCTAAAATTCGAATCAATCCAACTAATTCAATTCTGTCAGAACAATCCAACTGATATGATTATTTAATTATTCCTTAACCCTCACATAAACCGCCAAATTAATTTGTATAAATTCAACCAATCTAATTGATTAAATTAAAACGTTAATCTAATTAACAATCAGAAATCCAGAATTAATTCTACACAAGTGGCTCTGATACCACTGTTAGGTTTTTGGATAGGTTATAGTGCAACAATTCGATTCAGTTCTTCAATTTGTTCACTATCCGAAACCAGAATCCAAGTATAAAACTAATTCCAAGATTTAATATAGAGTTTACCACTAGATGCGCAGCGGAAATCTTTGTCTAGTCGTAGGAGCAGTCAGCCTCTTTTCTTCTTTCTCCTGTCGGATACACGCACCAGCAACAGCAAATGCACCTCCACCGGTATCCACACGAACAGGTTGACAAACTTCTGTAATTCGGTATGCTAGTACCGAATTAACAGCTCCGTCTTTTTCCTTCTTTTCTCTCTTATGTTTTCCGGTATTGGTGTAACAGATTAGATACGAAAATAGAACTGATGCACTATATTTATAAGTATATGCACCAGTTCAGATGCACCTATTCAGAAAACGTTATCTGATCTGATCAGATCAGATCAGATCAGATGAGAATAAGATTTGGGCCTAGCCCATTAAGATATGATCCATGTTAAATATTAATATGGCCCATAATATTCTGACCTATAGTACATTTCTAACAATAATTTCCTTACAGCTGTTCAAGAGCTATTTTTTTTTGTGATAAAGCTTTTAATTGGAATGATGTTCCCCTTATAAGATAACTTAGAAGCCATGTGAATCCGATGAATTTTTTTGTAAGCTTTTTGCAGTTCAAGTTTGCAGTTCAACAATATCCCAACCTTCCCTATATAGAGTTGTAATTTTTTTTTTCTGTTTTCAAATTTGAATTCCAAGAGGCGATCTGAGAAAGAGAGGAGGAGAGAGGGAGAAGGAAAAAAATGTTTTTAGGCTCCGATCAACTTTCCACAGCGAGATTCTTGCATCGCCGCTGTGTTCACTCCTAAGGCTCCAACGCAGAGGGTGAGCCTTTGCTTCCGTCTCCCTGTTCTGATCTCTCTGCTCCCTCTACAGATTGAGATCCTCGTGCCGCTGTGTTTGCATCGGAGGCTCTAGCGCAGATCATCTTCGTCTCCCCCGTTTCAATCTCTCTCCTTCCTTTACAGATTTGGCGATCTCTCTATACAACAATGAACCCCTCTCTTCGCTTGCATCACTACCGTGTTCCCACCGGAGGCACCAGCACAGAGGATAAGTCATGTGTTAAACCATGGCATATTTGCGATTCAATCTCTTAATCTTGATTATCCCTTAGACTGTTTAATAAGATTATAGTTTATTGAAAATTCGTATTTAATGCCGTCAAAGGAAGTTGTGATCTGATTTAACAATTCTAAAGTTTAGTTTGTATAATACCTAGTCATTATCATATGACATTAAAGAGCACCAGTTGCTAGGAAGCTTTATTCGCTAAATTAAAGTTTTATAGTTTGTATATACAAGTTTTATAGTTTACATATGTAATTTTTACATTATTCATGTTTTATAGTTTGCATCTATATATTTTGTAATTTCATTTGTAATTTTTATAGTATTCATTTATATAGTTTGCATCTGTAAGTTTTGTAGTTACATTTGTAATTTTTACAGTATTCATATTTTACAGCCATGAAACTCTTGTTTATTTTTTACTTTTTTGCAACATGATATCTTGAAGAAACGTCTCATTCTAGTGATAAAACTTCTTACACATCCAAATAATGTACATGAGTTATGAAATAACAAATGTGTTAGAACATTTGTGTTTTGTTTAACAATGTGTTTGGGAATAGTCATGTTTGTGATAATGTGTTTAATAGTATTCATATTTTGTAATTTTCATATGTTATTTTTATAGTTTATATATATAAGTTTTACAGTAATTCATCTTTTTATAGTTTCATATGTTATTTTTGTAGTTTGCATCAATAAGTTTTATAGAATTCATGTTTTATTTCATTTTACAATATTCATATGTAAGTTTTAAAGTACATATAGATATGTTTGATATTATGCATAGTGTTATTTATTATTTTACATGATATTATACATAGTGTTATTTTTTTCTTAAATGATTTTTTTGGAAAAAAAATAAATAAATCATTTCGAAAAAAAAATTAATTTTACATTTTTTGACTTCTGCATCCGTATTTTCAAATACGGATGCAAAAGTGACCTGTAAGCAGGCAGGATAGAAGTAAAGCATGGTGTGTGTATTTGTTTAATATAATTTATTTTTGATAGATTTGTGTTGTTGTGGATAGATAGGTTGGTTTCCCATTGTACCTAACAACTGTGGGAGAGGAGGGTGTCCGACGTCCATCGGATTAGAGTCTGTTCGGTGGGTGTCTGATACCGTCCGATTCACTATAAGATCCGTGCACATTACTTTAATATCCGTGCCGTTTGCTTTATTATACGTGCGCACATATCTTGAAGTAAATCGGACGATATCGGACACCCATCGAACACTGTTCTAGTCCGATGGGCATCGGACACCCCCCTCTCTCTAATTTGCTTTCCATAGGGTCCTCCGTGCAACGGTTCAATATTTGAGTTTTCAAAATCCTAACGGTCGATCCGAATCGTTTAACATGGTCTCCACATGAATATGTACTTGCAAACCAAATTTTATATTTTTTAGAATTTTTTACTATTTCTTTAGATAGATAAAAAACCACTTGATCTGAAATTCTGAATGGTACAAAATTTTCAAATCAAGTGATTTTCTACCTATCTAAAAAAATAATAAAAAAATTCTAAAAAATTAAAATTTGTTTTGCAAGTACATATTAATATGAATATCATGTTAAACGGTTCAGATCGACTGTTAGAATTTAAAAAATTCAAATATTGAGCTGTTGTACGGAGACCCTCTATGTTACACGTAGCATATTAGCATTTTTCCCAATAATATATATATATATATATATATATATATAACATTCTAATAATTTTTTTTTTTTTTTTGTAGAAATAAGACTTGTATTAGCTAGTATTGAAGGAGTCAATAAGCAATTGTATACAAAACAAATAGATATCTGTCTCAATAAATAAAGAAACAAAAGAAATTACAACAATTATATTTATAACTCCAAATAAATCAGAAATATGTAATTAATCCCCAAGAAATATTTATAGGGTAGTGGTAGAAGCCCTCTTCACCAGTAAAATCCAACAGAGAACCCTATAAATTATGAAAAAACCACACATGATTCCAATATTTTGCCATCTCATGCTCTCATCCAGATGCCTAGCCATTAGCACATCAGATCCTGTTCTAACACATATGGATACATTCCCTTCATTTAACCAAGAGAAGCACTTGTCTCTCAAACTCCCATACTCATTTATAAGTAGTGCATCCAAAGGGTACCGGTATGGAGATACATAGTACATGAACAGCCAATACTTTGGTATACTATCTTTTGGTATGAAATAGCCAGAGAAGAGAAAGAAAACCCCTAGAAATATGCATATGAGTGAATTGCCAAGAATGAAGTCTGGAGAGATTGCACCCAGAAAGAGAACAAGTGAACTTGCCATGAGTACAATCATCCAAACAACCAAAACAAAGAACATGAATGCATTGAAGGAAGGGTTGAGACCGACAAGCCAATAGACCGGTATTGCGAAAAGGAGAGCAACGACGAGTAAGAAAGGGATGAAAACGATTGTATTAGCGACCATGTATGAAGAAAGCCGGTACATCCGGCGAGACGTCTCACGCATGAGTACACGTCTCTCTTGCAAGAATATAGGTAGTGCTTCTACTGTTGAGGAGAGCAGGAAGCTTAGAGTAAAGGCAAATAGGCCGAGCCTCTCGGCTATACCATTTTCATTTGCCCTTATGCGGTAATATACACTACCTAGACCGAGACCACCTACAATGGCTTGCATTGTTCTTGCGGCGAAGAGTTGCTTGGTACGGTACATCATTTTCCAAAATCTCGAACTCAACGAGATTATCTCCTCGAATCTGGAGCAATATTGATCATGATCAATAAACCCTTCATCAACGCTACATTCCTCGTTATCTTGCATTTCTTCGCAATTGGTTATGAACTCTCCGCATACTGTCTTGTACTCCACTATTTGATCGGTGATCTCCATGACAAACTCGAGTGGGTTGAGCCGGGCCGGAATCTTCAGCCCGAGTTGACAAATGACATCCTCGAGGGATTTTAAACTGCCGTGATGAGCAACCGTGCCATGAGAAAGGATCAGGTATGATGACATGTATTGCAACATTCGGTAGCTCGGTTGGTGGATTGTTAGTATGAGTATTTGCTTTCTTACCTTAGCCATAGAGGCAAGAAGCTCAAGTACTTGTAGTGCTGAGGTACTATCAAGCCCCGATGTGGGTTCGTCTAGTAGTAGTATCGGTGGATCGTGGATCACATCAATTGCAATTGAAACCCGTTTTCTCTCACCACCAGATATCCCTCGCACCTCGTCATCCCCGATGTAACTATTGGCAATATGGTCTAGACCTAATTCTTGCATTAGAGCCAAAACCCTTTCCTCCTTTTCCTTCAAGCTCATACCTTTTATCCTGAACTGGGCACTAAACATCAGTGTTTCTTTTACAGTGAGAAGGGGTAGAAGATTATCCTCTTGCGTCACAAAGCCGCAGAGTTTTCTCAAGCGACTCGGTTTTAACACAGGTTGCTCGTTGAAGGAGATAGATTTTGGATCAAAGTCGGAGTTTTTAACCCGACCGGAGATGATACGGAGGAGTGTAGATTTACCGGCCCCACTCGGGCCGACAATAGCAAGAATCTCTGAGCTTTTGGCGGTAAAGGAGACCGACTTAAGGAGTTGGATTGAGCTTGACCGGGGCTTTCGCTTAGGACACAACCAAGAGATCGGTCCATTTTTTGTATGGTGGATGGTGTAAGAAAGATCGGTTGCAACCAACTTGTAAGCCGGTATGACGGAGTCAATACACGGCGGCGGCGACGGATGATAGAAGGAGGAAGATGGAGAGGTGGATTGTGGTGGAGAGCTAGAGTTGGTAGAGAGAGAGACATGATCTAGGTCTAAACAGGTATCTTCCATTGGAGGAATAGGAATAGGAGGGAAATGGATGCAATGAGCAGCCATTGGAGGGAAGTTGCAAGAAAATAAAGAGTTAGAGAAGTTTGGTTTGAAGTGTGGGAAAAGGTTATTTGAAATGGTGGATGATTTGGGTTAACTGTTTTTTTTATGAATGTTTCTGATGGAGGTTGGACCTAACTTTGAATACTTGCACTGTGTGTGGAGTGTGTAAAAATAAAATTGTGTGAAAATATCATAAATTTGTGATTGCGTTGGGGTTTGGCTGAGTTAGGTGATCTATATAGTGTAATGGGGAAGTACAATTTATAAGTAAAGATTGTCAATAGATAAGTTACACAAATAAAGAATTGGGTTGAATTTAAAAGTACACTAAATTAAATAGTTTGGGTTGATTTTAAAAGAGCTTATCAGTAATAGGCTAGTGCTGATTTCTTAATTGGGCCTAGAGAGGGAGAGAGCCTATTAGATGGCAGATTGCAATTGGGTGAAGAAAACAGAAATATTTAGATGGATTTAGAAGCCCATCTAGGAAGGCATCTTTAATGTATATTGTTTGAAGAAGCTCTATTTAAGTATTATTTTGAATAACGGTGTTATTATGTATAATTATCATTTGTTGAATACAAATTATGATTTGGAAGATTGGTACAACAACGCTCTTTCATTATTTTAAAGAAAGGTTGGAGGTTCAGAATGGCAGGAGGAGGAGAAAGCATAGAAAAATTGTAATTTTGTCAGTGTTATTATTTAAAATTTAAAATTAGCAACTTTTCAAGACTCTTGTCGTCACTTTTATATCATGTTTTATAAAATATTAATTCTCTAACTTATGATTGTGAAAGTATAAAAAATCAGTATTATTTCCAAATAAAACTCATATTAAAATATACTTAAAATTTTTAAATTGATAGTATGGTGCATTCCATTGACATTTCATATGGTGCATCCCTTTGTCACTCATTTATTCTTTCATCAAACAATTAAAAAGTATAATAACATTTGAGTTTTATTGATTTTTCTATAGAAGACAATGTATCATATTTAAATAATGACTAACACGTTCATAATACTAATGTTTTAAAAAGATGGATATACGTCCGAACTACATTAATATTTTTGGCATTTGAGGCAAAAAAAAGATGCAATAAAATAAACCTATGGCAAATAAGTAGTTCACTTATATTGTTTGGTTTTTCATTTTTATTTCTTAAAAAAAAAAATCAATCAGGTTGTCACCCAACCTACAATGTGGATCTGCTCCTGGAGAGCAGTCTGGGTCCGATGGGTTTCACAACCGTCCGATCCGTTTTAAGAGCCGTGTGCACGGATATTAAAGCAAATGCGGACGGATATTAAAACGACGCGCATGGATCTTAGGATCGGACGGTTATGGAGTCCATCAAACTCAGTTTGAGTCCGATAGACATCAGACCCAAATTGCTCATCTGCTCCTGTTACTAACAAGCAACATGCGTCAAAATTTTATACTTTTTATAATATAGTTGTTCTCCCTGTGAATAAAATGATTGTTATTCAAAAATAAGAGAATAAAATGATAACTTAGAAGAATCAGATGGATGGCCTGGAGGGTAAAGGAGATTTAACACAAGCTTTTACTGCCACTTTGGTCACGCCATATAGATTATAGCCTTGAGAAATAACTCAGGCAGGAGGCAGCATGAATGGCTCCAGCTTTTACAGTCACAGACTTTTTCTTTGTTTCCAGTTACTCAACCTCTCTCCAGTTCTTACATCCTGATCACAGGTCCATTACACCTGAAACGGTGAAACCGGATGTTAACTTTCTCCATTGTTTTTTCAAAAGGAGAAGATCCATAACTGTTTAATTGAAATTAGATAAAAATTGCAGTTCTGTGGAATTTGAAAATGCTTTCTATAATTACAAATGAAACGGCTATCTGAAAACACTTTTTATGAATTTCATAAAATTATGTATGGTCGAGTAACTGCAACTTGGACCAAGGTTCGATATGAATATATGATATGACTAAAACTAGTGAGCATTTTAAGGCTTCGGCAGGGATTGGACTTATTTAGCTTTGACCAACAAAAAAAAAAGTTTATGATTTTTGGGTACAATGTTTATCATGATCTCCCTGATAATTTCAACTTTTTTTTTTCTGATATCAGAATTCAATGACCATCCCTGTTGTTTTGGATAGAGTTTCACCCATTTTTTTTTTTTTTGGAAAACTTAACATAAATTTTAGAATGTAACTGTTAATTATAAGCATAAACTAGAGAGAAAAAATTAGTCACGGCGTGATCAGTCATGTGACGCAATGTCATGTCACGTATGTCGATTACGTGATGTGACTACATTTTATAAAAATTATACGTCACATCACGTCACGTCATGGTATTCAGGTACAATATGTACAATCAGAATTGGGAATGTTAACTTGGCATTCTTTAGAATATCATTTACTAGTTAATTTTTAGTATTTTTTTAATACATTCATGTTTTATTTTTAGTGTAAGTTCAGTGATATTGGTACTCATGGCTTTTACTTTTTTTAGTTTAGTCTAATGAATATTTATAATTTGAATTTTTAAAAACATTATTTACTCATTTTTAGAATTTTTTTTTTATATGTTTTTATTGAATTTTTCATAATTTAATTTATAATATAAAAAAAGTTCGACGTGACTACTTCACGTCATAGGTGATCATGGCGTGACTACGTGTGACATGACTGTCTGTCGCTATTCACGTCACGTCACGCAAAAAAAAAATTAATCACGTCACGTGACCAAATCACGGCGTGTCACGTATTTCCTTTTCTAGCATAAACAAACAATTTCACCGAGAGTTGTTTTATCGTTCCATTTTTTTCCAAGAATATCTCTTGAAAAATGAATAATTTCGGTGTAAATATGTTTTCCTGCGTTGATAACTAAAATTAAAATCAAGTAAATACTCAATTAATTTGAAATTTTGATAATTGATAGTTGTCAAGTGAGAAATTGAATTAGTAAAATACAAAAATAAAATATAACAAGTGAAGCGGTAAAGATAAATATCTCAGAGATTAAGAAATTTGATGCTGAGAAAAATGGTGTCTAAAGGGTAACTAGAATAATGTCATGGTTTATTAAAAAAGAAATGGTGCGAATAAGTAAATTCGAGGTGTTTAAAGATGTATATTTTCTAACTTTATGCAATTTAAATATATTTTTATTTTATCCCGTCTGTAACAAGCTCGTTTCTATATTTTTATTATTTTGCCGGAAAAGAAGAAAACGAGTTGATTTTACAAAAATAAATAACAACATAACAATGTTTCAGTGTAAAATTGAGAATACTGGTTACACTAGTGTATTGAAAAGAATCGTCCAGTTCAAAACCTGACCAGACCACCCGTGGTTCAGACTCGGACCGTGCTTCAAATCCGACCTTGATTGTTTAGCAAGAGTTTGAGTTAGATTTTTTCACTAGAACTGTGTAGAGCCGGATCGAACTAACCCGTGGAACCGCATAGAACCGGACCGGACCGCCTAAATTCGAACCTAAATAGCCTAAACTGGGACCAAACTGTCTAAACTCGAACCTAAACTGCCTAAACCAGAACCAACCCGCTTATACCCGAACCGGACCTGCCTAAACTTGGACCAAAACTGCTTATACCTGGACTTGGATCTGCCCAAACTCGTCTAGACCCAACAGAAAACCAGACACAGACTAGATTTTTTTTTTTTTTTTTAATTTCCAAGTTAAAAAGAAAAGATCCTTGGATCCGTCCGAATCAGACTATGTGAATATTGATCATGGTTCTAGCACTAGTTTAGACCAACTATTTCAAATCGGATCTGCCGGATCCAAATTGTATAGACTCGTAGACCTGTGAATTATGCGAAACCGTGACCGACCCATTTGCAATACACTAGGTTACACCGAGGTCAGGGGAGGACCCAGAGTATTCCGGGGGGGCGGGCCGCCCCCCACCCCTTGGATTTTGAGTTTTAGTAGAGATTTATCGGTTCTGACTGGCTTTGTCCCTCCTGGAAATTTTTTTGCTTCCCTCTGAATGTTTAATTGGTAATTTAGATTAAATTTATAGTTAAAATTAAATAAATTTCTTGAAATATGATTGGTAATTATAATTATAAGTCGTAATATCATAAATTACAAGTCAGAGCATTATAAAGTATAAGTTAAAGTATTAATTTTTATCAAATATCTAATTAGTTAATAAGTTTAAATCCAATTAGCAATTTAAATCCGATTTAATATATATATATATTTTTTGCTTTCTCCGACGAAAATCCTGAATCCGTCTGATCGAGGTATTGTTTGAATCCGTCCTGATCGAGGTATTGTTTCGAGAATAATATTTTATTTCTAAATAAAAACATTCCCCTTGGCTCACAAACTTGCGTAGATTTATTATTTTAAGATAATCCCTTAGAAGGCACTACACAACAAGAGCAGTACACACCAGTGACCAGTTTAATTATGGCCAGGTAGAAAAAGACTGTTGACCAAGCAAATGAGATGAGATGACATAAAATATTATTGAGAAGGGAGCATCAAGCATGCATGGCATGCAAAGCCCAAAGCTTCTACGGCCCCCACTCAAATCCGGCTCAGGTGATTTGACGTGAGAGCCAAGCCAGTGACTCAGCCTCAGCCTCAGAGCAGGTCCCACATGCTACTACAGATTTGCGGGACCCATCACAGATTGGACGTGTCGATCACCTCCGTTACCCTACCGTTTCGTATTCCGTGCCTACCCAACGGAGCAAAGCTAGGGGTTGGATTTGTTGGAGTATAGAGCACGGACTCGGTCTATATTCTATTTGAACACCGTAAATATGATATGTGTTTTGTTTTATTCAAAAAACTCTTTTCATGATATTAGAATAATTAATTTCGTAATTGAATATTTAGGGTTTGGAAGTTCTGAAAAATAGAATTGGAAATATGACAATTGTTAACTTTGGAAATAAAAAATAATAGTGATTGTTTTTTGAAAAGTAAGATAATAGTAATTGTTAACTTTGGAAATATGACAATGTTTTGAAACACCTTAATATCTCTCATCACATGTTATTTTTATTATCTCAACGAGGTGTCAAAATTAGATCGAAATGAAAAATTATTGTGTATATCATTTAAAGATTTAATTTTACCATTAATTGTTATTATTTATAAAAATTACTAACAAAATTCATTTGAGTTTAACAACAAATGACAAAGTAAAAGTACGCGGCGATATGTAAAGTTCTCTTCAGTATGCTCTTTATGACATAATCTTGTATGAAAATATAATATACGATAGATGATGGGGAACTAGGAGAAAGACAGCGAGTGCATTAAAAGTGTTCAAGATAAGATACACTGGAATTTTAGCATCATTGCACGTTTCAAGGCATTTAATTCGCAAAATATATTATCGTCAATTTACACTAATTCTGCGAAGTTTTACAAATATTTGTAGACAATTAGTGGATTGGTCATTGTAATATTTTTTTTTAGTCTGAATTTTATATATCTGAATAAACAACATAATATGGTAATTGCTATGTTCATATGACAAAAATAAAACTTACGAGAGCAAAGTCATTGATGTTATTATTGTTGTGAAAAGTGATATGCTATAAATTTATAAAAGAAAGATAATATTTTTATATCAATGATAATTATTAAAAGAAAGATAATATTTTTATATCAATGATAATTATTAAAAGAAAGATAATATTTTTATATCAATAATAATTATTAGTGAGACGACTTTCTTATAAAGTGATGTCAATCTTTCAACACCTTTTTTTTTACTATATATATGTATATGTGTGTGTGTGTGTATATATATATATATATATATATATATATTTTTTTTTTTTTCTAATATGGAACAACATAGACATTTTCGTCAACATAACAAAATTTACACAATGAATAAAATTATCTACAAGTTTTATATTTCTTATTCCTACCGGCTATGTCTAATTAGAATGACTATTATAATTTTCTTTTTGAATGTTTCAATATTTTGTACAAAATTAGAAATCAACACAAGTAATTAATAGCAAAGAGCGAGATATTTAACATCTCCATTATTCATGTTTATTAAAGATTAAAATGACCTACAACATAGTACTAGTTTACAAATTCCATTAACCAAAATTATTTGAAATATCATGAAAAATAGTAAAAGATCTTCACAGTTGTTTTCACAGTACTACTAAATAGATCATTAAGCAATGTTTAAAATTTTCTTTTTTGATAATCTAGATAAAAATTTGCTCGTCGAGTTGTACCATGTTTTACATTTCTTTTTATGTAAACCGGCACTATTTTGTTAATGTTTAAAAAAATAATTCAATAAATCATGACGAAAATAATATAAACATAATCAATTTTAAAAAAATCAATAAAGTTACATTATCAACCGGTCAACCCCTAAAAAACTGATAGCGTGCCCACATGACAAGGAAATTTTCGTCAAAACCATGCCTACGTAAGAATAACCGCCAGCGGAGAAGCTTAACCTACAGAAACCTCGCGAGACCACCGGACCTACCTCCGTTTGTAGACCTCTCTGTCTCTATAAAATCCCGTTTGTCTCTATACTCCCGCTTAAAATATTGTCCTTATCATTTTTTACTCCAGTCTACCACCACCAGTCACCACCTCACCTCAAATATATTCATATAATACCCTTCCTCTCTACTTAAAATACTATTTCAAAGTTTCCAACCTAAGCTTCCACGGCTCCATACATACATATAAAACCTCCATTCTCTCTCTCTCTTCAAATGGCGGAGTACCTTGTTCGCAGTGCCAGCCCTGTTATCTCTCTCTCCAACACTAACGTTTCCGACGAAGAAGAGAACAACAACTTAACACCTAACCAAAACCCTATTCAAACCAACATCAGCGGTGCAATCGTCGTCTCCGGCGACGGTGGCGCCACGAATATCATTCCGACCCCGTGCTCGGGAAGCTCCAGTCGGAAACCACGTGGAAGACCGCCTGGATCGAAAAACAAACCGAAACCACCGGTTGTTATTACCAGAGAGAGCGAGTCTGCCATGCGGCCGGTGATTATGGAGCTGGCATCAGGGTGTGATATCGTTGCCTCCATGTCCGCCTTCTCTCTCCGCCGGCGCACCGCCGTGTCGGTGCTATCGGGCACAGGCTCGGTGAGCAATGTGACAATTCGCCACCCGAGCTCTCCTACCTCTAACATCATCCTCCATGGTCGATTCGACCTTCTCTCCTTATCCGGCACCATACTCCTTCCTGCTTCAAGCTCAAGTAACAGCACGAACACAGGGTTCTCGATTCTGATGTGTGGGCCCCAGGGGCAGGTGATAGGAGGCACCGTAGCGGGGCCACTGATGGCCGCTGATACGGTGATGATCGTGGCGGCGGTGTACTCTGCTCCTGAGATACACCACCTGCCATTTCCCGTAGAAAACGAAGATGCTGACGTGGCAGCGGTGGCGATGGCGGAGAGAGAGGTGGAAGGTGGAAAGGTAAAGGCAGAGGCAACTATTCAGGCACCACCTCTGTACGGTGGGCCCGTGGGAATGGGAGGACAGATGGCAAGACCAGAGATGGCGCTGTGGTCACAGCCTTCCCCGTCGTCTCGTGCTGGTCAGAATACATCTCAGTACTGAAACACTGAGAGGTTGATAACGGATAACCGCATTTGGTATTTTTACTAATCGGGTTTTAGTTATAGGGTTATCAGGTAATCGGGTCGGGTATATCTAGATATATTTTGGAGGTAAAAGGGAAAGAAGGAAAGGATAGAAAGCGACTCGGATCCTTTTTGTTTTGATATTTCTTGGGAAGCGGCGATGATGCTGCTGCTGCTACTACCGACGCAGGCTGTGAAGAACTGAAGCGAATCTTTTTTCTTTTCTTTTTTCTTTCTTTCTGATCCGCTAGGGATAGCTCCTAGTCTTATCACCTTCTCTTTTTGTCCTTTTTGGTTGGTGTTTCTTTCATTTTTCATTTTTCTCTCTTTGTTGCTGTAACTTTGTTCTTGTTTTCATACCGAGGAAAGGAAATGAAGAGTTGCATTCTGATTTAATTAGCCTCTGCTTTTCTGGCATGAAACTCCAAATTGAAATGCCAGTATATATGCATGTCTATACATGACATGATATATATGACAAGGTGCAGATTGTGTAGTGTGTAAACTGTGGATTGAAGGCTTTGAGACTTGAGAGAGCCTTCTGGTATAGTGGTATTCTGTTTTTTTGGCAAAGCGTACGATTCACGGTCACGGTACATAACAAGACAGTGGATCGAATCGAGCCCTCAGTATCAATTTGGCATTTGGCAATGTGCTTTTTATTTCTAAAGACTCGTAAGAATCTGAAAGAAGTAAACTTCTAAATATCTTAAAATAAGTGAGCTCCTCTTTTGAGAATTGAGGTTACAATACTTTGCAATGCGGAAAATCAAACCGTAGTATTATAGATAATGAAAATTCAAAACAATTGCACTGAATACTAAACATGATCTTTATATTAAAAATGAACGTCCAGACCAAAATTTAAAAAAAATTAGAATTTTTTACTTATCTAAAAGTTGCAAATTTTTAGAAAGGTTAAAAATTACATGATCTCAAGATTCTTCATTGTCCAAAAGTAGTGATACTGTAAATATGTAATATTTGGTCTGTAAATACATTTTCATACAAATAGTATGTTGAGCGTTTTCGATAAGCTCATCATCTCATCATCTTTTGAGAGTGATGCTATAGTACCTTGCAATGCGCAAATCAAAATGTAATTAGATTCATTTATTCATTATCAAAATTTAAAACAGCTCAACATAATCTCTATATGAAAATGAACTACGTGATCAAATTTTAAAATTTTGAGAATATTTTACTATATTTTTAGATAGGTAGAAATCCTGGGATCTAAAGATTCCTGACCATCCAAAAATAGTGATTTTTCACCGAAGAAAAAAATAAAAAAAATATGTAATATTTGATTCGTAAGTAAATTTTCATACGAAGACTATGTCAAGTAATTTACAACGATGGTTTAAATTTATAAATAAAATATGAATCTATAGTACGAATTAATCCGTACATTACAAAGTACCATGGCTCTCTCTCTTCTTTTAATTCCCTTTGTTTTGTTACAATAAGTTCATTAGGTTGAGTTTTGAAAGATACAAAACAAATACCATCAACAGGAAACTGTTCTCAAAAGACAAAAGGCAACAAGTGCTACAGATAACATGAACATGTTGATCTTTAGCAAAAAAAAATTGGTCTCTGGCATTGTCCCCTCTCTGTTTTTTTTTAATTCTTTTTTTTTCGTATCGTTTCGTTGTGATTTTATATCTTCTTGTTTTGTATTTATTTTTTATCTGGTGAATTTCATGTTCTGTCTCGATTTTAAACAATAAAACTTATTAATTTAATTATTGATTAATATATCAAGAGATGCGCGGGGATTAAAAGGTATAATATACATGAACAATTGAATTTATTTTATAAAATAAAAATAATATATCCATGTTGCTTATCGTTTAATACGCTTAGTGCATCAAATTTGATATTGAGAAAAAAAATAAATACCAAGTGTTGAGAACTGTTAATTCTTAATATTACATTGTGGACGATTACTTGATTTAAATTATCCCATATTAAAAACTTTATATGCTCATAGAAATGAAATCATAGAAAATATATCTACACAATTGTTATTTCTTTAATCATTCTATTAATTATCAAATGTTCTTAAATATGTTTATTGTCAATTTAACAAAAAAAAATATGGTCATTCTTTTATCAAAAAATAATTTAAACAATTATTGAATCTTGAAATAATTTGAATGACGATTAAAAATATATAAATTTGGCGAAACTTATACCCTAAACCCTAAATCCTAAATCTTGAAAAAAATATATATGATATGTTATTATTTGCATACCATTTATTTGTGTGTGTGTAATATATGTATAAGAATAATTTGAATAAATATATTATTACTCAATAAATGTATTAATTAAGAGTTAACGTAAATAACGCGAACGGAGATACACTGTTCGGTGCAAGCATTAATGGTAATAATGTTGGTCAATGAACCGATTAGCAGCGCATTAGCGGAATACGAATGTATTAAGGTGAGCGGAAATACTTTGCTTAGCGCGTGCATTAGTGATAATATAATAGTCATTACATTACTAAATCATGTGTTAGGGAAATAAAAATGACTATAGATATCATCATATTATTGATCAGGACTCAGGAGTGTTGCTATAATAATAAAAATAATCATCTTTTTTTATCTAATCCGGTGTCAAGAGAAGATATGAACTATAATTCCCTTACAAAAAGCTCATGAGCTTGAAAGAGATTAGAATAAGGTGATAGATGAGAGAAATTATTATGCTCGACTTAATTATAACGGGATTATTAGTATTTTATCTTAAATTATATAGAAAAATGTGTATAAATTAAAAAAATTCAAAATAAAGAGGAGTTAATTGACCTCATTCTTTGAACATAGCTCCGTCTCTTAACCTATCGTACGATACTACAGAGGATACAGATGCATGTATCTCGGGGACACAAACCTAGTCTAATATCAGATATCGCTCTACTTTTTTTTTAATATTTTTTAAATTAAAATATATGTATTTGCCATCTACTTTCTGAATTTTATTATTTTAAAATGCTACATAAAAAAAAAAAAATGGGCTCATTCCGATTCTCCGGGGAATTTAATGTGGCAACACCTTTTCGAAATGAAGTCGCGAATTCATTCATTCATTCATTAATGCAAATGTGGATTACCAAATCGAGAAGGTCATATTGAGAACACAGCACACAATGTAGTCAAAGAGCATAGCCTCGATTCCGGGCTTTCTTTCCTCAGTCAAACAGAAAAAGAAAGAAAGAAAATATATATATATCAGAACTGAACAGAATAGCAAATGGATGCATCAGTCTTTACCAGTACCAGTTTCAACCTTTTATAAGCTGCAGCTGCACCCACACAATTGGGCAGCTTCATTCAATTCGTACTTGTTTCAATTTTGATGTCTGCTGTTCTGCTGACTTTACCAGCATATCACCTTCCAAAGGCAATAAAAGAAGGGGCAAGTATTGGAAGGGGACCAAATTGACATAATTGCAGGAGTGCTACTGTTTCTCTCTTTTTTGCTAGTAAAGTTCATCCAAATTTGCTTATTTTCTTGAATAAATAAACATTCTCTTTTTCTTTCATCTTGATAGTTCAAAATCTATCACATGTTAAATTTACTCATGTTTCATCTGAATCGTTCAAAATTTGCTCATGTTTCATTATTTCTGAAATGCTAAATGCCGGTGTTTCGACTATAAAAGAAAATAAAAGATTTGATGTTACAAACTTAATTATGTTTTAAAAAAATACTATAAATAACTGAGCAACATGAAAAAAATACCTTATTTTAGCAAAAAAAACAAAAAACAAAAAATTGGTCTCATCTCTAGTTCTTCGTAGAAGTTTTGGATAAATCAAGAATAGAGCTAATTTTAATTTTAAAAATAGTAGCTAATAAAATATTTTGTAAAATTAGTAGAATAGTGATAAAATTCACAAAAGACAAACAAATAATAGTGACTATTCGCTAATCCAAACATACCCAAATGTAGAGCAGTAACTTAGAATAATGCTAATTCGGATTAGTGTCTATTCTTCATCCATCCAAACGAACATCCAATCCAATAGTTGCTTGTGATGTTTTGGAAATTACGAGCAACGGATTTTTGTATGCTCATGGTTCACCAAAGCATTATTATGTATAATCTTCTATTTCATATTAAGATTTATTGATGATTAATTAAAACATAGCTTATTACAAATTTTTATTAAATTCAAATTATGAGTACCATATCCTTATACTTAATTATATAACAACATGCCATAAAATAACATAATATCTACAACATGATATCAATAAATAATTGTTCGAATATTATGTCATCAAAATACGTTTTATCAGTGATTTATACCGCAACTAATTATCCGTTTCGTCGGCGCTAAAATTCTCTATATCATCAAAATTCGTTAAATTACTTTGTTTAATAATATTTTAGTGCTATATTTAAAATCCGTAAAAACCCTTAGCATCTGTATCTCTGAAACTCTTAGAGTTTCTAAATAACTGTTAACAGAATTTTAGAAATTTTAGACTCTCTGAATTTCTAAATCTCTATATCATTGAAATTAAAATTAGAATTTCTTAATTGCCACAATAGCGTTTAATTAAAATAATATTAAAAATTGAGCGGATACATGTTGATTATTTTGCCACGTCAGAGTTTTGAAACAATTTCATATTTAGAAACTGTTGAACAAAATTGCTAAATATAAAATTCATCTACATTTCTAAAACTGGTTTATGAACTGTCAAGTCAGCTTCAAAACTTCAAACTTCAAGAGTTTAAAAAATGCATATATCACGCTTTCTTACAAGCTTGATGATTAATAACACCAACTTTTAGACCAACAAGCTTGTAATTTATTAACATACGCATGCATAGATCTTTCCTTATTGATGGTATAATGCATGTGATTAGAAATTAAATTTTAATTATGGGGCACTAATTTTTTTTTTCACCTTTTTGCATGCCTGACTTTCATGCTTCCAATTTGATCCTTTCAAGGAGAAGAAATACTTAAAAACCAAGAAAGAGACAACCTCTTTTGTGGAAAAAAAAAAAAGATAAAATAAAAACAAAAAGGGAGGATATGGAATAAGAGAAAATAATAATTAGTTTGCTTTCGGCTGTGCTTTTTTAGTTCCTAGTCTTCGTATATATTAATATGAGTCACTTTTATTACTTGCCAGGGAAGAGATCTATGATGCGCACGAACTTGATTGGGTTCGCCACTTTTGTTGGCTCAGCCGCTCAGGCGCTCTGTTTTGAGTGTACTTGGCTGTTGGGTTTATATGGGTCAGGTGGACCCGTTTGTAATTATTAACTATCGGATAAAAAGTTAACTTCTTTGCCAGAGTTTTTTCTCGGTAGAAATTAACAGAAAAGAAGAGAGAGAAACAGTTTTAATATTAGTAGAAAGATTAGTATAAACTATACCGATTTTAAAAGTTTCAAACTTTGTTGCATCCGGATTATAATACGGAGTTACTCGTGTCATATATTTGTATTATATTATATATTTGTATCTATAATACGAGTAGCTCCGTATTATAAATAGATGAGGAATCTAATTACACCATTTTATGGTGTTACATATTGACACCATATGCTTATAAATTATTTTTGCGACTTCAAAGTTCAAACAGTTGGTTCGAACTGTTCAACATGATCTCCATATTAAAATATGTCTGGAGACCAAATTTTATACTTTTTGGTTTTTTTTTTACTATTTATTAAAATGTATATAAAATTATTATTTTCAGCCAATTTTACAATTCTGGTCCATTGAAAAACAACAATTATCAAAAACTTAAAAAAGTAGTAAATAATTTCTAAAAAATATAAAATTTAGTCTCCAAGCGTATTTTAATATGGAAATCATGTTGAACAATTCAGATTGACTGTTTGGATTTTGAAATCGCAAAAAATAATTTATAAGAGTAGTGTCAAGATGGATTTTTTTAAATAGCATCAAATGTAACCATTTCAACAAAACAAACATATTGAATTAGATTGTTATGAAAAGAAGCTCCACTGATCCACATGATCGATAGAGGGAGAGATTTTGTTGCTCATCTACTTACTACGTGAATAGTAAACTGCCTCCACCGATCCATCAGTGGATCTGTTTTTCATAAAACAACAAATTCAGTATACTTGTTTCGTTAAAATATTTAAATTTGATGCTATTTATAAAAAAAAATCTTCAAGGTGTGTCACCATAAAATAGTGTAATTGAATCCCTCCTATAAATATTACCATAGATTCATTCCTTTTAACTAATAAAATTTCTTAAAAAATATTTTTAATAATGACTTATAAATTGGGGATTTTATGTTACTCGTGACTGTTCAAAAGTTACTGTAAAGTGGGCCTTGAAGGTCGTGCCAGTGCTTACCCTAGGAAGTAATCCGGCCCGTTAAATTTTTCTGAGTTCTGCACTACAATATAGATTTATCAGCCCATATATTTCTCCTGCTATTTCTCTCAAATTGAATTGTGATGGCTAATACAGGGGTGACCAAAAAGCTCGTAGCTCGTGGCTCTCGATCGTGACTCGCATTTGGTTTGCTCGCTAACAGCTTGTTTGTAACTGGACCGAGCTGTTAACAAGCCAACTCGCTACTAGCTCAGTCCAGAATTAACAAGTTTGAGCTGGGGCTTGCGAGCTAGCTCGGTTAGGCATCAATTTGTGAATTTGTATGAATTTGTGTGCATTTTATACTGTCAAGCTCTGTCCAACTTGGTCAAAAAATATTTGTAAAATTTATTTTCTTCTTAAAACAAGGTCCAGCCAGACCCAGTGAGCCAGCTCGTTAGCTCGCAAGCTGGCTCGTCACGAGTTTGAGCTGAGATTTTAGTTCAGAAGTCCTAGATCCAACTCGTTCAGTCCAAACTCGGTCCAGAATTAACGAGCTGAGCTAAGACCCAGCTTGTTTACAGCCTTAGATAATATGAGTTACCTAGACAAAGCTAGGTTCTTACCATTTTCTGATGAGGCGCCTCTCTATCTCTTTTTATGAAACAAAATTAGGTAAAAACAAATTATTTAGTAATAACCACTCTATTTGTTATGATGAGTTCGAACAAAAAGGATCGGACGATTTGAGATGAAGTTCATATGGCATCATGTAAAATAAAAAAGCAGACAAGTAAATGGAATTGGGTCTAATTGGGCTTTGCGGGCCTAGTCAAATTGGCTGGACTGAACTGGCCTACTGGAACCAGGCGAATGATGGAACTGGTACGTACATGTTTAGATTATTATATATTGCAAATAATATGGAAATGAGGGCTACTGTTTTGCAAATATACATTTCATTATTGAGCAAGACTTAGGTGCTATAGATAGCATAAGGTCTTTCGTGCTACGGTATCAAAAATCTATCGTATAAATTTCAAACTTTGATTTAAGTAGTTTAGTAAATTGGTTTATATAATGATTAATTTTTATTATTTTTGAAATTATTTTACTATTTTTTATGATTTATGAAAGATGACAAAAAATGATCTAAAACATTAGCAATTTTTTTTTATTTTTAAGTCATTTTATGCCATCTTTCATAAATCATAAAAAATAGTAAAAATTAATATTCTGCAAGTTCATTATACAACCAATTAACTGAGCTACTTAGATGAAAATTTAAAATTTATATGATAGATTTTTAAGACCATAGTACAAAATACATTATGTTATCCATAACACTTAAGTCTTACTCTCCACTTGAACTACTCTGTCAAAGATATAATTTTGAATAAAAAACTTACAAAATTTGTATTAAACTTGTCTGACTTCCCTCCACCAAAATGTATATTATTTCTAACAAAGATTTGTTTTGGTAGCAAAAAATTTCTTTTTATACTAATAGTTTCCACCTCTCATACACATTACAAATGAAACCCATCTATTTGTAAGCCACATGGTAACATACAAATTCAAAAAATCAAATGACATTAAATATGACATAAGTATCAAGTACATAAATTGTACATTCCAATATAACCTTAGAAATTATAAACATCTAATCTATTTATAAATTCCAAATACATTTATATATTCTAACATTTGATGAATTGACCAATTTAGAAATATATAATTTCAACCAGCTTATCACCTCTTAAGATAAATATGTAAGGACATCAATTGAAAAATATGTAAGGACACCAATTCAAAATAAAATTCATATTAGCCACTCACTGGTCCCAAATGTTGCCTCAAAATATAAAATATCTCTTCTCTATTTGGACGGATCCCATTCCATAAATATTGTTTCTGCCCATTTATTTTCAGAAAAACGTCTCTCTACACTGATTTTGAGAGGATATTATTCTAAAAGGGTTTTCGTCCATTTTTGAAAGAGAGAAGAAAAGAAACGCTGAAGGTCTCAATCATCATATCTGAGGAAAACCATTGAAAATCAGTATTACCTCTTCCGCTTAAAGATGTCTTCAATTCAGAACTGTAAGATTTAAATTTTTCTGCTATTTTATTTTGAATTTACAGATCCTAAATTACTTGTTTCTGATTGTAAAATTACATTATGTTTTATTATGTCTATCTTAAAATTCTACAATTATTAATCTTAATATGAAGACCCTTTTGAGGGACACTCAAGCACAGGAACACAAGTAAAAAGAGATCACTATTTATTTAAAGATTAACAAACCTCTACTTGCTGGCACCGAAGATGTAACGATCTGTACTGGTAGGGGTGGCAAAAAAAAAATCGTAGCCCGTAGCTCGTAGCTCGATCGTGATTTGTATCTGGCTTGCTCGCTAACAGTTTGTTCGTTACTAGACCGAACTCTTAACGAGCTAGTTCGTTACTAGATCTGTTTAAAATTAACGAGTTCAAGCTGAGACTTAGCTTGCTTACCAGCTCGTGAGCTAGCTTGGCTATGTGATATCTCGTTATTTTAGCTACATTTCCGACCTAATCTTGTACCAAAACCTGTGTCCAAAACTGTAAAATCATGTTTATTACATTGATTATCTATAGAATATGGTACTGCTGCGCTTTTGTTTGTTTATTGTAGGAAACGGGCGAAGAAAGGGTGAAATCCAACAATCTGGACTTCCTACACGGGCCGAGTCACAATCCACACGGACCGTGTCATACCCTACTCGACCCCCTACACAGGCGCTGCACGACCCGGACAGAAGACACAGGCACACGGTCCGTACAGAATCTCACACGGATTATTGCCTAATTAAAGATGGACGGTTATGGAGAATAAAAGAATGACCCCTGGGGGCAGAAAGGAATCAATTCATACAGAGACCGATTCTAAGGGAGTTCGACAACAACCAACTTGGAGACGAAGTAGAGAGGAGGAAATCGAGAGAATTCCGACGAATCTTCTTCGTATTTTCGGTTTTTGCAATGAATTGTTTATCTTACTTTTGTTATTCTGTTTTAGAAACCATGTTTGAGTAATTTATTTAGTTTCTTGGGAACATGATGTAGTCGAATACTTTGTTTACTTGCTAGTTGTTTGATTATGCGTGATATTTCGTGTTTGCTTGTTTGTGTATGATTTTAATTGCTTTTCTGTGTTGTTCGATTATTATTTGGTTCTTACCATTAGGCTTGGCCACGTCTAACAAGGTACTGTGTCCAATTTCATCTTTCAACCAGACCAAAGTATTTGAGGTGAGTCGATGAACCGAGAGGGAAGACTAATTAGTAGCCGAGAGGTGAACTTTTCAGCAATCGAGAGATGTTGAATACCTTTAGTAAACCAAACAAGTAACTTAGGCCATTCAAACCAATGAACGAGAGTTTAGGTTAGAACCCTAAAAGGATTGAATTGTATTTCCATTATCGAGTTTATTTAGCCAACAAACGAGAGTTGAGGTTTAAAAACATCGGGTATGGTCGGTTCATCCTACACGTAATTAATCGGCGCAGAAACCGCACAACCTGCAGTTTCACTCGAGTCGACACGGACCGTGTAGGAGACTACACGGGCCGTGTGGCAGGGGCCGTGTACGAGAGTACACGGGTCGTGTCGAGCAAGAGGCGAGTTGCGAGATGAAATCGAAAACCCGAGGAAACGCTTGTTTTAAATTAGTTTTGAATTCCAGTTTAGTTTATTTGCAACCTTATAATATTGTTAACCAAAATTTCAACCAACTCAAACCTTTTCAACACTTCTAGTTTGAAGATAAATTAGGTAAAAATCTAGTTAAGTTATTGAACCGTCCTGTGGATCGACACCCGATATTACCAACGATAGGACTGTACACTTGCAGTCTGAATCAGAAGTAGAATCGAGATTTAAAAAGTACAGCTTGCTGTACTGAAACTTTGTAGTACACTTTTGTGCGAACACTAGGCATCAATTTGTTAATTTGTATAAATTTATGTGCATTTTATACTGTCAAATTCAGTCCAGCTCGGTTCAACTTAGTTCAACTCGGACAAAAAAATTTGTCAAATTTATTTTCTTATTTCATAAAATTTGTCAAATTTATTTTCTTCTTGAAATAAGGTATAGCTAAACTTAGTGTGCTAACTCGTGAGTTTGCAAGCTAGTTGGGTCCAAATATCCTCCCACCGAGCTTTCAACTCAAGCAGTCAGCGTCTCAGCGAGCATCAACAACCCACAAGGCGTCAGAGATATATATACACTGGTAGCATTTTCTCATTTGACAGGTTTCCTGTGCAAATTAAAAAAGTTATGATTAAAATTAAATAATTAACAATTTACATCAAAATTGAGACAACATCTAATAAGAGATACAAAACATACTTTAATAGTTTTATGTTAAAATATATTTTGACTCTATCATATATTATTGTAAAAATATTTATTGTTAAATGTTTTTTTTTTAGTAAAGTTGGAGGTGAAGCCACCCAATTATTTAATATTTTTGTTATTACAACAAATAATTTCTTATATTTGAATTTCGAACTCATAACTTCTCATATAAAAATTATGTACCTTTGCCACTACACTAAATACTAGTTCTCATTTATTGTTAAATGTTGTTTAGAGAGTCTAGGGTTTAGGTTTGGGATACAAATTTAAAAATCTTACAACGTGGGAAAATTTGGTAGATCTTCGTGATTAAATCTTCAAAAAGTTCCAATTTATTTTTTGTAAATAATACAATTGTTTATGGTACAAGAAAATATAAAATTTGACACATTATCATCATCATGATTGTTTGCTCCACCAAAATGAAAAGCTCCGTATCAGTTCAATTTGAATGGACAAATGGAAGGGCAATTGTAGATGCATTGACCTCATTTTTTTTTAATATAATCAATCTACCTACAATGAGAAAAAATTAAACAAGAATGAATTCATTTATTATAGTAAGGCTCCAACAAGTATATTTTATTTACGACCATTAAATTCAAATTCAACATAGATGAATCGACATTTGATATGCGATAATTTGCTCCGCAAATTTGTGATAAACATGAGTAGATTGTACTGACTATTAATCTCTGTTTGGATTTAATTTATTATATATACAATATCTATATAGCAAATTTAATTCTCATTTTAGCGTTACATATGTTAAACAAATTCATCTTAACGTAACATCAATCAAAATATTTTACATAATATCAGTAAATTGGAGCATTCAACAAGCAAAATATATAGAAACCCAATCAATATTGCATCCATTAATTAGAACTTTTTAAAACGTAATAATAGTTTTTATCAATACAACAAGAAACATTAATATCAACGAATGAAAATTGAAACTTCAAGCAAGCAAAAGAAATAAATTAAAACAATTTAACAAATAAATAAAATTTGCACCCGTTAGCTAAATTTTTTTAAACATAATAATATTGTTATCTATAGAGGATGAATCAATGAAAAAAAAAAGCTTCTAAGAAAAGAAATATATTTTAATTAGACTCTCTCTATTTTTATATGATTGTATTTAGTGCATTAATTAGGCTATCTCTATTTGTTTATAGAACAATGATAGGTTTAAGAAAAGAAAGTTGTTTTCTTGTACCTTCAGACCAGATATCATGCACGTAAGGTGTTTGGGAAATAGTCTCTGTGAAGGATGAATCACTTGTTTATTGTTCTTTATTTAGGGTTGAATCCCTGATTTGTACCACTCTAACCCCCCCTATCGGAAAGGAAGATTTGCTAGATTTAGTTTGGTCTATTCTTTCCTACTTTTGTATTAGCCTGAGTTCTGAGATAACTTATCTTATATATGGTTTGTGGTTTGGTTACATCTGAATACAAAGATTGTGCATGTAAGATGTTTGTTAAACCTTTTCACAACCTGTGATCAAAATGGAGGGTAGAGATCCTGCCAGAGACAGAATTAGTGAGTTGCCTGATGACCTTCTTTGTACCCACATCCTATCCCGTTTACCTACCGAAGAGGCTGTGCGCACTTCTATATTGTCTAAGCGATGGATGAAGATTTGGGTTTCTTTGCCTGTTCTCCTCTTTGATGACCATAAAACCCCAGATAATAATCTAACAGAAGAAGAGTTCAAAATATTTGAATTTAAGTTTTTAAGATTCTTTGGACGCGTCCTTTTCCATCGGGAAAACTTACCCTTGGATAAACTTAAACTGAGATGGTGGGGTAAAGAGAAGAACACTTATCTTCTTGTATTTAAATTTCTTTGCCATGCAATCATGTGCAGACCCCGCGTATTATCGATCAATATTAAAACCTCCAAATTTTTCAATGTGCCTGATTCAATTTTCACATGTACCTCAATAGAGAAGATGTCGTTGCGGCTTGACACAATAGAGGAGATGTCATTGCGGCTTACACCGAGACCAATGAACCTCCCTTTCCTAAAAAAGCTGGAGCTTGGTGATCAGCAATTGAATGATGACATAATGATAATGTTTATGTCAGGGTGTCCTGTTCTTGAAGGGTTAGTTTTGAAATATTGTTCGTTGGAAGTGAATATGATTTCCTCTAATGTGCTCAAGAAGTTGGTAATAAAGTATTGCTTTTTTGAGGTGCCAATGGAGATTTCTTGCCCAGAAGTTGTGTCTCTAAGCATTAAATCTATAAATACGGGTGGGATTACATTGAAGAATATGTCATCTCTTGTCACAGCTGACATCTCTTTTAAAGAGATTGATTTATCTCATTCCTTGAATCATGACTTGAGGCTTCTTGGTGGCCTTTCAAATGTCACAAGTCTGAAGCTAGATACAAGTTGTCCTGACATTATGGTATTCTCCATTCTTCTATGAATTAAGTAACTAATTATTAAAAATAATAGAAAATCCGTATTAATTGATCGATTAGTTAGTCAATAAGGAAAAGATAAAGGAAGTGACATAAATAACTTATTCTTCTATTAATGTTTTTGAGCAATTTTGTAGAATGGTAAAGGAAGGCAAAAATGCTATCTTTAGGGCCCCATATCAGAGAAGAATTTATTTTATTTTGATGCTAGGATTGATAAAAACCCTTATTAAAGTAGCAGTTTGGTTTATTGAATAATTTATCCAATTTTAAGTTCATAGCCCCACCTCAAATAATCTTTTCTTTTAAACTATGTAGGATTTGCTACAAGAAGATATTCCAAATTGCCCGACCTTAAAAAACTTAAAGAGCTTGGATATTGGAGATATAGATGTCAATTTTGACTGGGGTTTAGCGGACTGCATCCTCAAACATTCATCCAATCTGAAGGACCTCACTTTGCGCCTCTATCGTGTATGCTCTCTCTCCCCCCCTCTAGTAAATTCCTAAAGATGACTGGTTCAGTCTGGTAAGACCCTAAGATGGTTTGATTTCAGTACCATAACTGTATGACTTTAACAATTAACATACGTGGTACCAAACTATTATAATAATTTCGTTGTCGTTTTGTTATTTTTATTGTTGTTGCCTTCTGATTTCACGAGGGTCTGGATGTTATGTGTTAACTGGCATAGATATATTAAGGCTCTCACTACCACAATATTCTAAAACCAGTCAAGGCGAAAGTAGCATTGAGAAAAAAAATTGATTATACTCCGTCCCATTGTAAAGTACAAAATGAATGGAGCGAAGCACTATGTTTCATGTAAACCCAAGCTAGACCTTCAGTTACTGTTATCTGCCATCTGATTAATGAACTCTTAATTTTTCACCACCAAAGTCGAGTGAAGATGCTGCTAAAGAAGGAGATATATCATTCCAACATGGATACCTTGAAGCAGTGAAGATAAGATACCCGGGGATGAATGTTAAGTTGTCTTCGGAGAGGGTTTTTAAATATGATGAGTATGTGTGCACACTAGCAGAGATTATTATCTTGTAAGATTGTCCCGTCACAGTGTACTAGTCCTTATTAGATGCTCAGTATTTGTTGTTAGTTTTATTTTCGATATTTATCTATTGTCTTGGGCTGTGTTTAGTGCACAATTAATATGTGTTTAACTTGTATGGTAAATCTTAGTTTCTTATGTGTTAGTTCTACCTTGTTTTGATTTGATGTTGGATTTCAATATGTTAATTTCGATGGCTAATAAAAAAAATGAATTGTCCATCTCTACTTTTTCATCAGGGTATTTCTCCTTAAGCGGGGTTTTTATTTTTTAAATTATTCGAAATATGGAGGTCGTTCAAGGAAAATCAGAATTTTTTTAATTATTCGAAATATGTGTTAACTTGTATGGTAAATCGGAGGGCCTTTTTTGAAGTATTCAAAATATGGAGGTTGTTCAAGGAAAATCAGAATTTTAAGTTCCAGCACATAAACAGATCCCAAAACGATTTGGCTGATCTTCTGGCAAAACAGGGCAGGAAGGAAGGATGGCATCAAATGGGATCTACATTTCCTATTTTTAAAGATTCATTTTGGTGTATGCAGTTCTTTAGATTTTCAGAATTTGATCTCTGTGTACTCAGGTTGAGGTAACTGCTATTGTACCGGGCTAAGGGCCTTTTCCCGCCAAAAAAAAAGAGAGAAACTTTATGGTACCAGGAAAGTGTTTTATTTGTTAGCACTGCATTATGCTTTGGTTACCTCAGTTCAGCAGAAAATGCACCAATTGAGCTTAAGTATAAATGTTAAAAAAATAAATAAAACGAAATTGATACGGATAGAAGTCCAGTACTCCCCCAGGTGCATCATAATCTGAATACAACTCCATATTCTCTTAAAAAAAATTTCAGATCAACCTGGATTTTTCAGGGTATTTCTCCTGAAGCTCCTGTTTGTCTTTGGTCAGATTCTCTACCTCCTGCATTAGTTGGCACTTTATGGCTATTTCTCTGTGAATTTTGCTTGCATGGCCTCACATTTTTGTCTGTATTGGCTGAATATATATAAACAAGTATCAGTATGTATTGCATCTCAAGTTCCTTGTGAAAAACAGTGATTTTAAATTTAAAAAAAAAAAATAGTACAGAAGTACGCACAGCCTCTTCAATAGGTAATAAAGATAGGATGTGGGTAGAAAGCAGGTCATCAGGCAACTCACTAATTCTGTCTCTGGTGACATTTCTACCCTTCATTTCACGATCTAATAGGCATCTCTGAAATTTCTGGAGGGAACGGCCTAATAGGCTAATATTAGGGGTGTATACGGACTGGATTTAGAGCGGATAATGCTGATACATATCAACATCCACATTTTAATGAGCGGATACAGATATGAATACGGATAGCAAACGGATGTCAAAATGTAAAACTAAATCCACTTTAAACGGATACGGATACAGAGCGGGTACGAATACGGATTCGGAACGAATAATTGTCAGATAATTGGAAAGTTTAAATATGAACTTTAAGATATAATAATAATTAATAAAGTTTAAATATGAAAATAAATGAATAATTGTAAGTTGATGGAGAGATTGATATTGGAAAGATGGGAGATATAAAATATTGGAAAGATAAGAGATATAAGATATTTCATTCATATAATATATAAAGAAAATAAAGAAGTAATACATAAAAGATAGTGTGGTGTAGTAGTTTGTAGTTTGGAAGTTTAACCATAGAGCATGGGTTCGAACTTCGAACCTCAGTGGAAGCAAAATTTTCTTTCCTTTAAATAATGGGACCGAAAAGATTAATGGATAGCGGGTCCGAAACATATTCATATCAAAATAAAATGAAACGGGTCCGAAAAAATTAATGGGTAGCCGGTCCGAAACATATTCATACCAAAATAAAATTAATCCGGATACATGTGGATATCCGCTCCGTTTAGAGTTTGCGGATATTATCCGAATCTGTATCCGGAACAATTGGCTATACACAGAAATTATCCGGATCCGTATCATGAATTATCCAAATCCGTTTAATCTGAATACAGATCTTGCTTGGATTCGGAGCAGATTATCTGGCTTTGTTTTGAGCTAATATGCATCTCCATCTCTTTAATTTTTTGGTAACATTTTTTTTTGTTTGTCATTGTTTCATCCTCTATCGATTAACAACATTACTATGTTTTGAAAAATTAAAATTAATCGATGCAATTTTTATTTGTTTGTTCATTTTTTAAATTTATTTCTTTTTCAAGCTTTAATTTTCCCGGCATTTTTTTCCATAACCAAAAAAATAAATAAAGTAATATTAATAACCATGTTTTAAAAAAAATTTCACCCATAACCAAACCGCCCCCTGTGGGGCGGTCTACCTTGAGACCAAACTGCCCCCTCGTGGGGCGGTCTATCTTCAGACCAACCCGCCCCCCGGGGGGGCGGTCTACACTTTTTTTTTTTTTGGATCTGAATCTAAAATAACAAAATAAAACTGTTAGATTTAATTTTATTATTTTCTTTATGCACATACTTTTTACAACATCTTAAATTTGATTTTACCAATATCAAGAGCTTGCAAAAAGATACATCTCAAATTTGATTTTACCAAAATACTTGTATAAGACTTCTTCTGTGGCAACTGCACTTGCTGATGGAACACATGTTCTATGGCCACTCTTACAAAACTGGTTGCGCAAATTATGAAAATAAACAAACCGTGAATGATCCCATGCAACAATTTCTTAAACTTAATTTTTGAGGCACTAAACGACATTTTTTGGCGATTCTGATTTGTCGGATATCTGGGGTTACACCCTGAGGTGCCGGTCCCCACCGTCTCCTCCCCCCGATTCTAAAGTGGGGTCGTACGCGCCAATTTGACTTTCCTAGCCAAAGTTATGGCCGTTTAAAGTTAAAAAAAAAAAAAAAAAAACAATGCTTCCGACCCTTGGGTGAGAGTCATACACCCTAACCACTATACTACAAAGTCTTTATCATTACAACGTTGAATCTATATATAATATATACATACAATAAAACAGTAATATTAACAAATCATTATATATAATCTATATTTTATTATCATCAGACGTTATTTTATTATTTTGTTCACTTATGTTTTCGACTATTCACTTGACATAACAAATCATAAAATCTGTCGTATTAAAAATATAAACAAATATATACAACATAATATTACAAAATACAAAAATATAAATAATAAATAATTAAAAAATGCCGGCTATGTATGGACATACAAACCTATGTATGGAAAAAAATATCAGTAGATTATGGGTGAATTTTTCCATACATAAGTCTGTATGGAAAAAAATATTAGGGAAAATTTCCAATGTGCCCATGTAAACTTTTGAAATAGCCAATTTACCCATCAAAATACTATAATATCTAATATCCCCATACAAATTTAACCTTCTTTCTTTTATCCCCATTTAATTATTTTAAAAACTCAATTGACCACAATGTCCTCTAATTTTAAATAGAGGTGTCCATTATTCTCCTCTTCCTTCCTTCCTCCCTTCCTCCATGCTTCTGTCATATCACCTCAACATCTTTCGATAAAAAAGAATGGAGAAAATTAGTTTGAGAGAAAATATGAGAAAATACATTTCCAAACCTTTTGTTGAGCCTCTTCACGCTGATAAAAAGATTGTGCTACCCAAGCAAAGTAGCCACCTGCTCTCAAAAATCCATTCACCTCCAAAAGCAGAATTTTGTTTTGAAAACAGTTTGAGATATTAATTGTCAGGCACGACGCTATATTAAGAAATATAAAAATTGATGACAAAAATAAGAAAGAATTGCGGGTAAAAGACCATTACATAAACAGTAAAGCACAAGTACCATGACCAGGCACACCACATTCAAGTGCAAATTGGATCTGTTTCTATTGCATATCTTTAGATGCAATTGACATGGTTTAAACATTTTGGTAGAGTAGATAAGTCCCAAAACTCACAACACCACATTTAACATCAAGTACAGCTCTTGTGTGGAAGCCAACAATGTCAGGAACAAAGTAAATGTTAATGATAGTTCTAGACTTTCTAGTTCATTGATGTTTAGAATAGTGCAATATAGTTTGATCAAGAATAATGTTATCCGAGATCAGGCAAACTCCAATAATCATATTTTACTAAACAAAAAACTAAGTAAACACAAATATATAGATATTGAAAATTGAGGGTCAATTAACCACTCGAATGATGAAGAGCTCAACTTGATCTCATACTAGCAAAAATTGAGGGTCAATTGACTGCTCTAGTAATAAAATTTTTGTCATCAAACTTTTCTTAGTATATTGTTGTGAAAAGTAATTTTTCGAACTGCTTTCAAGGCAAAATTTTGCTTTTGGAGGTGAACAGAATGTTAAGAGTAGGTGGCTATTTTGCTTGGACAGTGCAACCTGTTTATCAAGTTGTTCCTCTCAAACAAACATTCTCATATTTTTGGTTTGGAGATGCTGAGTTAACAGAAGCATAAAGGAAGAAGGGGAGGGAGGGGGGGGGGGGAATAATGGACACCTCCATTTAAAATTAGAGGGCATTGTGGTCAATTGAGTTTTTAAAATAATTAAATGGGGATAAAAGAAAAAAAGTTAGATTTGTATGGGGATATTGGATATTATAGTGTTTTGATGGGTAAATTGGCTATTTTAAAAGTTTACATGGGTACACTGGAAATTTTACATAGGAATTATTTGGACCCCATTGTACAATTCACCTTATTATGGACATTTTTCCATACAATTCTTCCTGATATATTTTTTTTTCCATACATAGGTCAGTATGTGCATAAAGAAAATAATAAAGATTGAACCTAACTGTTTTATTTTGATATTTTAGATTTAGATTCAGATCCAAAAAAAAAAAAAAATGTAGACCACCCCACGGGGGCGGTTTGGTCTCAGGGTAGACCGCCCCACAAGGGGAGGGTTTGATTATGGGTGAATTTTTTTTTTAAATGTGGTTATTAATATTACTTTATTTATTTTTTTGGTTATGGAAAAAAATGCCGGATAATTTTCAATTTGCATTGGTATTATGTGCAGTATCAATTTCCTTTTTTTTTTTTTTTTATGTTTCTTGCAGTACTTATAAAAATTATTGTTAAGTTATAAAAAGTTATAATTAACGGGTACAATATGGATTGGTTCATTAAAATTGTATATATTAGGCTTGTTGAATGTTCCAGTTTGCTATGATATTATGAACATTGATGTTACGCTAATACGAAAATTTTCAACATGTATTTAACTTTATAATGAGAATTAAATTTGCTATATTTATAGGTACTGTCTATATCATAAATTAAATCTAAACAGAGATCAATACTCAGAGAATCCGGAGTCCATGTGCAAATTAACCGAGTTCATATTTATTTTGTGATTATACATAACGCGTTCCCTGGTCCATAACCTATTAGATCAAAACATCCATTTCTGGGATGGGCTTAGAGTTGTACCCATTTATATAATATGGACTGGCCCGTAGACTGTTATGTCGGCCCATCTGTGCGTATATTCCTCTCGTTGACAATCCTTGCTCAGTTCCACCCGCCGATTCCGTTCTTATTATTCTATTATTTTGTGAACAATTATATATTCTGCAATCTAATAAAATGTTCTAAATATATTATATGATTAAGCAGCCTATAACCATCTCCGATTACGACTTGTCGTTGTCAGCCTGACGGCCTCAAGATATGACCTTTGTGATTTTTTATACCCACCGTTGTATCACCTTATGGATATCATATTAAATTCTGTCAGATACCTTGTAGCAAATAGATTTGAAACTTTTAAACTTTTGCATGTATATGCATCACTCATAAAATGCATAAATTTTAATGATTTGAATCTATCGTTTAAAGTCGATCCGATATGTTTTTGAAATTGTATTCATTAAATTCTTTTGATGAGCACATCACACTCTAGCTTTGCTCTTGGACTGAATTTGATGTGATATCCATCAAAATCCCGTTTCGTTGTCCAAAATATTGAATATATCGTGCTTTTAAGACTGACTTTTATTTGATCAAAGACTCAAGAAAAAAAATACGAAGCCTTATGATAACTAAAGGGGTTAGTTGAATAGCAGCATAACTGGGATGACATAGTTCATTGTACTCTTTCCTTGTCTTACTGTGGCAAATTAGGACTACTAATTGTTATTAGTGTTGTTTGTTAGAGTATATAGAAACATAAAAATAAAGTTTGTTTTAATAATTGTTTACCAAAATCTGCAAGATCACTTATTCTTATTATTAAATCTACTATAACTTATTGGACAGATCCTGTGAAGAAGAAAATTAAGAATGCTACAACTGAATGGATGCCTATTGTGGAAGATGCAATGCCTCTGGACTTCACCATGGAGATAGTCTTGCACACTAGAGTGACTGATGATGCTGAATGAATATCTTCTATCATTACTTTTTTGTATATAGTTTAATCCTTAGCCTATTATCATGTGGTCTAGTATTAACTTGTTTACCATACTTTTGGAACTTATCTTCATCTCTAACATCGCTGTTATGTTGCTTATTAGGCAATCGTACCAATTTTCTTTTTTTTGCTGGGAGTTAGTTTACAATTTTTTCCTAATTAAACCGGTTCCTATGTAATTATTTTGTTTTGAGTCTTCTGGCCTTTAAAAAAAAAAGTTGAATAGCATCCATATAACTTTGATGATTGATGACATAAAGTATGAATGGATGGTGAGAATATTTTCTATCGGTACTAACTCTTTTTTTTTTTTGTTGAAAGCCCGTAGGCGATATTTCATTAATTAAGAGCAAACCAGTTACACATTAATTCGTATCAGTACATACACATCTGTACCAGTACTTAAAATATTACCAGTACAACTCTTTTGGCTCACATAGAGAAAGGTTTCATCTTCTCTCGTATGCGACACATCCCGTATGTAAATAATTATCGTTTTAATTAATTTCTATAGATTTTCAAGATGTGCACAACACATATCTTGATGTAGTGTACTAGTGCGAAGCTGTTTAGATCTGTGCTAGAACTTTTCTGCAGGGAAGGTGGGATTCACATCTGATGCGATCCGAAGTTGAGGAACGTGTTTCTAAAAATTTGTTTTCTTAAATTCAAACGTCCAACGTTTTTTGTACATGTATCTCGAAACAACTTATTTTTTTATACATAAATCTCAAAACAATTCAACAGTTAGATTTGAAAAAACATGAATTTTAAAAATATAAACACTATAAACAACTTATTTTTTTAGTACTTAGCCAAATTTTGAGAACTTCTGACAACTCAGGAAAAGTCCGAGCGTAATGCGGACGCACTGGAACCCCAGTGCGGACGCAGTCGGTGCCTAGTGCGGGTGGTTCACCCGCACTGGATCTGAGTGCGGACGCACTCAGTACTTAGCCAAATTCTGGGAGTTTTCAGGGCACCCAGTGTGGGTGGTCCACCCGCATTGGATCTGAGTGCGGACGCACTCAGGAAATTCAGAAAAGTCCAAGCGTAATGCGGACGCACTGAGAACCAGTGCGGGTGAACCACCCGCACTGAGGACTTAGTGAAAATTTGGAGCTGAGTTTTAAGGCGGTTATTTGGACGCGAATCATCTCAGTGCGGACGCAGTGAGATCCAGTGCGGGTGGACCACCCGCACTCGCGCAGTCAGATCTGTAAACTGTATATAGATGGGTCCCCAAGGCATAAGATAACCAACTCTTTTCCAGAAGTTATTCTCTACAGAATTGAGTGTCTTTCTCCTTTCTTCCACCATCAAAGAATTGAGAGGAGAATTCCATTTAGAAAATTGAAGAGGAATTCTCAAGAGGCGATCTTGTTGCCTTGGAAGACCTAGTCTACGACCATACAACCCAAAGGGGAGAAGAGAAGGGCTTCTTGCCGTAGAAGACGAGTCTCGTGCTCACGGAGACGATTCTTCGCAGTTGAGGATTCCATGACCAACGTTGTGGAATCAGGTATTGTATTCCGCACTTATGATTATATTTATATGAGTCGGTTTTTGGTATAGGGCGGTCCTTAGGTTAAGGTGAGGATTGTTTCTTCTTCCCCGGAGTGTAAGTGTTTGACCCCTAAATGAGATGTAATTGTTTGATCTCTAAATAAGACGTAATTATTTGGCCTTCCTGATTCTCCAACACTCCAATCTACCTCCTTCGGCGGTGGCAACTGTTTGTTTGCTTCGGCTGCATATCTGACCCCAATAAACAGATGCCTGTTTCAGCTCCTAATAATCCAATATAATCGGGTCAACCTTTCAAACAGTATATTTTTCAGCTGCATCTGGCACACAACTTTAAACCCCCTGGCCACTGCCAACGTACTGTTTGTCCAAAAACCAAAACTGAAACGCTAAACCCTTGTAAGAATGTATGATTGACCTGTTGGACCCACATGAGGTCCACAAGTTTACTCGTGAACCACGCGCATATACATTTTGTACTCAATTACATCTTTGACTCGCTGCTGCTTTCCTGGGATTGCCGATCATTCATTGAATGCGGCCTCATTTTGAATTCGTATCTCTGAGATATCTCAAACTTTGCGTGACTTTTTGGAATATCTCAATTGTTCAAATACGTTATGCACGAATCTAATAGGTCAAATAATACGGCCCCCTACGTTCCCCCGAATAGGCACCGGATACATCAGTCACGCAAAAATTGAGGTATCTCAGAGGATACGCACCCATTGCTTACTGCTTGGATCGGTAGTGCCTACGTCATGTTCATATAAAAAAGTCTCATCTGAATTTTCAAATAAGATTGATTCGTTCACTTTTATTAACAATTTGGATTGAATTAACAAAATCTTATTTTAATTACATTTAAAAACGAAAGAATAAGAACACCTAACAACTCTATAAGCAAAGTCGAAGAATCCTTTATAAATAAAGGGGGAAGCTTTCCTTTTTTTCGCGGTGCCAAGAGTAAGAATAAAGAAAATATCTATCTAGCTTTCTTCCTCACAATTTCAATCGAATCTTATAGAGATAGAGAGAAGAAGCCATGGCTTCAGTGAAACCAGCTTTGATTAGAATCGCTGGCATCTCCGGTTCGCTTCGCAAGGGCTCCTACAACCGTGGCCTCATCCGATCTGGTACGCTCTCTGTGTTTCTCTCAAACCATCACCGACAATTTCTTCTCTATGCGATGGGCTTGTAGTTTGATGTATTATATATCTTTTTCATTGTGAAGCGATTGAGATTTGCAGTTCGATCAAGGGGGTTGAGTTTGTCGAGGCCGACATCAGGGCTCTGCCATTACTCAACACTGACCTAGAGGTGGATGGCAAGTTCCCGGCTCCAGTCGAGGAATTTCGTCAGAAGATTGCCTCGGCTGATGCTTTCCTCTTTGCCACTCCTGAGTATAATTACTCCATTGCAGGTTTGCATACCGAATTCCGATCTTTTTTGGTTTGTTTGACCGATATTTCACTCAGGAATTTTGTCAAACAGTTGTAGTGCGCAAGTTACCAGGCATACTGTGCCTTACATTAAATAGACAACTCCAGTGTTTTGAGGCCCGGCCAATGGATTTGATCAATTATTCATTTTTATTTGTGCTTTCCGAAAATATCAAATAGAATGATTTGATAAACCCCTTTTTGCATGATAGCAGTGTTGAACCCTGTTCAGAGAAAATTGGTCAACTGCAACATGTGCATAAGATGTCATGCCTTTAGATATCAATACAAATATATATAATAGAGAGAGAGATAGGCTACGGTACATTGCAATGTATAGGTCCTCTTGTATATCGGACTATAAATAATCGGATTCAAAGTCAAAACAGCCGATCCAAACTGTTCAACTTGTTCTCCGTATTAATATGTGTTTGGAGACCAAATTGCAGATCCGGATGAACAGTAAAATTTTCTGGACCATTGGATCAGAGATTTTCAAAGTGGCTTGATAAATAGTAAAAAAATTCCAAAAAAATATAAAATTTGGTCTCCAAGCACATTTTAATATGGAGAACATGTTAAGCAGGTCGGATCGGTTGTTTGGATATTCAAAATAAAAATATGAACGTGAAGTAAAAATAACATCAAATTTCGCAACTCACCATAGCCATCCCTCTCTCTGTATATATTACTGAATAGAGAAGTGCATATCGGTATAGTACCTGACAGGTCAACACAGCATTACATTTGTGTAATCTTTGGTCAAATTTCAGAATAGTTCAAGTGCAGATAAAATGATCATAATCTAACATTGCAATTCTAATAAAGGGCCTATGAAGAATGCCGTTGATTGGGCATCGAGAGGCCAGAACTGCTGGGCCGACAAAGCTGCAGCGGTTGTCAGTGCTGGGGGTGGTTTTGGTGGGGGCCGGTCACAGTACCATCTACGCCAGGTCGGTGTTTTCTTGGACCTCCATTTCATCAACAAACCCGAGCTCTTTGTACAGGCATTCAGCCCCCCGCAGAAGTTCGACAGTGAGGGTAACTTGATCGATGCCGATGTAAAGGAGCGGCTGAGACAGGTCATTCTCTCACTCCAGGCTTTCACTCTGAGGCTCAAGGGGGAGGGAGCCGTTGCTGTTGAGTAATTTATGCTTCAAATTCTTTGTTTGGTTATGGCAGGTTGAAATCGAGAGATCTGATATAGTGTATTGTTGTTTGAAATCTTTATAAATCATGATTTTGAAAAAGTCGTTAAAATTATATTATGTCTTCTCTTTTTTTTTTATTCTAAAAAAAATAATATCTCATAAGCGCCATATTTTCATGTGGATGGTCTTTTGCCATGATAGTTTTAAATTTGAAATTGACGAGTTCTCTCGCAGTTTTATTTATTTAATTAACGTAGAAACATTCTTGACGGTTGATTTTAAATATCCGAGTTGCTTAGTCTTTGCTGTTCAGTTCAGCCCATATACTAAGATCAATTGTATCTCATTAACTGTCTGAATGGTTAAAAACTGGGCTATTTTGTATTTTGGGCTTGCTTTTAAACATTTCCTGGGCCTTCTCTTCGGCTAAACTTAGACTTTTTTGAGCCTTCATTGTTAAGTAAATAAGAACCCCTGATTTCAAGCTTTCAAGTTTACACCCATTATCATTGTAAAATGCATCATCATGAAAAAAAACATGGTACAAGAACTCTATCCTGTTTACAGCACTGAATAATAGTGAGTAGATGCACTACCCCCTGCCTCCCAACACAAACATAGCAGAATGGGCGCTCCATAATTGAAAATCTAAGATGGAAGATGAATTGTGGAAGCCAGTCTGTTTTTCCACCAATTGAAATATATAATAGTTGTACCCCCACTATTCCAATCTCTTTTTGAATCCGTATCACCTTGGTTCCATACTCCTACAAATAAGAAAGAACGGTTGTATTGAGTTCCAGCCAAGCCAAAAGAATTTCAGTATCTATTATAGATGTAAGGGGTCCGTTTTGAGATCCGTGACAGAGTTACGAATTTAGTAATTCTATCCTCTGGTACCTAAAGGGATTCGAATTCTCTCCTCTCCCTCAGCTGGAGCAGAAGAGCATCCTCTTGGATACCCTACCGCGTAAACTAATTCTTAGCCGAGACAAAATCATTTCGGTACCTATTTAATTTAGGGAAAATTGTGAAAATACTACTCCAAAACTTTCAAATTGTAAAAATGCCACTTCAAACTTTAAAATTGTCAAAATACCACTCCAAACTTCATTAATTTGTAAAAATGCCACTCCAAATAATTAATGACTAAAATACCCTTACTCGTTCATCTTCGCCTCCGCTCCTTCGCCGCCTCCTCCCGCACCCTCCGCCGACCTGACTCTCGCCCGTCGCAAGAGGCGCAAGAAGCAATTTTCAGACATGATTCCCTTCGCCCGTCGCAAGAGGCGGAGATGGACGAGCGAGGGTATTTTAGTTATTAATTATTTGGAGCGGCATTTTTACAAATTAATGAAGTTTGGAGTGGCATTTTGACAATTTCAAAGTTTAGAGTGACATTTTCACAATTTGAAGGTTTTGGAGTGGCATTTTCACAATTTTTCCTTTAATTTATGTGTTAAATTAAAACCAACCATGCAGATCTCATTCTACCGGTAGGGTACATTACTGGATCTGAATCCAGCTTGAGCTCACTGTCTCAATCTTCCCCCAAGTTATGATGATGAATTGATGATGATGCCTCAATTGGAAGGTCGATGATGTCAGCGAGTTAGATTAATTGTTTGTTAGCCTTTGATTAACTAACACATTAGGATAAATTAGGATAAAAATATAACTGACCTAAAATTTTTTTGGATAAATTCATAACACATTGACTTTATTTTCACAATCATGAAAATAACTTTTAAAATCAAAATTCAAAATTTAGAAAATTTTATATTGTGAATATCATGCAAATGAAAACTGCAATTTTTTTTTATCACTAATTAAACTAATTGATAATTGCAATAGTTTATGTTTTATTGTTGAAAATTAAATAAAAATCATATTATATGAAAATTTATACATAATCAATTTATAAAGTTCATAAAATATTTGTTAATTTTGAAACATTTTTAAATTGATTTAACAATTATATAATTAATCCATTGTGAATGAATTCCAACTAAAAAACCATTCGTTATCCATCGATTATCCTGTTCTCAGATCTAGGCAACAACAAAATTGAAAAATAAGAATATTCATGCAACTTCTTTTATTAAAGAGTATACATACAAATATATTCAATTTTCTTTGACTTGTTCGATCTCTCTTTGTTTTCATTTGAAACTGACAGATCCGTCATCGCATTTTATCATATCAATAGATCCAAATTTGTGTTAGTGACATTTGATGGAAAAAAAAAACAACACAAAAAGAAAAGAAAAATAAAAATGATCGTACGAGTGTGTATATAAAATGTTCAATATAATTATCTAAATAAAATATGCTTCAAGATTAAATTTTATATTTTATTTTTATTTTTTTTACTATTAAGATGGATTAGTAAAATTTTTAAAAGAATATATAAAATTTGATCTGAAAACATATTTTATTTAGATAATCATGTTGAACGGTTTGGATTGATAATTTGGACTTTAAAAATAAAAAAACCATTGTTGTAACTTTATTGTAACTTGATCCTCCTATATATATATATATATATATATATATATATATATATATATATATATTAACAAACGTTTTCAACTTAGCCAACCTCTCTCTCTCTCTATATATATATAGAGAGAGAGAGAGGTTGGCTAATATACAAACGTTTGTTCCTGGGCTCAGGAACAAACGGTTCGGTTCTCTGATTTTCAAAGTCCAAACGGTTGATCCAAATAGACAGATGTTTAATCTATATTAAAATGTGCTTGGAGACCAAATTTTACATTTTTTGGAATTTTTTTACTATTTATTAAGATGGTTTGAAAATCGCTGTTTTCAGTGGTGCAGAATTTTAATAAAAACAGCGATTTTCAAACCATCTTAATAAATAGTAAAAAAATTCCAAAAAATGTAAAATTTGGTCTCCAAGCACATTTTAATATAGATTAAACATCTGTTGGTTTGGATCGACCGTTTGGACTTTGAAAATCGGAAAACCGAACCGTTTGTTCCTGAACCCAGGAACAAACGTTTGTATATTAGCCAACCCCTCTCTCTCTCTCTCTCTCTCTCTATATATATATATATATATATATATATATCACCTCACTAGCTAAAGCACACTTTTGTCATTGCTGAGAAAACCAATAGGTAATTAATTCTCTTATCTATAAATACCAGTACCTCATTCTACATTCTATGATCCCTCACTTGTTTAGTTGCTCCACATTCCTCTCTTTTCTCTTACAAATGTCATTCTCTCTTCTCTTCATCTTCCTCCTTTTAATCACCTCCACCTCCTCCACTCCTCGCTCCTATGCCGACCTCCTCCTTGCCCGATCAATCCATGACAAACCTCACATCTCATCTCTTGCCTCCGCTCCCCGCTCCTTTGTGCCGATTGCACCTGGCCGGCAACTCCTTCAAATCCCAAACTATGTAATCCGTGCCCAAATCGGCACACCGCCACAAACGTTTCTCCTTGCCATTGACACTAGCAATGATGCCGCATGGATCCCTTGCACCTCTTGTGTTGGCTGTCCATCAAACAACCCTTCCTTCTCACCTTCCCGTTCAACCACTTATCGTGCCATTCCATGCGGTTCGTCTCAATGCTCACAAGTGCCTAACCCTGTGTGCCCCATCGGTCAGACAACATGCGCTTTTAATATGTCATATGGCGCGTCTTCGTTTCAAGCGGGTCTTGCTCAAGACACTATTTCACTTGCATCTGATGTGGTGACTTCCTACACTTTTGGTTGTCTTCAACAAGTCACTGGCAGCTCGGTCCCACCGCAAGGACTACTTGGTCTCGGTCGCGGGCCTCTTTCGTTTTTGTCTCAGACCAAAAATCTATATGGTTCTGTATTTTCATACTGTTTACCTAGCTTTAGGTCGGTTAATTTCACCGGTACACTCCGGCTTGGGCCGAAGGGACAACCACAGAGAATAAAAACTACCCCATTGCTAACCAACCCTAGAAGACCCTCTTTGTACTATGTTAACATGGTCGGAATACGCGTCGGCAAAAAAGTGTTACCGATTCCAGCTTCATCCTTTGCCTTTGACCCGAACACAGGTGGGGGTACAATAATCGATGCCGGTACAATGTTCACCATGCTAGTGGTTCCTGCTTATATAGCGGTACGTGACGAGTTTCGTCGAAGGGTTAAGGTGCCTGTTGCGCCGCCACTTGGCGGGTTCGACACGTGCTATAACACTGCAATTACTGCACCGACTATAACTTTCATGTTTGATGGAGGCATAACCGTGACATTACCGGAAGAAAACTTGCTAATTCGTAGCTCATTCGGCACGACCACATGTCTTGCCATGGCGGCCCAACCGGCAACGGGTGTGAACTCTGTGCTCAATGTGATTGCAAACATGCAGCAACAGAACCACCGTGTGCTGTTCGACGTACCGAACAGCCGGGTCGGGTTTGCCCGTGAACCCTGTACCGGCTGAAAAAAACAGATCCTAACCGATAAGTTGAGGATTTGTTCTTTTGGCTGTTGTATCAGTAGTATGTAGGGGAGCATATCAATCTATGATCTTTTACTTATCAGTATATTGTAAGACATAATTGGCTTTTAGCACTTTGAAGCATGTGTAGCTTGTTGTTATTGGTCAGATACCAGGGCTGAATTGGATTAAAAAAAAAAATTAAATGTTTAGTGAGTCAATATATTCTGTTGTTGGTCCAAAATTGATCAGAGCTAATTAGGACATGTCTACATCTGGTTTTAATTAATTAAGGTTGAATAATTAGGGCTTATTTTTGTAAGGAACAGTGCTTATTTATGTAAGAGGATGACTAGGATAATGTATATTTCAATTAAATATATGTAATTCATGATTTTAGAAGGGTACCTACGCAAATATATTTCGTTAAAATGTTCAATAAAATAAATTATATATATTTTAATTTGAATGCAGACAAAATAATTAAAAATTGTGTTCAGTTTTATCTTTTCAAATATCAATCATTGTGTCTTCCTTGAGATGTCTCCAACAATATTTGGTTTTTCTTTCATATATATATATATATATATAGGCAAAGACTTCTATAGACATAAGGACCTATTTGTAAAATGAACATATTTTTATTTTCAAAATTCAAACAGTCGATCCGAACTGTTCATCTTGTTCTCAATATTAATATGTGCTTGGAGACCAAATTTTACATTTTTCTGAATTTTTTTACTATTTATTAAGATGGGTACAAAATTCAATGGTCTGAATTTGATATTTTTTTGTACCCATCTTAATAAATAGTAAAAAAATTTAGAAAAATGTAAAATTTGGTCTCCAAGCACGTATTAATATGGAGAACAAGATGAACGTTCGGATCGACTGTTTGAACTTTGAAAATAAAAATATGTTCATTTTACAAATAGGTCCTTATGTCCATAGAAGACACTCTCATATATATATATATATATATATGAGTAGAACTAGGGTGCTCCTAAGTTCACCAAATCTCTTGTGAACTTGACTCTAAAATATATCGAATCGACTTTAAACGATGAATCCAAACTATTGAAACTCTTCTACGTAATGAGTGATGCGTCTACATGTGAATATTTTTAAAGTTTCGAATTAATTTAATATAGAGTCAAATGGTAAAAAATTTAAGGTTTATAAATTAATTTTAATGCATTCATTTTTTGAACTCCTTTGACCACTTGACTCTATATCAAATTAATTCGAAACTTTAAAATTTTCACATGTAGACGCATCAATCATTAGGTAGAAGAATTTCAATAGTTTTGATTAATCGTTTAAAGTCGATTCGATATACTTTAGAGTCAAGTTCACAAGAGGCTTGGTGAACTTAAGAGCACCCTAGTGTTACTCTATATATATATATAGGCAAAGACTTCTATGGACATAAGGACCTATTTGTAAAATGAACATATTTTTATTTTCAAAGTTCAAACAGTCGATCCGAACTGTTCATCTTGTTCTCCATATTAATATGTGCTTGGAGACCAAATTTTACATTTTTCTGAATTTTTTTACTATTTATTAAGATGGGTACAAAAAATATCAAATTCAGACCATTGAATTTTGTACCCATCTTAATAAATAGTAAAAAAATTCAGAAAAATGTAAAATTTGGTCTCCAAGCACATATTAATATGGAGAACAAGATGAACGGTTCGGATCGACTGTTTGAACTTTGAAAATAAAAATATGTTCATTTTACAAATAGGTCCTTATCTCCATAGAAGACACTCTCATATATATATATATATATATATATATATAGAGTGATGCTTCGGTGCATACAAGGACCTATTTGTAAAATAAACATATTTTTATTTTCAAAGTTCAAACAGTCGATCCGAACCGTTCATCTTGTTCTCCATATTAATATGTGCTTAGAGACCAAATTTTACATTTTTCTGAATTTTTTTACTATTTATTAAGATGGGTACAAAATTCAATGGTCGAATTTGATATTTTTTGTACTCATCTTAATAAATAGTAAAAAAATTCAGAAAAATATAAAATTTGGTATCCCAAAGACATATTAATATGGAGAACAAGATTGAACGGTTCGGATCGACTGTTTGAACTTTGAAAATAAAAATATGTTTATTTTACAAATAGGTCCTTGTATGCACCAAAGAATTTGCCATATATATATATATATATATATATATATATATATATATGACAAAGTCTTCTATGGACATAAGGACATATTTGTAAAATGAACATATTTTTATTTTCAAAATTCAAACAGTCGATCCGTACCGTTCATCTTGTTCTTCATATTAATTTGTGCTTGGAGACCAAATTTTACATTTTTCTGAATTTTTTTACTATTTATTAAGATGGGTACAAAATTCAATGGTCTGAATTTGATATTTTTTGTACCCATCTTAATAAATAGTAAAAAAATTCAGAAAAATATAAAATTTGGTCTCCAAGCACATATTAATATGAAAAACAAGATGAACGGTTCGGATCGATTGTTTGAACTTTGAAAATAAAAATATGTTCATTTTACAAATAGCTCCTTATGTCCATAGAAGACACTCTCTCTCTTTCTCTCTCTCTCTCTCTCTCTCTCTCTCTATATATATATATATTTATGAAGAGGAGGGATCAAGTTACAACAAGATGGTGCAATAGGAAGATGGTATGAAGTAGCTTTTGTGTTTCCTTAAAGTGCATGGACTTTTTTGCTTAAATGTTGAACTATTTTTTTTATGCAAGGGCTACTTGGCTAAAATAGCGAGGTTTAGTTTTTGTATTTTGTTGGTATCTACTTGATGCCTCTTAGTATTGTTTGTTTGTTGTTATTCTTGGTGTTGTTGGGTATCTGTATTGGTACCGGATTCACAAATATTGTAATGTGGTTTTCGTTTGGTAATGAAAATCAGCGGGTATATACTCGCTTCTTTAAAAAAAAGAAAAAGAATTAAACTTTTGATAACAAATAAAATAAAATTAAAATGTCATAATTCTTATTACCTATACGTGTATAAAAAATAGTGTAGATCGTATTTAATAATTTTATTGTAATATTTAAATTTAAAATTTTAAGGCATTAAAATGAAAAAACAAAAGCCTAACACATCAACAGAGACATTTGAATCTGGCCATTTTTTATTTATAGAAATTATTAAATTTAAACATACGGAAATAGAAAAAATATCTCGTTTCTAACGAATATAGAAACATCTGATTTATTGAGTCTGATCGGCTCAATAGTCCGATCCAAATATTTTAAACAGTTCCACTGAAGAAAAGAAAATCAAACTAGTACGGTCTCTCTTGTCTTCTTATCCAAGCATGGCACGGGACCAGGTTTGACGCATGGCTGCTTAGATAGAAGTGCAGGACTGTACAAAGTTCACATGCAAATAGCGCTCTCGCCTCTCTCTCTCTCTCTCTCTCTCTCTCTCTCTAATCTCTTGCTATACAACACAACAAAAAGAAACGTATGAAAGAACAAAAGAATGCATTTCCGAGTAACGGGCCTAGAAAGAACACGCGACAGGGTTAAGACTTAAGCCCTATCTGACAAACACTTGATCACAAGATAAAAAGGTTTCTTTTCACTTTTATCAATTAGTTTGAACCCTTTTTGTGTTTTAATCTTGAGCTGGTGTGTTCCAGTTGGTTTCCTTTTTTTTAATTTAAAGATTTTATTAAAGAATTTTTTTATAAACCATAATTAAAAATATATATATTTTATAAAACCAACGCAGTTATTTTTTTTTTACAAAAACTATAAGAATTGAAATATCATTTCAGTTCACCATTTTTTTTAGAAGACTAAAATGACATTTCGATCTTATGTAGTTTCCTAGTTTTTCATACCACCATTTCACAGCTTTTAAATGAGACTGAAATATCATTTCGGTCCAAAAAAAAAATAGCTGACCGAAATGACATTTTAGTTCTTATAGTTTTTGTAAACAAAAAAAATAATTATCCTCGTTTCATAAAATAATTTTTTCTAATTATGATTTATAAAAAAAAATTTCATTGAACTCTGAACAAATTTCTACCTTTGTCCGTTCTGTCTGGATGGTTCAATAAAATCCATACTGCAGTAGCTTGTAGCCTGTAGGACACTTTGCTTTGAAAAATTAAAATATTCTGCTTAAAAGGTTCTAAAGATATGCTTAAATCCGATCTCCTAATAAGCAAATATGTTATGTCCAGAAAATGTTTTATGCAGCTATGTTTTAGTGTTGATACTCAGACAGCCGCTTCAGATCATGAGCTCATGACTCGTTCGATAACAGCTTGGTCGTTATTAATTCGAGCTGGTAAAAAAAACAGTTCATTACTGGTTTGATCATGATTAAACGAGTTTGAACTGAATCTAGTTCACTTGAAAATATAATCCGTTAAATGAAAGGTGAGGATTTACGATTTGTTATTTATTATTCAATATTCTTATATTTTTGTCATTCATTGTTATGTTTGATGCTTTGTTTGATGGGTACTGTACTTAAAAATGAATATATGATGTTTTGTTTGATGGTTTTATTATCTATTTTAATTTAATGTTCTTGAATCATATAGTTCCATGTTCTTAATTTTTTTTTTAATAATGGATATACAATCTTAACAGTACATCCAAATAAAACAAATTTTTTGATATAATTAAAGGGGGGAATTTCACGTATACCTCTCAAAAACTTCAAAATTACATATTTCCCCCTCTAAAATTTGAAATTACATATTTTCCCCTCCAAACTTCAAAAACTCACATATTTACCCATTTTATTATATTTTATATTAAAACACATTCTAAATTCATAAAATACCCATTTTACCCTTTATCAAAAATCATAAAACATCCATATCACTCCAATTTGAATATGAAAGGTTCCTCTAACATCCTAATTGTTTTAAGATCCGTGTGTGCTACGTCAACATAAATCTTGAAGCGAACACGCACGAATATTGAAGCAACATGCACAGATATTGATGCGAATATGCATATCAAAATTACTTTAAGATCCGTGTGCACTACATTAGCACGAATCTTGAAGCGAACACGCACATATCTTATTGCAATGCAGATGGATCGGACGGTAGAGGAACCTTTCAGATTCAAATTTGAGTTTAATGTGGGGTTTTATACTTTTAATAAAGGGTAAAATGGGTATTTTATGAATTTGGAATGTGTTTTAATATAAAATATAATAAAATGGGTAAATATGTGAGTTTTTGAAGTTTGGAGGGGGCAAAATATGTAATTTCAAAATTTAGAGGGGGAAATATGTAATTTTGAAGTTTTTGAGGGGTATACATGAAATTCCCCCTAATTAAAAAGGTTTATACATAATTTTTAATGTATTAGTTATCTATTAAATTCCATGTGAGTTTAGTATGATTTTATATTCCATCAATTGTGAATGATATAACGGTTGGAAATTTAAACTTGCACTATATTTATAAATTTTCATGTACATGATATATATACATGCATTATAGATAACATTTCAAATATTAAATTTCACAACTAAAGGTTATTTTTGACGATTACCAAGTACCAACATTGCCATTTTAATTTAATTATTTTCAATGGAACTCCACATTCTGATATACATTTCATGTGATTTCAACACAATTGTACTCCCACATCAATTTCTTTTGAGAGGTTATAATTTGGATCAGTTCATCTAAAACTAAAATGGTTACATCTTCAATCTAAGGTTGCTAATAATATAAATGGATCCCAAATTCCCAATTTTCATTGAGAAATAGTGCAAATACAGAGTTAAGACAAACACTATATGGCACTGAAAACTTCACATAACCTTATATTTTTTTTATTAATTTAAACCTTATGAATCTACAGACTATCTAAGAACATTAATCAACATCCTTTCTTTAAACTTAAATTGCATTTTTTTATATTTCCTGTCAAGGACTTGTAACCAGTGTCGCAGCTCTGGTTGTCAGCGATGGCCTCATTCTGACGATTTGTTCATCATTGACCCCCATCCTCTTGGCCAATGCTCCGGCCTCAAAAAACCGTTTAACCGAGCTATGGATGTATTCAATGCCTTCTCTTACAACCATATGCTTCTGGATTCTCTCTTGAAGGCTTTTGAGTTGGTGGTCTCCATTCAGTACCGATGCGAGTTGCACGAGTTCCTGTTGGAATTCACTCAGCTTTGCTTCTTCGTTCGCCTCGCTTTCCCTGATAGTTACCGGCATTGGTAGTTGAACTGCATGTCAAACAAAAAAAAAGTTAATGAAAAATGCTCATCACACATTAAGAAATACTGATTAAGGTAATACTGAAGAAATGTTGGCTTAATTGATTTTGGATGTTCTAACCTGGGCAATCTGTTCTGGGCTCAGTTCGAGTTTGTAAAATTCCTTCAAACGTGCCGGCCCATTCATCTCTCCTTGTCAAAAACGACGACGGCATGTCGAAAAGCTTCTTGACTGTAGCAGGAATTGATGAATGCTCATATTCTGAGGTGGCAGTTGGACTCCCATTTGGGCCATGAACAACTGAAGAACAAAAATTTTGATTAGTATATTGGTACTAAAATTGCATGGATGAAGGTTAATGTGTCAGAATTTATGTAAATTTTTTAAACATATTAAAGATTGCCATAATTTAAAGCATCTTTTAGACTGGTGCCTAACCAATGCACTATGATATGCTCATATTTGACAGTACAAATATTTGCTTGGTTCTTACCTGGATCGTACCAGTAACAGTCACAAAAGTGCACTGCTAAAACAATTTTAAATATTATTTTTAATGCTTAAGTTACCGGCATTCATCCAACTCACCAGTTCCCTTCTCTATCCAGGGAGAGATCATAATAGTCGGAACCCTGACCCCCAACCGGTCAAACTTGAAGTAAAATGGGTCGGAACCCACAATACCATCTGGACTTGGCACCCCTGTGACTGGTGTCGGCACATGGTCGAAAAATCCACCATGCTCATCATATGTAATAATCATTAATGTTTGGTTCCACTGAGGGCTAGATCGAAGCGTCTCATAAACCTCCTTAATAAACATTTGACCTTGATACACATCATGGGATGGGTGATCGTCAGTTGCCGGGTTTGATTTTGAATCCATATAGTGTTGTTCAATCACCGCATAATTCGGGAGAGAGCCCTTTTGAGCGTGTTCTTTGAACTTAGAACCATATGAGTGGAATTTGCTGACGTACTTGAGCTTGCGTAGGTTGCGATAGAATAATACGGCAGGTACATCTTGGTAGTATATACCAAAGGAGAAACCGTTATCATGCAAATTATCGAATATAGTCCTCTGTGGGAATCCCTTGGCAAGTTTGCTGTTATATATATACAAAATCAAAATGTCAGAAGGCGCGCTCAGGATAAATATGAAAAAAATGATTTATACAAATATCTGGTTTTGTTAGTATTTAATGGCTAATTTGTTCTGTCAAAATTAAGGGGAATATTTTGATCCAATGGTACTGATCAGTTCTAATAAACAACTCAGATCATATTTCAGTCAAATCCACTTCACAATCAACATTTAAATCTGATAACAGCAGTACTATACCCATATATATAACAGACATTACAGAGTAGGGAACATTACTAGGTGATGTCCTAATGCAATCAATCAAGAGCTTTGCTTATCAGTGCTTAATTTTGAACCTTCCCTATGTCAAAAGGTAAAGTAGTATTAGATTGCCAAATGTAATAGAGGCAACCCAATTGTACCTAATGGATGGCACTACTACATAAATTGGGACGATAATTTGTTCTGTCAAAATCATGTGTAATATTATGATCCAATAACAGCAGCACTAAGCCCATATTTATAGCATACACTACAGAACAGGGAACAGTGCTAGGTGAAAATGAACTCTATTAATGGAATCAATCAAGAGCTTTGCTTATCAATGCTTAATTTTGAACCTTTGCTATGTCAAAAGGTATAGTATTAGATTGCCAAATGTAATAAAGGCAACCCAACTGTACCTAGTGGATGCCACTACTACATAAATTGAGACGGTGGTTGCTGTTAAGTGATGCTGTTAAGTGATGCAATTGAAGTGCAAAGCCTTTTTTTTTTTTTTCATTGTCTAACTTTATTCATCCTTATCCTTTTTTCTTTACTTTATATTTTCTTTTTCTCGCCAAACTAGGCCCTATAAATCTAAAAATATAAAAAAGAAAATGAGGCCCACTCCCCACATTAGAAAATTTTCTGTAATAAAATAAATTGACCCAATTTCAGAAAATTAGGCATGCTTTAGAAGTAGCCAAAATATGAAGCAATTCCACCTAACTATGGAGGCCATGGCCACACTTATTCAACATTACCAGTTGTTTCAAGCTTGGCCTTGACTATTAAATGATCCGTAATTGAAACATGAGGAATGAAAAAAAAACTATAAAATAAATTACTGAATGTTGGTACCATATGAATCATAAATAAGTAAATTGAAAATCTAAAGAAGGATTTGACCAAACAAATGCAGTCCAATAATGTCAGCTTTATTATTATGCAATATTATTATAGTCAAATCATCACATGCAAAAGTGTACAAGCAAATATGAAAAGTGGAGATCAATTATGGGTTTTTTTTTTTTTTTTTGACATTGGTCTTCACATGAATTTTGTTAGTATCTGACCATGATTATGTGCATTATTTATCCTGCTATTGTGCAATGAGCGTGCAAACCGACTCTTTAAGTTTTAAACTTTATTTTGAATATAATGAAATGGCACCCATAGTTTAAGCTAGAGGTGTGTAGAGGCAACTTGGTCAATCCCTTGACTGAAAAGCTGTTTGTCTAATTTTATTTGTCTAGAGATAAATTATATTATAGGAGGAATTTCATGCATATCCCTCAAAAACTTAGAAATTACTTATTACACCCTTTAAAATTCATATATAATATTTTCCTTTCTAAATTTTCAAAAACTCACAAATTAATTTACTCAATTTATTGACTTTTCCGTTAAAACTTATAAATTTACCTATATTTTACCCTTTATTGGTCATATCCGCCTAATATATTATTGCTATAGCTTAAAAATATTTGTTAGATAAATTCTAATGCGTAATTTTCCTAACAGTGCAACTACCATGATACAAATGACTACAGAGTAACGAAACAGAAGATCCAAACTCTAGTTAAAAAAACATCCCTTTATTTGACATGAAACAATTTACTTGGAATAACAAACAAAAAATTAGCAAATTAATAAATTAGGTCCATTAGGATCTCTTTCCACCGACAAGAGTCCTTCACGTCAAAACCTTTTCTACTCTCAGTAAATCACAGCTCTCTACATCTCGGGCCCCACATTAATCAAAAGACAAAAGCACAAGTATGCCATCTACCATGTTCTCATCTTCCCAGATCCCAACAAATTCTAAGCTTGGTTCCTGTACCTCACGAATCATTTACATAAACACCCCCATAAAATCCCTAAATTTTCATTCTCTCTCGCACATAATTAAATGAAGCAACTATCAACCAACTGACAACAAAATGTACGAAACAGAGGAAAGCTCATGCAATCATGCAACCGAAATCTAACAAGTAACAACTACTCGCCGATGCATCATGCATGTATCAATAAAAAGTTAAATTCGACAGTAAGATTACATGCATGCATGCGAAAAATACAAAAACTGAATTGTCAATTGAAGCAAATTATTATACCAAAGAATAAAGGAGAAGGAAAAATATAGGGATACAGGGAACATACGCTGCATCATTGCTGGTGGCGCCTCCTGAAGTGGCAGAGTGCACGAACATTCGATTCGGCTGAGTCGAAGTCGGTACCGATGCGAACCACCGATCGAACACCGCAAATTCAGACACCAGTTCCCGGTACACCGCCACCTTATCAGGTGCAAACCCGTTCATCACCGCATCCGTCATATTGTCTGACATGGACTTGGCCTGCTGCACGAACCCGTTCATCAGAGGCATGCTTGAGGTGTCGTTCGATCCGAATATCTGCTCCCTGATTGCCTGGAACGAGTGGCCCGGGTCCGGGTCAACGAAGTGTGCCCCGTCCGAGAAGAACACCTTAGCGGAGTTCGGATCGGTTGCAGAGACTGGGTTCCATTCTGATCCGGTAACGCCATTTATTTCGGGATTGAGCTTCTTCATCCAGCCGAGCATGTGATCGAAGGAGCGGTTCTCCATTACTACCACAACTATGGTTTTGATGGGGCCACCGGCTCGGGCAGGGGAGCTGAGGAGGAGGAGGAGGGATAGGAGGAGGATGCACGTGAGACGCACGTGAGGGCTTGCGTTAGGCGGCCGCAGCAAACCCTCCTTCGCCATTTATTTCTACTGTATTATTTCGCTTCGTGGGGTTTATAGCCTCTTCTAATGGCTTTTTTTTATTTTTGTTTGGTTTTGTTCTTTCTTACAAGAAAATGGGGAGTGTGAACTGTGAAGCCGTGAAGGGATGAAGGGAAGTATATATATCTCTTGTCTGTTATCAAGTTTGTCAAGTATATTCTGATTTTCTAATGTGGATCAACTGTACGTCTGTACCTAATAAATGATTCGGATGTGATATCTGATATCTATTGTGAATTATATTTGTGGATTAAAGGGATTTTGCTTAATGATAATACATTGTACCTATTTTATGATGGATTGATAGATGCACAATGTGGATTCATAGCATGATGAAATTGAAATTATTGTTATTCTAATTGAATTTTTAAATATTTATTATATATAATTCTATTTGGATTCGTCATTATAAAAAATATATATGGACAATAAACTTATTTAACCCAATCAATTAAATATTATACAATCGAAGGTACAAAATTACAAAGAGGAGAGATCGGCTTACAACATTTGAAAGTTACAACATGTTACAATATTCATTTTTGTGATTTTTAAAGTCCAAACAGACAATTCAAAGCGTTCAATATGATCTCTATATTAAAATGTGCTTTGAGATCAAATTTTACACGTTTTTTGAAATTTTTTACTATTTATTAGGTATTTTACAAAACTGTTGTTTTTAGATAATTCTAGACCACTGAAAAACATGAGTTTTGTAAAATACTTAATAAATAGTAAAAAAAAAAAAAATCAAATGTAATAACATTTTGTAAGATCCAAAATATTGTAAGTGGATCCTCCTCAATTACAAATATGTTATATATAGCTTACAAATTAAATATATATTTTTAAATAATTCCAGAATAATAATGTACCAAATTTAATGTAATCTAAAAATATATTAAAATTTTATCTATTGAACACTTCTAAGAATTAACTATTAATAACTTTAATTAGTTTTGTCATCATTTATCTGTGACCAAACAATTTCGAAATAACACAAATTTAATACACGGTAATACGGTATATTAAAAGTAGAGATTTTTTTTATTTTCTTAATTATTTTGTCAGTTGTCATGATCCTTTTCATATATAAATGTATGAAAGTTAATAGGCATTAAACAAACCTAAGTAAATTAAGTAAAGATTTGCGTGCTTGGTTACGGTAAATTTTTTATTCATAGCAAATATTATAAAATAATATAAAAAAGAGAGAAAGAGTATTTTTAATTTTTAATTTTGAAATTTAAATGTAAATTTATTTTTTAAGTCTCAAAAGTTTGTCTAATCCACAAAGTATCTAAAACAACCTGACAAAAAAAATATAATTTAGTTCAAAAGTTGGATTGGAAAAAAATTCCCAAATTTGTATGCATCGAAAATTAAAAAATACTCATCCTCTTTCCCATATATTATTTTATAATACTCTATAAATAAATAAAAAATATCCTTGATTACATTACTGGAGCTTGAGCCAGCAAATCTTTATTGACAAGGATTCAAATGCACTCAAATTTCTTTGTTTTTTTTTATGGTCAACGGCAGATGTCGTAGACAATTTTGATTAAAAAAAAAAAAGAGTTTATGACTTTATGTACATATAATTTCTATGCTCTTATTTACTCCCAATTATTTATATCTTTTATCTTTATTTTCAAAGTCCGAATAGTCGATCCGAACCACTCAACATGATCTTCATAATAAAATATGCATGGAGACCAAATTATATATATATTTTTTACTATTTTTTAAGATAGGTACAGAATTATTTTTTAAAGGAGATTCTGGACCATCCGATAAAGTGATTTTATACCTATCTTAAAAAATAGTAAAAAAATTCTAAAAAATATAAAATTTGATTTTCAAGCATATTTTATTATGAAGATTATGTTGATCGGTTCAGATCGATTGTTCGGACTTTAAAAATGAAGATAAAGAATTAAAAATAAATAAAAGTATAGAAATTTAAGTGCATTTGAACTCTCCTCATCTTTTATCTCATCAGGTGGTAATTTTGTAGTGTCCAATGAATTGGTCCGGGACTTGTGTGGAAAATACTGGAAATGTAAAAATAAAACAGGATATGATTTGTAAAATTGGATTAAATATTGGAATGTGGTTGATAGACAACTTTTGTTGTCCAACTAGAAGGTGAAAGTACAAAACTACAAATCAGGTTCATCCACCTGCCTACCAATTAACAGATTTTAGGAGAGGGAATTTACCATTTATTGCTGGATTCATTTAAAGAGAATCTTTTATTCATAAATTGAAATAAAATGTACAGAAATAAAAATAATATTTTGATTGCAACATATTTAGAAAGACCGAAAACAATGAATTCGCATCCTCTGAGATATCTCATATTTTACGGGACTTTTTGAAAAATCTCAACCGTTCAAAGATGCTCTGCACGAATCTCAAAGCTCAAGTAATATTGCCTCCTATGCTATCTCCGAATAGGCTATTTTAATATCCGGAATAATAAGTTCATTGAAGTCTGGTTCCTGTAATCCTGTGGGGATGGTTCTGAAAAAAAAAAAAACAATTTCATTGATTTATGGTAGGGGTGTAAACGGAGCAGATTCGGAGCGGATAATGCTAATACCATATCCGTATTTGTTTTTCAACAAGCGGATACGGATACGGATACGGATAGTAAACGGATATCAAAATTGAAAACCATATCCGTCTTAAACGGATACGGATACGGAATGGATAATCCACAGATACGGATTCGAATACGAATATGAAGCGGATAATTGTCGGATATTGAGTAATTATACTAAATTTCATAATTTTAAATTACATAATTTGATTATCTAAATTGACAAAAATTTAATAGTCTTTTTAAGTTTGCACAGTGATGATTATGCATGACTAATTGCTTATTAGTTCAGAGAACTAATCCATTATCCTAATAGATTATATGATTTTTCTACCAAGATTCTTGGACTTAAACGAATATGTATGATTTTTTGGAAATTTCGCAAGGGTGAAATGAATTGAAAGCTGTTGAAAGATTAAATTTCGGATCCGGATATATACGGATATCCACTCCGTTTATATCCTCACGGAATTATCCGTATCTGTATCCGCATTATTTTTCCATATACTAAAATTATCCGTATTCGTATCTGTATCTGTTTAATCCGGATACAGATAATAAGCGGATTCGGAGCGGATTATCCGCGAATAATCCGTATCCGTTTGCACCCCTAATTTATGGTCATTGTAATAACATTTTTATAAATTTTATGGTCTATGCGGCGTTGAAAGTTTAGAAAATGATATATTTGTTGGGTTTTGCTTAATTTAGTTATTTCTATATAAATTGTAAGAAAAGCGCCATTAGTTTCCTCTTTGATATTTTTAGGAGGATTTTTTGTGATGCTTGTGTACTTGAAATCACACTTATTAAGCAAACAACCCCGCTAGTTTTTTTTTTTAATAAAGAAACAATCCTAGAAATTAATTATATTATTAACATAGATAAGAATATATGATAACTAAGTATAATTATATCATTAAATAAATTCCGTGTTAAAACAAAAATAATATTACATCAGCACCTGTATATGCTTAATTGCAGAGACTAAAAATTTCCATTTCATATAACTAATAATCTCATACAATTAATATATTTATCCATGTCATTGATTTAATGACTGATATATACGCATAACTAATTAATTTGAACAAGTTTGCAAGGAAGTTGGAAATTAAATTCACTAGTTATAATGATTCACTCTCTATTAAATTAGTAATAACGTTAATTTTCTAACTTGAAGATTATAGTTCTAAAATAATCGACTACATATTTTCTAATTTCAACACTACCAAAGTTATTTTGCACTAATTAAATAAAAAAGGTCATATAAATATCATAAAATGCCTACATGCTCTCTCCTTTTTTTAGGCCAAAATATTTTCGGCCAATTAATAACGGCAGTGGCAAAGTAGGAAATTTTTTTCGGTAGAAATTAACAGAAAAAAAGAGAGAAAAACAGAAATGGTATAGTGGTTTTAATATTACTAGAAAGATAGATACAAATTATATCTATTCTAAAAGTCTCAAAGTTTAGAACGGTAATAAAATATTACCAATCCAAACCATTTCTCTGGATTTTTTTTTGTCTGTCACAAAACGAATTGCAGACTACCTGAGAATAAAAAATATGTAGTTTAGATAGGTGAATCTCCTACTTATCTGAAGTTTGGAGTATTTTTTATTTTAATGAAACTTTGTTGCTTCTGGAGAAGTTAACAAACTAAAAAAAAAAAAAAAAAAGAAGATGAGAAACAGTTAGGATCAGTAATATTTTTATCGTTCTAAACTTCTTTAAGACTTTTAGAATCGATAAAATTTATACCATTTTTTCTATCAATATTAAAATCATATCTCTCTCTACTTTTCTGTTAATTTCTACCCCAAAAAAAAAAAAATTCCGGCAAAGTAATACCTTTTGTCCATATCAAATCAAGCCTACATTTGAGTTGCAAATTGCAATTGGCAAGGGACACCACCGTTTGGTAGCATGTCAACACCACAATTTCCAATAGACAGAAATATATATATTAAATATTTCCAATAGAACTGCTGTGTTCCCACTTCCCACATGGCAAAAAAGACAGAAATATATTAAATATTTCTTTTAAGATTCAGAAAGATGAAATAGTTTTTATTTCTTCTTTATTCGATTTTTCTTTAGATAACTTTTATGGAATTTAATTATTACAAGTAAAAAGATGATTTTTCTGTATATATTTTCCAATAGAGCTGCTATTTTATGTGATTAAATATTTAAATCTATATATTAAATTAAAAGTAATAGAATTAATGATTTGATTTCATAAAAATAATTAAAGAATCAAAATCAGTAAACAGAGAAAAAGATGTCAGTCTAATTTTCAAAATATCATAAACCGAGAATAAAAGATGGTATTGGTGTGTGAAATTAAACTTCATATTTCGGTATGGAGATAAGGACATTATGATTTATGTTAAATGCATGTGGGGTTTGTTAAATTACATATAGCGTACACGAATGAAACCATGCATGCAAAATGTATACACTACTGAGTGGGTACGGATCCCCTAAAGTAACCCAATCTTTGGGGGTTTTGGATTGAGACCGTCTGATTTGAATCCGTCACTCAGAATCATCTCGGGATTCGAATTCATTCTTGGAATGTGTGGACTCCATATTCAGATGGATTATCTCGGATTCAAATTGGGCAGTTCTTATTTAAAACCCAAAGATTGAGTTACTTCACTGGATCTGAGGGTGCATCCGTGCATGTGAGTTCGGAACAAGGCTATATTGTAATTATTGAATAATAAACATTACATAACTAATATAATGTGATTTGACTGTGTCATAACGTAACTAAATTTTTTTAACATAATATTACGTAACATGATTAAAATAATAGAGAACAGCCACGTTACCTGTGGTCATGCCATGACCACATATGATGAAATTAGATATGACATGAGTGATCACATTTATTTATTTATTTTCTGGTTTAAATTAGTTCATAAAAAATATAAAAAAAGTGCTAGCAAAATAAATTAAAAATAAACGATGTTCAAAAATTGGTCACGTAAGGTGTCATGTGACGTGACGCTATGTAACCGGATCAGTTAGTGTAATGTAGGCCTGCTAAATGAGTCGGGTCGGCTCATGGATTTTGAGTCAGGCTCTTAAATGAGTCGTATTGAGCTGAATTTAATTTGAGCTCAGTCCAAACTCGGTCCGAACTCGAAATTAATTTACCCTAACCTAACGAGCCGATCCGATTCGAGTCGAGTTCTCATTGAGTCGAGTTCCCATTGAGTCTCCTTCGTTTCCAAACTCAGCTCGTGCGCCCAGCATCTCCTCCTCTGGAACGAACTGAGTTGACCTGATGATAAACAGAGTTTAAATCGAGGCTTATATTATAGGGAAAGTTATACTTCTTGACTTCTTGGAAGCATAATGTGAAATTTATAATTATACTATATTGCAACGTGTCAGACTTCAATGTGATATGAATTTAACTTTATAATTATACTATATTGCAACGTGTCAGACTTCAGTGTGATATGAATTTCAATCCCATTAGCAGGTCATTCAATCAGATTGACGACGTGTCATTCACTCATTGGCGTTGAATTTTTAAAAGAGCGAATTTGGACCGAGCTTTGATAATTCATTACAAGAGCGACTTTGATAATCCATTTACCGAGTTCGGGCCGAGTTTTGGACCGATCCGAGTTCGAGTTGAGCCGAAGACTCGAACTCATTAAATTGAGTCGGGCTTTTGTCTTCACTTTTGAGTTGAGTTTGAGTCGAATTTATTGTGTTATATGACCGAGTTTTGAGTCGAGTTCCGCCCATTAACAAATCTAGTGTAATGTATTATGATTTTTTAGTTTTGATCAAAGAGATCATACAATTTACAAATAGATACATCATGCAACACACAAGTTGTATCACGTAATCAACGCACCATAATAAAGTTAGTAACAACGTAATTAATTTTCTTCACTAGTTGCAAATCCATTCTAGATTCCTAGAAAGATCCGAAACTGATCGATAATGGGCTCCTTTCCATTAGAGAACTTTGAGCCGTTTGTGTAAAATCAAATGGCCAAATTTTAATCCGATTGGCACCTACAACAAAAATTGAATGCTAGAAAGTAGAAAGGAACTATATTGCAAGTGAACCTCAATTGAGTCCATTCTTTAAATAGAGATAGCATTTCAATTCATCAGGACAATTGTAGGCGCAATATTAAAGATGGTACCATGTCTTGCAAGTGAAGCTCAGAATAAGCTAGGAGTGGATGGGGCCCATCAATCCATACATAGTCTCTCTTTTTTTGTTCCATTATCTTTATCTTTTCCTTTTTGTTAAATCAATTAATTTGTAATATTTTTCTTTTTGAATCCTATGGAGATGTTCGGTAACGGATTAAGTCTCTTTAAAATTTGATCTGTTTCTTTTAATTTTTTTAGCCGTTTAATTCTATCGAACACCAATTTCTTAGCATGAATTAATATCACCTTCTTTAGCTTCTTTTTGTCAAGATCTTAATTCTCTCTCCGGACCTTATAACACATCTACTCCTTTCTTGAGTTTTTTTAACTTTCATTCACGGATTAAGATAATCAAATATCAGTTTTTTAGCGTTCCTTAAGCTCTTAATTCTCCACTTTTAATCTCTTGTTTCAAAATGCTCCTATGAAATTGTATATGGAAATATATCACCCTCTAGGCTGCGGGAGAGGAGGGTGTCCGATGCCCATCGGACCAGAGTCTGTTCGATGGGTGTCCGATACCGTCTGATTCACTTCAATATCTGTGCGCATCACTTTAATATCCGCGATGTTTGTTTTAATATACGTGCGCACAGATCTTGAAATAGATCGAACGGTATTGAACACCCATCGAACACTGTTCTGATCCGATGGACATCGGACACGCCCCTCTCTCCTAGGCTGCTAGGCATCCACTTCATACTGTGACTGGCAATCATGGAACCATAAAAGCACCACTTCACACTTCACTCATAATCAAATCTAGAAAATTCAATTAGTAAATGCAGATTCGGCCCATTGGGCCCTCCACGGAAGATAGCAACTCAGTGTTGTTAGTCTACTACTGGCAATTGAATAAGGATGATGATGTCAGTATATTTGAAAATATAAGGTTCTAAATAGCGCGCTATAGCAGCGCTATAGTATTTTTGGATCATAAAATTTATGACAATATTAGCGTTATAGCACGCTATTTCACGTTATAGTGGCGTTAATTGAGTATAGCGTTATTTTTTTAGCCATTCCACTATGATGCAATAAATGATATTTAAACCTTTGAAGAATATGAATCTATCACATTCTAATATATGAGGGACGTACTGATCAGGTTTAGTTTCGATAATATGAAATGCATGAAGTTACTTCTATTCATATAAATAAATTGATATCTTAATATCATTTCTTTTAAATAAGCTGTAAATATTAAGAGAGAAAATTTTGTATAAAATAAACTAGTTATGTTTTCGAAAGATTTATACTTGAAATTTTCAACTCCAAGAGGACGAAGCTTTTGATGCCTAGATTTTCTTATTAATTGTTATATTACAATAAATTTATTATATTTCTACAATAACTTTTACAATAACCTCTCATTTTATTACCATCTATTCTTCTCATAAAAAAATTTCACGAAAATTTTTGTATAATATGTACTCTTATTATGACATGTATACTACGTAAAACCTAAATCAAACATTCAATTAGAAAAAAAAAATAACACAAACATAATTAACAATTTCTACTGACAGGCAACCAATCTAATTCTCCTGTCCAAGTCTAGTTGATTATAATTTTGTTCCATCACATAATTAAGGAAGTTGGTATATTTATGTTGTTATAATTTGAAACATTTTATTTTACTCGGCAACCAGATATCAGCAATTTCAAAATGAATGATTGGTATAATTAATCCTTTGAATTATAATGACTGGATCTGGACCGTTCTTTCTAGAAGACATTTTGAATGATATTAGCAAGTTCATTTTATAACTTACAAAAACCAAAATATCAAACTCAATACTAAAATGAATAAGATTTTTTTTTCTTAGTTGAAGCCCGTAGGCAAAACTCAATCTATCTAGCTAGTAGAATTATGCAAAAAAAAATGAATGAAAAAACCTATCTAGTAGATAAAATAGTATCTTGTTCTTTTTGGACAAATTTCATCCAAATAACAAAGTTGAGGTTACTAAACTTTGTTATTTGTTACGAATTTATCACTTAAGTTTGATTTATTTCTTTTTAGTCACTCAATTTTGTTATTTGTTCCAATCAAGTCACTCTATAATTTTTCATCTAAAATCTTAACAGAATATTCTCATTTCATCCAAAATATTAACGAAATATACTTATTATGTCTAAAAATACTAACGAAATGAGCATATTCCGTTATTATTTTGGATGGAAAAATATAGAGTGACTTGATTAAGACAAATAATAAAGTTTTTTTTTTAAATCTTCACAGAAGCTATAAAGTCGTGAGGGAGAATCGAATTCTCAATCTTTAGATAACCAACAATTCTTTGAGTGGCCAATTCGTGACAAATAACAAAATTTAGTGACATCGAGTGAAATTTATCCTTCTTTAATTTATGATGTAGAAATAGAACCAATAAAAGAGCACAGGCCCAATTCTTGAACCTGATCCGGTTTAAACCTAAATCGTCTATATGACTTTCAACAGGAATCGGTTTAATTCAGATAATGGACGAATTTCTATCTGACGTTGTCCTTTCAATACTAGAGAGGACAAAAATAAGGAGACGATAGAATGGGTTTCGATTAGGTCCAATGGACTAGGTTTGCAGACATAGTTTTGTTACCGTATTTTTTTTTTAATGAAAAAACCGTATGTGTGTTACTGTATTCAATACAATACCAATACCTTGGGGGGGGGGTTCTTACAAAAAATTAATATATTTGAATAATTGGCTTTTTTTTTAAAGATATATATGTGGATACGGATGATGATTTTACGTTTCAATTATCCATATTCAAACAGATATATTATGAAAAATGTATTGTTATTCACTATTATAATTAAATAAAAATATTATAAACTTTAGTATGTTTCTAATTTTTTAATATTATTTTAATAAACATCAAATTTGATATTTATTCATATTTGACTGATATCCAATTCGTATCCGTATTTGAAAAATAAAAAAAATATAAATATAATTTTACCACTATCCACTTTGTTTTCACCCATATCCAAAGTCAATCTTGTATACAATAAAATGGAGGAATTTTACTATTTTGCGTGTTTTGCAACTAAATTAGCTATAACTTGGGAATTGGGACATGGTAAGGATGATAGACAGTGGCGGACCTACATGGTCTTAGAGGGGCAGCCGCCTCTCAGGATTTTGAGTTTTAGTGGAGATATATCGGTTCCGGTCGATTTTTCCTCGTTCTAAAAGTTTTGTTGTCCCCTCTGAATGTTTGATTTGTAATTCGGGTTAAATTTAGGGTTTAAATTAATATTATTTTTTTAATTATGATTAGTAATTACAATTATAAGTTAGAGCATCGGAAATTACAAATCTATTCATTATAAAGTACAAATCAAAGCATTGTTTTTTATCAAGTACCCAATTAGTAAATCTGATTCGATATTTTTTTATCTCCTGACGAAAATTCTGAATCCTTCTCTGATGATAGGTTTGTCTTTTTATAGAAAAACATGGTACAATTTGGACATCTTAAATAAAATGAATGTTGGAATGTACATAATTCGTATTTTCTAAACAATATTATTGAATAAATAATATGTTGTATTATAATTTAAAAAAATCGGAATTTTTTTTAAAAGAACAATACGGATAAATTACATACACTATTAGCGACTCGCTAGTCGCTAGCTTTCTGATTCATTACACTAATAGCAACTTTGCAACTAACGCAGCAGAACAGGATGATCTCCTCTTGCCTCTTCAGTTTTTTCTGATGGTCGATCCAATCGGAATACAATACGGAGTAGGAGTGAGTAGATTGCTTATAATTGATGACTTGTTTATTATTAACTTAATGAGCCGAGTATAAGTATAGTCCAACTCGCTCATAACTCGCTCATTAAGAACTCCCACATCTAATCTTGTCACGTCTAATTCTAATTTCTTGAATTAAAATTAAAATTGAATAAATAAAAAAATCTCCTAACGAATCTAACCTAAACTCCAGAGCCTGAAAAATAAAATTGATAAATGAGACTCCATTACTCAAGCCTAAAGTGCTCCAGCCTAAATTAAAATTGATAAATGATGCTTTAGAAAAATGCTCATAACCTAAAGTGCTTTAGAGTCCAGACCAAAACACTCCAGCCTCTAGGAATTATGTAATGTTTAATTAAATTAGATTATGACAATTTATTAAATTCTATAAATAAAAATTAGTTTCTTGATTTTTTAGCTTTCTCATAATTCGTGACTCGCTCAATTATTCATAACTTGCTCATTATCAACTCATTCATTATCATTTATTAACTAAATGAACCGAACATGAGTATATCCCAACTCGCTCATTCAGCCCTAAAGTAGCACAACAATCTTCCACTCCTCTCCCAGTCTAAACAAATCACAGTCACCATTTCCTCCTGCCTAAACATAGAAGAAACACTCACTATCAATTCAGATCTCCTTTCTCTCTCCTTAAAAAAAACCACAATGCAATTTTTTTTTCCAAAAATGATCCTTCCTTAGCAATGTCGCTCCATCAGAGACAACAACAGAAACCCCTAGTCGGTGATCCTGATCCTTCCTCTCCTCGCCCCTCTTCTCCCCTTCTTCCCTACCAATTCTCTCCCTACATCAAGCCTCTTCTCCTCCTCCTTTCTTTCCTCCTCTTATCGCTTTTCTTTTTTAAATCCCCAACTCACTATCCCTTCTCTTCTGATCAGTCACCTCTTGCCAGGTGGCACGGCTATAGCCTCTCAGAAGCGGCTAACTTCGTGGCCAAGAATGGAACTGTGATTCTTTGCGCTGTGAGTTACCCCTACCTTCCATTTCTCAACAATTGGTTGATTAGTGTGACGAGGCAGCGGCACCATGAGCAGGTTTTGGTTGTGGCCGAGGATTATGCAACTCTCTATGCGGTCAATGAGCGGTGGCCCGGTCATGCTGTTCTGGTCCCGCCAGTGCCTGACACACCGACAGCACACAAGTTCGGATCTCAGGTGGTTGGATTCAGATGTGGCACATTTTCTTTTTGTTTCTCGTTTCTGCCATGTTATGGTTATGCATGCTAACTGTTTGAAGTTTTGCCTGATAGGGGTTCTTCAATTTTACCTCGCGTAGACCGCGGCACCTGCTTCAGATTTTGGAGCTGGGTTACAATGTCATGTATAATGATGTCGACATGGTGTGGTTGGCGGACCCATTTCCTTATCTCAAGGGGACCCATGATGTGTACTTCACTGATGACATGGCAGCTGTATGTGATGCTTCCTCTTCAATCTCCTTCTCAACTGCTCTGTTTACCTATAAGCATCACTACAATATTTGGCCTGGTTCACACTTGAACCAGTACATAATACCATTTTTCCAACAATCAGCCCAATTTAGTCCAACTAATCCTTGGTGAACCTGTTTCATGTAACTACAACAACTGTGGGAACTAACATTAAACAAACCAAAATCAAAAGCAATAGTGTTGCTAAAAGCTAGTACAAACTGGTATTGATTCAGTCAATAGACAAAACAACCTATAAATCTTAGTAATTAAGTTATATATGGAAACAACAGGTAAAGCCCTTAAACCATTCTCATGGTTTACCACCACCTGGCAAAAAAGGCCGACCATACATCTGCAGCTGCATGATTTATCTCAGGCCAACAAGTGGGGCCAAGGTGTTGTTGAAAAAGTGGATAAACGAGCTTCAGGAGCAGCCCTGGTCCAAGACACAGAAATCTAATGACCAACCTGCCTTCAACTGGGCCCTTAACAAAACTGTCGGCCAGGTCCATTTTTTTTTTTCCATAAAGCCTATTACTCTTGTTAGGAGTTAGTATTGTGAAACCATGCTGTGCTGTTGTTCTGGCATGCCCTGAACACGTGCTGTGCCGTGCAAACACATCAAAATTTCGAGACATGCCATGTTTAAACGTGCCGATTTCAAGAAAATTAGGACACAGTGCTCCTAATGACACGGCACGGACACATGATGACATGGCATGTCTAACAGGCTATGCCGTGATGTGCTGTGTCCTTAGCTGTGCATGCTGGCACGTGTCTCCGCCACCCCGTGTTTTTACAATACACTATTAGGAGACACTTATTGGTTTCAGACTTTCAGGTCAGTTTGTTCAGAATTTGCAAACTGTCAATGTGGAACCTGACCCCACCAGCCAAGGGTCTGACATAAAAGTTAACCCACTAACCCATTAGGTAGTCTTTGCAAGGTTGGGTCAGAAATGGCCAGCTCTATCTCGGTCTCGTATTGCACCAGTAATTCTCTATATATGCTATACACTTATCTAAAGTATCATCAGGAAATTTTGGCCAATGTTGTTTTCTAACTGGGAAGTCCAATTAAATGTGTAACAAAAACCATATAGCCACATAGCATCCAAACATTTAACTATCTTTTTTAAAATGATCTTATTTATTCGCTTCACATGAAATGTCATTACAGGTTGATATGTATCTTCTGCCGCAAGCTGCATTTCCTACTGGAGGTCTATACTTCAAGAACAAAACCTGGGTCCGTGAAACTAAGGGCATGCATGTAATTATACACGATAACTATATCATCGGCTTTGAGAAAAAGACTAAACGATTTCGCGAGTATGGTTTTTGGTTGGTTGATGATTACAGCCACGAGTCCCCTCTCGGTAAAATTTGAAAAAAGGATAAAAGGGGGAACAAAAAATACAAGTCCAAGTAGTTGAATTTTTGTATCTTAAGATATGCCCAAACGTTTATGTATCAAATCAAGTTTGAGGTAAAGCACACATTTTGGTCATGGCCCATGATATTATGGTCAATACATCACAAAATACACATCGGGTTGTGAATTGAAGCCTTCAAGCAAGAAATGGAAGTACTCTGCCGAGGCGTGTTATGGCCAAGAGCTGCTGTGAACAGTTATTCAAAGTTCATATTTTTTCTGATGAAAGAACAAAAACTCTGTACTTGTGTATTACACAGACCTTTTTCATTTTTTTTAATGGATATATTGATTTTGTTTTAATCATTGAAAGTTAGTCAAGTATTTGGAGAAACTTATTACTTTCCTGGTTATTTAAATGTTTAGTAGATTGTTGCATTTTGTTACCATATAAGATATGAGCTATTGTTAGGATTTCTTACAGATGTCCTTGCCAGAATTTCATGTTAGAGTCTGAATTAAGCTGTGATTTATAAAAGAGAGGATCATTGTAGCTTACTCTCCTCTTCCTTGCTTGTTATAGAGATATAGAATCTGAAGTTAGTTGATCCAAGGTTATCCTCACCAAATGTGCTTGCCTTTTCTTAGAGCTGCCTACTTTGCTTTCTACTAAGGAATTCCTATTGCCATAGACCTCCACAAGTATGCTCTAGTCATTATATATTGACCAGTTCATAATCAACTTTGTTCAACTACTAACTTTTTTCCACGAGCTAACAAAAATGGGTCAGGTCATGGACAAGTTCAAGAACGGTAAGTTTGCTCTTTTTATACTCAAGCTTTAGGCCAAGCCTGAATATTGCAAACTAATCTTATTTCGAGATTTTAAACATTTCTTCTTTCTTTTTTTTTGATTGAATAGGAGAACCAACTCCTGTGCAAGCTGAAAAGTTAGTTGACGAGATAAAACCAATTGTTGACAAGGTTTATGATGCTGAACTTAAACCTAAAAATGGGGAAGTCGATTATGATGATTTGTACCATGCAATTTTCAGTGTCATTCAGTAAGTTTTGCTCGATCCTTATAGTATCTTTATGTTAATTAATTTTCTTCCAATCGATTGTTTAAAGTCTTAAAAGAAAAATTAAGATAATATGAATATCAATCTTGTTTGTAGAGAGCTCAGAATGAAAAATGGAGCAATGCAGTTTGAGTTACCATCTAAAGTTGAACTGAACAATGCATTCCAGGTATGAAATTTCAAATTTGGCACCTCTATTTTCCTTTGAAGTGTCATTAAGGTTCTTTATTTCATTATTTGCAAAAACCTGGAAAACTATCTCAATTATCTTTGAGTTTTTTTTTCTTTTTCCTTTTTCTTACAGGACTGTCGTCGTAGATCAAAAGGCCCACTAACCAAGGAGGAATGCAGAGAAATAATTGGCAAAATGATCACGCTTGACAGATTCTCTGTTGGTCAGGGTGCAATCGACATTCTCTTGTACTTGTTTGGAATCCCAATCTGTGCTCTAATGGCAAAGAGGATCATACCTGGCATCAGATCCATATCAGATGATGTTGTAATTCCTATAGCAACTTCTGGCTCTGTTATTTTCCTTGCCAAAACCAACAAGTTGTAAAATTTCTATAATCTTAACTAAGATGATCAAATTTGTACATGCCAATTTATATTTCAATAGTTAGTAGTGGCATAAACCAAATAACTTGCTATTACAAAAATATATACTTTAATAACGGTGTTTGTATTGATTGGCACCCAGCTTTTAATATTTTAAAAAGATACCAGAAAATCACCCATTAAGCGCTAAATATATTATCAGTGCTTTTTTGGCTTCATACATACAAGCAATAAAATTAAAATGAAGTATGGGACTTGTGCGCTGCATAAAGCCAAACCAGTTCTGTTAATATCCTTACCCCGTTAAGAATTTAGTATAGGAATAGTAAAGTTCTTGATTTCATTACATAATAAAACAGAAAAATCAAGAAAAAAATATAATTAGACATGTAAGAAAAATGGTTATCCGAAATGCAAAACGCTAGCAATATATATCCTTGTGGTGTAATATTTTGGAGATTTGTGTTATAATTAAACTTTTTAATTGTGGAACAATTATTTTGTTGTTTGGAGAGGGATATATATACATTTTTTTTTTAATGTTTTTTGGGGTGCGGTGGGGGGAGTGGTATCTGTCTACTTGTGCTTTATTTGATAAATAATGCTTCAATTCAAATAATAGAAGGTGATCCATTGAAATCAGTTTATTTCAGAAGAAAAGGGGAGAAGACGCAAAAAAGAATCTTTTAAGAGCTTGCTAAATAACAAAAGAAGTAATTGCTTATGAACGGAAATTTTCTCCATTAGAATGAAAATTTTAATTGTGTTGCGTCAGTAACAAATTTTATAGTGTTAATATCATCTCCCGCCTATGTGGAGGCATTTTTTGGATATAGGTAGTTGGCCTTAAGGGGCAAAAAAAATTATCACAAGATGCCGTTTTAAGCAACTAGGTTATATCTAACAGAAACATTTATCTTTATGAAGACCAGTTAAGAAAAAAAAACGCCCCAACATGTGTTTCCATATATTAATTAGTGAAAGAAATTAGTCATATCTTTATTGATTCTGTCATGATTTACGGGTACGACATGACACATTGTGTGTGTCGGTCACGTGACACATGATGTGTCTTTCTTTAATTGAAAATGACAAGTCATGTCACATTTCATCATTTTTAAAACATTGTTACTTTATTTTAATTTATTTTGCAATATTTTCTTATATTTTAGCGTCTCTTTTGATTTTTTTTTTATTATGAAGTAACTTAAAATCTGAAATAAATAATTAAACGTGACAAATCACGTCAAAACATCATCTGAGGTCACTCCATTTTAGTCACGTAAAAAAAATCTCATCACATACAATCACGCACGTCACATTTTTTCTACATTACTTTAGCTATATTTGAGCCTTAATCTGCTCTAAATTCTAATTAGATAAATAAAGCATCAATACATGGAACCACATAGATAAATCACACATCAATATAGGTGTTGAGATAGAATTTTTCCAATTTCCCCATTTCCATACTCTCTTTTACATGATTTGTTTTTCTAATTACAGAAAAAGTCTTTTTGTCTATACTTCTCTTTTACATGATTTGTTTTCCTAATTACAGAAATTATCCTATTATCTATGTCTATAAATGTGAAATCTCTTGTAATTTACTTGACTGGTTATCTTTATATCGTGTTCTGATGCTATCGATGAAGATTCCAATCATTTTCTCAGCCAGCCTGAATGCATTTCTCTCTTCGTCCCGTTGAGCAGCAAGAACAGCATCTATCAAAGTAGAAATAAAAAACAAAACTGAAAAATGTCAAAAAAAAAAGAAAATAAAATAAGCATATGTAGAAGAGGTGTTATAATTGTAGAGAATAAAAAATATATACCACTGAAAAATAAGCAAGGATGCACTCAGTTCAGAAACCATTTGCTTCGTTCTGTCAGAAATTTTCGCACTCTACTGAAACGAGAAAGCTCATTTCAGATGAGAAATCGTATAACAAGGATCACAGCTCCCCTACAATACAAATAGACATGAGCTACCAGAAAGTAACATCATTAAAATTTATATTTCCATAATCTTGTCATCTCAAATAACAGCTTTACAATTTAACAGTTCACAAGTCAGATGGATAAATTTTCATATGATATAAGCACATTACTGATGGCCTGGTTTGACACAGCACTGTTAATATATTGACATAATTAAGCAGGACATTGAGGTAGGACACCCAAACAGTTTAGATTCGGGACAGTACGTAATTGTTGACACAAGCAATCTGAGTACATTAGTAAGGCTAGTATCTGGTCTAAACTGCACAGCCAAGTTGTTCAACCACTCAACCTTAATGATCAGTATAAATTTTTCATGAAAATGCAAGTAGATAGAATATGTTGTGCTGACAAAAAGCAACAAAATGAAAATGTACCTTTCCTAGCATATGCACAGACTAAACCAACCATTTTCTGGTCCAGTTGTGTGGCACATAGTTTCATCACTGATTGATAGGTGCATCATGCTAAGAGCTGCAACCAACATCATCACCAAAGTAGATTGGGCCTATTGTTGTTTCCCAATCTGTTTTTTAAAATGTCAATGTCAAAAGCGATACAAATATGTTTCCTTCCTAAGCACATCGAATTCATTGTTGATGATATATATCAGCATAAAAGCATACAAAATTTAATTTAACTAAAACAATCATTTTGGGTTTATCAGATAACTATTTGAGGTAGCTTATTTAGGTAAGTGATGCACCAATCTTTAGTTAAATAATCACCATTTTGAGCTGTATTCATACCTTTTCCTAGACCACCCATGCTAAATTGAAGCAAAGCAATTCTTCTGGTAGCTACTCATGAAATGTTCTCATTTTCTTATATCTGAACAAATAGTCAAAAAGGAATAAAATTAGTAACTTATAAAAGGAACAGAAAATACCGAGGATGGTAATAATATTTGGTCTTTCATTTAATTTATGATCAGAAATGATGATCAAACAGTGATGATAATGAACACCACATCCTTGCACTTAGGTCTCAAAAAGATACACCATCAAAGTTAACTCATAACTTTGAACAGTATGTTGTTCAATAGAGTAGATACGTCCCAAACTGCTACAAACATGACATACTCTTTACTTAATTGATTTTTTTTTTTAACAAGCAAAGCACCATGCAGACTATGAAATAGATAACCGAGCTGATATTAGGAAGTACTAAACCCAAAGAATAAATATAAAGAATACGCAGATTTAGATTGCGGGGGTCTAAAATTAATTCCATGACTTTCAACTTTAAATAAGTTCAATTAAGTCAACTTCAAATTATGCAGTGCCAAATGAAAACATGAATTAATATACTTGGATTGACCACTTTACCACATATAACAAGCAAGAACAGAACTTAAGAGTACAGAAAACCACGAATATTGTTTGGGAAAGGATACAGTTTTATAACAAACTGCAAATAACGTTTGCGAAAGTATTCAATTATTAGTACCTGGGAAACTATCCAAGTATGTTGGGAAAAAGATCAAACACATCTAGGGAGAAGGCAAAGAAGTATGTGCATGTGAATATACTTTTATAACAGTGAAACATGAATGAATATACTTGGATTGACCACGTTACCACATATAGCATGCAAAGAACAGAACTTAAAGAGTACAGAAAATCACCAATATCGTTTGCGAAAGGATACATTTTATAACAAACCGCAAATAACGTTTGCGAAAGTATTCAATTATTAGTACCTGGGAAACTATCCAAGTATGTTGGGAAATTAAAATATCAAACACGTCTAGGAAGAAGGCATAGAAGTTTTGCGATAATCTATGTCCGTAGAAGTCATAATGAACTGGCAGATTCACTGGCAAAAAAAAGGGAGTAGAAGGGTGTAATTGGAGTTATACTGGGTCAACTTTTCCTTTATTTCTAGGTTAGCAATCTGATGTAATTGAGTAGAGCTGGTAACTGTGTTATCACAATGAATGATGTAACTCAATTTTCTGGTATTAATGCAAATCCTACGGGCATGTTAGAACACAAAAAAGTATGTGCATGTGATCTTTTCACTTTCTTAATATAGATGTAGATTAAAAGACATATCTAACCAGTATCTTTTCACTTTCTTAATATAGTTTGTGCAAAAAATTTGTTACAAAGCTACAATAATACAATAAAATAAAAATAAAAAAAATAAAAACCACATCTAAATTACATCATAATGTACGACCATTCTGGTGTTCTTATCGCTAGAATACTTCAGGATTTTCGCCAGGGTTTCTATTTTGCAAAAAGATACTTCTGACATGTGATTTGTGAGAATATATATATCCATTTATAAGATTCTAAATCTAGTGTCATAATATCTGATTTGCGACGAATTTGTTGTGAAATATAGAAAAAAAAATAGAGCAGTGAAATGGGAGAAGTAGAGCTAAAGTTTCAGATATAAGAATAATGATACCATTGATTAGCTGAGTTATATGACCGATCCTGAGACCGATCCACACAAGTGACTAACACTAACAGAACTAATTAATTGAATCCTGGAGGGGGGGAGAGAGGGGAGAGATTACCTGGACTCTCAGGTTGATGGAGAGCAACGACGCGAGATTCTAGATCACTAGGCTGAGGAGAAAAGTCGGAGAAAAATTTGCTAGGGTTAACAGAATGGTAAGCAGCCGTTGTGCTTTTATAGGAGAAAATTTAGGTTTTTGGGATCTGGCCATCTAGATACGGAAATAGAAAGGTGGCCGTACATTGTATTGAATAAAGAGTCGCACACGGGTTCTTTTATTTATTTATTTTTTTTGGTTCGGGTACATAGAGATTGTATTGAATAATACATACGTTTTTTTCCAAAAAATAAAATAAAAGATACGTTGTCTACGGGTTGCTCATAAAAAAAAATATAAATAAAAACAATAAAAAAAAATACGCACACGGTTTTCCTTTTTTTGGGTTGGGCACATAAAGAATTTTTCATGAAAAATATCCGAAATTTCTATTCCGGATTTTTGCAGTGCGTATATGCCGAACCAAGGTTAAAATGGTCATGTCAGATTATAATGGACGGCCCAAATTTTCTATTAAGAATCCTCCAACTTTACTCAAAAAAAAAAATTAATTTACTATATGCCGAACCAAGATTATAATGGTCATGTCAGATTTTTCATAAAGAGTCGACCTGTGAATTCAGTGAAGGGGGTGTTGAAAATTACAGAATCTTTGACATTATTTGATTGTTTTTTTTTTCTTTTTCATTTTTGCCCTCCTTTAGGCTTTTTAACTAGTGAACTTGCTTCCTAAGGTCTTTATTCAGGCAAAAGCAACAACAAGAGTGCTACGAGTCAAGACTCATGTAAAACCTATTATGAATAACCAATACAACCCAATGTAAGAACATATATAATTAGTTTGTTGATAGGGAAATTTGCCACTTAAGTGAAAACATTTTCAGTGCCCCCAATACTGAAATCATTGCCACATAAGTACATTTTATATGAAAGTGTTTAATTACAATTAGTTAACTTTTAATTACAACAATGACGATGTGTGTGTAGACACACACACACACAACTTGATTCTCTTCATTGGCCTTCGGCACAGTCACTTTTGCGGCTTGATTATAACTCCTAATTGAAACGTTAACCAAGTCAAATAGCTGAAAAATTTGCACTCAAGAAAAATTACAAATAGCCTAGACAAAAATAACCTCGAATAGGTACAATTAATTAACCTAGAAATACGTCCTCGACATCCATAAAGTAAAACGGATTTAAGGAGTAACCAATTCTGTGTAAAATATTAGACCAAATGCGTGTGTGCTCATGCAAAGCCATGTGAAGATCTACAAAATTTGATTTTGAAAAGCATCACAATTCTTTTGTGAAGTTATGAGGTGAGGTGGAAAATCTGGCAATCAGACTTGTAAGATTTCTTGGAAGCAGCTTGTTCAAACTTCTTGGATGTGGGTTCATTTTCCTCCAAACCTGTTTGGACAAAGTACCGGATCCACCATGTGGAACTCCTCAACTTGGCCTACATACGAACAAAAAACTTTTGAATCAGGAAAAAGTGTAATTGAAATGTTTATAAAGGCATTCGCAGTAAAGCACAATAATTATTGGTTACCAGTTACCACCCTTAACCAGCATGCATCAAGCAAAGAAAGAATTAGGAACTTGCATGTGCCAAATGGAGGCAGACTAGTACAATTTAGGTACAGTTTGATTCCAATTTTATATTTTTCCTGTGTTCACACAGAAAGGTACACAAAAATATAAGAGTGCTTTACCGGTCTACCAAATTTGGATAGCTCAGAAACTTTAGCCCTCTGCTGCCCTGGATAACCTACAATTAAAAAAATAAAAAAAACTATTGTAAAAACAACCAAAGATTATGGCTTAGTTTGGGCCAACATGGAACAAAATGCACAAAACAATAAAGTAATACGACAACTTTTCTCCACCTTGGTTCAACCAAATCGCTTCTGAATAGGTCATACGAACTTGAAACCAAACATGTTCCTTCTGCTGGGTTGATTTATCTCAATGGTTGCTTTGGAAAATTGCAAAGTTCCCAATATTTAAATAAATTTTTCTCTCCTATATCTCTTGCTCTCTGTTGGATGCTAATTACAAATATTTCAAACAGTTGTGGGGTCCTATTTGCAAAATCTTTTATGCCACCCAGAGTTTCGTGCACTCGTTACAGTCCAAATTTGCATGCAAATACACAGACACACACACACACACAGGCAGTGGCTTACCCGCAAATACTACGAGGCCATCATTTGAGATCCTAGCAAGGTCAGGCAGGGTTTTATTAAGATACCTAGGGGTGAGATAATCAAGCGCATCAGACACCACAACAAGGTCAAAAGACTTGGGCCTGTACGGTAGAGGGAATTTAATATCAGCCACTCTCACAAACCCCTTTCTGACTAGGCTCTTGCATGTACTATCGGCATCCTCTAATTCATATGGCTCTACACCCCATGCCTCTGTGTTTTTGCCTGAACAAAGCATAAATAAAAAATGTACGTTATTCATATTATAAGGTTACATATTCCAAGCGCTCTTAGAGAGAAATCAGATGATTAATGTTAAATAAGAGCTAATTTTGACAAATAAAGGCAACTCCTATTGGCTTTTTGTGCTTTTACAGGTAAATCACCAAGCTTGTTGCACATGGTGTTCAAGGTATAAAAAAGGTATCTGCTGGTATATAAATGTAATGAGTGCACTGGTACTGGCAACTTGTTGAGACCAATACAAAGTGGTGCAGATTTCCCATGTCGGGTCACTTGGTCAGGTACCAGTAAGGCACTAACCTAACAGGACCCCAAATCTATCAGCTCATCTCAATGCAAGCTGCTTCATACCAGAACCAATCCTGACCCCTCTAACACAGAATCAGCATGACAACAATCATTCCAAAAGAAATAGATTACACACTCAAGAAACACAACAGTACAATAATAATTGAAGAAGTTTTGCCAACAATTTGAAAGGACATGGCCCAAATACCAAACAGGAGTGAATGCTAAATGTGTACCTTCATCTTTCAACAAACTGGAGACAACAGAGCAGGAATCAGGACCCACATGTAAGATCCGTTTTCTGCTGTCACCAAGTCCATAGGCTTTCTTTAGTATTGGCATTGCTTGTAACACCTCAGGTGTGCAGGATGCTCCTTTTTTTTTAAAGGTTTATAATAAAAGGCAGAGTAAGAACATAAAATTACCATGTTGAAGGATGTTTTTCTTCAGCTAAGAAGGATGTTTTTCTTTGAAAAAAAAAATATATTTATAGAGAATTTGCATACGAGGCCATGAATAGGGAGTGAAAGAGAGTATGCATCTTTACCTTCAAGTCTGCTTACAGCTTCTTTATTGCCACCAAAACTACCTGTATATTAAAAGAATATTAGTACCCTCATTGAGAGTGTAGCTTTTAAAATAAACATAAGAACTAGAATTTGATCTATATACACCAAAATCAGAAATTCCAATTATCTAGTCACAATATAAGGAAGGGACCTTATCTTCTGTACAAGTTATTCTTGTAAATTCATGACATTTTTTAAACTGCAAAATTCAAATTCTTATGAGGAGATGATTATGCAAATAATATCCAGCTTTTGTTAAATCTAAAACTGACCTGTGCCACCATACGTGTACCCAATAATAAGAAAGGCACCCTGAAATATATCGAATATGATGAATCAATCAATCAAAATGGAAAAGGTTAATTTAAGGTCAAGAAACATATGAAAAGTTCTGGCAGAATTTGATGATCATAATATAACAGCAACAATGAGATTACAATTCCATGTTTTTCTTAAATGATGCTCAAACCTTGCCGTTTTCCTATGTAATTTTCTCTAATTAAAGAAAGCAAATTAAGGCTAGTTTGGGATATTTCTCACAGAAATTGGAAGGACAATCAAAGGGATTTATTCCCTACAACACACTAACAACAATAATGATAATACAAATAATTAAGAAATAAAATTACCAAAACAACCAATCCAATGGTAAGTAAAGGAGAGGAGCGTGACTTTGATTGCAAAGATGTGGCAAATGGTAAGCTACCTCCATCTACCAGCCTGCGGGTAGAATTTACTGGCCTTCGGGACATGCTTCTCCTGAAAACCTAATTTGTGCATAATGTTAACAGTCTGTACTACTTAATCAAAGAGAAACAGTGAATCAGGTGAAATTAGAGAAGTTGACTGTGGGATAATATAAATGCAAAAATTAGACCCACAATTTCATTGCATTCCTGTTGTATATGTTTTTATTTTATTTTATATATTTAAGGCCCTAGGTTTGGTTTTATCCGAGTGGTACTGATTCTTCAATAAGAGAACAGAGTTTGGAGTGCAGCAAATCGCAAATGAACATTTGCAAAAGGATACAATTATTAGTACCCAGGTAACTATCCAAGTATGTTGGGATAAAGATCAAACACTAGGAAGAAGGTCCGGAATTATGTGCATTATTTTTTACTTTCTTAATATAGATCGTATCTAACCAATACTTGTTGTGTGGGCCTATGTTTGTGCAAAATTTGTCTTATAGAGCTACTACACAATAAAATAAAAGCATTTCAGCAAGACCTCATCTCAATTGCATTACATTTTACCACCATTCTGGTGTTCATATCACTAGATCTACTTGGACTTTCGTCAGGATTTCTAAATTGGAAAACGGATACTTCTGTCCTGCGATTTGTAAGAATATCTATTGCATAATTTCTGATTTGGGATGAGCATCTGTTGTGAAATTTTGAAAAATTAGGGCAGTGAAATGGGAAATGTAGGTTTATGATCTCCGATCAAAATGTAACGATACGAATAGCTCAGTTCTATGACAAATGCTGAGACGGATCGACTAGAAGAAGACTAATTAATTGAAAATTTCCTTTGAAAAGGATTGATTTATCAATTGTAGAGGGGAGAGACGGGAGAAATTACCTGGACTCTCTGGTCGATTGATAGTTCGAATACAGCGTCGTGCGAAATCGATCGAGAGTAAGAGGTGCTCCAGGTCGAATTCTCGGACAAATGAAAGAAGTGAAATGGGACGAGGAGGTTGTGTTCGGGGAAGTCCGGATCCTCTGAGTTAATAATGCACCGTTTGAGATTCAATTTGAACCGTTCGATTAGGATCCGAACCCATCCGGCCTACCTGTAATGGGACTTTAAAATTGGTGCTAGCATATAACGAACGGACCGGGTTCAAACTCAAAATTGAGGCACCTTAGGCGATATGGACTAGGGCGGCCTAGGGGTGCAAACGGATCGGATTCATATTTCTTTTCGGATACGAATCAGATATTATACAGATACAGATACGAATCAGATATTTTATACAACTCACTCATTATCGCTCGTTAACTTAATGAGCCGAGCATGAGCATACTCCAACTCGCTCATAACTCACTCATTTAGAACTGAGTTACATGAATCCTGCCACATCTAATTCCAATCCCTTGAATTAAAATTAAAATTGAATAAATGAAAAAGGCTCATAAGTCATAACCTAAACTACACTCCAGAGTTCAAAAATTAAAATTGGATAAATAAAAAAGGTTCATTTGATTGGATTATGATAATTTGTTAAATTCTATAAATGAAAATTAGTTTTTGAATTGTGTATCTTAAACAAAAAAAAACTCAAAACAAAATTTAAATAAGTTTGATTTCTTAGTTTGCTCATAACTCGTGACTCGCTCATTAACAACCTGCTCATTATCAACTCGCTCATTATCGCTCATTAACTTAACGAGTCGAGCATGAGCATACTCCAACTCACTCATGCTCACTCATTAATAAGTCCTAATATGGACAGGCAAAGAACGGGTTGCTTTAGCACAAGGATCATATTTTTGTTTACAAATCAAGAGCTGAATTTCAGGCTGAATCGAGTTTGAGCCGAGTCAAGGGTTGAAACGAGCTGAGTCGATATGAATTTTTCATTCAAATTTGAGCTGAATCCGAATTGGACCTTATTGTTTTTTTAAACGAGTTGAGCTGAGTTTGAGCTAAAGCCCGCTCATTAGTAAGCCTTATTTATTTACTGGAGTGACAAGAGGTGTAGAAGGACTCTTTCGTCTCCTTCCTCCTCACGGCTTGGAAGAGCTCTCTCTAACATCATGTTTGGATGAAGAGTAGAGAAAGGAAAAGAAGGTAAAGAATAGAAGGGAATTGAATGAAATAGAAAGGAAGACTAATATATTTAACATTTTCGTGTTTGGATGATTAATGAGGGAAAATAAATTTAACTATGATTACTACTATACTGATTCACTTCTGGGCTTGTCCTGCTTCGAGACAACAGACCAAGATTGAAAGGTGGACTTATTCACTTCTGGGCCTTTCTGGGTTGATGCCATGCTAGGCCTTGTTCGAGCATATCTACCTTCAGGCCTTATCAGGTCGGTCCGAACTTAATCCCTGCTCATCTCGCCCAGACCCGGCATGTGGGGTCCGACTTAAGCTAGTTTCGACCTTGAACTGTTCATGGTACTTTGGAAATCATCTTAGGCCCGTACTTTTTTCATGACTTCGCCCTGGCCTAGCCTGGGTTAGAGATCCAAAACCTGTCTTTATTATAGGCCTTCAGTACATAGTCCTATCATATAGTATAAATCTACTATTCAAATACGGATAATTGAAACGTAAAATCATATCAGTATCGTAAAATCATATCAGTATCTTTATCCACACGGATATTCAGATATCAAATATCCACATCTAAATTTTTAAATACATATCTAATATTATCCATACTGTTTTCACCTCTATTCTTTCGTCTTGAAGCTATAAATTGAAATTTCGCAATTATCCAAATAATAATTCAACTGGACCCAACCAGGCCGAACGAGCCCAAACTATTTTCGGCTCTCTTGTATTGAAACTCGGCCCAGAAATTTTCCTTTCATTCATTGACTATTTTACCCCCAGACTTAATCATCTACATTTCATAGGTTTGAGGTTATTTTTGGTAATCCACTAAAAGTGCGATCCTAGGGCTTCCAATAGAAGGTAAAGAGCCTCAGCGCCGTAAACCCCCCTCTCTCTCTCTCTCTCTTTTCTCTGGAGGGTTTGTCTGAGTTCGACCACCGGAAGGTTTTGTAGGAGGAAACTCTGAGAGATGGTACGACCTTCATTTTTTTGTTTTCCCGATTTCTGGTTCTTCTTATCTCTAATTAGATTGCGCACCAGTTTTTATTCGGTATAAAATCGTTGATATGTTCCCGATTTCTATTTGATGAACTTTTTTTATATGCGGGCACCAATTAGTTAGATCTAGCATTTATCTAGTAACTAATCTGATTTCTAATTATCTCGGTAATACTTGTTAATTGGATGTTTGTTTTAATGGTGATAAGAGAGCTTCGGTTATGCATTATGATTCGCTATGTTGTAGTTCTAACTTAGATGGTTTCTTAGTGAGAAACTGTATATAACTTATGGCTATCTAAACTGATATTCTTTCTAAAAATTTTATCTGGTTATTTGGTTTGGCTGGATTTGTTTCATTGAATGATAATTTGATAGTAAATTAATGGTCGTCCGAAAATAATTAGATGATTTGAAAGATGTCCTGTTTCTTACTTCAAACTTAAAGTAGTCATGTGTTGAAATTTGGAACCACTAATATTACGAGCAACGGCTTATCTGGTTAAATATACTTACATGCATAAGAAGTTCGATACATACCTTTTTTCTCTCTTAGGTACTGCATTGCTTTTATTTTAATATGGATGCAACATATGTAATTGCAGGTGTTCGTGAAAGCCCAAAAGTCAAGGGCTTACTTCAAGCGTTATCAAGTCAAATTCAAGAGAAGGCGCCGTATGATTTCCTATTTTGCTTTATTTTTAAAAGAGGCAGAAAGCCCATTTCGTTACTGAAATTGTTAAATACAACTCTAGCAAAACACAAAGCAGACCATCAGTGAAAGCAACAATTCTGAACCTATCCCATTACAAAATCCCAGGATGAAAGAAATGCTTTTCTATTTATCTCATCTATATCTTGATTTTTCCCTATTAACATACTCTTTGAATGTTTCTCTTTTGTTTGTTTTCACAGAGGGAAAGACTGATTATAGAGCAAGGATCCGGTTGATAAACCAGGACAAGAACAAGTACAACACACCAAAGTATCGGTTTGTGGTACGGTTCACAAACAAGGATATTATTGCGCAAATCATATCTGCTACTATTGCTGGTGACGTGGTGATGGCAGCTGCCTATTCGCATGAATTACCTCGTTATGGTCTTGCAGTTGGTCTCACCAACTATGCTGCTGGTGTGCCTTTTTCTTATATTGATTTAAATTGACATGCTTTTTTCCTACTAATTTAAGATTTATCACCGATTAAATGCGAAACTGTGTGATGTGTAGCCTACTGTACTGGGCTTCTTTTGGCACGCCGTGTTCTTAAGCAGCTTGAGATGGATGCTGAATATGAAGGCCAAGTTGAGGTATTAAAGTTTGACTTAACTTCTTATTTCTTTTTCATGTTTAGAGATTTCTGATTAATGCAATCATAATTTAATTATGTATTATCATCAAACTTGTGATCCTGCATCCTGCTCATAATATTTTTTATTGAAAAATAGTAAGATTGTTTATATATTTTTAAGTATGAGGTGTTTTACTATGGAAAGTAAAAATGTGAAGGCCTTGGCTCATTCACAAAATATTATGAAACAATGAAGTCACAAATGTTGTAGGCCTCACAGGAATTCACTCAAATCTGAAATTATGATAGCTTGAAGATTGAATGAAATTATTGAATTATTCTTTCAGGCTACTGGAGAAGACTATCAGGTGGAGCCATCAGAGACAAGGAGGCCGTTCCGTGCACTACTTGATGTTGGCCTGCTCAGAACTACTACTGGAAACCGTGTCTTTGGTGCTCTCAAGGTATAAAAAACACCACCTACATGACCTTTCTACTAGCAAAAATATCATAGCAGCTGCTGCTTACACTGCTGTGTATTACTTTGTTGAGTACAGGGTGCTTTGGATGGAGGCCTTGACATCCCTCACAGTGACAAGAGGTTCGCAGGATTTTCAAAGGACAGCAAGCAGCTTGATGCAGAGGTGCACCGCAAGTACATCTTTGGGGAACACGTTGCGAATTACATGCGGCAGATGCTTGAGGATGAGCCAGAGAAATACCAGGGCCACTTCAGCCAGTACATTAAGCAAGGTGTTGATGCTGATAACATGGAAGCATTGTACAAGAAGGTGCACGCAGCCATTCGTGCTGACCCCAGTCTCGTCAAATCCACCAAGGAACCTCCGAAGGAACACAAGCGGTACATAATTGAGTTTCTTGTATCAGTACCTTAGGGTTTAGTAATTAGTGTGGGATATTGTTGTCGGGTTACTTAACACCTGATTTTTGAAAATTGTAGGTACAACTTGAAGAAGTTGACATATGAAGAGAGGAAGGCAAGCTTGTTGCAGCGCTTGAATGCCATCAACTCAGGTGCTGCTGCTGATGATGAGGATGATGATTGAATAATGCTTTAGGCATTGTTTAAGGTCCTTGTTAGTTCTAGATCAGTGTTGAGTCTTATTATGAGGCCTTTGGATAAAACGTCTTAGAATATGTGTTTTTGTTGCTGATATACTTGTTTAGTTAAGAAAACTGCTCCAGTCTTTTAGTCGAGAACCTGTGATATACTTGTTTAATTAAGAAAACTGCTCCAGTTGAGAACCTGTGATGTTAGTAAATCGAAGTTGTGTTGTGCCTTGTTCTGTTGCAGAAGACATTTTGTTTAATTCATTCCAGGTTGGAATTCAAAATATGTTATTTATTACCGTTTCTCTTAGCATGGCATTGCATTGGGCCTCTGGAAATGGTCTCCTCTGCGGAGTTTCTAATCTAGTCCATTCATTTTTGGCATGAATTTCAAAGCAAAATTAATACTGGCTTCTCTATCATACTGAGTAATCATCGGTTGAGAGTAAATCTGGGTCGTCCGATCAGCTCTGTAGAACTCTGCACCTTAAAGCTTCTGCAGAGAATATTTTTCCTGGGCTTCTGAGGTAATTGGAAGAACAAATATGTTATACGGCTTTTAGGCTCTGTTTGGTTGCACAGTAGGTAAAGGAATGGGCAAAGGAAACAAAAAAAATTTGAACAGATTTTTACTGTTTACGTGGGAAAAAAAATTCACTCTGAGGGCATGCTCGGCGGGCCATTGGGAATGGACATGGACACGGAAATTGAACTAAAAATTACTGTTCATATGGGAAAAAAAATTCAATTGAATTGAATATTTTTTTTCGCGGGAACAGTGGAGCGGCCAAATACGTTCCGAGTGAATTTTTTTTTTCCTATGTGAACAGTAAAATTCTAAAAGCAGCCAAACATGGCTTAAATGTTTGTTTTCAGTTTTTATGATTTTTGTAAAAGCACCCAAATAGTAGACCGAAATGGCATTTCAGTTTTAATAATTTTTGTAAAAAAAATATAATTATATTGGTTTCATAAAATTATTATTTATGGTTTATAAAAAAAATTCAACTTCTTTCACTATTGGAGAGGTACCTGACGAAGTACAATACTCCCGACTGAGTATAAATCAATTTGGTAATGGATTCCATAATAATAAAGGAATGTAATCGATAATTAATGTCTTCTATTGTGTTGGTCTTTAGCAGTACGGAATCCGTTAATACAATAAATTTTTTTACTCGTTAGAAGACTGCATTTCTGTAGTAGTGAATTTGAGTTCTGAAAATATACCATAAACCTTAAGGTCGTGTTTGATTATAGAGTTACATAAAGCGATCTTACTTAAGAATCTAGACTTGTGTGTATGTGTGTTGAGAGAAAACACACAAATTAGAGCTGTAGGGTGTAATGATCATTCGATTGTATCAAGATTCGTGCAAACTACAATAAATTCATGCGTCTGTTTCAATTTCCGTGTACACATATCTTAATGCTAATTGTACAGTGTTAGAGTTAATTAGACATAAAAGTAGGTCCAATGCGGACCTACTATCTCTTCCAAAAGGGGCTACAAATGTTTTTTTTTTTGAAAAACTTGATTGGAGCTACCAAGTGAATAGATAAAACATAAGTCTTTTTACAGCCAGCAGCTTAAAAAACGCATATAGCAAACAACATTTGAAAGCCCTGGATCCTACTGTGCTACAAATTACCCACCCTCTTGCACCCGTCCTCCACAGAAACGGAGCCACAGATTTGTCTCCTCCCAGGCCCGATCAGCTAATAAAGTTGCTGGCAGCCTCTGATTTCTAAAAATACAGTCATTCCTTTGCCGCCATAAGTGCCACATGATCCCCATTACTCTGACCACCCATTCGATCTTAGACATGGTCCCCCGCCGCATGTTTAGCCTTCCTGAAGTGCTCCACCAATCCTGGACTGCTTGAACCGACTCAAGATGGATGGAGCCTCTTAGCACAAGTTGAACCCCCCAATTGTCTTCGATCCTGGACCAAACACACTGCGCATACCTGCATTGGTACACCAGGTGCAGTGCAGTCTCCTCCACACCGCAATTGCAGGTGTGACAATGCAGTTCACATGGAACACCCCTGCGGTTGAGCACCTCTCTAGTTAGGATCCGATCCTGCAACAACAAGAAAGTGTGGAGCTTAACCTTTGGTGGTGCGCGGCCCTGCCATATCTCCATAAAACCCCATTTAGTCTTGCCGCCGGCCACCATAACGCCATATACCGATGCAGTCGAGTAATCCCCATTAGAATTCCATTTCCACTCCAGTCGATCCTCATCAGTGGACAAGGTAATCGCTGCCAGAGCTTGTGAAGGTGGGTTCTGTGATGGGCAGGTCTTAGCCTGTGCTAAGGACATCTGTTGCCGTGCCGGCCTAGCCAGTCCATCCTTCTAGGCCCTAAGGGGTACTTCTCCCCACGTATCATACCAATAGGCAATGGAGACTCCATTCCCCACCTGCCATATGGTGCTCCAATGGAACAATGACTTAATTTTCAGCAGTGAGGTCCAGAAAAAAGACCCTTGAATCTTCCAAATTCTTGGGCCTGTCACATTGTATAGACCACAGATGCTGATGACCGTGCTGCCCCATAAACTGCCTGGCTCGCTGTAGGCCTTCCACTACCATCGCAGGAGTAAGGAGTAGTTCCTCAATTGCAAGTTCGGTATGTCTAAACCTCCCAGCGTTCTTGGTAGAACCGCCGCATCGCAATTGATTAGGGCCATCCCGTGTTGGTGATCTGTACCTTTTCCCCAAAGGAAGTTACGGCAAAGCTGATTAATTCGATCCAGTAGCCATTTTGGGAATGCAAAACATGCCATGTAATAGATTGGGATGGTGGTTAGGACCGAATTTATGAGCTGTAGACGGCCCCCCCTCGAAATCAGCTTAGTCTTCCACCCCTCCAGTAGGAGTTCAGAGTTCTAAGCGCTCCAGCAATGGCCGGAAGTCCTGCCCAGCCGGCTTCTTGATTGTCAATGGCATACCTAGGTAGGATATAGGTAATGCCGTCTGCTGACAACCCAGGACCAAAGCCGCCCTTCTTGTCTGACCAGTATTCAGGTTAAGTGGGATAAAGGAACTTTTGTCAAAGTTAATCCTGAGGCCAGAAACTTGAGCAAACATAATCAAGGGCTACAAATGTTGAGTGCATGGAATTCATAGCATCTAAGGTAACTTGAATTTTGAGTGTCGATGCCGACTGTCCCATCTGCTTTGAGTTACTTTTAAAAAAGGCTTCAAGGCTAGCTGCAGATTCAAAGTCCTTATTACCCAAAGTAAAATGGGCCATAAGAAAGCATTGGTAAGAGCGACCGAGCGAGAACGACGTAGCAATTCATACCATTTCACTTAGATAATTTTCTTTTAAAAATGTTATCGAAATTATGAAGGATTTCATCTCTTATATTTGATAAAATTGTACTGGAAGCAAGTGTAGACGATTTGATTCCCCTGACGACAAATGAGAGCCTCTCCTTTTCATTCAAAAGAAGGGTCGGCGTGCATGCGGATGTGGATGCGGGCCTCTTCCTCTGAACCTTGTTCTTCTGGAATTCGCATCCTCTGAGATATCTCAAACTTTAAGTGTTTTTCCGGAAAATCTAATCCGTTCTAATACGTTCTGCACGAGACTCAAAGCATAAATAATACTGATCCCTGCGCTATCCCCGAGTGGGCACCGTACACGTCGGTCACGCAAAGTTTGAGATATCTCAGAGGATACGCACTCGTTCTTCTGTGTCTAATTTATTAGTATTTATCTAACTAGTTAAGCGTGAATATTCTTTCCTGCTTTCTTGCAAAGTTTCTTAAACATAAACTTAAATTATGTCAGTTGGATCACCGTCACATTCAATCATTTCAATGTAGTTTTGTTTATTGCTTAGGGTACCATCAAAATATTATTTTATTATTATTTTTCTCAAATGACTAACGTTATTCTACTTTTGATTTTCTACCTATCTAAGCAAACAAAAAAACTGAAGAAAAGTAAAATTTGATCAATCATATGGAGGTCATGTTGAAGGGTTCAAATCGCTTGATTGAAATTTTTGAAAACTGAAATCACCACCTGCTTCATTAATGCTGATTGCTGAAACACCTTTACATTCGTTATGTATCTTAGAATTTTTGGGCCTAAATTCACTGGCGGGCCTCATTTCTCATTTAGTCCATGATCATAGCAGGCTAATAATGAACACTGAATCTGTCGGCTGTTCTGATCAAGAAATTTTGCATTACCGAATATGATTAATATTGCCAGGTTTTCTATTAACAAACCCAAGGCCCAAATAATCAAACAAACATAGCACAGGCTCTGATTCAACACTCAACAGCAACCATTTATCTATCTTGGTCAATGGTCATAGCTCATAATTCTGTGAATTGAGATGTCTTCTTCCAATATAGAGCTTGGCACTATTAATTGTCCAGTTTGGTGCTCAAACACCTTTTTTTTTTTTTTTTTGAGGAATTAATAGTGTCAAGCTCTATATAGCAAGAAGACCTCTAAAGTTATCTTGTGCGTGTGTCCGATATATACCGTGCTTGTATCTAACAGGAAACCAACAGTCGCATCTAAATAAAGAAAAAATGAAATAAAAAAAAAGAATAATGTGGATGTTATATCATGTCGATCATTCAGGACAACTGTACAAACAATGACATGCATCCTATACCCTTCTATACAGGGAAAGGTTCTACTACAGATGATAATATATCGTGTGTGAAGCTGCTCTGGTTTCCAGCATATAGTTCCAATTTCATCACCAATCATATGGGCTTCGTTTTATGGAGAGATAATGGGCCTTTTGTGGTAGATGCATCATTAATGTACAATTGAAGATAGATAGCACCGTTTCACATCCGATGAAATAATTCAGGGCGTGTTTGTCTGTCAAGCGGGAACGGAAATGAGTTTGGGTTCGGATTTAATTTGAATGACCAAAATACTATTTCTGTGAGAAAAAAATTATTCACTTTGAGTGAATTTTTTTTTTTTCCATAAGAACAGTGGCAGCTGAACACACCCTCAGTTTGTTGGTCAGAATCGAAACTGTAATCTTTGACCCCTACAAATCTATCCGTGATTGTAATCCGAAGGTTCCAAGACGGTTTGCTGACCAACACATTCGTCAATTACTTCAGAGGATCCGCAATTAGGATAAATCATTGAATGATTATATATGCAAATGTGTAGTTGGAATTTTTTTTATTTTAAAATGGAGGGAAAAAATGACAGCAAAATAGAGAAGAAAAGAAACCCGATACGTGTTGTGATTCGTGTGAAAATTAAAATTATATTGTCCGTGAATCTACACCGGACGCGCAAATCCTCTGTAGTTTATGAGGGAGTAGAATATTCTCAACCAGATTAAACTTAATTTGATACATATTTAAATATAAATACAGAAGATTTGTTTTGAAATTGATGTCAGAATTAAATTAACGACTCAGATCTCTTCTTACTGGATCAGGTATTTCTGAATCCAAAAAAAATCACATATGGGAGTAAAACTAGGGTGCTCCTAAGACTGTGCTCCAGAAGGCGGTACGCAGAGGGAGGAGAAGAAAGAATCACAGTGTGGGGGTAGAATTTCGCCAGACCGCGTCTGACCGTGTCGTTCACTCGTTCCAGAAGAGGAGATATCGGACAGGTAGCGAAAGGGAGCAACACTGTGCGGAAGGAAACTTATGCGATGTTTTGGCGGAATCCATCACCTCCAAATCAGAGTGGAGACAAGGTAAAATGGCGAGTTCTCTTCCCTTCCCTTCCCTTTAATGGCGATTTCACCTCGCGTTCTGGAGCATAACCTAAGTTCATCAAGTCTCTTTGTGAACTTAACTCTAAAATATATCGATTGACTTCAAATGACGAATCCAAACCGTTGAAACTCTTTTATCTTATGAGTGATGCGTATACATACAAAAAAATTAAAATTTTGAATAAATTATGTATAGAGTCAAGTGGTCAAAATTTATTCAATAATGAATGCATTAAAATTAATTTATAAACCTTCTACATTGACCACTTGACGTAATACTAAATTAATTCGAAAGTTTAAATTTTTTGCATGTAGATACATCACTCATAAGGTAGAAGAGCTTTAACGGTTCGGATTTATCATTTGAAGTCAATCCAATAGATTTTAGAATTGATTTCATAAATAGACTTAGTGAGCTTAAGTGCATCCTAGTTCTACTCCACATATGGAATGATCGATGGAAACAAAGATAATGACAAAAACTGATGTTTTATTATAAATAATTATATATCACCCCGCATAATCATTTCCGCATTCTCCCTGCAGCTATCTCAGCCATAAATTACTTTTCATAACAATGAGTTATCCTCACTAACTACGTTAACTAACTTTCATTTAATTAATCTCCTATCTGCAATAGAAACTCATTGTCTTTCTTTTTAAAATTCAAATTTCTTTTTTTTCCCGCGATTTTTTTTTCCGACACTAAGACCACCCTAGGCGATTATTAGGCGATTCAGACGGTTTCAGGCGACTATCACTGATGCCTGGACTTCTGATAACTTTAAATTCTTTATTTATTTAAGAGTGGGGTTAAAATACATCATTGGCTTTGTGCTCCAACCATATCCCATGTCTTTATCTTTGTTTTTGAAGTTCAAATAGTTGATCCGAACCGCTCAACATGTTCTCCATATTGAAATATGCTTAGAGACCAAATTTTATATTTTTTGTAATTTTTTTACTATTTATTTAGATAGTTACAAAATCGCTGCATCTGGACCATCCAAAAACAATAATTTTGTAACTATCTAAAAAAATAGTAAAAAAATGCCAAAAAATATAAAATTTGGTCTCTAAGCATATTTCAATATGGAGAACATGTTGAGCGGTTCAGATCGACTATTTGAACTTCGAGAACAAAGATAAAGAAATGTGGTATGGTTGGAGCATAAAACCAAGGGTGCATTTTAACCCCACTCTTTATTTAATCCTATATCAGATATATTATAAAAATACTTTCAAAAATGCAAATGCAAAATCTAATAGTTCAAAATTGAAAATTGCTTCAAGACATCGAGTTTTTAATAAATAGTTTATATTCAATTTATCGGATGATATATATATTACATTATTTTATCAAGGTTTCTTAAAAATCGAATGATAAGAACATTAAAATTATTTTATTTATGCCATAATTATCAGTGAATATTTTGTTACTAAAAATTAGGAACTATTCTTAAAAGCAAAATAAAATTTCCGACTTATTATTATTAGTATTTTTTTTTATAAAATATAATATAGTGGAGCATTGGTCCTGCATTGCTCTAACAAAATAAGTTACATCATATATGTTTTATTAATCAAATAACCAAATTTTGATTTTTCTCCGTAGTCTTGCTTTATTTTGTTGACCTCTAGTCCTCTAGTCATTATTCTTTATAGTTTATAGTACCTGTGAGGCTGTGGCACGTAGGAAAAACATAGTCAACAAAATTGACTGAACCTGTGATACAGCAAAAGCCGGAGTACCTTCCCAAAAGTTTCACCTTCTCATTGCGCCTCTATCGACAACATTTCCCTCCTCTCCGTTCATCTTCGCCAAAATCAAACAACGCCACAGTTAACTTGAGCAACAGAACCTAATTTTATAGTCTTTCCTTGGTTCACTTTGCAAGTTGCAACACCATCTGTACTGCTCTTTCCCATTCGCTATGGAACGCTTCGACTTCCATCGAGAGCTTACCACCCATCAACCCACTAGAAAGGCCTTACTCTGCTTCATCTTGGCCCACACTCTCCTCAGTCTCATATACCACTACTCACTTGCAATGTTTGTTTGTATTTCTGATTATACTTGTGTAAGAATCTCTGCACGTTGGCTGTTCGATGAAATGTCTGAGAGAGGGATTTACCGCAATATCACCACTATACTTGTTTTATGCACTGGGTTGTACAACAAGGAAATGGTTTTGGGCTTGGAGATCATGGAGGGAGGTGAGGTGGAGGCGGGGTAGTTATTGCACTCTATTGAGGGTTTGCTTTGGTTGGCATACACATGGTGCGGGACGGGGGAGAGGTATGTAAGAAGTTGTTTATTCACACTTTGATCTATGAACAAATGCTTATAAAGAAATCTATCACATGCTTTCTTTGCAGGTATTTGTTCTTCCAAATCTATGAAGTATCATATCTTCTTTTTACTAATATCCAAAATTAAATGCCACATAAATATTTTCATGCAAATTTCAGTAACAATGCCTTCTTGATCTAATGGAAAATACCAAAATTAGGATAGCATGTTAAGTGCCTGCTATTAATCCATGGTTTGGCGATATTGTGCCTAAAAAAATGGAACTTTGAATTTGAGCCGTGAGATTATATTGGATAGTATGGATTACATAATTGTAGAACCATACTTTTACAATAAGCATCTCTGCATCAAATCCAATTGCTAACTCAGTTTCTTATATTATGGTCAAGACTCAAGTTCGTAGAATTTAGAATTTATTGTTTTAACAAAAACATAAGTTTGTTGTTAAACTTAAAATATCAGTGTGCTAAAAGTAATATGAGCTACCAATTTAGTACAATAGCAGCATCATCATGACATGGATCCATAAAACACAAAACAAAAAGTTTCTGCGGTCAATAATATACTACTTATAATCACATAGTTTACGTTTTCAATTTTATTTTTATCAATCATCATTGTGATTAGAGAAGACAATTAAGCCTAGGCCCAGTTAAGTACACTCAGCCTACTCAGCCCGACAGATAGTCTGGCTCGATATTCATTGGGCAAAGTGATGGAATTGTCATACATGCCAAGTTATTTTGGACTGAAATTAATAAGTTTAATTTCTGAAATTAAATATGGATTATACTATATTGGGCCTCATAGATTATGGGCCAGAATTATCTGCACTATCTCTGAACGGGTGCATCTGAATTGGTGCAACTGAACACGTGTAAACAAACTGGTGCATATTGTTTTATTATGCAGTAGCAATTCGGAATTTAATCAATCCATCTGAATTCGCATGTTCCAAAAGACAGAGAGAAAGTGAGGAGGGGGTTTTTTGATCGGTGCTAGCACTCCGACTCACAGATGTTTTTGAATCTGTTTGTTTGTGTGGATATCGGTAGAGACATAGTTGCTATTGCTGCATACATCCGACACATAAGGAATAGATGGAAGTTACTACTTACCCTAGCACTTGAGGTCTTTGCTGCGCTGCTTGTGGTAAATTCTATCTTAGATTTAATTTTACACATGGGTCCTGATTCAGATAGTGATGAATTGACTGAATTGCAATTGAACTATATCTCTGCCTGAAACCTTACACAGCCATTGTTGGGCCTATAAACAGGTGGGGTGAAACCTGGGCTTAAGAGTTTGGCCCACTGGCCCATCCCACCTTGTAAAATGATTTAATGTTGCCTTTTTTTTTTATTGTTATTGTTGTTGTTATTAGGTATCGTTATTATTATGTAAATTGCTTGCATATTATTTCATTTTGTATTAGTTCATTATTAAGTAATATGAATGTTGTGATGTATTTTAATGTGTTTAATGTAGTGGCGGAGTGGACCAAGTTCTATGCATTGTATGATTAAAGTAGACATGCTAAACTATAATCCTATTAGTTAGTGGTATTCAGTTTTTGGTGCTTAATTGTATTGTTCATACTTCATAGTTAAAGAAAATGAATAAGGCAAATCACCTTGTTGGCCTAATGCAAGATGGAGTAAATTTTTAAGACAACAGACCGAGCCTAGACTTCATGCAGGCCGGTGAAAATGTACTTTAATTGACAATCCAATTTCAGTTCAAACCCATAATAGGATCAGGTTTCCAAGTACATTTTCATATGAAGATTGTGTTTAACGGTTCAGATCGACTGTTTGAACTTTAAAAATAAAGATATGGACCAATAGCACGGATTGATCCGTAATATGCATATTACCATAGACTCACTCTTGAAGTTAATATTTTTTCTGTTTGATAGGAATTCTTGGACTCGATATCATTATGTGCAGTATATGCTAGCCCGGCCTATTGCCATTCTCACTTGGACATGGGGTCCATAACAAAAATCTTTAGCAAATCATTGCTCGGTAGAGAAACCTTATATTCATCAAGTGAGATTTCAATCCTACGGTTCAAATGCACAAATTAAATTATTGTGGCCGTCGGGTGAAATTTCCTTTTTTTTTCTCTCGTTGGATTCTATTCACCATATCTTCAAGCAATTAATTCTCGCATCATATTCTGTCTAAACCCGTTCTCGCCTTATTTCCTTCCTCCTCCACTTGTCCACTCTTCTATCTTCAAATTCTAGATCTACAATACTTTTAAAGGGAGCCCTTTCTCCTTCACTAGGTTGAATCTGAAAATTCAGGTACATTTTTTCCATGTTGATCTAGGGTTCTCTGGTATAATTGTTGAATTGTTATGTCCTTTCTGAGGTATTTTTTTTTTAACTTCACTGCCCTTTGTTATGTTGTTTTGCATATTTGTATATTTGTAGTTCTGTTATGAGTTATGATCGATATTCTTTTAGATCTAATCATATTTGGTTATTATATTAGAAAAAGCAACCTTGTTTATTTAGATCTAGCCATATTTGGATGATATTCTCTAAACTAGAATTTGTTAGTAGACTTTTTTTGTTCTAGATCTTACAAATCAGACGGACTAATATAAATTATATATTTTGTTCCTCGATCGTATCGATTTGACGATGTTATCCTTTAATTTTGAAGTTATTTAATTCAGATCTCACTGATTTGATGGCTTTATCGTAATCGTCGTGTTATTTTCCTCAATCACTTCGATCTGATAGCCTTACATTTCGTAATTCATTTTTATAGAGTTATCATCTTTGGAACCTCATTATTTTGATAATTAAGAAGCTTTTTATTGATTATTTCATTGATGTTCTACTGAATTTTACATATCTAATGGAGAGCTTAGATAACAATTTAATAGCATAAAGTTTTATAAAAATCATTTCTATGGGAGTTATCATCTCTGGATCCTCATTATTTTGATAAGAAACTTTTAATTGATTAATTCATTCATGTTCTACTACTGTATCTTACATATCCAATGGAGAGCTTAGATAACAATTCAATAGCTTGGCTAGAGTTTCAGCTTTTTGCGTGTATAAAAAATTATAACAATATAATGGAGAGCTTAGATAACAATTTAATTGAATAAACTGTGAGATTGAAACAGTTACTTTATTAGCTTCTACTTTCATATAAAAGAACATATATTGAGAGTGAATAAACTGTGAGATTGAAACAGTTACTTTATTAGCTTCTACTTTCATATAAAAGAACATATATTGAGAGTGCAGAAATATAGTAGTTAAAATGTACACAATAAAAAAATTTGTAAACTATTTAAGATATTTGTGAAAAAAAAGAAGCCACGGAGATTTCAAGAGTTCTTCGAAATACTACGCAAGAAAAGTCCGGATGCAGTTAAATACTTAAAAACTGTCGGAAAATACCAACATGACAATCATAACGAGATACTTAGACCATAGAAGGTGTATCAACACTTAAACGGCGGATATCGTTGGGGAATAATGACTACTAATGGTTCTGAATCATTGAACAAGGTTTTTAAAGATCCCCGAAGACTACCAATTCGTGCGCTCGTGGATGCTACATATTCAAAATGTGTCGTGTGGTTTACAGAAAGGCTTGAGAAAGCACTGGCTCGCATAGCCGCTGAGGAGCCTTGGTCAGCGCGAGTTGAAGCTCTATTAAGAAAAATGATCACCAAATGCATGTCAATGCAGTCCATAAGTCTTTGTGCTTCAGTGTATTGCTAAAAACAAAAAGATAAAGTATGATATATGAAATAAAGTATTTTCTTATATTTGATATTAACGGAAATATTTTTAATTTGTCGGAACCTTATTTACATTTTGTATAAAAAATAACCTTAAGAATGTGCAGTGACTACTAAATTTGATATAAAAAATATAAAAGTTTCTTTGAGTTGAGCATCTAGCTTTCAAAGTAGCAGTGTCACTATTAAAATAAAAATTAAAGTCAATAAGACAAGACATTCTTGCATTATCTTTCAATAGCATTTAATAGTTTTCATTTATATATTTGATACCAAATTTTATGAACTTTCTACCATAATTAAGAGATTTTAAAGAAGAATAAATTGGGTATGAAGAGGAAAAAGTTTCTCTCAGCGCTCAATATTCTAATTATTGCTCTCAAAATAGCACTGCCCTTAGTATTGAAGTAATCTATGGAAAAACGTAATCAGATTGTTAAACACCATATAGCAATTATTATTATGGTAAAAATCACAATTAATATTTAGATTTAAATGGGGGGCAGAGAGAGAGTGACAGAGTTAAGTACAGTAATATAGAATTGTATCATATAAGCCAATGCGAGCTCCACTCTTGAAAACAGAGGGCATGTTAGCCAGAGTGTGAAGTGCAGTTTCTCCGCTTGAATTGACAGAGTACATCAACGGTGGATAAAGGCAAATGATCTCATAGGCCAAATCTACAGTCAATAATAAATTTGAATGGTTATATTATTCATGCACTTTTTATTTTACTTTTATTTTTTGGGGAAAGCACATACCAAATTGTTCTCCTCTGATGGCGTAGTGAAGGATATTGTTACCATCATCTCTCCTACAGTGAGTGGTGTCTCTCCTGAATAAGCAGTCTTCATCATCAATTGTCAGGTTTTGAATCATATGGATGGCAGACTCAAGCACAAAGAAGGCTTTCTTCTTTCCGTGACGCACGGCCAAAAGAGAAAAGAGAAAGCTACTTGGCCAGGAATAAAGAACCTAATTACATGTTGAAGTGCTTTAGAGTTGTCTCTTAAAAATAAAATGATTATAGTTTTTTTTAGTAAGTCTTTAATACTTCATAATAAATAGGAGTAAAGCCGATATATTTTCTTCTTTTTTTAAATATTATCCAAGTGTAGAACAAATTAAGATATCAATAGTCTCTCAATTACCACCATCCAAATTATAGCATTTGATTAAGAAAAGTACGTACAACTTAATTATTATGTGTAATTGAGTAAAATCAATTTTAAAATGACTAGTAGACCTCTTATTTTTTATACTAAGAAAAAATTAATGGCTTACATGCTTCTATATGAGCAACATTAGTAGACCTTCTATATATTTGAGCAAACCAATATACATCACAAGTGACAAACAAAATTTGTAAATTTTTGAATTAATTTAGTTTGAAGTCTTTAATATTTTCGAATTCATTAACTTCAACATCAATTTTGACCGCTTGATTTCATACGAAATGAATTTGAAAATTTATAAATTTTACTTGTAAATGCATATCCCTCGTAAGATAGATTGGTTTGAATTCATTGTTTGAAACCTATTTGATGGATTTTGGAGTCACTATTACTATGGCTAAAATAACACTCATGTCATAGTACGTAGTCAGACTCAACAAGAAGTAATATTTCAAAACCTATAAAGTGGCTAATATACCTGGCCAATTAGACAGGTTGTCTTTGGATCGGATTAAATTAATTAGGTTCAGATTATCTTTGAAGATTAGTTATATGAGTTGGATTATGTTGGTTCGGAATTATTCGAGATTTTGGATGTCTGATTGATTATGTTTGTGTAATAATGCGTTGCGTGTAATTTACTTGCAGACTACAAACACAAATAATTAATTAATCTGTTGGGTCGGACTGTGATTGAATTAAATTATAGTTATATTCATATTAATTTGTGGACTTCGGTAAGTATTAGATTTGATTTGTTTTCAGATTATATTTTTGAATAACTATAACCCGGATCATCCGCGTTCTAATTAATCTTAATGGATTTTGGATCTATCCAACCAACTAAGAAATCAAATGTCTAATTCACGTAAGTGTACCGTAAGTTTTGGTATAAATCTATTTTTGGATTTAACAAAGAATTTTTTTCTTAATTATCGTATTAAATATATATATATATATAACTTCATTAATGCTTTGATGAATAGAGTCAAAACTAAAAAAGAAGTTCAGTATTATGGAATAAATTATAATTAAACTATATGTAATTATAATATTGTGTAATTTGAGATTTATGTCAAAAAGAAACTCTCAAAGACGTACTTTCCTATTTAATACAAAATATTATCCAACTTCTAATAAAAGCAATACGGCAATATCCCCTAGAAAAAAAATTGATATATTAATGAGAGAGCAAAATGCATCTGCAAATTACATGATATTTCATTATTACCTACCAACAAAATTAATGTAAAGAATCAACCTTAACACTTGTAAAAAGGAACTAAATATATATGAATATCTTTCATGATCAGGATTCAATCGCTTGTACGCGCGCGGTTCAAATTACCACAAATTAGTACAATTGTTGTTTGGGTAACATTTAGTTTTGGTCGCTTCCGATTTGGAGTTTTTTTTCGGGTTATGTATCATTTTGATTTAGATAATTTTATGTTCGAATGCTTAATATTTGTTAGTTTATTTAGGCTTGAATTATTTTTTTCGAATTTGATTATACCGGGGAGGATCATTTGATTTTGAAATTTTAGTAGGTCTGAGTTGGATTGGAGTGTAGAGTTTATCGTGAGGGTTATTTTGAAGGAAATGTATATGCATGCTACAAATTAAGAAAACAATTAATATAACAATCCGTTCTAATACTAAAAAAAATACCATTATTTCTCTTAGTACGTAATTTCTTACTATGACCATTCCATTCATGCCATTAAACCATAATATTATATGAAGTTCTATTCTCGTTTATATTTTTGATCACCTATAATTTGGTGTAGGCAAAGGTGAGAACTTTACAATGATGCAACTAATGTGAAAATTTGTACAATCCAACATATATGTTTCAGAATTTCCTACAAAAAGGGGGTCTATTATTATTGCTTTTATTATTGCTTGCTTCTAGTGAGAGAAAATTTGATTGCTTCCTGCTTTATTATGTTTCTTTACTTCCTTTTCGTTTAGAAAGAGAAAAAGAAAAAGGGAGGAGAGGACATGCTTTGAAATATGCCAAATGTAGCGTCTGACAAAGCAAGCTGATCAATATTTACAAAAGAACTGCGGGTTTAATATAGTAGTACAAGTTTTCATTTCGCTTTCTAGATAATGCAAATTCAATTATCGAGAATAGCATCTAACATCTATAAAAGATGTTAGAGTTTACTAGAGCCCTTTAGTAAGAAAAATTACAAATGAAAAAAGCAAATACAAACCAAAATTAACATCTTAATTAGTTTTGAACAATTGCATCACGTACTATGTAATGTCATGGCACAACCACCATGCATTTAGTCCCAAACAAATTGGAGTAAGCTAGAAATGAAACTCAATTGGAATCACAAAACAAAAGTATTAATTTTCAAAGTCCCAAACAAATTGGAGTAAGCTAGAGTTTATCGTGAGGGTTATTTTGAAGGATATGTATATGCATGCTACAAATTAAGGAAACAATTAATATAACAATCCGTTCTAATACTAAAAAAATACCATTATTTCTCCTAGTACGTAATTTCTTACTATGACCATTCCATTCATGCCATTAAACCATAATATTATATGAAGTTCTATTCTCGTTTATATTTTTGATCACCTATAATCTGGTGTAGGCAAAGGTGAGAACTTTACAATGATGCAACTAATGTGAAAATTTGTACAATCCAACATATATGTTTCAGAATTTCCTACAAAAAGGGGGTCTCTTATTATTGCTTGCTTCCAGTGAGAGAAAATTTGATTGCTTCTTCCTTTATTATGTTTCTTTACTTCCTTTTCGTTTAGAAAGAGAAAAAGAAAAAGGGAGGAGAGGACATGCTCTGAAATATGCCAAATGTAGCGTCTGACAAAGCAAGTTGATCAATATTTACAAAAGAACTGCGGGTTTAATGTAGTAGTACGAGTTTTCATTTCGCTTTCTAGATAATGCAAATTCAATTATCGAGAATAGCATCTAACATCTATAAAAGATGTTAGAGTTTACTGGAGCCCTTTAGTAAGAAAAATTACAAATGAAAAAAGCAAATACAAACCAAAATTAACATCTTAATTAGTTTTGAACAATTGCATCACGTATTATGTATTGTCATGGCACAACCACCATGCATTTAGTCCCAAACAAATTGGAGTAAGCTAGAAATGAAACTCAATTGGAATCACAAAACAAAAGTATTAATTTTCAAAGTCCCAAACAAATTGGAGTAAGCTAGAGTTTATCGTGAGGGTTATTTTGAAGGATATGTATATGCATGCTACAAATTAAGGAAACAATTAATATAACAATCCGTTCTAATACTAAAAAAAATACCATTATTTCTCCTAGTACGTAATTTCTTACTATGACCATTCCATTCATGCCATTAAACCATAATATTATATGAAGTTCTATTCTCGTTTATATTTTTGATCACCTATAATCTGGTGTAGGCAAATGTGAGAACTTTACAATGATGCAACTAATGTGAAAAGTTGTACAATCCAACATATATGTTTCAGATTTTCCTACAAAAGGGGGTCTCTTATTATTGCTTTTATTATTCCTTGCTTCCGTGAGAGAAAATTTAGTTGCTTCTTGCTTTATTCTGTTTCTTTACTTCATTTTCGTTTAGAAAGAGAAAAAGAAAAAGAGAGGAGAGGACATGCTTTGAAATCTGTCAAATGTAGTGTCTGACAAGGCAAACTGATCAATATTTACAAATGAACTGCGGGTTTAATATAGTGGCACGAGTCCTTGTATTGCCTTCTAGATGAAGCAAATTCAATTATATAGAGTAGCATCTAAAAAATGTTGGGTGTACCGGGCCCTTTAATAAAAAAAAAATTACAAATGAAAACTTAAATACAAACCAAAATTAACATCTTAGTTAGTTTTGAATAATTGCATCCCCAAATGTTGTGTATTGTCATGGCACAACAACCAAGTTTTAGTCTCAAACAAGTTGGAGTAAGCTAGAAATAAAACCCAATTGAAATCACAAAGTCAAAGTAGATATTTATAAATAATATAACTAATAATAAATATAATAATACTAATAATGATAATGGTACCAATAAAAACAGTAATAATATTAGCAATAATACTAACTATATACATTATGCCTACATTACAGATCGTAGGGGCCGAAGTCCTAAGCCAAATATTCTTGATTTTTTTTGTTGTACTTATTCCGCAATTTTTTTTTTTATTTCACAATAAACTTATTCTACGACAATTTAAAACTAGATAAATTTGTACATTTGTTCGTAATAACTAGGCCTAGCAAACTCTTATGCTTTCCTACTGCTATGTTCTGCTAATTAGGTATCTCCTATAGTGTTGTTGTCATTATTGATATTTTATTACCTGTTTAGTTTTTGGATATCTACAGTGGTTACCTTCCACTGCTTTTGTATGAATAATTAACATGTTTCTAATGAAACATGTGGATTACCCACTTTTCTTAAAAAAAAAAAATTGTACATATAATATTTTTTTCAAAAAAAAGTTGAGAGATATTTTTTGAAAAATATATATTTAATGACGCGCAATATAAATAATTAAATGACAAGTGACTGTCAACATATAACTACTCAACTCATAAAAAATTAAGAACTTTAAGCTGTTATTTCAGTGGAATTAACTAGAAGAGTGCTATTTTTTATTATCCCAACTAGAAAATTAAGTGATATTAATTTCGATCTCAAACTAAACCTACGGCATCAAAAAGTCAAAACCCAAAGTCTTCTAAAATTATTTTGTTATGCAATGCGTGGGGTTAGTTGAGTCCTGAATATCCAAAATACATAATTCTTGTGTCAAGAATCCGGCTAGTATGACATTAGTGTCATTTTAGTTTATATAACATCAATTTTAAAATCTATCGAATCAGCTTAAAACGGTGAATTTAAACCATTCAAACCGATTTATTGTACGATGATGTGTTAAATGTAAAATTTATATTTTTTTTTTTCAAGTTATTTTAGTATCAAATTAAGCGGTCAAAAATGTTGAAAAATGAATGTATTAAAGTTAACTTAAAAACTACATTTGACCACTTTACTTGATACTAAATAAATTTGAAAAATTATAAATTTTGTATGTAAATGTACAACTAATGAAGTAGATTGATTTAAACGGCTTGGATTCATCATTTGAAGCCAATTTGACAGATTTTGAAGTTAGTGTTATATAGATCGAAATGACACGATATCATACTAGCCAGATTCGTTTTTTGTATGTAACAAGTTTCGTTTTTTATTTAATTTCTTGTGAACCAAAGACCTGTCAAAAAAAAAAAAATCATTTGTTAAATATTAATTAATCGTATACAATATTCGTATCTTCTTTCTATTGCTCGATCGGAAATAAACCTGCTGTTATTCCAAAGGGATAACAGGACCCTGTTATTCGTATTTGAACTATTTAAAGTTTTCCACGCACAAATCTCAAGAATTTTTTTTTTTTATGTGTGAATCTCATAAAGTTCAACGGTTAAGATCGGAATACACGATCCTGTTATTTCTTTGGAATAACAGCAGATTTATTTCCCTATTGCTCGCTCTCTACTCAGTGCAACAGCAAAATTAGACATCAAAATAACAAAATTTGATTTGATCAGAGTATCCGACCCTCTTTCGGATTCTGTCCGTCCCTCCCTCGAATCCGTATCTCCAGGTACCGGATTCAAGCAAATTACAAACAGACGGCTCAGATTAACTCCAGTTAGGTCAAAGTCAATTCGGTACCTATAAAAAATATAGGAGTCTGTTTTGAGATTCGTCTCAAGTTAAAAGAACTAATATAGTCCGTTTGTAATTTACTTGAGTCAGGTACCTTGGGTGATCGGAATTGCCCTCCCTCTCTCTCTGAATCCAGTTCAATACCTGATTGAGTTAATGAGATATAAATCGTCAATTTTAATCCGGCACAAATCTCAAAACAGAACCCCTATTTCTGAATAGGCACCCTATCAACTTGTGAGTTCTGACGGCTGCAAGTATTGTACTCGGCAATACCTGACTATCCCTCTCGCACCTTCGAGAGCAGACTCACACTGTCACACACAGTCAGGGTGACTTGGATTTTCAAAATTAAGTGGAAAAAATACAGGTTCAGTACTACTTTACTTCTTAAAATTAATTATTTGTTCTTCTTTAAAACTGCAAAACCCACTAAACCAGTCTAAAAGCTAATGAGAAACTTTGTTGTTTTTTAATATATAAAAAGTTTTATAGAAATTTTTGAGTCTGAATTAACTTTGTTGTTTTTTAATATATAAAATGATATTATTTTGTTGTTGTTTTATTATGTAAGAGTATACTATTTTTATTGTTTTTTTTATTATGTTGATTGTTTTTATCTGGTACCTATTAATAATCTGGTGCAGACAAATATGAGGACTTTACAATGATGCAACTAATGTGAAAATTTGTACAATCCAACATATATTTTTCAGATTTTCCTGCAAAAGGGTCTCTTATTGTTTTTATTCCTTACTTGCAACGAGAGAAAATTTGATTGCTTTTTGCTTTATTTTGTTTCTTTATTTCCTTTTCTTATAGAAAGAGAAAAAAAAGAGAGGAGAGGACATGCTCTGAAAAATATCAAATGTAGTGTAGTGTCAAACAAGGCAATTAAGCTGATCAATATTTACAAATGAACTGGAGGCTTAATATAGTGGCACGAGTCCTCGTCTCGCTTTCTGGATGACGCAAATTTAATTATCGAGAATAGCATCTAAAGATGTTGGGGTGGACCAGGACCCTTTAATGAAAAAAATTACAAATGAAAAAGTAAATACAAACCAAAATGAACATCTTAATTAGTTTTGAACAATTGCATCCCCAAATGATATGTATTGTCATGGACTTCAATTTGGGTCTGCTGCTCGTCAGACTTAAATTTGCATCCAATGGGCTCCATAACTATTCGATCCACTTTAAAATTCGTGTGCATGGATATTAAAACAAATGTGCACGGATATTAAAGTGCTGTAGATTTTAAAGATGATTGGACGGCTATGGAACCCATCGAACTCAGTTTGAGTCCGATAGGCATCAAGACCCAAACTCATCTCATTGTCATGGCACAACAACCAAGCTTTTAGTCCCAAACAATTGGAGTAAGCTAGAAATGAAACCCATTCGAAATTACAAAGTGAACGTAGATAGTAATAAATAGAGTGGAACTAGGGTGCTCCTAGGAGTACCAAATCCCTTTGTACTCTTAACTCTAAAATCTATCGGATTAACTTCGAATGACGAATCCAAACCGTTGAAATTCTTCTACCTTACGAGTGATGCGTCTACATGTAAAAAAATTAAAGTTTCAAATTAATTTACTATAAAGTCAAGTGGTCAAAATTAGAAGGTTTCTAAATTATTTTAATGCATTCATTTTTTGGAAGTCTTGTGACCACTTAACTTTATACTAAATTAGTTCGAAACTTTAAAATTTTCACATATAGACGCATCACTCGTAAGGTAGAAGGATTTCAATGGTTTAGATTCATTGTTTGAAATTAATCTGATATGTTTTAGAGTTAAGAGTACAAAGGGACTTAGTACTCCTAGGAGCACCCTAGTTCTACTCTAATAAATAATAATAAAACTAATAGTAACTATAATAATACTAATAATGATAATGGTACCAATAATAATAGTAATAATACTATCAATAATGCTAACTATATATTATGCTACATTATGGATCGTAGGGGCCGAAGTCTTAAGCCATACATCTTTGATTTTTTTGTTGTACTTATTTTGCATTTTTTTTAATTTCACAATAAACTTGTTCTACGACAATTTAATACAAGGTAAATTTGTACATGTGTTTGTAATAACTAGGCCTAGCAAACTCTTATGCTTTTCTACTGCTATGTTATGCTTAGATATATATCTCCTATAGCAGTGGCGGAGCCATGGTATAAGAATGGGGTCAATTGATTTCTATTTTTTTTCAAAAAAAATTATTTGTAACTTATTATCTGTGTAATTTATAGTAAAATATTACTAATTAATTTGTAAAATAATCTCATTTGCAATAAGAAAATTTAATATGATTGATTCACATGCACATTTGATATCTATGTAACTTATTATCTATGTAATTTATTATCTATGTAACTTAATATTATCTATGTAATTTATTATCTATGTAACTTACGATATCTATGTAACTTATAGTAAAATATTACTAATAGTGTAATAATCTCATTTGCAATTTTATATGATTGATTCACATGCACGTTTCAAAAAAAATTATTTGTAACTTATAATCTATGTAATATTTTATAAAATAATCTCATTTGCAATAAGAAAATTTTATATGAGATTAATTAACAAATTGACTTCAATTGTCAATCACCTTCAAATAAGTTCGCTTGCAGTGTGATAATCATTGAACAACTTAAATTTATTTCACAAACCAACCAGTTATGACCCAATTAATTAACTGTTAGAATAAATAAGATGACAAGTATGCATCCTGAAGATTTTACTATAGAGATAAATAATTACTAGATTTATCTATTCAAATGCCGAGATTTATTAACAGCCTGGCTTGGTTAAATATTTTAGGGTATTCAAATACTATCCAAATACCGCTTACCGCTTAAGCCTAAGGGCTAGTATTAGTGGTGTAAAAAGGTTTCTTTATTTTAATTTGCATCAAATCAGCCTGATCTGTTTGTAAAAATATGTAAACAAATATGATTGGCACATTTCACAAATTTAATTAACACTCTCTTAAGACGTATTTATTTATAAACTATATTTAAACAAGTTAGATCAATATCTAAACAAATTAAAAGTTGAGTGATGATAAATGCAATATATCTCCTAATGCACACTTCTTACATTATTGAGGTTTTTTTTTGTTTTGGAAAATGTTAATATTTATAAAAAAAAATATTTGAAAGTTGCACTTCACTCATTTTTATTAATAAAATTTAGACTATGAAAAATTTTCTGAACATTAATTTTTGTATACTAGATATAAATACTTATATATTAATATAGATATGTACAACTTTAGTATTAGGTATAAACATATTTGAAATGTAAATGAAAAGCAGAGAAAGAGACGCGTAAGAATAATATATATCTAATGAAGTATAAAACTACATAACAGACGTCTAAAAATAACAGTTTTGAACAATCCGGATAAAATATACGCTGAAATAAGCTAAACCCAATTTCAACGGAGTCGATATCCTCAGAGGCATGCAACAAAATCTTTCTGTTTAGATCCGGACCGTCCGATTAGAATTCATTTCAACGACAATCTATGATGAACCTGCACGATCGAGTTCTTTCGGGCAAGATCAACACTGGGTTTTCTATGTCTAGACTTTTGGGCCGAGATGAAACTCCGGTCCATTTCATCAGCACTGAGAAATGGGCTTGGACTATAAAATTAAGATCCGTCAATTAATGGTGCGTGGAATAGCATCTTTGGATTGAAACAAAGGGGAAAATTAAGATAGATGAAACTATGTAGGGGTGTTAATGGGTACGGTACGGGTCGGATGGAGACATTTTCATATTCATATCCATTAAAACTGATCTTACCCATATCCTACTCTTACCCATTAAAAATTGACCGTACCCTACCCTACCCTTATTTGTTAATATTATTGGGTAACGAAACAGGTAGCGGGTGAATAACGGATAATATTAATATAATAATTAATTTTATTATATTTTACAAATAGAATATCAAAAACTAATTCATTTCACACATATATAATTGCATTACTAATAAAAATAAATATATATGCAATCAATTCCAACTAAATTATTTTTTATAAAGCAAGATATATTCAAAAGCATGAATATATATTCGAAAAAATTCAATTATTTAACAAAATAACAAACCATGCAAATAAAATAATATGTTTAACATTTTTCTAATAACAAAAGACATACACTATTAAATAACAAAAACACATCACTAATTATTACTCAAACTTTATTATAGAGGCACCAAAATAGAATTATGGAAGAGTAAATAAATATTGAATTTGAATATATATAATTTTAGATTTTATAATTACCCTATAGGGTAACGGGTACGAAATAGTCATTATCCATACCCATACCCATCTTGGTTAACGAAAAAAAATTCTTACCCATCCATACCCAATAAACTAACGAAATTTTTTTTTTACACATACCCACCTTATCGAATATGATACGGGTCGGATAAACGGCTAAAAAGGTACCATTGACACCCCTAAAACTATGAAAGGAAGAGTTGGCAGCAATAACCACAGATAATATATATGTGTTCGTGAGGAAAATTAAGTTAGGACCCACTGGTCGATCTTGCACTGTCAATTGCTGTTCTTTTCTATATATTTCGTAAAAGAGCAATGTCAAGAGTAGTGATTTGTTAATTTAATATCATATGCCCTAATGCCCGTATATATGTTATGTCGGCATATATGTTGGTGTGGTAGTAAGATTTATGAAAAGTGCCAATTTCAGAGTATGATGAAGGCAGATTAATTTGTTGATATATTAGACAGTTCATATGGGCCAAAGCCACTACCAGCTTGGGTAAGAGTCAGTCCATGTCCAATAGAGAGTGCAGTTAATTAACAATTAGATATTGTTATTGGAGCAAAGAGAAGGTTTGGAGTTTCAACGGTTTGAATTCGTCATTTAAAATAAATTTGACAGATTTTTGAAGTTGTGCATACTAGTTTTACACTTGTTAATGATATCTAAATAATTAATAAAAATAACTTTATTATTTAATATAAGAATTAGACTTTAGTTCTTAGCAAAGACAAATTAAAAGATGGTCGGCAGATGGATACTTCTATTGATCATTGTAAGACATATTATCAAAACGAAAAAAAAAATGGTAAATTAAAATTGACTATTTCACCTCGTATTCATTATAACGACCTGATTCTTTTCGTTTTTGTCCTATCTAATGGAAATCTCCTCTTGTTAGACCTTATATATAATGGAAATTTGCACATATACCCTACCGATCAGCAACAATTTCTTGTGTTTTTTAAAATAAAAATGGATATAAGCGTTAATTGTTGTGATGTTACATATTATGTTTCTCAAATGATAGTTCTAGTCTCTATCATGATATATTATGATACATCAATTTAATATTTTTGACGTGTTCTGTTGTGAATAAAACAATTTCCATTATCATAATTGTTTATATTAAAATATTAAGATGTGAATACGTTGTTTATCTTTTAAATACAATGTACATTAATTTTTGTAATTTAAAAATTGTTAAAACATTCATAAATCGACAGTTGAAACTCAACCATTTAATTAATATTTTAAATCATTTAATACAGTTAAAAAAGTTTTAAATCAACTTAAGTTAAATTTATACTCTTTTTAAACAATTTTAATTTTTTTAGTTTTATTTAATAAATAGATAACATATCTTCAAGCTTTTTTTTTTTACTTTGGTTAATATTATCAAATATTTCAAATGAATTTACCAAAAAACATAGATATAACTGTTCATTTTCAAACTCCAAATTCCGTTTAAAGTAGGCCCTCCAATATTCTGAGTGTCAATAAACATAATTCGCAATATTAGCAACATTTCAAATTACAAATTTGGCGAGGGTTTATCTAAAATACTACTTAGAACATCTCCAATGGTTATTATTTTTTTATTTGTAATATGATGTAGTAATTGTTTTTTGGTTTGCTGAGTTGTGAGAGGGTTTGTTAATTAGCAAATTTGCTTTAAAAGCAAACGTTTGCTTATTGCCAACATGGCAAATTGATTGGCTCATATTATTTCCTATATCAAATAATTGCAATTGTTGGAATAGAGTGATAAAAAAAATTATGATCCATTTAATTGTTAAATTTGATGACATGGCTAATTTTAATTGCTAAGCATTTGTTGGAATGAAAAAACACAAACTTATAATTCAGACACAGGAAAATAGCCCTGATGCAATGAAGAACTACTTCTTTAACACAACCATTATCTAGATGCATTATAATTAATTTGTTGATATTTTCCATTCAGATATATGTAAATAATTATTAGCAAATGTTTTATGCAAAATACAGTGAAAGTTGTATTTGGAAAAAATCACTGGTAACTTCTGGAACTTTACCATAATAACATAATGCAAGTCATGGTACCTCTTTAATTGTTATAAAAGAATATATAGCTTTTCATTTTAATCAAGTGTATAGCTATATTTATCGAGTTGTCCCTAATAGTTAGTATATTGGTACATATTCTTTAGCAATACATCTTATAGATTGATTAATCTGATGCATGTGTTTTTGTTAGGTTTTCTAGAGTTTGAGAAGAGGAAGAGACAAAGACAACTCAAACAGATTTCTATTAGACTTAATTCTCTCTCTTACAAGAGTCATTACATATATTACAAATTAAAGATACAAAGTCCAATGGGCCCGAATAGCAATTTGCGGACTTCTCTTTCTGTGCATAAATCAGGTTGAACTGACATGTTGTTATTGTTATGTATGTGGGCCTGATTCTAGGAGTATGCGGGGGGTGGCAGGGGGCGGTAGCCCCCTGCGAGCGGTGCCCGGAGAAAATTATTTTTGAGAAGTCAATTGCATGAAAACCCTTTTACCGACAGCCCAGATTAGTCAAGTTACCCATTAATTCATTTTCTCGAACATGATTAACAAATTTTGACAAATTTCAAGTTTTAGAGTGGCATTTCAAAAAATTTCCCAATAAAATAATAAAGATTAAATCTAACGGTTTTATTTTACTATTTTATTTCTCATTTTTAGATTCAGTGTACATAAGTAAGTAAATCTCAGTCTGTGTTTCTGTGTTCTTTCTGATTAATTTTTTTCCTAAAGGAATGTGCCAATGAACACTGAAGTGAAGCAAATAAAGGTTGTGAATCAAAAGCGACGATCTAGTCGACCAAATGAAAGTACTTGTCCTGAGGAGATACTAATGGATTACTGATCAGAGATGTTACTTCTCTTTTCTTTTAATTTCATATTATTTTTACTCATTAATTTCATATCTATAATTTCAAAAAAATACATTCATTATTTAGATTGAAAATTCAAATCCTAAAAAAAAAAAAAAAAATTAAGTAAACCGCCCCCTAGGGGGGCGGGTTGATGGGGGTAAACCGCCCCTTGGGGGGGCAGTTTGGGCATGGATGAAATTTTTTTGAAGATCTGGTTATTAATATTATTTTATTTACTTTTTTGATTATGAATAAAAATGACGGCACAACTTATGTAGTTTCTTATTTATCTTTAAAGACTTGAATTTATCTTATTCACCTCTGAACTCTTACAACCTTTTCTCATTTGTCTTATTCACCTCTCAACTTATGTGCCGCGCGTTTAAAACTGATTGTGCGTTCCTTAATTTGTGCTGAACCAATTGTGTAAGGTCAATATCATGTTATTTATGTTAAATTATAGTTGAGTCTCCATATTTTTACACTGTACTGGTAGCGATCGACAACAAAATTTGTAAGTTGAAATTAACCTATATATTGAAGCTATGATTTATTCAAGAGTATGATGCACATTGAAGTCTTACAAATACAGGTAACACCTTTTCTTCATCAAAATTACTGTATCATAGTAAATAATACAAGAAAATTTAAGAAATTGATTGATGAAGGGGAAACATATATATATATTGATCTGTATCTATGCAGATGGACACTACTTACATTGGAGCTTGGAACAAACAGTTGATCAAATCCTCTCGTGCGGTTGTACAAATAGTTGATTTAAGCGCACCATCGCCACATCGATATCTTCTTCAGACGCCTACCTCCGTACAACTCCTCTCAGCTGCCCTCTATTCCTTTATCAATATGCTATAATAGCATGTCAAGTGTATGTGACAATGACCATGAGAGATATTCTCGCTTCGAGCAGCAGTTTTGACGGCTAAGCTTCTATTACATGTCACCTCAATCATGGCCAAACCAGTACCAAATCAAGCAGTAAAATGCTGGGCTCTCGTACATTTTGTGCAGATCCAATGAAAGTGAAGAGGATGATCATCCATTTGATAGAGCAACTGCCAAGGGAAGATCACCCCCCCGATCTCTTTGTTGTTATCCCCACTTCTGTCAACTTGTTCAACTTGAGTGATTGGTAGCGAAGCTAATGCTGTTGGGATGAGTGATCGACAGGTAATTATGATATTGCATCTTTCTTGGGCTATGGCATGTGTTTGTGGAGGTCTAGCTAGGTGTATTGTTGCTCAGTAAGTTGCATTCTAATGGGAAAACTATATGGATTTGCATTGAAAGATTACATTACCATTTACCAGGTTCCAGTTTTCTAGTCAAGATAGGTGTTGGCAGCTGCCACTTTCTCTTGTTATTATCAATCTGTCTTTCTTTCCTTTTCCTTTTTTTTTATCTTACTTGTGGCTTTCTGTTTGAATTAGGATATGTGATTTGTGGTCAGTATGCATATATGTGGTCTTCTTCTTTTTTCTGTTTTTTTTTTATTTGGCAGTCCTACATAATATGGTTTCTTGTTTATGAAAATAAATCTGCTGTTATTCACAAAAAATAACAGGAACCTGTTATTAAGAGCTCAATAATTCAAATTTTTCTATGCATGAATCTCAAAAAAGTAAGTTTCTTCATGCACTGATCTCAATGAAGATGGAAAAGTTTGAACGGTTGAGATCGGAATAACAGATTTTCTGTTATTCCGTGGGAATAACAGCAGATTTATTTCCCATTTTTATGAATGACGCAAATTAAATAACTCTTTAAAAAGAACAATTCAACAATGTAAAAATATATAAAACTTGGTAAATTTGGGGAGCAGAAAGAGACGAATTTTTTATTCGTAGCCAAAAGAAAAAGAAATAAACCTATATATATATACTATCGATTTCGAACAATTTTATTTTAATTCCATAATCGTTGAATTATTTAGCTGTCAAAACTACTCCATTCACTTAATAATTCAGCGGTTGAAATATATATATGTTATAAAAGAGCTAGTTTTTCAAAAAGAAAAAAAATATCAACAGCAGAATATGTGGTATAAAATGAAATTGTCCAAAATCAACAGTATTAATTAGTGAAAATTTGATATTCATTTATGCTACTGATAAAAAAAAAAAAAAAAACAGTAGAAAGAGCCTGAGAATCTCACCGTTAACATATTTTTTGACGTGCCAATAAATAACAACAAATTAAAATGATATGAAAAAAATGGTGAATCACCTATTAAAACATTCTATATTTTAAATTAGTATGTGATCAGTTTTGATCAAATTACATACTAATTAAAACCTAGGTCTTAATTGTAGTGGTGAGTGTACCGGTGGTGATACCAGTACCGGCTTGATAGGTACAAGTTCATCAGGAAGGAACTTATAAAAGCCATGCAATAAATCACCATGGCCATCAAATAAATTCTCCATTTTTTCCTTCACCTCATGCGCACAGATTCTACAAATTAAAAAGCATTAATTGCATTAAAATTAATCTCTATCGAACAAAATAGTAATTAAATTTATAAAAATAAAAAGCGAGAAATTAAGGAACAAAAACGTACTTGGATTTTTTGAAATTCATCATAATATCAAGGAATTCTGTTTATAAGTTCGTTGTTTGGCAAAATGTTTTTTTTAACTTTTTTCATGTACTCCAGTGCATCGTTGCTTTCGACCCTCCTGCATTTTTCACTAATTAATTAAAATGAATAAAGCATAAGCATAATTATTTAAAATAAATAATGCTAAATTTGTACCCAATAATAATAAATATTTCATAATTAGTCAGATTTTGTATTCAGCGGTTTAGGAAATATTCAAACGACAAAATACATGTTTCACTATATATACTGATTTATTGTCTCAACAGAGAAAATAACAACAACAATTAATCAAACAATTATTCATATTCTCTTAAAATTCAAGAGTATATATACATAGCGGAATCTCTTAATTATTATTTAAAATTATATTTTGGAAATTGAATAGCATACAATATTCTTGGATTAATGTGCTGCAAATTCAACTCAAAGAACAATTGAGATAATTGAACTCCAACAAAAAGCACAAAAAGAAAAACTAATACTATTGAAAATTAATTAATGGAAAAAGGAAATTAATTACCGATCATGCTGAATAGTGCCCATGACGAGTACACACTAATCTCAAAGCAAACGCCAAAGCAAAGTTGAATGCGGCAAAATTGATTGAGAGCGAGAGAGGAGAGAAAAATAAATTGTTGAGACGGGTTTATTGTTTCAAACAATTGGAAATTTTAAAGCTCTGCCTTCCAGCCAATCAAATTGGAAATTAATTAACCAACCAATATATGAATCCTTTTCTAATTTGGTTGTGCAAATCAAAATAGAAAGCCTTTAATTAAATTCCATATAAAGCTCAATAAAAGTGTGAAAGCCTTTGATTAAGGGGAGTGCTATACTGAGGGCATCATTTCAAATTTTGAGAGTTGAGAGAATTTTCTCTCTAAATTTCAATTTTGTCCTTGTGCTCTCTCTTCCTTATTCATTACAAATTTACAATTAATTATGTCATAATTAATACAAAAGTTAATAAAGGAAAAAAATCAACAAAGAATGTTACTCTTTTACAGAAAAGGAAATATGTTTAATCGGTTATAAACTGCTGACAGTGTTAAATTATTAATTTTTAAATCGTCCAATTAAACAATGATTGTTAAATTGTTAATTTTTAATACGATCATCATATAATCTTTATTGTCAATATAACCTAGCTTAAATTTTTAGATTCAAGTCCAAAACTCAACACGCATGCCTTAAACTTACAATTTTGAACGATCTTTTTTTTTTTTCAAATCAGATTTAAACTTGCAATTTCCCTTATGAAAGATATCTTAGCAACTAGATCACATATCAATTAAAACACTCATTATCATATATGTGAACCAATCCACTACTTAAAAAATTGAAGATGATAAGTAGGTGATAAACTAAGATATTAAATCCTTACATTACAATGTTTATTAAGAAAAAAACAAAACAAAAGAACTCAAAGACCTATGAAAATTACCAAAGACCAAAACTGAGACAAAAATGTTCACCAAAACAAACATTAGAGTCTAGAGATAATGTGCACATTTATTTAGACAAACTTGATAGTGCTTGCTCAATTATACCAAAGAGTATTCACAGTAAAATAAAGTAAGACCAAAGAGGCCCATTATCATCATTAAAGCTCTAAACAAGACCCATTAACATTATTTAAGCACTAGAAAGATGCATAAATCTACTCAAAAATAAAAAACAAATTTCTCTCTCCCTTGGAAATACCTCATTTAGAAGGCAATCATTCTGCGGTATAAACAGGTTATGACCGTGACAGAACACCTTTAGAGCTGTAATTGTGGTAGTAGAAACACGAAAAAAAAATCAGAAAACTCAGAACTATTTTTGGTACTCAACTTGGTAAAAATATGAATTTTGAAAAAAAAAAAAAAATAGTAGTCAAACCTAGGGATAGAACCGTGGCGCCGCAAGTCAAATTCAGTGGCTTGACGAAGGGCCCTTGCAAATGCCTTGAAAGTTGCCTCTATTATATGATGTGAGTTCTTCCCAGCAAGCTTTTGAAATTTAAACATTTAATAACTTAGAATTAGAACTTTTTGAAACTATGGGTTGCTAGACCAGATACAACATACAAGGACCAATTCCAGTTCGGTATAATTCAAAATATGTTTTTGAACTATCCCTATTGATTTCTTAATTGTAGTCCGGATTTGTTGCTATTCAATTTGACAATAATTTAAACTTTTTGAGTGAGGCTATAGTACTATGCATAATTTATGATCGGTAGGGGTAGAAAAGTAAGATTACCCAGTTAAAAGAAAGACACTCCTATATAGTAAGTATCGGACAACTTCTCACAAGCAAGCCCTATCTTAATACATTGCAATGACATAAACTCATACCTATGTTGACTTAATTACCAATTACTGAAAAGAGAGATAGGAAGAAAAAAAAATACATGGACATAGCGCAAACCGGTCAGTAAATTAAAGTGAGATCATTACTTGACGGATGTGAAGTGTCATGCCAGATGTGTTAACCAAAGACTGGAAAAAGTGCTCCCCTAGCTGAAACAAAAAACAAGTCAATAAATAAATACTCTAACTAATCATCTGACGGATATCATTTTTAGCAAAAGAAAAGGGTGGTACTGTACCTGGGTGTCGTATGTACCAACTCTTTCAGTTGGTATACTCAGATCACAACTCAAATGGGGCCTCCCTGATAAATCCTGAAAGTATATAACAAATAAATTAATGAGGATAGATATGCATTTTGCAAAGATAACATGCATATTAATTTTGAAATGAGACTACAGTACTATGAATAGCATACTGGAGTGAGGCTATGGTACTATGGATCAATATCTCCGTTATTAAAGTTCAAACAGTCGATCTGAACTGTTCAACATGATCTCCATATGAAAATACACTTGTAAATAAAATTTTACATTTTTTACAATTTTTTTACAATTTTTTTAGATAGGTAGAAATTTTTTATATCAAGTGATTTTCGACATATCTTATAAAAGTAAAAAAATTCTAAAATATGTAAAATTTAGTCTGCAAGTATATTTATGTATGGAGATCATGTTGAATGGTTCAGATCGATTGTTTGAACTTAAAAATAAAGATATTGATCCATAGTACAATCCAATCCGCACCATGCATAGTACTATAGACTCACTTTTAATAGTGATATGCACTATCAACAAGTTAAAAATATATTAAGACTGTAAATAGATAATAGGTTTTACCAGTATAACTTCAATTGCGGCTTCGTCAAGCGGAGCTGAAAAATGGCCAAATCTATTTATTCCTTTCCTATCTCCTAGTGCCTGAAGTAACGCCTGCACAGAGGGTAATTCAAACCACAAGTCAAACTATATCTGAATTCCATGTTAAAATGAGAAGAAATTTTGCAAAGCAGCTCTATATTAATCACATATTGGAAAAATGCAGTGCTATTTTGATATACAGTTTGTAAACAAAAATAGTCCTACTGAAACTCTTATTCTTTAATGAAGGTGTTAACAGTTGTGATGAGTGAATTAACCAATATAATGATATAATACATATTTTTGATAGAAAATAAGAAACCTTAGTTGCCATTATAATAAAACACCTTCATACGTAAATTTATTAACTATAATGAAAAACTTACAATTATACAAATTAACCCTATCAACAAATAAGCAAGCATATTTTTAACACAGAGGTTATCTTTTTGCAAATTTGGGTATTATTGACAAAACTCTCAAAGTAGCATATGTATGTATGTATAATTACCGTGCCAATAGCAAGTGCAACATCTTCATTTGTATGGTGATCATCAATGTGGATATCACCTAATGCTCTTACATAGACATCAAATAACCCGTGTGAAGCAAGTTGCTAGCGAGAACATAAGAAGAACATTAAGTCAAGTTAACAATAATCAGAAAAATATAAAGAGTGAGGCTATGATAATATGGATCAATATTTTTGTTTCCAAAGTTCGAATAGTCAATCTAAACTGGTTTAGAATTTTTAGATCAAGTGATAATCTACCCATCTAAAAAAATAGTAAAAATATTCTACAAAAATGTAAAATCTGATCAACAAGTACACTTTCATATGGAGATCATGTTGAATAGTTCAGATTGATGGTTTGAACTTTGAAAATGGAGATATTGATCCGTTGTACAGATTAATCTGCGCTATGCATAGTATCATAACCTCATTCTTAATATAAATATTTGACAAAATTAATATGCTCACATCTAACATATGATCCAAGAAAGGTATTCCCGTGCTTGAATCTGAAATCCCAGAACCATCAAGGTTTATCTTAACATGCACATTGGTTTCCTTTGTTACTCTCCTTACTTCGCCAATCCTACAAGCTGCTAATATTAAATTACAATTTTAGAAACAGATCAAGTAATCACTTCTCTTACAATTTTTTTTACTTCTACCAAATTACCAGTAAATTTAAAAGCATAAAAAAACTTATACACCAATATTCAATCAATTAATTCAAATAGAATGATTTAATTTACATATATACCAAATTATATATCAAATTAGAATTTTAGTACAAGCTACTTAAAATCAAATACTTACAATTTCATTGATTTCTACCAAATTAGAATTTTATAACAGACCAAGTAATCACTTTTCTTACAATTTCATTAATTCCTACCAAATTACCAGCAAATTTAAAAGCTTAGAAAAAATATAAACCAATCCAAGCTGCTTATACCAAATTAGAATTTCAGAACAGATTCATTGGATTACAATTTCATTAAATTTCTACCAAATTACGAGAAAATTTAACTTACATGGAGATTGCTGATGCTTATACCAAATTAGAATTTCCGAACAGATTCATTGGATTACAATTTCATTAAATTTCTACCAAATTACCAGCAAATTTAACTTACATGGAGATTGCTGAGGAGGGACAGCGGCAACGCTGTTTGCTTCAGTCATATGAGCATTGAGAGAAGCCATTGACGTAAGAATCAGCCTTGATTTCAACTTAGAATCTCGAATGCAAGGTATGTAAGGAAAAGGAAGCGATTCAGGTTTAACTAGGGTTTTGCGAAGAAGAGTATGAGGAGAAGATACAAGTGTAGAGAGAGACAAGGAACGAATTGGAGTACTCATTTAGTGGATTCAACAAAGGGAATGGTCACTGACTGGTGGTGAAGTAACGGCGAAAGGCGACTCGGCGAGTGTGTAGCTTTCTTCAAAAGAGCTAAGAATTTACTAGAGTAGCTGAACATGGGATCACTTGTCAGTTAAATGAAAGAATTCATTTTGTTCTGAGGATTAAAGAAGTGAGCCCACCTGTCATAATCTTCTTTCTAATCCCGTTAGAAAATCAAAACAATTTTGAGAAAAAAAAAGAATTTCTTTATTTTCTTCTCTATTTTATTTTGGGGGTTGCATTATATCACCTTGTCAAGATACCCTCAATATTTAGTTTCCTCCAATAATTTATTCAATTAACTATATTTAGTTTCCTTGATTTTTCTTATCTAGTGAGAACTAAGGACTTGGATTTTTTTTTCAATATGTTGTGAAGTATATAAAAATTAAATACGCCCAATTTATAAATGTTATGGCACTATAATCACAAAAAAGTATGCTCACTCATTCAAAGAACATGTTATTCTATAATCTTTACATAGTCACAAAAAATGTATGCTCATTCATTTAAAAAATATGCTATTATATCATTTTTATATAATCACAAAAGAAGTATGCTCATTAATAATCGTAGAAGAAGAAGTAAATACTGTAAATAAGGAGAAACAAAAATTTACCTGGTTACTGATTAAGCAGTTGTGGATATGGTTAAACTTCCAAAGGTATCAGCCTCTAGTCACCTATAATTTTTGTTTTGTTTTCAGTACTATTACTAATGGAAGAAATATTAAAATCCTATTAATGTGTAAAATCATTCTTGCATTATACCTGTATATAGGGGTGTTCAAACGGTCAGTTCGGTCAAAACCTAATTAAAATATGCAAATGGAAATTTTATTCGGTTTTCAAAATAGAACAGAACCGACCAAATTAAACTTCCCAACCGAACTACAACCGAACTGAACAAACTGAAATAAATTTTGGTTTGTTCGGTTGAACCGAAATTTTGCAATTTTAACCTTAAATTATACCAGAATCGATCGAACTGGTACAGCTATGTGTATCAGACCCCCGTTGTACCAGTTTTTAAATACTTAAAAAGAAGCATAGGAAATAATGAATTTCTTCAAAAAAAACCGTGCTCAATGCAGAAAATGAATTTATCCTAAGTCGTACCTATATTAGTTCTTAATTTCTTCAAGAACGGCATCCCTAATATATTTGATGTTTGACGGTAATGTTTCCAATTAGATTCCAGGCTCATGATGAATTTCTTGTATTTGATCTTGGTTTTAAGTTCAACTCAGTGCAAGTATAGGAGAGAGAAAAGGAATTAATAAGAGACGAATCAATACAAACTGTTTAGAGTTTGTATTTGATCTTGGCTGATAGGGATTTGAAGAAAGGATTCTCTCAAAACAGGAACAATATCAAAATCAGCTTATTTTCTAGTTCCAATTTGAGAACCAGTCTTCTAGAAAGCTGTGTATGTAAGCAACAAAACCAAAAATTACCGGTAAAGCTTGGAGAATCAGATCTGAAGGTTCCGATTGTTGGTTGAGAGAGAGGCACACTGTCGGCTGTGCTTTCTCAGTTCTCTGACTCGTGTCCGGGCCCACTGTCAGCTGCGCCGATCGTCGGTTGAGAGAGAGGCACACCGTCGGTTGTTCTTTCGCAATTCTCTGACTCGTGTACGGGCCCACTGTCAGCAGCGCCGTTAGAATCCTTTCCTTTCAAAAAAAAAAAAGAGGAAAGACGGTGGAAGAAAGTTCTGGAGAGCGGAAAAAAAATCTGGGAAAAGAGCGGTGACTGACTGACTAATGTTTGGCTGATAGAGGGACCCGTATGGCTGTGTAATGCGGAGTACTGTTCACTCCTCCGTCCAAAATTAAGCTGTTAGATAGATATGTGTAACATAATATTTATATTTAGATGTGAACTGTCCGATCAGAATATTCTATTATCAGATTCTGATGCGACGGTTTGGACCTAAACTTAAATATTCTGTTACCTCAGAGAAGCAATAGGAGCGGTCCGATGGGCGTCGGACTGCACTGTCTATTGCCTACCTGAACCGTCTGATCTCATCAAAATTCGTGTACACTTATCTTAATGCAGATCGCGCCCGATTGGAGAAAGAGGAGGAGCGAGTCTTTCGACAGAGAGGTGAGCGACTGATCGTGAAAAAAGATGGGGATTTTCAAGTTTTGCATAAACTTCTCACAAAACGAATTTCTGGGCCATTCTATTTTGATTATGTTGGGCCCACAGCACAAGATCTTCTGCGAAATCCCCACAATTACACTATGATCGAATGAGAACTAAGAAAAATAGAGTTCAATTAAAAAAAAAAGACAAGAAAAGAAATGATTGTAAATTGAATTTTGTTAATCAAAAGCCGTAAAAGAATAAAAGAATTCAATATACATCTATTCCAAACAACCACTAATATTGCTTAAAATTACTCTAGTGTCATTACTTAGGGTTTGAAAAATTATTCAAGAAGAAGACAAAATTAAGTAAAATGACAGTCTAAAAGGGAAGAAGAAGAAGAAAATTACTTTTTCGGAGCTTCCACAGCGCTTGAACAGTTGAATCATCACCCTTCTCTCTTTGCAGTGAAGCGGAGAAGAAAGAACAAAACCAACACTTCACTCCAACAAAAACGATTCTCGCCGAATCTCTTACTTTTTCGCTGGATTTTCTTTCGCGATTTCGACGCTTCCAAATCGCGCCAATTCTTTTCTTTTCCGATTGATCGCTCTGTTCCGATCACGGGAGAAGCGTCAATTCTATTTCACATTCTCGTTTTCGCGAGAAACCCTCCTTTCCGATCAGATCCGATCAGAGTGTTAATCCTAGTTAAAATTGGAAAAGAAAAAAAAAAAACAGTGGAAGCAACTCAATATAAGCTATGTTGCGTCGGAATTTATAGTTTTACGTGATTAACAGTGAACCTTGATTAACTCCTAAGAGCATCTACGTTGGTTAAATTAATTTGCAATTGCAAACTGCTGTAAACAGCTGTCAACTGTAGTATGAAAGCGCTATGCAAACCTAATTTCAAATGGCCTACATCCATACAATTGCAAATCGCATCAATTTTTGCTATATCAGCGAAGGCTTTAATTTTATTCTTTCCGTTGACCGATACCAAATCAAATCACGTTATTTTAAATTCAATAGACCTCATCCTCTCCCCTCTCTCTCGCCTCTCCCCGATGTCCTCTTTTTTTTTCCAAGGTCATCACCAATCACGTTACTTTAGATTTCAACAGACCTCTCTCCTTCCCCCCCTCTCTCCTCTCCCTGATGCCTTCTCTCTATTTTTTTTCAAGGTCATTTTTTTTAAGGAAACACATGGGTCGATGCCCAAATAACAACATTAATTGATTGTTCAGCTACAGAGGAGAGTAACCCCAATTGAAAATAAAATGTAATTTAAAGCTCAAAACAGTTGAGCTTGTTTAAATGTGAAATAGAAATACAAAACAAAGTAAAATAAAATGAGGTGAAGCTGTTGAGTATCTGTAGAGGCACTCGGTACCAGTACTGGTACAATCCGCATCCCTTCTCAGAATTTCAATCAAAGTATTCCTACAAAGCAATGAGTAATACAAAATTGAGAAGCATCCTTACATTACCTGTCGAACCCTCAAAGCTTAAAATTTTTCTTGTTTCAGATCCATAGGCAAAATAACTTCCAGAGGGACTGTTTCTTTGCCTAACAAACTGTAAAATGTATTTTTCTATTAAGTTTATCCAGATAGGTATTGCAGAAGAAGCAAAGATCAATGGAGACAGGAGTTAATTACCTCACTGCTTTGCCTTTTAGCTTCAGCTACTAAGGGACTAAAGTCGGCAATGTCAGAAGCTTTTGCCTGACAAATGAAAGAAGAATACATATTTGCTCCCTTAACATATCCAAAACCAGAAAATTTAATAAATTTCAAACTCAAAGGAAAGATTGGCTAAACATCTGAACCATTTGTGTGAAGTTTCATTTAAAAAACAAAGTTACCTCAATATGTTGAACATAGAACTGAGTTGTCTTCTCTGTAGATAGCATTTCTTCTTCATCAGCATCTCTATCTGGACATATCTTTTGCAGCAAATCATCTTTGGAAAAATGTTTTTCTATTCAAAACAACATCCAGTAACAAAGGGTACTTACATACCAGAAAATATTAGACATCTAGTAACAGTCTTAGCATTTTCGTCTGTTGTCTTACTCATACAGTCCGACCTTTCTCTCTCTTTGAATTGTTGTCAACCACAGTGTTAGGTGAGGTTTTTTTGCAAAGTTCATAATCCAAGCACATTAACAGAGGTATCTAGCTCTGACTGTTAAAAAATTGGTATGCGCCATTCACAAAGGTTCTCTTTGTGTGGATTGAGTCTTAATTTTGACCTAAGTTTCATTTTATTCCTTTCAAAATCAGCAACAAAAATGATACTAGAATGTATTAATTGAAGGCCCACAGGAATTTTGTCAATTCCTTTTAACTTTTGGTTTGCTGAATTGATTTCTGAATATGAGTGCATCTCTTTTATACAATATACCCACTCAGAATTGGTACAAGAAGGATTATTTTGAAGGTAAGTTTCTTACATTCAAAAAGGGATTGTTGTTTTGATGAGAAGAATATAATAAGATGCTCATATCAGATGTGCCTGATTTGATAAAAGTTACTGTAAATTTGGTACAAAGAAGCTCATTGTGTCAATTACAATACCACTCAAAACAGGTGGTACACTGTGGTACCTTAACTGACAGGAGGCACGTTTTATGACCTCTTGCCTCTCCCATGCAATCTGAATTAAAGTTTCTGAAACAACCCAAATTCAAATTTCACATATGTACCAGTAAACAGCCCGATCAAAACCAATGTACCAAAAACAAATAGTGAATTGAAATAGTACCAGTAATTTCACCTCGTTGCTGAGCTCTCCTCTCCATCCAATGACTTTCAATCACTCCGCCTCGCAGCAATCGATTCCACATCACATAATTTCAAGGTCAACGGTGACGAAGGAGGAAACAAACTCAGTGAATTCTTCATTGTCAGAGGCGGAAACAAGCTCAGCGAAGGGAGGGGAACGGGGATGGCGCCGCTGCGGAGGCGGTGGCGAATTTAATTGATCGGAGGCGGCGGCGGAGGCGGAGTAGGAGTCGGAGTCGGAAACACGTTTCCGCAGCGATGGAGGTGGGGAAGAGAGGAACCCCAAATTTCAGCAGCAATGGAGGTGGGGAAAAGAGGAACCCCAAATTTTAGATTGATCGACGAATTCGTGCGATTTTCTCCGCCAACGTTCGAAATTTCCAGCGAAATGAAAGCGCTATGCAAGCTTTCATATTATGAAAGCTTTCAATTATTTGAAGCGCTCTCCATCGGTGAAAGACCAAATACAATTGCCACGTAGGAGAGAATATTTGCCACATCGGACTTTGCAATTGTATTTGCAAGCCGACGTAGATGCTCTTAGAGGGTTTTCAGATAGACGCCTTGAAAACTAGATATTGTTGTAAAACACCTGCACATCTATTTTTTCTCCCAATCTGCTGATATTGAATTTTTCTTTTTCTTTTTTTTCTAGGGCATATGTGCAAAAAAGAATTCAACAAAAGCTCACTGATTGCATCCAGCAAAAAGAGAGACAAATAAAATTCGCTCCTGCGTTCAAATAAAAAGTCATCTCTGCTCGCCACCATCAATCAATTTAAATTCACAAAAACAGAAGGTATAAGAGGGAAGGGAGAGAGTCACTTGGCGTTCTCTCTCTCTCTCTCTCTCTCATCTAACTCATCAGCCATGGCGACGTACCATTGGCGACCTTCGAATCTTCCAATTCCTCGATCAGTTCCCAAACCGCGCTCATGTTTCCATCCCTACAGCTCAATCTCAAACCATCTCGCAATAACCAATACAATCAATGGAGGCGTCCAGTCACCTCCCTCGATCGAAAGGAGGATCAGTCGATCCCATGACACAATCGCTATCAGGTGGAGTCCACAAGTGAGGCGATCGACTGAGGTAAATTGCTACAGTGCAGTAAGGACGTCACCTGATGACGTGGCAGCGGCAGAGAGGAGGGGGATGGCGGTGCAGATAGCCATCGCAGCTTCGGCCACAGTGGTGCTGGGCACAGCGAATCGAGTTCTCCACAAGCTGGCACTGGTGCCTCTAAAAGAATATCCTTTCTTCCTTGCTCAGCTTGCCACATTCGGGTAAGCTTTACAGTTCAATTCCTGATTTGTTTATTCTGCTTTTATGTTTTGTCTTATTTTATAATTTTTTTGTTATTTTAGTTAGGTCCATGTCCGACAGTTAGACGCTGTGTTTCAGTTATAAATTTACGGTGTTGATTAGTTGGGGTAAATGCAACCTGAGAAGAGGTTTGCGATTATGATCCCGAGACGGAAGGAAAGGAGAGAGAAATAAATAATTACACACTAATAAAAAACAAAATAAGTTCACGACTGGCAAATCCGAGGCTGTTGTTTTTTTTGCTTCAAACACGACTGTAGGCAATTTCAATTGATACTCAATAAAACATTACAAAATTTAAATCAGCTAAAATCCGAAATTTTTTGAAATCTCTAAAATTTGAGATCTCAGCCGTTCAACTTTTTCTGTACACGCATCTCGGAACAGCTAGTTTTTCTAAGCATGCATCTCGGAACAGTTTGACGTTTGAATCCAAATTGCAGGAAATTTAGAAACACTGTTTATTTCTCTCAGATTTCAGCAGATTCAGAGCCAACATTACATGGTTTCAGTCATTATTTCAAGGATAAGTAAAACCTATGTAATATATTCCATCTTTTCTATCCGACTTAGCCAATTGATAGGCTATTGTTAGGTGAAGGCTGCAACAATTGGGGAGCATATTATTTGAAATAAAATATCCATAAAATTGGGGCTATAAAGAACGTTGTTATGGCAGAAATTTTATCATGCAATTTAATTTGTAGTTAGCAGTCGTGAATATACAATCCTAATAATGCAACATTTGGCATTTAATGTCCCACTTTTCGATATACGCGGGGAAGATAATACGCAAGTGGGGCCCCGTCCTTATCAGGAGGAATTACTATTTTATTTGATTATCTGAGGATGCTAAATTTCCATTTTATTAATTGATTGCAGTCGATTCTTTTTCATTTGTAAGAAACGGACAAACGATAATTTCAATTTGTCACGTTTCTCTCTCCTTTATAATTCTCACCGCCACCAACCCCTTGTTTTTCTTTACATAAACGAAAAATTAAAATGGAAAAGTGAGAACGAAAAGAAAGCGAGGAGAAAAATAGATTGTGGCAAAAAAAAAAAGGCGTGAGAGAATGCGATCATGTTTATCCGTCTTTGTCGAAAAATAGAAAAATATTTATTTGTCTGTTTTCTTGGACGGATAGAAATTGGAGGGAAGGAGGCTGTTCGACGGTTATGAGATCAAATTTATCCGACCGATTACTAAAAGTTGATGTGAATTGGATAATTTTGACTAGGGCTGTACAAAATGTTTGCGACTCGCGAGCCGCTCGAACTCAACTCGGTAACGAACTCGCTAACAATTCGTTCATTTAAAACTCGAGTTAGTCTGACTCGAGTTGAGTAACTCGTTTAACTCATGAGTTGAGTTCAAGTTGGGTTCAACTCGCTTGTTACAACTCGTGGACTCGTTTCGTTTGATTAATTATAATTCCGTTAACTCATTTCGTTTAATTTTTTTGTTAAATTTTTGTGGATTTTTTATTAAATTTGTTAGTTTGTTAAATCGTTGTGGATTGTTCGTTAATTCAATATTTACTTCTCATATTATTACATAACAACAATCATTAGTTCAAGTGTTCAACATTTCAACACTTTAAACAAGTTGACTCACGAGTTACGAGCCAACTCGAGTTACTCGCGAGTTGAGTTCAAGTTGGCGAGCCAACTCGGCTCAATATTCTCAACTTGAGTCAACTCGACTCGCTACCTTTCAAGTTGAGTTCAAGTTGTCCATAACTCGAGCTAACTCGGCCCTAATTTTGACCAGATATTGGACCGAGGTCCGATCACCCCGCTTCCGAGTGGGAGAAGGAAAATATGGTTACATGAAAATGAATTTTAGAAAGCATAAATTAGAGTTTAGTTTAAAATTTCATAATAACATCGGGTATTTATTTATTTTAATGGCATGCGAATCTAACATTAGTGCCTTAGTGGGCATGTGGGCCCTGGGCAGTACACCTTTTTGGACGTCAATTGTTGAACTCGTTGTCTGACACATGAGGTTTGTTTCTGTGGCCCTGGAATGTGATTACTTTTGTGAGATGACATCCTCACCATTCTTAAAAAATGATTTCGAAAAGATTCTAAAGCTTTTCGCAGTAGTCAAAGGGCACTTATTATTTAATACACTAATAAAAAGGTATTTTTGTGGGTTCAAAATTGAACTATAAATCAAATTTTATTTCTGGTCCATTAATCAATTTTTTTTTTTTGCAAAATAAAAAAAAAATGATTTGCCAGAATTATGCCCGAACTTCTTATCTCTCAAAATTTGTGTTTTGAAGAACTTCATTTGGTATTTCGTATAAATTAAAAAGATGGGTAGAAGTCAGAAATTCGATTTAGCAAAAGGAAGAAGGTCAATACAGCATTATATTGCAATATTGAAAACTACTTTTCTGATGCACTCATCAAGTACAATCAGTAACGTCTCAAAAGTCTCTGCAATCTGTCTCATTTTATAAGACACGTGGTTAGTCACATAGTAAAGAGTTGTAGTAGATCTGACGTTGCAGAGACCCGCAAATGCATTTGGACGTGTGCCTTTACGTCAGGATGTGGAGAGGGCGAGAGGCACATGTTCTTTTTCGGCGGTTGTTGTCACAGTCATTTTAAAATACCAAATATTCTTGGCAACCACAAATGATCCCGTCAAATTTTATGGGGCTGGACCAGCAGGTGCGCTTCAAAAACTGATCTGTGGCCCCATTGTAGTTCCAATTTTGGGCCATAGATCTACAGGCCATCGTTTTTAATAAGAGAAAAAACCGGACGGCCTCTAAGGCTCTAACATGAAAAATATCTTGCTCTTGCGCAGTTCTTTTTCTGTGCACAACTGTCACAAATATATCCCGAGCAAAACTAGAGTGTGATACAGTGAGCACACCTCCAAAAAGTTATTGGATTAACTACGAATTACGAATTCAAACTGTTGAAATTTATATATTTCGTGAGTGATGCTTGTACATGCCAAAATTTTAAAGTTTCGAATTCTTTTAGTATATGGTCAAGTGGTCAAAAAAATGATGACAAATGAATACATAAAATAATTTTAAAATTAAATTATAAAATGTTCATTTTTTTTACCACTTAACCATGTGCTAAATGAATTCGAAACTTTAAAAAAAATTGTATGTATATGCATCACTTACGAAGTATATGGATTTTAACAGTTTTGATTCGTAGTTCGATGTCAATCGAATAGCTTTTTGGAGGTGTGCTCCCCAACCTCTCTTGGTGACATCACACCCTAGTTTTGCTCAATATATCCCTAGTCTCTAAAAGGATTCTTGTTTTTAAACAAGGAACAAATGTACAATTGGCACAACATAAAGCATATCACGTACAAATGCCTAGTCTCTGATTGTTTTGTGCTCAGTTTATTAATCCGATATTGCAGCTTGAACAAGAAACTGAAAAACCTGGTTTAATAGTATGAAACATGTGGGATTCTATGTTGCATTGAGAATTCTGTATACATGTCCATTGCAGCTGATTTAATTGATAATTGGTTTGTGAACCTCAATTTTGCATAATTGTAATAAGTTTAGAAGAATAGAGAATATCATTGTATTGATCTTGTGTCTTTGGTTACAATAACATGAGGAAAAAAGAGGATCTTTTCATAACCTTTATCTAATTGTACATAACTATTTTCCAAATTTCATTTACCAAAAAAGGAAAGCAAACAAACAGCAACGAATTCAGGCAACTGCTGCCTCTCTCATTATTTTGAAGTTTGAACTCAATCTACTGGTTTATTCATCTTTTACAAGTATTTGTCAGACTGCACTTTTCATTTTTCAAATTAATCAAATTAATACATATGAATAATTTTAATTCTGAATTATCATACCTAACCTTGCAAGGTATGTGGTTGTGTATTTCTCCATCTTATACATTCGTCAAAAAGCTGGACTTGTCACTGATGAGATGCTCTCTCTACCACAGACACCATTTTTAGCTGTGGGGCTTCTAGAAGCCCTAGCGGCTGCATCTGGCATGGCAGCTACTGGTAAACTTTCTGACCTTTTTTTATTTCATCTGATCTCTTTGACAGCACATGAATATTTTTTTCATCTCAAGTATTGCCACCAACACCTGTACAAGCTGATACAGTGAAATGCAGTCAGCCAAAAGCTTGTACTGTGCCTTACAAAAAATTTAATGTTTAATTTAAGCTTTATTTCGCTCTAAATAATTCTTAGTAAGCAATTCAGTAACAGCTTAATTACCAATTTAATGAATTAAGTAATCCTAAAGATTCCCTAAACTAAAGATTCTCTTTTATTGGTACAGCTGTTCTCTCTGGGGCTTCAATACCCATACTTTCTCAGGTACATGGTCTACAAGCATTTTTAAAGAACTATTCAAGTGCGTAGATTGCATGATTTGCTAAACTATAGTTAATGCTGGCATTTGCAGACCTTTCTTGTATGGCAACTTTTACTTTCAGCAATATTTCTAAGGAGGCAATATAGATTCAATCAAATACTTGGTTGTTTTCTCGTGACTGCTGGAGTAGTAATTACTGTTGCAAGGTAGTTACTTTTACTATCTACAATTCACATTTAAAACATTTTTTAGGTAATTGCTTTTAAAATTGCAATGTATATGGTACCATGACGTACTGGTTATTACTGGAACATGCCTGGTATAGCAGATTGATTTTTTAAGGCAGTTTTCCTACTTGACTCTTATTTCCAGAGGTTGGTGCCATCCCTTGCCAGAATAATTTAGCTTGTTTAAAGTACGTGTTCTGTTGAAAATTTCTTTAATAGAAGAGACAAAAGGGGTACTGATCAAAATCCAATTTGGAATGACACTTCTTGATTAGATATTGGGTGCAATTTGAATATTTTTTCATCCTTTACTAGTCAAAAACATTTAACCTACTTTCGGAAAGTTTGTGTTGTAATTGTTCCAAATAAGAAAATATGCTTATTGATTACAGTGGATCTGGAGCTAACGCATCACTAAAAGGTGCTGGTATTTTTTGGCCACTTCTAATGATAAGTTCCTTTCTATTACAAGCTGCTGATACTGTATTAAAGGTACAGGCTCTATGACATTCATTAAGCCCAGTAAATTGTTCTTTGCTTTAAGCAAATTATATTGTTCAAATATGTTATTTTCTACCAATGCAGGAAATAATATTCTTGGATGCTAGGAAGCGGTTGAAGGTATACAATATTTTTAATAGGAGCATCATTTAATTGTTAGATGAGTAGGGCTAAAATGCCCCATTGTTATCGTGCCCCAATCATGCCTCGCATGTCCTTGCCTTCATTTTCAAAGTTCAAATAATCAATATGAATTGCTCAACATTATCTCCATTCCAAATTTTACATATTTTGGAAACTTCTTATTATTTTTTTAGATAGATAAAAAATCACTGTTTTTGGATTGTCCAGAATCTTCTGAAAAACAGTTCCTTGCAACATGATGTTATATTGCAAAATTTCTCAACCACAGTCTGACATTCCCACGTTTTTTTTTATTCAAAAAGGTTCATTTAAGTAATACAAGCAACATTTGTTTTGATCTGCTCTACATTGATGCAGGGAGGATCTGTTGATCTCTTTGTCGTCAACTCATTTGGGTCTGCATATCAGGTAACTATCCAGTATATACTGCCAAGCATAAAGTTCTCAGGCCATGAAATGGATGGTAATAGCAATACCAGTGCAGCCCCTATGGAAAATCATACAAAGTACATCAAACCAATTCATTTTGGATATAAATACAAATAAAAACCAATAATGAGAAAAAAATGAGATCATTTGTGAAAGCCTATACAATGTATTGGAAACTTAAATACAGTTCGTGAGTGGTATGATACTGACTTCTATGGTGTTTCATTAACTTTGTTTTTAATATTTATTGCTTATTAATTTACCACCTGATCAATGCATGCATCTCATACAGGCTCTCTTCATGTGTCTTTTACTACCCTTTTTGTCAAAATTATGGGGAGTTCCTTTCCATCTCCTGCCTGCTTATATTAGAAATGGCGCTGGATGTTTTCTTAATATTGGATCACTATCAGCTGGTATGCACTTATCTGTTTTTAATGAATACGGTTGAATAACTCGATGCTATTTGGATGCTATTCCATTTTCCTGTGCTGATAAGGTATATTATGACTTGTGGTAGGTTGCGATGGTGCACCGGTTTTACCATTGCTGTTTGTGCTTGTTAACATGGCTTATAACATATCGCTGTTGCACCTACTTAAAATCTCATCTGCTGTCGTATCTTGTCTTGCATCTACATTTTCAGGTCTGTGTCTTTTTCCCTTTTCAATTTTTGTTTATAAAAACTAATTAATGAAAACTCGTAAAATAAAAACACAGATATTTTCTATCAAAAGATTAACAAACAAATAATCAATTCATCGCTGATTAAAGTACCTAAAACTAATTTTAAGAACGTCACCTACAGTGATTTGAGGCATAATTCTATTATTAAGTAGTTCACAGAACTGCGTCACCTACAAGTGCAGTACCAACTTGTCACTGTTTGTTTCCCAATAGGTGCAACTCGTAAAACTTTCCACAATGACACCATTATTAGTAGTAGAGGGGGGATGAAGCTGGACCGCAGTACAATGCATCTGGCCTGTTTCATTGCAACTTGGCAAAGATAATCTCAGCATTTGAGAGTAAAATAACAATATATGTAGCAGGATATGTCATATTCTGGAGCAAAGCAGTTAATCGCTTTCAAATTAGGACCACTTACAAAAAGTACTAATTAGGAAATTAACATCAATAAAAAAATATGGTATTATAGTAAAATGACTAATGCGCTTAGAAACTTCATTTAGAAGCATTAGCATGATCTTTGGCATTTGATCACCTAAACTTTTCCAGTGCATGGGATAATTCCAGTTGTCGTTAATTTTGCAATTAAATAATCCCTACAGTTTCCTAACCGAGTCCCTCTTTCCTATCTCCCTTTTGAGTGTGATAACATTTTACTTTGGACTTACCTGACTGCTGAGAAAATTAATTAGGTGATCTTTCTCGTGTCGTTTTGATATTTATTTGAGTAATTCTATTTCATATCTAATTATTATTTTTATGCATTATATCTTATCACACATCTTATGGCTAGAACTTAAACATGAGAAATTTAGTACCTACCTTTTTTAAGCCAGACTTCAGAAATTAAGTAGCATTTCTTACAATTGAAGAAACTTTTTTTTTTTATTATTCTACAAATAGTTTAGCATTAAATATATAGATCTGACGATGAACAATTATATTACAACTTTTAGGATATAGAAGATACTTAATTTCTACTATTATTAAAAAAAAATTCCTTTAAAAATGAAAGCCGTTATTTTTGGATGTATCATGTATGCAAAGAATATATAAAATATTATATGAGCGCTAAAATTGCCTCTTTTATTTACTGTCTTTGGTGATATTTTGGTAGATGGTTACGAGCAGATAACCTCTGTCCTCTGACCCGCTGGACAGGTGCATATACGGTACACAGATCGTACTATGTGTGCAACAATTGAGGAACACGTATCCTCTGCATTAACTCAAAAGATTAACTCAAACTTTTGAGTTAATGCATGTCGGCGGTCTGATTTTAAACGGAGTCAATTCAGCCGTCTGATTTTTAACACAGGTTCTTTAAAATTAGTGCGGAACTTGGTCGCACGTATCTTAAAGCGAATCGGATGGTTCAGATGCATTAACTCAAAAGATTCCTTTTGAGTTAATGCAGAGGATACGAATTTACAATTGAGGCCCCCATCGGCATCTTACTGTACGCAATCAAGGACGAGAGGCGGTTGCTTTAGGTTTTGATCTACAAAATACATAGGCCTCTTTATTGACACTTTAATAGGATGTTATCATGGATTCATGCATGTGACCTCTTTCTTTCCCCAGTCCTTTTGGCATAGGAGCTTGGAATTATAACACTATAACGGAAATTACCTGTTACAATCTCTCTACATTTTGTGTACCAAGTCATTGCGACTCGGGCCTACTCCCTCAATTCTTTGCACAATTACACATCTGCATCACCAGTTGAGAGTAGGTCCGATGCCCATGGGATCTACTTTAGTTCAATGGGTTCAATCTCCATCCAATTTGTTTTAAAATTAGTGTGCAATACTTTAAATTTCGTGCGAGTTTACTTTCATTTTCATGCGCACATATCTTAAGATGAATCGAACGGTCATAGAACTCGTTGAACTTGAAAGAAGATCCGATGAGCATCAAACCTACACCGTTCTCTTGCATCACAGCATCAGATTATTAGGTTCCAATTTTCAAAGCTTGTTTGAGTAAAAAACTAGCTTTTAGTCTAGTAGCAAAGTCAAATGGTATTTATATAAAAGGTTATGAGTTCAAAATTCAGATGGAAAAAATATTTTATTGTAATAACAAAAGTATTAAATAGTTAGATGGCTTGAACTCCAATTTTACTCAAAACAAAAAAAAAAAATCTCATTTGAGTAGAAGACCGCAAAACAAGGGGTGCTTTATTTCATTGATAGCCTGATCAATAGAGACCAGTCTGACCTACCTATCCACTTGTCTTACTTACTGTGCCCCTCTTATCTGAATTCAGATCCAGTCAGGTACCTGACCTGGCAGAATGAGATCCGAACCGGCTATTTCAATCTGGCACGAATCTCAAATACTCCCTCCCTCATGTATCATCAGTCCTCTTATCTTGGGTCTTCTCATCTATTTCCCACCAATTGCTTATATTAGCAACCTTTGCCATTGTTTCATTGGGGCTGCAACGCATACAGCTCAAAGTTATTTTTTTGGATACCGTTACAAGTATTGTAGATTCAAGGTAGAGTTAGACATGGATATTTTACTTGCTTTTTAAAACTGTAAACTGGATAGATTCGAACGTAAACAAGTACTTTTCCAGTTTTCCTTTACCGAAACTACTGTCTTTTGTAAACGCAACTGAGCTCAAAAGATAAGGCATCCGTGGCAGTTAGTGTATCATTATCAATCAATCAAATACTCTTCAAACAGATGGATGTTTTCATAACTCAACAAAAAATTATATCGAAAAATACCCCCACGCCCCAAAAAAAACAAAATCATGGCAAACCATTTTACAAATCAACTTGAACAAATTTTTAAAAATTACAACATAATTAAGCATTCAAAACACCACATGCCTTGGTCATCTCAACTAGTCATATTTTCCTCTTCTATATTTCCAAATAAGAGACAAAAACCTCAGTAAAATTCAAATTAATTAACACCTCTTATCTTTCATTTGCAGTTCCTCTATCCATCTACGCCTTCACGCTTCCGCTGCCATACATCGCTGTTGCTTCGTCTCTTCCAAGAGGCTTCATCGCAGGTGCAACTGTTCTCATCGCTGGTTTAGTTCTCTACTGCCTAACTCCTCCTCAGACCCCCTCCAACCAATAGGAAATTTTTTTTGTTTTTACTTTTTCTCTACTTTTTTTTCCTTTTCCTTTTACCTCACTCAAAGCTTTCTCGCTTTCTGTTCCCTTTGCCATTGCCATAGATAGGCCCCTTCTTCTCTGTATCTCAACAAATTTTGTAAAAAATGATCATCCTCATAAATGAACCGTTTTCATGTAATTGGGATCAATGCCGCACAATGGGTCTCATTTGGGGAAGGTAGAAGATGCGTCGATGTCTTTTTGGGGCATGAAAGCGAGAGAGGCTAGTAATAAGATGAGAAAAACTGGGATTAGCATAAAGAAAGGTGGTGGAGGCGGCAAGGGAGGGAGAATCAACGGTAGAACAAGTAATGCAACTGCCACCGCCACCGTCACCATTACAATCATCTGACCGTTACCAGAATGTCCCATGATCGTCTCTCTCTCTCTTCTCTCTCTACAAGCGATTGTACAGGAGATGTACAGGAGTAATATATAAGAGGCGTTGTGCCCTTGTTTTGTTAATTCCTCTATCTCTCTCTCTCTCTTCCTTCTCCTCTTGTTTTTTTGTTTTTTCTCTTTATCTAGCTTGTTTCCTCTCGTCCTCTCGTTTTTGTTTGGCTGTTGGATATATAGAAGGAAACCGTCATGGAGGAGAAATGGCGTGCGGTGCACGTGAGATGGCGAGAGGGCCCTTTCGGAGACCCCGAGGAAAATGATGCGTTTCAAATTTGTAGTAGGTAAAAATAATTTAATAAATGAGAAAGAGATGTTTTATTGATGGATAGGTGCGGTGAAGGTGATAGGCCAATTAAGTACTACAATTTGTCGAAAATGATAACTGATGTTATTTTCTGCTAAAATAATTTTGGTACGGAGGTTCCAAGTTCCAACATTTATTTATTTATTCAGCTCTCAATCTTAATTTTTTTTTTTTACTCTGTTTTAAGATCTGTTTAATTTTCAACGTTCCGTTGGTTAACTTAACAGTATACATCCCACGTGGTACCAAAATGGGCACGGGTATTGCTGCGACTGCCGAGGAATTCATGTGTGGTCCACTGTCAGTGACAGTGATGGGGAAAGCCAAGAGGGGATGAATAAAGAGACTGCGCAACAATGTTGCATGGAGGACCTGACCAAGAACTCCAACTTGCACACATTTTTTCAAATTTTCAGAAAGTACACGCTTGACACTTGCATCTAAGGTTCAATGAACTGAGAAAAAAAAAAGAGATGTAACAGCCGGACAGCAAGAAAAAATAAATAAAAAATAAACAATGACAAGACAGAATAACTTTTAGAGAAATTTTTTATCAATAGAAATCATTTAAGTAAGTAGTACCGAAATAGAAAGAGTATTTTATTTTAAATAAATATATAAATATCGGATATATGGAGTCATACTGAGTCCGGTGCAAAAAAAAATCGGTAGAAAAACAATTTTGTTGCCACATTTATTATGTTAGAATTAGATAAAGAACCATTTATTTCTATTCATAATATTAGATAGAGTTCGATGCCCGACCTGCCCGTGCTCTGTCCGTGCCCGTGCCACGGGCATCCACGGGCACACGGGCACGGACGTTAAACGGGCCGGACCCGGTTTTTTGGAACCCTGCCCGTGAGTGTCCGACCCGTCGTGCCCATGCCCCCTGCCCCCTGCCCGTGAGCTTTTTTTTTTTTTTCCGAAAATTCAAAATTCAAAACTTTAAACGACCATAACTTTTGCTAGGAAAGTCGGATTGACGCGTATGACGTCAATTCGGAAAGGGGAGGAGGAGACAGTGGCAACCGGCCCCTCAGGGTGTAACCCCGAATATCCGACAAATCAGAATCGCCAAAAAACATCGTTTAGTGCCTCAAAAATTAAGTTTAAGATTTTTAGTGTCTCAACTGAATTTTTTTATGTTGAAAAATACTTTTCAGCACCGAGAAATATATCAGCAGCAAGTGCAATTGATTTAAGAAATTTTTAATTTATATTTTATTATAACAAAAATTATCAAGTTACAACCATGTCAAATGAATTTAAATTGGTATGAATTTGGATTTATAATTTATTGGTATGAATTTGAATTTATAATTATTTAGAATTTGAATTTATAATTATTTAGAATTTGAATTTATAAAAAAAAACAGTAAAAAAAAAAAAATTCTGCCCTGCCCGTCCTGCCCCCGCGCCCGTGACGGGTACGGGCATTAAACGGGCAGGGCAGAATTTTTTTTTTTTTTGCCCGTGATGCCCGACCCGTTGTGCCCGTGTGCCCGTGACGCCGGTGTCCTGTCCGTCCTGCCCGGCCCTTTTGTAGAACACTAATATTAGACCAGACTCAATAAATCTGATTTTTCTATATTTGTTGAAAACAAAACACTTTCTATTTCCATATAATAATTTCTAGAGATAAAAAATATCCTGAGAAAAGACAACTGTTTCATGGGCGTAGAGACTTGTGGGGTCAGCTGATGTGTCAAAAGTCAAAACGGTCAGTAGGATTTATGCATAAAGGAAAGGTGCTTTTTTTTTTTCTATATGAATAATTGGATATTTTTGAGGGTCCGGATCCTCTGATGTAACTCAATTTTTGAGTTTTGGATCGAGACCGTTCGATCGAATCCGATATTCTATCTCGTACGATCCATCTCGAAATGTGTGCTCTATCTCGAATCTAGCACTCCATCTCGCGCGCTCATCTTGAATCGGATAGTTCCGATTTAAAACCCAAAAATTGAGTTATATTACTAGATCTAGATTCTATTTGGGTACGGTAAGTCAATTTGGTTCATCTAATATAGATGGGTTGGTGGTTTTATAAGATAACGCCTTGTAGAAAATTCTCTCTATACTTTTATGTTTTTTCTTGTAAAAACGTCTCTATGATAGTTACTGAAAAATACATTCAACGCATTTTTCATGTTTGCTTACCATATAAAGGGGAATCCAAGTTCAGCAAAAGATTGGACGCAACTTAACTTTTCTGTTAATGGAGTTAATATATGTTGGTTGAGGATATATTATTATTTTTGTGTATTTGTCATGCTTGTATTTTTAATTTTTTAATAACAAAAAAAGAAAATTAAATAATAAAAAAAATCAGTAGATGTAATTTTTATTATTTTTTCTATATGCAAATAAATTATTATTATTATTCATTTTTAATTATACAAACCAATAAGTTGAAAAAATAATATCTAGAAATTTTTCACATCAGTGTATTTTTCGCAAACTCTTGGTTAAAAAATATCAATGTATAGAAAAGAAAATGATAAGTTTAATATTTAATTTTTAAAGTTTTATGTTATTAAAGATTAAAAAAAAATAGAGACCTAATAGAGACAAAAAAAAATGAGATATTTGAACTCTTGCGTGTTTGATAAAACAACGCACTCATCCGGTAAAAAAATTATTTGATAATTTCGATTATACTGTCTCACTCAAGTTAGAAAAATTTTAAATCAAAAGATGATATTATAAATGTATGTAGCATATATTATGTAATTTAAGTATCATTTTGATAACCATTAAAATATACTAGAAATGAAATCCAACCGAAATCAGTAACACATGTACTTCTCAGGAGGTTATCCATTCTAGTATTACTCCTGCTCAATTTGTGAGAGTTTTATTTCCATAAAGAAACTATTGTTTTTTACCGCTGGCTCGCGCCAAGTCTATCACGAACCATCCTTTATTTCAGCTTGGAATAGGTTGTGCAAAATTCAACTACGAACTCACTTCTCCAATCTCTTCATAAATTACCTGATGTTACTTAAGCATGAGAACTGGTTTTTGATCTAGTGACATTGTGACAAAAAATCATTGCAAATTTTAAATAATTGAGTAATTTGACATCTAACATTTACTTAAAAAAAAATGTTAATCAATCATAAACCTGTGCTAGCCGTTGTTTTCATCATATAACTGAGGAGAGCAGTTTGGGTCCGATGCTCATCAGACTCAAACTGAGTGCGATGGGCTCCATAACCGTCCAATCTACTTTAATATTCGTGCGCATCACTTTAATATTCGTGCATATTGCTTTAATATATGTGCGCGCGAATCTTAAAGCGAATCGGACGGTTATGAAGCCCATGAGACCCAAACTGCTCTCATAACTGAGATGAATTTTCATTTTAAAATTTCACATATGCCTAGGAGGTATGAATATGACTGTACGAGCTCACAGAATTTCCAGAGATGCTTTCTTTCAACTTGCAATAATTATATTCAAATTTAAAATCCAACGTATGTGTTGTATTTTTAATAAGAATAATGGGATGCGAGCAACAACTAGGCGACTATATAGGCCCCCTCTTTCTTTTCAAATTTCAACCTCCTCTAGAGGGTTCAATGAACTTAAATAAAGGCTGTCATGAGAAATATTTCTAATTCAAGTTGTGAATGTCAACAGATCTTATCCGTCAGACCGTCATAATAATTTCCAAAACGATCATCAAAATAGAATCCATTTATTGAGGAGTATTAATTGGTATACTAGTCAGAGATAGTACGTCTTGCGCAATTTATTCGTAGGGGCAGAGTGACGGAATCATATGAGTTTTTACTGCGTGAGCTGTGCGGTTCTTTAAATCTGGTATTTTTAATCTAGTTCGTTTATTTTGATCGGACGGATCAAATAAAATTATGTCACGAATCTCAAAGCAAAATTAATACTGTCATCTCCATCATCTCGAGCACTCACCGATTAAGATTAAATCTGAACAGACAGATCAGCTCCGCACAACTCTGCAAGTAAAAACTCCACAGAGAATACTGGTTCGCAGAGTGACATGATTGAGGTCAGTAGGAGATGGAGATTTGCCTATTTCAGATTCAATTTTTTTTTTCTTTTCTAAATACGTCATTTTTCCACTTTCAAAATGTTACAAAAATTTGTTCGTGTTTAAAATAGTTATTGTCTTAGCTACTCAGAGAATTTTGTGCCACCCTAACATGTATATTTTCTAGCCCCGCTTTGAGAATTTACTAGGCTTAATCTCTTTTTCTCTTTATAATATTTAATATAAAAAATTAAGGAATAATTTGATTTGGAAAATAAAATTCCAACTTTATGACTAATATTGCATTTTTGCATAATTAATATATTTGGTTATATACATCTATTCTTCTAACCACGAAATAATATATAAATTATGTTGAACTACATATATCTCAGTGTTGTTAAAAACAATTGTTTAATTAGTTCGATTAATCGGCTAATTAATTAGTAGCAATGATCAAATCGTTACGAATAAACTTGTCGGAACGTTGTTTGTGGATGAGACCAATTAATCGTCCTATTTGTCCAATAAATCGCTCGTTTTATGTTTAAACGACTAATTAATTGTATGTTTTCTATTTATATGATTATGACTGATTAGTCAGACATTTTTATTATTCTTCTTTATACATTTAATACGCACTATACTTGTCTTGCTTATTTGAATTTATTATGAATAACAATTTCATGAAACTTCATTAAGTAACAAAGAAATTAAAATTTCTTCAAATAAATTTATTTGATAAGTTTTATAAGTTAAATTAATTATTTTAATAAATTATGAGTATATCTACATAATTTTAATGAAAGTGCAAAATTATCCGTAAAATTATGATTAATCGGTTGGCAGTACATATCCGTCCGACGAGCACATACCGTTATTTACAACAATGGTATATGAACTAAAACCTAAGATCATGTTTAGTTGTGGAGTAAATCCTCCACTCCACCTTTAAGGAGCTAAACGAGGAGTAAGATAGAGTAACAATTGGGTTAATTCGGATTAAGTTACTCCATCTAGAGAGATGTAGTAACTTACTCCACATGTAGATCCTGCGGTTAGAGTAACATCATATTATAATTTATCTATCTTCATTAGCTTACTTCACCGAACTCCAACCAAACATGATTATTTTAATCGGCCTTAACTCGGAATAAAATTTTTAATCTGGAGTAACTTTACTCCACAATAAAACATGAGATAAAGGTGTCTAATTAAGCGACTGATTAATTTATCAAATCAGATATCACGGATGCCAAATCCCACATAAGAAGGTCGCGTAATTGCGTAGTAGCTTCTTAGAGTTTACGCATTAAATCGTCTGTCATTGATTGAATGAAATATATAATTAATCTGGTCATAATTCCAAGAAGGATACTCTCTTCCAAGATTAAAACAAAAACAAAAAAATGATATAAATTTTTGTGGTTGTAAAATTCAGATACAATCATACAAACATCACAGTATTTTTGGAAATATTTTGTTAGATTGTACAAGCGGATATATATTTTCCCCGGTTTATTATTAAGATCACATATTTTTTTTTTATATTAAGATCGTAGAACAAGGATGCTCGCTCTGCAGCCATTTGTGTAGTGTCCGGAATATTAAATATTAATTTAACATCATTGATGTGAGTGGGGCTGCCAACGAATCGAACTGAATCGAACTCACCTCAATTTGAGTTTGGTTTGAATTAATTTCGAATCGAATGTTTTACGAACTCAATTTCGAATCTTTTACGAACTTTTTTACAACAAAAAATAGTGATTATAGTCGCTGAGAGTGAGAGGTGAAAGTCATCTAGGGTTTCAGAACTGAGAGCAAGGGTTATCACTTACGAGCTATGACTTATGGTTGAGCGGCTTTATGTTTTAACTTTTAAGTCATCAGCGGATATAAGTCATCAGCGAAAATCAACGGTTCACATTACTTTGAGATTCGAACTAGAATAGTTCACGAACCTATTTCGAACGAACCAGATCCAGTTTGAGTTTGGTTTGAATTAATTTTAAACTATTTCGAATCGAATTTTTTACGAACTTTTTCGAATTAAACTCGAATCGAATCACAAACTACAAATTTTTTGTGCAGCCCTAGATGTGAGTCCCTTTCTTTATTTTTTCAAAACTTCTGCGATTTTGTTTACGGATTCATCCTTAATTATTTTACTATAAAAAAAATCCATAATTTATGACTTGTAAAAATGCGCTGAAAACTTCGTAAGAGAGGATGTAAACTCAATTTGGAGCTTTTTTTATAAACCATAATTAAAAAAAAAAGTTCGGATTACAAAACGGTTTGGCAGCCCATTTTCAGTTTTAACCTCAAAAATGGACTGCCAAACCGTTTTCTACAGTAACTTTTTTTTTTTTTAGAGTTTGTTTATAAAATAAATCAGATATTTTGTTTGATTTTGTATATTAACAATAAGATTAATGGAACAATTTAAATATATTTTTTTTTGTGTATTTTGACCATTTTATCAAATCAATTGATTGGTTTTTTATATAAAAAAATCAATAAATATTTCCGTGAAGAAAATTAAAAGAAAATGTAAAAGTGAATTACAATAACAATACTAAAAATTTGTATCTCTGGATACTTTTTTCTATGAAATAATGTCTCTGAATGATTAATGTGTTAGTTTGTAATAATCTAGAAGTCAATAATACGATAAATTATCATAAAACTTTGTTCATGAATTGAGTGATTAATAAACTGTCATTTTGTTCCTTGAGTATTATTGAATTTATGAATCATTTCGGGTTCATGACTTGAAATTGTAGAGCTTCATAATATAGATGATAAATACTCTTAAAAGTCTCTAACCGAGGTAATTAGCAGGAACACTAATTTATCGTTACAAGTTAGAATGTGGATTAAAAGATGGTCAAGTTTTACAGACCATTGACATAAGATGTCATTTTAATCACATAGATACATGTTCTAGGAACATGGTATTTGACAGACCTCGAATGAAACATTAAATGAAATTGTGTACGTGTCATTAATGTTTTCATTCGTGTTAAGTTCTAAAGTATGAGGTATTCATCTTTCCTACTGAGAGATGTGTATGTGTGATTGTTACCTAACGCTGTAGGTAAAACGCAGTCATAACGGTAGCTTTTCGGTATACATAGCTTAGCTAAGGTAGTGATGGTTTACCAAAAGTACTATTGTCCCTCGTATCTCTATACGAGTTACGGTATTACTGGGCCCTTGATAGAGTAGGATTATCTGCATGCAGTATAATTACAAGAGTAATTATATTTGATAATCTGCTCAAGATCGAGAAAAGATTATGTTTGCAAGGATGACACACACCTACCTTGAAACTGATCTGATACTGTGAGACATAAGAATTAACACGACTAAAATAGTTTACTGAATCGTTGTATTGTATAGTACAGCTTCATCTGTGTAATTGGATGGTCATAGTGCAGATGTCAGATGCCTCCTATGATTATAGAAGTTAAAATGGTTTTAATTCTATTTACCAACATAACACAGATCCTATTGGGTCACACCGTATAGGAGCTAGTCGAAGAATCTTACTGATTAATTATAAATTGATTATAATTAATATTAAGATGGTTATAATTAATTACACGTGATATAATTAAATTATAAATGTCATATAAGATAACAAGCAGAAACAACGGTTAATTTATAAGCGTACTCGATGCGTTGTATAAAATCGTACCGAAACCGAACCGAAATCGGACCCCGAGAAATATAATTGTTTAGAACAATTATATATATTTGATTTAGATTTTAAATATTAATTATGGTTTTGAATATTGGCAAAATTAAAACCTTAATTAAATAAATTAAAAATCCGAATATATATATGATATATATATATTAATCAAATGGTATTCTCAAATGGTATTCTCAAATGGTATTTGATTTTACCATGGTATTTGATTTTACCATTTTACCAAACCACCATTAAGAATGGCATAATTGCAAATATGCCAAACTTCAAGAATATTTTGGTAATCGGGCGAACCTCCTCATTTCCCTATAAATAGAGGGGTAGGGGTAGAGAGAAAATTACCAATTCACTCATATCTGATCTGATCAGTCTGATCGAATCGATAAATCTATTTTCTCTCTTTCTCGGTTACGGTTGTTTACGGGATTCAGAAATAATATATTTTTGCGAAAGTTGCGGTATTTCTATTGAATAACTGCGAGTCGTAAATATATTTATTTTGTCTTTTTCTCGGTGAATAGTGTTTTTGCAGAATTCCGCGGTTTACAGTATTTCTGGCAAAAGAAATAAACCGCTCTCTGGTTAGTCCTGGTGGATAACCAATAGAGGTATCAGACGTCTGATACTCCGAAGCGAGACGTTCCTCAGATTCGGTCTTCTCGGTCTGCTGCAATCCAATTGGAATTTGGATCAAGGTATAAATATGTTATATTAATCTATTTAATTTGTAGATAGATTAAAGTTTTAGAAATCAATTATGGAGTAGATCTGTAAAAGGATTAAATCGGGTTTTGATGCCAAAGAATACTGAAGGTGGATCCCCTTGGAAAGTATTCTTGACATACCTCGTTTAATCCTTGACTTAATATAGAAGTAAAATTTTTGTTTTACGTTCTTTCCGCATATTAAGCTAATCAACGGTTTGGACGGTCCGTAACCCAACATAATGGACATATTTTTCATAATCTAACAGCTTTTATGGCAAAAATCGACTCTATTTTAATTTTGTTTTCAAAACTTATAGTTACAGAAACTTCTAAATCCTCACCGTAGTAGACCAATATATCATTATTTTAAAAAATCGACCAATTAGAATACTAACATATTTTTTTTTATAAATAAAATACTTATTTTATATTTTTACAAAAAAATAAGTACTTTTTAAATTAAAATGAGTTTTAATAAAAATAACAATTAAATGATTAAATTTGTTTGTTTTTAAAATATAAAAAAGTAAATTTAAAAAAAATAATACGTACATTTGAAAACCAATCCATTGATTTTTATATATTTATTGATTTTTTTTATATAGAAAATCAATCCATTGATTTGATAAAATGATAAAATGGTCAAAATACACCTAAAAAAATATATTCAAATTGTTCCATTAATCTTATTGTTAATATACAGAATCAAACAAAATATCTGATTTATTTTATAAACAAACTCTAAAAAAAATAAAAAGTTACTGTAGAGAACGGTTTGGCAGCCCGTTTTTGAGGTTAAAACTGAAAACGGGCTGCCAAACCGTTTTTTATGGTTTTTGTAAAAACTCGGCTAATCATGGTAAAATTCGAACTTTTATTTTTAATTATGGTTTATAAAAAAATCTCTTCAATTTGTCCATAGAATTATGATCCCAAGAAATTGGAACTTTAGAAAAAAAAAAAGTTATTATCCGGGTCAAACCACACATGTTTGCACAAAACACAAGATTGTACTAGAGGATTTTTCTTAAGATTACGTTCCTTAATTATCTATTTTGTGTTTGCTTAGTAAGATTTGCAAAATATATGGTACTGAATCTACTGATACGGTCAAGTATCTCCAAATTGAGATAAAAGATGCACAATTATATTGTGCATATATATAAGACAGCTGTCAAATTAATTACTCTTTGTATATTTATATTTTCTATGTATTAAATCCTTGATAATTTTTAATCTTTATTGAATCTTTATAGTTGTCAGATGTGACACATGGTGTGTTGTAAAATGCATGGATTGGATTTATATTTGGGTTAATTGGCAAACCCAACATTTGAATCAGAATTTTTTATATGTTGTGTCTGTGTTGAGTGACAGAACCAGATCTTGTACATAAATTATAATGGAATAATTTGAGATATAAAATATTTTTCAAGTCTCCACTGGTTCTCTAATCCACAACATATTTTATTATTACTAAAAATATATTGCTACTACAATTGGTGAAAGAATTTTCTTTCTTTAATAATTTATAACAAACAACATACAAATATTCCACACTAAGCAATTTTTTTTGTCCTTGGATATATTAACACACTTCAGTGAAAAACAAGAAATAATGCACTCCATATATATTTAACATGTTAATTCATTGTTTGATGTAAAACTTGTAAGCTAGATATCAGTAATTTGAAATAAATAACTAGATCTCCTTGTTTTATATATTTGCAGAGCAATAGTATTTATAAATTGAGATGATTAAGAAATTAAAAAACTCTTATACCGTAACACAATCGACAATTATTTGTTGCAGAAAATCCATAAAAAAAGCGTCCAAAATTATAAAGAAACTATTCAATATCAACTATCAAGAATTACTTCTAAGTTAATATTTTTCATAATAGTAATTATTTAAATTGATAGGATTACAAACAATTTAGGAAGCTAATAATAATATCCGGATACTAGTATCCGTAAAATCTTTGCATCATAACTACCACAGCTACCTGGAGGATCACAAAATCTCTAGCACTGAATTATTTTTTTCTAAAGTATTAATACATATGCACGAAAGTATTTATACCTATGAGGTTATGAGGTGAATAATTTTTACATAACTAATTGTCTTCTCAACTAAATTTCCTAAACTTACCCGCACCATAATCGAATAATTATATGTAGCCCCGCATATCCATCCCAATACCATCCCCACATCCTCTACACGTTATCTCTTTAAGAGATTAACTCCCATTAACTAACTTAATTAATTTTGATTTAATTAATCTGATCCTTACAATATCCCTGCATCGCTCTTTCCTTTCAAAATTAAAAATTCCTTTTTTCCTCGCGATCAGTGGCGGAGCTAGCATATCACAGGGGTAGGCAACTACCTACCCCCGGATTTGAAAATTTTAATAGGACCCTGTATAAATTGCTACCTTTGCCTACCCCTGCACTCTTGACAGCCCAATTTCTAGCATATTCTTCTTCAGTTATTTATTTTTTAGATTGATTATTCTCTCTCCATGTCATATATTTTTTCCTGCCTACTCCTGACAAAAATCCTGGCTACGCCACTGCTCGCGATCCACAAAAATGATTAAGATAAATACTTAATTGTCCAAGAATAAATACTCCAATATAAAGAACAAATACTCCAATATCAAAAGATAAATACTTAAGGATAAATTCAAATTGCTGCAATGTCCAATAGAGAATTGCTTCAATATTAAAGTATAAATATTTCAATATTTAAGGATAAATAATTCAAGTTTTAAGGATTAACATTTATTATGTCTAAGATAAATACTTAATTGACTAAGGTAAATACTCAAATCCAATGGATAAATACTGCATTGATACTTCAATTGGAGTATTTACCTTAGTGATAACTAATGTAATGTGTAAGAATAAATACTTCAATATCAAAGAATAAATACTCCAATATCAAAATATAAATACTCCAGTTTTTAAAGATAAATTATTACAATGCATAAGATAAATACTTAATCATTTAAGGATAAATACTACAATCTTTAAAGATTAATACTATATAGATTATGGATATATACTGCTATGTCCAATGAATAAATACTACATTGATACTTGAATTGAATGATAAATACTACATAGATTAGGGGTAAATATTTATTTTATTAATTATCTGACCCTTGAAGTTTGGCCCATGAAATATTTATAAAAAAATAAAATAAATTGAAAGGTTAGCCCAGGAAGTTTGACCCCGTTAGTGGTCCCCCATAGTGCAGGGACGTAATAGAGAAATTGAGAAAATTTGTGCGAGGATACAATTTGGACATTTTTACGTATGTAAATACAGTTCTCTTTATAGAGATTAATACTTATACTATCCAAGATAAATACATTAATGCTATGTATTAAATACTATTATTATATTAATATTTATGTGGTCGCCCACAGTAGTGCGGAAATGATTATCAGGATCCACCATAAATACCTGTGTGGGACCACTCAAATGAGATCAATGATGACGGTATGTGAAGAATTTTGCGAATCTAAAACCATAAACGTCTTCTACGTAATTTTATCTTTCAATGAGATCAATGATGATGTACTTTCGGGTCCGTCGTCACGCAAGTATTTATATCTCGTCATACAAGTATTTATACCTATACTTGTCATTATTTATATATGCCACTAGATCACGCCCGATATTATTAATATCAAGCATTGCAAGTATTTATACCTATATATTGAAGTATTATACCTATAAGATAAACTACTTTTGTTAGAGGAATATTAACTCCGGGACGATTGGAGAAAATTAATACGGGAATACGAGCTTCCCACTACTTCATTAGAGAGAGGTCCACGCAGGGACAATTGGATAATTGAAAAAGAGATGACCATAACAAGTTATGCATTAAAGTATTGATGTCTTACTTTTCAAGTATTAATATATTATATTCCAAGTAAGTTTAATGCAGAGATGAGTGTGGTAGGGGTGTCAATGGGTATGGTACGGGTAGGGTGCGAGTATTTTCATACCCATACCCACTAAGAGTTGACCTTACCCATACCCTACCCTTACCCGTTAAGAATTTGCCTTACCCTACCCTACCCATACCCGTTAAGATAAGTGGGTAACGAAACGGTAGCGGGTGAATAACGAATAACACTAATATAATAGTTTTATTATTTTTACAAATATACTATCAAAATTCATCATGTCATACATATGCAATCACAATTACTAATATAAAAATCAAAATATGAATATGCAATTAATTCTAACTAATAACATTTTTATAAAGACAAAAAAAAATTCAAATATCTCTTCTAACAAATTCAAAATTCAATTCGTTAGTTAAATAATCAAACATTCAAATAAAAAAAGTAATATGTTTAATATTATATTCATCTTACACCAAAATGCTTACATTTTCTCATGAATTAACGTTGATAAAATGATACGAGAAACATAAAATTGAATAATTAAATATAATATTTATATATCTATATGCAATTTATTTTATATAATTACCCGTTACCCAATGAGTACGAAATAGCCTTTACCCGTACCCATACCCATTTAGCCGAAATTTTTAAAAATATACAAAAATGTATTTTAATTTAACAATCTATACAAAATCGCGGTGGAATTTTAAATCTACCCAAACCGGCAACAGGATTACCGGTTTCAGAGCCCAGAACCGGCAGCAAAGTTGCCGGTTTCAACACCCCAGAACCGGCAGCACAGTTGCCGGTTCCAAGCCCTGGATTCGGCACCCTTGTTGCCGGTTCTGGATTGCTATAAATTCTGGCCTCACTCCATCTTGTTGCTCTCCCGTCTTCCATATTGATCTGAGATTGGTAAGTTTTATTAATTAAAATTAGTTATATTAATTAACTTAGATTAATATTTAATTAATTATTTCAATTATTTTAATTCATTTTGAATAATTATTTTAATTAATTTTATTTTCATCATTCAATTTTGATGTGAGTTATTTTATTTTTTGTTTGTATATTATTTGTTAGTTAATTTTAATTCTAATTAATTTTGTAACGTTAATTTTTTTAAATGTTTGTTATCCAGATCAAACAAAAATCAAATATGATATGTGTGAAAGTTTTTGTTGGAGGGAACATCCAAGATACGGTGATGAAGGAGTCTTCTACAAGTACTCGACCCAAATACTCGTTCCCGGTAACTATTAATCATAACTTCGATTATCTCCAAAATGAAATTTATAAATTGGTTGGGTTTACTGCTAGTGAAGCAAATATGGAAATCCAAGCTAGATTTAATATGTCTACTGATGGTCGACGGGACTACCAATTGGTACCGATAACAAACCGGTATCGTTCGAAATGATTTTAGGAATTGTTGCGTCATTCCCCCAAAGGATACCGGTTCTTGAGTCTGTATGTAGAATTGGAACCGAATGATTCCGGTTTTAATTCTCGGTTGAATCTCGAACAGTCAAGCCCCGTAAATGAGACAGATCCCCGAATCGAGATCCCGGCCAAGTACGAGTCGCAACCCCGAACCTAGAACTGTTCGAGACCCATAGGCCAGTAGAGGTACTTGATTATTCCCGTTTACCTGTCGATGCAATTAATGATGGCAATTTGGAAAGCGGGGATGAGATGATCTCAAATGAGTCAGCAGGGTTCGACGAAAACCTTTCACCGACTAGACAGACACAATCACATTCTGTGTCACAGTCCGGTAGACATTCTGTGTCACAGTCCCGCCAAGCACAATACCTGCCATCGGTCGAGAAAATATGACACATCCGGTAGACATTTTCAACGACACTTCGGGTTTTCGGGAAGCAGATGTCGATTTTTTCAACCGTACAACAAGAATTGTCGATAACCCAATAGCTGAAGGCCAAGTGTATGAGTCGAGAGAGGCTCTAAGAATAGCAGTTCAGGAGTTTCATATCCAAAAAAATTTTGAGTTTAGGACTCAAACAAGCGAACCTAGGCGTATGGTATGGATATGCAAAGATAAATTGTGCAAGTTCAAGTTATGTGCGAAACCTCAGGGTATCTTAGAATCTTGGATTATTTACAAACAAAAAATTTCTCATGGATGCAGAGTACCGGCAACACGTGAAGATCATGACCAGCTCACGACAGAGATGGTTGCACGCGCCATTGATGGCACAGTGAGAAGGGATGTGTGCGCGAGTATAAATCATATCCGAGATGTCGTGAAGGCAACGTACCAAAAAGTGACGCCCAAGTACAACAAATTATGGCGAGGACGTGAGCTTGCAATTACAAACATTTATGGGAGTTGGGAGAACGCGTACAACCTGCTTAGTCCGCTTTTGGAAGCTATAAAGAGAGGCACTCCCGGAATCAAGTATTGTGTGATGTCGACACCAATTGAGAATTCAAATGATAGACAATTCTTGTACGCGGCTTGGGCGTACGGGCCGTGTATTGCGGCAATACCTTTTTATCAGACCAGTGATTAGTATTGATGCATGTTTCATGTCGGGACGGTACCAGGGACGGCTGCTGATTGCATGTGGGTATGATGCTGAAAACCAGTTGCTTCAGTTGGCTTTCGCGATTGTGGAAAAAGAACACTCAGATACTTGGGGATTTTTTATGAGATGGTTGCGGTTATAAGTCATTGGAGATGGTCGATTCTTTTGTGTCATATCGGATAGACATTTGGCAATAAAATCCGTGTTCCAGGATCCACATCTCGGATGGTATGAGGATAGCGATCTATGTGTGCATCGATATGTGCTCATCATGTTGCCGAGAACCTCTACAAGCATGTGGGGGCGGAAGAGAGAGGTCGGTGATCGGTTCAAAATTGGAGTGAACAAGAAGAAACCTAGGAGGTTACAGGAGATGTTTGAAGACTTTCAAATTCGTTGCCCAGACGCTATTACGTACCTTAACAAGGTGGGTAGGAGAGACCCCGATGACGAGGCCGAGCCTCCACGTCCAGAGAAGTTGTTTCAAGCATATGATGGAGGTCACCGTTGGGGAATAATGACAACAAATGGGTCAGAGTCACTAAATAATGTGTTCAAGACGAGTCGGCGGCTGCCGGTTTGTGCTCTCCTGGAGGAGACATTCTACAAGTTAAATAGATGGTTTTTCCAACGACGGAACAAAGGCGAAATGATGCAACAAATGGGTCAGTTGTGGTCCCAACGATAGCAGATACGGGGCGTATCGGTCGTGGTACAATATATTTATCCGATAATTTCTCACGTTCAAATTAGAACAATTCTACATTACGAAAAAAATATCAAGCAATATACGATTTGATTTCTAATCGATTTATTAAGAAAAATCAGTAAACGCTAACCTCTTTCGAAGCCAGAGACACCCGGTGATGACTGTGGGGTATCCACAACAATTCGCTGAACTTACCTTGCATTATCTGGGTCTCTCTCTCTGTCATTCTGAATTTCAAAAATCGTACCAAATTATTTTGTAAATTATTTCTTCTGAACCGTTCTACTAGTTCTAACTAATTCTAAACCATTTCGAAAACAATTTTGGCCGAATTTTTCTACACAATTTTGGCCGAATTTTTGGTATTGTTTCTAAAACAATTTTGGTGATTTTCTGGTATTTTCTAACTAATTCTAAAAACTATTCTAAATAATTTTAAAGTTTTTCATAATATCAGGAACCATTCTATAATTTACCTAAATTTATTTTGGTATTTTCTAATTTAACTACAATTATTTTAATATTTTCTATTTTTTCTAAAATTATTTTGCCATTTTCTAATTTACTTTAAATTATTTTGGTATTTTCTAATTATCTAAAATTATTTTGACATTTTCTAATTATCTAAATTTTTTTAGACATTTTATATTTTTCTTAAAAAAATTAGACATTTTCTAATTATCTAAATTTTTTTATCCATTTTCTAATTTTCTAAAAAAAATTTAGACATTTTCTAATTATTAAAAAAAAAATTATATATTAAACTAATTTTACTAATCTATCTTAAATTTAAACTAATCTTACTAATTTAAATAATTTAAATAAAAAATAAATATTAAAAAAAAATTACCTGAAGAAGGAGACGATGGAGAAGGGGTGAGGGAGAAAGGGACGGCTTGGGGGACTTTATAGCCGAATCCAGAACCGGCAACTGTGTTGCCGAATCCAGGGCTTGGAACCGGCAACTGTGCTGCCGGTTCTGGGATCTGCAACACAGCTGCCGGTTCTGGGGTGTTGAAACCGGCAAGCTTGCTGCTGGTGCTGGGCTCTGAAACCGGCAATCCTGTTGCCGGTTTGGGTAGATTTAAAATTCTGCCAGAATTTTGTATAGATTGTTAAATTAAAATCTATTTTTGTATATTTTTAAAAATTTCAGCCCATTTAGCTAACGAAAAAAAATCCTTACCCATACCCTTACCCAATAAGTTAACGAAAAAAAAAACCTTACCCATACCCGTCTTATCGAATACGATACGGGTAGGGTAAATGGATAAACGGTTTTCATTGACACCCCTAAAGTGTGGAGACAGAAAAAGAAGACTATACAATTAATAGAAATCATAGTACATCATTTCTCTAATGTTACTGTGGAAATTTTGAAAATACTGAAGGGAGCATATAATTCTTGATAATATTCCTGGCCTAGCCCAAAATTCGAAACTAGCAAATTATGATATTAATTGTCAAACCTTAATCTGGGTCTTAAAACCAACTTGGGCCGAAATCAGAACAACATTTATTAATTTGTTGGGTCTAATATTTATCTCTCTTCAACAACATGGACCGGTTTTAAATGTCTTTCCGCATTGTTTTTTTCTTTTTCATTTCAACTAAACATCTTCTCTTATTGATATTGTAACGTTAACATGTTATTGCAGTTATTGCATTATTACTGCAAACTTTAACAGGTTAACATTTCATACATGAAGGGTAATGATAGGCCATGACCTAGAAGTCTCATAAAACTATTATGGACCAAGTACCAAGCTCAGTTAGCAATAGGGGTGCAAACGGATCCGTTAATATTCAATCGTATCTGGATTTGTATTCAAAAATTAGATACGAATATCTGATATCTGAATATCCGTGCAGATACGGATATGGATATAGTTTTGAATTTTAATTATCTGTATCTGAATAGTTAATATATACCATATAGTTTTAATATATATTTTGAAAATATTTATGTATATATCTATGGATATGATCCGATATTCGATCCGTATCCGTACATATCCATATCCGAAAAATAAAAGCAGATACGGATATAGTTTTAATACTATCTGATCCGTATCCGCTCCATTTGCATCCCTAGTTAGCAAGCTCTTTCAACAGCCACTTGGTGTGTCTGTACGAGATCACAATTCCGACTTACAAGCCCACTCGACAAGTCCACTTAGGATTCTGTACGAGATCACAACCGACCTACTAGTCTATAAATACTTCTGAATTCACTGAACTCGAGGTCCACGTTTTAGCAATACAGGTTACACATAGGACATAGTCACAAACCTTACTAGATCTGTGCCTTGTTTACACTAAACACTTGTTGAACACGCACGGCCTAGCCTTCTTCGAAATAAGACGTGTCTTGATAAAACTCCGGAGATAGAACGTATCAAGCATAAAAGCCAAAGAATAAAATTTTAAAAAAAGGAGGAGAAAAGTTGGGAGGTCTCACCTGATATGTCAATAAGGATGCTTATCCCACATACATAGCATGAATAAAAATGAAAATTCTTTCTTGTTCTCTATCTCATATCACATCTAATTTTTCCCTACAAAACTTATTTTAAAATTATTATTATTAATTTATTATGTCATCATTTTTTAAAGAGGTTCGTGAATCTCTCCTACAGAGGATTCTCAAAGTAATTTGAGACTATCTTAATTATCTTATAAGATCGCTCATACAACTTTAATAATTTCCTTCCGTTATTTTTGTTTTTAATAAAATTTATGTTTATATTCTTATTCAAATATCATATATATTTTAAAATTACCAAAATTCCCAACAATCTCACTTTTTTTACTTACCTACAGGCTTCATTTATTTTTATTATTATTTTTTCTTAAATGTATCATGAGGAGGGATCGAGTTACAACAAAGTTACAACAATGATTTTTTTTTCATTTTCAAAGTCTAAATCGTCGATCCAAACCGTTCAACATAATTATCTAAATAAAATGTGCTTCCAGATCAAATTTTACATTTTTTCTGATTTTTTTTTTACTATTTATTAAGTATTTTACAAAAACTAGTCAAATTCAGACCATTGAATTTTGTACCCATCTTAATAAATAGTAAAAAAATTCCAAAAAATATAAAATTTGATCTGAAAGCATATTTTATTTAAATAATCATGTTGAACAGTTTGGATCGACGATTTTGACTTTGAAAATAAAATAAAAAAAAACTTATTGTAACTCAAAATTGTTGTAACTTGATCCTCCTCATGTATTATATAGACAAACACATATAGTTGTTGATTGTGCGCTAGAAGTAACCACAATTAATAGCTTGTGGTTTTCCCACTTCCAGTGGCTTAGAATTTAGACGACAATAATTCAACAAAAGCAATTCCATTGTGGGAATCATATACTGTCTATAAAGCAAAAATTGCATGCCATACGTTTAGAGACGGTCCACAATCTTTTTATTCCATGTGGGTGTCTTCATGGTCTATTTTTGTACTCATGAAAAAAATAACACAAACGAAAATGCTAAAAAGGTTATTAACAAGCGAGGGGGTGTCTTATGACCAGCATAAACGTCTGATTAATATTAAAATTCGTACGAGCAGATTTCAATCGCTCCACGAATCTAAATTATCTGTGTGAATCTCGATCGACAAACATTTTAGATTGGACATCAAATGAATTTTGGTCCGATATCCATCAGGAGTCATTTTGATAACCGAAAATACCTTTGTTATTATAATAAAGAATTTTTTTCATCTAGATTTCGAACTCGCGATCTCTCACATAGAGACTACGTGTCTTAGCCACTAGATCAAATGCTAGTTTTCTCCTTCTTCTTGTTATTAAGAAAGAAGTGGAAGGATAACACAGAAGCCGTCTGTGGATGCAAGGTTAGTGGAAGAGAGACGTCAAAGATACTGAGAGCGCACAAACACGCACTTTCGGCACAACAGAAGAAAATTAGAGACTGAGAGTGGAAACACAGAGAATAAAAGAAGAGAAAAGCATAGCTCAAGAAAGCAGTGGAAATTAATAAGGAAACCACCAATTCATAGGCACAGTATCCTCGGATCCTCTCCAATCGTCTGCAATAAGTGACGCGGTCTCCACCATAATTTTGTATTTATAAAATGGTGCTTCTAGGAGTACCAAGTCTCTTTATATTATTAACTCTAAAATATATCGGATTAAGTTCAAACGATGAATTCAAACTGTTGAAGTTCTTCTACCTTATTAGTGACGAGTCTACATGTGAAAATTTTAAAGTTTTGAATTAATCTAGTATAAAGGCAATTGGTCAAAATTAGAAGATTTCTAAATTAATTTTAATGCATTTATTTTTTGAAAACATTTTGACCACTTGACTTCATACTAAATTAATTCGAAACTTTAAAATTTTCATATGTAGATGCATCACTCGTAAGATAAAAGGACTTGGTATTCCTAGAAGCACCCTAGTTCTACTCTATAAAATGTATTAAATACTTTGTAAAAAAATCAGATAAATAAAATAATTTCAATATCATAGGAGGAATATAAAATATTGTTCAATGACTAAAGGAATAAAATCATATACAAATTCTAAAGAACTGAACTAATAATATGATTCCTTCAAAATAACTACAAAGTAAATGAATCAAATTTTTTTTGTTTTTTTTATCACATTGAATTATTTTTCATCTTTCGCCTTTCCGACAAATTATTTAATATATTTTTTAAAATAAACAAATTTTGGGTCTCAATGCATATTGACTAGGGGTGTCAACGAGCTGGGCTTTGGCTCAGCTCGTTAATTCTGGACCGAGCTACAGCTTCCGAGTTGGACCTAGAGCTTTTGATCTAAAACTTTAGCTCAAAATGATGACGAGCCAGTCCGAGCTAACGAGCTGGCTCACTGGGTCTAACTGGACCTTGTTTTAAGAATAAAATAAATTATACAAATTTTTTGGACCGAGTTGAACCGAGCTTGACTGTATAAAATACATACAAATTCATACAAATTCACAAATTAATGCCTAGCCAAGCTAGCTCACAAACTAGACCCCAGCTTGAACTCGTAGAGCGAGTCACGATCGAGCCACGAGCTACAAGCTTTTTTGCCACCCCTAATATTAGTCTATTCAGATTAATTATGTACCAAAACTATTAACGATTTGTGGATGGAGATTGGAGAGAATCCGATTATTGTATTACAGTGTTTTTTTAATCCATCAGGGTAGCCCACAGAAAAGAGAGGAGGCATCCCCACTAGACCGTCGGAGTCTCCGTCACCTCCACTTGCTCTTTCCACAATTTTGCATTCGGTCACCTCAATACGCTACCTTCTTCTTCTTGATTCTTTGTTCCCTCCAACTTAATTTTTTTATGTGTTGTGTGTTGGTAGTCAAGAGATTGAATGGAGGGAGATGATATTCACCAGAGCAGTTTGGGTCCGATGCTCATTGGACTCAAATTGAGTGCGATGAGCTCCATAACAGTTTGATCCGCTTTAAGATCCGTGCGCGCCGCTTTAATATCCATGCGAACTTGCTTTAATATCCGTATGCACGGATCTTAGGGGTGCAAACGGATCGGATATGGATCGGATAGTGCTAAAACCATATCCGTATCCGTATATTTTTTTTCGAATAAGGATACAGAACGGATATTAATCGGATACGGATACGGATCGGATATTAATCGGATACGGATACGGATCGGATATTAATCGGATACGGATCGAATATTTTTCAGATACGAATACGAACACGGATATAATTCGGATTCTTAATTCAAAATATATATGTTATGCCATTACAAAATAGATATAGCCATAACAAAATTCATCAATTCACTCACCATATCTAATTAACTAAAATTCACCAATATAACTATTATTATAAAGTTTCAGAAATATTTTGGAGATTAAGTCTAAAATCTCACAAAGAGACAAAACCCTAAAACCTCACTAAAAAAAAAGAAGTCGTGAAAGTTTTTTTCAACAGAAATAATTGAACAAAATCAAATTTTTGTCTCTATGTAACAATGATACTAATTGGACCAAAATCAAGTTAACTACACAATTTAAAAAAAAAAAAAAAAATTTGTAGCAATTCTAGTTTTTTTTTTCTTTAATCGACAAAATTTCTAAGCGATTATTTTTAAGTTGAGCAATTAATTTGATTATATTTTGTTCTCGTTTCAAAAAAAAAATCAAACCTTAAGTGTCAGATGGAATAGAAAAAAACTTTCACAAAATAGACTGATTAATTTGTTACGCGAAACATAAAATTTTATCCATTCTTTTATTTTCATTGATTATATTCAAATTTAATTCATTTATTCAACTTGATTTTGATCCAATTGGACATTATACTTTTCATTAGCTAGATCTTTTATTTAATTTGATATTCAACTACGAAGCAACCTTTTATTTCTCATGTGAGTCGTGTTACTAGTTCTTTTGTTTTGGGCATATTAACATGGAGAATTAAATGTTTAATAAAAAATAATCAAAATTAAAATAGTATCACGGTTCTATTTATTTTGTTAGATTGAAAGAAAAGGAAACTAAAATTGTGCTAATTTGGTACGCGATGGTAATAATTGCTGGATTAAGTGCTTTGGTAGGGGTATATTTGTCAATCAATTTTAAATTTTAAGTTGTGTTGTGTTGATAAGAAATTTAGTAGTGTTAATATCAGCTCCCATCATGACTTGGAGGTGATTGGTGTAGGCAAATCGTATGTATATTCTAACTCTAAACGGTTAATATATTCTTTCTAAAAAGTTTCATAGACTAATTTAGAATCATCATGTCATGTTCTTTATAGTGTTTTCTTAATAAACATATTGCGTTTGTACACTTAGTCAGTTGAATATGGATAGGGTCAGATTTAGTTGTATTGAAAAGATGGCTAAGCCTATGATTTTAAGATTGTAATCATGTATATTGAATTTTTTTTTAAACTTTAACTAGTAATTAGATTGATAGGATTTGAATTCAAATCTCACTCATTACATATTATACATTTTAATTTCCAGCTCTCCTTATTAAAAAAATTTCTAGTTACGCCCCTAAATATGAGCAAAATAATATATATTTGATTATCATATATAGTATAAGATCTTTCATACAATAATTTCCTGTTGAAGTTATTTGTTTGATTTTGTCAATCTTTTTCTTTAGTAATACACAATAATTCATAATTACATTTAATAAATTATTTCGAACTCATGATTCCATATTACAAATTAAAATATTATCACGGTAAATGATTAAAATATTTTCAACTATATCACTTATTGAACAAATAAATAAATTTATATAAAAGGTCATATATTCTAAATCTTGTCAGAGATTTCATTGAGGATATTTAAAATTGAGAGACATCATTGTCTAAAAAAACAGTTTGAATTGTTTTTCAAGAATAAGATTCTCCAAATAAAGACATGTTTGTTTTTACAAATATAAAGTACCTTGAAAAATCAAAATTTTCAATTTCATACTACTAATAATTTCACTACATCTTAGAGATTTGTGCTTCTCAATTAAATTAATTCCTATTTTATAGGGTATGTTTGGATGGAGTGAGAATAATTAGAATAGGAAGCTATTCAAGAATAGAGATTATTCGGAATAGCAATGTGCATCCAAACGACATTTTTACTATTCGGAATAGTGAGAATAGTTGCTATTCTCTATTCCCTGAAAATGTTGGAATAGCTACTATTCGAAAGTGTGAATAGAGAAAAAAAAATGCTTATTATCGTCAACACAGTCCCGAAATAATAAAATTAACGCCACTTATTTTATCTCTACATCATGACAATTCATTTAAGACCCCACTTGCCAGTTGATGTAAATATAATTGTAGAACAACATAATGCGCCACATTATATCAAGGCGACATGAGCACATTTAATCTGGACACGCAGTGGGTGGAGAAGCGTCAACGCTAACGGCCAATAGGCAATAGCGGCTCCCACACACGCACAATGCCACAACCGTGAAAGCTAACCTCACTCTTTTTAATCTTCATGACCCACCAACAGAAGCGTCACTAGCAATACCGTTGAGATCTCCTACCGTACACTACTCTCCCGTCAAGAATTCAGACCGTCCGATTGCTTTAATATTCAACTTGTCCGTCACTAGCAACAGAGGATCAGATGGCCAAGCAATAAGCCACTTGCCTAGGTTTCTAATAAGACCACTCAAATCAAATACCAGATTCAATCCGACCCGCTTTGTTTGGCAATTTTTTTTTTAACATGGTTAGCAAATATGAAGATGGTAAATATTTGATTAATTTGTTGACATAATATATGATTATTCTAATAAATTATACTATATGACCTTAATATATTGGATTAAAAAAGATATTGTATCTACACAAGAGTGTAATCGTTGGAATAAAAAAAATATACGGTGTAGAAAAAGTTATACAAAATATTTATACAATAATAATTCATTCATTTTTTTCATAAGTAGATTTTATGGCTTACGCATATATATTTCTTTCGGCATAATGGAAGAATCAAAAGAGCAAATGGCAAATAAAATTAGAAAGGACAATAATTATCAAAACAAATCATCTATATTTTGTTCAATATATAATTCATCTTTTTATGTATTAAAGGAGTGAATCATGAATGAATTTAAACTTGAAAACAATGTAAACTCTACACATGGAAATTTTCTTATAAAATAATCAACATTTTTCAGAAAGATAACTGTCCATGGATTCCAATCAGAAAATTCATTTACCAGAAACAGTAAGAATAAATAAAGTTCCCCAGAATCGGATTCTAATAATTGTAGAACATGGATTGCAAGTTTGTAGGTAAAGGATCCAAATTGTAAATTGAGACAAGGTACTTCGATCCATTTAAAAAAAAAACCGGACCCGTACAAAAAAAACCCCCTCCTATTCCATACATCTCTATTCCACTATCTAAACAAAAGAAAACAGTCACTATTCCACTCCATCACCTGCCTCACCCCACTCAAACCATCTCCTTTAACAAACTAATTTATGTCACCACACAACAAACCATCAAGTAATTAGCTAACCATGGAAGCACATCAAAACCAAGTTGGTAACTCTCAAACCCGGCATCTGCTTGATGCCGCCAAAGACGACCATCATCCGTCCGGTGATCCGTCTAGACCGATGGCGTCCGTAGACAGGACAAAACGCGACGAGTGGAGCGAAGGTGCAGTCACTAGCCTACTTGATGCTTACGAGGCAAAATGGGTGCTACGTAATCGTGCCAAGCTCAAGGGACAAGACTGGGAAGACGTGGCATGTGCTGTATCGGCACGTGCCGAGGGCGGTAAGAGCAGCAAGACGGCAACACAGTGCAAGAACAAGGTCGAGTCGATGAAGAAACGGTACCGGTCTGAGTCATCCACAGGCAATGGATCGAGGTGGCCGCTGTATGCCCGGCTCGATGGTTTGGTTAGGTGTCGCGAACCCGTTACGGTTGTCACGGTGGTTGAACGGCCAGATCATGAGGAGCAGAAGATGGCCCCAAAGCCGGTTGCAATAGCTCACGGGACTGTTGCAGCAGTGCCGGAGTTGCCGAAGCTTAACGGAGAAGTCGCCATCGCATCTGTTAGTTCAATAATTATTAACTTTTTTGAATTTTGAATTATGTATTAAGTATAATGAACTTTACTTAAATAGGTTATTCAATTTTTTCAAATTTGTATCATTAACTTTGTATTAATTGATCTGCCTATTCAAGCGATGAGATATGACATCATTTAGAGATAAATTTAACTTATTAGGCAAACTAAAAGAAAACACTAATGAATTTGATTAATTAATGTTTATTTAATTAGTTACCATTGCAGAGAGAGGGTGAAGAGCAAACAGGCAAAAAACACATGAATAACGAGATGAACAACGACGTCGCGGCATGTAGCGCACCCGACTCCGATGAATCATCCTCGGAAGAAAAGAGACGGAATGAAAGAAGCAAAAAAAGACTAAGAAGGAAAACAGATAGCTACATGGTGATGAAAAGCATACAGCTATTTGCAGAGGTGGCACTACAGGTAGAACAAGCAAGAATAGATGCAATGAGAGAGATCGAGACAATGCGGGCTCAGGCAGAGGCGAAGAGAAGCGAACTCGATTTGAAGCGCACTGAGATCATAGCCAATACCCAGCTCAAAATCGCAAAGCTTTTCGCGAGGAAGTATGCCGATGGTACCGATTCATCATCAGGAAATTGAGTTGGTAATTCTCTATCAATATATAGAGATGGTATTGCTATTTTTTATTAGGCTTAGTAAATAATGTTTCAAGGAAGGTTGTTAATTATTGGATGATGGCATGATTAATTGCCTGATTGTCTAATTAATAGAGCTTAATTGGCTCTCGCTATATGTTGCTAATTTAACCATCGTTTGAGAAATTGTGGACATAGGATCGTTTGAGAAACTGTGAAGTCGTGAGAGAGAATTAAACTCTTGATCTTTAGATACAAGAGTTCTGAAAAAAATTTTCTAGCCAACTATTCTACCTGCTCTTTCAATTGTGGATATAGGATACAAGAAAGATACATGGGTTTAATTGCCTAATTAATTTCAACATGAGAAAATGCTCCTTGAAATTGCATAATTTCAACCGTTTGTAAAATTTGTGTTGCAATGGGAAGTAATAATAATAAAAAAATTGAATAAAATCATATTTATTTTTTCTAGAAATTTAAGTTGACGAGATGAATTAATGGGTTAAACTAACGGCCCGGATCAAAACTAAAAGTTCCTGAAAGGCTCAAAAAATGAAAAAGTCAAGCTTCTAACTTTATGAGTAGCTCAACGAGTAGGGCTGTCAAAAAAGCTCGTAGCCCGTGGTTCGCTCGTGACTCACATCTGGCTTGATCGGTAACAGCTCGTTCGATAGTGGACCGAGCTGTTAACGAGCTGGCTCGCTAACAGCTCGGGCCAAAATTAATGAGCTGAGCTAAGGCCTTAGCTCGCTCGCCAGCTCACGAGCTAGCTCGGCAAGGCATCAATTTGTGAATTTGTATGAATTTGTATGTATTTTATACTGTCAAGCTTGGTCCAGCTCGATTCAGCTTGGTCCAAAAGGATTTGTAAAATTTATTTTCTTCTTAAAACAAGGTCCAACCAAACCCAGTGAGCCAGCTCGTGGCTCGTGAGCTGGCTCGTCACGAGTTTGAGCTGAGATTTTAGCTCGCGAGCTGTTAGCGAGCTGGTTCGCTAACAGCTCGGTCCAGAATTAACGAGCTGAGCTAAGACCCAGCTCATTTATAGCCCTATCAACGAGTATTGAGTCTTTTAAGAAATAAAACTATAATTCGGCACAAATTTGAGAAATTAGAATAAAAATTGTTGAAATCTCATCTCCGAAAATTCAGTTTTTATCTCTCCACGAATAAAAATTGCAACCATGAAACAAGTGAAAATTTCTTGTTCACAGTTGCGTGTGTTAAGACTTTTCTTTGATCATATCACATTATTATTGTTAGGACCGATCCAAAATCAAGAAAATTTTGGTTCCATTATATATATAATTTTTTTGTGAGATTGGCTAATACGTTTCTATAAGTATTTCAACATTGTATGTTTATAAGTTATTTTTGTATTTTCAAAATCCAAATAGTTTATCTGACCGTTCAATATAATATCCATATTAAAACATAATTGGAGACCAAATTTATAATTTTTGAAATTTTTACTATTTTTGAAGATAGATAAAAAATCCATTGATTCAAAAAATTCTGGACCATAAAAAACAATGATTTTTTATCTACCTTGAAAAATAGTAAAATAATTAAAAAAATATGTAAATTTTGGTTTCCAATCACGTTTAATATGGATATCATGTTGAACTGTTTGGATCGACTATGTAGACTTTTAAAATGCAAAAAGACTTATAAGCATATAGTGTTGAAATACTTATGGAAGGGTATTAGCCGGTTTTATTTTTTATTAATATGCCAATACATCATACCTATTTATAGAAAAGTTTGAGCCCACTATGTATACAAAATTTGAGTTCTAATGTTTTATTTATTTTTAACACACACACAAACACCCAAAATTCTATGCTCTCATTTGCACCTAATCCTTTATCTTCATTTTCAAAGCCCGAACAGTCAATCCGAACTGATCAACATGACCTTCATAATAAAATATGCTTGGAGACCAAATTTTATATTTTTTATAATTTTTTTACTATTTTTTAAGATAGGTACAAAATCACTTTATCGGATGATCCATAATCTCTTTAAAACAATTATTTTGTACCTATCTTAAAAAATAGTAAAAAAAAATATAAAAAATATAAAATTTGGTATCTAGGCATATTTTATTATGAAGATCATGTTGAGCGGTTCGGGTCGACAATTTATATTTTAGAAATAAAGATAAAAGAGATAAAAGATTGGATATAAATGGGAGAATAGAATTTTGGATGCATTGGAATCCTCCTCATATAACATATACAAACTAATTTTTCCTTGGGGGCCCCTTGAATCTTAAGATCCGAGACAGTTGCCCTGGCTACCCTGCTTCCAGGGATGGGCATGATAATCGTGTGAGCAATGATAATGTGTAAGAGTGTACACGACATAGTACTAGCAGTAGAGTGAGAAAAATAGCACGGTAAAGTCAGCTCTGTTATGGAACGACACGAAACGGCACAACATGGTACGGAACTACACGACACGTGTAACTGTTATGTGTTGTGACTAGTGTGTCACGTGCCGTGACTATTCACGTACTATGGCTATATTTTGAAAATTTTGCACGGCACACTACGTCATGCAAAAAATATGATCACAGTACGTTACGCAAGTTACGTGTAATTAGGACCGTTAGATCTTGATCAAATAGTAAATTTTGAATAAACTAACTTAAATTATGAGAAAAATAATTAAATGTGATCAAACGTGACAAACGTAACTCAACATATTTAGATACAACACGTTTAGATACGGTACGTTTAAACACCTCGTGACATTTTTTTTACCATGACTACTTTTAATATTTTAATCGCAGTATAATTGTTCACTTAATCATATGAAACTAAAGACACAACGTAGCGTGTTAATCATGATACGTATCGTATGGGGGAGAGGGGGTGTCTGATGCCCATCGGACCAGAACAGTGTTCGATGGGCGGTTTTAACCGTCTGATTTATTTCAAAATCTGTGTGCACAAATATTAAAGTAAATAACACGAATATTAAAGTAATGAGCACAGATTTTGAAATGGATCGGACGGTAGAACTACCCATCGAACACTGTTATAGTCTGATGGGCATCGGACCCCCCCCCCCCCCGGCATGATACCTTTTACCACTCCTAAGTCCTAACTAGCACCGATTAGAATCCATCGTGAAATATCTCGCAGTAAAAGCCCATGGTCACATGGTGTATCGAATTAAGCTAAAAAGAAAGGTCTCACACGGAAGTTATCACGTGAGGTAACTAACAGGCTGAGTTTAGACCAGACCGTTCGATCTGCTTCGACACGAACATTAAAGGGGTAATGTGCATTCCACCTCGAGTACATCGTTCTGGATTCTGATCGAACGATCCATATCTAAACTCAAATATTTTGTTACCTCTGAGGTTTTGACTCGATTTCCCCGACTGGTAAATCGATTGAACACGCTACAGCTCTTATCTCTCTCTTCCTCCGACGATCTGGTTATACAGCTCTTATCTATCTTCTCCAAAAACCTAGCCAATCTTTTGCTCCAAGTCAAACTCTGAACTCTGCATCTATGGAAGCGATCGTCACCAATCTATCCCCCTCCGCCGTCTCTCCAATCGCTGCCTCTTTTCGCAAATCGCCTCTCCTCTTCCCCTCCCGAACCTCCCTCATTTTACCCAAATCGCCCGCCAAAAGATCATCCCTGACCCTCCGCTGCGGCATCGACTTCAACTCCATGCTGGTTCCCATGGTCGTAGAACAAACTAACAGAGGTGAGCGATCTTATGACATCTACTCGCGCCTCATGAAAGAGCGCATCATCTACCTCTACGGTCCAGTCGACGATGACATGTCATCGGTTGTTGTGGCGCAGCTTCTATTTTTGGAGTCAGAGAACCCAACAAAGCCGATCCAAATGTACATTAACTCCCCAGGTGGCTCCGTGACATCTGGATTGGCTATCTACGACGCCATGCAGCTAGTCAGATCCCCGGTTGCTACTCTCTGCCTCGGTCAGGCTGCTTCCATGGGATCGCTTTTGCTTGCGGGTGGTGAACCAGGTGAGAGACGGTGTTTGCCTAATGCACGGGTCATGATTCACCAGCCATCGGGTGGTGCTGAGGGGCAGGCTACAGACATAAACATTCGAGCTATAGAGATCTTAAAGGTTTGTTAATTTTCTTTGATATGCAGTTTTATTGACCTATAATTAGTAGTTGGTTGCCTGATTCAATCCATTATTCTTTCTCCTGTGGCGTTTTGGAACATCCAAGAGAGAAATAAGCTTTCCTGAGTGCTAATTCAGGCTTAAAATTTCTTGGTAAACAGAAATCAAACAAAAACATCTCTTATTGGTTGGTTAATCATGAGAATTATATTGCTGGAACTAATTCGGTAATAGTAAAAAGGATTTATCCAATGGATGTCGGGAATGGGGCCCTTATTTCAAAACAGGAAATTAGTAAAAGGATGCAAGGATAATGGAGAAGATTGTTGGATTCAAGTTAAACATAGTACAGCATTAGGAACCAAATTGATGTTTGTAATTAGAGGGGAGTTGTGGCAAGTTGTTGTATCAAAAACTTGTGGTGTTAGATACAGACTTTCAAGCTATGGGGTCAATCGTATAAAATTTGCATGTTGAGTATGGAGGCCAATTGTACAGAACCAATAGCAATTTACTTTAAATTATATAGAAAATAATGTATAAGCACATAAATTTTGAAAATGAATGGCACGCTGAATCCGTCCCTGGTTAGATGAATTCGGATCCTCCCAGGTACCGTAAAAAGGAATATATTACAATTACTAGATCCGGACCATTCTTTTAAGTTTGCATGAATCTCAAAGCACAAATAATACTGCCCCCCTGCACTATCCCCGAATAGGCACCGGCTGGGAGTAATATGTACTCTTCTTTTAGTTATTGTAAAAGATTTTTTTTTTAGGGTACCGGGGAGGATATGTAGTCCTGATTAGATACCATCTCATACAATAATGGGTTGTAAACTCTTGACTTTAATTGAAGTTCTAATAATTCTCTTATATTAATGGGTCACAAAATGTCAACTCTAATTGAAGTTCTGAAAACCGAATTATTGGAAACTATGTCAGGTAAGGGAAAAGCTTAACAAGATCTACCAAAAGCATACGGGACAACCGCTGGATAAGCTTGAACTATCCATGGAGAGGGATAACTTCATGTCTCCTGAGGAGGCCAAGGAATTCGGCCTCATTGATGAGATTATTGAGCACCGTCCTACTTCCATGATCACTGAAGCCATGAAGCCGTCAGATGTCATCCGTCCAGGTGGCGACAACAACGACAACGGCGCTGTAGCGGCAACAGCCGATTGATATATATATCCGGTTAGGTTGTCGATAATTAGATGATAGATTGGGGGGAATCTTGTGGGTGTATGCTGTTTGTATGCATTCATTGGTTAAACTGGAATCTGATCATAACAAAGGTTCTATAAGTTGCCTCCTGTTTAAAGAGAATTCAATTGACAAGTACTTTATGGTGTAGCTTGCATGAGTGCTTACCTATTCTGTAGTTCAATTTATTTACTCTACTGTATTATTTTGGTCTCATGAATGCCTTTATTATTTGGTCTGGCAAAACCTTTCTTGTATGTTCTGCAAGAAAGTCTTAGTAGTATGAAGAGGATAACTGTTGCATGTTTGAAAATTGATATACAAAATTTCTAGAATGCCTTGTGATGGCTTAAAAGAAGTTATTCATGTATTATGTCAGCATTTCTACAATTGCTAGCGCATGTTCTTCCAGTATACGCATGAAAATTATCTAGACTATTTTATATAAGGAACGTGATAATAGCTTCCAAATAAATATCCGAGCACGCTTCTTAACTTCTAACTTTCATTTTTAACTCTCATATTGAAGTTTTTAAAACTTTCTTTATAACTTTTTACAATACTACTTCATGCGTTTAAATCTTAAATCTAGTTTTAACTTCCAACTACTTCTGTTTTTAAGAAGAAGAAAAAAAAAGATCTCTTTCACTCACGCTTTTTTTTTTTTTCCTCTGATCATTTTGTCTATTTTCCCAACGATTCGTGAAAAATTTTACAAATCTAAAAATACAAGCGTTTGGTATTCGATTTTCTCTTTCAAATGAGATCAATGAAGAAATATTTTTGAGTTTCTTTTTTCAAATAAGTCCATGAGCATTTTAAATTCTCAAAATTTTAAACCTCAGTTTACAACCTTTTAAACATGGCATGAAAACTATTTAAAATATATTTGACACAACTACTTTAAATGCTTGACACAATTATTTTAAATGGTTGTAGACAGAGGTATAAACGTGTGATACTATATGATCAATATCAGAGGTTTAAACGCTTGAACGTAGTAATTTAAATGGTAGACGTTAGATGTTTAAATGGTTGTAGATCGAGGTCTAAAAACTTGAAAATTTAAAGTGCTAATGGGATTTACTTTAAAAAATAAATGTCTTGTAAATAACTCAAAAGTATTTCTCAATATATCTCATTTGAAATATAAAATCGAGTAAAAAATATTAGTATTTTCAGATAAAAATTCATTCACAGATCGTCGGGAAAATGAACAATAATGATCAGAGAAAAAATAAAAAAGAGCGGGTAATTTTTTTTTTTTTTAATTTGAAGACAAAAGTAGTTAGATGTTAAAACTACACAGATCTAGGATTTAAATAATTGCAAATATTTGCAGATAGATGTTTAAATACTTGCAAGTAGCATTGTAAAAGGTTATAAATAGAACTTCAAAAACTTGAATATGACCGCTGAAAATGAAAGTTAGACAAATTGGAAGGTTTTTTTTTTCTATTAAACTAGTTGGAAGACGCACTCGGGTATAATGTTTCGAGGAGTCAAAACATTTCTCTTTATAAAACCAGAAGCCATCGTTGGATCAGTGATTTTCAAAGCGGCTTAATAAATAGTAAATAAATTAAAAAAAATGTGAAATTTGGTCTCCAAGCATATTTTAATATAAAGATCACATCTAACTGTTTGGATTGACTTTTTGAATTTTGAAAATTGAAAAATGACTTGGTTGCACAGAGGTCGTGGTGCAAATGTTTTGATATTAGTCAACCCCTCTCTCTCTATATATAGAGAGAGAGAGAGAGATGTGCTAACTTGTTTTGGAAATTAAAGATGGCGTTTTACTTCCTGCTCATATCTTCATTTCTAAAGTTCAAATAGTCGATTCGAACATTCCATCATGATCTTCATATTAAAATGTTCTTGAAGATCAAATTTTACATTTTTTTTTTAAAAAAATTTACTAGTTTTTCAGAATTTTTAAAAATCACAACTTTTTTAAAATAAAAAATAATAAAAAATTCAGCAAAACAATGATTTTCAAAATTTCTAAAAAAAAAGTAAAAAGTTTCAGTAAAATTTGGTCTCCAAACACATTTTAATACGAAAAACATGTTAGAAGCTTTAAATCAACTATTTAAATTTTGAAATTGAAAATATGAATGGAAAGTAAAACACTATTTTTAATTTCCAAAACAAGTTAGCCATATATATATATATAAGAATTAGACACAAGCTGAGATTCAATTAATTACAGATCACACTTGCGTGGAAATGTCAATTTTTAATGATCCAACTTCAATATTTTTAAAGTCGTTGTCTCATTCGGCCGTGCCTTCCAATGTCCATTTCGATCACAGAATTGGTAAAAAAAACTACTTTATTTTATTTTACGAGTAAATACAATTTGACAATTATTTTATAGTCTCTCTACTGTTCTTCATTTATCAAAAAAAAAAAAAAAAAAGGGATGAAAATATTTGGCTTCTGGATTTTAGTAGATAGTCAAAACCTACATAATTTGATAGTGGCTAGTCATTTTTGACTTAAAATAGTCAACTTTCACAATTTTTTTTTGTCAACAAAATAAATAAGACTTTTTGAAACATTTTAGGTGGCTGCTACCTCGTGTGCAAAACAAATACAAAAAATAATAAAAATAAAGACCAAATTACACAATGTGGTCAAAGGGCAAAGGAGGCAAACACAACAACATCCATAAATCCTTTGTCAGACGGATGTACACTGGTACACTGGTACACACTATATGCCAATACCGACAGAGGAGCATCATGCTTGTATCGCAGTTCTTGTTGAAGAAAGAGGTGCGCAGTGATATTCAGAGAATCAACAAAAGATCAGGGGGAACTGGTAAACATGTTTTGCTGCAACTCAGATACACTTAACTTCTCACAATCAGGCATCTCATTTCTTTCTTTTTATTTTTTTACTGCATCTTTATTTTTGCTCAACTGTTTTGTATTTGAAGCTCATTATTTCGAATTTCGTATGAAAATATGAAATTTTTAATCACATTTCAAAATTCAGAGTTTCATAACTCCAATTATAGCAATATATATATAAAGTACAGGGAATTAAATCTTCGAAATCTAGGATTTGATATACAGTACCCACAATTCTAAAATTTAGAATTTTTAAAAGCTTGATTTTCTCACTTCTGAAGTATATATTTCTAAATTTTAATTCGGGATTTATTTCTGATTTAAATTTCTAAGCTTGAGTTTCCCGTAATATAATACAATGATAATAGAAGTCATACAAGTTTTTTATAGTTAGTTAAATGGTTAATGTGGTAAATAAATTCTAATCGATGACCTATAAATCTACAATTGGTATTGAATGAAATGAAAATTGCAACTACTGCGAAGTTTTACTGGCAAGATATCAGAGTTCTCCAAATTGAACAAATTTTATATGCAAATGGCATATATATACTGATATACAACTAATTAATTGCAAAGCAACATTTTCTCACCCACTTTTCTGTACAAAAGAAAAGAACAGCTAGCTAACAATCTTATCTGCCTACACGCAACAAATCTATCAATTTGCAATTAATTGCAATACCACTGCAGACAGCTGAATCAGTACCTATCTTTTCTTTTTGCTAAAAACACCTTCAAAAACAACTAATTGCAACTTCAATTTCTCCTTATCTCCAAATATGACTACCTGAAGAACTATGTGTATTTGAAATTGAAGGTGCCGACGTAGGCGGCGACGGCCGGTGATCCTCATCATTGTCGGAATCGAAACTAATGCTACTTACCCCCATCCAATAATCATGTCGATTCATGCTTCTCATGCTCTCCAATGCCTTAACAAGCGCCTCCGCTTTCGCCTTTCCTCGTGCACTCACCGCACCATCTCGTGCCATCTCCGCCACCATCTCTTCCCCTCCGCCTATTTCCCTCAAATCCCCCGCCGCTTTCTCCCCACCTGCTGTTACCAGATTAAGAAGAGCAGCCGCCGCATTCTCTCTCGATCTTTCGCTTGCACCTGTTAACGGATCAATCAGATCAATCAAAACCCTAACACCAGCTACCTTACGAAATGCATTTACGCTCTCGCTGCATCCCGCAACCTGTGCAATCACCGCCGTCACATCCTCCACTATGCCGTCACGCCCGTCCTTCACAATTAGCGAAAATAGAGCCGACACCACGCCTAATTCAACCAAAGTAGGTCGGTTGAGCGGATATAATGCGACACCGAAAACTGCCTTAAGAGCATCTTTCCTTGCTCGAGTTGACACGGGGGCTCGAAGAAGAGAGATCAGAGAACTAAGAATCGGCCGTTTTGAGCCGATGATCGGTCGATATGACTCGACACACAACAAGCTATACAAAGTCGCGGCAGCGTGTTGTGCGGCAGTGTTTGGTAGTTCCAAAGCGTTGCCAAGTGCATCAACGAGACCAGGCGTCGACATGAGCAATTCTCGAGCGGCAATTGATAAATTGAGGAGAGATGCTGCGGCATCTTCTTGGACTGAGGAACTGGCGGTGGAGCCGGCACATAGATATGCTGATAGCAATGGTATGACACCTGCTTCGGCAAGTGGGAGGCGGGTTTCAGGATCATGTTTCGACAAAAGACGGGTTTCGGCTACGGCTGCGGCAATGGAGGGCTCGTCAGACACCGTAGAAAGACGCCGCACGAGAAACCGCACCGTCCGGAGCTTCACCTCCATTGATCTAGTATTTTTTTTTCTTTTACTGGTTCGGATAGAGAAGATCTATCTTAGGAGGAAAAGAAGGAAACAGAAATGATGGTGCCTCGTGTAAGATTGAAGTTGTTGAGTTCTTTCAACGAATCAAGAAAGAAAGAAAATTTTGTTTGTTGGCCAATTGATGAGCAGTTAAGGTCATCTCAATTTTTTTTTGAAATGGACAAAGAAAATAGATGGTAGACTCGTAACAGTCTACTTTACAAATGAAACATTTTTATTGTGTTAGAGTAAGTTTGGATGCATTTTAGAATAAACTAGAATAGTTACTATTTAGAAAATAGTGCTATTTGGAATAATAAAAATATTGTTTGGATTGTATATTTGAAATAGTGTTAACAAGGTGTTTATTAGCTTATTAAGAGAAAAGATAGATAAGTAGGATCTCATATGAATTGTCACGACGTAGAGATAAAATAAGTGATGTCAATTTTATAATTTTAGAACTGTGTTGACGGTAACAAATATGTTTTTTCTTTATTCACATTTTCGAATAGTAGTTATTTCAACATTTCCAAGGAATAGAAAATAACAACTACTCTCGCTATTCCGAATAGCAAAAATTTCGTTTGGATGCACATTGTTATTCCGAATAGTAGCTATTCTTAAATAGCTTGCTACTGGCTATTCTTACACCATCCAAAGTATTCGGCGATGATAAGTACTAAATTTAATAATTTTTGTTGAGTAAGCAAAGTATTAAATAATTTAAAAAAATATAAAATAATATGAAATAAATATAGAATTTATAAACTGCCATAAGCATAATTTATATTGAAAATCTACTCAATAACTTCTAGTCACGTACGAAGTCAGATTTTGAAACTATGAGGGTCAAATATATATATGATTAATCATATAAAAAATTATACGGAGAATGAGGTCAATTTTATAATTCTAAATCATTTAACTCTATATTATATTGAAAATTATATATACATGCTAAATTTATTTTAAAAAAAAAATAGGAGTCAATTGACTCTTCTTCCCTCCGCCTGCCGCCCGCCTCTGTTTCTAGTCTTGATATATAGTAACATATACTAGAATTATAATGATAATCTCTATAAATACTTTTATAACTAAAAAAAAAACCCATTAACAACGTAAAAAAAAAACGTACTAAGAAAATACAATAATATAATTATATCTTAAATAAGGAGAGTGAACATGAGAAAGTATGCACTTTTTAGATTAATAAGGACGTTTATAGTGAAGCGTAGATAAAATTTATAGACTATAGATTTAAGAAAAAAGAATGATAAGAGATCAAATTATTAAATTTTCTCGATTCTTATGAACTTGTTAAATAAATTTCACATTATATATTCATATATATGAATGTGAACTAAGTTATCTATTAACCAACCACACCCCATATTTAATTTTTTTAAATGATATAAAAAATCATCGTCCAAATCAAAATAATTCCGGAATAAGATTTGGTACAAATGACTTTAGAGCGGACACCGTCCAAAGTCTCTAAAAGTCGTACGATTAAAGTCCGAACAATCGATCTGAACCACTCAACATGATTTTCATATTAAAATGTGCTCAGACACCAAAATTTATATCTATTGAAAATTGTTTACTATTTTTTAGATACGTACAACATTTTTTGTGAACAGTCCAAAAACAGTGATTGTACGTATCTAAAAAAATAGTAACTAATTTTTAAAAAATATAAAATTTGGTCGCTGAGCACATTTTAATATGGAAATCATGTTGAGCGATTCGGATCGACTATTCGGATTTTAATCGTATGATTTTTAGAGACTTTGAACAGTGTCCAAAGCCATTTGGACCAAACCTTAACCCAATAATTCCCGCAACATCACTATTAAACATCCATTCTTTGGACGAATGGAGGGGACAAAAATAGCCGCATCTAAACAGAGGAAAGCGTGTGAAGGATCAAAGAGCAAACACGAACTCTTATCCAGCGCTGGGCTTGACACGTTACGTTATGGATCAATTTGTATATGACGTAACGCTCAAATAATGCGTTACCTATAAAGTTGAGCGATTTTAGTGCGTAATACTGTTCTAAAACGGGCCGGACGGGACAGGCCGGGTCCAACCCGTCCGGGTTCACAGGTTGGTCGGGTACGGGTTCGGAGGTTCTCGGATTGGCCGGGTACGGGTTCGGCGGGTAAATTTTTTGAAAGTCTACCCTTACCCGCCCGTGGACCCTTACCCCCACGGATTGACGGTCCGGACAAACTGGGTTCACGGGTTGGTCCGGACCAGGTTTTTTTCTTCTTCTGTTTTTTAAATGAAAATATTTGATAATAAAAATAAATTATTTGATTAAAAGAAAACAATTTAGATGTTTGAAATGTAATGTTTTATAAAACTGAATTATTTGAAAGAATGTTTTTGGTTATTGCAAATAAATATGATTTTTGTCATTATTTTAATATATTTTGGCTAACTAAAAAGAATCTTTTTTATTTATGATTTTTACCCGGTCCGTCCAACCCGCCCTCCAAACCCGTACACGGACCGGACCGGACCGGACGGTACCCGGATCACGGGTCACGGGTTTATTTTAGAAGTGTGTTCAAGGAGCCGCAAAGGAATTTTCTTGTGTTAGGTAAGAAAATTAACATCATACTTTAATCCCAAATGAATGAATTGAATGCCGATGCTTTCACGATAAGTTACTCTCTCTTTCTTTCTTTCATCTAGAATTTTTAGTATGAACACGACGGGATATTTGAGAAAAGATCAAAAGCAATCCATGATCATCATAAGTATAATTTCTTTTTATTAAACAACTTTGGTACAATCTAATATTTTTTAAATGTTATTTTTAAGAATTGAATTTTTAAGAGAGATGAGATGCAGTGTCTGCGGTTTTGAAGACGTAATATTTAATTTAATTTAATATTATTTTATTTTTTTGTAACTAGAAACAGAGTCTAAATTTTAGTAAGATGGATATTTTAATGAGATTTAATGTTACAATTATAATTCATATTAAATATATTTAAAACACAGAAACAAAAGTATATTTCGGGATTTTTTTCTTTAAGATTAGAAACAAGAGTATATTCATACTAAAATATATTTGGAGATAAAATTATATAATTTTTGAAAAATATTTACTATTTTTTTTAAAATAGGTATAAGATTACTATTTTTGTAAGATAGGTTCAAATCCATGTGTTCGCCGAACATGTTTTTAAGAAGTGAGCAGGTGAAGGACCTATCAATTACTCCAACACAAGTTATTGATCAACCTTAAAAAAAACTATTAAAAACAAGATTCTAAAGTTTGACTTATATGCATTGATTTTATTCGTATCATATATAGATTTCCCTTTCAGTTGCCAAGTCATCGTCCCAATTTTACTGCTAATAAAAAAAATCAAGGCAAATCTTCACGCGTTATAGATCTCTAAAGTTTTTGAAAATGCATATAAGAAATATAAGAGAGTTTACCTCACCACTTACTTCACAATCAAATTTGACCTAAATCACATTGTATGATTTTTAACTTAATATTTGACACAGTAAATGATGCCTTAACTACTTGTATTAGACATGTTTTGAATAATATTTCATTTGGTTGAAACCGAATTCCAAGTCCTCTGAATTCCAAAAAAAGAAGCATTTAAAATTTAGAACGAGAAAGACTCAAATAAAAAAATGAGATGAATAAGATTTGGTCAATTAGGCGATTAACCCGTGTGTTCAAACAAGTACGTACGGACGAACAGAGCAGATAAATAAATAAATCATAGCAAGTTTTTCCTTGATTTGGGTGGTGCTTTTGGAAAAAAAAATGATTTATTTGACTAGGTCTATTTAGACGGATGTCTGTTATTATCCTTGAGGCAAACAATTTTTTATTTTAATATTAATTTAGAAGAATCAGCAGTACATCACCAAGTTTGCCTGGAAATTACGCGTTTGAGTTGACTAAATCAAAATTTGTCTCTTGCATATTTTTGTTTTTTGTTCTTAAATTCTCAACCTCTCATGCATGATTCATTTTATCTCCAAGACATTTTTAATAAATCCAACGAGCCCTTTCTCAGATGGTCCGAATTTGTTGCGATTTTTCGCTCATGAACAGTAGGTTTACCTACAATCTCTGTTTTTTTAAATCCAACTGTTAAATTATTTCGAAATTCGTACAAAGAAAAATCAGCTGCTTTGAGATATGTGCATGAAATTATTAAACGGTCAGATTTAAAAAAACAGAGATTTTAGAGTTACTGTTTATCATTTTCTTAAAAGCAGATGTGAATCCTTTTTAGATGAATTCTATTCAACCGTTCTATCTTGATACGGGTCGGTGAAAATCTTTTGACACCCGTATCTGTATTCAGTGTTATTAAAACCGCATGGGATCAGTGGTTTGACCGAGCAAAATTCGGTTCGGATAGATTTCCGGTTTAATTGATTCGTCCACTTTATACCTATTTTACATGCATGTAATACTTAATATTCTTATAAACGCTTACCTATTTTTTTTTTATATATTTCTTTATTCAGTTTAACACTCATATATACGAATATACAATAATGACCATTCATGCGACTTTTATATTATCGTCAAATATGTCTTGAAAATTGTAACACTATGTTAAATGGAGCTAGAAAAAGTTTTGAACGAAAACATTTAAAAAATTGTCAAGAATATCAATTTCAAAAAGCCTTCTTACAGGGGCATAGGCCCTTGACCCATAAAGACTTAGTCGGCCCATAAGGACCTGGGCAAAATGGCCCATAACAGTTAGTCGGCCCATTCTTATCGAATGGTGTCAATGAATGGAGAATATCTGATCAAGATACGGAAGTTTCTTAATAATGTAACGATAAGTGTTACATATACCAATTTATATCCTGAGAGGATTTCTTTGGAATCTTAATTATGAAGCTTCAGATGTGCATGTTTGTAAGTTCAGTTATTATATTAAAAAAAATTATAGGTTTTTTTTTATACAGCGGATACACTAGCTAATAACTCGAGAGGCGGTATTGGTTATGTATCTAAAAGGTATACTGATACAGTGAGTCAGAGAGAGAGAGAATAAAAGAGAGTGAATCTTGAATCAATTGTATTCATCAATCATATATGTTTACATGTAACAGTGGTGTATAAAGAAGAATTACAATGTTTTTAACCGATTAACAACTTCTTAACATCTCTAACTAATTACAATTTAATCAGTCAACCATCCTAACTAACTTCTGTTACGTTTGAGTCATCTGGAAGGCTGCTGGTAAGACATCTTCTAATAGTATCAAAGGAAATGGCATTGAAAGGATAGATCTAATGTTTTTCAAAAAAAGAAAAGAAAAATAAAGGATAGATCAAGGAGAGGTATATAGCTTTTCTTTTTTTCTTTTCTGCCACCCAAATTTATATTATTTGTTTACAAAAAAAAAATTATATTTTTTTGTCATATATTTTGGAAAATTTTGTTTTGTAGCTATGAATATCTAAAATGCAATGTACCCTACAAAAATATGGATGATAATCTGATCCTTTTATCCTAGCTAGAAAAGGAGAGTCCGCCTTTTAGAGAGAGAGAGAGAACGAAGAGAAGGAGAGTATAGGAGAGGCCAATACCAAGTATTTTCAAAAAAGAAAGAAAGAGAGTAGGAGAGAGAGATCGAGAGGATTTCGTTCCACAAAACATGACATATCGCAACCACGTACTGTAATATCTCAGACACCCAGAAAAACTAGTAGACAATCATCATTAATTTGTCATACCATTACAAGGACATTAAGCTCCTTTAGCTTATTTGAATAATTGAAGTTGTATTATAAAAGAAGTTTCTACCTTATAGGCCTCTAATATAATTAAAATCGTAGTAATATTGTGGCGAAATTAATGATATGTCAGATTTTGAAGTGAAAACATATTGAGGTGTGCCAATACGTGAAATTACCTATTTATTCTTTTAGTTGGAGCAAAATGAAAGTGGATGTGTATTGTTAATTTCGATAGTTTTCATTTTTTTAAACGGTTTTTAAGGCTAAGCTAGAGTTTATTCTTCATTTTATTGATTTCAGTTTTCGGGGATACTGAAGGAGATAAGATATACTGAAGAGATGCTGTTCAAGTTTTGAGATGTACTATGATAAGTTGTTACAGTGGCAGAGTTATGAAATAAAATGCCTGACATTTTTCCTAAATGGCCTGTTTATCTTGCACAGTGGCAAATGATTGAGTTCAAATCTTTTTCACCTGGGTTTTTCCTTTAAATTACAATTTCTATTTTTTTTTAATGTAATGTTTTGTATTCTATTTAGTGCATCACTTCAGCTTTGATCACCTCTTAGTTTTCGTTAACTACATTATTATTCTGTTAGGCTTAATCATCTAAAAAACCCTCTGTTCTGATTGAGGGACAATCGACTTATTCAAAACTATATGTAGATTTACCATAAAAATCTATCACCTCTGTTTTCATTGCCTAAATTGCACCCAACAACATTACATTATATTTGCCCAAAGCGATGCATAATGTCCCAGATATGAATTGCCAACCTTTTCGATGTGAATGGTGACAATATATGAAAAGGCAGCTAATGTCTGAGACAAGCATTTTGATGATATAAGCGATACAAGGGTTTACCAATTAATGAATTCAGTAAAGCGTGCAGTTTAGTCATATGTTAGTAGTAGCGCGCTGATAATTAAAGAGAAAACATCTTCTATCTGTATTGCCAAAGGTAATATATATACATTTGAAAAGCAGAATGCTAACATTGTTTTAACATCACTAAATTTTTAATGGTCTATTTAGCTAGGGTCCTTGCCCCGACACATGATCATCTCCTCCTGCATCACTTCTCCAAAATCCAGCTGCGTCTAGTTCCTGTTCCAATGTGGCAGCTTCATGATCATCTCCTGACCCTGAGGGAGCATTTGGCCAGCTTTGGTGGTGCACCTGTGACCTGAGCTCATTGTTCCGGCGAGCTAATTCCTGCATCATTATGATGCACAAAAACAAAAATTAATTTAACTGGTTTTACAGTTCTGTATATAGTATGGTATACAAATTAACTACTGTTGTTACAATAATAATAATCAGTAATGGCATATGGCTATACATACATCATGCGCATATGTACTTACGGTTAGTTTTACTGAGACTAAATTGGGTCAATCAAGATAGCACTGGTACAACTTACAACTGCTAACTGAGAAAGAGAGAGTTTACAATTCTGTATACCAGTCATGTCCACTACTAAGTTAGTATTGAAAGATATGCATACCTGCTGTGACTGTAAGGATGCATCTTGCTGTGTACCAGCCATTACTGAACCAGAACCTGACCCGGTATCATCTGGCTCTGAAACACCATGACCGTATCTGTGACTGGGTTCCGCCTCTGTATTTCCAACAAAACGTCCTCCTTCTCGTGGCCACCTGTCAGCCAGTTCCCTTCTTATCAAGTACTACAAAAAAACAGATGCAATTACTTTTTGCATATTGACATGAATGAAGACCAGAGAAGAGAAGAGAAGAAAAACCAAGCACTTACCCTGATTTTCTTTTCGAAATTTCGGCATTCCCTCTTCCTCTTATAGCGCTCAACACATTCCTTCCTCTTTTCTTGGCCGTACGGTTTCACTTTCCCGTCATTGTTCCCACTGGAGAACAATTTAAATAATTCTTAACTTGGCATGTATAAATAGGCCAAAAAGTACTGCACCCTCATTCTGTCATTCCTAAGATCAATCACTTCAAAAATGATCGATGTACAAGCTAAGACCAGCCTCTTAATTTGTTCATGTTTAGTTGAAATTATTTTCAACAGCTAGATTAGATTAATTAAACACAATGTAAAAGTCTAGTTAAATTTTACGTATAAGGCAAATATTTTTATGAATTTACCTTGCCATGCCCGAATTTGGGGCATTGCCATCCTCTTGGTTGGGCTGTTAAGCTTCTGGCAGCTGTGGGTTGAGCAATTCCCTCAAGGGATTACGGTTCTTATTCAAGCAGATGCAGATCCCTGCACTCCAGGGTTTAAAATGACAATAACACCAGTCCATCCCTGAGTTGTAGGGATCGGGGGCGATCCCTGGGAAGGGTTCAGAGGGGATCCCTGCGATCAAGGGGGACACCGGCCATTGATCTGCCGGCTGTGAGACCACAGGCGGTGGTTGAGCTGGTTGCTGTGGGGCCTCAGACGGTTGATCTGGTGGCTGTGGGATGTCCAGCAGTACTTGATTCTCCAGCTCTTCAGGTGGTGGCTGTAAGAAGTCCCGCAGTTCAGGTGGTAGTGGGTTGTCCAGCACTTGATGCTCCAGCCCTTCACATGGTACAAATGGGACCTCAGGCGGTTCATAAGCTGGGTTGTTACATTGTTCTTCTAACTCATTCTGGTCACCAAACATTAGTTGAAATATCATTTCTTCTGTGCTACAGAATCCATCACTCTTGGCCGGTTGTTTGTCTCTGCTCGTACTTGAGCTTGTGGCGCAAAGGACTATAGGAGGAGGTTGTGTAATACAAAACAAGAGAAAGAGAGAGAGACAGAGACAGAGAGGGAGAGAGATCATTTTCATTTTCAAAAAAAGACAGAGGGAGAGAGGGAAAATCGGCTTCTTGAATTTCTTGAGAGATCAAGACTGAACACTGAAGATAGATTTTACGGTGGAGTTATTCTACAAGGTCAAGGTTTCTTTGAATAAGGAGGAGGTCGTTTAATAGAGAGGGAAAATATTGTTTTAAAGTTCTTGAGATAATTACGATTATACAAGAGAGATAGGTCCGAGCCCATCGGACCTACTTTTAGGTCCAATTAGCTCTGTAACCGTACGATTAGCATTAAGATTTGTGCTCACGTAAATTTAAACAGACCTGCACGGAATTTATTGTCGTTCGCACGAATCTTGATGCAATCGAATGGTCATTTCGCCCATCGAAACAAATTAGGTCCGATACCCATTCTGCTTTGAAGCCCAAAAAACTATTGAACAAGGAATAGAGGTGTAGCAAGGCCTACTTTGAAGCCCATCTGAAGAAAAGGGCCAAGGCTCAAAGAAATAGAACACAGCCCAAAAATAAAAGAAAAAAAGCCTGGAAGAAGCCATCTTTGTAGGAAACCCCCTCGAGAAGTAGTAATGGGTGGCGCCGCCGCTACATATTTTCTGAATCCATAAACAGTCCATTCTAAATTGGAATTTTGCCTAATTTATTTCTAAAAATCCAAAAATCTATAACCTTTAGAATTTTGTAAAACTGTAAAAGTCACATGTATTCCTTTCAGGTTTTAAATATTCATATATATAAATTTCAAAGAATGTCTTGATAATTCTCAGATATTAATATCTAGAGATAGGATGCAAACGGATTTGATATTATTCGTTCGGATTTGGGTCCGGATCGGTATTCAAATTTTTATTGATTCGAACAGTAGGATACAGAAAGTTTGCGGATTTTAGATGTAGATATGGATTCAATTTTGAAAATGAATGTAGATTCGAATATATATATCTGTATATTTTAATTTTTCGGATATTTCATATTTCTCCAACTTTCCACTTCTCCGACTTCTCCGAAATTTAAATTTATATATTTGTTCTTACATTAGGAGATGTGAGATTTGATAATGGATTTTGTGAAAAGGGAGTTTATTTGCATTAGATGGAAAGAATCTAGATGAAGATACAGTGTGATTTCTGACTTAATTGTTTGCTTAATAAGATATCTAAAAAATAATTTCCAGGGGCATATTGGTCTAGTTATAGCATTGCAAAATCCAGGTGTGCTTCAATGGCTTTGTACAATTACTCTGGCAACAAATTTTCAGATTATGACCCGCTAAAACTAGCCCAAAAATAAATTCAGGCTCTGTTTTTATCAAGGCCTAAATTTACCTACATCTGGGCTTGGAATATAGGCTATTATTCGTATTCAACAAAAATAAACTCTTAACTTGCCAAGAAATGAAGAAATCACAATAACAATCCTAATTATTAAAATAATATATCTGTGTAAGATATATGCAGGTTCAAAACGGGTCAGATATTAATTCTTTAAGAGATGTTATTTTTTGTGCCAGACATTTCAAATTGGATAGTTCAAATTCGCTAAATATTTCTACTTGAATTCTGTAGAACAAACGATTTCATTGAACTCTATTTTTTATTTGACTATTTTAAAAATTCAGAAAAATAATAATACCCTGATTTTTAGATGTTTGATAAGAGACTATTATTAATTTATGAACACAAGCAAATTGACTGTTTTATAATTAAGAGCATACGTTTAAGACAGTAAAAGAAAATATCTATGTTAGAATTTTAAAAAATACTGAATGTTAATGTTCATGTTCAAGACTGTTTGACATTTAGAATCAACAACTAAACACAATATTGATGCATTCACATTTCATTGTAGCAATCCTGAGCTACATAAACACAATATGCGGTCGTATATGTTTATGCAATAATTATTGCATACACAAGTAGATAAGTAGTATGTACCGTATATTCGATAATAAACTCCGACTTATTGAAATTTTTATTTTGTTAGACATGCAAAATTTATGATATGATTATATCGTTAAACAATCTAAACATACAAAATTTATGATATTTATATATTGTTAAACAATCTAAGAATACACTATTATGTTCCTTTTTTGTAAGACAAAAAAATAGAAGTCTAATCTATTAACTTTTATTTGATTGTCTATAAAGAATTTTTATTCAGATTTTGAACCGGCGATTTCTAATATGGAAGTAACAACCTTTTGTTACTAAGATAAAAAAAAATAGTTCTTAAATACACAGGTATGTTATTGTAATTATCTTATTTTGACTATACTTCTATTAAGAATATTTTAAATTCATAAATTTTGAATTTTCAATGTACGCATATGTATCGTCTATAATTATGCATACCGGCTACTTATGTAGTGTGCAGCTAGGGTTGCATAAAAAATTCGTAGTCCGTGATTCGATTTGAGTTTGATTCGAAAGAGTTCGTAAAAAAATTGATTTGAAATAGTTTGAAATTAATTCAAATTGAACTCAAACTGAATCTGGTTCGTTCGAAATAAGTTCACAAATTATTCTAGTTCGAATCTCAAAGTAACGTGAACCGTTAATTTCTGCTGATGACTTGTGTTCGTTGATGACTTCAAAGTTAAAACATAAATTTGTCCAGCCATAAGTCGTAACTCGTAAGTCGTTACCCTTGCTCTCAAGTTCTGAAATCCTAGACAACTTTCACCTCTCGCTCTCGGCGACTATAGTCACTCTTCCTTGTCGTAAAAAAATTTATAAAAAATTCGAAATTAAGCTCGTAAAAAAATTAATTTAAAATTAATTCAAACCAAACTTATACTGGGTAAGTTCGATTCGGTTGGATTCGTTTGCAGCCCTGTAACGCAGCCATCACACACAAATTGAATATTACATTTTAAAATATTGAACCGACAAGTAAATTTTATGGGTCAAATTGAAAGTGATACACGGTAGGTATTAGGTACAGGCAAAGAGAGAAAATTTCTAACTTGTACATGACTACATGCCAAATCCAAATACTTGAATGAATAGTTCTATCATTAAATTGTCAGTGACAGTGTCGCTCTCTGCTGCCCCATTGCACGAAAACAGAGAAGATTTCAGGACAATTGGGTCCAGGTCTGTTGTGTGCAGTGTTTTAAAATTCGGTTCTTATTCAGAAGGTCACCGAATATTGTATATACAGTATGCGATCAAATATACGGATTTTTATTTGAATTTATACATGCGGATTTTAAAATGAGAAATTCATATTAATTTGTATACAAATTAATAAAATATATAATATTTTATATCAGAGGCCGAATATGCTACCGAATATGCAAATATGCGGCCGAATATGCAGAACCAAATACCGAATATGCGGAACCGAATACCGAATATGCAGAACCGGATACCGAATAAATACGAATATACGGAACCGAATACCGAATATTCGGCCGAATATTCGGCCGAATATGCGACCGAATATTCAAAACCGAATATTAGACCGAATACTTATTTTCTATGCGGATTCCAACCGAATACGAATATTCGGCCGAATAGACCGAATTTTAAAACACTGGTTGTGTGTATATATCCAGTTTTGATATTATCCTGTTTGGAGGGAATCGAAATCCAGTAATGTAATCCAACTTTTGTATTTTAAATCAGGATCGTTCGATTCGAGATGAGTATGCGAGATGGAACATCAGATTATAATCGGACGGTCTCGATCCAAAACCCAAATTTGGGTTACATTAGGGGATCCGGACCCGCTTGGAGGTATGGTAATGGTATGGATTGGGATGGGAGGTGCCCAATAATAAATGCTTTTTGTTGGTCCCTCATTCTCCATTCTCTGGGAGAATGAGACTATGACAGAATTCAAATTCAAACGAGATGTAAAAAATTTCAGATGTGGATAGAAATAAATTCAGATCTCTGGTACGATCAAAAACACCCGGATATATTGAAGAAAAAAAAAACTGCAAGGAACGATGTCGATACAACTATGCAAATATAGATAATTATATAAGTGAATATCGATATGAATATTCTGAATTTTTTGTTATTGATGTATATATATTATGAGGAGGGTTCAAATGCATCTAAATTTCTATACTCATATTTACTTCTAATTTTTTATCTTCTTTATCTTCATTTTCAAAGTTTGAATAGTTGATCTGAACCGCTCAACATGATCTTCATAATAAAATATGTCTGGAGACCAAATTTTATATGTTTTAGATATTTTTTACTATTTTTTAAGATAGGTATAAAATCATTGTTTTAAAGGGATTGTGGACCATCCGAGAAAATGATTTTGTATCTATCTTAAAAAATAGTAAAAAAAATTATAAAAAATATAAAATTTGGTCACCAAACACATTTTATTATGAAGGTCATGTTAATCGGTTCGGATCAACTATTCGGACTTTGAAAATGAAGATAAAGAATTGGAAGTAAATAGGAGCATAGAAATTTGGATGCATTTAAACCCTCCTCGTATATTATTGAGGCGGATATAATTTTAAATTTTAGTATCCATTACAGAGATGAAAGACCCTCGAGATTAATTAGTAGTACTCTCTTTTATGTAGTCATCTCATTTGTTCATTTAATATTTAATATTACATTTATATACCATTAAATTCAGAGAGGATAAAAAGGTTATAACGGGCCCGGCAAATCTACTGCCACAAGTCAAGAAATGTTTAAGGTTGTGCTTCAAACAAATGACAAGCATAAAGAGATTACTTTTCCTAAACTTGCGTTGTAAGGATTACAAAATTCGAATAATTTGCATATAGAGCTCATCTTTTTTATCTCTCTCTATTCAAAATTTAATATTTTGAAGCAAGTAAACAAAGATAAGTTAGTTAGATCCGTCACCTCTCTCCTCCCCTTATTCACTCTTCTTGAGCATGGGTTACTCATTTTTGTGATCTTAAAATTTTTAATCATGCATAGAAACCTAATTGAATTTGTTTATTAAAAATATTTATACATTTAAGTCATTCTCATGAGATGTTAAATATGTACTTTGTAATTTTTGTTTAAATAAGAGAAATGTGAGGTAGTCCAATTAGCTAGAAAAAAGTCATAAGATTGTTGGTTATCTCAAGATCGAGATTTCAAAGTCGAGAGTTCAATTTCTCCTCAAGACTTCACTATTTCTGTGAATTTTTTTTTTTAATTAAAGGATCTCGGTACACTCCGACATATTTTAGATGTTATTTTATATAATTGAACATGTGTAGGGGCGGAACTCGACTTTGAGTACAGAGGGCTAACCGACTAAACATCATATTAAAAAATATTTTCACAGAAACTAAAATCTATATAACACAAGATAATATGATTCTTTACAAATAGAAAAATGTCATATAAATAATTTAGTATAAAAGTAAAATATTAAAATTAACAATCATCTAAAAGTTATAATAAATAATAATTGAACAAATTATAAATAGCAAATGAATAAAGAACAAACCTCAATTTAAAAAAGTAAAATATTTTACATCCTTCACACCAATTTAAATTTCACCTTTTATTTTAATTTTTTTCTCTCTTTCCCTCACGAAAGGTTTTATTGCTTTTCAATGACTGTTTTATTCTTTCTAGTAACTTTTTTTTTCCTGTAACTGTGTCTTTCAAAATTTCAATAACTTTCCTCCTTATATTTCAACAACTTTTCAAACTTCAATGATTGTTTTTATTCTTTTTACACGGTCAAGGATGTTTTTAATCTTCTTTTTTTCACATTGTCAAGACCGTAAAAAAGAAAACCAAAGCGTCAATCTCAAATGAAGGGACATGTCATTCTTACAATCAAACCCTTTAAAGTTCTTGTATTATACATGGGGGGCTGATAGTACATATAAAATAACAAATTCAGTTAAATCTTGATGTATCTAGTAAATTTTTTTAAAACCATGGGGGTGGCTTAACGAATTCGTATCCGGTGTAGTACCGCAAAAGGGAATCTTTTAGAATGATTCATTTTTGAGTTGATCCGGACCGTTCTTTTTACTTGGCACGAATCTTAAAACCCAATAATATTGCCCCCTATTTTCCCTCGAATCTCAAACCGGCTGAGATTTAATCTCAAACCGTAAAGTGATGCGCATCCTCTGTAATAATAGAGAGGATATGGATCCGTGGCTTAACCACCCCTGCATTGAATTACCTTCCGTCTGTGAACATGTGTCTCTCTGAAGACAGACGAGAATTCGTGACACTACACTAAGCGTACAATTTTATGTGTGTTTGTAACTCTGATAGTTAGAATTTCACTTGGTTGTCATGGAGACTTGAGTTCAAATGTCAATTACATTTCGTTATGCATTTTACATTTCAATGTTCTCAATCTTAATTTTCTAGTTCTGTCTCCGAGTTATATGCACTATGTCAGAAAATTAGTACAAAGAATTATTTTTCTTTTATATGTTAGATAAAAGAAAATGAAGTTAAGCAATGCTAATTTTTTTTATAAATTTAGTGACAAATTTTAAGGTAGAGCCACACTATGATAGGAAGGCACTTGTCCTCAACTCAAAAAAAAGTTTACAAAATACATTTACTTTTTGTACGATTTATTGTAGAAAAAGAAATACATTTTTTCATTCAAAATAATTATGAAATTATATTCGTTTACCATATTTTTTACTCTACCCGTACCTAATAGAGGACATATTATACAATCACGTCAACATCGCATTAATAATTAAATCCAATCTAGAACTAAAGGACATGTCATTAGCTAAGCAATAAATGTTGGCACATCAATCTCTCTCTTTTCCGGTCATTACATGATGTTATGGCAATGCTAAATATATACACAGAAAGAGGGCGGTTGACTAATATCAAATTGATTGTTTTTTGAGGTTCCGTATAATTAAGTCGTTTTTCAATTTTTAAAGTCCAAAAAATCGATCCAAATTTTTAGATGTGATCTCTATATTAAAATGTGCTTGGAAACCAAATTTTACATATTTTGGAACTTTTTTACTATTTATTAAGTCACTTTAAAAATCACTGATCTAACGGTGGCTTCTGATTTTACTATTTGGTTAAGCCACAGTTGGATTGGTAATTTTCAAAGTGGCTTAATAAATAGTAAAACAATTCTAAAAAATGTAAAATTAGGTCTTCAAGAACATTTTAATATAGATATCACATCTAAAAGTTTGAATCGATTTTTTGGACTTTGAAAATTAAAAACAACTTAGTTGCATGAGACCTCAAGAACAATCGATTTGATATTAGCCAACCTCTCTCTCTCTCTCTCTCTCTCTCTCTCTCTCTCTATATATATATATATATATATATAGAGAGAGAGAGAGAGAGAGAGAGAGAGAGTATGGCTAAATTGCTACTGGTAGCACTTCGACCGAAGTGCTACCGGGGTCATAGTTTAGTATTTGATATTCAAACAACAAATTCAAATCGTTAGATGTTCAATCTATATTAAAATTTGCTTGGAGACCAAATTTTATATTTTTTTGAATTTTTTTACTATTTATTAAGCTGGTTTGAAAACCGTTGTTTTTATTAAATTTCTTCAGCATTTAAAAATAGCAGTTTTCAAACCAGCTTAATAAATAGTAATTTCAAAAAATATAAAATTTGGTTCCCAAACACATTTTAATATAGATTGAACATCTAACGTTTGAATTTGTTGTTTGAGCATCAAATACTAAAATATGACCTCGGTAGCACTTCGGTTGAAGTGCTACCGGTAGCAATATAGCCATACTATATATATATATAGAGAGAGAGAGAGAGAGAGAGCAAAACTTGGGTGTGATGTGTTCACTAAGAGGGATTGGTGAGCACACCTCCAAAAGACTATCGGATTGAGTTTGAATTACGAATCCAAACCGTTAAAATCCATGTACTTCGTGAGTGATGCATGCACATTCAAAATTTTTAAAGTTTGGAATTCATTTAGTACATGATCAAGCGGTCAAAAAATTGTTGAAAAATGAATACATAAAACAATTTAAAAAATAACTTATAAAATGTTCATTGTTTTGACCGCTTGACCATGTGTTAAATGAATTCGAAACTTTAAAATTTTTGCATGTACATACATTACTCACGGAGTACATTAATTTCAACAATTTGGATTCGTAATTCGAAGTCAATCCGATAGCCTTTTGGAGGTGTGCTCACTAACTCCTATTGGTGAACACACCACACCACACTCTAGTTTTGCTCATATATCTATATATCTTTTTTGAATACCAGGCAGGGGCTGCCAGCATATATCTATATATCAATGACTAATTTTAGTGAAGAGCCACAACCGATTAGATGTCAATTATCCTCTAGCTCAGAAAAAAAAAATACAGTAACATATATACTTTTTGTATGATTTTTTGAAAAAAAAAATTACATTTACAATTCAAAATAATTATAAACCTATATCCCTTTTACAATATTTTTCTACTCTACCCCCAACTAATTAAGGACATATTATATGATTATGCGACCATCGCATTAATAAATCCAATCTACAACAACTAAACTGAAGGACACATTTCATTTGTTAAGCAATAAATGTTGACACATCTCTCTCTTTTGCAGTCATTACATGTTATAATGACCCGACATTATATTGCTTTTTCAACAATCAAAATGTTTTTTGTTTGTTTGATCAGGACACAATTAAAGCCTATTATTTTCTCGCTAATTATTGCGAAAATCAAGGATCTCACTCTCTCTCTCTATCAAATTCATGCTAGCTTATAATCATAGGTACATAAAACCCACAGAAATTGAGTAATACCAGAACATCTCAATTTTTTAACTTTTTCGGGTAAAATTCAGAAGCCCTTTGTTGTGAATCTTTAACGGTTCGGATTGGATAAAATTTAAATGGAACCATTTTGGTCCTTGGTGCATCCAAACATATCCGAATCATCTCTCAAAACTTGCATCAATTTGGGTTTAAATTCTTTTGATTTTGGATTATTTGGATCCTGGTTTCGGCTATCAAATCAATTGTGTCGAGACTTCAGTTGTTTCATGCTATTACTCCTATAAAAAGGAAATTTTACAAATTGTCGTACTTTTTAAAATTTTCAAACAAAATGTCATTGTGAGACTCTTATTTCCTGCTCTCTCCCTCTTTCTATCCCTACATGCTATTTACTCTTATCAAATTTGACGTTTTCTTATTTTTTATTAGACTTAATATGTCCATGTTTTTTTTAAATTCGTAATTCTAGCAAAAAAAATTGCAGGCACGCAACAATTTTTTCAGTTAAATGATATATATATATATATATATATATATATATATATATATATATATATATATATATGAGTAGAACTAGGGTGCTCCTAAGTCCACCCAACCTCTTGTGAACTTGACTCTAAAATATATCGAATCGACTTTAAACGATGAATTCAAACCGTTGAAATCCTTCTACCTAATGATTGATGCGTCTACATGTGAAAATTTTAAAGTTTCGAATTAATTTAATATAGAGTCAAGTGGTCAAATGTTTAAGGTTTATAAATTAATTTTAATGCATTCATTTTTTGGACTCCTTTGACCACTTGACTCTATATTAAATTAATTCGAAACTTTAAAATTTTCACATGTAGACGCATCAATCATTAGGTAGAAGGATTTCAACAGTTTGAATTCATCGTTTAAAGTCGATTCGATATATTTTAGAGTCAAGTTCACAAGAGGTTGAGTGGACTTAGGAGCACCCTAGTTCTACTCATATATATATATATATAGAGGAGGGATCGGATTACATCCTTTTTTTTGACACATTTTGACACCTACCATTTTTGAAGTCCAAATAGTCAATTCAAACCGTTCAACATGATTGATATATTAAAATATGCTTGGAGATAAAATTTTACATTTTTTTTAATTTTTTTAATATTTATTAAGATGGTTACAAAGTCGTTGTTTTCAGACCATTGAAAAACAGCGATTTTGTAACCATCTTAATATATAGTAAAAAAAAAAATGTAAAATTTGATCTCCAAGCATATTTTAATATGGTTATCATGTTGAATGGTTCGGATCGACTGTTTGGATTTTGAAATTGCAAAATTGACCTATAAAAAAAACAATGTCAAGATGTGTCAAAAAAAAAGGGTGTAATTTGATCCCTCCTTATATATATATATATATATCAAATACATATTTCTTTTAATATTTATACTAATATGTACCATGATGAAATTATTTACACGATTATACTGGTTGCCACTAGTATCTTTGGTCAAGTCGTATTGATAAAATTACAAAAGATAATAATTAAATTTATAAATAGAAACCAGTTAGGTCGGAGATTTATAAATTAATACATATATGCTCATCAGTAATAAAATTTTTTTACCTAGTTTCTATTTATAAATTTAATTATTATATTTTGTAATTTTATCGATATGAGTTGGCCAGAGATACTAGTGGCAATCAGTATTATCGTGTAAATAATTTCATCATGGTACATATTAGTGTAAATATTAAAAAATGTATTTGATATATATGTTATTTAACTGGAAAATTTGTTGTGTGTATACAATTTTTTTGTTTGAATTACGTATTTAAAAAAAATATGCACATATTAAGTCTAATGAAAGATAAGGAGGCGTCAAATTTGATGAGAGTAAATAGCAGGTAGGAATAGAAATGGGGAGAGAGGGGGAAATGAGGGTCCCACAAAGACATTTTGTTTGAAAATTTTAAAAAGTTGGAAAATTTGTAAAATTTTCCCCTATAAAAAATAATTACTATGGCGTAATAGTAGTCTTTTTCATAGTTATTTGCTTATTAAAAAATAAAAATATATAGAAAATAAATCATGTCATTTTAAGTATTGTTTCAAATCGTGTCTAGTAGGTCTTATGGGTTCGGATCAAAATTTACCCAATCTACTTTTATCTGATTTTTTTTTTTAATCTTACAGTATTGAATAATTACAAATTATTAGTGAATTATATTGTAAAAAATGGACATTGGATCACCCTTGATCGTTACATGTGTATGGAACATGCTTAAGAAGAAATTAATCCAACTTTAGGAATGATTGTATGGGTCCAAGAAGGAATTAATCAAACTTTAGGAATAAAAAATACAAATACACAATGTTTTAGGAACCCATTGTACAATTTTACCTAGAATGAACTAGCAAGTAGGATTTGGACCAGTTAATTTTTAATTAAAGCTCCCCAATTGCCAATTGGGATTGAACCTAGCAAAATAAATGGCCTCAAAAATTTAAGGCGAGACAAGCAACTGCTTTGGGGCATCTTGAGTTGTTAGATTTGGATTCAAGGTCCCCCTCTAAGGGACAGAGCTGAATCAGGTCCCAACAGAGCACTCTGTCCCTGTTATACCTTCTTTTTTTAAGATAATTTGGTTAATAAAAAAAGGAAGCACATGTCAAAAATTAGTAAGGTTTAAACAATGATGATTTTATTAGGGAATCAACTTTTGCCACTACTGTGAAACATGACAGTATTTCACAGAGCCACTATGTGTTGCTCAAACATACTTTGGTGAATATTTTATGACTCATAGTCATAGCTATAGGTTTTTCACTCTTTAAAATAACATTATTTTCTGATAATTCTGAATTTCATATAGTGGACTAGTGGCAATGGTTTTGTATTTCTTAAGGTGAAAAGAAAAATAATGTTGCATCTCTTAGGATCTGTTCGATGGCTCCCCAAAAGTTAATGTTCACGTGGAAAAAAAAATCACTCTGAGTGATTTTTTTCCTACATAAACAGTAAAAATCAGTTAAAAAAATCAATTCCTGTACCCATTCTCCTGCCAGCCGAATACGTCCTTAGAGTTAATTTTTTATTATAGGACAATTTCATAATTAGCAAACCTTCTTTAAAAGGGAATCACTTTCTAATCTCACTTTGACAAAATTATGAATTTTTATTCGCTGATATTTAATTGCTAATTATGAAACTGTAATTAACAACTATAATTACTTTTAAAAATAAATGTACTATGTACTAATATCTATTATTTTTATAACAACTATAATTAATTTCATTTTAATTATATTGTTGTAGTTGGATATAAAAGTTCCATGAAGTAATAAACAAGAATGGAACAATTTATCCAAACTTGCAAGATAGCAACAGCATATACTTTAAATTTTACTGAAGAAAATTAAAAAGGAAGAAAAGAAAACCAATTTTTTTATCAATAACCCCAAAAAAATAACCAAGAAATAAAAAAAATTCTTAGTTATTTTTATTAATTTTTTTGGGTTATTAATAAAAAAATCGGAAAAGAAAAGGACAACATGGAGTTGTCAGAAATGAAATACCTTGGCTTAAAGACAATAACGACAATTTTGAACGACAAAGTAAAATAACAGTTTATCTGAAAGGTGGTCTACTACGTACCAATTGTCCAATTAAAAATTTGTTTGGTTAGAAAAAAAAATAAAAATAAAAATAAAAGGTGTTAGTAGTAGTTGCCCTAATGAGCACGCAAACAAAGATACCTCACTTGAGGACGTAAATTATATTTCTGATTATCAGCACTAGTGCACAGCCTGTTAACCAAGCTATTAATCATTTATTACTAAATTAGAGAGAAACATTTTGATTTTGCATAGGTGCCCTTTCAAACTTACTATTTAATTAATTCCTACTTTTTATGCTTCATATATTTCTAGTGGTGGAGATAGGGGCGGATCTACTATAGCACAGGATAGAGAACTATCCTACTCTCAAAAATTCAAAACTAATTTATAAAAACAGAGTTTTGGATTTTTGTCCTACTCTGAAAATTGATATTGCTCTATCTTGAATAGTTTATTATCTAAAAGTTATGAAGTAAATTGTGTTAGAATACTATTTTGTTATTTTTGTTATCATTTTTTTATCTAGTATCCGATTATCTAATGGGTTTGTATCCGATTATCTATTTAAATCTGATTCAATAATTTATTGCCCTACTCTGATCAGAATCCTGCATCCTGGGTGGAGACGTATTGAACTAGACTGAATTGGGTATAGGTTTATATATAATTAGATTGTTGCATATTTCTAAAGAAAATTTTACATATTTCTAGATAGTCTACAAACTTAATTAGTTAATTCACAGCAGTTCGCAACTTGCTAGTCGATAAAAGGTTCTGACTACGCTCCTGTATATCTCCCATGTGAGGTTTAAATTTAGTATTTACTTGATATATTCAAGATAGTTTAATGATAATGGACCTTTTATTATTATTTGCATTTTGTTTTGAAAGTCAAAATGCTTCAAATAATGATCCCATTTTTTCCACTTATTCATAGGAGCAAACACTGACAATGTCTCCTCATATTGAATTTTCAATTATATATGTGTGAATAAGGAGTGAAAGAAAACTTCTAGTAGAAATATATAATATTATTAAAACCTACCAATTTGATCCTCACTAAATCCTTAATTTTCAAGTTTAAAGATTAGTTTTTCAAATTTATCATTGTATATGTCTTTGGTGTTTCAAACAAAAATATATTTATGTATACAATTTTGCTAAGTGCAAACTATTTTTATATAAAATTGTTTATTTTAAAATTAATGATTCTTTCAACATATTGAAAAACAGTTCTAATAAACATAAAATATAAAAACAAGAGCAACATTCAATTGCACTTAAAAACATAATTATCAACAAATTAAAATAAAATTCCTTCAACATCTATCCAAAGAACCCTATGCAAATAGGGAAACAGCTTGGGTCCGATGGCCATCGAACCCAAAGTGGTTCCAATGGGTTCACTCACCGTCAGATATGTTTTAAAACTCGTGCGCACGGATTTTAAAGCAGATGTCAAATTGCGTACGCAAATCCTAAAGCAAATCCAACAGTGAGAGAACCCGTTGGAACCACACCCAAGCTGCTCTCGTGCAAATAGAAGCTCGGTGAGACAACCCCATCAACAGAGCACTCAGAAGTCAGATCCTTCCTTCACAGATCACAACAACTATATCTCATAAAAATAAATGTTTCAATTCAGACCTTTCCCCATATAAAAAAATAAAAAACATATTAGTGCATATTGTCTGCCAAGAATAATGTCCTCCCCCTTAGAAAATTATGTTATTCCTCGTATTTTATATGATTCAGATAACAGCAGGACACAAGATCTGACACCTTATTCAATCTTCTTTGGACATCACTAAACTACTCTCAAAAAAATCCTCCAGAGAATTTAAATTAAGACATAGTCCCTCACTCCCTTGCCATTATTCGAGTTGAAAGTATCTCAAATTAATTTGATCTGATTGTATAAATATATGAGTTATAGTTTCCATAGAGAAACATAAAAAATTCTATTGTCAAAATGCATCTCTTTTAATGCAAACGGGAAACCTAAGAAATTCTCCTTTCTGATTTAATATTGATTATTTATAGTCAACTTATTAGTTGATTTCGTAAATAAACTGTCTAATTTCATCGCTTTCTTAATACAAATAAACTATCCAATTTCATCTCTTTCTAATACATTTAGGTGCTCATTTCCTCTAGAATATTAGCAAGCATACAATAGTAATCAAACTTCAACCAAAAAAAAAATTACACTCTAAAGAACAGAAAAGATTGAGCTAAAATATTGAAATTGAAGACTGAATATATCTTGTAATTTTATTTTATAATCAAATAGATATTAATTTTTATATAAAATAAAAAATAAAGCTTTCAATATACTTCTATGTGTCGAAAAGCAACTATGTAAGAACTAAAATATGAGACGCATGTAAAAAAATTTCTCTTTAAGACCCTGTTCGGCGTTTTACTGTTTATGCAGGAAAAAAAATGCAATTCAACTAAATTTTATTCCCACATGAACAGTAAAAACAAAGTTCAATTCGGGGTCTGGATCCCCTAATGTAACCCAATTTTTGGGTTTTGGATCCAAACCGTCAGATTAGAATCCGACGTTCTATCTCGCACGATCCATCTCGAGATGTATGCTCCATCTCGAATCCGGCGCTCCATCTCGTGCGTTCATCTCAAATTAGACTGTCCCAGTTTGAAATCCAAAAATTGGGTTACATTACTGGATCACGATTTGTTCAATTCGGACATGTTCCTGTGCCCGTGCCCATTCAAACAAAGCAAAAACACACACTTTTGAAGGATATACAAGCAAAATGACCAGAAATCAAAATATACTTATGAACATGAAAAAACAACCTGCTGTGCTGTATATTCCCCCAAGTCTCCAGTTCCGTCATTTTTATCCATACCCAAACTTTCATAGAATTCGCCAACTCTGCCCACCAAACTCAAATTCTATTAAAAATGCCCAAACCGGCTATTTAATAGCCGGTTCCTAATTTTTATTAGGAACCGGCCATTATACCGCCGGTTTTTTTTTTTTTTTGGAAAAATTATATAATTTTTTTTATTAAAGTTTCAAAAAAAATTGATATGTTTATTTGAAATTGGATAGAAAAATATATAATTTAGTTTATTTCAAGTCCTTGAAATCAAACCGGAAGACATAATGCTTGTATAAGACTTCTCCTGTGGCAATTGCACTTGCTGCTGATGCATTTCTCGGTGCTGAAAAGTGTTTTTCAACATAAAAAAATTCAGTTGAGACACTAAAAATCTTAAACTTAATTTTTGAGACACTAAACAACGTTTTTTGGCGATTCTGATTTGTCGGATACCCGGGGCTACATCCCCGGGTGCCGGTCGCCACCGTCTCCTCCTCCCATTTTCGAAGGGGTCATACGCGTCAATCCGACTTTCCTAGCCAAAGTTATGGCCGTTTAAAATTTTAGAAAATTTTCAAATCATTTTAATGCAATTTTTTTAAGTAATTAATGATATATATTTTTTTAAATGATGTTATTAATATTATTATGCACGATTTTTAGGAAAATATTTTAAATGATGTTTCTTAAATGATGTTATTAAATCATTTTTAAAAAAACTTAAGTGGTTAATTTTTGACCTAAAATCATTTAAAATGATTTAATAACATCATTTAAGAAACATCATTTAAAATGTTTTCCTAAAAATCGTGCATAATAATATTAATAACATCATTTAAAAAAATATATCATTAATTACTTAAAAAAATTGCATTAAAATGATATGAAAATTTTCTAAAATTTTAAACGGCCATAATTTTGGCTAGGAAAGTCGGATTGACGCGTATGACCCCAATTCGGAAATGGGAGGAGGAGACGGTGGCGACCGGCATCCGGGGGTGTAGCCCCGGGTATCCGACAAATCAGAATCGCCAAAAAAACGTTGTTTAGTGTCTCAAAAATTAAGTTTAAGATTTTTAGTGTCTCAACTAAATTTTCTTATGTTGAAAAATACTTTTCAGCACCGAGAAATGCATTAGCAGCAAGTGCAATTGCCGCAGGAGAAGTCTTATACAAGCATTATGTATTCCGGTTTGATTTCAAGGACTTGAAATAAACTAAATTATATATTTTTCTATCCAATTTCAAATAAACATATCAATTTTTTTTGAAACTTTAATAAAAAAAATTATATAATTTTTCCAAAAAAAAAAAAAAAGGAACCGGCGGTATAATGGCCGGTTCCTAATAAAAATTAGGAACCGGCTATTAAATAGCCGGTTTGAACATTTTTAATAGAATTTGAATTTGGTGAACGGAATTGGCGAATTTTATAAAAATTTGGACATGGATAAAAATGAAGGTCTCCAGTTGTTCTACTTCTTCCTCCCACTTCCCTGTTCCCTCTTCTCTCCTCTCTCTCTCCTTTCAATCATTCCCCAAAATAGGTAGCTCTTAGCCTCTTAAGCAGCTATACAAATCAATCCCCACTACCACTCTTGCTTTCTTTCTTTAATTATTCCCTCTCCTCTGTTTCACTTCATCTCTCTACTCTTTGCACCAGATCTCTCTAATGGGGTATCTCTCATGCCGCGCCGAGTCCTCGATCGCCACTTGTCGCTCCATTGCCTCCATTTCGCCAATCCAACCTCACAAACTCTCCAAATCTCACTCCGATCCCTCCTCCGCTGAAGAAGACACTGCCGCACCTTCTTCTTCCTCTACTTCGACGCCTTCTCTTCACAAATTCGACTACGGTGATCTCTGCGCCGCCACCTCCAACTTCTCCAGCTCAGTTCTACTCGGCCGAGGCAGTCATGGCGCTGTCTACAAGGCTGTGCTCAAGTCCGGCCGTCAAGTTGCCGTCAAGCGCCCGTCTCGCCGCCCCGATGAGGCTCAAAACGAGCTCTTGATTCTCTCTTCTCTCCACAGCCCCCGCCTGGTAAATCTCTTAGGTTTCGCCTCTTCTCCCGATTCTACTCCTTCGCTTTTACTTGTGGTAGAATTGATGCCTAATGGAACCCTATATGATCTCCTCCATTCCAACCCACGGCCACCCGGATGGTCCCGGCGTATGAGATTGGCCTTACAAGTAGCCCGAGCTATCATGACCCTCCATTCATGTAACCCACCTGTCATACACCGGGACATTAAGGCAGCCAATGTTTTGTTGGACCAGAACTTGGATGCCCGGTTGGGGGATTTTGGATTGGCACTTCGGCCTACTAACGGTTCAGGTAGTGACATGTCTACTCCCCCTGCTGGGACCCTTGGTTACCTTGACCCGGCTTATGTCACGCCAGAGAATCTAAGTACCAAAACAGATGTATTTAGTTTCGGAATTCTTTTGTTTGAAATTATGAGTGGGAGGAAAGCCATTGATGTTGCACATTCACCGCCTTCGGTTGTGGAATGGGCAGTGCCAATGCTTAGAAAGGGGAAAGTGGCTGCCATATATGACCCACGCATCCAACCACCACGGGACCCAGTTGTACGGCATCAGCTGGCGGCATTGGCTGCAAGTTGTGTCAGGCCTAACAAAGATAAGCGACCATCCATGGCTGAAGTGGTTGACCAATTGAAGGTGCTCTGCCGTACCGTATCAGCTAGGGTATGGAATGGTATAGGTCTAGTCGGTAACCCTTGTGCAGTGGTGGATGCAGAGAAGACTATTTCGAAGATAAGCAGAGATGGTTTGAAAAGTTCTGATTTGAATTCGAACCCAAAGCGTGAGTCAAACCTGGTAGTGAGGATTGGTGGGGATGGAGAATTGGCAGTGGTTAGTGTGAAAAAGCCACCGAGGCCGGTAAAACATGCTGTAGTTATTTCTGAGACGGGGCCTAGAGACAGTAGGAAATTGAAAGAGCTAATGGCTCGAATTGACTTGGATGTGGCAATTACTGGTAAGCCAGGTTTAACCACTCGGGTTAAGGCAGTTCATGCTGATTGTGAAATCGATGAGAAAATTGAGAAAAATGGAGAGGTTTTGGTTAAAATTTCAAGTTCAAAGGAAGAGAAGTTGGTACCATTATCCAAATCAGATAATTCAGATGGGTCTGATGTTAAAACCGGTGCTAAAGTTGAAGATGTTAAGTAGATTTTTTTGTTCTTTTGTATTTTTTTATATTTTCATTGATGCTTACCCAATGTTTTTTTTTTTTTTTTTTAAAAGTAAGAGAAAAGAAGGGAAAAAAAAAGATTCAGAGTTTTTCCTGAATGTAATTTTTTTGCTGTATGTAATGAGCAAATAGTTGTAAGGATTTGAAGGGCCGCGTTTGATTTGATGCTACTAAATTTAAATAGCGTTTCTTATTTAGAGCATCACACATCAGTTAACACTTAACACTTAACAGTGCTCTTTGTTGCAATGGGGTTTTGCGCATGATGAAAATGAACGAAGAGCATAACACATCGTTAATATTGCCTGTGATTGTAATGGTAAATGTTATACGCGTGATTAGAATAAATGATTTCGGATCAAAAAGGACATTCTAGAAACTCCTGCTTTTGTAACATTGAAATCCATTTATTTTCTTCTTTATTATGTCTCTATTAAGTTTGTTTTATGTGGGCTGTTGTTGTTGCAATTAAATAAAAAGCAAACTGTACCCTCATGATACTAATTTTTTCGTACATTGTATGTACTCATTTACTCTCTTTTTTATTTCAATTCCCTGATGTAAAAGAGCAAGTACAGATTAATAAAAGGCACTTAGAACATGAACTTCCCTGTTGTTCCTCCAATTCAACGAGTGCAAATTTGAAATTACTGTTGAGATGATAAGCAATAGAGCAGGTAAAACAACCATTGCTTACCCAACTGGTAGGTGTCAAGGTAGTAATCACCAGTACAACAGCCCTGGTTTGTGGTAGGTATCCTTATGCCAGAGTTTTGCATGCAATATGTATTTAAAAAAAAAAGGCCTGTCTGGTACGAACAGATGCAATCCAGTACAACTCATCTCATTTACTGAATGTATTATTGTCTCCAGGAAGCATTTGCATCTCAATAATTGTAATGTTAATTGAGGACAACTATCCCGAGACAGTTAAGTTCTTTGTGCTGGTATAACATACCATCAATTGATACAAGATTCAATTATACAATTATTTTTCAGGTGTTTTAGAGTCAACATCTCCTTTTGTTGTCCAATTACTTGGTACCAAATGGTACTGTATAGTCCTTGTCAATCAATTATATACACTCATAATTTGCAACAAATCAAATTAAATAGCACCGAAAGCTTAGTATAACAGTGTGATAGAACTTTGTAAAAGTACTGCAAGTACAATGACTACAACGAAAAAACCCTTGTAAACCCAACCAGCTTAAACAATAGCTTGAAAAAGTAATTTACTTGGTAACTCAAGAATGCGAGCAAGTTTATACATGGATTTGAGAAAATAATTCTTCCAGCATTGCCTCACTCACAACAACACCATACTTGTTAGTATACACAGAATCTACCAACTCTTTCACGCTACAATCATCTGGCGAATGCATTTTCATGTACTCATTGAGGTTATGTGTTGTTCCATCTGAGAAAAAGAAGGCCAAGAACCAAGAATTATAAAATGTTTGATTTCTAACAACTAGCAAGAATATTTTCATTTACCTTCAGCAATGATTGGGTTATATGTAGGGGGTGGGGAAATCCAGTTTCCAGAGACATCCTTCATATGGCTTCTATCTGATGCGAAGTATTGGAGAAATGTAGGGACGTGAACAATTCGAAATAGCCTGTTGAATTTGTTAACAAATCACATGAATTCGTCAAAAAATACCACAAATTACAAGAAATCTCCATAAAATACAAGTAGTGGATAGGATTTAACTAGACAATTACAATATTAGATGTCAATGAAGTAGCACAGTTGTACTTTAGAGGTACATGGTGCAGTAAAATGCTCCTTAATCAGTTGGCAAAGACTATTTTCTAAGAAAAAAAAAATCCAAAAAAGATCCCTCCTGTAAATATATATGCACCGCATAATATCTACAATTGACTAAAAGGAATGCACAAATGACAAAAAACATTCTGTAAAATAGTAAATATTTATACCTTCTGTACATGGAATTCTCAAATGAAAAAGGTCGGATGGCTTTATGGATGTACTGGTCAAGCGCCAAAGGAAAAGGAAGAGTTGAATCCAAATCCCATACCAAATCCACTGTGCTCTCTTTAGTTTCTTTTGACTTAACCTAATGGCTTCAATAGTTTAAAAAGTCAGAAGTAGCTCGCTCAAATGATAAAACATGACTCAACCTAGGAAATAATTCAATTTACCTGGACACAAATCACATGGTAGTCCCACACAACAAGCCCTTCTTCTATTTGACTTGCTTTTTGATGCCATAAAGGAATCTAGTTAATAAAAAAAAAAACAGAACATGTTATATTTCTATGCATTAATTTTCCATATATAGATAATTGTTTCTTTTAAGCAACCATAGGTTAATGCGGTATCTACATGTTTAATAATTCCATAGTACGGAGCTTTTCCTCCCAGGGCCTTAAAATTATTTGGATGACTAATGAGTCAGCTTACTATATTTTTTTTAATCTGAATTTTCATTAAAATAGTTTACAAAGAAGCAATAAAAAACAGGTGGTTAAATTGTTTACCTTATTTCCTTCATTGGATATGAAAACGACAAATAGATCAAGCCCTGTGGGTTCAGCAACTCCCATAGAACCAAGTTTCTTACACAGTAAGTAGACGTTCTCTTCACTAAAATAAAATAAAAAAACTTGCTCAAAACTTCCCTCTGAACACATGTAATATAATTAAGAGTTACAGCTTCTATGGTGACACATCATGATATTACTATTTGTAGCACATAAGCGTGAAATATTATAAAGCTTAACGGTTGATCTTGTTCTATTCCACGAGCAGCACATAAGCATGAAATATTATTAAATTTAGAGTTAATTTAGTACAGGATCAAGGATCAAAAAATAAACAGCCGCTCTTAGTTGCAACCAGTTATGTCCATTTATTTTTTCAGCTCTTAAATTTGTACCAAATGGACTCCTATATTTTACCAGTGAGCAAGTATTACTTGTGAGTTGTGACAAAGAACAACACAAGTGATTTTGTCAATTGACATTTGGATTTTGAATTATTAATGAAAAATAATATGTTGACAGGATGTGCCTAAAAAATAGTTCCTATTTTATCCTTTTTGGTAGAACAATGTCAAGAGGACACTGCAGACAGTGAGTCATACCAATATCCCAGTGCATAAGTATACAACACTAAAGTATGCCTTAGATCTGCATGTACATATAGAGGTGGATCAGAGTTATTTGGCCTAAAATATCAGAACAATTATGAACACAGTGCATCTAGATATCACCATTTGATATATTAATTATTGTTAGAATGTTTCAGTAAACGGCAGGAAGAGAGTTTGGTTCTTTGCTAGTTAGCATTCAGCTTGAATTAAGTCAACATCAGCTGGTCAAATTTCAATGCTTGAATTTCTCTTCGGAATTGAGCCGAGCTGAATATCAATAACAAGTAAACCCAAGGCATTTGTTTGAATAAGAAATATTATAGAATTTTCTCAAGATAAATTTACCTTGTTAACTCATTTGCTTGAAATTGAAATAATATAAAGTTTCCACAAGATAAACTCATAATGTTAATAAATTAACATAACACATCAACGGAAGCCGATTATTTACATCCAACTTTTTTGAGAAACTTTCACATTGCCAAATTCATATCCATCCAGTATAGTAAATGACATAACCAATTAATAAATCAAATATAGGGAAAATCACCCATATTTATCTGATCATAAAATAAATGTTGATTCTGAACAGTTCTACAGATAAGGGTAAAAAGAGGTAGAGAGAAGATGGAGGCTTACCAGTAGCAAGGAGTGTGTATGAAAGTAGCGGCGCCAATTGAAGAAACAGTAGATGATGATGATGATGATGGAGGCCGAGTCAGAGTGCTTACGTCACCCAATCGATCAATTTCGACTTCGACTTCGGGTTCATTCGCCATTGATGCTCGCGACATGATTAGCAGATAAAAAAATTGTTTGTTTAGGGTTTTGCTCCCGAGGTACTGAGGCGTGAGTAAACGTCAGTCGTCAGATTGACAAATTTGTTCAAATTGTACGACTAGCACGAGGAGAAGGAAAGAAAAAAAGACGAAAGAAAAAAGACGAAAAGGTCAATAGAATTGGTTTAAACTATACGGATGCCCCACATTCAGTGACTACTAGGCCCATTCATAAAAATGAAGTGAGAAAAAACGAAATGAAATGATGGAAATGCTCCATGGCATTGGTTTGAACTGGACGGATGGCCCACATTCAGTCACCACTAGGCCCAATTACTCGGTCCATTAGTAAAATGGCCTTATAATTAGACCTGTATCAAATCATATGGACTGTGTGGGAGTGAAGTAACTCAAGTTTTGATCTCAACATTAGTAAAATCAATGTTGTAAAATGCGATTTTGTTCATGCATGCAGAAAATCACTGCATACCGCATATCGGTATTCGGTCGCATATACGGATTTTAAACCACATATTAATTTATTTCCACTCAAAACATGCAATATATTCTTATTAAAAATAACTTGTGTCACATATCAGATGAAAGAATTATATCGAATTCTAACATATTAAAATTATTCAGTGAATTGGGTCTGAGCAGAGGCATTAATCCCAAAGTAACTCACTAAATTAACTAGATGCAAACATTTTTTTTTCTAAATCAGATGCAAACAATTAATTAATTAACACTCAGTGATAGAATCGCATGATGCCAAATGCAAATAATTGCATGATTAAAAATAAATATGCATCTTTAAACTGAAAAATATGTGATTTTCATGCGAAACCGCATATATAGGACTGCATGAAGATTTTCATGCCGAATCGAACTGCATAATCATATATGGCCCCATGATTTCAAAAAAATATACGGCCACATGAACCGCATTTTACAAGCAAAATGGCGTTGTAATTAGATATCAGAATCCGAACCATTTCAGTCCGAAATTAAATGTCCGGAGTTCCTCTATTATTCGTTCCAAAGAAGATCGAATGGTCCAGATCTAAACTCAAAATTTGAGTTGCCTTAGATGATATGAATTCCTGTGAAGGGAGCACCTATCATACTAGATTAATTTAATTGGTGTTCAGAAAAACATAATAGGGATCATGTGTTCTAATAACAGCCACAAATTTGTTAATCATGGAAGCATCCACCAAGCATGTTAACCAATGAAATATCAACATCATTGAGGCTATCTATATATAGAAATTGACGAGTAAATCACAATGTCGTTCTGGGCATGTTTTATACATTCATGAAATTATTATTAGGAGCCTAACTTTTTATTATGCGCTGATAACAATCTCCATGGCATTTTTCGTTGAAATTCAAATACACCAATATTTTTCTGCTTTAAATTTGCTTTATATTTGGAATCTTCTGGTTTGAGTTAAGAATCGTGTAGATTAGACCGCTAAATTTGATCTAACGAAATAACCGGATTTTTTTTTACCACTCTCAAAAATCGGATAAAAACCACCCAAACCGGATTTCTATCAAAAATACCACACCCGTAGACTAGATCCGCGTATCCAGATCGACCAGATTCGCTGACTTGAGCAGGTGGATCCGCAAACTGAATCGGCGGAACCGCGGATTCGCAGACTGAGTCCGCGTACCCAAGTTTGAATTCAATCTATATGAATTCAACGATTGAGAAAATGGGAGCACTATTATTTGACTTTGAGATTCGTGCCAAGTTAAAAGGAATGGACTTTGAGATTCTTGCCATGTTAAAAGGAATGGTCCGGATTCAATAATTATAAAAGATTCCCAGAAAAGTCAGAAAGTCACGTGGGTATTATTTGAGTGCAGTATGCGCATTCCCAGGAAGTAATTGAACGATTGAGATATTCCAAAATGTTTGAGATATTTAAAATGTTTGAGATTTGAGATTTGTGCATAAATTATTTGGACGATTGAGATATTTCAAAACATCTTAATCTTACAAAAAGTAACGCAAAGTTTGACTCAGAGGGTGCGGATTCCCAGAACTATGCGCGGGTAAAAAGAAAGAAATTTATGGCCGGGTGCGCGGACTCAATCCGCGAATTCGCGGGTCCGCGGACTCAGTCCGTGGTTCTGCAGTTCGCGGATCTGGATCTGCCTGCTCAGTCTGCGGATCCGGTCGATTTGAATACGCGAATTGAATCTGCGAGAGTGGTATTTTTGATAGAAAGTTGGTAAGTGTGGTTTTTATTTTTAAACGTTTTTTTAGGTGGTAAAAAAAAATCCGCGAAATAACTCTGTTAATTTTTTGGAATTATCGACGTTGCTGAGAAAATTGTATTCGTCCTTTTTTCATCTCTCTTTCTTTCTCACAGCTCCTCGATTTTCTTTTTTTAATAGAAGAAAATAAATCAATTTAAACTAAAGAATCACCCACACTTTTACCGAAGTGGTGTTACGGAGATGGAGGTGGAAAATCCAGCATTTTGGGAATTCACACTCTCTTTTTTAAGCCTGTTCAGCAGATAATTAAAAATAGATATGGGTATGAAAATTAAACTAAAAATTATTGTTTACATGAGAAAAAAAATTCAGTTCATTTTTTTTTCCGCGGAAAATAATGGAGCGGCCGAATAAGACCTTACTGCACAAGAAGATCTTTTACAATTACTGAATCCGGACCATTCATTTTAACTTGGCACGAATCTCAAAGTCCAATAATACTACTCCCTATTTCCTCGAATCTCAAACCGGCTGAGATTTAATCTCAAACTGTAACGTGAGGCCCATCTTCTGTAGTAATACAGAGGATACGGATCCGCATCTTGGATGCTTCTTTCATTTAAATTGATTTGTTTTGTTTTCCTACCTAAGGGGGAATTTCATATATCTCCCTAAAAAACTTCAATATTACGTATTTTCCTCTCAAAAAATTGTAATAACATATTTACCCTTCCAAATGTTAGAAACTCTCATATTTATCCAAAATCGCTAAACTAATAAAATTTAACACTTAAAATTAAATAAACAATATTAATTAATGAAATATGACTATTATGCCCTCCCTTCTTTCTCTCCTCTCCCTCTCTCCATGCTTCTCCAAAATATGGTGCCAAAACATATTTTCCACAAAAACCTAGCGCCAAACACTCGCTCTAAAATTCGTTCTCCTCTCTCGCCATAAAATTCTTCTCCGAAGAAAATCCGGTGCCTCACCGCTGTCACATATGGCATCGCCGCCAATCTCCACTTGTTCCAAGCATCTGTGATATAGCATCAGACTTGAATCACCCATCTTTGTTTGTTCCGCACAGTATCGATTATGTGGACTTGGTTGCGAGCGATCCCTCGAGACCTAGATGGGAGAACATGCCTAATTCGCCTACTATCAAGTAAGTACTAATTTAGATTTTCAACATTTTCTCTGATATCAACAATTTTTTTACATTTGAGTAATTTCATCTATTTCCCTTATATCCGTTGAGACCTAGTATGTAATTTTTGTGATTTATTGTTTAATGTCTATTATAATAGAGGCATCTGACATGCATGAAATTTGGGGTCGTATTCAAACTGGAAGCAACTCTATGGAAATATATTGGACTAATACTATTTTATAATTCCAATCCTGTACTAGAACCATTATAACATAATTTCTTCATAACTAAAAATAAAAACTGAGAAAATAAAAACAGGAATTTGGGTCGCACATAAGGTATTTGTGAAAATGCCCAATAGAAATTGTAATAAGAAAGAACTAGCATTGCATAAGAAAATTACCTCATAATTTTACTATTTAACTACTCCTTTGGAGTATATTACTAATGTATTATTTTCATAATTTTATCATATAACATATTCACAGCTGGTGTAATATGGTTAAGCTTTATGAGAGTATATTGCTTTATATTATACAATCACCATAATAAGGATATAATTATCGTTTCTTACTATTTGTATACATTAATCAATGCTCATTTTCACTTTTTTTTATTATTCTTTCTCTTACTCAACAAAAGTGCAAATCATCAATATTTTTGGATGCCCTTATAGTTTTGTAAATACTGACAATATATATATTTTTTTAAATTAGAGGATAAAGAAAGAATTCACAAGCACGTCGGAGTAAGAAGTCAAAGCCGTGTGATGTATAATGTTTGATTGTCTAATAGTGATGTCTACTAATTTTTGGTTGTGATTACGATTGCCCATACTTGCATTTTGTATGTTTAAAACTTGTTGGTATTGCAATGGTGCTTTTGGAACATAGTAGTAGACATTTTTAGGTTATTTTACTTTTTGCTACTTTGAAATAGCTTATGGTGATTTGGTTGGTTATATGAAATCTACTAAATATAGTTTATAAGAAATTGGTTGTTTTGATTTATATATGTTGAAAAAAAAATTGTTGTGTTGTATGCTATTTGTATATTGTTTACTAGTACGATGTGAAAAGAAAACTAGTCATCAGTTCAATTTGTTTCATTGGCAACATAAACTATGGATTGAGATAGTTTGATTAATTAATTTTCACAAAGCATGCAAAAATTATGCATCAGGTGGTTTCAAAAAGCTTTTGTTGTTTTCCTAGCATGTATCATGGCAAATATCATGTTTAAATAGATCACACGGTTTGATTAATTTTATAAATACCATGTTTTGGATTATTGAGAGGGGAATCATCTAGATATTAATTGAGGAGATTTGGCGGCATGAATATTTTGGAAATATCTGTTTTGGGCCAGGTTTTGGAGAAGTAGGGATAGAGGGAGAGGAGAAAAAAAAAGGGAGGGAATAATGGTCATATTTCATTAATTAATATTGTTTATTTAATTTTAAGTGTTAATTTTTATTAGTTTAGTAATTTTGGATAAATATGTGAGTTTCTAATATTTGGAAGGGTATATATGTTATTATAATTTTTTGAGGGAGAAATACGTAATATTGAAGAACAAATTGGTTATTCTCATCAAATTTGTGTTTGGAGATGAATATATTTGTCCAAATTATAAAAAAACAAAAGACTATTTCACAATGCACACTAGTCAATACACAATGGGCACATGTTGGTGTCTTATGCCCATTTGTTGTTTTGAACATTCATGCTCATTATCTAAACTAATTTAATACACATTTGAATATTGCATAATGCACATTTGATTTGTTGTACAGCTCCGCTTGAATGCTACATAATTTTACACTTGTTTGTTAATTTTTTTTAAATAGGCAGAATGGACCGGATACGGATTCGGATAAATTTTCTGATTCGAAAACAGAGCGGATATCCGAATAACAAATCCGGATCCAACTCTCCCTGCACTCTACTGATCCGCTCGCAAACTCTAGCTAAAAGAAATGCAACTGGGACTTCCCAGGAGGTCACCTGTCATAGTACTACTCATGCCCAAGCACGCTTAATTGCGGAGTTCTTGATGAGATTCGGTGCTTTAGTGTTGGTATGATTGTATTGTCTCAATCAACCATATTGGAAGCTCAAAGACTGACATAAAATACGTAGGAATAGATGATAAGACCGAATAATTAGCAGGATGAAAACTTGAGAGTTGTATAATATTTCTTATTAAAAAAAAAAGGTAATGATAGAGTTTGGAGAACAAAGTGCACACTATATAATGTATAGGATTATAGAAAAAATAATTCTAATTTTAGTATTTATTTTGCTCAACTTCAACTTTCAATTGAAATTTAAGAATTATGAGAATCATTGTTAAATTGTTAGCTCGACCTTTTGTTCAAAAATGAAAAACTAAACTTGGTTTGAGTTAGCATTATTCCGAATAGTATTGATTTTATATTTTTTTTATTATTATATTGACTTTTTTTCCATTCAAACATCCTTTACAATTATATTTTTATATTGAGTTTGACGAGTATTAGATCGGTTGTTGAACGCGTATTTAGTTTTTACTTTTTCCTTTTTTAAATTTTAGAAACTATTATGCCAAACTAGGTAAAGTGTTTTTATGTGAACAAATCTAAAAATCTAGTTATAAAAAGATACATGACAAAATCATTTACATGGTGAAGTCAAAAAATTTGAAAGAACTTTTGACACGCTTTAGAAACTGCGTGTCAAAATTCCACCAAAAAAGGAAATTAATTAAGGTCAAACTAGGGACAGCTTTGATTGTCAATTTTAATGCAACATGGAGGAAAAGAAAGGAATCACACATGGTGAAAACAAATATCCTGAAATCATGCACACCATGACCGGAACAAATCCCACCTACTACCCCACCACACCACATAAAATTCCAACCGTTGAAATTAAACTGTGACAGGTCTTTTACTTGTGTTTCTGTCAGCTTTGACCTTTCATCTTCTCACGCATTTAATTTTTTCTTTTTCTGATTCAAACCATACTTCTTGCAGAATTCAGAACCTCTACAGTAACCAAAACAGAATCCTCTGCCTCTCAAAAAAAAAATGAATCGTGTGGCTTTAGAGTAGGAAAAATGGCACGGCGGAGCCAGTTCTGTCACAGAATAGCACAGCACGTGTAATTTTTTCATGACGTGATCATGTTTTGAAAATTTGACACAGCACGTCACGTCACGCTAAAAATCCGGTCAAGGCACGGCATGACACGTGGTTACGCGAGTAGGACTGTTAAGTCTTGATTAAATAGTGACTCTTGAATAAACTAATTTAAATTATGAAAAAAATAGTTAAATGTGAGAAACGTGACTAGTTACGTTTGGACACGGCACACGAACGATCACGGCGTGACTCGCGTGCTGTGACCACCCCTCCACATTTTAGTCACGGCATGTTTTTTTCTTTTTATTTGCCCTTGAGGCAAGATTTTCCTGCTCCTGTGTCGCTGACATGTGGGCTCGCAACAAAACTAAAAATCAATATTTAATCTGTCGGAATCTACGTGTCAGTGGCACTGGAATAGGAAAATCTTGTCCCGGAGGGACAGGTGATCTCATTCCTACAGTAACCCATTTTTTTTAGTTTTGATCCGGACTGTTGATTTGTTCTAATACAATATCAAGGAATAGGATCTACTGAAATTCTCCGTGAGTGAACAGTATCCTGAGAAATACAAACACATGTTAAATGATTTGAATTTCTAAATTGAGATAAAATAAAACTAGGAGAAAATTATTTTCTCTGACAATTTGTTGTAATAATCTATTTGCAATATTAGCTGCATTTAAAAAAATTTGCAGTCATAAATACACTCAAATATTTTGATAGCTAAAAGTGCCAATTGATATTTGCTTTCTGTCAAAAGATAAAAAAAATAAAACCAATAAACCGAAGGCGATGCATTATAGTTGTTTGAAGTTTGTGGTATTTTTTTAATACTCTCATTATAAATTATTCTCATCAATTAGAATTGTTCAAGAGGATTCAAAGGCGACCATTTTTTGTTATGCCTCCAATTATTATTTTTAATAACAATTTTTTAAACTAATATGTCTAAAAAATTGTTAGATGTAATCACTATTATTTTCTCTGCATGCACATATAAAAATTATCACTTTTCGGTTTAGCTTTTATATGAATCAATATGTTAAAAAATCTGCGCCTATATATTATTTATGCACATCTGTGCACTTTACTGGCTTTTTATACTAATTAAAATAAAATCAAAATATTATTATTATTTACGTGTGTACAAAGAAAATAATATATATTATATCTAATGATTTTATTTTGTTATGTAAATTTTAAATTAATATTGTTTTAAAAATGAAAATAAGCGGGAAAAAAAATATTTTTATTTGCATGAAGATGGTGACGTGACATGCAAAAAAAAAATCCCGTAAACTTTTTCTCATTTCAAACCGCTTTTTTTTTTTATAAATAACATTAAAAAAAATTAAAAGTATGACATCGATTCGGGAATATATTAAGGCCTGGCATGATTCATCCCGGCCTAATACAATTAAATTAAAAAAAAAAAACACATCAAATTCATTATTTTAAAAAGGTGGTCGGTATAGTTCATCCCGTTCATGGACATATACATATTTCCCAATCAATACCATGGGTATAAATTTTCTTTTTAAACTATTCAAAATGGACAAACTTGGGTCCGATGCCCATCGGACTCAAAATGAGTGCGATGGATTCCAAAATCGTCTGATTCGTTTTAAAATCTGTGCACATAGCTTTAATAGCCGTGCACATTTCTTTAATATCCATGCGCATGGATCTTAAAGAGAATCAGACGGTTTTAGAACCCATCAAACTCAAATTTGAGTCCGATTGACATCGGACCCAAGTTTGTCCCTATTCAAAATGCCAATTTCACTTATTGGTACAAAATTAGTACAGATATCCAAAAATTTCAATTCTTATTGGCTTGAATTGTTAGTCTTTTATTATGTGGTCTGTGTTATTATTGTGCATCAATTTTATTTAAAGAATTAATGAAAAGACATTTGAATTTTTGATGGAAAATTTCAGATTGCTATTAATAATTATATTGATTTTAAAGATTGCCTCAGAATATATAAAAAAAACTCCTTCTCTACCTGGATGGATCACATTCCAAATAAAAATATTTTCTTGCCCATTTATTTGAGTGATCATCTTCTAAAAACATTTCTCTCCCTGCTGATTTTAAGGGGTCTCGTTTTCTGAAACGTTTTCGTCCAATAAGTTTATAAAAGAGAGAGAGAGAGAAAAAAAATACTGAAGGGTCTTTATCATTATATTTGAGAAAAACTATTAAAAATTAGTATTAATATTTCTGTCTAACGACGTCTTCATTTCAAATTAATTTTTTTTTATTATTTTATATTGAATTTATGGATTCTGAATTAATTGTGTTCTAATTGTAAAACAAGATCTGTTGAACATTATTGCAAAGGTCGTTGGTCGCTCTCGATTGGTCTAATGCTTCTATTGGAAATTATATAATATTCCTGTGTGTGTGTATTTATATATATATATATATATATATATATATATGACATGAACTCCACTACTGTTATTTTTCAAATATAAATTGGGGTATACTCTAGTTGTTGGAATTTGAATGGAAATAATGTGGGTCTCGTTGACTTAGGTTTCATTTTTTTAATATTTCAATTCGAGCATGTTCTTGGCCGCAACTTTCTTGGAAAACATATTAAATTTATTTTTATTATTCTCTACACTTTCATCCATACAGGAGAGTCTGGTGAACAAATTTTCATGTCCATATTTTTATAAAAAGTTAGACTAAATAACAAATAACAGTTTTTAAATAACATATTAAATTATATCTGCACATAAATAACATTTCTTAAATTATATAGATATAGAGATGAAGGTAGATCTACTTCATGAGAAGATGTCACAAGATGCTATGTATATTTTTCAAACAAATTTGGACCATAAAAAAATAACAATTTTCAATAAATCTAAAAAAATAGTAAAAAATTTCCAAAAAAAAATATAAAATTTGGTCTCCAAGCATATTTTAACATGGAGATCATGTTGAGTTGTTCGGATCGACTGTTTGGACTTTAAAAATGAATATATAAGATATGAGGCATGGATGAGGTATGAGGGGATGAGGCATTGGAACCCTCCTCTCTCTCTATATGTGTGTGTGTAATATTTTTGACATATTTAAAAAAAATCTCAAACAAAATATCATATGACTCATATTAAATGATAAATAACATTCCTTAGATGATATAAAAAATAGTAAGAAACGAAGACATCACCAATTAATTAGTAATCAATTCAAAAATTTCTTAAATAACATTTTAAAAAATAGTAAGAAACGAAGACATTACCAATTAATTAATAATCAATTCAAAAATTTCTTAAATGACATTTGAAAAATAGAAATGATGTCCAATCAGAAAGATGATATAATTTGCACGTAAAGAGTACGCATCTAAATAAATTTAGACTTCTACACGTTGTAAACTGTAAAAAGAATGTATAAAGTCTGAATATTTGATCGGAGAGCTGACATATAATCTAAAAATTCATCTTTATCCTCTTTTAATCAAAACCGTTGATGGATCAGAATATCTACGTGAGAAAATAGAGATAAAAAAGAAAATGTTGTATTAAAGTTTGACTAGATGATATTCGGTATGTCATGTTGATATAATAATATGTTTAGCCGATAGTTTATTTATTTTGTTAGCATCATTGCATCTACATTCATCTAATAAATATGTGACTTAATTAAAATGATAATCATTTTGCTCAACTAACAGACGTCTTTCACCCTCTAAAAATAAAGAAAGAAACTGAAGATTAAATGAATAAAAAATAGGGATGCCTGAACTACCAATTGGTGCTGACTAGAAATTTCTATAGAAGTGCGAATTTTCTGCTCCTAAGTGCTGATACATGGACCCGCAACAAAGTCAAAAATTAATATTTGAATGTTTAAACTTGTCTGGATCCACGTGTTAGCCGCACTGGGAGCAGGTAATCTCTTTCCGCATGATAGGAGATAGAATTTTTTAGGTAATGCATGATAGGAGATAAGAGGTATGAAAATGAGATTTTTGACAGTAATCTATTAGATAGTTTTTTCGAATATTATTCTACTGCCAATTAATTATTTATATGGAAGTTTATATAAAAACAACTCAAATCCATGAAGCATGTGAAATTTTAAAACCGAACTTAGACTAAGTAACATTATTCCATAATATGCAAGACATTACTTTCTCTCACTTTTATTATACAAATATATTATCTTCTTTTTGTGTAAAAAGAAAAGAAAATTACTAATATGCTACCCGTAGCATAAGGCCTCCGTGCAACGGCTCAATATTAGAGTTTTCAAAATTATAATGGTCAATTCGAACCGCTCAACATGATCTTCATGTGAATATGTACTTGCCAACCAAATTTTACATTTTTTAGAAATTTTTTTACTATTTTTTTAGATAAGTAGAAAATCACTTGTTCTAAAAATTATGTACTATTCAGATCAAGTGAATTTTTACCTATCTAAAAAAACAGTAAGAAAATTCTAAAAAAATGTAAAATTTAGTTGGCAAGTACATATTCATATGGAGATCATGTTGAATGATTCAGATCGATTTTTAAGATTTTGAAAACTCAAATATTAAGTTGTTGCACGGAAGATCTGCTATGCGTAGCACCTTAGCCAACTCCAGAAGAAAAATATATGCTCTCTCACTATTTACAAAAAAAAAATGCAATTTTGTACTTATTTAAATTAACATGTTCAGGAAAAATTCATTGTTTTATTTTTCAGTAGAATTTTCACGATACAATCGAACAGTTCATTAGTGCACAATTCTATACTCTCTGTTTTTTTTTTATGTTTGCAAGTTTAAAATAATAATTCTTAGAATTTCACATTTGTTAGATCCCATCAATCATGGTTCAATAGTTATAAAACTAGTCTTAAGCTGATGCATAATTCAAGCTTTTGTGATAAAGTATATATTAATGATTTCAAATTGAAACTTACACTACAAGTCTGCAATTTTACCAATCCTATTGCTCTATTGACTATTGCTCATAATTTAAATTAATTTTTATTAGTAGACTCAAAAGTTGAGATAAAAGAGTTCAAAATTGACATCTCTCGTCTGAGAGCAGGTTGAGTCCGATGACTATCGGACTCAAACTGAGTTTGATGGACTTCATAACCGTCCGATCTGCTTTAAAATCCGTGTAGATAGCTTTAATATCTGTGTGCACTTATTTTAATATCCATACGCACGGATCTTAAAGAAGATCAGACGGTTATGGAGTTCATCGGACCCAAACTGCTCTTCTGTTGTCTACATTTGAATGAGATAGGAGTAGGTCCGATGAGCATCGGACCTACTTTTAGGTTTAATTATCTCTAAAACAATACTATTAGCATTAAGATTTGTGCACACAGAAATTGAAACAAATATGCACATATTTTAATGTAGTTCGCACGAATCTTGATGCAATCGAATGGTCCTTACACCCATCAATCCAAAGTAGGTACGATTGGCATCGGATCTACTCTGAATTCCGTTTGAATAAGGAACTTGGCCGTTGCAAACAGGAAACCGTGGAAAAGTAGTACAAATTTACTACTGGAATTTTATTTAATAATAATTAATAGTGATATAAAATAATGTCAAGCTTGCGTGCCTAGAAAAAATAAAATTGATTGGCCAATACCTTTCTAAATTGGGAATAATGGAGAAAAGCAATGATTTGTTTTGTGTTGGACGATGAATTGGTGCCGAAACAATCGTTGGTTATTTGTTGACCAGTAAACGAAGCAATACAAATATAGAACGCGTCATTCATTCCTCAAGTATCCTTTCGGCGATCCATTTATCAATTTAAATGTTACGAACTTTGTTTTTATATAGAGGGGCAATGTGGGAAATTTTGTTCGTCCACTCAACTGCATGTCTACAACATATGATTGTGACGGGGAATGAGAACAACATCGTGTTGAGAAAATTAGGTTTGATCTGAATCAAATTGTTCCAATTAAAACCCTAAAAATAATATCTAATCTTTTAAGTGGATAGAATTATTATCAGTTGATATTTCACTAATGTTGCTTGAACGGTTATAACTTGGGTGTTTTAAAGTTCATCAAATATAATTTAAAATTTATCGAATTAAATTTCAAATAATGAATCTGAATAGTTAGAACTCGTAAAGCAGTTTACTTTACGAGTGATGCATGCAAACATTTAAAAATTTTGTAGTATCAAGTGGTAAAAAAAGATCAAAATATAAATGCAAATATTTAAAATTTTTGAATTAATTTTGTATAGAGCCAAGTGGTAAAAAAAAGATCAAAATATAAATGCATTAAAATTAATTTATAAACTTTTTAATTTTCAACATTTTACTTTACACTAAATTAATTAGAAAGTTTAAAATTTTTGTATGTAGAGACATCACTCGTAAAGTAGACGGATTTTAATGGTTCAAATCATTATTTGTAATCAATCCAATAAATTTTATAGTTGAGTTTACAAATAAAATAAACTTGAGAGAGTATTTAAAGAGGTAAATTTGTTTTGGACCTGCATAATCCAATTTTGTCAGAAAGCAGGGATAAAAAACTAAAAAGTTCCTCAAACTCTCTGCCCCCTTTTGTATACCAGGTGAGCTCTGAACAGCCGCGCAATATCAAATTTATCTCACTTACACGTGGGACCCATTTCACAAAAAGATGCTTTGTCAGTGGCCAACTTCTGATACATGACGCCGGCAGTGACCCAGTCAGTAATCGTTTTTTTTCTCATCTCGGAGTCCAGTCCCGATTTGCTAATGCAAGACCGAGAAAAGTTGGATACGCCTTCTCGATTGCACTTGATCTCACTGAATGTGGGACCCCCATCAAATGGCACGTCTACCTGACTACCTTTGTGTCTGGTCCAAATCCAGACAGTGATTATTCATATAAAGAGATCACAATAAGAGATCGGAAGCATCAAATAAACGAACCGCGGTGGTTTTATTTCGTGCTCTCTCCTACCCCGACCTGAGACGTTTGTTGCCTCTGATTTCTCTCTCTACACTCACCAACCCCTCTCCTAACTCTTGCAAGAGAGAGAGAGAAAGAGATGGAGAAGATGGAGAGAAGGAACTTGGGATCGAGACTGGGACTTTCTGCAATTTCTCCTCCTGCATTTTCTCCGGAGGAAATTGTTAAAGAGGTAGTTCGTTTGTATACGCAAAGGGTGCCAGTTTATTCATTGTTGTGGTCCAAATTTTAGCTACTTTTCTCCGAATTTCTTGGAGAATTGTACTGCTGCTATTTAATTTAGGACATAAAGTGCATTTGTCTTTCTCGACTTTACAAATATCTAGATTTTTGAGATAAGAATATATTCATTTTGTAGTATAATTTTTGTTCTTTAAGTCTCTGTCTTTTAATTGGAAAATTATATGCTTTATTTGTCCTAATCTCAATGCCTTCACAAAAATTTCCATAATTTTATTAAGGAGCAAGTGATTCTGTTTTCTTTAGTCAAGTGTAAATCTCAATGTGAGCAAACTGACAAACAGATTTTTTTTTTAATTAAGTTGCTCCATTCTCAATTCTAATCAGTGGTTTTATTTGATTTCTTAAATTTTAAACCCTTTCTCCAATGGCAATCCTGATTTTTTATTCTAAAATTTGGAAAATTTAGAAGAGATGTCTTTTTGCTTTTGAGATTCTAATGATTAAGCACCTCAATGACTCAAACAGTTGTGCTGGTCAAAAGTACACAATCAGTGCCTCGAAGTATGAAATCAGTTTGTAAATAGTAATGCAATATTATTTCTCCAAATAGATGGAATTAGACATATTATTTTGTCAAGTACTCATCCCATTGACCAGGATCTCTATGTTTCAGTCTTCGAGTTTGGTCGCCAATGGTTCTCCGAGTGGAACGGAGAGTGGACATGGAACAGAGAATGCACAGCTAGAAACGGTTGGTTCATCAGCATCAACACTTAGTTCTACAGAGTCATTAAAAGCAGCTTATGCTTTACTTCCACAAACTCCAATCAGGTCAAATGATGCACATCTGGTCGAATTCTCGGAGGCCATGAGAAGTACGAGTTGACTTCACCATTTACTTGAATTACTTCTTACATAACACTTTGTTTTGTTTTTTATTTACTTAGTTTTGAGATACACTTAAAGCAATAATGCCGACCTACAAGCACTTCCCTGACTGGTTATGGTGTTGTGTAGATTCTCCAGAGAACTTATAATTTGAATTTGGAAGCTAGCATTTTGTCTTTACAGTTTAAATACATTTGTAATTTAATGGGACTTGCTGGATATTAAGCCAGTTAGGCGAATCACTTAGTGCCTTTAGTTGCAAGAGGATACCTTTTTTAAGGAGCATGATGGAAATTTGCATTTATGTATCTAAATGCTGACATGCAATTCTAAAACATATTATTATTCAAATTGTAAGCTGTTGCGAAGGCACTAAGGCGAGTTGCTGAAGGAAAGGCTACAGCTCAGATGGAGGCGGCTGAGTGGAAGCGCAAGTATGAATTGGAGAAGGCACGCAACCTTAAGCACAAAAATGAAGGTTAGGGTTTCTGTGCTGAAAGCGATGCCCATCTAGTCCTTATTCTTTAAAAAAAAAAGGGAAAATTTGACAATTAGTCTAGTGCTTGACCAAGGATCAGACCAGTTGCACATTTTGTATTACAACTGCTTACGAACTTTTTGATCCCTAATGTGCAACGGTTTTTTTAATTTGTAACAAAAAATTCAAATTTTGGGCGTCTATACTGACAATTCTCTTATCAGCATTTTGGCATCAACTGCACTGAAACTTAAGTTTTGTAAATTTAACCTTATGGGATGCTTGTTTTAGAAATATCTAAAAGAGCATTTTTTTTCTGCTTCTGATAAGTGATTATTATTCTATATATTAAAGTGAGGGTTTTGATTAATGCACCACTAAATTGACCTACCAACATAAACTCTCTGATGGAAGCACGATGGTGACATCTTTTTATAATTTGAACAGCGGAGGCTGAGCCTGAAGGCTGTTTTTGCTGCATGAATGGCACAATGGAGAATACATTTGATGAACTGACAGTGCATGATGCATCTCCTGACCAGAATGGATGCTGCGGTAACCATGGAATTTGTTCCCATCAGATCCTTGGCAATGAAGCACCTGGCCCTATTGCCAACTCAGCTTACAAGATGGTCACCAGAAAGGTGAGGTTTACCCTCATTCTTAGTGCTTATTTATTAAAATTGATGAAGGTTGCAATTTTACTCGTGTTTGTATGCTGAAGCAAATCATGTAGTTGTTTCTTTTTCCCACTAGCCCAGCTAGAGAGCACTGGAATATAGGAAGTACTGAATAAAATTCCCTTTATTAATGAAATGTCAAACACAGCATTAATTAGGTGATTGCTTGATTTTCCATGAGAATGGGGGAACAATTATTGTTTTTTTCTGGCTGTGTTTTTTTGCTTTTGTTTCTTTGAAATGGGACCCAGTGGGGCGCCCTACCGTGTAGAATGAGATCCACATCGTCCCTTTTAACCTAGCACGAATCTTAAAGTGGCCCCCCATAATCCAAATAGGCACCAGGATTATTTTGGCTCGACTGGGAGCTCATTCTACCATGTGGTACCCCGGAGGATATGCACTACACCGTATCCACCCCCACCACACAAAAGACAGAAAACATGAATTGTCTTAAAAAATAATTCACTTGTTGTTAACTTATGATGTTTACAGGCATCATTTAGACTTTCGTGGGGATACAATGGGGAGCAAAACGGACGGCATAAGCATGATGTTGTATCTTTTGAGCAAGGAGACATTACAACTGCCAGTAGAAGCAATAAACAAGTATATAAACTTCCATCTATCAACTTCATTCATGTTTCTTATTATGTTTGAATATCCTGCAAGTTATTCTTTTCACCAAACAGCCTGTTTTAAAATTAAATGATGGCAGATTTTACTAAAATGGGAAACCCAGCCCCAGACTGTGCTTATCATCACTAAACCAAACTCAAATGAAGTGCGGCTTATCTTGCCTGAAATCGCCAGGTGTGTTGAGTAATTTCAATGCATATTCAATCATTCACTATTATATAGCTAAATTATCCTTTTTAACTGTTTTAGAAAGATAACATTTCTATTATTACCTATTTGTATGTTGCACAGATGGTTGAAAGGGCGTCAGAACATAAATGTACTTGTGGAGCCACGCTTGAGGAAAGAACTTTTGGCTGAGGACTCATACTTTGACTTTGTCCAAACGTGGCAAGATGGTGAGTCCTGTTAGTTTCTTAAAATATGGATATCTTATCATTCCGATAGGTATCTTGTAGAAAATTAAAATTTGTTACCAGTCACCTGCGTAACAAAAAAGGCACTTTGATTTGAACTTTAATTAGACAAACCTAGCTTGGTATCTGTTCCAATACTATAACATGCACTGACAAAGCAAGGATGACAGATGACGATTTAAAGCTACTGCACACAAAGGTCGACCTTGTAGTGACTCTTGGTGGTGATGGAACAGTTCTTTGGGTACGTACAACTTAAAACCATATTCTTTCCTTATTTACCATTGAATTCTATACTGGAGCTAATATTTGAAACTAGAAAATGTTGCATTAGGATGGAGAATGAGTGAGGCTATGGTACTATGCATAATGCAGATTGGTCCGTGCTACGAATCATTATATTTGTCTTACAAGTCCAAATAGTCGATCTGAACTGTTCAAAGTAATTTTAATATAAAATGTACCTGCAGACTGAATTTTACATATTTTAGATTTTTTTTTTACTATTTTCTTAAATAAGTAGAAAACACTAATTCTTAATGGCCCAGAATCTTTAGATCAAGTGATTTTCTACCTATCTAAATTCTAAAAAATGTAAAATTTGATTTACAAGTACATTTTCATATGGAGATCATGTTGAATGGTCCAGATCGATTGTTTGGACTTTGAAAATGGAGATACTGATCCATAGTACGGACCGATATGCGCTATGCCATAGTATCGTAGCCTCACTCATGGAGAATTTATGCGCTTTTGTTTTAATTTCTCTTTTCTGTGTTTTTCTCAACTGAGTTTTTATTGCATGATCGATTCTTAAACTGTTCATAGTTTAACTTCTTATTCTTATATTATCCTTTTTCTGTGGAATTATTTTTGCCCCAAGTCTATCCTGTTTTGAAACACAACATTCACATTTTAAATCTGCAGGCCGCCTCACTGTTTAAAGGACCGGTCCCCCCAGTTGTTGCATTTGCGCTAGGTTCTTTGGGCTTCATGACTCCTTTCCGTATCCTTTATTTGGTTCTATTACTAGAATCTTTAACTGAAAGAGTCAATTCAGGCTTCATGACACCTAAATTGTTCTGCAAATTAAATTTGCAACTTGAACTAACTACACGAAGTATTTAGTTTAATTGAGTAGCTCATGGATATTATGGGATGGTCTTACTGCAATCAAACTACAGTAGCCCTAGCTTAATATCCACAGATGTCCACTATCAAGTATCTTTTGTTAAAACTCGAAACCCTATTGTGGGTATAATTCAGGGTATTAAGGTTATATTTCGGCAGAAATCTGTATTTGCTAAAGTGGACATGTTTAGAACAAAATGCTGTTAATACTTAACAGAATGTTTAGATAGTGAGCAATACTGTGAGAGCCTGGGAAACATACTTAAAGGCCCCTTCAGCATAACACTGCGAAACAGGCTCCAGTGCCAGGTCATACGTGACGCAGACAAGGACGAACTGGAGAGGGAGGAGCCGATCCTAGTTCTGAACGAGGTCACGATTGATCGTGGGATCTCGTCTTACCTCACTTTCCTCGAGTGCTACTGTGACAGCTCCTTTGTTACATGTGTGCAAGGGGATGGGTTGATTATATCCACTACATCTGGCAGTACGGCTTACTCCTTGGCTGCAGGAGGATCTATGGTCCATCCTCAGGTAATCGTTAATATCCATTTTGCCCCTCCCGTTTCTGAAATACATAATAAAAGAATTACTGTAATTTTGGTGCATGTTTTTTTAAAAACAAAACAGATTTACTGTAATCTAAAAAAGTAATTACTTTTTTTAGAATGCACATTTCTTGCTTTCTTTGGTGCATAGCTCATTGAATGAAATTATTCAAAGTTTTCTTAAAGTGTTAAACATCAACCTACGTGATAAATACTGCTATTGCTATTGTCGGACTCTCTGTGTTAGTGGTACGATCAGGTCCTGTGTTTGCCAAATTTGAGGAAATTACTTTACAAATGTTGAAATATAATTCTGGAAGTGTAATATTAGAAGAAAACTTATTCAGAGTCCTTTGGCTTCCTGATTAATTCTCGACAAAATCACACATGCAGGTTCCAGCGATACTCTTCACACCAATCTGCCCACATTCTCTCTCATTCCGTCCCTTGATTCTCCCAGAGTATGTGACCTTGCGTGTGCAAGTGCCTTTCAACAGCCGTGGCCAGGCCTGGGCCTCGTTCGACGGCAAGGACCGCAAACAGCTGGCCCCTGGTGATGCATTGATCTGTAGTATGGCACCATGGCCGGTCCCCACAGCCTGCCTTGTAGACTCCACCACCGATTTCTTGCGCAGCATTCATGAGGGCCTCCATTGGAATCTCCGCAAGAGTCAGGCTGCTGACGGTCCCCTTGCTTAAGTTATATTTCCTCTAACACAGTGTGTGGAATGGGGATTGGGGGATTTCTTTAGTCTAGTGCCGGTACACCATGAGTTTTTTTTAGTGGGAGGCCTAGTCTATGGTTTTCTCTTCCAATTGCGCTCGGTATTGTAATGGCTGTACACACTACCATATATGCCCCATAGTGTTAGAGTAGCCAGACTGTTTGAATGGCGCTTATTTTACCTTAATTGTTACCTGTCTAATTTCTCCAGCGGGAACAAGAGAAATATTTGTGAGTTTTTAGTAGAAAGATGAGATGAGATGAGATGAGAGTTGCTCATGATAATAATTATAGCAAAATAGGGAAAGATCATGCTTGTAGTTAATTATATGTGTAAATGTATGGGAAAAGGTAAAAGAAATGTAGTGAACTTTTCTTTATTCTGGTTGTTACCAATATTGTTATATACAAGTCACCATCTTTTTCAAGTTTTAATCAGACAATTTCAGTTCTCTGATGCTGCTCCAGTTTCCAATTAAATAATCTTCTGTTTGATTAACTTTTCTATAATATTCTCATGACAGTAACATCATATTAGTGATATTGTTCTAGAAGCAGATTTTACTTTGAAAAGGAAACTCAACCTGATTTCATAATGTCAAATGGTGGATGGTAAGCATTTACAATATTCACTTCATGCACAATTATACCTGTAATAAAGATGCAATCCAAAGCACAGCATCGGAACTAACAGTAAGTGTGAACCACGAAAACTAATTACAAAAGCAAGAGTAACCATATATTCATCCACAATTTTCATTAAGATCAAAGCAAGAAATTGCCATTTTATTATGACAAGCAATAACAATGACAACCCAAAACAGCAATGTTCAATTAAAGATAATCGACAGATTGGAAAAACAAAGGCCCTAAATTACTCATCCAGAAAGAATCATCAAACGCTACCCCAATTAAAGTTCGAAAAGGACAAAAAAAAAAAAAAAGGGTTCCCTAAAGTATAGCATGGAACAAAATGAGAAATCATAGTATCATACACGAATGCATTTCAATTGGGTGCTGTACTTGCTGCTCAACTCACACACCTACTACTGGATGCCAACCCATCTGGCATAATCAACCCACCTGTTTTAGAAAAGGAATTGTTAAATAAATACAAACTGTTGCAAAAGAAATTTTCGGAATAATTTAAATTGGATACTTACAATAAGGATCCTAGGAAGGTATTTCCTGTACGGACTGCAAAGCACATAGCACTCAGCAATGCTTTGTTGTTATGCAACAGTGGCTCCAACATTCTTTGTTCAATCACTCCTGCTAGTATCTGGTACCTGTTAAAATAAAATGCACATGTTACTGAGACCAGACTGTAAGGACTGTTACCTAATTTTCATTGTTACAATAACACATAAAGAGAAGCAATGAAAATGGAAAATTTGGGCAGGCAATATTGGCCTGACACGATTAGAAAATATGGTTGAATTGAGAAGATTGTTAAATTGGTTTATTACTTATTATAAGTGTCGAAATAGAAACCTAAACCACCAACTAAAAACTTCCATTAAAAATACAGAAAAGAACAGATTAATGTGCATTCCATAAACCAATTTTCCACATAATTTCCCACCTTTAGCAAGCCAGATCTTAACCAACCCAATTCAGATTTGTATAACATGATACTCTGGGCAACCATCATGTTCATGATTCGAATCATGATAACCTGATTCTTTTATAATAAAAATATGGAAGAGACATGATGCCACATTTGTATAAATTGTGATGGCACCGCAATAAAAGCAGGTGAATATGTACCTGAGATTGCTAGAGACTGCCATGTAAACACCATAGCCAACGCTAGTTGATATAATAGGTATATCCTCCCCTTCATGAGCATTTTCCTTGTCAACAGCTTTTCTTGCCTTAATCAAGGCATTTGTTACCCCAGTTCCGATCTAACATACAAAATTATAATAATAACCTCAATTCTTAAAAAATAATCAGCTATTCAGCTCAAAATGTAAATAGAAAAAAAGTCAAATGGTTCTAGAGTACTGCATAGCATCAATAAAATATCTGCTTCTGTTATAACGGGAAAATAAGAGAGCCAGATATAAGAACAAAGAAAAGTTGTAATTAGTACGTCAACTGAAGCAAGTAAAACGAAACAAAAATGTGGGACATTATTTGAATTTAACTACCATCATGAGTGCCAGAAATCAAAGTTGCTCTGTACAAACTAACCTTAATCAATTCAGAGTTGAGAAAATAATAATAAAGCAAAATGAGGGACATACCAATGAAGAAGCAGTCCCTACAACAAAAAGCTTGGACCCATTTCTCTGTAAAACAGAAATACTGACTATCAATAAGAAAATAAATTTGTTTCTTTGCATAAAGATTCAATAGAAGGCATAACATCCATAAGCTAAATAAAAGAATACTTTACCACAATAGCACCTATTCTTTGCACAAGTGAATATGACCTTCCAGCCAAAGCAACCTAAAACCAAACCATTACAAAGTTCAGAAAGTTAAAAAAAAAAAATTTATATACAAAAAATAATATACTTTGAAGATGACCAAAGTTCTATAACCAAATTATGTGGTTCCATACTGACCGATTTTTATCTGTTCTGTACACAGGTTGAAAATGAGTAGGATCAATTGATGACTTTATTTTAATAATAAAAAAACTGACGCGACCTGAGCATTAAACCCTGTTTGGGAGGAGGATAAGTTGGGGATAACTAGGAGATAAAGTCATCCACTATCAGAGGTGACGTTACTTTATTCCCTAGTTAGCCATCCAAACAGAGCCCTAGTGGGTCAAGAGGATCTTAATCTTGACCGAAATGCAATCTGCCAATACAGTGTAGCAGTATACAATCCATGCATAATTGAGTTTTGGCTTGTGTTTGTTAAGGAAAGACAATAAGGTTCCCCGGGCCCAATTAGAATTTGGGCCTTTTGTGTTTATAAACAGATGAAAATATTGTCCCAGGCAGGTCACATCTGGTCATAGAGAGAGTATAGGTAAAAGATACAAGGTCATACCTGGAAAGCATTGTCAGGGCAACCATGGAAAAATTTAGCAATGGGCCCCGCACCAACTGCAATAGAGGATCTCAAGGATACAGTTGGAGCAGGAAGCCAGACAAGCATGAAATCTGCAACTATGGCCATCACCTGAAAAGGTGCACCGTTATAGCTTAAAATAAATCAAAGAAAACTATACAAATTTAAATTTAATGACTTGAAGAAGCAGGTGACCAAGAATTTGTATTATGGAGCATTTCATGTAAGTTTTTCATACATGTAATTGAGTGCACAAATAAACAAACATACAACCAATCAAAATAGACCAAGCATCCTTATCTGATTATTTGGTGGGGAAGATTCGTGTTTTGAATTTTCTCTTAATTTTCAGATATCCGCACTGTAAATCTGATTTTATGACAAGTTTGTTTTAATTAACAAACAAGAGGTTGGAATTTACCACATCGGCGATTACGAAATCCAGCTCTTTGACGAAGTTTTCTTTTCTCTTCTGATACTCAGCAGCAGTCTAAAAATTAGAAAGAGTACTTTAGAACTAGGAAATAGCAGCTCAAACTATCATCAGCACTGGAACAATTGTATTATTGGACTGATGAATTATGAAACAGTGTGGTGAGTGGCGAGTGGCGAGTGGCGAGTAGAGACAAACAATGAGATTATTTCAATGTTAAAACAGTTATTAGCGTTAAACTAAGCAATAGACTGAATAACATGTTATTGGATAACTAAAATTAATGAGCACGAGACAAAACCATGAAACATGAATAGAGGCAAATAACCCGCCATAAACCCTCTTAAAAAAAAAACATAAACCAGACAAAAAAATGATCTAGCCCGCAATGAAGTCTATCCCCCGCATGATCAAACCCAAACCTCACAAATTATAAAGAGCACCGTGAAACTTAGATTTTATAACTTGAAAATGGTGGGAAAAATCCTTTTCAATTCTGGATTCTCGGAATGATCCAATACCTGTTCTCAACTAGAAGTGAAACCAACTTTTCTCTATGAAAGTTTTTATTTGCAGATGCCAATGGATCAATCCATATATAATTTCCTCCATGCAACTTGCAAAAAAAATAAGAACAAATTCTAATAAAACAAGATTAAAGAGGGAGAAAAAAAATGCATTGCCTTAGTGAAGACACCAACACCACATTCCATCAAAACCTTTGCCAAGAAGAGATCATCAGCAAGCAACCTCTCCTTAAACCCTCCGAAATTCATCAACCACCTAAACAGAGGCGATTTTTCCAGATTAACAAACCTCGTAATAATCTCTCCAGTAACCTTTCCATCCCTAACCGCCTCCGCCAGATCCAACGGTAAGCTGTCCAACGAACGGCCGAGATTTGCCAGCACGAACAACGCTTGGTCGCGGTTCTCTTCCCATCCCGACTCCTCGTCCTCGTCGTCTCCACCGCCTCCACCGCCTCCGCCTTGATTTCCACTACCATTGGATTTACCTCCGTTATTCCCACTTCCATTTGAGAGAGAAGGGAGCGGAGGGAGGCGGAGGCGGAGAGAGCTGAGAGAAGGGAGGCGGGAGGGGAGAGGAGATCGGACGGAGATAACAAAGGCGGAGGGATTAGATGGTCGGTGGGGATTGGAGATGAAGTGGCCGAGAGAGGAGGAGGAGAGAGAAGAGGCGGCGGCCATGGCTGGGTTCGGACTTCGGAGTGTAGTTTGGGTTGACAAGCGCGCGCACCGTTCGAAGAGCGGATCTGTGTTTTTGTTCGTCTTATTCTGTCTTGGTTTTATTTTTAATTTATATTTTGTTTTCAAAAAAATTTCAAGTGCTTTTGATGTTCTAGAGAACGGAATTCAGAGTAGGTCCGATGCCCATCGGACCTACTTTGGTTCGATGGATGGAATAACCATTCGATATGCATTAAGATTCGTGCAAAATATTAAAATTCGTGCAAGTCTGTTTCAATTTCCGTGTTCACAAATCTTAATATTAATCGTACGGTGTTAGAGCTAACTGGACCTAAAAGTAGGTCCGATGCCCATCGGACCTACTCATATCTAGAACGGGGAGTTGTTGAAATGACAAGTGGGAAAATCTTATATAAAACGGGCTTAAATCTTATTTCGTGAACGAATGTTTGGTTGCCTGGTTGGTGTTCCTAATTTGAAACCACGCCTATTTATTGTTTTAATTGTTCTTTTTATTATCAAATTCCGAAATTAATTCTCTTTGATTTTATTGCCGTTTTATTATTTCATCAATGCATCAAATATTTTTATTTTTTAGTACATACTTAAAAATTAAAACGTCGAAGAAATAAGTTAGAATTGGAAACAATAAACAAAATACAAAAATAAAAAGTAACTTTATTGTTATTATTTACAAAAAGATTTTTATCATCTTGAAATAGTGTTGTACTTCAAAAAATATAGGTATTATACTGACAAAAAAATTCGCAGTGCGTGACCTGTTCAAAATATGTTTGGAAAAATTTGTAATTTACTTACTTGATTTGTAATATGCAACTATTTTTCGAATCTTTCATTATTTCTCTCTATGTCCATTATGAAAGGATGAAATTTATAATATAAAAGTTTTTATGTAAGAGATCATGGGTTCAAAAATCTAATAGAAAAAATCCGATGTTATAATAACATGGGTATTAAATAATTTGATAACTTGACCTCCAATCTTTACTAAAAAAAAATTGAGTTAAATTGTAAGTATTAATTTCTTGAATTCTAATTTTTTTTTTTTGAAAAGTAGTGGTGTACTATCGATTTCATTAAGAAACCAAATAGCACCAAGTTATGGTATCTAAAGAGGATACCTTAACTAAGTACTAAAGTGTCTTACATCAGTTTACAAACATAAATCATTCTTACAAAAAGTAGCACTGCTGCAGTAGATAACAAGTAAACAATCTTCACCAAAAAAAGAAACCAGTAGTATATCTAGACACCATAATAACCATAACCAGAGTCTAATCATGTAGATTCTCCCAGTCTACAGAATCATCATCTTGATCATCCGAGCCTTGAGTATTTTCAGACATTGGAAATTAAACGTGTTACAATATTAAAAATTAGAAATCAGAATATTATAAATTATAAATTATAAATTACAGTATTATTTTTTTTATCTGGTATTCACTATTTTTTTTAAGTCTCCGATGAAACTGAAAAAGCCCTATGCTGATATGATATGAGCTGAGTTCAGATTTCGTTCAACTCGATTCGACTAACGAATCACGACAAAAATTAAATTACAGACCAGGTTTGCCGAGAGCAGATATTGCGTCGGGAGTCAAGGTCAAGCATGCCATGTGAATTGTGAACTGATGCGATTGCTTTTCGTTTTCAAGAAAAAAGAAGCGAAGACTCTGGATACGAAATTTGACCAGTCGCTCTATAATCTGGACCGTTGATCGCGTTGAGATCTGCGCAGGTACGAAGTTTGTTGCAGATCGACGCTCCAGCAGCACCTAACCTATTACCTACCTAACTTAACCGGTCAGGTACGAGATTCCGAGAATCTTAGCTCGGGGTTTGGTGGGGTCAGAATCTATTTATTTTCTTTCCTTTATTCTTGGAACAAAAAGTTGGTGCAGACTAAAATTGTTATCAATATAAAAGTGGATTATTCATTCCGTAATTTTCAATATTAATTATAATTTATTTCTGCACTATTTTATTATTATTAGAATTCATATTCGAATTTATTTTTTATTTATTATTGTAATGATTTTTTATTTACAATTTGTAGTTTATCAATAGAGATATTGTAATCTTGTAATTTACACATGAAAAATATTATATAAAGGAAGAGATTATCATCTTTTACATTCTCTATTTTATTTATTATTGTGTTTTTTCTCTTGAGTTAAAGAGCTCAGGAGACATCCATTTCAGTTCCAATTAATTAATGTACTGGTTATTAAACCTTACTCTAAACAACCTTTTTTCTTTGATTTATTCTTTGATTTATTGAAGGTGAATCTTTGCTAAAAATAAATTTCTACAGTGAAGGACCTCTCTAATACTGCTAAATCTTTCTTTGATCTTTCTTCAAACTATAATAATATAATATATACATAAAAATAAATATTTTCGGCTGCTGTAGAATGGTTTTAACATATAGAGATACTAATAAAAAAATTAAAATTTGTTGTACATCTCGTTCGTGCATTTTTTAAAATAGTGGTTGACTTAAAAGCCAATCGAGATATTAACAATTAGACAATACCATAATTTTGTTTTTTGATGACATATTCTTTAGAAGCCAAGTCTTCAGTCCAAGTTGGCATTATACTAAAAATTATATAGAATTTTCATGTTTGTGACTTTAAATTAGAATTTGAAAATTTATTTTGTTTTAGTACACAGATAATCGTGTTGTTAGAAAGCGACACGCACTAATCGTTATATTTGTTAAGTTTTTAGTATTTCACTAATTTATTATGCCCGTGGTTGGTATTGCCATATAAGGAGTATAAAAGAATATTATATACATACTAGTATTGTGTTCGTGCATTGCAATGGAGATATATTATAAGAAAAAAAATTCATACAAAATAACATATTTTTATAAATAAAAAAACAATGAAAAGAATAATTATCAACAATAAAAGAATAGACCAACATATTATCATTTGTCCATTCTTTAATGACATATATATATGGGTTTTCTTTTTACTGATATATAATAATTATTTTTTGTTATGTTGGTTAACGGTAAAACAAGAGGAAAAAATCATCAAAATAAGTTGTATTATTTATTGTTGTTATATTGTGGCTCTTGTTATTGTTATAATGGTTACACTCATCTCACTAGGATTTATATGCATTTGTGTACCTAAAGTAGAGAATAGAATCATGCTTGTTTAAATGAGATTATTAAATGACAAATAACATTCTTTATATATATGGTATAGAAGATGGGAAAATAAAATAAAGACATGACCAATTAATTCAAAAATTTCTTAAATAACATTTAAAAAATGAAAAGAATTCAGGACCAAAAGAAGACACTAAATAAACTTGTCGCGAGTACGTATCTAAAAAAATTTAAACTTCTGCACATAAAAAACATAAAAAAAAATACATAGAATCAAAATAAGGCAGATAATTTAATCACAACTGTTGACGGATCAAAATATCTACGTGCTTAATATAATAATAGAGATAGAGATACACAGCATACATGACTGTGTATTTAAAAAAAATCATGTCGTGTGTATTTAAAAATAATTTTAGAGAACCACCCTCAAAAATTAAAAGGAGTACACAAAAAAATTAGTTTTTTTTTATCTTAAACGTATTAAAAGATAGAAGCAGATTTTCATTTATTTTTTTTATTAAAGGACTCCGATACACTCTAGCATATTTTAGATATTATTTTCGAAAATAAAAAATGTATCTCTTTTTAGAGAGATGAAAGTTCGTATCACTACATTATGTCCCCGATACTCTATTTTCAGTTTTATATTATATGAAAACTAAGATAAACTTTTATAAAAATTAGAGTTTTTGTTTCTGAAAATACAATGTTTACTCTCTATTATTTTAGAGAAGTTGAACATATTAGTTTTTCTTTGAGAAAAATTTGTGCATTAACTATAATTTTTGTATGTAACTAAACATTTCGAGAAAGGAAGAGAAAAAAAAAGTCGGACAAAGAAAAAGAAAGAATGATCATGGAAATGAGAGGTGCAATATATGGAGTAGATCTAACATATCAAATTATTTTATGTTTGTTAAATGATAGAGCAAAGTTTTTACTTCTTCATCTAATTAGATAAAAATTCTAAAAAGTTGCTCTGATATTGACATTTGCATTGTCTACTTCTATATGTATATGCAAACCGTATTTTAAAATAATGTTAATTACAGTCAAAATGAAATCTTATAATAACTAATTCTCACTTCTGAACTTTCCTATGATTATGCAATTATAACAAAGGAATGGACGTGATTATAATTTTCGATTCCATTAATTAGTAGTGCTCTGTAACAGCCCAAAATAAAACTGGAGTCCTATATATATATAAAGTCTATGTTGGGCTCGAACAGCAACAAATTAGGTACTCGAACCATCTTTGTCTATCCTTCCCTTCTTAATTCACCAACAATAAAATATGTACCTTTTTACCTCAGAAATGAATATCTGAAGTGCTACCACTTACCAACCTCAGAAACGGATTCTATGACAATCCCCAAAACCAAAGAAGAATTTCTGCAAAATTATTATCAAATATTATACAATTAAATATTATTTTTATGATACATTCGAGATCATTTAGTTTTAATCCAATGGAATAATGGATAGACGATAAAAGTAAATTACTACTGCTGTTCATATAGTGGCAACAATACAGCACCACTATATTGCAATGAAATTAAAATTTAACTTACGACAACTTGCATTATAATCTAAATCAACTATACCCCAAGTAATATAGATGCTCATGTCACCAAACAATTTGGACAAGTACTCACAACCAAGTCACGTACTTCGGATCTCAGAAGAATAAATATCGACTATGTTTGCATCAAAGGCCTCTTAACAAAAGACTTTATAATTATAGACACATAAATCCACTAGCATTTAAGCAAAAAAAAAGAAAAACAAAAGAGAACTGCTAAACGAATAAATACAGGAAAACTGCATATCCCTAAATTCAGCAAATTAAAAGCCCCGATATTTCAGGTCCACATAGTCGAAATATGGACCAAGGCAAAAAAGCTCGTTGAAAAACTTGCCTTCTCTTTTAATTTTTGCAAGAGTTTATACAGATGGAGGGGGCTTATATTCGAGCATTTGCTTTAAGTTTAGCCTAATTGAAGGCCCCATTGTTGAGCAGATATATGCACTTCTCCAATATACTCCTTTTGCACCTTTTGGCTTGTTCGTTTCCACAGATCGCTGAAATACCGTTAAGAGATTAAATTTCAATTCTGATATGAAAGAAGTGAATCATTGCACATTATTTCATCTCTGTGAATCTGGCCTTATTGCTATCTATTTGTTTTATTGCAGTAATTTCTTTTGCCATAAGGTGGTACTACTTGATAATTATTTGCAGATCGGCCTCATGTTATCACTATTCCATGAAGTCTTAAAACCCATTAGTGCGCATGCAAGACTTAAAACCCATTAATGTGAAATGCGTACCACTATTTCCATGAAATTCTCAATGAGGTCTTCGTCAGGAAAATTGACTTTCCCAAAAAGTACATGAACAATTCCCGTCTTGTCCACACGATATTCAACCTTTCCTTTCTTGAACTCATTAATTGCCTGGAAGAATTTTTTTGAAAAAAAGAAGTAATAGTAAGTGTTACAAGTCAGTTCAAGTTATAATACTCCGAACTTGTTGTGTGTGTGTGTGTGGGGGGGGGGGGTATGGATATTTTCTTGCTGGTACTGGTTTGGGGCAGAACGGTTTCAGGATGATATTATATTAGTTATGTAATATAAATGGGCTGTTCATCGCCACTTCTCTTTATATTACACGATTTTAGGCATAGATTTTTAAGGCCACTTTTGTTCAGAAATAGAAAGAAAAGAAATGCTCATCTTTTATTAGTATTTTGAACCTACTGAAGCAAGAGAAAAGCAAAAAAGAAATGACCAATACAGCAAACAAAAGACTGTATAGGATAATTAGTACCACTGTATTAGCACCATCCCATTACTATTTATAGGTAATGATAGGATATTAGTCATGCTACTACCCTTCTTAAGAGCTGCTAAGAATTTTAACATACTTGGATATCTGCTGATTAACTTCATTTGTTTTTTGCTCTTTTGAGCTGTTTCTTTATTATCTGTATTGTTCTGTTTGTCAATTTGGGGCTTTGCTAATTCCTCTTAGTTCCCTTCAGCATTTATTTCCGTTTTCTCTGTCCTTTTGTTTCAGTCAAAAATTGTATACCTGAGTAATGTCAGTACTGACAGTGCCTGCTTTTGGGTTAGGCATGAGACCACGAGGACCTAAAATTCGACCCAAAGTAGCCACCTGAGAGAGAAAGAATTGACACATGAAACATATTAAGGGCCAAACTATTGGTTGTAACAAGATGAGCATAAAAAACAAAAAGAGGCAATAATAGTTAACTGTAAAATATTATTATTCCCAAATCCCCACCTTTGGCATCATTTCAGGAGAAGCAATTAATTTATCAAACTCCATGAATCCTTCCTTTATCTTTTCGATTAGCTCATCTGCACCAAATATATCAGCCCCTGCTTTTTCTGCCTCATCTAACTTCTCACCTTCCAAATTTTAAGTAGAAGATATTTTAGGTTTAAATACAAACACAAAATTATGAAAATGTAGCATAAGAAAGGAGTAAGATACATCCAGAAATGTAGAATGCTCGGAAAGAGACAAAACTGTTGGAGTCAACAAATTGACAACCACGATAAAAGTCCAAAATAGTAGTTAAACTAGGAAAATAAGATTTTCTATTCGAGGGTTTAAGTGCCTCTAACATGGTAAAAAGAGTCAAAGCTCAAATGCAATATTAAAACCATTGGACGTGATCTATATAATTTTCTTAATGTGCATGAAAACAATTGTGGTATCTTGGTCTTGTTCTGAGAGAAATCAAGAGCACATTAGAAAAATGAACGTACAAAATTGTCCATGACAGTCTACTTATCAGAACTCATGATGACTATAAAAATAAAATCAATATATTGCAACATCTGAAAGAGAAAGTGATATGGATCACATCTAACGGTTTTTAATCTGTAACACAAGGTTTAGGTTTTTGTTTGTTAATTTTCTAATAAGTGGAAGCAAGCTCTCGAACCCTTTCTATGGATTGCATCTACAACTTGACAAAACTGACTTCTTTGTGCTATCTCACCTCCTTGCACAAGGTGTTTTAAACAATTTCACTCTTTACACAGGTAACAAATTAAACGAGTTTAAGAATATCTATGCAAAAATTAATTTAGGAACTGATAACAAGTGAAATGTATAAAAGAGAGAAAGAAGACCATTACCTGTAGCAAGGACAGCCACTTTAACTTTTTGACCAGTACCCTTCGGCAAATTGACCTGTAAATCCATAACAGGAGATAAACAACAGACAGTATAAGCTTATACCATGTTGGTAGTCAATTTTAGTGAATTTAGATCCCTATCTCTTGTAAATTATAAAAATCATTGCTCAAATTTACCAGCATAATGTTTTATTGGTTCATCAGCCACAAAAAATATAAAAATGAGCAAGAATAAAGTTCAAAATTAAGGAACATACTGATGCACGAAGCTGTTGGTCAGCGTACTTTGGATCTAGATTGAGCCTGAAATGTGCCTCAGCTGACTCCACAAATTTTGTGCTTGCCATCTGCTTCATAAGCATAATGGCTGAGGGCGCATCATGATCTTTCCTCCAGTCTCTTAACTTCTGTATCTCCAAAAAGCGCTTTGAACGGGTCTTCAAAAAAAGAAAAAAAAATACTACATCAAGTTATGCAAGAAAAATAATTTGTGACATCGTACACGGTCAAATGAACTGTACAGAGCCTTGACTTTTTAGCACCAGCAGCTTCCCAAACCTCAAAGATATTCAGTCATCGGCCATAATAAGAGCCTCTGTTATTACAATTGATCAGTTCTCTTTTCACTGGTTATATTTGCAAGGCATTCGAAAAAAATGTTTGTAAGAGCAACCACTAGGGACTCAGTAACAAGCTTGTAAGGAGCCATAATATATACTCACGACGTGTTCGACGAAATACTCCTGAGAGCAACCATTACTGGTTCTGTACCTAGCTAGACAGGCATCACACCAGTACCATTCCAGTGGGTCTTAAACATTATAGAGGTCATCTACGAGCTATCCATTGGAAAAATTGTGAACAAACAGGTGGTACCTGTTTAAAAATAGAACAAAATTAACAGATATGAGAAGATAAAATTACTCTATCTCTCTTATAGGGAAGAGCAGCCTTTCCTTTCTTAGGCTTGGTAGGAGGCGTAAAAGCGAGCCCCTTTGTTACAGACCCATCATCCTTCTCCTCTTCCTCTTCCTTTTCCTCTTTGTCATCCAACTCGGCCGCAGTGGCCCCAGCCACGGCCCGATGAGTCAGCTGTTTGATTGAGACTAGAAAGCGCGAGTTGGGGCAGCTGAGAGTCAGAGAAGGGAAGGGAGAGTGATGCGAAGAGAGAGCGAGGAACAGAGAAGGCGGAGCGGCGCCGAGCTTGGCAGGGGAGAGCGCGGCGGGTGGAGAGAAAGTGTGAGATGGAGTGGCGACGATGGATGACGCCATTGCCGAGAGGCGATGCTCTGTATCCTACTCTGTATAAGTTTTTTTTTTGGGGTAAAGAGAAGAAAGAAGATAAGAAGAAAGAGCAAGCGTTTTAAGCTTGTGACTGTGACTGTGGCCTCGCGCTATCTTGTTCCAGCTAGAACTTGTGCCTTTTTAAGGCGTGACCCGAATCCGATAGACAACTTATTGGGTCGGGTTTACGGGTAATTGATTAGTGGTAGTGACATTGGAAAAAAAAATTTCCCATTATTTCATAAGAATTCTGAAGTTTGTTTTATGTGGTAATTGGAAGGTGATTTTATGATGTGATTGAATTTTTGTACATATAGAGACTTTTATTCTTTGTGAAATATTTTGTGTGGATTACATTTCATCTTTACATTTTGATACTTGTAAATATATGTATGTTATTTTTACCTCGAAAATTCTATTTTTTTTTTGGCAAACAATTGATCGGATTGTGGTGAGAAAGAAAAATAAAAAGGATTCAATATGATTGAGGTACAAATTTCTTTGTGAACTCAATTCTAAAACCTATCAAATTGATTTTAAACGACAAATTCAAATCGTTGAAATCTATCTATCTTATGAGTGGTGCTTCTAACATGTGGAATTTTTAAAATTTTGAATTAATTTAATATAAAGTTAAGCGATCAAAATTAGAAGGTTTATAAATAAATTTTTTATTTTTTGAAATTCCATGCAGTAGCTGCCAGGATCTATAAATTAAATTTAATACATTCATTTTTTGTCTGTTTTTTTGACTACTTGACTCTATACAAATTTAGTTCAAAAATTAAAAAAAATTCAAACGTAGACACAATGGATTTCAACAGTTTGAATTTGTCGTTTAAACCCAATTCGATAGACTTTTAGAGTTGAGTTCACAAATAAAATTACTAAACTTAACAACACCCTGGTTCTACTCTAGGATTAAAATTCTAATTCTAAAAAAAAAGGAAGCACATCAAAACGATTTTAATTATCAAAATCCGTTCAGTTTAAATTACCAACCAAACATTTCTTTCTATCTTTTTATTAAACAAAAAATGAACTGCTCAAAGCTTCTTGCATTTCCCCTGAAATCAACATAATGCATTATGAAGAGCTTCTAACTTTCAAATAGTAAAAAGAAATCCAACAAAGAAAGTAATTCCCTAACAATAGATAAGATTTACAAAATTTAATTTTCCAAACTAAACATTTTTCTAAGTTTTTTCTTCTTAATAATGAACAAGTTGGGCTCAAACCAAACACAATTCATAATTTCCCTGGTGTCATCAGACATGGGTTGGAAAGCATGGTTTTGCATGGAGTAGAACACTGGTTTTTTTCTATCTTCTCCGTAAAATCTCGGGAATAACATCCCATTGGCATACATTCTATGCGTAGATGGCCTCGACAGAGAATTCCTACAGCTGAGAAATGCTGTCATTTCCCCCAAATCATCAAGCTCAACCCAGACCCCTTTTATTTGGTCCAATTTATACACGGCGTATGATGCCATCATTCTTTCTTTGAGCACACAAATTAGCGTCCCGGCTAACTCTAGCAAATAGAAATCTTCTTGTTTGATAGGTAATTCCCACTTAGAGTGAACTGGCACTAGTATGTTGAGAAACCTGTACTTCTTTGTAATTGGATTGAAGACCAATAGATTTCCCTCTCTTCCTAGGATGTAAAATTCACCATTAAGGAATACGGGGCTGGTAGATGTAGGCTGAAAAAGATTGTCAGAAAGATCTACATCCACTTCATTCCATGAATGCTTTCCACGATGCCATGTGTACAATGTACAGCGCCAAGAATACATGCAAGCCCTAAGAACTATGCAATTCGAATCGGTTGGGACAGATGAAAATGAAAATGGCATGTACGGATCATTCTGATAAAAATCCACTGATGGAAGTTTGATCCCTTGTTTTGTTAATGGATTTAAGATAAATAGAGACGGCCATCCAATAAACGGCTTTCTATCAGATGCAATAATCCAACCATCTTTTGAGAAGTGGAAAGTAAGCTTCCCATCAGACCCAAGCCACTTCATATGTAAACTGTGTTCTACTCCATAGAAAGTGTCAAAGAACTTTAGAGAGTCACAATCTGAAGAGCACATCAGCCATGGTAAAACCTTTGAATCTTGTATGTATTTGTAGAAAGAGTTCAATGATTTGCAAACAGACGTTAGGCGTATACGATCTGGCAAAGGGAGAAATGAGAGGAGTTCTTGTACCATTTCTTCGGGTATATCAGCCCAAGATATCGATATATCATTTGTTTTCTCTTCACCCTAATAAATTCAAAATAACATGACGTCAGTCAAATAAGAACCTAGTTTTCAACAATAATTTAACATAACCAAAAGATTGTCCAGATGGTAATAGATTAATATAAGATAGAGAATGCTGGTACCTCACTAGAGAGAACCATAGATGTTTTTGTGGGCCTGCACTTGATGCTCCTTGACCTATGAGAAAGATACAACAGGTCATTTTGAAACAATTTTCTGAAGAAATAAGATTAAAAATTTATATATAAAACTAAAAAGAAACGCACCTACGAGGTACCACCCAGTATAGTCTGTTCCATGCATTAGTCTCCTCAGGAAGTAGCACCTTAAACGTGCTTGTCTGATCGTCCAAACAAATTGTATACAGCCTCAAGCTGTCCTCATCCGGTTGCAAAAGATACAAACAATTGCATTGCATTCCCGGATAATTTGCAGATAATGAGATACTGTAATCCCTACTGAGCAAGAAACTATGACGATTTATGCTTCCAGTTCTCACCCAAGGTATATTTTTTTTAGATGTCAAATTTCGAAGTTTTCCATTGAAAATTTGAAAATTTTCACTTACCAGCTGAGAGGCATCCAGTGTATAAATTTCAACATCAGTGACTTGTCCTGACAAAATTTTAACCAAAACTGCGAAGACGCTCTCATTGGAAATAACTAAGTGGAAATTTTCATTGTCAAATAAACGGGGGACGCGTATGATTTCCCCAACAATAGCACCTGTAGGTAACGAATCTAAATCAATGACCACAAGTTCCTTTGCAGAAGTCAGCACATAAACTTTCCCCTGGCATACACCAACTATTCCGCTATACCACCAATCTAAGGTGGGTCGGATTTTGACCCAGTTTTGGTCATTGGGTCTAGTATAAAGGATAAAATCTTCATACTTAAGGACAGTTATGATAACACACTTGGGAGATGTTGGAGGTGATGAAATTGCAAAACAACCGAGGGATTCAAATGGCTCTGGCAATGCGGGAAGCTCGATTTTATTAAAGGAGGTGAGGTTCAAGAGAGACATTCCTTTACTCTTTCGATGGAGCAACAGGATCCACTCTCCAAAGCAACCAAGGCATACCTTCCCTTGCATCTCTGGTACCGATTGTTGCTCGATACTGCCATTGAAAGGATTTATGAAGCTTATTGTGTGCTCTTTCGTTCCATGCAACTGGAGAAGCCATGGATGCTGTCTGAAACTGGGTAGAACAGTGGATTTTTTAGAAGGTGGGATTTTCCCACGTTGAGGCTTCATCACCTGAGTAATCCAAATTCAAACAAACTTTAATCAGAATTATTTCAGGTTCAATATATTAATTAGATTAGATTTCCAATATTATTTCTCCTATCTAGTTTGAGCCTCAATTAAGCTTTTATTAATAATAAAGCCTCAATTGCCGGTTATACCTCACAATTTTAGTGGCTGTATACTGTAAAAAAAATTCTTAAATTGTGAGGACTAATGGGCAATTGAGCCATGATTACACTTTCTCCTCTATTTATCTACTCTTAGCTCTTTTTAAGTTGATTATTTCTTTTTGGAATTCTGGTATTTTGATTGCACATATTGAAGAATTGAATTTTGAAAATTGGACAAACTGTCCATCTCATCTCAGGATAAATTAAATTAGTTATTAATTTAAAATCTAACTCTATTCATTGAATCAACATATGATCAACTTATAAAGCATGCCCAGTAATTTCCTATTTGTAATCCTGACACCATTTTACTTGTATGCTGCCTAACACACCGGAACAAAGAAGAATATGGTCTCACATCAATTCCAATATTCTTCAAATCCAAACCCTACCAAACAGGGATCCGTAGTGATTAATAAAAAAAAAAATCTGAAGAAAAATGAGTGTGAATATACAGACCTCTTCTATTCTTCGTCAATTCCAGTGCCTTGTACAAGAAGACCTCGATTTATTCTTGTTTCAGAAAAAGTGACTTGTTCTCCAAGTAGGGCGATTATAGAATCAAAAGTTTCCATAACTAATAATAGAAATTAATCCCTGAATATCATCACACCTTTCCCACCGCCTGTGAGAATCGGTGTGGAATTCGCATCCTCTGAGATATCTGAAACTTTGCGTGACTTTTTTTAATATCTCAATCGTTCAAATAAGTTCACGAATCTCAAAGCTCAAATAATACTGGCCCCCTACATTCCCCCGAGTAGACACCGGACACGTCGGTCACGCAAAAATTGAGATATCTCAGAGGATACGCACCCATCGGTGTGTGGATCATGTGGTCTGTTCTAAGTAGTTAGAACTACTAATTAATAATTAATATTGGGCTGGGCTTGGTTCTTTTTTATTTTCAATAAAAACCATGTAATGGGCCTAATGCAAGTAATCAAGCCCATATTATTTTCTATAATCCAGTCCGCAAGATCCGAAGGAATTGCATTCCAATCTACAAACTTTAGAAATACAACAACAGCTAAGAAGATATGCTCAGTACGCATGCAATGGGCAATTATATAATGCAACAAGATGAAAATTAAAAGGAACTAATCCTGTAAAAATATGAATTGAGCGGCCGAAGCCCAATTAGAACTTGTTAGTAGAACAAAGTCAACAAACCACACTCGGCTTAGAACTTAAATATAAAAGGATACTATCTTTCGAACAAATACACGTCGCTTAGAGCATCTACCAGAGTTTCTAATCTGATGTGGCAGTTTCTTATTTAGAAACTATGCATGAAAATTTCTTATTAAGAAACTGTTTATAAACTCCATACTGGTCAAATAATTGGCTCAAATTATTTCTCATTTTTAAATTATTGCTAACGAGACTTAATAGAAATTTTAAAATTAATTTCAAGAATGTGAGAATTAGAAACTTTAGAGACCTTAATTTGTAAAAAGTAGTTAACAGTTATTTAGAAACTTATTTGAGTTACTAGGATGCAGATACTCTAAAGGTGGTGTTTGGTTGTGGACTAAAGCTAAGAAGGCCTAAATTGATTATTCCAACTTAGACCGGTATAAATTATTCATGTTTGGTTGAGATCTAAAGTTAGATCATGACTTAAGATATTCCTTGTTTCTTTAGAGTTGGTGAAGGATAAAACTTTTGAAAGCCTAAATTGGTTAATTATATAATATTATTATAATTATTATTTAATATATGACGATGGGTCAAGTTATAACAATTTTGAGTTACAATATTTTACACTATATCTAGACCATTCATCTAAGGAATACTTGTATGCATAAGTGTTCATACATGCACGCGTCAGTTGTAATTTTTTTTTAAAATTTAAATGGTTTTCCTAGTAGTTATTGTTTCTCCTAGTTAGTTAGTAGTCCCCATCGTACTTTATAGATAAATTAGTTAGAGGGACATTTAAGAGATAGAATTAAGGAGACTATTAGTCGCTCCCTTTACATTAATTCTCGTACTAAAACTCATTTCTAATTCTTAATTCATGATACCGTATGCGGGCTCCTCAGCACAAACTAATTTCTAAGAATATATTTGATCATGAAGAAAAAATAAAGTAATTTTTTTAATTAATGCACATTTAAACTGCCAAATGAGAAATAAAACATAAAGAATAAGATAAAGCAGTAACAAAATAAGTTAACTATTCATCTTTCAACACATTAATTTACTTCACACTAAGGACTTGTTCGGCGGACACATGAGTTTGGGCATGGATATAGAAATTGAACTGAAAATTACCGTTTATGTGGAAAAAAAAATTCAGATGAACAATAATCTGGCCAAACAGACCCTAACTTTGTCAGTAGGATCTACGATTTATAAATAAATAAATATTTATTTGTGAACATCTTATTTCACCAAGCATATTCAACAAAATGTAAAATAAAAGAAATAAAATAGAGTAAATAATTTAATCTTCTTAAATTTAAATAGCATTCAAACATCACCGAAATCCTTACACAATATAAGCCCGGTATTACTAACTCTTTGTCAAAACGGCCGTTTGGCACGAATACGTCGGCTCTGAATCAGAAACAAAGGACGGTAGATGATCGGTTGTTGTTGAAAATGGAGAGAAGCATATCGACTTTGGATACCCCTGCAAACTCTCGCTGATGTCCCCACGTGTACATACCCGCGGGGTCCACATCTCAGCCTTCTCTATCTCTCGGCCTTTTTCATTGTTTTAGTTCAAACACTCTCTCTTTCTCTTTCTGACCTATCACTCCAGTGAGCGCTCTGCTCATTCAAATCTGCAGTCAACCGTTGAGAAGTTAAAAGAAAGGAGAAAAACCATGGCGACTTCTAGCTCGGCGTTCCCCAAGGCGGAGCTCGATTCTCCGGCCACAGCGGCGGAGGGAGGCCGGAGAGGAGCGGATCAGGCGTACTTGCCTGCGCCGAAGAGGGCTAGGAAGGAGAGAGTGTGTACGGCCAAAGAGCGCATCAGTCGAATGGCACCTTGCGTTGCTGGAAAGCGCAGCTCGATCTACCGAGGAGTCACTAGGTATGCTTTGTCACTGGTACAGAATCAGGGAGAGGAATGTAGTGCTGAGTATCTTTATTTTTAGTCTAGATCAGATGTAAATACAACTTGCCTCGTTCTGTATTGAATCTTATGTTCCTTAGTAAAGTGTTTTCTGTGGAAGGAGTCTTCAGCTAGCATTTCTGATGTAATGGATTAGTGGTGTACTAGTGTGTTGCATTGTATGATAGGCGTTAGATTTTCTGGAAAATGCACAATTTAGTTACAACCACTTTTGTTTTATATCTAGGAAATGAACTATATTGAACCACACTAAAGGCTTTTAGATTAAAAACAAAAAATCAGAAGTTTGATAGGCCTCCATAGTGCTGTGTTTTTATGGTTGCCTAAACTTTTACGTCATGGGGGATAAAATGTTTTTATTTAAATCATTTTTTGCCTTTTGTTTTATGTATTCTTTTTGTCTCTTCTCATATTCTGATTCTGCTAACTAATTTTAACCTCGTTTGATTTTTTTTTTTTTTTTTTTATAGACATAGATGGACGGGGCGGTATGAGGCTCACCTTTGGGACAAGAGCACCTGGAACCAGAATCAAAACAAGAAAGGAAAACAAGGTACAAGCTATGAAATATATTTACCATTTATATCATTACTTACTAAAGGTAGACTAGTGAATTGTAATAAATCCATGTTTTTCTTTTGCTGCCATCTCATTTCATTCCTTAATTTCACTCTGTTGATTTCTTTTTCATGGAATTCTTCTGGGTGAATTCCAATCTCCAGTATACTTAGGTACGAATACCTTGCTCTCTCTCTCTTTTGGCCTTTTTTAAAAGCTGGTATTACACTGTAGTTTGGTTCTACGTAAAAATATATATATATATATATATATATCAGGTGCATATGATGATGAGGAGGCTGCGGCGAGAGCCTATGATCTTGCTGCTTTAAAATACTGGGGTGCTGGGACTCTTATTAATTTTCCTGTAAGTTTTATTTGTCCAATATATACAACTAGAAACACCCAATTTTTGTCTTTTAGATTATGCAAGTAAAATGCAGTTTGGTATATTGGTGAAATTATATATATAGGAAACTAGCTAATTTTGTTGTTAGGTGTCTGTTTTAGTTTTCCACATTGCATTAAGCTTACGTAGAGCCTAAAGCTATAAGTGTGCAAAAATAAACTTCTTTCTAGCTTCAGCACTGTTAGCAATAGAAATGGGATAATATGCCTACTGTAATATTATTTTGTTTAACTTGTTTAGGTGAGTGACTATGCGAGAGATCTTGAAGAGATGCAGATGGTTTCCAAGGAGGATTACCTAGTTTCTCTTAGAAGGCATACTTTTTACCAAATATTAAGTTGAATTTCTTTTTCTTTCTTTGCCCCCACTTATTATGGAAATTTAATAGCAAAGCATTTTTTTTACTGCAGAAAAAGCAGTGCTTTCTCAAGAGGTTTTCCTAAATATCGCAGCCTTTCCCGGTATGTGTTTGTCTTCCATTTATGTTCTTGTGCTAAGAAACTCTATTTTTGTAATTTCTTATGGAGGTTTTACTGAGTACAGAAGTCATTTTGAAGGAGCTTATTCTCTGGTTATATTTTTCTTACTAACATTAGTCTTAACTTTCCACAGACAACAACAAAATTCTCGGTGGGACCAATCTCTTGGTCAATTGCTGGGGAATGATTACAGCAACATCAATTGTGGTAATTTTTGAATACTAGTTGTCCTTTATCCTAGACATAAAAATTTAGCATTTCAATCACTTTTGAATAAAACTCTTTACCTTCTGAGTTCTTGACTATCAATTTTTCCTTTTTCTGAGGTTCCAATAAGGAAGGCTTGGATAGAAGTTATCCTCCAGGGCTTGTGTTAGAGAGGAAAATTGATCTGTCAAACTACATCAAGTGGTGGGCCCCAAAAAAGTCACGCCAACCAGAAACAACCACCTCTAACACTTCAGTTGAAGACCTGGCTAGTGAGATTAAATCAATTGAATCAGCCAATTCGGCTAATGAGCCATTCAAGCTACCCTCTCTAGGTGTTTCTCACTCAACAAGACCAAACAGCCTCTCAGCATGTGATATTTTGTCCCGGTCTGATGCCTTCAAGAACTTTCTAGAAAGATCTTCAAAAATTCAGGAAGAGAAGGATGTAGGTGGAGCTGTGCCGGTGTCAGTCTGTGTGAGCGGGCCCGAGTTTCAGTTGCAGAGCAGTATGCCTTATTCACTGACAAATCTTCTCTCGGCACCATTAAGACCTAACTGGAGTGCAATGGATCCTTGTGACCCCCTGTTCTGGACAAACATTGTCTCTTCACCTCTTGCACAGCCCCTGGCTACACCGGTTATTTCTCTTTCCTTTTACCTTTTTTTTACTGGAATTGTTTTGATGCGTCCTAAGAAACATCAAAGAAACCAAAAAAAAAAAACATTTATCCGTTCATGATAAGCAATATCATGCAACTTTCAGGTAGGACCACTTGTATTAATCATGTATTAAAATTGTCTTCTTCCCAGTAAAAGTACAGAGGTTAATTGGTCATATTTCAAATTACTGAGGAAGAGGTAAGAAGCTGTTTTGTGTCGTCAGGAGATGTATGTCATGCTTTATTTCTTATTTTGCAGAGTAAAAATTGAAATTTGACACTTTTCATATGTGTGTGTGAAATTACCCCCTTTAAACAACAAGCAAATGACCTCAAATGGCATTTGTTTCGAAAAGACTTGTCATTACTAACACTGGATATCTTACCATAATTGCAAATAAAACCAACATACATTTTCTTTAAATATTTGCAAATATAACCCAACTATAGGAACTTCTGTAGAAGTACATTTCTGCTGAAAAATATACATTTTTGTCTTCATTCTATTGTTTAAGTATAGGTATCAGTGTAATTAGCTATTTTAACCTACCACAAATTGAACCAAAAAGCAAGACAGAGTGTTTGGATTCCAAATTTACTTGTTCTGAAGAGATTTAGTGAACTTATTTGGGGATACAGATGAACTTAGTGGCAATTTGGTCATCTTTTGCTCTACGTGTTAGGCCATTGCTTGTCAATTACAGATAACCCCAATAACTTTGAGCATAAATTGCAAATATGAGAAAATTTTGGTGTTGTTTGCAATATAGCATGAAGAATAAAATAGTTTGCTGTTATATTACAGTAGTCAATGGCTAAATTTTGAATAATTTATGGTCATTTGATAAATTGCTCAAGTGCAAATTTAACAGAGAGAATCATAGATTGCTAATGTCCGACTCATGTACCCTGTTACTTCACATCATAAACCTTGGGATGGAGTATTAAAAACATGTTTATGAAACAGCATCTAGAATTGTAAACTCCCAAGTAAAATTTCCTATACTCATTTTGGCATTGTATTCTCTCATCACGGATTCTTGTTTTTCCTTTGCATGTTGCAGCTGCCGAAAAATGAAACGAGCTCAAGTTATTCATTCCATTGCCAGGACTGATTCGTAGAAGTTTCAGCAAGATTGTGCAATAGTTGTATACAATATGTTTGCTTTATCCTTTTTTTTTCATATGTATTACTTCTATTGAATTCATTTTATTTGTTCCTTCAGTTGTATAAATAATTAGTATCATCCAGGGGCAATATCTTTTAAAATAAATTTACTGACTACTGTCAAGGTTTAGTGCAATTATGCAATCAACCCAATTGATTCACATTTCTTTATTTCAAGGACAGGATTTACATATGCCTCCCTTTGATTGCTTAATTAAATAAAACTTTGATTGCAGGAATTAATTCTGTTTTGGTGTATGATTGAAGTGGCTGTATTGTAGGTTGCATGTCATGCGATCAGTTCGATTAAATCTCTTTTGGTGTATGATTGCATATCACACGAAGAAGCAACTTCTTGTTGGCTACATGTTAGGATAACTATCACATTATGATTTATGGTAGGATAATTATATTTATATGTTTATTAAATCCATGAATAATTATCCAGGCCTACTTATCTGACATGGAGTTTGAGACGGTACTTGGAATGACCAAAGAGAAATTCTACACAATGCTAAATCTTCTCTAGTTGCATTTCGGCTTGGTCTCTCCCTCTCTCTACTTTTTCCAAAATTATTTATTAGGTGAAAATTTCAGTTATAATATTTAATGATTTGTTCTTCTATTTTTATGACAAATACTCGCTCTATATGATCTCCAAAATGTGCGAGTTTGCTTTAATGTTTTTATTTTTTATTTTATATATTAATGGTCGGCTAGTTAGGGGTATTGAACTATTGATTCTTCTGTGGTTTTGATTGGTTAATTTTGCATTGTAGTTAACCAATTTGCTGTCTTATAATTGAAAGAGATCTCTCAATATAAAGACGCTAGCAAATTGGCAAAATAAAAAATATATATCTGTTTGCAAAAGTTGGTTCATTTAAAGTATTAATCGCATGTCTATTGTAGGGGTGTTAACGGTTACGGATGGAAGTATTTTTATATTTATGTTCGTTATAAATTGTTTTTGTCTTTATTTTATTCTTGCTCGTTACGAATTATGTTATACATATCCTATTCTTATTCGTTATGATTGTTAGATAACAAAACGGTAGCGGATAAATAACGAAATGCTATTATAATAATAAAAAATATTATTTACTGAATAATACATTAAAACACATTCATTTCACAAATATATATACATGTTTTAAAGGTCTAATTTTTATTGAGTTTTGTTGAAATTTATTTAATAGTTAATTAAGCGTAATACAACTATTCATTGCTTATTAATATATAGAATATATATAATTTCTTTATAATTACTCGATCGGATAATGTGTACAGAATAGGCTTTATCTATAACTAGTAAGTTTATGAGAAATTTTTTTTATCCGTACTAGTCTTATCCATCTTATCAAATACGATAGAGATCAGACAAACGAATAAAAGAATGCCACTGACACCCCTAGTCTATTAGTAGATTAATAATTCGACGCTGCTACCAAGCCATTTAAAAAAAAGAAGTCGACTTCAAATTTGAAGGATCAGATTTTAATTGATGTCTTGATGTTAGCTTTCAATTAGGAACTACTTAAATGTTTTGGAAGTAGAACTAGGGTGTTTTTAAGTTCACTAATTGTTTTTTGAATGCAGCTCTAAAGTTTATCAGATTGATTTCAAATGACGAATCTGAACTGTTAAAATCCGTTTATCTTACGAGTGATGTGTCACATGCAAAAGTTTTAAATTTTTGAATTAATTTTATATAAAGTCACGTGGTAAAAAAACATTCAAAAAAATGAATGCATTAAAATTAAGTATTAAACCTTATAATTTTGACTGTTTGATTTTATTGTAACTCGATCACCCTCATTGTTGCCGTCTGATTTTTTTTTATTAATACCCTCACAAAAAAAAAAGAAAATAACAAATCTATCCTCGTATCCAAAATATTTTTAAAAATGACCTAACCACCCCTTAGTGGGGGCGGTTTGCTTTTGAAACCTGACCGCCCCACAGTGGGGCGGTTTGCTCTTCATTTTTTAGAGATGTTTATTATGTATAGAATGAGATGTATTGTATAGTTAAGTCATTTTGTGTAGAATGAGAAAATATACTCTTGATAATTTTTTTTTATTTTAAGTCATTTTGTGTCATCTTTCATAACTCATAAAACACAGTAAAAGTTAGTATTCTACAAGTTCATCACCTAACCAATTTATTGAGTTAGTTAAGTCAAAAAATATGAATGAAAATCTTAATCGAAAACTTCAACTCAAGTTTTGAGGCTATTCTCTTTATTTTTTTGCAATTCTAAATTAAAAAAAAAATGGTAAAGCGATCACTAATGCATGCATATTTTCGCAAGCTTTCCGAAAAGTGGTCATTTGCTAAAATCGGATACTTGAGAGTCATTTTATAGCTGTTTGGAGTTTCGTCATTGTATTTCGCCTTTTCAGTAAATATATCATCTCTCTTGCTTTATTCATTGTTCTAGCCTCGCTTGTTTACTAGAGATGTCTTAGATAAATACATGTACAACATACAAGTGCTTTAGAAATAAGATAAATAACTTAAAAGAAATTAATGCAGTTGCATTATAACAAAAAGACACAGATCGTAATTGTTGGAGCATTCACAAACATTTGTCTGAAAGAAAAATATTTCTCATTTAACTTTGAAATTACTCAAATAATATTTATTTTTTAGCATTATTAATGGATTTTGGATTCGGATTGTATCATATTTACTAGAAGACTAATATTGACATAAATCAAATAACAAGAGTATCTAAAATTAGAGAAAAAATAATATAAATCATAGAAGTAGTGAAACAATCATCATATACATATTAAACAATCTATTTTTTTTTTTTAAATAGCAAATTGCTCCACAGTAAGGTTATGGGACAGTTTGCTATATATAAAAAAAAATTCATAGCAAATTGTCTCACTGTTGGGAGGTTCAGAAATAAACCGCCCCACTGAGAATTATATCATTTTTGAAAATATTTTGAGTACGCAAATAGATTTGCTATTTTTTTTTTTGGCGAGGGTATTAGTAACAAAATCGGCGTTGCCGTTGGTAGGGATGTTCATCGGTTCGGTTCGGTTCAAACCGAACCGAACTAGGCAAACCAAAGTTTTAGTTCGGTTTCAAAAATTGAACCGAACCGAAATCGAACTGAACCGAACCGAACCGAACCGAACCAAAGTTTTATTTTGGTTTGTTCGGTTCAAACCGAAATATAGCAATTTTTTTAATTTAAAGTAATAAACCGAAGTATATTAAGAAATAAATTTGAGAATTAAAAAATAAATCGGGATATTAAGAAATAAACCGAATTATTTAAAGCAATTGATTAAGTAATAAACCGGGTAGTCCGAACCAAATTTATAATATATATAAGTTCGGTCGGTTCGGTTATTTCGGTTTTAAAAATTTCAAACTGAACCGAACCGAAGTTATAATTCGGTTTTAAAAAACAAACCAAACCGAACCATTAAACCGAATAAACCGAACCGTTTAAACCGATCTAATTCGGTTCGGTCCAAAACCGATTAGACCGGACCCAATGAACACCCTAGCCGTTGTCCATCAAACCTAATCTTAGTCACAACCTTAATCGTAGACCATGCCTATTCCAATACCGCCAAAATCCAACACCTCACCCTTGTCGTAACCCTAACCGCCGTTGTAGGTGAAGACTCCGTCCAGCCGTCCAGGTGATATCAACTCTCGCCCCTCTACAATTGATTATTAATGAGTTGTGGCCCTAGGTATACTCAATTCTAAGCCTTACCAAATGACATGAAATTAATTCTTGGAAACATTTATTAAAAACCGAAACTGACATGATAAATTTATCATGACGTCGGTGGGACCCTCACACCATTTAATTCTTTGAAAAATATATCTCGACTTGGTTTTATTGGTCTTTAGATAAGGTGGAACCCGCAATTCAGCAACAAAGCCGGAAAGCGTGTGACGGTGTCTGTTAGGCTCTGCCGCTCTGCTAAAAGAAAATGTTACATGTCGCCAATTTGTTTCTTTCTATGATTGGCAGACAAGTCTTTTGCTTTTTATTTTACACTTTTTCTTTATAGATGTCGCAGCGCCGCGCGTCATGACTTCCCATTTCCCGTTCCCACCCACCACTACCACAGTACCACTCTACCGGGCAGCACCAGATCGGGTTTAAGATTGGACCCGTGACTGCTGATCTCAGATGAGGACTCAGGTCCCAACCAATTATATGGCCATTATTTTTCCTTGCACCACCACTATACCGTACGCAGCATTCTTTGAGATCCCATACCCCCTGACAGATGGGAACCACCTGATAAAGTTGTTTCTCAGTCCATAGTACATACCATCACTATCAGTTGAAATGCAACGGTGCATCGGTGCATACTGTCTCCAACCGTCCAGGTTTGGCTCGCGCGAAAGTTAGAAGAGAGAGAGAGAGAGGGAGAGAGAGGTAGGGGACAATGTGAAGTAAGGCGAAGCAATTCTACTGCTACTGATACGATACTGATACAAGTCGCCCAAAACAAACAGTCTCCGTTCCTCCTCTACTTCTCCGCCTACTCTACTGCTGGATCTACGCACACCTGCTGGTACTGGCGGTGGCGGTGGCGGCCTCTCTTCTACCTGCTCTTGCTCTAGGTACAAAAAAATATATAGATATTCTTCCCTTTTCTCTTTCTCTCTTATTTTTTTCTTTCTTTATTCGCTAGCCCTCTCTACGGTCTACTCTACTGGATGATTGATTGTTCGAGCGGCAATGCTTCCCTTTTCTCTTTCTCTTTACGCTCCATCTCCCTCTCTCTTTCTCTCTCTACTTCGCCTCTTCTCAAGAATAAGAGATCACCGGGGTATCCTCTTCACTCTCCGTCTCCTTTTCTTTTCCTGATATTGCTTCTCCTTTCTTATTTTATTTTTTTTGCCTTTTTTTTTCTTCCCGTTCGCTTAAATTTTTGAGAGTTCCATTCCTATGCCCCCAATATTCTAAAGCAATTCACTTACACAACAGATAGTATTCATAACTGCGCCGCGCCCATGAGAGCTGACCAGATCCTTTCATCTATGCTAATAATTAGTTTCATTTCTCTTAGTAAGTTCAGAAATATTATACTTTTATCTTGTGATTCTGCTAATCATTATTTTAGGATAAGGTTCACTATTGTCTTTAACTAAGCCATCATTGACAATTTTAAGATTTATGGTCCAATCTCCAGACAGAATCTGCAATTTTTGTGTAACACGTGTTATGTTTTTCTTTTACCTGTTCAATTGTTTGTTACATAGACTTCTATCACTATTCCTTTTCTCTTTCTTTATTTTGGTACCTCGCATGAATAACCTTTCCCATCAATATTGTTCATACCTTTTTTTTTAAAAAGAAACTCAAATTGACTATAGATTATTGTAACATCTCCTGACTTTATGTCCTGACAATTTACCAATTTTATTGTTACAGGAATACCAATATAATGAAATGCTAATTGAAAAATAAAGATGTCCTCTGTGATTGAACCACAACTGCGCAAAGCAGACCTGGAAACTAAAGCAGCAATGTCAGGTCATGCTGCTGTACAACCGAAAAAGAAGAGCCTCCCACGGCATTTTGAACGTGCTCCGAGAGAGAAGACAACTCTCCTGCCACAAGCACCAAGAGGAGCCATCGGTGCCAAATTCCAAGACAAGGCCAAGGGCCACCAGGTTGTCAAAAGGAGCTGTGTGCCGCCTATTCCCTTGAAGAGCTCAAAGCCATGGCCTGGGAGTGGAAGCAATTCGGCAAGCAGTACTGACGAGCTCATCAAACACATGTCCAATGTACCGTCATATCTCCAGAGAGCAATGTACAACAATGGAGACAACATCCAGGGCAAAGCTTTAAATTTTGGAGTGCTTGAATGGGGTGACCTTGAGAGATATACTGGTAAAAAGCAGCATTCTGCATGTGGCACTACTAAAGTTGCTTCTCCGATATCGTCACAAAGCAGTGCTCCTACTCCTAAGCAACAGCAGGCAACTAACCCTTATACGAGGAGCATCTCTCAGAGGAAGTCTAAAGATGGTACAATTAATGGAGAGGAAAGTTGCAGTGAAAGGGGTAGAGAAGGAAAGAAGTGCTTAGCCTTGAACATGTCTCCCTTAAGTGGATGGCAGAAAGAAAAAATTCAAAGGGGATTTTTAGGTGAATTATTCGATGACATCCAAGTAAAGGACCAGTGTACCCATGTTCCCTATTCTTTCCCATTGCCTCACAAGGACGGTGACATATGTACTACTGGTTGCAGTGGCAGTGGTGGCAATATTAGTAGCCTGCCAAGAGAAAATAGACAGGCTGTCTCAAGGGGATTGACTAGTCATAAACAAAATACTAATGAGTTGACCCCCAGCTGTAGCTTGGTAGAGCCTCCTTTAGTTGCATCAAGAGCGAAAATGAGTAATGTGGAGACCACCGAGAGAGGAACAGCTTCAAGCAAAAGAAGTAGGCAAAGCCCATTGCGAAGGATGCTTGATCCTTTACTCGGGCCCAGAAATGTTGTACGTGCTTCTCATCACGAATCGACTCCGGTTGGGTTGCACAGACCCCTTAGTTCTAGCTTCAGTTCAAACAACAAGAAAAAGGAGTGTGACACCGGCCCCAGTACATGCACTGAGAATAGTGCCAGCATCACTTCCCCTTCGTTCCAGCCGGGCAACGGCAATTTACGATTTCAGCCGGTTGAGAAAATCCAGCCTTTGACTAGACACGCACTTTTACAGATTTCCTGGAAGAGAGGGTTTCCTGTCTTTATGCTCTCATCAGGTGAATCTGACATTCTCGGAGCCACAGTCAGAAGCAAATACATCTCTGACACAATTGATAATCCCGAGTTCTCGTATTCGATATTTACTTTGCAAGAATCAAAGATTAAAGGAGGTGCGGTTTGGATTAGGTCAGGAAACAAGGGCAAGAAGCAACAACATCTGATATCGAATGTTGTAGCGGAGGTGAGAGTTTCTACTTCCAAGTCAAAGTGCTGCAATAACCCTTTCAGAGAGTTTGTTTTGGTTGGTCCTCAGCTTGTACCAGCCGCAAGGAAAGAAAAAGCAATCCATGAGATTGAAATGGAGTCTCCAGTGAACATGGAACTTGCTGCCATAGTTATCGGCCCATCAACAAATGGTTGCTTGTGCAACAAAACAGCTTCTACAGGGAGTGTGACGGCCATACTGCCCAGTGGGATCCACGGTGCTTCAGATCGGGGAGAGCCTTCGCCGTTGATAGAGAGATGGAGGTCGGGAGGAGAGTGTGATTGTGGTGGATGGGATGAAGGATGCAGGCTCTCCATCCTCAATTCTGAAGGCTCCAAATCCAATTGGGAAGAAACCAAAGCCCGCCTCGAACTCTTTCCTCAGGTAGTTTTTTGTTATATAATGAGTTGAGGCTATGGTACTTTGCATAACGCGGATTGGTCCGTACTACATATCAATATTTTTGTTTTCAAAGTTCAAAGAGTTGATTTGAACCTTTCAGCACGATTTCCATATGACAATGTACTTTCAGACTAAAATTTACATTTTTTAGAATTTTTTTAGAATTTTTTTAAATAGGTAGAAAATCACTACTTTTGAATGGTTTAGAACATTTAGATCAAGTGATTTTCTACCTACCTAATGAGAAAATAAAAAAAACTCTAAAAAATGTAAAATTTGATCTGTAAGTACATTTTCATATGAAGATCATGTGAATGGCTCAGATCAATTGTTTGGACTTAAAATGGAGATATTGATCCCTTGTACAGATCAATATGCGCTGTGCATAGTACCGTAGCACGACTCTTATTTATTTATATGTATCAAAGCTCAAATCTCAACCTGTTTTAATCTGTAAAATTGAAATGTGATATCTGACATGTGTATGTTGATATGACAGGGTAAAGAAGAAGGGCAAGCATTCAGTATGATTTGTTTCAAGGAAGGGCTATACACAGTCGAAGTTAAATCCTCCATCCCCTTGCTCCAGGTCTTTGCTATATGCATCTCTTTACTTCACAGCAGATTTCCTTTAAAACAAGACACACAACAAGAGAAGACATCAGAAGCAAGGAATGGAGGGCCTCCTACCAGCTACATTCAGTGCCATCCACCTCTTTCACCTGTTGGTAGAGCTTGATCTCAAGCCCCGATTCCTTCTTGCTAGTTAGTAAATATGTCGATCCCTTTTCCTGTATTCCTTTTGCACTCTTTGTATTTGTCAGAGATGGGCTACTGTAAAATGTATATATGCCTGTTGTCTTAGGTCTTATGCTATTGCAACTGTATTAATTAATCTTATTCAAAATTCAGACCTCCTTTAGCAAGTTAAATTCGGAGTGTTATTTGTTGTTTCATGCGACCTGAACCATTTTGTTCATTATTTGTATTGGTAGCAGCTATCTGATTTGTTTTGAAATCCTAGGTATGTTGATAACGCACAGGCTTATTTCAATAAATGAACTAGTTAAGTAATATAAACATGACTAGTAAAATCATTATACCTGCTTCTATTTGATAGGCCAGATCTATTGGTCATTTGATTGGAGTGGTTAATAAGTAGGTATAACAATTGAGAACTTGTCTTTGATCTAGTGGCAAAGTCACATGGCTGCAATGTGGAAGGTCATGAGTTCGAAACCCATAAAGTGGAGAAATCCTCTATATTAATACATAGAGGTTTGAAATGTGTTAGGTGGCTTGACCTCTAATCCATATTTCAAAAAAAAGAGTAGGTATAACAATTGCATTCACGGTATACACAGATTCTGATATCATGTTGAATTTATTGGATAAAGAAACAAAGATTATGTTTATTGGAAGGAAATGAATATTTTGTATATTGATTATTGTATCTTGATATGGTTATATTCATACATCAAAACTATACATATATATAGATATCATATGAGGCTCTACGAGCTGTTAGAAATAAAGTAAAATTAAAGTAGAAAGTACAAACGGCTAGTCATAGCCAACAGTATTATTACCATCATTTCTATTCTTTAGGAAATTAAGCGATAAAGAGGGGTACTGTTGGCAGTTCCTTTGAATGAATTATCAGAATAGGCATATAAGTGTTGTTCAAAGACTGTTCTTATTATTGCTTATTTTGCAGTTGTATATATTTTTTTATTGCTTTACAGGTAACAGGTGCATTAATTTTTTTCTCTTGATTTGTAATCTTACAATAATGTTGACATGCGTAAAATTGCATCTCTTGGAAATAATTGATTACACAGCTTCCCCCCCATTTGTAGGCTGAGAAAATAAAAGTTTTAAGAAAAGAAGGGGCAAAGAAAATAACGGAGGCGGTAGATGAGGCCACAAGAACTTTTGCCTGGATGATGCTGACTGGTTTTAAGGATCTCCTGGAAATCAGAGGAGACTATGACAGCAGGGCGATAACAACAGCAGCAACAAAATGTAGAGGTAGAGAGGCAGCTGCTACTGGCCACTAATTAATGTATTGTTCGAATCATCATGTCTGTGAGAAAAAGGTAGTGTTTTCTTGTATTTTTTTTAAAAGTTGGTGGCTTTAATGCTTACTAATAATTTGATTGATAAAAAACGTATTTATAACGAGTTAAGTGACTCTAATTCTGAAATCTATTTCTTTATTCTCATGAAATCTTCTAAATTACTCAAAATTAATCTAATCACTTTTAATCACTCTCTAAATTCACTATGAGTCACTATCTAAATTCTTAGATCTACTTTTTAACTAGATTCACTCTTTTAATCCTACTTATATATACTCATAATCACTCCAATACCTTAATCCTCATCTCGTTTCACGACCGGATCCGCTCTTCTGACCGCCGTCACGCTCTAACGATCGGATCTACTCACCGTCTTGCTTCGATCAAAATGAGAATTCTATGCTCCGAATTCCGACAATACCGTGCTCTCGGCTCCGGTCTACTCTGCTTGGTTCGGTTTCCTCCCTTCTCTCTCATTCTCTTCTCCGCTCAAAGAATTAGAACCGAGTGAGAGAGAAGGAAGAATGGTGTTTCGAAGATAAGACCTAGAAGTAGTAGAGAGAACAGACAGACAGATGTGGAGTGGTGGTGATTCAGAGGAGGGAAGATTAGGAGCTAGCAGCTCTAGGATTTACCTATGGGAGCAGTTTTTTCTATAGTATTACTGATATTTAATACCTTTGTTATTACGACAAAGAATTTCTCCTATCTGAGTTTCGAACTTATGATCTCTCACATAAAAATCATGTGTCTTAGCCACTATCTCAAAAGCTAGTTTTCAATTATCTTATCGTTTTAGAATATACTGTGTAATTTTTACTAATTTTTAATCTGATTTTTAAAAAATAAAGTTTTATGTTAAATGGGGATTCCATTTTTTCGATTTTGGAAAAACGTAGGCATGCGGTGGATTGTTGCTTGTCAGTTTGAACTTGGTGAGGAAACATGAAACATCTAAATACTGTCAGTTTTATGTTAAGTGTTGGGCATCTTCAACCGATCAGAATTAAAAAAAATATATTGCCGTCTTTCATATTTTATATGAAGGTCAGTACGAGGAGGGATTAACTTATATTATTTTTTGGTGACACAAAATTACACTATCTATTTTTAAAGTTTTAAAGTCCAAATAGTCAATCCAAACCGTTCAACATGATCTCCATATTAAAATGTGCTTAGAGACCAAATTTTATATTTTTTAAATTTTTATTATTATTTATTAAGTATTTTACAAAATCGTTATTTTCAAATCATTAAATTTTTGTACCCGTCTACATTTTAATATATTCAACATTTTTAATGGTTTAGATCAACTATTTGAACTAAAATGTATGATGTAATTTTATGTCATTAAAAATTAAAAATAATTGGTGTAAGTGGATACTCCTTGACCAATATAACTAAATTAAAATTTTTATTGTCGTGTACACATTTTGCATAATATCATGTACAGTTCTGTCCTAATATAACTAAATTATATCCAGGACTCTACCGTGAGGATCCAGTGCGCCTCTATGAAAAGAGAGCGAAGGTACATTTTGTTTATTTGACCCGTTTCAACGTTCATTTGACTCAACACATAATTAGTTGCATAGTTAAAAGATTGTGAAAATTTTAAGCAAAAAAAAAAAAAAAACACATCGAGGGCATGAAATCTTTATCAGACACTTACAACCGAACAGATCAACGGTAGAGATCTCACTGGAGTGGCACCTTCTCTTCCTTGAGCTTCCTAAAATTAATTTAAAGGTATATAGATTACCAAATTAATTTCTAGATCTTCCAATTCTATTTGAGCTGCCATGGGTGTTTAAATGGGCAAAGATTTTAATAGAGTATTTTTGACTTTATGCACCACATATAGTACTGTAGAATTGAAACAATTGCATATGAATATATGATTTATAATTATTTTTTTGTATAAAATCAAAACTTTTTTGTTAGAATTTTTACCCTGTTTAAATGGAACCCCAAAATTGTTTTCAGAATGTTTACCCTGTTTAAATGGAACCCCAAAATTGTTTTCCATTGGATGTACTCTTTTAGGGCCTGTTCGGCTACCATCCCGCGTGTTACTGTTCACGCAGGAAAAAAAATTCAGTTCAACTGAATTTTTTTTTTCCCACGTGAACAGTAACCCGCTGTTTACTATTCACCCGTTCCTGTTCCCATTCCCGTTCCCGAATTGCAGCCGAACAGGCCCTTAGGTCGTGTTTGGCTGCAAACCCACGCCGTGGGAAAAAAAATTGAGTCTGACTCAATTTTTTTTTCCCACCGAAACAGTAAAAATCAGTTCAACTTTTCTCTTTTTTTGTACCCATTCTTGTGCCCACCCTCTCCACCGAACACGCCAACTCGCCAGTCAAGCGGGAATGGAAATGAATTTGGGTTTGAATCCAATTTGAATGGCCGAAACACTATTTCCGTGGGAAAAAAAAATTCACTCTGAGTAGGTTTTTTTCCCCACATAAACAGTGGCGGCCGAGCATGCCCTTAAATGGCATGATAGTTGCCTAAAATGCGACCAATTATGTGTGCAATCAAGAATTTCAAATGTGATTATTTACATTATAATAATTCGTTTCGATTTTATTTTAAGTAAATGTTACTCTAGTATTTAATATATACAAAAAAAATTCTATGAAGATTTTGAAACTACAATCTCTGACCAAATGGTTCTCTGTTCGGATTTTAGTTGGCTAAGTATTGGATTAAACAATATATGTATTGTTAAATGCAAGTCCGTTCCAATTGGTTTTTTTTTTTTAACAATACCAGATGTCAAAGGTGTAACACGCGCAACTGATAACAATTATTCCTCTGAGAAGACCTATTAAAATAAAAGAAAAATTAATTACGTTTCGTCTTCGAAGTCCTAACCCAGGCAAGGAAAATTATTTATTCCTCTTAACTCTATGGGCCAGGTTTTAAAACCAGTTGTCTTTGTGCAAAAGATAAATATTTATACTAAACATGGAAGAGATCGAATGATTATCCAACTATATGCTTAACAGTAATAAGTTTGCCATAATTAATTGAAACCGTAGGTTGAGGGGTTCTAGAACTCATCATAAACAACTAGAACTCATCATAAACAATTTAAGAAAGATTTGGTCAAAGAAATATATACTACGGAAACAATGTGAACTATCCGAGATAGGTTTTAAATTTTGAGTACATTAAAAGGCTTGGTGAACTTAAAGAACATCTTAGATCTACTTCATAGGGTGGAATTAGAGTGTTCTTAAATTTATCTAAGTTTTTTTGTGAACTCAAATTTAAAACTCATCGGATTGACTTCAACCGATAAATATGAACCGTTGAAACCAAGTTTACCTAGTTCTACTTCATAGACATATATATAGAGTAGAATTAGAATGTTCTTAAGTTCACCAATCCTCTTGGTAAATTCAAATTTAAAATCTATCGGATCAGTTTCAAACAACGAATCCGAACCGTTGAAACTTGTCTACATTACGAGTGATGCGTCTAGCTACATGTGAAAATTTGAAACTTTCAAATTAATTTAGTATAAAATTAAAGAGGTCAAATTAAAAGGTTAATAAATAAATTTTAATACATTCATTTTTAATTTTGAATATTTTTTTTACCACTTGACTCTATGCAAAATTAATTCCTAAATTTAAAATTTTCACATATAGACACATCACTCATAAGGTAGATAGGTTTCAACGGTTCAGATTCATCATTCGAAGCTGATCTGATAAGTTTTAGACTTGAGTTCACAATTTTTTTTTTTGATAAACTTATAAGAACAATAGTTCTACCCATGTCCATGTGTTGAATTGTGCATAAACCATTTTTAAGCTGATATCGATATATCCCAAGTTTAGAGTTTTGTTATCTCATTTTTTTTTCACTTGTCACTCTTTTATTTATTACATACTAATAGTTTTTTTTTTCATTCAATATATACGTGAAGACAAATCTTCGACTTTGATATCATTTTAATCAATATGATGATAAAATGAATAAATTACGTACATAAATAGTCCTTAAAATATTACTTATTTACCATTTTAGTCCTTAAAATTATAAAGATATCAATTTGGTTTTTCAAATTTTGGACCAAATTGATCATATACTTGTAAGATATCCATTATAAAAATATTATTTCCCAAGCAATTTCAAAAAAATATATTATTTTCATCGATAGTAGCATTATTTTTTTAGCATTAAAACCAATGTTAAAAGAAGTCATACAAACAATATAAATAACATGGAACTGATATAATTATTTTTTATTTATGAATTTGGATATAAGTAAAACCGATGCTAGCATGCATGAATCTTTATATCATCTTCAACGAATGAAAAAAAAAAACAATATTTGCATACATCGATTGATAATTATTATTAGGTCGACATGAATGCTAATTATTAATGTGTCGATCTTCGTCTAATCTTTGTATCATGACAAACAACATTAACAAATTAAATCGGGTAATATATAATGAAATACATGTGCTATGCTACGGCTACTTCAAAGTTCAAACGCATCTCCTCTTCATCTTGACCACTTCCCCTAAAATTCCAGCTCAATACTATATTCGTTGTTAGGTAATGGAAATAATATCTTTCGTTCTCTCAACTAACGCGTACTACTTTGAACTCTATATAAGCTCATTGCTTCATCCCTACACTCACAAACCAAATTAGAAAGTTAAAAATATAGAGCCTAGTAGCTAGTGTACGTATTAATTAAAGAAAGTAGAAATCATGAAGAAACCACAACTTCTATTCTTAGTTGCTTTTCTTGCAGTCCTTTACTCTGGCGCAACAGCGTTAAATGAAACCTACTATGATAGCATCTGCCCCAATCTTGAGAGCCTCGTTCAAGGCGCTGTCAGAGGGATGATGTCAACGACGAACATAGCTGCTGCTGCAACCTTACGCCTCTTTTTCCATGATTGTTTTGTTCAGGTAGTTTTTTATAATCTGCATGCAATACTAATATATGTGTGTGTGTGTTAATCAAACTACGAACTATGCTAGTGTAGAAAAAATCATTATGTTTTATTTCTCAGATTGAGCTTTTTTTTACAAGATTGTCTCATCCTTATTTATATAGAATTACAATCCTTCATAGTCTCTATTCTATTCTGGATTACAATAGCTAACCAGAGTTACTAATCTTACATAATTGATCTAACAAACATCTTAACAAAAAAAAATATTTCTAACTATCAGCTTTGATCGATCTCTTGGCTGATTATTGGCTCCAGTAGAGTCTGAACATACAGTAGGTGTCCATTGGATTTCATATTACAAACTTTCCATATTCATGTAGTAATAAAATAATTCCCTCCAAACTGGATGATTAATGATTTGTCTAACTATAAATAATTATTACATAACATAGCATGTCTTTTTTTAATATGATATAGGGCTGTGATGCTTCGATCCTAATCCAAAACACAAACGGAGATGATGAACAGCACAACTTTGATAACCAATTCCTCAGAGCTGATGGATACAAGACGATAATGGCAGCAAAGGCTGCAGTTGATGCAGATCCACAGTGCACCAACAAGGTCTCCTGTGCTGATATAATAGCTCTTGCTGCTAGAGATGCCGTTTTTCTGGTAATTAATAATTTCTCTAAATTGTTCTATATGGCAATAGCAAGAATGAATATGTATGTAGTGAGGCTTTGTTTTTGTATATATGTATGACAGAGCGGTGGCCCGACATGGAAAGTGGAGCTCGGGAGGTACGACGGGAAAATTTCAACTACAAACAGCGTCAATTTGCCTGGAGCATCTGAAAATTTTGATCAACTCATGAGCAGGTTTTCTGTCTACAACCTAACAACAACAGATCTGGTTGCACTTTCAGGTTAATATACATTGTTTTATTTCTGTGTACTCACCAATTACTTGAAAAATATCTATAGATCCTTTTTTCAAGTTCCATACCAACGTTAACTAAACTTGTTTGTTGCTAGGCGCCCATACACTCGGTGCCACCAGCTGCTTCCATGTCAACAGCCGTCTGTATCCAACACCCGACTCATACTTGGACCCGGGGTTTGCAATCCAACTACAAGGCCAATGCCCTGCAACACTAAACGTGAATTCTTTCGTCTTCTTTGATAATAGCGTTATCACTTTCGACAATGATTATTTCAAGATGCTGCAACAGAAGAAGGGAGTCCTCTTCTCAGACGAGGTTTTGTATGTAGACACGAGGTCGACGAGCATAGTCGACAAGTTTGCAACGGATCAGAGTGCATTCTTCACTGCATTTGTTGATTCCATGTTGAAGCTTGGTAGAATTGGTGTGAAAACTGCTGTCGATGGTGAGATTCGCAAGGATTGCAGTTTCACAAACTGAGCATGTTAATTTTGCTTCTGTTTGTGGGACACATGCAGTTTCAGCTGGTTCAAAGTTTAATATTATGTAATATATTTGTTTTTATTTGTTATATTCATGCAAAGTTTAATATTATGTAATAGTTGTTTTTATTTGTTATGTTCATGCAAGCTTACAAAATAATAAAATTGATTGTTTCAATGTTTCAGTTCCTTCTGGCTTCCTCCCCGAAGTTACACGCTTAATAAAGTATATTTTAATTTCTGTTACGTACAGTGTGCTCCAAAGAATAAAATTAAGTACACTTTAAGTTCTTACGCCAAAAACAGCTTGAAGTGGAAAATCTACTTTTTTGTATCGGGCTATTTAAGCCCATCTGTATCGGGTTTGGCGGCGACACTGATTCAGGCGACACAAATTCTTGAGGTAATCTGTATTGGTTATTAAACCGATACAAAAGTTCATTTTTAGTGTCGGTTAATAAATATAACCGATACAGATTTGAAAAATCAACATTTAGAAATTATTTTTTTGGGACATATTTGTATCTGTTACATAAAACAACCGACACAAATAAATAATCTGTATCGGTTATCTACTAATAAACCGATACAGATTATTTATTTGTATCAGTTATTTTTAAAAAACCGACACAATAACATTTTTGTATCGGTCCAACATTAAAAACCGATACTGTTTAATTAATTTTGTTTCTTGTAATAATTGTCAGAATACTATTTGTATCGGTTGTCAATAGAGAACCGATACAGATTTGTTTTTTTTTTAATCGAATTTTTTTTATTTCTGGCCAGCTCCCATATATTTGGCTGGCCTATATGAAAAACATGCATTCATCAATCACATCCTAAATTATATTATACACCACGTAAATTGAATTAAACAAATAAATTAATTGTTATTAGAATAAGATCCTAAATGGTCTATATAAATTGTTCTTACAACTTATCCCATCAATCGATTCTAATTAAACTGTTGTACTTGGTTGCGATATTTCACTTTTGAAAATCCTAACCCACTCAAAACGAATTGAATTGATCTCTGCCACAGAATATGGGGTTGCTTTCCAATCCTGCATTTTTAATATAAAAGGAGAGCACAATTAATTATTTATTGAATAAAAACCGAATCAACAACTAAGGTTACATTTGAAAAATATAAATGCATATATACCTGTATTGACGAAAAATTATCAAGGAAGTGATTGATTATGTCATTCATGAACATCATGACATAATATGCGCATTCCTAGCTGTCCTTTTGTTGCGGGCACTATATCAAATTGTACTCAAGCAAAAAGTTAGCAATTTTTAGAAGATGGAATTCACCAATTCATAATAAACCGAAATAATTTTGTAAAAATAGTAAATTTTAGTCGTAAGCACCACATTACCTTGTTCTTTATAAGTTTCAACTTATCGCTTCTTCCGATTCCTCCGGTTGCCTTCTTGACGACTCAGGGACTGTTGAAATATCAAAAAAATTAGTAGTTACAAGAGATATTGAAATGATTTAGCAGATTTAATTTGAAACACTTACTCCCTGAGTGCGTTGATGATCGCAAGATCTCTTACAAGTTTTAACTTTTCATACTTTGTGCTAGATGAATCTAATAAATATAGCTCACTTTCATACGGTCGGAGTACAAACAATACCCAATGAGAGCTGCATGTTAGGTTTGTAGCATGTTATATTCTATAATATATTTCAAAATACTGACCTCTTCTTCCACATAATTTTCGGATCTCCTTTCTTTCTTGCGGCCTTTTTCTTAAATTTTCCAAATTCTACCTTGATATCCATCACTCGCGAATAAACTTCTCGACCGGTCAACGGGTATTTCGCTCTCCCATTCTCGGTCTTTCCATTGAATTCTCTCTCTCTTTCTGTGTTCGTGATTGCCAGGAAGAAATCTACGGTGGCCCATGTACACATTTTTAGATGAGCTAGGCAGATACAGATCGACTGCATCGTCCATGCAAACAGGGCACGCTTTCTCTTCCTTGACACTATAACCCGACAAATTACCATAAGTCGGAAAATCATTGATAGTACAGAAAATCATAGAATGTAGAGTGAAATTCTCCTTGCTATATGCATCAAATATCTCCACTCCGGGAGCCCATAACTTTTTTAGATCCTCGATCAACGATGCTAGGTACACATCTATATCGTTTCCGGGCTGTTTGGGTCCTGATATCAGCAAGGTTATCATGATGTATTTGCGTTTCATACACAACCAAGGCGGAAGATTATAAATGCATACTAGAACCGGCCAACTGCTATGTTTACTGCTCATGCTACTGTGCGGATGCATTCCGTCGGTATTGAGCCCAAGCTTCAGGTTTCTTGGGTCACCACCAAAGTCGGGAAACTTTCTGTCAATATTTCTCCACTGAGGAGAATCAACGGGGGTGCCGTAATTTCCCGTCTTTTTTCCGGCTATCGGCATGCCAACGCAATAATTTTGCATCTCTAGCATTGGAAAATAAACGTTTGAACCTCGGTATCACAGGGAGGTACCACATTACCTTTGCTGGAGGTCCTTTACTCGGTCTGTCTGTATCACTTTCATTGACGGTTGACTGCTTTCTACTGTAACGCGATGCACTATATTTTGGACACTCGTGATGATCTTTGTACTCATTTCGATATAATATACATTCATTTGGACATGCATGTATTCTTTTAACTTCTAAATCTACTGGACACAGCATTTTCTTCGCTTCATAGGTATTACGGGGGATCTCATTTCCATCCGGAAGAATTTCTTTTAAAGTTTACAATAAAGCAGTAAAACTTTTATCAGTCCAACCATTAGATGCTTTCAGATTATACAATTTTAATACACCTTTCAATTTTGAAAATTTAACACAACCAGGATACAATTCCTTATTACAATCTTCATACAAATTCTCAAATACACAGTACTGCTTATCATTACCGGAATCCTCTTCTAAATCACGTAGCATTTGATCAAAATTATCCGCCATTACATTTTCATCGACCGGCACATCATCCGCCACTACATTTTCATTGACCGGCACATCGGTATGGTATTCCTGATGCTCATAATTATTGGTACCTCTGTCTGCTTCCAAATTACTCTCACCGTGCCATATCCAACGCTTGTAATTGTGCTTGAATCCATGACGGATCAAATGGTTCCTCACTTGGATGGGGTTGGAAAATTTCTTCAGATTGTTACAATCACGGCATGGACACAGCATCACACCATTCCCATCACCTGCCATATATTCTTCAGCAACTTTCATAAATTCATCAACACCTTCCATATATTCATCTGACAGACATGATACATCGTACATCCAATTGCGGTCCATCTGCAATTAATTATAAGAAAACACGATTACCATCGTACATACAGTTGGGCTTAAGTGTTCACAGTAGGGCTTATACGGGCCGGTTACCATCTTATCCCACTCTTTGAATACTCTGTCTTAGCAGTGACCACATCCTAATTGAGACAGAGTATTCAAAGAGCAGTTCCAAAACGGGGACTATTCAAAATTAATCCCTAATGGATTAATTTTGAACGGGTATCATGACCTAAAAGCATTAATTAATTCGGTTGTGGATCATAGGACAATACTCTACCTAGTATAGATACACCTAATTAACTATATGCGTACTCTTATATATCAAAATACACATCCATTCACAAACTACTAATTAAATATAAGCTTTAGGGTAGTACTTACAATTTGTTTGGATGCCGGGTCGAGTGAGATGAAGAGATCGTTGCACAAGATGATCGAGAAGATAATAGTGCGCAAAATCTACAAATCCACTACCCTATATAAATCACAATAATTAGGCCGGATCTACAATCTCCACTAATTTAATCACAAGCGATTAGATATATAAGATTTAAACTTATATATTAATCACAAAAAATATAGCCTACATACAAGTTTAAAACATAAATTGCAAAATTACTCTAATCCTTTAATTTTTTACAAAACTCAATTATTTACATGCATAATTTATTAAAAAAATTTTAGGGTTACATGCATGAAATTGTGTAAAATTATTTACATGCATAATTTAGCTAAATCAACACTCTTATTTAATATATGATCATAAATTCATGAAGAATCTTCACAATACCATACATATAATTTTCCAATAGTGTTTAGGGTTTACAAATATGCATTAAAATTCCCATTTTGCAATTGTTGGTAGCTAGAGTAGAAATTGTTTGTTTCAAATAGCACCATCAAAAGAGAAAGACACAAAATCATCCAATCAAGCTTTAAAGATACATAATTTTAGATAATAGCATTAAATTCGGGCAATTAATATACATACCTACTAGGTGTACGTGGTGGCTCAAGTGATCTTCCCTCTCTTTGATCAACTAGGAATGCCACCTCCTCTTGATAATAAAAAACGAAATCTAAACATCTAGCTAAGTCAGATCATAAATCAGAGAACATAGAGAGAAGAACGGCTGATTTAGTTGAGACCTCAAAAACCTAGCTTTGATTCTCGTTGTTGTGATTATAATGAAGAGATGAATTATCTGCATCGGTTAATTTAAAAAAAAAACGACACTAAAAACAAATCTGTATCGGTCCTAATATAAGGCGATACAAATCTGTATCGGTTTAATACAAAAAAACGATACTAATATTTCTATGTCGGCTTTTAGTAAAGAACTGACACTAATTCTTGATTATATGTATCGGCTATTTATTTAAAAACCGATACAAACTATTTGTGTCGGCTAATTACCTATTAACCGATACAAATTTGTGTCGGGTTTCATTACAACTGATACATAAATTGGTTTAGTATCGGATTTTGATAATAACCGACACATATGGTTATTTGTAGCGCCTAATACAATTAGCCGACACAAAATATGGCAATACTGAAAGTCTTTTTTTTCTACTAGTGAGATAAGCTTTTTTAATTTAAAATAGTACTATCGACTATGATTAATTATAAGCATCAATTTCTAATATGGAATCCCTCCTTCTAAAACAAACAAAAAAAATGGATCAGACCATTTCCAAATTTAAATATAAATTTACAAAATGAAATATATATATAGATCGGCAATGATGTTGTCTTTGTTTTTGCCCCCCCTCAATTTTGCATTTTAGTGCAAGTCGAGACATTTCGATCGACTCTGCCTCTTTCTGGAAATTTTTTTGGCCCCCGCTGGATGTTTAATTTGTTGTTTGAGTTAAATTTAGGATTAAAATTAAAATAAATTTCTTCATGATTAATAATTAGAATTATAGATTAAAATATCATAAATTACAAGTCAGAGCATTGAAAAGTATAGATTAAATCATTATTTTTTATTAAGTACTTAATTAGTTAATGGATTTGAACCCGATTAGCTATTTAAACCTGATTCGATATTTTTTTGTCCCCTCCTGACGAAAATTCTGGATCCGTCCCTGCTAATTTGGATATATTAATATATTTATTATTATTATTATTATTATTATTATTATTATTATTATTAATTTTTTTTTTTATTGTTTTGGACTTGTATACACATTTGATTAGAGTATATATCAAGTAGGATCCGAGTTGAATTAATTGCTGGTTCACAATCTTAGAGTAAAGAATATGACCAGCATGCACAACGTACAGGCTCAACATAATACAGCAAGTCAACGTGTAAACACACACACACACATAATAACAATATAATCAATTGGAAATTCAGAATCATGGTGTGTGCAAATCTGGGTCTTCCGGTGACCGAAACTCGTCATATGTTTAGTAGTCAAAAATTGAGAAAAAGTTTTAGTATTCAATATTTTGAACCCGGTTTTTATCTAACTATTTGGATAAAACTTTTTAACCATCCTATAAAATTTTTTCTGGCCTATCTCCCACGTTCTTTCTCATTCCTCATCTCTCCTTTTCTCTGGCACCCACACAAAATCAAAGCTCTTCTCAGATGACAAATCTAGCTTCCTTCTCTCACGCTGCTTTCTCTCTAGCCGCCTCCGCCTCCCATCATCGGTTGCCTCTGCCTCCCAACTCAGTCCCTCCACCTCTTCCTTACGTCATATGCATCCTTTTGAGCCGCACGAGCTCGAAGGAGCCATGAATCCGGACCTTTTCAAGGTGATCCTGGTCGAGAAGGTTGGCCACATCTCTCTCTCCACAGCCTTGATCTCTCCTTCCTTTACAAAAACCACATCTCTGTCTCCACAACCTCGATTTGTCGACCAATGAAAAATCAATGGTGACGATGCTTCGATCCTCCTCCGTTTCTGTACAGAGGCTCCTCCTCCTCTATCGTGTCACTTATTGCTCCTTCTTTATCGTCCAATTCACGATTTGAGGGAATGCTCAAGGCGTAGGGAAAGGTGCTTCTTTCCACACGATTTATCTCATCGTATCTCAGGTTCTACTCAATTGTTTTACATGATTCTTGCAAATTTTTTAACATAATTCTTGAATTACTTTTACAGGATTCTAGTAATTATTTACATGATTCTTCATCTGCTTTTATAAGATTCTTGCAATTGTCTAAAAGTATTTCAGTTTCAAAATCAGCACCGAGATCTAAATTCTGTGAGTTATTTACTGATTTAATTTTGCAGGATATAGATAAAATATATATCCTGTTATGTAGCTTATTTTTACAGTATATAGATGAGATTATTACAACATATGTGAGCTATTTTACAAAATTCTTCAGTTATGTGTATCTGTTATGTAGCTTATTTTACATGATTGAATTACATTATTGGATATATAAATGTACATTGTTACAGGATATATTTAAGATTTTTACAGGATATGAGAATAATTTTACAGGATTGTTATGCTGTTATGGTTAACCTATATATCCTGTTATGTAGCTTATTTTTACAGTATATATATGAAATTTTTACAGCATAGTTGAGCTATTTTACAATATTTCTTAGTCATGTGTATTTGTTATGTATCTTATTTTACATGATTGAATTATATTATTAGATATATAAATATACATTGTTACACCATGAGGAATTGGTGAGTGCAGCTCCAAAAGTTTATCGAATTGTCTTCAAATGACAAATTCAAATAGACAAAATTCATTTACTCCATTGGGGTGCATGTTCAAAATTTTTTTTGAAATTTCCGAATTCATTTAGTACAAAGTCAAACTGTAAAAAAAAATCAACCTTTTATAATTTATTTTATAAGTTGTTTTATATATTTATTTTTTATCATTTTTTTACAGCTTGACCTTGTACTAAATGAATTCGAAACTTTCAATATTTTCTATGTGCATGTATCACTCATGAAGTAGATAGATTTCAACACTAATAGACTTTTGGAGTTATGCTCGCAACCTCTCTTAGTGAGCACATCACGTCCTAGCTTTGCTTTATTAATTTTGTTACAATATTTAATAGGTATTCGTATTATATTCGTATTAATGTTTGTATTTGTTTTATATCTAATTCGTATTTGTATCCACTTATTATCTGATTTGTATTTGTATTCTTATTCAAAAATAAAAAAAAAGGACACAAATGACGGATATGATTTTACCACTATTTGATTCATTCAATCTGTTTGCGTTTCTTTTTGAACCTCCTGATTCTATGAGTACATATCCTTTGAGGTAACAAAAAAAATGATTTTACCAGAAGTAAAATGATTTTCATAAATAAAAGTTAGACTAAATAACAAATAACATTCCTGAAATGACATCTACATGTAAATAATATTACTTAAATGATATATTAAATGACAAATAACATTCTTTAATTGATATAAAAAAATAGAAAGAAATGAAGATATGATAAATCAATTATCAATCAATTAAAAAAATTCCTAAATGACATTTAGAAAGAAAGAAATCAGAAGTAATAAGAAAGATAATATAATTTGAGTATATGTCTAAATAAATTTGGACGTCTATATGTAAAATAACATTAAAATATGTATAAAATTAGAAAACAAAAACAAATTATTTGATTGAAGAGCTGATATTCAATTTGAAATTTCATTTTTTATTCACAACCATTAACAGAACACATCGTACTTTTTATGTAAAAATGGAGAAATGGATATATTCGTACATATTTTGATTGGATAGTCCGAATCTGAACAGAAAAATTATGTTAGATATGAGTTCCTGATTCTACAGTTTCTAGGACTGTCAAAAAAACTCGTAGCTCGTGGCTCGCTCGTGACTCACATCTGGCTCGATCGGTAACAACTCGTTTGATAGTGGACCGAGCTGTTAGCGAGCTCGAACCAAAATTAACGAGTTTGAGCTGGTGCCTAGCTCGCTCGCCAACTCGGCTAGGCATCAATTTGTGAATTTGTATTAATTTGTGTGTATTTTATACTGTCAAGCTTGGTCCAACTATGTTCAGCTCGGTCCAGCTCGGTCTAAAAATGTTTGTAAAATTTAGTTTCTTTTTAAAACAAGGTCCAACCAAACCCAATGAGCCAGCTCATCAGCTTGCGAGCTGGCTCGTCACGAGTTTGAGCTGAGATTTTAGCTTGTGAGCTGTTAACGAGCTGACTCGCTAACAGCTCGGTTCAGAATTAACAAGCTGAGCTAAGGCCCAGCTCAGCCCGAGTCAGCTCATTTACAGCCCTAACGGTTTCTACCATATTGCATGACGATCCTCGCCTTTTCTCTAATTTATTACTGCAAAAGAATATTTGCAAAAATGACTAGTTGTTATGATGCGCAGATGCGGTGCAAAAATAACTATCAACAAAATTACCGTTTCAATTTTTTTAGCATAAAAAAACAAATGTGATGACGAGAAAAAAAAATGTGACAATTCCCGTTCAATGACAAGAAAAATAAAACAATACAGGACTCAGATCGTGCTTCATTCGCACAGAAAATTCAAAAAAAAAAAAAAAAATAGAAAAGGCAAGCCAACACAAAAGATGTAGACAAAAATCTCTCTTCTGGAATTAGAAAGTCTGTCTTTGCATCGTTCGCTCAATCCGAAAGCATTTCCGTGCGCATGTAGAACCAGTTAGTGTTGACCAAACATTCTGCATTCTGGTTCAAATTCGGTCAGTGCACGGTTCTGTACGGGTCAATATTTATACGATCCACGGTTCTACACGGGTCAGATTCGGTAGTTCTAACTTAAAATGATTAGTTTAAAATTTTGCTAGAACTATGATCCAAATTTATACGGTCCGGTCTGGACAGGTCTAAGTTTTTATTATTATTATTTTTTAAAACAAAGGCATCTTTTATATTTTATTGAAGTGACAAAAAGTGTTTATAATTGAAAATAAATCTTACCAAGGTTTAAAAGGGATTAAATTTTGTAATAATTGAATTTTAGTATATGTAGAAGGATTAAAAAATAAATCTAACATGACATATTAAAAATTAGATCTAACATAAGGGTTCCCATTTCTCACTATTTTAGTTTAAGTTCAGTTCTACACGTTAGGTCCAAAATAGTAGCTAAAAACTTTTCTAGAATCTTAAATTGATTCGGTCTGGTCCGGTACAGTTTTGAACCTTGGTCCGGTTCGGTACGGATGAGGTTCACGGTTCCCGCGGTCTGGTCCTAGAACCCCCAGTTTTTTTCAAAACACTAGAACCAGTGTAATAAAATGGAGTCTATAGAGTGCATATGCGTCTGTAGTAATCCGCATAGAAATATGTATGCAGTTGCATATTCAACCACATATTACTACTGCATATTTGGTTACATATTTTATATTGCATATTCGGCCGCATAATATCGCATATTATCGCATATTATCTGTATGATATTGAATATTACCACATAATACTACATATTACCGTATAGTCGCATACTGCATATTACATCATATATATATATAATTATATAAATTTTCATTTTAAAATCTGTATATATAAGTCCGTATAAAATTTGCATATGGGGTCGCATACCGTACTGCATAGAAGCTGTGTTTATGTGTTTAATAAAATTGTGTAGAACTAAAGCGAATCCAAACCGAATCCATATGAATATTTGAGTTTAGATCCGGACCGTTTATCAGAATCCGTGTCAATCTGGTTCGGATCCGAGATAGAATGCACATGAAATCTATAATATTCGTGCCAAAAGCAGATCGGACGGTCCGGATCCAAACTCAAATATTATGTTACGATATGAATTAATCCAAACCTACAGTCTCCTGAACCCTAAACCCCATTTCTCCGAAATACCAAAAAATAACGCTTTTGCCTCCATCTCTTTCCCAGCAACCATGCAGAGAAAAGCCCATGGAGAAGCAATGGACTCCGATGGGGAAGGAGCCACCAAATCCGGATCCGAATTTCTACCCTCTCTCGACCCCTCCGACGACATGTGCGAGGCCTTGATGCGGCGGTACGGCAAGTCGGCGTCGACGCAGCACCGCCACCTCTGTGCCTCCGCCGCCGCCATGCGCTCCATTTTACTCGAAGAAGGCCTCCCCCTCTCCCCTCCTGCCTACCTCGCCGCAGCTGTTCACAGTTAATTCACTCACTTAATTACGCAGTGTGTTATGTATTATGATTTCTGTATGCTCGGATAATAACTGATACGGCTACCTTCCAAGTTCCAACAATGCAATGCTTGGGTTGTAGCGCGTGCTCCTATACAAAAGAAAGGCCTATGGTATCTATTATTCTGATCGGAAACCACTTATTGTTTGAATACTAGCAGTGTCTTACATGCACTTGGTGCAACAATGTTTCCATTTGTGCAATTATTTCAGGATAAACCGAGATGCTTATTTTTTGAATGAAACATTTCTAGTAGACTTTTGGTTTCATGCATAACTCATTCCAGAAATTATATTCTACTTTGTTTATGTAAAAACAAATACTAATTAGAGAATGCTAATTTCTAGACAGAATTTCAATTTTCTAACGGTTTATTGCTAATTGGCAATATTTTTTTCCTTTTTTATTTAGGTCTTCGTTCCACTGGTGGTGACCCCTCAGCGACAAGTGCTATCGCATCCTTTCTCTCAATACTGCTTCCACTAATCCAAGATGGTGACCTGTCTACGACGAAGGCAAAGGACACCATTTCCATACTTGCTGGATTTTTAAAAGAGAATAAGGCATTACCTACTGGTACTGTTCGGTCTATAGTTAGAGTTCTGGGTTTATTAGTTCTTTTTGCCGAGAAGGAGGATTGGGAAGCTTTGGAATTGCCTCTAGACACACTTCTGGCTTTTTCTGTAGACAAGCGACCCAAGGTATTGAATCAAGCATTAAGCAATTTTTTAAGTATTTAGTAAAATATAAATATTTCTAAATATTTTAACACCTAGCTTAACTCTTAGCTCGAGTGAATGAGGGAAATTTTTGTCTTGATTTTTTCCTGTAACTTAACTAAATGCATTGTTACAGGTGTATGCAAACTTATTACTGAGAAACCATATCTTCTTAGTTTTAATTTGGGTTAGATGGAAGAATTAATCATGATAGGGATAAAATTTGAAACACGTAATGGGATAGGCCTTTTGAAGTGAACAATTTTTGAAGTTAGTGTTGTATGGAAATGGTCAGCAATGCCGAATATTAGTTCTAGGAAATGATGCTATGTGCAGTGTATGGTAGAAATATTGGGTTCAGTCTGCTAAATTTTGCGAGGGTATTGAATATGAGTATTTTTTTTAAATGGTATAATCTGAATCCTCTTATTAGACTTATTAGAGGTACACTAATTCCATAGTTGACCAGAATGCAGTTTTCTTTCAGGTCAGAAAATGTGCTCAGGAGTTTGTTGAGAAGATTTTTACCTTCCTAAAGGGTGCTGGAACTATCAAGAAGGCTGAGAAAGCTATCCTTGACATTTTTTATAAGCACATTCCATCTGTCAAAAAGCTCAATCTAGCCAAACCAGTGGATCCAAGCAAGAGTAAAAGGAGGGAAAATACAGGCGAGGCAGAGCTCGTTCATTTTCTGAATCTCTTAATACTTGTTACACCTCATCTCTCGAAGAATTCAAGAAGAAAGTGCTTCTCTGAAGCCTTCAAGCTCTTGACTCCAGAATTCTATGTTCTGACCAGACATACTTTAAAGCTTACCGAAGCTTTACTCAAGCACTTGGATTTAGAATATTTAAGTGGTGAATCTGAGAACTTCATTTGTTCTCTTATGGCCTATGTTTCTATGGAAAAGAATCCCACTGATACAGTTGTCATTGCATTGGAGTTGTTGAAAGATTGTTTGAAGAAGCTCAAAGACATTAAGCCAGATATGTGGTCAAGTAGCCTTCCTCCAGTCTTTGAAGTGGCTACAGGTTAGTCTTAAGTGTGCTTTACAAAGTTATCAAAGTAAATTATGCATATAATTCCTGCCCTTATATCCTGATTTGGTCCTTCATCAAGTCTCTAACCTTCTATTACGGTCCACATGAAATCTACCATTGTGGTTTTTAATGTCATCTTTCAGTCCATAACAGTCAGAAAGGGCAGGACTGATAAGGTATAAGTTAGTATTTGATTAGGACATCCCATAGAGAATGACTTGCTTTGATGCAGATAGGGTTTTGTGAATATTTTCCACTAGAAGATGATGGTAGGGGTCAAAATGGGAAAACAATTTGAACATTCTTGGGCCAAAATCAGAGCTTGAAAACTCTAGGGTAAAAATGGAAGTAACTCAGTACTTTATTCACTATCTGTTTATTTTACTGTGCTTGTTTCTGGAGCTTGAAAATGATTTTAAATATATATGGTCTTGCCTGCTATAGGATATATCACTTCAGATGTTGAGTCATCAAAGGAAATTGGGTCTACTTTGAAAGAATTGATTGCCTGTCACATTGATGGAAGACCCTTTCTGAATAGCGAAAATCAAATAGTGGATCATGAAATGGACATGCCCATTGAGGCGATAGCAATAAAATCCATCTGTTCTTCACTCTATAGAGCACTTAGCAAGCAGCCTACTGAGAACGTATTGGGGATCATCTCAGTTTTGCTCCTGAAGCTTGGTATCTCTTATAATTATATTATTATTCACAGTCAAATACTTTGTGATGCCTTTCGTAACATGTTTGATTGGGCTCATGATCCATTTCAAATGCTTTTGTAGATGAGTCATCGTGCTTTTTTATGAAGGACATTGTACTTAGATTGTCTGAGCAGGTCGCAGAGTTGCAGAAAGAAGTTCCAATTTTAAAGAATGTGAGTTTAAGTTCAATTTAAAATTGTATTATGTCAATCATTAGTAACATAAATCTTTGTTACGATCAGTTGTTTTGTAATTGTCTTATTTCTTGATTTAGGTTCAAGAATGTATTGGTTGTGCTGTGATTGCCATGGGACCAGAGAAGATTATTTCACTTATCCCTATAAACCTCAATGAAGAAAAGCCAATATCCTCAAACACTTGGCTCATACCGATTTTAAATAAGTATACTTTGGGGGCATCTCTGCGATGCTTCATGGATCACATTGTGCCTCTTGCTGATTCTGTCAAAAAGATGTGCAAAAAAGGTACCAAACCATTAGACTATCAATCTGGCAGTTCTTTTGTTTATTAAGCTTATTTAAGGTGTTGATTTTCTCTTGATGCGTCAGGCAAAAAAGGTTCAAAGCAAAGGTTTGTTCAATCTTGGACAAATGGATTATGGGGCCTACTTCCAGCCTTCTGTCGGTATCCTTCTGATATCAAAGAAAGTTTTGGTTCTTTGGTTGAACTTCTTATAGAGCGCCTAAAGCAAGAATCTTCCTTGCATGAAATAATTTCCAAGGCTTTGCAGGTTTGCTTCTCTTAAGTACATGTGATAAATTTGGTCTTTATTTTCTTTGATGTTATGTTGAACCACATTATTGGTTTTTTTCAGAGAAACTAATTAAATATAGAAAATGTAAGTCCTGTTGCTAAGTTTGTGCTACCTCTGAGCTATAAAGGTCCTGTTTGGTCCTAAGCATTCTGATTTAACATGTTTCTAAAAACATCATCTGTCCATTTTCTTTGATGTTGTGTTGAACCACATTATTGGTTGTTTTTTCAGAGAAACTAATTAAATATAGGAAACGTAAGTCCTGTTGCTAAGTTCATGCTACCTCTGAGCTATAAAGGTCCTATTTTGGTCTAAGCATTCTGATTTAACATGTTCCTAAAAACATCATCTGTCCATTTTAATCCCGAGCTAGAAAGGTTCTGTTTTGGTCATAATCATTCTGATTTAACATGTTCCATATTATATATTTTTTTTCTTCGAATGTAGAAAAGAAAAAGGCTTGGTTGTTGCAAATGTGGAAGAGAAACCTCAGTTTTTCATCCAAAATTATAAATTTCGGTTTCTTTCACATCAATAATAATCATAATTCCTATCAACACATTGTTTGCAGCATGATACTAAATGGTATAAGTTGGAACTTGTAGGGGTCAAAATTGGAATTTTATGTTCCAAAACTGGAGATGATGATACCCTAAGCGCTTTTTGTTTAATACTCTTCTAAAATCTGGGAACTCTTTAGTTTAAAAGTATGTATTGTTATTGAATTTTCTTTTCTCCCAGGAATTGATAAACAGAAACAATACGTTATGCAGTGGAAATCAAGAAGGAAATGTGCTAGCAGAGCTCATGACGAGCTTATCACTACAGCAGTATCATTTTGACTTTACTAAAAAGGTTTACTCAGAAAAATCAGCTCGTAAGAATTTGAAGGTTCTGGCCTCTCACTCGATGGAGTTAATATCAACATTTTCAGATATTTTCTTCGATTCTTCTGTAGAAAAGCGTGCTTACTTGAAGGTAAAGTGCAGTGCTATTTTTATGTCATCATCGATCTCTATTTTGCATGAAATTTTGTTCTAGCAGTGATAGATGCAAGTCTGCAATTTTAATTTTTTATTTTAGGGCATAAAGTTGGATAAAATAACGACCCTGACCCAACCTGTGAGACATCAGTCTGTCTTAACTTGGTTGACCCAATATGGAACATTGGTGTTTGCATATATATGTGGATTTTTTAGACCTTTTTTCTGAAGGACAATAGGCAATTTACCTGCTAGCAATATGCTTAATGACAACTTAATTTTTACTAGTAGTTCTTACCCAGTAAAGGAACAAAATAAGAATAAATAAATTAGATGCAAAGAAATTCCGTACAAGAGCTACTAAATAAAATTCAGTTACTTTAGGATCCTTGTTGGGTCCTGGTCTTGAGTCTTAATATCTGGTCCCAGCATTGTCATGACTGTTTGATATTTTTCAGGATACATTAAGGTGCCTAGCCTCAGTTTCTGAGAGTGTAAATATCTGTACCTTCTATCTCTCTCTAGTTAAGAGCCTTGATTTAGATGATACTGACATGGAAAATAGAAATGTAAAGGATCAAGATACTGGTACAGATGAAAAGGAGGAGGTAGAGAAAGATAATTCAAATGAGAAGCAAGACACAAAAAGGTGATGACAAAGTTATGTTCATATATATTTTTTTTCTTTTTTTGTTGTTCATACTTCAGAGTGCAACACTTGGTCATGTCAAGTTTAGTTGGTTTTGGGCACGTGCTGTTTTTTGTTTCATAGATTTGTAAGGAAAGCTTTTGGTTTCTTTGTCCTCTTTAAAAAAATTAAAAATTCATTGGAAGCAGATAGGTTTGAACATCATCCCAAGCAGCCCCACAGAGAAAGCTTTGCTGTGTTGGGTCAGGTCAAACAATTGTTACACTAGTAGTTTCTTGATCTCTTGGCACAATGTACCTTAGAGAATTATATAGCAATCCTGTCTATAACTTTTTTTTCTTTCTGTTTTTTGTGTTTCATCTATTCTTTTTTAGGTCTTTGATGTTGGAGCTTGCATCTACCTTTGTAGAGGTGGCCAATCCGGATTTACTCAACATAGTTTTTGACTTCATTAGGACTTCTTTGATGGTATTATTAACTTCAGATCCTTTTCATTTTACACAGTGTAATTTCCTTTGGATTTCTGGCTGAAACAAAACTATTTGAATGATAACTAATAAATCATTTTTTGCTGATTCGGAAACTTCCAATGCATGCAATTGTGCAGCTATAGAAATGCAAAATCTTACAGATTAGAAAATGCTTGCGTTCAAAATTAGACAAACTGCTGCTTATTATTGTTATCTTTTGGTAGCATTCCTATGTTTAACTCTGCTGAAATTTCTTTTGTAGAGCGATGCTGAAATCTGTCATGGCCAAGCTTTCTTTGCCATGAGTTGCATTTTGAAGGTTAGAAGTACCAAGTTATCCCATATTTCTTTTCTTAGTAATATCTTGCTAGATTTGTTTTTATAGCTTCAGTAAAACTTTCATTAAGCTTCTCTAAAAATGAGTCCATGTAGACTCAGTTTGCACTTCTTCTTATGTTTCTTTGTTTTTCTTTCTTGAATTCCTATATTTTCTAGGAGAAAAGCGATTTCTCTTTATCTCGGGTTGATGAGATTATGCTACTGCTTCACAATGTTGAATCGAGCTCTGATAATACAACAATAGTGAACCGATTATCATGCTACCAACATTTGTTGGTTCACTTGTTAAAGGTTTCTTCACATTATTCTTCTCAATGTTACACGTCCTGATTCTATTGATTTAATCGGGTACTGCTCATTTTGGGTGCAGGTTTTCAATGGTTCCAGTCAATTTGTTCGGATTTAACTTTCAGAAAACAGATTTGGGTCGTTTAGCTTTCAAATTATCTGGGTGGCAGTATCCTTTAAGTTGGCTGAAATTGTGTCAATTTTTACAACTGTTGGTTTCATATTACACTAGTTTAGGAATCAAGATGGTTTATTGATTGTTACTGCATACCTTACGATATTCTGATGCCAAAAAAGTGTATTCCGTGGTATTCAAAATAATTTTTCATGGAGTTTCTGATATGATGTTTATAAAAATATGTGAAAACAGATATGAGATAGAATTAAATGGTCAAAGGAAATGGTATATTCACAAGTAAGCTTATATAAAAGAATTAAGCTAAATAGAGTTTTGATGCTAAGTTTTCTGTTGCAACATGTTACTGTTCCCTGTTTCAGGATGACTGCACCACTATGGGTTGGGTTAAGGTTTTAAGCATGTTGGGTCTGTTGGATCAATTTTCAACTAACATGTTTAGTGCTATTTGTTGTTTACATAATTGATGTTTCTGAAATTTGAAATTTGCAGGTGAATGAAGGGAATATGAATAATAAAGCATTTCTAATACTGAATGAGATCATATTAGCTATGAAGGTTAGTGTTCATAGAAATCAATTCCATAAAAAATGACAGTTTTGTTATTCAGTTTCAAGTAACAGAAAAAGTTTGTAGCAAAGTTATAAACAAGACATTTAGACCATGTAACCTTAAATTGCAGTATTGCAGCCACTTTGATAAATATAATTTAGGTGCTGAGACCTCAAGTTAGGCCTGTATCTAATATTCACAGCTTGAAAAGTAGGGCCTTGCTATCTGGATCTGCCTGCTGGATTGCAAATCTGATCTGATCCATAGGATTGAAATCAGATGATCCGAAACTCACCTAGTATGTAATGAATAGTTGTAGAAAATACACCTCAAATTCAGTGTAGTATCTAATGCACGCTATAGTAACCAAAAAAGGTCTCAGCAGAGATGATAATATGTTTATTTCCTTCTGCAGTCAAAGAATGAATCCAGAAGCTTAGCATATGATGTGCTTTTAGCCACTAGTTCTAGCTTGAAGAGCAATGCACAATCAGATCTGCAGCGACTATTTACAATGGTAAATTTTACATATTTTATGTATTGTTAGATATATTCTTCTTGATTAGATTAAGGAGTAGTTGCTATAGCATATGGTCCAGTAAATGAGCAAATACCCCCACTTATATTGTAATTGCCTAATTAGTATACAACCATAACTAGAGCTGGCTTGTTGTGAACTTAAAAACTTCTGTTTGCTGAAATTCAAATCTAAGTTTTCCTCAACATATTTTAAGATTTGAATTGACCAAAATCAATGTTCAGATGAATTTGAAACCCGACAACTTGGACCACCCCCAAGGGCATCTAAACCACCTTAAGAGCCAATTAAAACTTAAAAATGTAAAGATTTGTCTTGGAACCTTGGACAACCTTACAGTAATCTGACCCAAATCAACCCATTGGCCACAATTTGCAATTCGCTCCAAAAAAAATAATTTTAGTTGAAAGTTAAAACTTGAATATATATGGTCCAAGTTTGATTTTATTTAATTTCAGGTGATGGGTTATCTTTCAAGCCCATCTCCTCAGATAACAAGTGGTGCAGTTTCGGCTTTGTCACTTCTTATATATAATGATGCTGAGTTCTGTCTTGGCGTACCAAATCTGATTCCATCAGTTTTGATTCTTTTGCAAAATAAATCTAAAGAAGTTATCAAGGTAAGATTTTGAACAAATATTTTTTCTTATACCTTTTGTATCTCTTTAATGTCAATTTCACATCAACTTCTATTGTAGGCTGCTCTAGGATTTGTCAAGGTGTTAGTATCTACTCTCCAAACAGATAAACTAATAAAGTTGCAAGGAGAGATTCTGAAAGGGATATTACCATGGTCAGCAGTCTCAAAGTTCCATTTCAGGGAGAAGGCAAGTTAGTATTGTCAAAGTTTCTTTCTTCAGTACTTGTATCTTAAAGAATTATCTTGCGGAGTCTCATATTGCTTTGAACTATATGAAATGAAGGCTGGGATGATAATTGAAATATTGATAAGAAAATGTGGCTTTGGATCTGTGGACATGGCTGTTCCTCAGAAGTATAAAGGCTTTGTTAAAACAATTGCTGAGGTATGTACATTTTTTTAGAGAAATTTGCTGAAGAAAAATAATGTTCTTCCTATTGTTTTTGTATTAGAAAAAGTTTGTGAAAAACTCAGGAAGTTTGAGAAATTTGTCCCTTCAGACCTTTGGCAACCATAGAAAGAAAAGGAAATTGCAAGGAAAAAATCAGCCATAAGTGAATTATTAAACAATGATATTGAATTAAAAAAAATACACCTAGTTTACTGTGTGTATTGCCAGGAAGTATTGGAACAGTACATGTTTGAAGTAGAAGGTTTGCTTTTAGAAGAACTAAATTTGTTGTGATGTCACAGTCGGTCATTGTTTTAAAGTATAATACTGTATTACTATGATGAGTCTAAATAATGTTAAAAGCCATTCTTTAGTTTCCTATAATCTAGGGTTTGCAACTTTTGGTTTGCTGTCTCTCTTTTGCTACTAATACATAAAGTGGAGGCTTTTATCAAGTTTTTTCTTGTATTGCTGGTATGTTATCTGCGCCACAGCCTTAATGATTCTCCTTCTCATTTTCAGGCCCGCCAGAACAAGAAAAATCCCAAAGGAGACGATGATTCCAATAAGGTACCAGAATCTGAGCAATCTTCTCCTAACGAAAGGTATTTTCATATTTTATTTTCTATTGTTTGTCCTCATTAGTTTGAGTACTAGATGTATGCAATTCATTTGTGGATTAATTTTATTTACATGCAGAGCAAAGAAAGCTAACACGGATAATGTATCTGGTTCTGAAAGGAGAAAGGGTTTTGGCCCAAAAGGATCAGCAGACAAAAATTGGAAAATTAAGAAACACAACCTTAAAAACACTAGTGAGAACTCTGTTAAGAGTGGCAAAGGAAATTTGAAATTTCAGCCTCAGGCCGAGTCAAAAGCAGGAGAAACAAAGAAGAGGAAAAAGAATGTTGGTAGTGAACAGCAAAGTTACAATAAGAAACAAAAGGGCTTCAGAAAAACCAAGTTGGATAACAGTTCAGATAACAAACAAAGGAGTTTTAGAAAGAACAAAAAGAATACGCCTACAAAATAAAATGAAGGCAATATTGATGAAGCAACTAACATATGGTCAATGAGCTTTTCACCTGGTGTGTAGCGATTTCTTTTTCGAGATGCTTCAGCAGCTTTGGCAACTACTATAAACATTTAGTCTTTTGCTCAAAATTTTTATTTACTTGAGTGTTTATATGGTGAACTGTTGCATTCTCATTGCATCAAAACTTGTAGAGCTGTGAGTATGCCCAAATTTTTTTTATCTGTATTCTTATTGTTGTATTTATTGTTCAAGACTTTAAATCCTCTAAAAAGTAAGCATAGTTTCTAAATTTTAGAAATTGGAGGATTCATAATTCAGAAACTAGAAATTAAATTGTCAGAAGTTGAAACAATAATCTTGCCGACAAATAAAACGTCCTAGAAGCAAATAATGGATGTGACCCTTTTGTTAATGAAAAGTTACACTTCGGAAAAGAAAACAAAGATCACCGCTGAAGAGAACAAAACAAAAGGGAACGCATCAAATGTCACTTTGAAAAAGAGAGGTAGTGTACACCTGTATGCAATATAAAGGCGAAGCGTGATCACATATTTAAGTTGAATTCTAGCTTGAGCAAGGTGAATTTTAATAAATAATTGGGGTTCATATTGGCAAATAGTAATACATGGCAAGATGAATTCGGGTATATTATACCTTCTCTAAATCAAATCCATTTAACTTGGCTTTGACGAAATAAATTTGGTTGTACCGTCCAACAAAGTAACAAAAAAAAAAAAAGGAGAGAAACAGCCACAAACTTCTCTATCGCTCTTCGTAAGCTTCGCTCCTAAAAAAGCGTCCCTCATAAGCTCCGCTCCACTTCAGCTAGGAAACTCCGGAAATTAGAGACTGCTGAGGAGATTTTGAAGACGACGTTTTGAGAGTCGTCCATCCGCTTCGCTTCTCCGCCCACCACCCGCCCCCCCTCGTCTGCCCGGCCTATCTCGATTCGCTACTTTCGAACGGATGATTATGTTGCCGTTCAATGCTTTGTCTCACTTCGTTCGAGCAAGTGCTTTCGTCCAACGGATCTGGTCACTACTTTTCAATCCGTCTAGACTATCCGGGTTCGACTGAGGGTGCTGTAAATTCGCTTCGTCCACTGTAGCATCTAATATAACTATATATGAATAAGGTACATTTATGGTTAATGATGAAGATGGTGCGTTGATAATGACTCTTTCCTCTTTCTCCTCCCGTTCTTCTTCCCCTTTCTTCTTCCTACCTCCTTCCTTGTCTTTTCTTTAAATAATTCAGGCACAAACCTTATATGAGCATGAAGGCTCCCCTGGATACCCCTCTCGCATTGATTATAACAGCACTGTTTTGTTCTAACGACAATAAACTATGCAGGCTTACAATCTATCAATCTGAGCACGAGTACAGAAAATCATGCAGGCTCAATACATATCTACCGATCTGAGCGCATAAACTTTTGATTCTGTTTTTATTTTCTGATTTTCTTGTCTACTTTTGTAAAAGGGTTAAGTTGTAATATTTTATGTACTGGTACAAATGATGTATGTACTTGTACGAAATTATGTGTAATTGATTTGTCCTGATTAATGAAAACACCTACGGTTTTAAATCAAAAAAAAGAGAGGAGAGATTAGGTGCCCTTGTTTTTTTTTTCTTGCCATATATATGGTACTGCAATCGCTAACTTTATCACAATATTTACAAATCGGACTTCCAATAAAAAACTTTGGATTTAATCTCTATTGTTTGCCTCGCATGCTTAAAAATACTATACTCTCATTTTAGTGCAATTTTTATAGACCAAAAAGTTTGAAGTCGATGCACTGTATATATATTTGTCAGAAAGAGATCACCTACGTTCAGACGGGTTTAAATATTTAAATATTGGTTTTAGTTTTGTTGTGAGCCCACATATCAGCGATTTAGAAGTAAGAAAATACTGTCAGCAGAGAATTCGATCCCATATCTGTCTGCTTCAGGTGCGTGTAGCAATTTTTTTTTTCCCCAATAGTCATTTAAGTCACGAAGTTTATGATCGATTAATGTATCTCGGAGAACCACCCCTGGCAGTGGCTTTTGATAGGCGCTGATTAAATGGGGGCAGATTAATGCATTATGTATATGCTGTTCTCTTGTTTTCATGTGCGTAGTTTCCTTGCTTTGTTTGGTAACAGTGGTACATGTTATTTGATTACACGCATATCAACCAATGTCGTCAATAATAGTATACACTCGTTGGACGGACGAGATACCGTTAAGCAATTAATTGATATGCAACCAATTAATTAAAATTTTGTAGATAATTCTACATTTTCATTAAAGTTATGTGCATATACTTGTAATGATTAAAAATGATTAATTTAACTAATCAAAATTATCAAATAAACTTAATTTAACTTAGTTTTATTGTTAATTAACAGAAGTTTATGATATTGTCATTTAAAAAATACTTTGATAAGACAAGGCAAAGTATAATACAAATGCACCAAAATATGACTAACAAATTAGCCATATAAATGGAGACGGACAATTCATAACAGTTTAGTCACCACCAACGGCTAATCGGCCAATTAGTCATGCTAATTTGCCCCTTTTTTACAACTCGGACATCAATACTTGACCTCAATTCATAATGTGCTAATACACCTGTTTTGCTTCTTGACAAACCAACTCAAAGACCTGTTATGTTTATGACGCTTCATGTAATGCAAAATATACTTTGTTCTGTTAATCCCAATATTTATTTTATACATGCTCTCCATCCGTACTAAACCACAATCAAAATATACATTTTAAAATCAATAAACCTTTTTAATATAAGCTTTCCTCCAGAAGAGATTCAACTAGTGTAGAAAAAAATCTCCTGAAACTCCATGTAAATTTTAAGCAATCAGAATTCTAAGCAAACATGTACATCTGGGCCTGAAATTCAAGCAGCATAAAGCAGTCTGATACTAACCCACAGTGCAGAAATTACGGGGTGTGTTGCGTAGAAGTTTCTATCAGTGAAGAAATTTTAAAACAATCAATTACCCATGTTCTACGAGAAAGATGTCCCAGTAAACACGGGCTGACAATCAAACTAATATTCAGGTGTGTCTCATATCAGTAAAAAAGCAACACACCTCTGATTAACAAGAATCCCAAATTAGGTCACACTTTAGTACACTTTAGGCACAAATCTGAATTAAGAACTAATGAACTGCTTGACTTCAGTAAATTTAAATGAGAGGTCCCCAAATACAACTCTAGCATAGTATTTTATTCTTCTGGCGATCCACCAGGAACAAGCTGCACAGCAGGGATAACAGGTTATTTAATTTAGCATCTTTCATTTATTAGTATAATTGTAGGGGTTCCTTTATTATCAAATTTTTTAGGATGGAACTTGGAGATTTACTCAAATACCAAAATTCATCATGAGACCCTAACCAATAACAGCAATAACAAAAATTTGAAGCATGCCAAACCAGTATCATCTGGTTAGGCATAAATACAACTTCACACTAGACCAGAATAACACCAAAATCAGACCCCTTAAAATTGGTCCAGGAGAAAAGCTACACAAAAGTGAGTACTGAGTACTTACAATGGCTATGTTATTCCCATTTAAAAGTATCTGATCGAGCTTTGTAATTCGGCGACCCTCAGCTGTGATTTCACTAAACAAAAAGGACAAACAACAAGAAAGAAAGCATTTCAACAGAAAGATACTGCTCTAATTAAGGAAAAAAATATTACTAAGCTAATACGTACAACACAGAATTATTGCATGAAAAATTACTGCTTAACTTTGAAGTCTTTTTACTTAATCTCATAGGAATACTGTATGTTGTATATCAGGTACAAGCCATGATTTAAAATGTAAAAACCAGCACAGACTTCAATAAGTTTCTGGTATGCAATATTATTAGATCAAGCAAGAAATAGAACAAAAAAAGGGATAAATGAACAATGGTTGGTTAGTTGGTTAACAACTGAAATCAACTACCAAACACTTCAAGATAGAACAAATTTGGTACAGTTCGGGTCAGTAACGGAGGTAATCAACAAACAACTAAAGTGATTTATAAAGCAAGGGAGATTAGGGTTTAGGGTTTATACTATTCAGTGACATCTTCAAGCACCATGTTGACATAGACATCAAAACCTCTTAGGGTTCCAACGAGCTCCTTGTCGCCCTTCATTATCACCCAAATCTTCGATCCAATGCACCGATCGATCAGCTCTTAATTGAAAACGGGATGAATTTTAACGCAAAATTAAATTGAAATAGAACTAAAGAATGAAGTAGGAGGAGGCAAATTAAGAGGAAGATGCAGCCAGTGACTCACCTGAGGGAAGGAGTTGAGAGGGGTTGTTGCCGTGAGACTGCGACATGGTGCGCTTCTCTACTCTTGGCGCTTCGCAAATTATGGAAGGGGGAAATAAGAGAAATGAAGGTGGGTTTAGAGAAAGGAGGAGACGAGCGCCGTCGGATCGGGTACGGAGAGTCCAAAATTTCTATCATTTTTTTTTTTTTTGACAAAATTTCTAAAATGATCTTACGAAAGTCCAAAATATAATAATCAATTTCAATTTTTTTTATCTTAAAAATGAACATGCAAAAAAAAAAGAGCGAGAAACAAAACAATTTCATAATTTACTAATTGAGATGATATGTAACACTTCAATGATATTATTTCATTTTCTATTATAATTTGAATAAGATTGATGCTATTTTTGGTAAAATTGTCTTTTTGACCTATTAAATCTTAATTTGTTTCAATTATATATTACTCCATAGAAATGACGCGATCAAGTAAGTATCTGATTATTGAGTTTGGTGAAAAAGTTTTTTTTTTCTAGAAGCCTGATTAAAAAATTAAAATTTAATGATTTTGATAGAGACAAATATTAAACCAGAACGTAATCTGTAATATTAGACAAAATTCAGTGGCATTTGAGAATTTATCCTTAAAAATAATAACTGGTAATGGGCCAATTTAAACAAATATCTTAAAATGGGTCGTTCTCATACTGGGCCGAGCAGCGCCGACGAGGGGCAGCGAGAGGGCCCCACAAAAGCAATTTAATTATATTTTAGTGCTTGTCCGCACTCCGCGGTCAGACTAAGCAGCTGACCAGTGACCACTAAAAGCGTGAATTTATATACTCTGCATTAACGCACCGTTTGTATTTAGATTCAATCATTTCGTTTCATAATTGCACGAATAATTAAGGACCCCATGCATTAAAGGCGGGGGCCGGATTGGTCAGAATTCTGATCGAACGGTCATAGTAGAAAATCAATCTGTGCGTTAATGCAGAGGATACGGACTCGCGCGAATTCGTTCACTTAATCCCTCACGCTTTTGCCTAAACCCCACAAATTATTCTTAAAAAAATAAAACGAAAAAACTAATACTAACACCCAAGCGAGAATGAGAAAAAGCAAAAATGTAATCATAAGGAACGTCACCTTTTACTTTCCTCTCTCCCCTTTCCAGCTCGCCCGATTAATCATCTCCTCGAATTAAATTTTTTCTAATCACCTCTGCGGTTCTCTCTTTCTTCTTCACCGAGCTTTTAAGAGTGGTTAGTACTTTGATTTTGTTAGATCGTTTTTCTTATTTTTTGTTTTTGCTTATTATGGACCAAGTTGAATTATTTCGTTGGATACAGGTGGTTTCAATCCTGCAAGAAGTCCGCTCAATTTCTTCATATTTTGATTCCACCTTAATTTAGAAGTTTTGCTGTGAGCTTGTGGTTGTTACTAAGTATTAACACTCACTTAGATTAGCTCGTTGCTTGAATTTGGGATGATTACTCTTTTTTTTTCCTCTATGGATTTTAGAAGATAGAATTGGGGATGACTGAATTCATGTTCTGACATTTTTGCTATTGCTGAAGTTTTATGTTTTTCTATTCATTTTAAGCGCCTAATTTTGTAATAAAAAGTTATTTTAAAATTTCTGTTTTACAAGACGTTGTGGCGTTGACACTAGTTGCTAAAGTATATGAAATTTGTATTTTGAACTACCTGCATTAGTTACTGGTTTATTATCATCACATGATACAAGCTCAAAACTGAAATATAAAATAATGCTTTCAATTAAGGTCTGCTTGTACGTTGTCAATGGAGCATATAATAGTTTCATGCAATTACACTTTTACATGAACCATTTTCATTGAAGATCCTGATTCATTTAGGTGCTGGTACCTGTGAGGGTTTTAGACCACTGTCTACCATGTGATACAAATATCTATTTGGAACCCCACAAAAAGTTTCTAAAATCTGGGGCTTTCCTTTTTCAGAACATTCAAAGAATCTTGCAAAGAGTTTTGCTGAAGGATGTCAACACCCACAAAAGTTGATCCCGCCTTTCAAGTAGTTGGCCAGAGAATGTAACCTCAATTTACATTTTTTTATTTTTCATGGCAACTTTTCTAATTTTTCTAATATTTTTTTGTAACAAGTGAGAATATTTTTTTTTTCTGGTGGTATAACTGTATATATGGGTTTGTATAGTTAAAAGGTTGCTCTGGGCATAAATATTTTACACTTATGCTGATCAGACCTTAGAAAAAAAAACTTAGAAAATGCGAAAGGTTATCAAATAAGAAGGTGACTACATTATAGTAAATTTTATTTTCCTGAATTTTAATACTTCTTTAAAAGTTACTATTCAACTGATACAGACTGTTAGAAAATAATAATATTCTAATAAATATTATTATTATTTATTAACTTTGTGAAGAGGAATAGAGATTTGGCGAATCGAGGACTTTCTGCCCGTCCCTTTGTCAAAATCAGATTATGGAAAATTCTACTCAGGAGACTCTTATATCATTTTGAAGGTAACATTCTTTTAATGGTTACTCCCACTTCCCTTTTCTGTTTTTTTTACACTTTTGCTTTATCCATATTTGTTCTTAAGTTTATGACCCCTTTTTTCTTATTATAGACTAGTGCTGGTAGAGGTGGTGCTTTCGTTTATGATATTCATTTCTGGATTGGGAAGGATTCAAGTCAAGTAAGTCAATTTACTTTTTTATTGCCTTGTATCTAAGGTTTTTTTTCTCAATTTTTTTTAATTTTGGAAATAATAATCAACATTGTACCACATTTCACGAGTTACTGAAGCATTCTCTTGTTTATTATTTATTTTCTTGAAAGCAAGTAGTAGTGTACCACCTGTATCATTATACTGGAACAAGCCTTACAAAGTTTATTATTTTACAAATCCCTGTGTTTACTCAGGTGCTTACTTCCCCTTCCCAGGGGCCCTGAATCAGCCAATCCACTCTTTTAGTTTCTGCTGACATTTTGCCCCTTATTCAGAAAAAAAAATCTGAAATGAAAAACAAGCACCTCCAAGTATCAGTAGGAGAATATCTGGAACATAGAAAAATTATGAGCAAACCCTCAGATTTACACCACATTGCTATCCCACTTGTTCAATTGGGTAACGAGCGCTCAGCTTCCCACTGACTGTTACCAGATTGGTACCAATATTCTCCATGTCAGCCATCCAGTTAGGACCTTCCACATTGTCAGGGATTATGGTGAATTATCTGCACCTAATCATATCCTAATCCACCTACCAATTTAACAAGTATAATCCATGCGGCTATTGATCTGCTACTTTTGGACCTTTCTGATTAAAGGAAACTCTATTCCTTTCTAACCAAAGAGTCTGAGAATGACAACACAAGATACCATGGAATAGCATTTTCTCCTAATCTTAAGAAATATACCAATCTGTTGCCCTATCTCTTCAATACAGGTACAAGTTAATCTTGGTTGTTACGTAATAAGTGGGGTGTTCCCATGCACTTGTTGGCACATTTGTTAGTGCCCCTTTACTGTTTCTGTTGCTAGTAGTATTTTACTTGGATGTTATGCTGGTGTTATTCTCTGGCAAGGTGGTTATTTTGTTTTGGGTTTTAGGTAAGGGTGTACTTGTGTTTTGCCTCTAGTCTTTGAGGTGTTTCCAATAAATCCGTCTGAAACCGTGATACCACTCCTTGATGACTGTCTTGGACGTAGGCATCTGGTTTAGGATGTCGGATAAGCTGCTGAGACCGGTCCTGGCAATGGGTTTCGTTGGGTAGATTTACTATTTCGTTTTTTCTTTTTTTGAACTTTGTACGGTTACTTTTATATAATGGAAGGGCATTCATGCCTATTTAAAAAAAAAAAAAAGAGTTAAGCTACCCGATTAAAAAGTAGCTAACCAATGCCAGATCATTTTGTATAGGATCAATTAAATTGCAAGTGATCAATTGTTTCATTATCACTGCAGAAAGCACACTTAGTTTCATTATCTTTTTAAGCACTAGCCAACAAAAGTTTCTATTATAAGGGCCATTTAATATCCCAACTTATCTATAGCAATCAATCTTTTCACCCTGCACAATTTAGTTTTTCATAGCAAGATCTAATAGTAAGCTGGCTGTCAGAGTAGATTTGCCACCCAATCTGATCTGAATAGTCATTTAACTGATCTTTTTCAGCAAGTAATATTTTCAAATCAGCCCAATGTTGAGCAAGATCACTATAAATCTTTTCTCAAAAGTGAACTTTGATATCGGACCCATTTCACAGTGATCTAACACATTAGGAAACAAAAGGCATAGAGCTACATCAACAATCCATATATCTTGCCGAGACAATACTTCTATGTTTTTTTTTCCAAGCTGACTTAATTGTGGAAAAACATTGTTGAAGGTGAAAGAAAGCATGACTAAATTGGCCTTGGCAAAATTGTGTTAAATGAAATCACTAAATGGCCAATTTGCACATATGCGGTGCTGAAAAATCCAATAGTTCAGGACTTCATATTAATTTACTCTTCTATTAAGAAACAAAGTACTCATTTAAGGTAGGGGCAAAGTATCCTGAATAAATAACGTGCAGATTTTTTTCAGGATAATGAGTACAACATTAGCACCTGAACCACATAATCTGACGTAGCTTACTGTTATTTTCAGGATGAGTATGCAACTGCTGCTATTAAATCTGTTGAACTGGATGCGTCCATTGGTGGAAGAGCCGTTCAGCACAGAGAAATCCAAGGTCATGAATCTGACAAGTTTCTCTCCTACTTCAAGCCTTGTATCATTCCTCTTGAGGGAGGTATTGCCTCTGGATTTAGTAAGCTTGAAGAAGAGAAGTTTGAAGCTCGGCTTTATATCTGTCGAGGAAAAAGAGTCGTCAGAGTAAAGCAGGTTTGCTAAAATTATTTTAATTCGGCATTGGGTCTGCTTGCAAAGTATACTGCTGTTTTGATTTTGCAAATAGAAATTGTATTTCTCATGTTTGAAAATTGACATTCATCATCTTTTTGTTGATTATTTGGCAGTTGTTAAAACAAAAGTAAAAGTTGATTAAGTTGCCCCTGCCATATTTTTCCTATCAACTTGAATAAATATGTCCATAACAGGTTCTGCAATTTGTTTTATGACATATAAGTGCTATTGGCTTGTTTTTCTGTTCAATATGAGTTTTAGGAACAATTTATTACAGTTGGGGTGAATTTTCATGCATAAAGAGGTAACAGAAAACTTCTATTATATGGGTGACTGCTAAATGTAAAATAAGAAATATTGGACTTATTTGCAAAGATTGTAAAATTGGGTATAATTAGCAATGAATTCTTTTATTTGTATCCTGAGCAAAAAGTATGTAAATGCTTTTTATCCGCTTTGGATGACAAGGATTGCAGTAGCAATATATGAAGACGGCATTTATCAAATAGAACCACTTCCTCTTAGTTTGAAACTTTAGTATGATATCAACCAAAATTAATCAAGAACAAACTCAAAACCAGAATAACTGCAAAATGCTTCTCTCCTTTGCTTTCGAACATACTATGTTAATATGTGATATGACTAATTAGCACTTGCAGGTCCCCTTTGCTCGGACATCACTGAACCATGATGATATATTCATCTTAGACACCGAGACAAAAATCTATCAATTTAATGGTGCCAACTCAAACATTCAAGAAAGGGCTAAAGCATTGGAAGTAGTACAACATCTCAAGGACAAGTACCATGACGGAATGTGTGACGTTGGAATTGTAGGTGAGATAAATAGACTTTTTGGAATGCTTTTCTTCATGGTTTTCTTTTATATGTGCTGCTGAAACACTTTAATTTACATGTTTGTCCTGAGAAAAGAAGGGTCACAATACTACTTTTATTTACCATGCTGATGGTTTAATATTGGCCCACCCCTTTTATTATGTCTGCAACTAAGATTTGAGCCTTTGTTCATGGCTTTGGTTAACACTTAAGTTATAAAACTAACACCATGATTGGTTTAGTTTAGATTCCACCTCAAGACGTGATTGAGATTATTGATGTTGATTATTGAATTATTAATTGTCTAAACTAGATATATGTGCATTATGCTGCAATTTTTAAGCTTGCTTGCAAGAATGAACATTTCTTAAAAAAATAGACACAGAGATATCAGTGACTTGTTATAATTTTCACCAAGATGTTAAGATTTCTTGTGGTTTGGCTTGTTTTATTCTCTAGCTGATTTTTGGAACTTGACCTATGTCAGATGATGGGAAGCTTGATGCAGAGTCAGATTCTGGCGAATTCTGGCTTCTTTTTGGTGGCTTTGCACCTATTGGGAAAAAGATTGTTGGGGACGGTGAAATTGCACTTCAGGCAGCTATCCCAAAAATCTATAGGTACATAACGCTCTTACTGCAGTACTGTACCAGTGTTCTACATGGTTAAGGCAATTTTTTCTTTGATGGTTTTCTTTTTTGGAATTTTATTTTGTCTGTAGAGTATAATGAACTTTAATAGTATCAGGCTGATTTTTGAAAATCCTGTGCTACAAACCTTTGACAAAATGTGAACCCTTTCTCTTTCTGAGATTCTGTACATAGAGCGATCTTTTGGACCCATAGAACTTTGTTTTGGGCTTCTTGACATTTTAATTTTCTGGTCAGACATGGGCAAGTTTTTTGCCTAACTTTTTTTCTGAGATTCTGCACATGGAGGAATCTATTCAACCAGAATAGCCAAGAAAACAGACCTAGCAAAACCCTCAAGTTCAAGTTTGGATTCTTTGGCCATGCCTGTGATGCCAATTAACAGGAAAGTTAGCATAAAATAAATACCAAATAAGCAGTTTTGTAATTGCCCACCAACAAATATATTTTGCAAATAATCTGGTGATGGTCACATTAGTTCATACTTTGTGAGAGAAGGTTATTTCAATTATTGCCCTATTAAGATTTGTAGCGAACTGACTTGTGGTTATACTGATACACGTGCACCTCAGCATAATTTCGAATAACAACTTCTTAATTCTATTTTTAGTTTTGTTGATGGTGAGCTGAAGTTGGACGGAGGTCTTCTTTCTAAAGAGTTGCTTGAGAATAATAGATGCTATATACTGGATTGTGGGTCCGAGCTCTTTATTTGGTTTGGCAGGGTTACACAAATTGATGATAGAAAAGCCGTAACTAAAGCTGTTGAGGTGGACCCTTGCTCTCTCAAACTTGAACCTTAACGTGGTATTTGTGTTTATTATTCCTTTAATGGTTATAATATTGAAACTTTTCAGAACTAGTCTCTGACATAATACTATTTGCAGGAAGCTCAACCCATTCTATTTTATTGCATTAGGATGGGGTTCTTAACCTGGATAAAGACTTTTAACTTAACCTCTTTTCTTTATTCTTAGTGAATTCTTTTATTATGATAAAATATACTACAACGATGCTGGTTTGAATTTTTTGTAGTTCAGTAAAGTGAAGTCCCTATTTTCAAATTGAAAGCTTCTATGCTAAAGCATGAAGGACCTTGCAGAGAAGTTTATAATGGCCAGGATAATGTGCATTTCAAAATTTCTAAAAGCTTATCTTTGGAAATCGGCATTGTAGGATTTGATTACAAAGGAAAATAGACCGAAGGCAACACGTGTGACCAAGGTTATTCAAGGTCATGAGACGTACTCATTCAAATCAAAGTTTGATTCTTGGACAGCTGTCACCAATGCCCTCACCTCTAGTGGCGAGGAGGGTCGAGGAATTGTAGCAGGTACTTGTCAATTCAATTATAACTACTACAGATATCATACCAGTCAAGACTTGTACCCAGTGCATTGTATGTACTGGCCAGCAGGGAAATCATGCTATTAATTTTGACTACGTTTTGAACACTTAAAATTACTCTTTGAGTAAGCACAAAACTTGGGGTATTTCAGCTAGTCGTGCGCGGTACTGTATTGGTGGAGTGCTTATGCTTATTTTAAAAATAATAACTCTAATTTATCTTATATGATTCATGCTGGGATTTGCAGCTTTACTGAAGCAACAAGGTCTAAGTGCCAAGGGTGCCTCAAAGGGAACAGCGATCAGTGAAGAAGCTCCTCCTCTGCTTGAAGGAGGTGGCAAGCTTGAGGTGCTTTATTTGATTTTTTTGATATTAACATATTTGGGAGAAAGATAGAGCTATGGTTATACTACGAATTAAGAAAGCAGTGGGCATTACCAAACAATCTTAAGGTACCATGGGCTGGTTAGCATAATTGGTGCTTACTGGGAAGAAGTATTTATCCCGTCTAGATATGGTAATTATATACCACCTTGCCAACTATAATATGGGGCTTTGGAGGATGGTCAAGACTATAAGTATATATATTAGGTTTCAACAATAATTTAATTATTTATATGATAGGTTTGGCGCATAAATGGCAGTGCCAAGACGCCTGTCCCAAAGGAGGAGATAGGCAAATTTTATAGTGGTGATTGTTATATCGTGCTGTATACATATCATTCCAATGACAAGAAAGAAGAATACTTCTTAGCATGTTGGATTGGCAAAGATAGCATCCAGGTAGGATCTGTTAAGAGTGTGAGGTTTTAATTATAGACTAATATTCATCTACTGATATTTTGGCACCTGGTGTGTTATTTAGGATGATCAAGCAATGGCTATTCGGTTGGCTAATACTATGTGGGGCTCCTTAAAAGGAAGACCTGTTCAGGTTTTTTTTTTTTTTCCTTTGCCTTGTAGATGCTTGAAGGGGCACCTTATAAGTTAAACATGCCTTCTTGTTGTAGGGACGGATATATCAAGGAGAGGAACCACCACAGTTTATTGCACTTTTCCAACCCATGGCTGTGTTGAAGGTTCACTATCATACTCCAATCTTTATGCTGGTTTAAATGAATTTTTAGTCAGAAATTCAGGGTTAAATGAAATTTAACTTATGCAGGGTGGAGTCAGCACTGGCTACAAGAAACTTGTAGCAGAGAAGAATTTAAATGACGAAACTTATGACTCTAATTGTACTGCATTAATTCAAGTTTCTGGCACATCAGTTTTTAACAACAAGGCAGTTCATGTTGATGCAGTATGTCTAGTACTTTTACATTATAATTATGGTTGAGATCTTATCTTTACTTAACCAAACATTGTCTACCCTTGTTTTGACTTGATTGCATTTGTATGAAAATTGTATTGTGCCAAAGCCGACCCTGAATTTTTGCATTTCCTTGAATGTATCTCCTGAAATTTTGTTCAGTCAGTCGCTCTGTTAAAGTTAGTGCTGCTGACGTGGAAAGAAATTATTGATGATATGTCCATTGGTAGATGGTAGTACCTGAATTGGATATTAACAACTATACCAAAAGCTAAAATTTGTTTAATTTGGGCAGTATCACTTGTCACATCAGCTCAGATGCTTGCTACATTTGTACCCTTTGATATAACTACGGGAAGGGACCAATTGAAAACCCCAATGTTTAGAGTTGCTTGAATAGACAAAGGTCAAGGACTTTATGGACAAAAAGACGTGTAATGTTTGATGCTATTAATTCTTTTATCCTTTACAGGTTGCCGAAACCTTGTGCTCCTCAGATTGTTTTTTGTTGCAATCTGGGAATTCAATGTTTGCTTGGCAAGGGAGTTCAAGCTCTTTCGAGCAGCAGCAATGGGCTACAAAAGTTGCAGAATTTTTGAAGGTTTGAGATTTAAATCAACCGATATTAAGCATCAGTGAAACTTGGATGCCAATGAGAAATCCAATACCCATTAATATGTTGGTTTGGCCTAGATTTGTTGTGTCATAATTCCTGTTTGTCAAATGTGTATTTGGTATTGATTTTTGTATGTATTACTTAACTGGGTAGAATTGGGTCATGAAAGCTGACTTATGCTGACAGGTCAGCCTAAAATATAGTTGGTTCTATTTATTTAATTTGTATTTGTCTAATAGTTCTCTCCTAATATTTGTTATCTAATATCAGAAAGTGTCTTGTGTTATCTTTTGCATTACAGCCAGGTGTGACATTAAAGTATACCAAAGAGGGTACAGAGAGCTCCTCTTTTTGGTCTGCTATTGGCGGCAAGCAGATGTTTGGGGGCAAAAAGCTCACACAAGAGGCCATTAGAGACCCCCATCTTTATTCCTTTTCATTCAACAGAGGTTAGATTATCGACTAAGCATACAAAAAAATGTATTAATTGGTCATAGTAATTTCTCTATTTTGTTATTTGGGAAGATTCATGTGGTCTCTCCAAGGCATCAACTTAAAATATTAATATCAGTCTTGCCCCTTAAAATATTGTGAATATTGCCGATGCATCTCTTTTCCAAGTTCTCGAAATTGTACCTAGTTGCCCCTCTTGGTACCTTTGAAGAAATTGCAGGAAGGGAGGCTTAGGTGTAGAGGATATTCTTTCATGCTTTTTTCTGGGGCTTGTAATTTTTTTTTACAATGTTTGTACACACACGTGTGGCATTTGGCGGTTGAGGGAGAGGGGGCAGTGGGGGTTTTACGCATGAAATTGCCCCATTATATTATTATGTTGAATGTTTTATTTTAGAAGCTAACTTTCTGAGGTCATATTTTTAATGATTGGTGCTGCTTTAAATTCATGATGTGCTGGACAACTCTTCAGGAAAACTAGAGGTAGAGTGAAAAAATCATACTCAAATGCAATAAAAGCATAATTTTGTATTTTGAACTTTACTCCAAACCATTCCTAAAACCTATGTTCAGATTGATGAGATCCATAATTTCTCACAAGATGAACTCTTAACCGAAGACATGCTGATACTTGACACAAATGCTGAGGTTTTTGTTTGGATCGGTCAGTCTGTTGACTCAAAGGAGAAACCAAAGGCATTTGAAATAGGCCAGGTTTGTATTTACTCTGATTAAAGTGGGTCAAGTGAAACAGATTTTTGTGACCTTGAAAATGAGGTAAAATTTTTCCATTTTCAGCAATACATAGACGTTGCAGTTTCTCTAGAAGGATTATCGACACATGTGCCGCTTTATAAAGTTTCAGAAGGGAATGAACCATGTTTCTTCAAAACATACTTCTTCTCATGGGATGCCACAAAGGCAATGGTATGTTGTATTCCCTTAATTAAAAGCTATAAAGTTACCCACCAAAATTGAGCTTGATACCCACCCAAATTACCAAAATGTCCTTGAATATCTCTAATACTCTTATATAATATGTTCTATTTTTATTCAAAGATAAAATAGATATATACTTCTGTTTCCAACAAAGACATTTGTTCAAGAGTGAGTCTATGGTACTATGCATATCACGATTTGGTCCGTAATACGGATCAATATTTTAATTTTCAAAATCCTATCGGTCGATCCTAACCGTTCAACATGATTTTTGTATGAATATGTACTTGCATACCGAATTTATTTTTTTTTAGAATTTTTTTACTATTTTTTAAGATAGGTAGAAAATCACTGTTATTGGATGGTCCAGAATTTTCAGATCAAGTGATTTTCTACCTATCTTAAAAAATAGTAAAAAGTTCTAAAAAATTTAAAATTCGGTCTGTAAGTACCTATTCATATGGGGATCATATTGAACTGTTTAGATCGACCGTTAGAGTTTTGAGAACAAAAATATTGATCCGTATTACGGACCAACCCGTGATATGCATAGTACCATAGACTTGCTCTTTGTTCAAAGTAGTGACTACACAGTACATAACAATTTGGTTTTTTATTTTTTATTTTTTATTTGATAAAGCAGGTACAAGTTATTTGATATATATAAAAATTGAGATATCCGTGTATTGTAGTCAATTTCTCGTCCAAGGTTTGACGGTGTCAATTGAAACTAATGGTTATGAGGTAATTATTGTGAATTAGAATTTCAGGGTGCTATATAGCATTACTCGAAAAGTTTAGGGAGGTATGGCGGCATCAAAATATTTTGCATTATGTGAGTCTAATGTAACTTCTGTTTGTCAGGCCCAAGGAAATTCATTTCAGAAGAAGCTTTCACTTCTTTTTGGCAATGTTTTGAGTTTTTGTGAGGTGAGTGGTTCTTCTCTCCAAAATTGTAATTGTAAATAATTATATATGCGCACATGACATTTACAACAAGTATCTATTAACACAGCAACTTTGAATCTGGTTAAATTACTTAATATTATCAATATCTTCTATTAATAATGCAACAGCCAAGTGAGAAGCAGAAGAAATCAACAAATACGGGAGAAGCAACACAGAGAGCTGCAGCACTTGCGGCCTTATCGTCAGCTTTCAGTCCTTCTGACGCCTCCAAATCTTCATCTCTAAAATCACCAATCCGTCAAAGCCAAGGGAGCACCCAGAGAGCAGCTGCAGTAGCTGCACTTACTGGAGTTCTAACTGCAGAACAGTCGTCACAGCCTTCCACCCCTCAGCAGCTCAGTCGAGGTTCTTCCCCAGTTACACCAAAGACATCAGGTAATTATGAGATTTTTGCATCGTGTTATGTGTGCAATGAGAAGTCCACAAGTGATTATTTGCCAGTACATATTGTAGAAATATTAGCAAGTTAGTTAAATTTATCAGAAACTTGAGAATGTTGATGTAAACAAATTTGGAGCAGTCCTCAGGATAGCTCAAAAGGTTCTTGAAACACATAATTTAGCTGCAAACAATACACAGGGGATGAAGCGCTTGTTAAAAGTTTCCCAAGTTGATTTACCAAATTGCACTTAAGACAGTTGGAAATTTTGGAATATGATGTAAGAAACTTGATTATGCTTTGTCTGAAAGTGAGCTCCTTGTAAGCCTAGAAAAAGTTAGGAAGAAAAGCAAACAGGTATTAGACCAATTTTCTCATATGTTGATTATTAGAAAATTCAGATTAGTATCATAATTTTATGTAGTTTCAGAGAAAAATCAAACTCCAGCTTCCGAGGTAGAAAGCTTGATGAACCTTCCTCTGGCTACGCCTAGAGCTATAGAAGCATCCATAACGGAAAGGAACGGGTCAGGTTCTGAAGTTCAATCCGAACCAAAAAGAGATGGTAATGGGGAGGAAACAACATTCACTTATGAACAACTAAAAGTCAAATCAAGCAATCCTGTATCTGGCATCGACTACACTAGCAGAGAGGTATGAATCTCAATTCTTCTTTTATTATTGATAAATAATGCGTTATTTATATTTTTGATGAAGTAATACGTTATTGATATAAGAAACTAGCCCATACCAGGATTTAACTGAAATGTCAATTATTTCATATTTTTCAGTTGTAGGTAAAACATTCTGTTAGCTACGTGGGTTTTTTACTTTTTTTCCTCTATATTTTTGCTTATTTATTCCACCTTTGTTGATAAGATGTTATAGCATTTGAAGAAATAGTATTCTTTGTTCTATTTCCTTGTGATTAATGTTTTATATTTAAAATTCATGAATAATAATTCAGGCCTACTTATCTGATGTGGAGTTTGAGACAGTACTTGGAATGACTAAAGAGAAATTCCACGCAATGCCAAAGTGGAAACGAGAAATGCTGAAAAAGAAGGTTGATCTTTTCTAGTTGCACTTGGGCTTTGTCTCTCCCTCTCTCTACCTTTTCCAAAATTATTTATTAGGTTTGTTTTTGTTGGGGGCATTTACCTCTATTTTAGGTGAAATTTTCAATTGTAATACTTCATGATTTGTTCTTTGATTTTTATGACAAATACTTGCTCTATGTGATCTCCAAAATGAGCGAGCTTGCTTTAATGTTTTATTTTTCTTTTTTCCCTTTTGGGAACAGCAGTAACATTTGCCTGTGTCGTGAGCATATGCAGTTTATGTTGTTTAATTTACTCTTTAGTTTGTTTACCCACCTTGTTCAGAACATATGACATCTCCTTACATTTTTTTGACACTTCAAAAGGAAATATACAACATTTTTTTTTGCCCATACCACGAAAATTTCTAAGCTGACGTGCCACGAAAACACCATGCATGGTATACCCATTGGAAGGGGAATTTCTAAATCGAATGCATTAAACAATCGGTTTGTTGGCTTTTAATAATTTTTTGTTGTGTGTATCCTTTTTTATAAAAAAATTGGTACGTTTAGCGCTTTTATATGCATTAAAAATGTAAAAAAAAAGGCAATTTTTTTCATTATTTGATCGTAAAAATAACTTGGGGATTGCAAAATAACAGACGAGATACATAAAAACTGCAAATAAATGATACAAGATGCATTCAATCCGGCAGCAACTCAAATTTTTTTTTTTTTTTTTTTTTTTTGAAAAACTGATAGAAGCTATCAGTATAACAGCAAGTACATCAATTACAAACTAAAGTGAAAAATTCAACATCAAAATAAAATCCCATTTAGCAGTGGCGCAACCACATAGCGGCCTCCCTCACAGCTTGCTCCGCTGCCCATTTCGGATCCGCTTTGGTTCCTCTGAAGATAATGTTGTTGCGTTCCTTCCACAATATCCAGCATGTCGAGATGAATGAAACTCTCCACCGCCGTCTTGATACACGCCTTCTACACATCTCCCATGATCTCAATACCGAAGCATGTAACGAATTATCAGCTCTATACACGATGTTATACCCCAACAGCATGCTAATACGTGCCCAAACCTGTCTAGGCAGCAACTCAAATTGTTAGGTAACGATCCTTCTCAACACGTACAACGTATGCAATAGATAATTAAACTCTTACAACAAACAAATTTGCCATGTGCATCACAAAATCAATTCATATAGAATCGGATAAACTTGCCAATTGTCATACACAATCGAATGCAAACCATACCAAATACACACAATAATCTTATATTACAAATATACAAAACCTGCGATTAATTGACCGCATTTTTTTTAATAACAAAAAAAATAAAAAATATTAATAATAACCGAAAATCCAAAAAAAAATTAAAAACTAACCAAACCGCCCCACTGTGGGGCGGTCTACAGTGGAGGGAAAACCGTCCCACCGTGGGGCGGTCTATGGGCCAGGGCAAACTGCTCCACGGGGGGCAGTCTAGTATTTTTTTTTCTTTTTTTATTTTTATAAATCCAGCCTCCCCTATCTCTCTCTCTCTACCCAAACAGCCGCCCCCTCCTCTGCTGCCGAAAAACCCCCTTTTCCGGCCATTTCCGGCTATTCCAACCACCGCGAAACCCTTTCGGCCTCCCTCTCTCCCTACCAGAGCTCCACCCCGCCGCCGCACCGTCGCTTCACTTTCGTTTTCAGGTATGAAATTATTTGCTTTTATTTTTATAAATTATTTGGAATTTTTATAAATTATTGGAAATTGTTAGAAATTGTTCGTTCATAAGCATGAGATCAAGGGCAAAAGAGGTTGTTAAGCACACGAACAGCGCCAATTGAGGTTGTTAAACACACGAACAAGGGCAAATGAGGTTCCTAAGCACAAGAACAAATACAAATGAGTTTCATAAGCACAAGATCAAGGACAAAAGAGGTTGTTCAGCACCCAAACAACGCCAATTGAGTTGTTAAGCACACAAACAAGGCCAAATAAGGTTCCTAAGTATAAAAACAAATGCAAATGAGCTTCATAAGTACAAGATCAGGGTCAAATTATGTTGCAAAGCGCAAGAACAATGACAAATGATGTTGTTAAGCACAAGAACAAGTGTAAATGATGTTGCTATGCACAAGAACAAGGGCAAAAGAGGTTAAGAAGCATATAAACAATGACAATTGAGGTTCCAAAGCACAATAACAAATGCAAATGAGGTTCATAAGCGAAAGATCAAGGGAAAAAGAGGTTGTTAAGCACACGAACAACGCCAATTGAGGTTGTTAAGCACACAAACAAGGGCAAATGGGGTTCCAAAGCACAAGAACAAATGCAAATCAGATTCATAAGAACAAGATCAAGGGCAAATTATGCTGCAAAGCGCAACAACAACGACAAATGAAGTTGTTAAGCACAAGAACAAGTATAAATGATGTTGCTATGCCCAATAACAAGGGCAAAAGAGGTTAACAAACATATAAACAACAACAATTAAGGTTGTTAAGCATATGAACAACGGAAAATGAGGTTCTTAAGCACAATAACAAATGCAAATGAGGTCCATAAGCACAATATTAAGGGAAAAAAAGAATGTTAAGCACACGGACAATGCCAATTAAGAGTGTTAAGCACACAAACAAGGGCAAATGAGGTTCCTAAGCACAAGAACAAATGCAAATGAGCTTCATAAGTACAAGACCAAGGGCAAATTATGTTGCAAAGCGCAAGGACAACGACAAATGAGGTTGTTATGAATAAGAACAAGTGTAAATGATGTTGCTAAGCACAAGAACAACAACAAAAGAGGTTAAGAAGTATATGAACAAAGCCAATTGAGGTTGTTAAGCATACAAACAAGGGTAAATAAGGTTCCTAAGCACAAGAAGAAATGCAAATGAGGTTCATAGGCATAAGATCAAGGGCTAATTATGTTGCAAAGCGCAAGAACAACAACAAATGAGGTTATTAAGCACAAGAACAAGTGTAAATGATGTTGCTAAGTACAAGAACAATGACAAAAGAGGTTAGGAAGTATATGAACAACGATAATTGAGGTTGTTAAGCACACGAACAAGGGGAAATTAGGTTCCTAAGCACAAAAACAAATGCAAATGAGGTTCATAAGCACAAGATCAAGGGCAAAAGAGGTTGTTAAGTGCACGAACAACGCCAATTGAGGTTGTTAAGCACACAAACAAGGGCAGATGAGGCTCCTAAGCACAAGAACAAATGCAAATGAGGTTCATAAGCACAAGATCAAGGGCAAAAGAGGTTGTTAAGTGCACGAACAACGCCAATTGAGGTTGTTAAGCATACAAACAAGGGTAAATAAGGTTCCTAAGCACAAGAAGAAATGCAAATGAGGTTCATAGGCATAAGATCAAGGGCTAATTATGTTGCAAAGCGCATGAACAACGACAAATGAGATTGTTAAGCACAAGAACAAGTGAAAATGATGTTGCTAGGCACAAAAACAACGACAAAAGAGGTTAAGAAGTATATGAACAACGACAATTGAAGTTGTTCAGCACACGAACAAGGGCAAATGATATTCCTAAGCACAATCACAAATGCAAATAAGCTTCATAAGTAAAAGATCAAGGGCAAATTATGTTGCAAAGCGCAAGAACAACAACAAATGAAGTTGTTAAGCACAAGAACAAGCGTAAATGATATTGCTAAGCACAAGAACAACGGCAAAAAACTTAAGAAGTATATGAACAACGACAACTTAGGTTGTTAAGCACACGAACAAGGGCAAATGAGGTTCCTAAGCACAATAACAAATGCAAATTAGGTTCATAAGCGAAATATCAATGGCAAAAGAGGTTGTAATGCACACGAACAACGCCAATTGAGGTTGTTACGCACACAAACAAGGGCAAATTATGTTTCAAGGCACAAGAACAATGACAAATAAGGTTATTAAGAACAAGAACAAATGTAAATGATGTTTTTAAGCATAAGAACAACGACAAAAGAGGTTAAGAAGTATATGGACAACGACAATTGAGGTTGTTAAGTACCCGAACAAGGGCAAATGAGGTTCCTAAGCACAATAACAAAAACAAATGTGTTTCATAAGTACAAGATGAAGGGCAAAAGAGGTTGTTAAGCACACGAACAATGCCAATTGAGATCGTTAAGCACACAAAGAATGACAAATGAGGTGCCTAAGCACAAGACCAAATGCAAATGAGCTTCAAATTATGTTGCAAAGTCCAAAAACATCGACAAATGAAGTTGTTAAGCACAAGAAGAAGAGTAAATGAGGTTGTTAAGCACAAGAACAATAGCAAAAGATGTTAAGAAGTATATGAACAACGACAATTTAGGTTGTTAACTACACGAACAAGGGCGAATGGTGTTCCTAAGCACAAGAACAAATGCAAAAGATTTTCATAAGCACAAAATCAAGGACAAATTATGTTGCAAAGCACAAGAATAACGACAAATGATGTTGTTAAGCACAAGGAAAAGTGTAAATGATGTTGCTCTGCACAAGAAGAAGGGAAAAAGAGGTTAAGAAGCATATAAACAAATGCAAATGAGGTTGAAAAGCACATGATCAAGGGCAAAAGAGGTTGTTAAGCAAACGAACAACGCCAATTGAGGTTGTTAAGCACACAAACAAGAGCAAATGAGGTTCCTAAGCACAAGAACAAATGCAAATGAAGTTCATAAGCACAAGATCATGGGCAAAATAGGTTGTTAAGCACACGAACAACGCCAGTTGAGTTTGTTAAGCACACAAACAACGACAAATGAGGTTCCTAAGCACAATAACAAATGCAAATGAGGTTCATAAGCGAAAGATCAAGGGCAAAAGAGGTTGTAAAACACACGAACAACACCAATTGAGGAAGTTAAACACATAAACAAGGGCAAAGGAGGTTCCTAAGCACAAGAACAATTACAAATTAGGTTGATAAGCGAAAGATCAAGGCAAAAATTAGTTGTAAAGCACACGAACAGCGCCAATTGAGGTTGTTAAGCATACAAACAAGGACAAATGAGGTTCCTACGCACAAGAACAAATGCAAATGAGCCTCATAAGTACAAGATCAAGGACAAATTATGTTGCAAAGCGCAAGAACAAGGAGAAATAAAGTTGTTAAGCACAAGAACATGTGTAAATGACGTTGCTAATTCAAGAACAACGACAAAAGAGGTTAAGAAGTATATCAACAACGATAATTGAGGTTGTTAAGCACAGGAACAAGGGCAAATGAGGTACCTAAGCACAAGAACAAATGCAAATGAGGTTCATAAGTACAAGATCAAGGGAAAAAGAGGTTGTTAAGCTCACGAACAACGCCAATTGAGGTTTTTAAGCACACAAACAAGGGCAAATGAGGTTCATAAGCACTAGAACAAAAGAAAATGAGGTTCATAAGCGAAAGATCAAGGGCAAAAGAGGTTGTAAAGCACACAAACAACGCCAATTGAGGTTGTTAGGCCCAAAGAAAAAATGAAGTTTCTATGCACAATAACAAATGCAAATGAGGTTGTTAAGCACAAGAACAAGTGGAAATCAAGTTACTATGCACAATAACAAGGGCAAAAGATGTTAAGAGACATATAAACAACGGCAATTGAGGTTGTTAAGCAAACGAACAAGGAAAAATGAGGTTCCTAAGCACAATAACAAATGCAAATGAGGTTCATAAGAAAAAGATCAAGGGCAAAAGAGGTTGTTAAGCATACGAACAACGCCAATTGAGGTTGTTAAGCACACAAACAAGGGCAAATGAGGTTCCTAAGCGCAAGAACAAATGCAAATGAGGTTAATAAGCGAAAAATCAAGGGCAAAAGAGATTGTTAAGCACACGAACAACGCCAATTGAGAATGATAAGCACATAAACAAGGGCAAATGAGGTTCCTAAGAACAAGAACAAATGCAAATTAGGTTCATGAGCGAAAGATTAAGGGCAAAAGAGGTTGTAAAACACACGAACAATGCCAATTGAGGTTGTTTAGCACACAAACAAGGGCAAATGAGGTTCCTAAGCCCAAGAACTAATGCAAATGAGGTTCATAAGCACAAGATCAAGGGCAAATTATGCTGCAAAGCGCATGAATAACGACAAATGAGGTTGTTAAGCACAAGAACAAGTGTAAATGATGTTGCTAGGCACAAGAACAACGACAAAAGAGGTTAAGAAGTATATGAACAACGACAATTAAGGTTGTTAAGCACACGAAAAAGGGCAAATGAGGTTCCTAAGCACAAGAACAAATGCAAATGAGCTTCATAAGTACAGGATCAAGGGAAATTATGTTGCACAGCGCAAGAACAACGACAAATGAAGTTGTTAAGCACAAGAACACGTGTAAATGATGTTTCTAAGCACAAGGACAACAGCAAAAGAGGTTAATAAGTTTATGAACAACGATAATTGAGGTTGTTAAGAACACAAACAAGGATAATTGAGGTTCCTAAGCACAAGAACAAATGCAAATGAGGTTAATAAGCACAAGATCCTGGGCAAAAGAGGTTGTTAAGTGCAAGAAAATGCCTATTGAGGTTGTTAAGAACACAAACAAGGGCAAATGAGGTTCATAAGCGAAACATCAAGGGAAAAATAGGTTGTTAAGCACACGATTAACGCCCATTGAGGATGTTAAGCACATACACAAGGGTAAATGAGGTTCCTAAGCACAAGAACAAATGCAAATTAGGTTCAAAAGCGAAAGATCAATAGCAAAAGAGGTTGCAAAGCACACGAACAACGCCAATTGAGGTTGTTAAGCACACAAACAAGGGCAAATTTTGTGGCAAAGTGCAAGAACAACGACAAAAGAGGTTATGAAGTATATGAACAATGACAATTGAGGTTGTTAAGCACACGAACGAAGGCAAATGAGGTTCCTAATCACAAGAACAAATACAAATGTGTTTCATAAGTACAAGATGAAGGGCTAAAGAGGTTGTTAAGCACACGAACAACGCCAATTGAGGTTGTTAAGCACACAAACAACGCCAATTGTGGTTCCTAAGCACAAGAAAAAAATGCAAATGAGGCTCATAAGCACAAGATCAAGGGCAAATTATGTTGCAAAGCACAAGAACAACGACAAATGAGGTTGTTAAGCACAAGAACAAGTGTAAATGATGTTGCTAAGCACAAGAAAAACGGAAAAAGAGGTTAGAAAGTTTGTGAACAACGATAATTGAGGTTGTTAAGTACACGAACAAGGGCAAATGAGATTCCTAAGCACAATAACAAATGTAAATGAGATTCATAAGCACAAGTTCATGGGCAAAAGAGGATGTTAAGCACACGGACAACGCCAATTGGGGTTGTTAAGAACATAAACAAGGGCAAATGTGGTTCCTAAGCACAAGAACAAATGCAAATGAGGTTTATAAGCGGATGATCAAGGGCAAAAGAGGTTGTAAAGGACACGAACAACGTTAATTGAGGTTGTTAATCGCAAAAGGCAAATGAGGTTCCTAAGCACAAGAACAAATGCAAATGAGGTTCATAAGCACAAGATCAATTGCAAATTATGTTGCAAAGTGCATGAACAACGACAAATGATGTTCTTAAGCACAAGAACAAGTGTAATGATGTTGCTAAGCACAAGAACAACGACAAAAGAGGTTAAGAAGTATATGAAAAACGACAATTGAGGTTGTAAAGCACGCGGACAAGGGCAAATGAGGTTCCTAAGTACAAGAACAAATACAAATATTTTTCATAAGTACAAGATGAAGGACAAAAAAGGTTGTTAAGCACACGAACAACGCCAATTGAGGTTCTATCGGTTGAAGGGCAGAGGCCTTTGGTGCCCCTTCCAGTCAAGAATTGGGGCCTCACAATCATTCATTAGCCAATATGTTTTTCTCTCATGCCTTTGTTCATGGTTCGATATTCTGGTGTCCTAAGCACATAAACAAGGGCAAATGAGGTTCCTAAGCACTAGAAAATACAGATGAGCTTCATAAGTACAAGATCAAGTGCAAATTATGTTGCAAAATGCCAGAACAACGAGAAATGAGGTTGTTAAGCACAAGAATAAGTGTAAATGATGTTGCTAACCACAAGAACAATGGCAAAATAGGTTAGGAAGTACATGAACGACGACAATTGAGGTTGTTAAGCACACAAACAAGGGCAAATGAGGTTCATAAGCACAAGTTCATGAGCAAAAGAGGTTGTTAAGTACACGAACAACGCCAATTGAGGTTGTTCACCACACAAACAAGGGCAAATGAGGTTCCTAAGCACAAGAACAAATTCAAATGAGTTTCGTAAGTACAAGATCAAGGGCAAATTATGTTGCAAAGCGAACAAGGATAAATAAGGTTGTTAAGCACAAGAATAAGTGTAAAGGATGTTGCTAAGATCAAGAACAACGGCAAAAGAGGTTAAGAAGTATATGAACAATGATAATCGAGATTGTTAAGCAGATGAACAAGCGCAAATGAGGTTCCTAAGCACAAGAACAAATGCAAATGAGGTTCATAAGCACAAGATTAAGGGCAAAAGAGGTTGTTAAGCACACGAACAACGCCAATTGAGGTTGTTAAGCACACAAACAAAGACAAATGAGGTGCCTAAGCACAAGAACAAATGCAAATTAGCTTCATAAGTAAAAGATCAATGGCAAATTATGTTGCAAAGCGCAAGAACAAGGACAAATAAAGTTGTTAAGAACAAGAACAAGTGTAAATGACGTTGCTAAGATCAAGAACAACGACAAAAGAGATTAAGAAGTATATGAACAACGATAATTGAGGTTGTTAAGCACATGAACAAGGGCAAATGAGGTTCCTAAGCACAAGAACAAATATGCAAATGAGGCTCATAAGCACAAGATCAAGGGCAAATGAGGTTGTTAAGCGCACGAACAACGCCAATTGAGATTTTTAAGCACACAAACAAGGGCAAATGAGGTTCCTAAGCACAAGAACAAATGCAAATGAGGTTCTTAAGCACAAGATCAAGAGCAAAAGAGGTTGTTAAGCGCACGAACAACACCAATTGAGGTTGTTAAGAACACAAACAAGGGCAAATGAGGTTCCTAAGCACAAGAACAAATGCAAATGAGGTTCATAAGCGAAAGATCAAGGGCAAAAGAGATTGTTAAGCACACGAACAACACCAATTGAGGATGATAAACACATAAACAAGGGCAAATAATGTTCCTAAGAACAAAAAACAAATGCAAATTAGGTTCATAAGCAAAAGATTAAGGGCAAAAGAGGTTGTAAAGCACACGAACAATGCCAATTGTGGTTGTTTAGCACACAAACAAGGGCAAATGAGGTTCCTAAATCCTAGAACAATGCAAATGAGGTTCATAAGTATACGATCAAGGGCAAATTATGTTGCAAAGCACAAGAAGAACAACAAATGTGGTTGTTAAGTACCAGAACAAATATAAATGATGTTGCTAAGCACAAGAAGAACGGCAAAAGCAGTTATGAAGTATATGAACAACGAGAATTGAGGTTGTTAAGCACACTAATAAGGGCAAATTAGGTTCATAAGCACAAGTTCATGGGCAAAAGAGGTTGTTAAGCACACTAACAAGGGCAAATTAGGTTCATAAGCACAAGTTCATGGGCAAAAGAGGTTGTTAAGCACACGAACAACGCCAATTGAGGTTCTTAAGCACACAGACAAGGGCAAATGAGGTTCCAAAGCACAAGAACAAATGCAAATGAGATTCATAAGAACAAGATCAAGGGCAAATTATGCTGCAAAGCGCAACAACAACGACAAATGAAGTTGTTAACCACAAGAACAAGTATAAATGATGTTGCTATGCCTAATAACAAGCGCAAAAGAGTTAATAAGCGTATAAACAACGACAATTAAGGTTGTTAAGCATACGAACAAGGGAAAATGAGGTTCTTAAGCAGAAGAACAAATGCAAATGAGGTTCATATGCACAAGATCAAGGGCAAAAGAGATTGTTAAGCACACGGACAACGCCAATTGAGAGTGTTAAGCGCACAAAAAAGGGCAAATGAAGTTCCTAAGCACAAGAACAAATGCAAATGAGGTTCATAAGCTAAAGAACATGGGTAAAATTGGTTGTTAAGCACACGAACAACGCCAATTGAGAATGTTAAGCACATAAACAAGGGCAAATGAGGTTCCTAAGCACAAGAACTAATGCAAATGAGATTCATAAGTATAAGATCAAGGGCAAATTATGTTGCAAAGCGTAAGAACAACGACAAATGAGGTTGTTAACAACAAGAACAAGTGTAAATGATGTTGCTAAGAACAAGAACAACGGCAAAAGAGGTTAAGAAGTATATGAACAACGACAATTGAGGTTGTTAAGCAAATGAACAAGGGCAAATGAGGTTCCTAAGCACAAGAGCAAATACAAATGTGTTTCATTAGTACCAGATGAAGGGCTAAAGAGGTTGTTAAGCACACGAACAACGCCAATTGAGGTTGTTAAGCACACAAACAAGGGCAAATGAGGTTCCTAAGCAGAAGAACAAATGCAAATGAGGTTCATAAGCACAAGATCAAGGGCAAATTATGTTGCACAGCGCATGAACAACGACAATTGTGGTTGTTAAGCACAAGAACAAGTGAAAATGATGTTGCTACGCACAAGAACAACGACAAAAGAGGTTAAAAAGTATATGAACAACGACAATTGAGGTTGTTCATCACACGAACAAGGGCAAATGAGATTCCTAAGCACAAGAACAAATGCAAATGAGCTTCATAAGTAAAAGATCAAGGGCAAATTATGTTGCAAAACGCAAGAACAACAACAAATGAAGTTGTTAAGCACAAGAACGAGCGTAAATGATATTGCTAAGCACAAGAACAACGGCAAAAAAGGTCAAGAAGTATATGAACAACAACAACTTAGGTTGTTAAGCACACAAACAAGGGCAAATGAGGTTCCTAAGCACAATAACAAATGCAAATTAGGTTCATTAGCGAAAGATCAATGGCAAAAGAGTTGTAATACACACGAACAATGCCAATTGATGTTGTTAGGCACACAAACAAGGGCAAATTATGTTTCAAGGCGCAAGAACAACGACAAATAAGGTTATTAAACACAAGAACAAATGTAAATGATGTTGTTAAGCACAAGAACAACGACAAAAGAGGTTAAGAATTATAAACAACGACAACTGAGGTTGTTAAGCATAATAACAAATGCTAATGAGGTTCATAAGAAAAAGATAAAGGGTAAAAGAGGTTGTTAAGCATACGAACAACGCCAATTGAGGTCGTTAAGCACACAAACAAAGGCAAATGAGGTTCCTAAGCACAAGAACAAATGCAAATGAGGTTCATAAGTGAAAGATCAAGGGCAAAGGAGATTGTTAAGCACACGAACAACGCCAATTGAGAATGATAATCACATAAACAAGGGCAAATGAGGTTTCTAAGCACAAGAACAAATGCAAATTAGGTTCATGAGCGAAAGATTAAGGGCAAAAGGGGTTGTAAAGCACACGAACAACGCCAATTGAGGTTGTTCAGCACACAAACAAGGGAAAATGAGGTTCCTAAGCCCAAGAAAAAATGCAAATGAGGTTCATAAGCATAAGATCAAGGGCAAATTATGTTGGAAAGCGCAAAAAGAACGGCAAAAGAGGTTATGTAGTATATGAACAACAACAATTGAGGTTGTTAAGCACACGAACAAGGTCACATGAGGTTCCTAAGCACAAGAACAAATGCAAATCAGGTTCATAAGCACACGTTCATGGGCAAAAAAGGCTGTTAAGCACACGAACAACGCCAATTGAGGTTGTTAAGCACACAAACAAGGGCAAATGAGGTTCCTAAGCACAAGAACAAACGCAAATGAGCTTGATAAGCAAGAACAACGACAAATGAAGTTGTTAAGCACAAGAACAAGTGTAAATGATATTGCTATGCACAAGAACAAGGGCAAAAGAGGTTAAGAAGCATCTACACAATGACAATTAAGGTTGTTAGGCACATGAACAAGGGAAAATGAGGTTCTTAAGCATGATAACAAATGCAAATGAGGTTCATAAGCACAAGATCAAGGGCAAAAGAGATTGTTAAGCACATGAACAACGTCAATTGAGGTTGTTAAGCGCACAACCAAGGGCAAATGAGGTTCCTAAGCACAAGAACAAATGTAAATGAGGTTCATAAGCGAAAGATCAAGGAAAAAATAGGTTGTTAAGCATACGAACAACGCCAATTGAGGATGTTAAGCACAACAACAAGGGCACATGAGGTTCCTAAGCACAAGAACAAATGCAAATGAGCTTCATAAGTACAAGATCAAGGGCAAATTATGTTGCAAAGCGCAAGAACAACGACAAATGAGGTTGTTAAGCACAAGAACAAGTGTAAATGATATTGCAAAGCACAAGAACAACGACAAAAGAGGTTAAGAAGTATATGAACAATGACAATTGAGGTTGTAAGCAAACGAACAAGGGCAAATGAGGTTCCTAAGCACAAGAACAAATACAAATGTGTTTCATAAGTACAAGATGATGGGCTAAAGAGGTTGTAAAGCACACGAACAACGCCAATTGAGGTTGTTAAGCAAACGAATAAGGGAAAATGAGGTTCCTAAGCACAAGAACAAATACAAATGTGTTTCATAAGTACAAGATCAAGGGCAAATTATGTTGCAAAGCGCATGAACAACGACAAATGTGGTTGTTAAGCACAAGAACAAGTGAAAATGATGTTGCTAGGCACAAGAACAACGACAAAAGAGGTTAAAAAGTATATGAACAACGACAATTGAGGTTGTTCAGCACACGAACAAGGGTAAATGAGATTCCTAAGCACAAGAACAAATGCAAATGAGCTTCATAAGTAAAAGATCAAGGGCAAAAGTGGTTGTTAAGCACACGAACAACGCCAATTGACATTGTTAAGCACAGAAACAAAGACAAATGAGGTTCCTACGCACAAAAACAATTGCAAATGAGCCTCATAAGTACAAGATCAAGGGCAAATTGTGTTGGAAAGCGCAAGAACAATGAAAAATAAAGTTGTTAAGCACAAGAACAAGTGTAAATGACGTTGCTAAGATCAAGAACAACGAAAAAAGAGGTTAAGAAGTATATGAACAACGATAATTGAGGTTCTTAGGCACATGAACAAGGGCAAATAAGGTTCCTAAGCACAAAAACAAATGCAAATGAGGTTCATAAGCACAAGATCAAGGGCAAAAGTTGTTGTTAAGCGCACTAACAACGCCAATTGAGGTTGTTAAGCACACAAAAAAGGGCAAATGAGGTTCCTAAGCACAATAACAACTGCAAACGAGGTTCATAAGCGGAAGATCAGGGGCTAAAGAGGTTGTAAAGCACACGAACAACGCCAATTAAGTTTGTTAAGCAGAAATGACAAATGAGGTTCCTAAGCACAAGAACAAATGCAAATGTGGTTCATAAGCACAAGATCAAGGGCAAATTATGTTGCAAAGCGCATGAACAACGACAAATGCGGTTGTTAAGCACAAGAACAAGTGTAAATGATGTTGCTAGGCACAAGAACAACGACAAAAGAGGTCAAGAAGTATATGAACAACGACAATTGAGGTTATTAAGGACACGAACAAGGGAAAATGAGGTTCCTAAGCACAAGAACAAATGCAAATGAGCTTCATAAGTACAAGATCAAGGACAAGTTATGTTGCACAGCGCAAGAACAACGACAAATGAAGTTGTTCAGCACAAGAATACGTGTAAATGATGTTTCTAAGCACAAGCACAATAGCAAAAGAGGTTAATAAGTTTATGAACAATGATAATTGAGGTTGTTAAGAACACGAACAAGGATAATTGAGGTTCCTAAGCACAAGAACAAATGCAAATGAGGTTAATAAGCACAAGATCCTGGGCAAAAGAGGTTGTTAAGTGCAAGAAAATGCCTATTGAGGTTGTTAAGAACACAAACAAGGGCAAATGAGGTTCCTAAGCACAAGAACAAATGCAAATGAGATTCATAAGCGAAAGATCAAGGAAAAAATAAGTTGTTAAGCACACGAACAACGCCAATTGAGGATGTTAAGCACATAAACAAGGGCACATGAGGTTCCTAAGCACAAGAACAAATGCAAATGAGTTTCATGAGTACAAGATCAAGGGCAAATTATGTTGCAAAGCGCAAGAACAACAACAAATGTAAATGATATTGCTATGCACAAGAACAAGGCCAAAAGAGGAAACTTGTAAACAACGACAATTGAAGTTGTAAGCACACGAACAAGGGAAAATGAGCTTCCTAAGCATAAGAACAAATGCAAATGAGGTTCGTAAGAACAAGATCAAGGGCAAAAGAGTTGTTAAGCACACGAACAACGCCAATTGAGGTTGTTTAGCACACAAACAAGGGCAAAATATGTTCCTAAGTACAAGAACAAATGCAAATGAGGTTCATAAGCATAAGATCAATGGCAAATTATGCTGCAAAGGGCAAGAACAACAACAAATGAGGTTGTTAAGCACAAGAACAAGTGTAAATGATGTTGCTAAGCACAAGAACAACGGCAAAAGAGGTTAAGAAATATATGAATAACGATAATTGAGGTTGTTAAGCACACGAACAAGGGCAAATGAGGTTCCTATGCACAAGAACAAATGCAAATGAGGTTCATAACCACAAGATCAAGGGTAAAAGAGGTTGTTAAGCGCACGAACAACGGCAATTGAGATTGTTAAGCACACGAACATGGGCAAATGAGGTTCCTAAGCATAAGAACAAATGCAAATGAGGTTCATTAGCACAAGATCAAGGAAAAAAGAGGTTGTAAAGCACACTAACAACGCCAATTGAGGTTGATAAGCACACCAACAAGGGCAAATGTGGTTCCTAAGCACAAGAACAAAGGCAAATGTGGTTCATAAACATAAGATCAAGGGCAAATTATTTTACAAAGCGCAGGAACAACAGCAAATGAGGTTGTTCAGCACAAGAACTATTGTAAATAATGTTGCTAAGCACAAAAACATCGGTAAAAGAGGATAAGAAGTAAAGGAACAACGATAATTGAGGTTGTTAAGCATACGAACAAGGGCAAATGCGGTTCCTAAGGACAAGAACAAATGCAAATGAGGTTCATAAGTACAAGATCAAGGGCAAAAGAGGTTGTTAAGCGCACGAACAACGCCAATTGAGGTTGTTAAGCACACAAACAAGGGCAAATGAGGTTACTAAGCACAAGAACAAATGCAAATGAGGTTCATAAGCACAAGATCAAGGGCGAATTATGTTGCAAAACGCAAGAACAACGACAAATGAGGTTGTTAAGCCCAAGAACAAGAACAAATGTAAATGATATTGCTATGCACAAGAAGAAGGGCAAAAGAGGTTATGAAGCTTATAAACAACTACAATTGAGGTTGTTAAGCACACGAATAAGGGAAAATGAGGTTCCTAAGCACAAGAACAAATGCAAATGAGGTTCATAAGCCCAAGATTAAGGGCAAAAGAGTTGTTAAGCACACGAACAAGGGCAAATGAGGTTCCTTAGCACAAGAACAAATGCAAATGAGCTAATGATCAAGGGCAAAAGAGGTTGTTAAGCACACGAACAATGCCAATTGAGGTTGTTTAGCACACAAACAAGGGCAAATGATGTTCCTAAGCACAAGAACAAATGCAAATGAGGTTCATAAGCAGAAGATGAAGGGCAAATTATGTTGCAAAGTGCTAGAACAACAGCAAATGAGGTTGTTAGGCACAAGAACAAGTGTAAATAATGTTGCTAAGCACAAGAACATCGGCAAAATAGGATAAGAAGTATCTGAACAACGATAATTAACGTTGTTATGCACACGAACAAGGGCACATGAGGTTCCTAAGGACAAGAATAAATGCAAATGAGGTTCATAAGCAGAAGATCAAGGGAAAAAGAGGTTGTTAAGCGCACGAACAACGCCAATTGAGGTTGTTAAGCACACAAACAAGGGCAAATGAGGTTCCTAAGAAAAATAACAAATGCAAATAAAATTTATAAACATAAGATCAAGGGCAAATTATGTTGCAAAGCGCAAGAACAACGACAAATAAGGTTGTTAAGAACAAGAACAAATGTAAATGATATTGCTATGCACAAGAACAAGGGCAAAAGAGGTTAAGAAGCATATAAACAACGGCAATTGTGGTTGGTAAGCACATGAACAAGGGAAAATGAGGTTCCTAAGCACAATAACAAATGCAAATGAGGTTTATAAGAAAAAGATCTAGGGCAAAGGAGGTTGTTAAGCACACGAACAATGCCAATTGAGGATGATAAGCACATAAACAAGGGTAAATGAGGTTCCTATGCACAAGAACAAATGCAAATTAGGTTCATAAGCGAAAGATTATGGGCAAAAGAGGTTGTAAGGCACACGAACAACGCCAATTGAGGTTGTTCAGCACACAAACAAGGGCAAATGAGGTTCCTAAGCACAAGAACAAATGTAAATGAGGTTCATAAGCACAAGTTCATGGGCAAGCACACGACCAACGCCAATTGAGGTTGTTAAGCACACAAACAAGGGCAAATGAGGTTCCTAAGCACAATAACAAATTCAAAGAGCTTCATAAGTACAAGTTCAAGGGCAAATTTTTTTAAAAAGCACAAGAACAACAACAAATAAAGTTGTTAAGCACAAGAACAAGCGTAAATGAGGTTGCTAATCACAATAACAATGATAAAAGAGGTTAAGAAGTATATGAACAATGACAATTGAGGTTGTTAAGTACACGAACAAGGGCGAATGAGGTTCCTAAGCACAAGAACAAATGCAAATGATGTTCATAAGCACAAAATCAAGGGCCAATTATGTTGCGAAGCGCAAGGACAACGACAAATGAGGTTGTTGAGCACAAAAACAAGTGTAAATGATATTGCTATGCACAAGAACAAGGGCAAAAGAGGTTATGAAGCTTATAAACAATGACAATTGAGGTTGTTAAGCACACGAACATGGGAAAATGAGGTTCCTAAGCACAAGAACAAATATAAATAAGGTTCATAATAAGCATAAGATCAAGGGCAAAAGAGGTTGTTAAGCACACGAACAACGCCAATTGAGGTTGTTAAGCACAAGAACAAGTGTAAATGATGTTGCTAAGCACAAGAACAAATGCAAATTAGGTTCATAAGCGAAAGATTAAGGGCAAAAGAGGTTGTTAAGCACACCAACAACGCCAACTTAGGTTGTTCAGCACACAAACAAGGGCAAATGAGGTTCCTAGGCCCAATAACAAATGCAAATGAGGTTCATAAGTATAAGATTAATGACAATTATGTTGCAAAGCGCAAGAAGAACAAGAAAAGAGCTTATGAAGTATATGAACAACGACAATTAAGGTTGTTAAGCACACAAACAAGGGCAAATGAGGTTCCTAAGCACAAGAACAAATGTAAATGAGGTTCATAAGCACAAGTTCATGGGCAAGCACACGAAAAACGCCAATTGAGGTTGTTAAGCACACAAACAAGGGCAAATGAGGTTCCTAAGCACAAGAACAAACACAAATGAGCTTGATAAGTACAAGATCAAGAGTAAATTATGTTGCAAAGTGCAAGAACAACGACAAATGAAGTTGTTAAGCACAAGAACAAGTGTAAATGATGTTGCTAAGCACAATAACAACGACAAAAGATGTTAAGATGTTTATGACCAACGATAATTGAGGTTGTTAAGCACACATACAAGGGCAAATGGAGTTCATTAGCACAAGAACAAATGCAAATGAGGGTCATAAGCACAAGATCCAGGGCAAAAGCGGTTGTTAAGCGCACGAACAACGCCAATTGAGGTTGTTAAGTACACAAACAAGGGCAAAAGAGGTTCCTAAGCACAAGAACAAATGCAAATGAGGTTCATAAGCACAAGATCAAGGGCAAATTATGTTGCAAAACACAAGAACAACGACAAATGAGGTTGTTAAGCACAAGAACAAGAACAAGTGTAAATGATATTGCTATGCACAAGAAGAAGGGCAAAAGAGGTTATGAAACCTATAAACAATGACAATTGAGCACACGAAGAAGGAAAAATGAGGTTCCTAAGCACAAGAACAAATGCAAATAAGGGTCATAAGCACAAGATCCGGGGCAAAAGCGGTTGTTAAGCGCACGAACAACGCCAATTGAGGTTGTTAAGCACACAAACAAGGGCAAATGAGGCTCCTAAGCACAAGAACAAATGCAAATGAGCTTCATTAGTACAAGATCAAGAGATAATTATGTTGCAAAGCGCAAGAACAACGCCAATTGAAGTTGTTAAGCACAAGAGCAGTCGTAAATGATGTTGCTAAGCACAAGAACAACGGCAAAAGAGGTTAAGAAGTATATGAACAACGACAATTGAGGTTGTTAAGCACACGAACAAGGGCGAATAAGGTTCCTAAGCACAAGAACAAATGCAAAGGATGTTCATAAGCAGAAAATCAAGGGCCAATTATGTTGCAAAGCGCAAGAACAACGACAAATGAGGTTGTTGAGCACAAAAACAAGTGTAAATGATATTGCTATGCACAAGAACAATGACAAAAGAGGTTATGAAGCTTATAAACAATGACAATTGAGGTTGTTAAGCACACGAACAACGCCAACTGAGGTTGTTCAGCACACAAACAAGGGCAAATGAGGTTCCTAAGCCCAAGAACAAATGCCAATGAGGTTCATAAGTATAAGATTAATGGCAAATTATGATGGAAAACGCAAGAAGAACAAGAAAAGAGCTTATGAAGTATATGAACAACGACAATTAAGGTTGTTAAGCACACGAACAAGGGCAAATGGGGTTCCTAAGCACAAGAACAAATGTATATGAGGTTCATAAGCAAAAGTTCTTGGGCAAGCACACGAAAAACGCCAATTGAGGTTCTTAAGCACACAAACAAGGGCAAATAAGGTTCCTAAGCACAAGAACAAACGCAAATGATCTTGATAAGTTTGATCAAGGGCAAATTATGTTGCAAAGCGCAAGAACAACGACAAATGAAGTTGTTTAGCACAAAACAAATGTAAATGATGTTGCTAAGCACAATAACAACGACAAAAGATGTTAAGATGTTTATGAACAACGATAATTGAGGTTGTTAAGCACACATACAAGGGCAAATGGAGTTCGTTAGCACAAGAACAAATGCAAATGAGAGTCATAAGCACAAGATCCAGGGCAAAAGCGGTTGTTAAGCGCACGAACAACGCCAATTGAGGTTGTTAAGCACACAAACAAAGGCAAATGAGGTTCCTAAGCACAAGAACAAATGCAAATGAGGTTCATAAGCACAAGATCAATGGCAAATTATGTTGCAAAACGCAAGAACAACGACAAATGAGGTTGTTAAGCACAAGAACAAGAAGAAGTGTAAATGATATTGCTATGCACAAGAAGAGGGCAAAAGAGGTTATGAAGTTTATAAACAACTACAATTGAGGTTGTTAAGCACACGAACAAGGACGAATGAGGTTCCTAAGAACAAGAACAAATGCAAATGATGTTCATAACCACAAAATTAAGGGCAAATTATGTTGCAAAGCGCAAGGACAACGACAAATGAGGTTGTTAAGCACAAAAACAAGTGTAAATGATATTGCTATGCACAAAAACAAGGGCAAAAGATGTTATGAAGCTTATAAACAATGACAATTGAGGTTGTTAAGCACATGAAGAAGGGAAAATGAGGTTCCTAAGCACAAGAACAAATGCAAATGAGGGTCATCAGCATAAGATTCGGGGCAAAAGCAGTTGTTAAGCGCACGAACAACGCCAATTGAGGTTGTTAAGCACACAAACAAGGGCAAATGAGGTTCCTAAGCACAAGAACAAATGCAAATGAGCTTCAGAAGTACAAGATCAAGGGCAAATTATGTTGCAAAGCGCAAGAGCAACGCCAATTGAAGTTGTTAAGCACAAGAGCAGTCGTAAATGATGTTGCTAAGCACAAGAACAACGGCAAAAGAGTTTAAGAAGTATATGAACAACGACAATTGAGGTTGTTAAGCACACGAACAAGGGCGAATGAGGTTCCTAAGCACATGAACAAATGCAAAGGATGTTCATAAGCACAAAATCAAGGGCAAATTATGTTGCAAAGCGCAGGGACAACGACAAATGAGGTTGTTGAGCACAAAAACAAGTGTAAATGATATTGCTATGCACAAGAACAAGGGTAAAAGATGTTATGAAGCTTATAAACAACGACAATTGAGGTTGTTAAGCACACGAACATGGGAAAATGAGGTTCCTAAGCACAGAAACAAATGCAAATAAGGTTCATAATAAGCATAAGATCAAGGGCAAAAGAGGTTGTTAAGCACACGAACAACGCCAATTGAGGTTGTTAAGCACAAGAACAAGTGTAAATGATGTTGCTAAGCACAAGAACAAATGCAAATTAGGTTCATAAGCGAAATGTTAAGGGCAAAAGAGGTTGTTAAGCTCACGAACAATGCCAACTGAGGTTGTTCAGCACACAAACAAGGGCAAATGAGGTTCCTAAGCCCAATAACAAATGCAAATGAGGTTCATAAGTATAAGATTAATGGCAAATTATGTTGCAAAGCGCAAGAAGAACAAGAAAAGAGCTTATGAAGTATATGAGCAATGACAATTAAGGTTGTTAAGCTCACGAACAAGGGCAAATGAGGTTCCTAAGCACAAGAACAAATGTAAATGAGGTTCATAAGCACAGGTTGATGGGCAAGCACACGAAAAACGCCAATTGAGGTTGTTAAGCACACAAACAAGGGCAAATGAGGTTCCTAAGCACAAGAACAAACGCAAATGAGCTTGATAAGTACAAGATCAAGAGCAAATTATGTTGCAAAGCGCAAGAACAACGACAAATGAAGTTGTTTAGCACAAAACAAATGTAAATGATGTTGCTAAGCACAATAACAACGACAAAAGATGTTAAGATGTTTATGAACAACGATAATTGAGATTGTTAAGCACACAGACAAGGGCAAATGGAGTTCGTTAGCACAAGAACAAATGCAAATGAGGGTCATAAGCACAAGATCTAGGGCAAAAGCGGTTGTTAAGCACACGAACAACGCCAATTGAGGTTGTTAAGCACACAAACAAGAGCAAATGAGGTTCCTAAGCACAAGAACAAATGCAAATGAGGTTCATAAGCACAAGATCAATGGCAAATTATGTTGCAAAACGCAAGAACAACGACAAATGAGATTGTGAAGCACAAGAACAAGTGGAAATGATACTGCTATGCATAAGAAGAAGGGCAAAAGAGGTTATGAAGGTTATAAACAACGATAAGTGAAGCTGTTAAGCACACGAACAAGGGCAAATGAGGTTCCTATGTACAAGAACAAATACAAATGAGGTTCATAAGAACAAGATCAAGGGTAAAAGAGGTTGTTAAGCGCACAAACAACGCCAATTGAGGTTGTTAAGCACACGAACAAGGGCAAATGAGGTTCCTAAGCACAAGAACAAATGCAAATGTGGTTCATAACCACAAGATCAAGGGAAAAGGAGGTTGTAAAGCACACGAACAACGCCAATTGAGCTTGATAAGCACACAAACAAGGGCAAATGAGGTTCCTAAGCACAAGAACAAATGCAAATGTTGTTCATAAGCATAAGATCAAGGGCAAATTATGTTGCAAAGTGCAAGAACAATAGCAAATGAGGTTGTTAAGCACAAGAACAAGTGTAAATAATGTTGCTAAGCACAAGAACATCGGCAAAAAAGGTTAAGTAAATAAGGTTGCTAAGCACAAGAACATCGGCAAAAAAGGTTAAGTAAATAAGGTTGCTAAGCACAAGAACAACGGCAAATGAGGTTGCTAAGCACATGAACTAATGCAAATAATGTCACTAATCACAAGAACAATGCCAAGTAAGGTTGCTAAGCACAAGAATAAGTCCAAATGGTGTTCCTAAGCACAAGAATAAGAGCAAATGAGGTAGTTAAGGCCAAGAACAAATGCAAGTGATATTGCTAAGAACAAAAATAACTAGAAATAAAATTGCTAAGCACAAGAACGAAGGCAAATGATGTTCCTATGCACAACAACAAATGAGGTTACTAAGCAAAAGAACAATGACTAATGTTGTTAAGCACAAAAACTAATGCAAATAATCTTGCTTAGCCCAAGAACAAGGGAAAATGTGGTCGATAAGTAGAAGAACTAATGCAAATGATGTCGATAATGACAAGAACAATGTCAAATTAGGTTGCTTAGCACAAGAAGATGGGCAAATGAGGTTTCTAAGAACAAAAACAAATGCAAATGAGGTTAATAAGCACAAGATCATGGGCAAATGATGTTGCTAAGCACAATAACAATTGCAAATGAGGTCTCTAAGCACAAGAACAAGGGCAAATGACCTTTCTTTGCACAAGAACATTGGCAAATGCGCTTGCTAAGCACAAGAACAAGGAAAAATGTGGTTGATAAGGACAAGAACAACAACAAATGAGGTTGTTAAGCATAAGAACAATGATAAATGGGGGGGGGGTTCTTAAGAACCGGAACAAATGCAAATGATGTTGCTTAGCACAAGAACAACGATAAATTGGGTTGCTAAGCACAAGAACAAGGGCAAATGAGGTTGCTAAGTACATGAAGTAATGCAAATGATATTGATAATCACAATAACAATGACAAATGAGGTTGATAAACACAAGATCAAGGGCAAATGATGTTGTTAAGCACAAAAACAACAACAAATGAGGCAGCCAAGCACAAGAACAAGGACAAATGAGGTTGTTAAGCACCAGAACTAATACAAATGATGTTGCTTAGCCCAAGAACACGGAAAAATGAGATTTCTAAGCATAAAAAGAAATGTAAATGATGTTGATAAGCACAAGATCATGAGCAATTGATGTTGCTAAGCACAAAAATAACTGCAAATGAGGTTGCTAAGCACAAGAACAAAGGCAAATGATATATCTTTGGATAAGAACATTGATAGATGCGCCTACTAAGCACAAGAACAAGGGAAAAAGTGGTTGATAAGGACAAGAACAACAACAAATGAGGTTGCTCAGCATAAGAACAATGACAAATGAGGTTGTTAAGCAGAAGAACTAGTGCAAATGATGTGGTTTAGCACGAGAACAATGGAAAATTAGGTTGCTAAGTCCAATATTAAGGACAAATGAAGTTATTAAGCACTTGAACTAATGCAAATGATGTTGATAATCCCAAGAACAATGACAAGTAAGCTTTTTAAGCATAAGAATAAGGGCAAATGAGGTTGATAAGCACAAGATCATGGACAAATGATGTTGCTAAGCATAAGAACAACTGCAAATGTGGTTGGTAAGTACAAGAACAAGGGCAAATGAGCTTTCTTTGCATAAGAACATTGGAAAATGCGCTTCCTAAGTACATGAACAAGAGCAAAAGTGGTTGATAAGCACAAGAACAACAACAAATGAGTTTGCTAAGTATAAAAATAAGGACAAATGAGTTTGTCAAGCACAAGATCTAATGCAAATGATATTGCTAATCACAAGAACAATGACAAATTAGGTTGCTAAGCACAAAAACAAGGGCAAATGAGGTTCCTAAGCACAGGAACTATAGCAAATGATGTTGCTAATCACAAGAACAATGACAAATGAGGTTGCTAAGCACAATAATAAGGCCAAATGATATTCCTAAGCACAAGAACAATGACAAATAAGATAGACTTAACTGAAAATTTCCCATCTGATGTGAGTGGCCATCTTACTTCATCTTCTCTTGTGATAACAATGTCTTGTGTTGAAATGATGGCTTGCAAGTCTTCGAATTGTGCTATTTCCTTACCTGTAACCACCTTGGTAGCAATTTCTTGTAAAATATGAGGCTGAAGCGCTTGAGAAACTGAGATTGCTGGATCATCAATTTTCAGATATAATAATTCTAAGACATACTTGAGTATTCCATGTAAATTATGATGCTAAAATAAAGTGTTTTCCCCATTCCCAATTATCTTCCTCATCCTTAAATCACAAAATTCTCTTCAATTTTTAATGACAAAGTGAAGAATTTACTTTCCTGGCAAGTCACTTGGTCTTTCACCAACAACTGTGGCTTGCACCAATACTTTCCATAACCTTTGCTCCGATTTATGCCAATACTAGTACCATTTTTCCATTAATGCATCATTAAACACCTTAAGATCAATTATTCCATGTCCACTAAAGTCCTGTGGCATACATACCAATTTCCAATTTGCCAAGTGTATCCCTCCTCTTTCAGTTGTAATATTCTTCCACAGAAATTTCTTCCTCGCTTTGTCTATTTCATTTATTACCCACCTTGGTAGTTTCATAACCGACATGAAATATGTGAAAATAGACGATAAGACATCATTGATGAGAACAATTCTTCCTGCAATTGAGAGTAGTCTAGCTGCCCAAGCATGCAGCCTCTTGTTGATCTTTTGAATCAGTGGTAAAAAGGCTGATTTGGGCAATTTCTTATCTGACAAGGGCAGTGCCAAATATGTGAGAGGGAAGGTACCCTCTCTGCATCCCAAAATATGTGTGAATTGCTGTGAATCTGGAGATGCATCTCTAGAAAGTAAAAGTTCTGACTTTTTCATGCTCACTTGTAATCTAGAAATTTGGGTGAATGTAGCAAGTACGATTTTGAGAGTTTGAATGTGTCTCAACTCTGGCTTTACAAAAAACAAGGAGTCATCTGCGTAGAGAAGGTAAGGTCTCATATTCTCAAAAGGTGTATGCCATGTACCATTTTGAACCAATTTCTGAAGCCATCTTGAAAGAAAATTCATTACCAAAATGAATAACAAAGGGGAGAGGGGATCCCTGTCTCACTCTCCTCTTCAGAACAATTTTCTTTCCTAAGAATCCATTAATAATAATCTGAGAATGTCATTTGAGCACACAATTTCTGATTAGATTAATTCATCTGTCAGAGAATCCAAGACCTTTCATAACATTGCATAAAAACTCCCAACTTATAGTGTCAAATGCTTTGTGAATATCTACTTTGAATAGTGCAATTGGAATCAAATTTGGAATTTAAAAGTGGGTAACGAAAATGATTTGCGGTATTGTTAATTTTTGTATAATATTAAGTAAACAATCAGATTTTTTTTATTCTTTCTTTAGATGATGGTTTATAAAAAGAAAAACATTAACCGACCACACTTATTTATTTATTTATTGGAAGATTTTTTTTTTTTCTATATGAGAGTTTGCAGGCTTGCATGACACCTAGGACAATGACCCAGGACTTAATCAGTATATATTTAAAATAAATAAAGTATTAGATCCAAACTATGTATATATAAAGGTTCCAAATTTTTTTATAAAATTATAAAATGTACGATTTATTGACATATCAATAAAAAATTAAATTGTATATATAAAGGGTCTAAATTTTCTTCCTTACCGGACCTCAAAATCTCCAAGACCGACCCTGGGGTTCGGTGTCAGTTTCTTTTTCAAAACTAGCTACCCCAATTAGATATATTATTTTTCAAGAGCATAGTCACATGATTTGCTAATTATTCACGAATAGTTCATTTTTTTTGTGATGGCGAATCGAACGCCGAATTATTTGGTTGACCGAACTTTCACCGAATTATTCGCAAATTTTTTCCGATTCTTTTTTTTGCTCCCTTGTGGGACTGAAATCTCATGTCTGAATCATTCCTGAATTATTTCCAAATCACGAACCTTTAACCATGCCGAATCAAATCCTAATAATTCATTTGTCACTATGTTCAAGAACGATGGTTTAGGTAAGTCATTTTTCCTTGAATTTGGTTGGCACAAGATAAAAAAATCAATAAATTACAGTTCAAGTTAATAATAATAAATTAATTTTAGTGCATATATTTTTTTACTTCTTACATTTAGATAATTAAATTTTAATTTAGTATAAAAGATAATATTTTTGTGTGAAAAATCAAATATACACAAATTAAATAAAACTCTTTGCAAATATGTATTTAAAAGTTAAATAGCTTAGCTTTGATTTCAACCCACATTTAAATTAATTAAGTTAATTTAAAAATTAAGTCAATTTGTGTTGGATTTTTATAGCAAGCGAGGAATCTAACTTCGCTGTCACAGCTGAAATTAATTAAAATGGAGAAATCATTGTAATTACTAATTAGGGACATCAAGAGAAAAGTCTGGTTCGTTTTTAATTTTATGCTGAATTAATTGTACCATGCATTAAAAGAAAATGAAAGTGACAAGTTTCTATTTACAATGGTTTTTAGTATTTAATTTAGACCATGACAGCATGACATAATCGAATACATTGATAGATGAAACTTTAAAGTGAAAAAGGATGAACTCTAGACTATAAAGAAGTGAATTTTCACGATGAATGGTTAATTAGTAACTCTTAGAAAACAAGAGATACATAAGGATGAATAATAAAAAGAGAAAAAAAAAATAGTAGGTTAGAAACAAAGAAATAAACCGACAAACTTATGTTCACATGGTCCCAAAACGGAGAGTTCACAACTAAGAAAGCATATGACATGCTCATTCAACTCAATCCAATGCTGCGTCCCATGGTTTCACATGAGATGCAGTGTATTTGGAGGCAAATATGGAAAGAAAAGGGAGTTGCTCCAAGAGTGAAAACCTTCATTTGGAAGGCCATGTGCAGGGCATTGCCTACGGCATTGGAACTCTCCAAAAGATTTGATAATTTCTCGCCAATCTGCTCTCTTTGCGGCAGTGTCCCTGAGGATGTCATGCACATTCTATTCCTCTGCTCACATGCAAGAGCCACCTGGTTCTCCTCTACGTTAGGACTCCGCACAGAATCCTTGCAGGCGGAAACACTTAGTGAAGCTCTAAGTCGGCTCTGGCAGGACCTCATGCCTAATCACCTTTCATTGTTCCTAACAATAGCATGGCAGGTATGGAAATCCCGATGCGACTTTATCTTTAGAAAAACTGAGTGTAAACCGGATCTCACTCTTAAGGAAAGCACTGCTGGAACAAGCTTCGATGTACGTACCCTCACCCTGGATATCTGACCAGCGATCACTAAATGGAGGAGTGCAGGATCAGCATGTTGCTCTTAATAATGAAAGCCAGGGCCTATATCAATGCTGGGTTGATGGATCTTAAGGGGATTCTGATATGGGAGGGGCTGCATTCTTAATTCATAAAGGGCAGCAATTGATCAGGTATGATTTGTTTCCATCAAACAATGACATTTCCCCGTTTCACATGGAGACAATTGCGCTTCTAAGGGCAATCCAGGCTGCGGCATCGATGCATATCAGCACCTGCACCTTCTTTTCAGACTGTGAGGTACTCACTCAAATGGTGAGGGTAAGCAGGGATGGAGACCCTCTTCAAGCAGGGGATTGGAGATCTTACTCAGAACTGGTACAAATACACCAGCTACTTAGAATGCATAGAGGTTTTTTAGTCCATCACATACCCAGAATGGAGAATAAGATGGCCCACACACTGGCTAATTTAGCACGAACAGGGCAATTTTCTTACTCTGGTTTTACATATCCACTGTTTAATGTATCTGGTGTATTCAGTTTCTCCTGATAGCAGCCTTAGTCTATAGGTCTTGAGCTGATATGTGTAATATTTTGTAAACGGACATAGTTGGATAATGAAAGCCTAAGGGCACTTTTAACCCAAAAAAAAAAAAAACAAAGAAATAAACCATGTCAACTAATCATACAAATTAATATTCAAAGTAAACGCCTGCTTGTTTGAAATTTAATATTATTATTGGAAGTGAGGTGATAGATTTTAATTCTTTCTCTCTCATATAAAAAGAAAGCTATCATACATATAATTAAATAATTTATTGGTGATAGCATATGGAGAAGATAATTTGAACTCGAGATACCCAATCTTGTAAAATGCAGTTTTGTCCATGAATGCGAAAGCTCATTGCATATCGCATATGTGGAATTTCATGCAGATTTATATATGTGGATTTTAAATTATATATTAATTTATTTCCATTCAAAACATACAATATATTCTCATTAAAATCATTCAAACAATAAATTCGCACATATGCGGACCAATATGTGGACATATGCGGCTCAATCGCACATATGCAGACCAATATGCGGAAATATGCGACCAAATATGCGGCCGCATATTTGAGACCGCATGAAAATTTTTATGCAGAATCGGACTACATTTGCATATGCGGCCGCATGGACCGTATTTTACAACACTATATCTCTACTTCAAATTTCAATTCTAGAACTAGAGTAGTTAACTCTAATTAACTGTCGGCATATATATATTTTAATTGAACCGTTTTCTTTTTCTCAACCCAAATAAGCTAAATCGAATTTTAAATCGAATTTTAAATTATAGATTTAGCATAAATAATGGAAAATTTGTTATCCAAGTTCTTAAACATGAAAGAAAGATAGAAATCTAGCCTACTAACTTACATTTAATTGTCCATAAAGGACATCCCACACACATAGAGTATTACCTTTTGCCTCTAGACTAAAAACTAGTTCTCGATAAATATAGTGTTTACATATAATTTTATTATATAATTTAAAATAAAATGTTAAGGATACTGTAAAATTGTTTTCATATTTTCTGTGAAAATTTTATACGACTGACACAATTGTTACGATATGAGAAGGTTAAGAGTAGAACTAGGGTCTTCCTAAGTTCACAAGTCCCTTTGTGAACTCAACTAAAAAATCTATCGAATTGACTTCAAATGACAAATCTAAACAGTTGAAATCCTTCAATCTTACGAGTGATACGTCTATATGCAAAAAAAAAAAAAAATTAATTATGTATAGAGTCAAGTGGTCACAATAAGAAGGTTTATAAATTAATGCATTCATTTTTTGGACGCCTTTTGACCACTTGACTCTATACAAAAATTAATTTAAAATTTAATTTTTTTTGGCATGTAGACGCATTACTCATAAGGAAAAATGATTTCAACGGTTTAGATTCATTGTTTGAAGTCAATCCGATATATTTTAGAGTTGAGTTCACAAAAGAACTTGGTGAACTTATGAACACCCTAGTTCTACTCTAAAACCATCAAGTACAAACAATTAATGTACAAGTAACTGTACTGTAAAGACTCTCTGATGAATCTACAGCTATGAAGACAACAGAAATGGGGCCGTTCGGCAACAAAGGATTAAAAGTGAAAGATTATGAGCTTAAGGAGTGCTAAAAAACCGATATTCAGTTGTCTTAATCTGTGAGTGAAGAATTAAGTGCTTAAGGAGGAGGTATAGGTGTCTTAAAGTTCGGACATGAGATTAAGATCTGGACAAAAGAAAGCTAATTAAAGAAGGTGTTCTTAATCCGCGCTAAGGAATTAGTGTTCGGCAAAATTAAGCAGCTAAGGAAGCGAAAGAAAGCGGATTAAGTCTTAAGAAGGCTTAATCTACACTTGTCGAACAGCCCCAAATATGAATTAATGTTGCAATAGTTAGATACAGAAAGGTAATTTTTTTTAAGTGAACTGTGCAAAAAGGCATTTCTTTGCAAAACAGATGATTTGATTAGATTGGAAAGTTCAATTTGGCAGTTTATTGATCTACAAGCAATCCAACAGTGCAAAAACAGAGTCTAGACTCTTTCAGTACGAAATCCAAATAAGACAATAATGGAATATATTCGCTGTCTTAATCATTTCTTTTGAAATGATTAAGAAATAATGAATGGTACTTGGAACTTTTATTTTTTATTTCCCTTTCTTTCTCCTAACATTTTGCTTTGCAAGTTCCCCATGGAATTCACGAGTAATTGTTAAGTCAGCAAGTAACCGAGACAAAATTGGATTTAAGTAATTTAACAATAAATATTTACATAAACATTTATGTAAATTTCAAACAAATTACTTCTGATTAAGAAGACATTACTTCTAATGACATCCAAAAAACTAGGTGTTTTACTGTCAACACACAGGTACAACAACACCCCAATCAACCTAGCTAGCTATCATATGTATATCTTTACCTTTTTGAAGAAAGATTGAGAGTCAATAAGCCTCCATATTTGACATAAAGATTAATTCGTGCGTAGTGATCCAACTCGACTCTAAAACAACGTAGTGATCCAACTCGACTCTAAAACAACGTAGTGATCCAACTCGAAGTCCATATGCATGTGCCATTAATTCTTTGACATGATGAAATGATCAATAGTTCGTCAAAACTCGTGATTTTCCACTAGACCAAGTCGGCCAAGGTATTGGTGAGTATCGTGTGGATGGTCGTCAAGCTTCTCCCGCTCGGGCAGCATCCAGCGCCCGTTTCGGGATCGAGTCATGCCCTTGTTCTCATCCTGCCGCCAAAATGGTGGTACCAGATGGTGCGCCTTGAGAAAATCGCTTGCTTTGTTCACCAATGCAGGGTCCCGGCCTGTTGCTAGAATAAATCGCTCGCCTCTCCCATGATACCTATAGAAAATAATAAATATAAGCATAACAATTTATTTAAATATTTATTTTTTGGTAGAATTAAAAGGATGCAATTAACTCAAGTTAATAGAGAGATAGTGTCAAAACTTTTAACTATTTAAAAAATGAGACGCAATTTTTTATAGTGAGATGCTGGTAGCTAGGACAACATGATAAGTTGGCCACGCAATCTATTTATAATTTTTATATATTTGATCTATGGAGCAAGCAAGCAGTCTCTATATGGATTAACTTTAATACGATCAATTCATATGCTGATGAGCACCACAAATTAAACAGGTAGATGGTAGCAATAATTTAACTCGAACGTGTTTGTCATGAGAATATATATGAACGCGGCTGGAACGAGTCTACTAGACTTACTGTTTTAAAATTTAAAACACACACACACACATCTTGTTGCGGAGTTGGTAATCAAATACTCAAATAGTTAAATCTAATCGTACCTCCCCTGCTTCTAATATGGTCATGCACCGGACAGTACCAGTAGTATGAAACTTTGAATATACTTAAGCACAAGGCACAACTTGTTATATGATCTGGTAAATTTCTGCTACAGGTACAGGTAGGGGTACAGGCCAGTGTTGTAGCCTGTACCAGTGGTAACATACTAAAGTGTGTTACTTCCCTCAAAACAGCATTACATACCCGTCAAGGAGATGGAGATGGGCCTCCAAGTTATGAAAGCAGGATGGGTCACTGGTCTTCTTCAAAAAAGGTGATCGCTTATGATCCAGCTCCAGCTCAACTCCAACATGGTGATAACTCCACGGCAACTGCTCACCCCATTTTCTGACAATCTCATGTACTCGCTCATTAAAGAACATGCCAGGCACCTTTGGTACCGGGTCGTGCACGTTCACTATCCGGAGCGCCTTCAGCCCGAGCACCTGTTCAAACCGCTCCTTGAACCGCCCGTTACCCACACGTGGACCCGAAAAGGAGAATATTGTTGTCCATGCTTTCTTCCCCTTTGGTGTTGTGATCGCACCTGTTTCTGCCAAGTCATATGCACTCAGCATTGCCAAGGCACTGCCCAGGCTGTGCCCGGTCACGGTCAAACTGACCTCCTCGCCCCGTTCATCCCCGTAAATTTCCACTAGTTTTCTCACCTCAGTCAACACCTGTGATTAAAAAAAAAGAATACAAAATTTTCATATGTAATTAACAATTTTGTTGTTTGATATTAACAAGTTCGTTGTTTTATTATGTACCTGTTCTCTTGCAGAGTACTTGCAAAACCGACAAGTCGGGTCCTTGTCAGTATAGAGATCAACGAAACCAGACTCAACTTTGACCCACGGATCTGGGCAAGGGATCCCTTCTTCTGTAACGGGTCTCAAATAATCCATTAAATCTGCAATCCATTCAAGTCGGGTCACGGTTCCTCTCCAAGCAACAACTATATCCCGACGACCAAGCCGGGCTGTCTGGGCATCATTTGAAACCGCAATGTACCCGATCCAATTAGCCCTTTGACTCCACACTTGCTCGTCTGATACAGATCGAGTAAAGAACTTTGGAATCTTGAAGTTGGATGTAGCATAGAGATACCGGGTCACCTCGTAACCGAAAGAGGCCATCCCGAGTCTTTCGAAGAAATGCCGGCGGTTGTACTTACAACTACCACAGTAGCGAGAAAACAGGTCATAGTCAAACGCATCATAGCAAGCCTGTGCAAACTCTCCATAACGGATCAGTTCGGATCTCAGTAACGGGTCCATCGGGTCAAGCAACCCGGCCCAGTCATCCTGGCCATGGATCTCATGCCATCGCTCAGCGAGCCGTTCATCCGGGTCCTGATCATTTTTCCGGTAGAATTCCTCTTCTTCCTCTTCTTCTTGGAGCTGGTCAACAATGGAGGAAAGAGAGGTGTTCTTGTTAGAGGTGGAGTTGAGAAGAGTTGGCTTTATAGAGAGACGGTGGGTTTTAAGGAGAGGAAAGAGATGAGTTGGTCTGGAAAGGGGGAGAGAGGAGATGGAAGATTTTGGGGAGAAGGAGAGAGAGAGGAAGAGAGGAGGAGAGAGATCAATGGAGTAGAGAGGAGCCATGAGAGAAGTTGATTGATACATTGATGGGAGTGTCTAAGTGTGGCCTTTTAATAGTCAATTATATAAATCTAATTAGATAAAATAAATAGTACTTAGTAATTAGTATTAAATTAATGTGGCATACTGCCATTTACTATTCAATGAAGAATAATTGGTAGGTAGCAAGAAATTAAAAACAGACACGTCTCTGAGAAAAGTAGAAAACAATGTCTTTTCTCTATTAATTAGTATAAAAATGATTATGCTCGTTTCTCTCATGATATATGAATATTATAGATTATTCTGGATTTTGGTTCTGTAGATATGTTTGGCTGTGATCTTGTGGAGTAATTCCACAAAATTAACGAAGATTAAATTATTTGTCTTATTTTATTTTTCATATTTTATATCTTGTTTAGTAATTTATATTATGAATTAAATTAATTCATATGAAAGAATAAGAAATTGAGAAATAAATTCAAGTCTATGATAATGAATTCTGTAAGTTTATATCCAACTGAAAATGTAAAGTAACTTAATTTAAATTAGCTCATCTCTTATTCTATCTTATTTCTATTTTACTTCTCATTTACACCTTTTACATTTACACCTTTTAAGTACGAAACCTCTTGTTTTGATTATGACTGTATTGAGTTATAGTTGTTAAGTCCGGTTGAAGCTAAACTAAAGGCGTATTTTTTTGGCCTTTTCTGGGCATGTGTGTTTCAAACAGTACGTTCACTTTGTGTGTGTCTCTATTATTATTATTATTATTATTATTATTATTATTATTATTATTATTATTATTATTATGATTATCATCATCATCATCATCATCATCATCATCATCATCATCATCATTATTATCATCATTATCATTATTATTATTATTATCATTATCATTATCATTATTATTATTATTATTTTTATTTTTATTATTATTTTTATTATTATCATTTTTATGATTTTTATTATTATTATCATTAGTATTATAATTATTATCATTATTATTATTATCATTAGTATTATCATTATTATCATTATTATTATTATCATTAGTATTATCATTATTATTATCATTATTATTATCATTATTATTATCATTATTATTATCATTATTATTATCATTATTATCATTATTATTATTATTATTTATTTTATTTTATTTTATTTTATCTTTTGTGTGTGCAATCTTTAAGATTATTATTATATTGATCTTATATTAACTCCTTATCTATCAAGGTTATTGAGGTAATGAGAGATAACAGTTAGACACTCCTGGAATTTATTTTAAATGTAAAATAGTTCACTTTTATTAGATGAATGATTATGATTTGATCTTTCAAGTTTTAGTGAAATCATGGAATCACGATCCTAAAATTTATTGCATTAAGGGCATGTTCGACTGCCATTCCATTTTTACTGTTTACGTGGAGAAACAAATTCAGTTCAACTGAACTTTTTTTTCCTACGTGAATAGTAAAATGCAGTTTACTGTGCTCATGTTTTTGTGCCCATTCATATTCCCTAGCTATGGCTATACAGGCTGTAATTGTCTTGAGGAGATCAGTTATAAATCATGCTTTAAATTAATCGTGATCATATTTCTATTATTTTATAGAAAATTTTAAATATTGTTTATAACATCATAGCGGGAAGGCTACAAAAAAACTATAGCGAATAGCATTGCTATAGCGAAAGCTATGCCACGTAGCGTTTTAATTTACATATAAAAATTATATTATATATTTGTACACTAAATATCGCATATAACAATAAATAACACCAAATTATTGCCTTATTGGGATGGTTGTTCCTTGAAAACTTCCCTATTTCTACCTCGCTGTAGCTTCTTTTCTGGTTTCGTTTGAGCGATCAAGCCATCAAAGTGATTTAGGAAGGTCACCAATTTATATTTTTTCCAATTTCAGCGACCAATTGCCCAAAAAAAACTCACAGTTAAAACCTAATTGAGTCTTTATTTAAAGCTCATATAAAAATGTTCAAAAAATCCATATTTCATAGTGCATGCTGTTTGCATTACATGTTATGTGCTATAGCGGACCGCTATTACCGCTATAGTGGCCATAACTCGATTAGTGCATTGTGATGCCATAACTTAGCGTTTAGAGTCTAAAAATGCTATAACGACGCTATAGCGCACTATTTAGAACACTAATTTTATATAATACTTTAGGTTGAATATAAATTATTGGATGTAAAATAAACAAGTATCATAAGTCTAATACATACAAATAATAATAATGTATTTGTTATTCCCAAGAGATGCGAATTGGATCTAAAGAAAACTATAGAGAGAGAGTAGAACTAGGGTACTCCTAAGTAGTGTTAACCAAACAGTCCGATCCGGTCTGTTTCAAACTCGGCCGGTTTACGGTTCCGCACGGGTCACAGTTTTTACGGTCTAAGGTTCTATACGGTTCGGTTCCGGCAGTTCTAACTTGAAATAGTTGGCTCAAAACCTTACTAGAACCATGGTCCAATTTCACACGGTCCGGTCTGATCCAGTCCGGTCCTAAGTCCGGTTCGGTCCCGGTCCGATCCAACTAGGTCTACGGTTTTTTTTTAATACCGCGGTAAGAAACAACTTTAGAAATATCGATCGAATTGGGCAACTTATTTTACATAATGTATTGCATTGGTTTTTTTTTAAAGAAACTGAGTTTATTTTGTACAATATCATAATATCGGAAAAAATCAACAATTTATAATAATTCATTTTCGTCATTTATTTTTGGCTCCTTAATCTTACTATTATATGAATGCATTACAAGTAAGAAAAAGTTCAAAAATTACATCTATAATTTAAATTTCAAGTTTGAATTATTTATATTAAAAAAAAAGTTGTGCTCCTGGGTATCAAAAAGGACCATTGATTTCAAAAAAAATAATGCGCTCCGTCAAACATTTATTTGCCAAAACTATTTTTCATTTTTTTTTAGTCCGGTTCTACACAGATTAGGTCTGGTCTGGTCCGGTTTTGTCATGGCTCCAGTTCTCACGGTTCACCAGTTTAGTTCGGTTTTAGTCTAAAATATTAGCTAAAAACCTTTCTAGAACCTTAAATTGAATCGGTCCAGTCCTGTCCGATTTTGAACCTCGGTCCGGTTTTGTACGGTTGCGGTCCACAGTTCCCACGGTCCGGTTCTTGAACATCCGGTTTTTTTCAAAACACTACTCCTAAGTTCACCAAGCCTCTTTGTGAACTCAACTCTAAAATCTATCGAACTGACTTTAAACGATGAATCTAAACCGTTGAAATCCTTCTACCTAATGAGTGATGCGTCTACACATGAAAATTTTAAAGTTTTGAATTAATTTAGTATAAAGTTAAGTAGTCAAAATTATAAGATTTATAAATTAATTTTAATGCATTCATTTTTTGAACGTCTTTTGACCACTTGACTTTACAAAATACATATACATATACATGTGTGTGTGTGTGTGTGTGTGTGTCTGAGGAGGGATCCACTTACAAAATACATGTTACAACATTCGATTTTACAATTTTAAAGTCCAAACAGTCGATCCAAACCGTTCAACATGATCTCTACATTAAAATATACTTTGAGATCAAATTTTATATTTTTTTTAATTTTTTTTACTATTTATTAAATTATTTTACAAAACTGTTTGTTTTTCAGTGGTCTATAATTGTCTAAAAATAACAGTTTTGTAAAATACTTAATAAATAATAAAAAAATTTCAAAAAAAAATGTAAAATTTGGTCTCAAAGCACATTTTAATATATAGATCATGTTGAACGGTTTGAATCGACTGTTTGAACTTTGAAAATCGCAAAACCGAATATTATAACATGTTGTAACTTTCAAATGTTGTAAGTGGATCCCTCCTCTCTCTCTCTCTCTCTCTCTATATATATATATATACACACAAATATATATTATATATATGAGGAGGGATCGAGTTACAACAAAGTTACAACAACGTTTTTTTTTTTATTTTCAAAATCCAAATCGTGGATCCAAACTGTTCAATATCATTATCTAAATAAAATGTGCTTCTAAATCAAATTTTATATTTTTTTAATTTGTTTACTATTTATTAAGTATTTTACAAAAATTAGTCAAATTCACACCATTGAATTTTGTACCCATCTTAATAAACAGAAAAAGAAATTAAAAAAAATGTAAAATTTGATTTGGAAGCATATTTTATTTAGATAATGAGTTGAATGGTTTGGATCGACGATTTGAACTTTGAAAATGAAAAAAAAAAATCGTTGTTATATGTTGTAACTTAGATCCTCCTCTCTCTATATATCATGTTAAAGTACCGTTCTTTAAATAAAATAAAATAAAAATTGTCCTGATTTGGCTCAAACAGTAAAGAAAGAAATAGAAAAAAAAAAAAAAACCATATTAAAGTAACCGGAGAAGGGAGAAGTTGTGCCAAGGGCTTTTGGATGAGATTTTTTTATAAACCATAAATAAAAAAATTAAATTTATCGAAACGATATGATTAGGCGGAGTTTTATAAAATCTCCTTTTGGATGGCCATATTATCCGATTTCCGAGGTCATTAATTTATTGGATTATTTTCTTGTCAGTTTCCCACCAGTGTATAATCCTGTGTTTTTATCTTATTGTGAGATCTCAGTTGTTTCATTGTGTAGTTCTGTTTAAAGAGTTCCGTGTCATATATAGATACCTAAATGGATTGAATATATTTGAATACGGGGGAGTTCGTGTAACGGGTTAGTGAAATCAATATGTAAACACAGTAACAAGATTCGAATTATTCGCGAATAATTCGGATTTAACCACTCCACGAATCAATCAGCAAATAAAACATTAATTCGCCTACTTCAAAAAAACATTAATTTGCGAATTAAACGAACTATTCACGTATTATTCGTGAGTTTTACGAATTTTAACATATTAAATACGTTTTATATGGACTCATTCGGCCTGGCAGCGGAAAAAACGTGAGATGCTTTTGAATTTTGTCTTCTCATTTTTCAAAAAGCTACGAGCTACAAGCCTACAAGCTAAAATGAAGCTATTTAGTGTCAGGATGCCTTTTTCTCATGATATTTTTTTCGAAAAATATGCTCAAATTTTGACTGCTTTGAGACAAGAAAATAAATTAATATAAAATTTATGTGTTAGGATGCTTTTTTCTCATAAAGTCCTCTAATAATAAATTAATATATAATTTTGCATGATAATCTTTTATTTCTTATATTTACATTTATACTCCGAATCAATATATAATACCGAATTATACTTGAATCACGAATTTTTGATCCCGTTGAACCGAATCCAAACTTTTAATTTGTCACTATGTATGTAAAGGTGATACGACCCGCCACATGAGAAGTTATGAAATCCATTTAGTCATCAAAGGAAAAAGTTGATTAGAAATCAAGATCTTGATTTCATCTTGGGCACTGTACACGTGAAACGTGCGGATAACGTGAAAAATAATTAAGCCGTGATGCTCGGAAGGGCTGCAAAGAAATCTAACTAAATCGAATTTATCTCAATTTGTGTTTAGTTTGAATTAATTTTGAACTAAGTTTGACTTGAATTAATTTCGAAATGAATATTTTATGAACTCATTTTTTAATTTTGTACGAACTATTTATGATAAGAAAAAGTGATTGTAGTCATCGAGAGTGAGAGGTGAAAGTCGTCTACGATTTCAAAATTGAAAGCGAGATTACGACTTAGATTCGAACTGAAATAGTTTGCGAACCTATTTCGAATGAACCAGGTCCAGTTTGAGTTTTGTTTGAATTAATTTCGAACTATTTTGAATCGAATTTTTTATAAACTTTTTCGAATTAAACTCGAATCGAATCACAAACTACAAATTTTTTGTGTAGCCCTACTTGGAAGTCCGAAATGTCAAAAATGCCCCTATATATTTGTTGGGAAATTATTAATGTATCTTAATTTTATTTGTACAGTCTACAAATTTTATTCTTAACAAGTAAGTGATTGGTAGAATGGGAGGTACGTAGGGAGGACTGGAGGAACGGACACGTCTATGAGAAAACAGTGTTTTAATTTTCTCTATTAATCAGTATAAAAATGATTATGCTCTTTTCTTATCATGATATATGAATGTTATAGTTTCTCTAAATTTTGATTGTCTGTGTTCAGTTGTAAAATAAGGCATATGGTTGTAAATATTTTTTTTAATTCTCATGTTTTGGATTTTTCTGGGGTACGCTATAGGCCGAAATTTTTTTTTTTTTTACCAGTGTGAAAATTCGAATTAAATTAAAAACTATCCGGTGCTACTTTTGTATAAAAATACCACCCTCGCACAAGCATTTCGCGCACCAAGTCAGGTTGGGTCCGCACAACAGTTTCGCGCACCGAAGTGGTCCGCACAATGATTTGGCGCACTAGGTCCGCGCAGGAATTTCGCGCACCAATGTGTCCGCACAAGGGTTTGGCGCACCAAATAGGTGCGCACGGAAATTGACATACTTGCACGGATTTTAATGTACCTAGCACGGATCTTGATGCAATCAGATGGTTGTTATAAAATTGGACTGGTCAAAGACGTGTTTTGACGGAAGTTGAACATGTGACAAAAGCTGTCACATTAATTTTTTATTCTAGACGTGTTTTGACGGATTTTAATGTACTTAGCATGGATCTTGATGCAAATCAGATGGTTCTTACAAAATTCGGCTTTAATGGGCTTTGAATTATATGTTGTTTTCAACGCTGTGCGTATCCGGGTGCGCGAAATATTTGGGTGCGCAAAATGGTGCTGCGGATCCGAAATGGGTGCGCAAAGGGGTTGTGCGGACCCGGTAGTGCGCGAAATTCCTGCTTGGATCCGGTGCGCGAAACTATTGTGCGGACCACTCCGGTGCGTGAAACTGTTGTGCGGACCCAACTTGGCTTGGTGCGCGAAGTGCTTGTGCGGGGTTGGTATTTTTGTACAAAAATAGCGCCGGGTGGTTTTTAATTTAATTCGAATTTTCATAGTGGTAAAAAAAAAAATCCGCACTATAGGCTGGCCATGGCTAATGTGCCGGCATTTTTTTTCATAACCAAATCATTAAATAAAATAATATTAATAACCAGGATTTAAAAAAAAAAATTACCCATAACCAAACCGCCCCCCCATGGGGCGGTCTTCCCTTCAGACCAATCTGCCTCCCCTGGAGGGCGGTTTACTATATTTTTTTTCTATTTTATTTATTTATTTATTGTGTATATTATTGTATTATTGTATTTATTGTTTAAACTTTTTTATATTTGGTATTTATTGTTTGTATATTTGTATTTTGTAGTAGTTATTAGTTTTTGTAATCGGATCGAACAGAATTTAAAAATTTATCTAAGAAAAATGGTTCACAACATAAGTTAATTAAATAAGTTCATAGCGTAACTGAGCAAAAAAGTCTGGAATATAAAATAGAAATATAAATACAATGCGAATTAACTCTTCTTACGTCCGAACAGACCAAGTCTACTTCTTAAGCTTCTGGAAGTGGATGACGGCGCGACACCAGCAGTTCTAGAGCCCTGACTACTCCGTGAGTGGCTTCCCTGACTGGGTCGCCTGCTTCCAGAAGGTCTCGCATCGGCAACCACTGTAGCATTCTCTCTTTCGTTGGTTTCGATTATTGCCTCTGCAATGCATTTCATTGAACATTCAGTATCAATATTTAAATTTAATTTCAAATCAATTTTAAGTTATGTACGATCATCTACATGCCTACCCTCTGCCTGTAAGTAGTAGAACGGCGAGCCTCATGTCCCACTTGTCGACCTTGCATCCTGTCCATATGCATTACGCGCCGCTTGTGTTTCCTCCTCTCCTTCTTGATCCATTTCTTATCGGGAACCACCGTAGGCCCAGGTAGTATGGTTATTGGTATTGGTTGGGGTAGCTGTGAAATGATGCTCTCCAAGTGTGCAGAACGAAATCGATACGGTAATAGTTATCAACAAATACGTCCTCAGAAAATTTTCATTCTCAGCAAACCGCCATAACATGAAAACACGATATGCGAACTAACTGGGCTATGAAAAAACCCCAGAAAGGACATGAAAAAACCCCAATTTGGACCATCCTCCATTTGAACAATGGCAAATGCTATGGGCAACAGCTGGTTTCCAGCATCATATGCACATGCTATAAGCAGAGCCCCACCATACCGGCCGGACATGAAGCATGCATCGATACTGATCACATGTCTAACATATTGAAAGACTTCAATACATGGACCAAAAGCCCATGCTATGCCCTTGAATTGTACCTCACCGGGTATACCGGTTGGTACATGCCACTGCTAGAACCTGGTTCTCGGATTTGTACTTGTTATGGCCATGAGCAATGGTGCGAGGAGATTGTACGACACCTTCCAGGTTCCGAAGCATCTGCATACTGCAAGTTACCGACCTCTCCACAACCTATTGTAATGTGGGGTTATATATGGGTAGGCCCGTCTCACCGCACGAGCAACCTCCTTAACGCTCATCGAAGGCTCTTCCTTAATGTCTTCTATAATTACATCGGCAATAAGTGATGCCGTTAGCGCAGTATGGTCTTTCCTTGTTGACGCAGTCTTGCAAGTATGTGGTCCTTCGACAGTCTTAATTATCCATGCCTCTTCCTTGCCTTTAGGCGTGACAGACATTTTCCATTTGTACTTTGTATACTTGCAAATTACAACATACCGGGTCCTCTCTCGACTGGCTACTTTAAACTCCCAGTTACTATTCAAATGGAACTGCTTAATTTTTCTCGACAGTTCTTCTATGTTGGTGTAAAGCTGGCCCGGACTAATCTCTTCGTTATATACAACGTGTGTCCCAAAAAAGAAATGTCTGCTTCTTCAAAAGAAGTAGTGTCATTGAATGTCCTTACCGGGTGCTTGTCTCCTCGTCCTCTGATCGGAAATCTGTCTTCAATTAGAGGAGGCATAATATCCTCATCATCGCCCTTTGATAATATGTCTGAATCCCATTCCCCGTCCCAATCATCACCAGTTTCCATTTCCTTTGTCGGTATCTCATCGATACCGTCAATATTAATGTCTACATCATTTCGATCGACTGCGGACTGTCTTCTAGGTTCAGGGGGGCTGTAGTTAGGTAATAGATCTGGTACTGATTGATATCCAACCCGACCAACACATGACCGTCTTCTAGTTTCGGCCGGGGTGAAAGATCTGCGCTCAGGTACTTGCAAATACCTATCTCGTCTCACAGGTTCACGAGGGGGTGAGGTCACATCCTGGTTGTGATCATACCCATAATCAGTGACATAATTGTCATATCCCGGGTTATCATAACCCAAGTTGTGCTCTGTAGAAGGTTCAGCCCCGGTGTCCAAGTTGTTCTGGGTAGAAGGTCCTACCCCAGCACCAACTGGTTGAATTGAAATTTTTTTGCAAAATAGGTCCATTACCGGGATTGAAGTGGACTCAAAAAAACTGTACATAGCTTTCCAAATATCCTGGTCTGCTATAGGATATTTTACATAATAAGGTTTGGCACCGTGAGGTTTGTTGTTAATTCGGGTACTAATTTCTACGGTGAATCGTGCACGGTCCCAACCGGTTTTTTGCAAGATTGCTTCTTTTATTTCATAAATTGAAGTATTGGCATTCACCTAAAAGCCGTAACCCGCATCTTTCGAGTATTGACATTCGAACTCCCCTTTCGAGATTTTTCCACCCAAGTACAATGCAATGAACATTTTTGGTTTATTTCTGACATTACAAAAAAAATTCGACGTTCAATATTAGTTTTTATGCTTATTTCTGAAATTTCAAACATTAAAAAAAATAATTTAAAAAAAATAATACCTCGGTCACTGTTGATCGCAATTGCCTCAGAATCGCCTAAAAATCGTCTCGGAGCACTGTTTGAGAGCAGGATGGATTAAAAGAAGAAGAGTGAGTGAATTATGGTGAGACAGGAGAGAGAAACAGCCAAATATAGGCCAGACAGAACAAGCCGCCCCCTGGGGGGGTATTTTTGTCCCAGAGTAAACTGTCCCTCAGTGGGGCGGTCTGGTTTGAGAGTAAACCGTCCCCCAGGGGGACTGTCTGGTTATGATTGAATTTTTTTTAAAACTCGGTTATTAATATTATTTTATTTATTGTTTTGGTTATGGAAAAAAATACCGGATAATGTGTGTTTAAACAGTGAGTTGACATTGTATGTTTTCTCTATTATTGTATTGTGTCTCTTTTTTTATAATATTTTAGATGATTCTATAGCTGGAGTGTTAGATGGAGAGGCGGAAAGAAAGCAACCTATCTGCATGCATACAATTACGGGTATTGTATCGTATATGACACGGATATGAAGATATAGTAATTTTTAAATTTTATAGATACGATACACTTATTATATATATTATTTTTTATTTTTTAATTATAATATTAATTCAGTATTTGTTTTATATAAATTAAATATTAAAAAATTTAGAGAAGAGAGGACGCAATGACCCCAGTATAAATTAAACATAGTTAATCCTTTCTAACAACAAATATATATATATATTATGTATGTATGTATGTATGTATGTATGTATGTATGTATGTATGTATGTATGTATGTATGTATGTATGTATGTATGTATGTATGTATGTATATGTATATGTATGTATGTATGTATGTATGTTGTCCTGTAGTTGTAATGGGTAAACTGTGTTTTTCGGAAACTGAAGATCTCTGTGGACTATTTCAATCATCCCGTCTCACTAGAAATTCCGATTAAGTTAAAATTGGTCGTGTTCGAACCATAACAGAAAATCCTACAATTCTTATGTAGTATTTTTTCTCGAATTACTAACCTATAAGTCCAGGTAGTTTTGTCTTTAAGAACAAAAATTAAAACTGCAGAAAAAAAAATTGTCATTAGCCTAAGACAATAGAATTAATTAATTAAGATCCATTAAAGCCCAATCCAATCCAACCAAAATCTGAAGACAAATCTGACCTCGCCTCTAAACTGCTTAGCACCCCCCCCACCCCCCCATCTCTCTTTCTCTCCTCTCTAGCCGACATCTTTCTCTCTTCCTCTCCCTCTCTAGCCAAATCAAATTATTCTCCTATACATGATATGCTAGGACTGAGTTTGTTGATTCCTTGGCCATTCTAAGGTAAAAGAAAACACTTAACCATTATATTACAATATTTAAATTACATTTTAGTTTTTATGTCCTTCTAAACAACAATAAATCGACTTTTCTTTGTTAAAATATTAGTTACTCGAGTTCTCATAAATTAAATAGGAAAAATTTCCAGTGTACCCATCAAAATTTTCAAAATAGCCAATTTCCCATCAAAACATTCAAATTCTTATTTCCCCATTCTAAATTAAAATCCTTTCTTATTTCCCCTTGTGTTGATTAAATCTGAAATTTTAACTTTTATTTAACATTTGATTTTAATTTAAAAGTCAAAATACCTATTTTGCCCCTATCCTCAATGTTGACACACGGAAGGAAGAAGAAAAATGCTAAGAACTGCTCTAACTCCAAAAGTCTCTGTTCAATCTCTTCCCTCCAAAGCCTTATGAAATTGAATAGAGTTATGTCTTATAGGGGGCGAGGAGCATTCCAGTAAACTACTAAATACTGAAAGTTCTCTTTTTGTAAAAACATTCAAATTTAATCAATGCACGAGGTTTTTCTCATCTAGAGACTTTGTAATTATTTTATTAAATTTTCTTTACCTTATAATATTTTGGCAGAGCATAATACAATATAATTATTAAATGAGAGCTCTTTTGTCTGGTCAAAAGCGAGATTTGACTTGGAGACTCCAACCGTCGAATTGTAACTATTTTCCAGTTTTATAATTCAATGTTCTAATCAAAATCACACTAAGAGGGTGTTCATTGAAAGATTGGGGCAAAATAGGTATTCAACTTTTAAAATAAAATCAAATATTAAATCAAATTTAAAATTCAGATTTAATCAACGTGAGGGGAAATAAGAAAGAATTTTAATTTAGAATGGGGAAATAAGAAATTTGAATGTTTTGATGAGAAAATTGGCTATTTTGAAATTTTTGATGGATGCACTATAAATTTTTCCAATTAAATAAAACAAAAATAAAGTCTTAATCCTACAACTGATATAACATCAGACGTAGTTTGAGACAAATTAACAAAATAACTTAATGTTACTATTCTTTTCTTGATCTGTTTTATTTTATTCTTAAATCCAATGCTTAAATGATGTATCGACATCTAATATGGCCTGGTTTGATTTTTGTTGTTTGTTGTTCTTTTCGTTTTATTTTTATGTATAATCCAACTTATAATCAGTGCAATGCAAGACGTACACCTACACGGGTCATGTTACGATGACAACTCCAAAAGAACTTTAGATGCTCCAATGTTTGAAATAACGATAATTTTGAATCTCATACAAATATTTTATTCATTCCTTTTTTTCACAATTCATATCTTCTTTCATTTAAAAATGATTAGTTTTATAAATATACTTAAATGATATCATAAATCTCTTTCATTATTTAAATTAATCTCTACAAGTTGTAATGCCAAGCAAATATACTTTTCTTTAATAATTTACTTTATATATTCTCAACTAAATATTCAGGTGTTTTTCTTCATCTGTTAAATTATTTCTTTACTTAGATATGGTTATAGATATATTTACTTTATATTGATAATAAATACATATATACTGACAACTAGTGAGGATAAATTTATAAATCTGTCCTGATTCAAGAGTCCAAGATTTTTTATTAGTTACAAATATTTATACATAATTAATAAGATTCCATTCTAGATTAAGCACTAAATTAAAATATTGCGTTTCCATTTACGATCTCAACAGAATTTAATATAGGTCCATTATTTAACAATTCACTTAAATTAATATATAATAGTTAGGTCTCCTATATTTAATAAGTAATATTATATTATGGGCGGTGCTATATTGAGAGCACAAATTGTGATTTTGAGAGCAAACATAATTTTTTACCCTATAATACCTAATTTACCCTTAGTTTTTAAATTCTTAATAATCTCACACCTTTTTTAATTCTATATATATCTTGATTCATTAATACTTGTAAATGTGCATGAAAGGAAAACATTAAATTCATTTATATACTAATAAGGAAGTTGATGCAAAATTTTGTTAACGCATAGAAACTTTTACATGCTTAATTTTTTTTTTGGCAGATAGCCCCGATGGCATTGTATTAACAACAACAAAATAAATATTACACATGTTGCTTATACATGAGCTTGTTCCAGTGCACTAGGAAGAAAATATTACAAATTTTGTTTATGCTTGAGCATGCACCTGTACAGGCCAAAGTTTCTAAGTCCGGATACTATTATATTTGAATTCGTACTCTAAAAGTGTTCGGGTCCAAATTTCAATCCATACACTTATTTGTTTCAAATCGGGTCGGGTCCGGATCCGGATACCTATCTACCCGTAGATATTTCGGGTCCAGTCTTTCGGTTCCGGGTAGATAGATACCCATAACTTGTTTGTAAATTATCGGGTCCGGTTCGGATCCAGAGCGGTTCCGGATCCGGAGCGGATATATGTCACAACTCATAAGTATTTGAGAAATCATTTATATTTAAATATAATTATAATTTCTCAAACATCTCAGTATCTCACATAATAAATCATTATAATATAAATTAAAAGGTTGTTGTAAAATAAAAATTATACTATTGTTCTTGTTCATAAATAATATAAAAATTATATTATTGTTCTTGAAATTAAAATATTGAAGAAGAGATATAATTTTTAGAAAGTAAAATATTTGTTGACAAAAGATCAAGAAGGATATATAGCAGATTTTTTATTTTAATGAGATTTATTACAAAGAACATATCAAGCAATAAATTTCCATAATTATAGGGAGGATATAAGGCAAAGGATATATGCAATAAATTTCCAACGCAATAAATGTTATAGAAAAAATTAATATGCAAAAAAGATTATTGGAGTGGTGTGACATTTGTTGATCAGATATTAAATTAATATGCAAAACTAATATATGCTTTATCGGGTATTTATACGGGTATCGGATCAGGTTCGGTTATGGGTCGGATAATAAAATCAAACCCATATCCTACCCATTACAACATCGGTTCCGGTTCAGATCCGGATCGGATATTAAATTATTAAATTTGTAACCGTACCCATAATTTAACTGGTTATATTTTTTAAACCATACCCTACCCAAATAAACCGGATCCGGTTCGGATCCGGTTCGGTTCCGGATTGGTTCCGGTTCGGTTCCGGATCGGTTCCGGATAATCGGGTAAAAGTAGAAGGCAACAACATACTTAGATTGCTGAAATTTTTAAGATAAATAAACATAAATAATCAATTGATCAGACAGTTCGAATCTAAATAGAAATATTCGGTTATCTTTGATGATATAAATATAAAGTTATCGGATCAGGGCACACCAACTTGTAATGTGAATTCATATCACCATAAGTGACTCAAATTTTGAGCTTATATCTGGATCGTCAGATCTATTTTGGCATGAATATTAAAAGGACCAGTGTATTCCACTTCGGATCGGATTGGTTCGGATTCTGATCAAACAGTCTGGTTCTAAACTCAAAATTTGAGTTCAGGCTTATGTAATGTAGAGTTGTTTGGATCTGACATGAAGCACACCAAATCTCTATGTACCAGTACGTCCCTCATCAGTAGCAGAATCAACATGGTTTCTATTATATTCAATAATACTAGCTTTTACTCAAATAAGAAAAGAAAATTAGCACTTTGAGAGCTTCGCAATCCAGTTGGATTTGATACTAAAATTAAAATGAAAACTTGTAACTGTACTCCCAAAAAAACACACACACACACAAAGGTTCAAGAAGTACCATTTATCATAGATATATATTGTGCTTTTAGGATGAGCCTAAATCAGAGCTTCTTTAATAAACTCAACACTTACATGTATCATGTTTATATTAATTCTCAAGCATAAGCAAACTTTGTAATACTTTCTTTGCAGTTTAAAGGTCTTTAAATTTTGACATGTACCATGTACCGGCATTTTTTTCCATAACCAAAAAATTAAATAATATAATATTAATAACCAAATTTTAAAATTTTTTTTATCCATAACCAGACCGCCCAAATGTGGGGCGGTCCAGACCCCAAGCAGACCGCCGGGTGGAGGGGCGGTCTGCTTAATTTTTTTTTTTTTTTTGTATTTTGTGTATAAAATGATTTTCTCTCTCCAGAGTCACAATAATCCACTCACTCTTCTTCCAAACCGACTTCTGCTCTCAAACAGTGTTGCGAGGCGATTTTTTAGGCGATTCTGAGGCGATTGCGATCAACAGTGCGCTCAACAGTGACCGAGGTTTTTTTAATTTTTTTTTTAAATGTTAAAAATTTCATAAATAAACAAAATAACTAATATTGAACGACAAATTTGTTTTCTAATGTCAGAAAAAAAAACTCAAAAATATTCATTGCATTGTACTTGGGTGGAAAAATCACGAAAGGAGAGTTCGGATGCCAATACTCGAAAGATGCGACTTACGGCTTCTAGGTGAATGCCAATACTTCAATTTATGAAGTAAAGGAAATAATAATGCAACAAACCGGTTGGAACCGTGTCCAATTTACCGTACAAATCAGTACCCGAATTAACAATCAACCCCCCGGTGCCAAACCTTACTATATAAAATATCCTATAGAAGAGGAGGATATATGGAAGGCTATGTACGGATTTTTTGAGTCCAATTTAATCCCGGTAATGGACCTATTTTGCAAAAAAGTTTCGATTCAACCAGTTGGTGTCCCGAGAGAACCTTCTACCCAGAACAACCTGGATACTGGGGCTGGACCTTCTACCCAGAACAACCTGGATACTGGGGCTGGACCTTCTACCCAAAACAACCTGGATTATGATCACAACCTGGATTATGATCACAACCAGGATTATGATCACAACCAGGATGTGAACTCACCCCCTCGTGAGCCTATGAGACGAGATAGATATTTGCAAGTACCTGAGTATAGTGTTGCACCCCGGGCTGAAACTAGAAGACAGTCATGTGTTGGTCGGGTTGGATACCAATCAGTACCTGATCCATTACCTAACTACAGCCCTCCTGAACCTAGAAGACAGTCCACAGTCGATCGAAATGATAGAGGCATTGATTTTGATGATATTGATGAGATACCGACAAAGGAAATTGATACTGGTGATGATTGGGATGGGGATTGGGGTTCTGACAGATTATCAAAGGGCGACGATGAGGAGATTATGCCTCCTCCAATTGAAGACAGATTTCCGATCAGGGGACGAGGAGACAAGCACCCGGTAAGGACATTCAATGACACTACTTCTTTTGAAGAAGCAGACATTTCTTTTTTTGGGAGACGCGTTGTATACAATGAAGAGATTAGCCCGGGCCAGCTTTACACCAACATAGAAGAACTGTCGACCAAAGTTAAGCAGTTCCATTTGAAGGGTAATTGGGAGTTTACAGTGGCCAGGCGGGAGAGGAACCGGTATGTTGTAATTTGCAAGGATACAAAGTGCAAATGGAAAATGTCTGCCGCGCCTAAAGGCAAAGGAGAGGCATGGATAATTAAGAAGGTCGAAGGACCACACACTTGCAAGAGTGCGTCAAGAAGATCGGATCATAGTGCGCTGATGGCAGCACTTATTGCCGATGTAATTATGATAGACATTAAGGAGGACCCTGCGATGAGCATTAAGGAGGTCGCTCGTGCGGTGAGACGAGTCTATGAACATGTAGTCCCACATTACAATAGGTTGTGGAGGGGTCGGGAACTTGCAGTATGCAGATGCTTCGGAACCTGGAAGGGGTCGTACAATCTCCTCGCACCATTGCTGATGGCCATAACAAGTACAAATCCGGGAACCAGGTTCGAGCAGTGGCATGTACCAACCGATACTCCAGGTGAGGTACAATTCAAGGGCATAGCATGGGCTTTCGGTCCATGTATTGAAGCATTTCAATATGTTAGACCTCGTGATCGCATCGATGCATGCTTCATGTCCCGGCCGGTATGGTGGGGCTCGCTTATAGCATGTGCATATGATGCTGAAAACCAGTGCTACCCATAGCTTTTGCCATTGTTCAACGGGAGGATGGTCCAAATTGGGGTTTTTTCATGTCATTCCCGAGAAGAGAGGTGATAGGGGAAATGGTTCGTCTGCGTGATATCGGACCAAAGACAAGGGCATCAAGCATGTATTTGATAGCCTCAACTATGGGTGGAACACGAATACGGGAGAGTCTCGTGCACAGTGCACGCATGCAACACATTTCGAGAGAACTTGTGCAAAAATACCGGCGGCGGAGAATGGGTTACTGACAGGTTCAAAATTGGCTGCAAGAGGAAAAAACCACGACGAATGGAAGAGATGTTCAGAGATTTTGCTAGAGTATGTATGCATTATTTTTTTTTTTTACCTTTGCACGACTTGTATCACTGAGGTATATTTCTATTTTTTGTAGACATTTCCAGAGGCAAATGCGTACTTAGCGAAGGCGGGCAAGAGACGTCCGCGCGATCCGATGGAGCCGTCAGCATATGAGAAGATATTTCAATCATGTGATGGAGGTTGGAGATGGGGAATTATGACCACTAATGGGTCAGAGTCTTTAAACAATGTCTTCAAACAGAGTCGTATGTTACCCGTGGTTTCACTGGTGGAGGATACATTTTACAAGTTAAATGCTTGGTTTGTTGAGAGGCATGCTAAAGCCACTGTATTAGCGAGTAGGGACCAACTGTTCTCAGATAGAGTAGAGGAGAAATTAAGAAAACACGAGAGAAAAATGTTACGTACATGCGGGTTGTAGCATATGGCAGCACAGGTACGGAATATGAAGTGCAGGTTCCAAGTGAGATCATTCCACCAGTGGTGGGACAAAGTGGCATTATACAAACTCATGAACGCGCATGCAAATACAGAGTCGTTTTAAGCGCGAACAATCAAGTAACGTGCGAGTGTCAAGGCCCCCAGTTAGTTCGCATTCCGTGTTCTCATGTTATGGCGGTTTGTCGAAAACGGAATTTCCTTGAAGACGTCTTTGTTGACAACTATTACCGTACTCGATTGCCTTCGAACACACTGGGGAGCATCATTTCACGACTACCCCAACCAGTACCGGTGGCCATACTACCTTGGACCTACGGTGGTTCCCGATAAGAAATGGATCGGGAAGGGGAGGAGGAAACACAAGCGGCGCGTAATGGAAATGGACGAGGATGCAAGGTCGGCGAGTGGGACATGAGGCTCACCGTTCGACTACCGAGAGGCGATTAGAGGTATGTAGATGATCGTACACAACTTAAAAATGATTTGAAATTAAATTTAAATATTGATACTTAATGTTCAATGAAATGCATTGCAAGAGGCAATAAACGAAGCCAACGAAAGAGAGAATGCTAGAGTGGTTGCCGATGCGGGACCTTCTGGAAGCAGGCGACCCAGTCAGGGAAGCCACTCAGGGAGTAGTCAGGGCTCTACAACTGCTAGTGTCGCGCCGTTATCCACTTCCAGAACCCTAAGAAGTAGACTTGGTCTGTTCGGACGCAGGAAGAGTTAATTCAATAAATATTGTATTTATATTTGTAAGTTATTTAATTAACTTATGTTGTGAACCATTTTACTTAGAAATTGCGGACTTGGGCATATATTGTTATGTATCCATCATCGCATTAAAATTATTTCTGAGTTTTCAAAGCACCGCTCAGTTCAGTCCGGAGAAAATTATTTCTGAGAAGTCAATTATGCATGAAAATCATTTTGTCGACGGCCTAGATTAGTCAAGTTACCCATTTATTTCATATCTATAATTTCAAACAAAATACATTCAAATCCCAAAAAAAAAAAAAAAAAAAATTGGACCGCCCCCGTGGGGGCGGTTTGGCCTGGACACTGGACCGCCCCACATTTGGGCGGTCTGGTTATGGATAAAAAAAATTTTAAAATTTGGTTATTAATATTATATTATTTATTTTTTTGGTTATGGAAAAAAAGGCCGGTACCATGTACTGGTGCACGAATTTCTTCGCAATGCACTAGTGCAACCTCATGTATAAGCAATATGTGCAATTTTGAATTTGTTGTTGTTATACAATGCCTAGGGGGCTATCTGCCAAAAAAGAAAAAGAAAATCCAGCTTGTAAAGATTTAAAGTTAATATATGTGTGTTAAAAAAATTGTACATCAAACTTCCTTAGTAGTATATAAATGAATTTAATTGTTTCCTTTCATGTACAATTGCAAGTATTAATGAATCAAGACATATATAGAATTAAAAAGATGTGAGATTATCAAGAATTTAAAAACTAAGGGTAAATGGGATATTGTAGTGTAAAAAATTCTTCAGCTCTCAAAATCACAATTCGTTGACTTAGTATAGCACTCCCCTTATATTATTCAAACCTTATTGGTTCATTTATTTTCATTCGTTTCTTGTCTCAGCCAAAGTCAATATATTCATTTATCCTACAATTTATTTAGATTGAATAAGTTTCCTTTTTTATTACTTATTAAATAATCCATGGCCTACATATATAAATTTATCGATCTAACGGCTCATAAAAAAAAGTCATGGATTGAGTTCATGGATCATGCAGCCTCCAGGCTATGCCGTATGCGGTATAAGTGTAACCTGTACGGCTTCCAAACTTAGTGAATTTTCATTGAATTTGCTTTTTTGAATGTTGCGCACTTCGTGTAGGTTGTTGCATACGCCATGTAATGTTCTGATTTGATGTCATCTTCAATAATCGGTCAAATTAGACATTTTTGCTCTGTTTTTGGCCGAAATCCGCAACTTTTTCCAAAAATGCTAAAATGACTCAAAAATACATTTGCGGTAAATAAGTTAAAAAAAATGGTTACTTTGTATTAGCTTTTCGCCATTTTTCATGACAAAAGACAGTGATTTATGCATATAAGAAAAAATCGTCTGTTCCGGCGCGAAATCAGCCGAAGCCGATTCGATTTCAGTTTGAGTTACCCAGTAAGTTTGATTCCAGTCAAATTTCAGTCATTTCAGTCAAATTCTGTCCGGAACGGTCCAGTCTCAGTTAAATTTCTACCGTTTCAGTGAAATAAGACGAAATGCACCGTACTCAGAAAGCAAAAATTTGTTTGGCTCCAGCGGGATTCGAACCCAAACAACCCCTCTCCCAACAACCAACACTATTCTTATTACTTGAAAACATAGTATATATGTTGTATTTGAGTCAGAAACTGTTTTTACTTTTTGGCAGCGGGTTTTTTTTTTTTTTTGAAGGTTAGGCAAAAATGCCAACGATATATTAGATAAAAAAAAGGGTTCATGTACAAGCATATTTACAACAAACAGAAAACAAACGACTTAAAAAGTAAGGAAAGATAAATATATATTTACATGATATTCACGCTACTTAATCATTAACACAAGTGAGTGTGTCATAAAACAGCCAAAACTTTTTTTTAAAGTTGCAGCAATGAGTGTATTTTTAGTTGTAATACTTTTATTATAGGAAAAATTTCCGGTGTACCTATCTAAATATTTGAAATAGCCAATTTTCCCATCATAATGCCATAATATCCAATATCCCCATACAAATTGGAAATTCTTTCTTCTATCTCCATTTATTTGTTTTCCTTTAAATTTAATTATTTAAAATTTTAAAATGACTATTATATCCCTCTAATTTTAATTGGAACTGTCCAGTTTGTTTAATTTTATTCTTCTTCTCCATACGCCACCTCTGCTTTTAATTTTTGTTCTTCTTCCTCATAAGCTGTACCCATCTCTCTTACGGTAGCTACCGAGCTTTTCTTAAATTGAAAATCGTCAGAAGCAATCACTGTGCCGTCCTTCCTCCGCTAACTCCCTCATCTCACTCACTGACGCCATCTCCCTCTCTAAGGCCGCTACCTATCACGCACACAGAAGCGACGCCTCATTTTTGCCGACGAACCTCTCATATTCGGACCACCTTGCACATGAAATATGATCGCTCCTCTCTTGATATTTTCATACCTAATTTGAATTATAAAGTTAACCATGATGCTTTGATGAATAATACCTAATTTGAATTAGTTCATTAAAGATCTTAATATGATCTTAGCACAAAGACCATACATACTGATACGTTGTGTACCAGTATAGTACCCATGTATTTTGTTATGTACTTATTGACAGATTTTTTATATGTATTTATTGAACTTTGTTCTATCTGTTATTGTGTTGTGAAATGCAATTTATTTATGCTTTATTATTTGCTGGTAATGTGGAATGTTTAATTGAGCACAATCACTTGTGAAATTTTTTGAAATTCTTACTGACTTCCAAGGGATGAGCTTCTTCATTTATTTTTTGTGTTGTGCTCTCTAGACTATGTTTGAGGTAGCACAGAGGCAGTGACATATTACAGCTTAGGTTGAGATCATGAATTGAAAATTATGTATTTCTATTATTAATGCGTGTAATTTAATTGCTTTGTAGAAGGGTTAATACTGTAATAATTTGTAACATTAATTTTTTGTTTTCTGGTACAACCTGAGCATGTACTGGCATAGAAGACACAGGGGTAGTTTGATAGTTTACTTTTTATCAACATATTTGAACTTTGTAAAAAAAAAATAGGGGCTTTTTTGGGAAATTGTTAGAAACCATACACCATTGCCAAGTTTCATGCAATAAGGACGGCACGGTGATTGCTTCTGACGAGATGGGTAGCTAATAAGGCTGCTGTTTAGCCAAGAGATAAAGAGAGAAGAGAGATGACAGAGTAATTGTTTTTCTATTTTATTCAATTGAGAAAGACTGATTATAGCGCCTTATAAAGGCCTTTGATTACAAGGAGAATTAGCAACTAACAGCCTAACTAATTCTGTTAAGCTTACTAACAATAGTTGACTGAGTCAAAGCCTAACTAATTCATAACAGAAAACTGTTCTAAGTTACAACTGAATTTGCTATGTCTAATAGTAGCGGCCTTAGAGAGGGAGATGGTGTCAGTGAGTGAGATGAGGGGGTTAGCGGAGGAAGGACGGCACGGTAATTGCTTCTGACGATTTTCAATTTAAGAAAAGCTCGGTAGCTACCGTAAGAGAGATGGGTACAGCTTACGAAGAAGAAGAACAAAAATTAAAAGCAGAGGTGGCGTATGGAGAAGAAGAATAAAATTAAACAAACTGGACAGCTCCAATTAAAATTAGAGGGGTATGATAGTCATTTTAAAATTTAAAATAATTAAATTTAAAAGAAAACAAATAAATGGAGATAGAAGAAAGAATTTTCAATTTGTACGGAGATATTGGATATTATGGTATTAGGATGGGAAAATTGGCTATTTCAAATATTTAGATGGGTACACCGGAAATTTTCTCTTTATTATATTGTATTAGTGGATTATTTACTGAAATTGTTGACAAATTATTTTTTATCAATTTTTTCTATTTTTCTAGTATAAAACGAGTTTCTAGCAAAAAAGTCTGAATTTCCAATCCGATTCGACTGATTCCGACTAATTCATCTGATTTGGATCTCCCGGCCAAAAATCTTATTCCGATTCCGATTTTTTCTTCTATGGATTTATGCTATATGTTTGAGCCTCATCATATGCACTCATATTTTGTTACAATTTCAGGTAGAGCTCCAGCTACTAGTAGTGAAGGAAATCATTCTAAGAGAGGACCATCTGATGAGGCTCAGCGATGTATTTCCAATTTGATCAAACTATTGGTCACTCCTCTACTGAACAAGTTTGATGAATCACAAAGGCAGGTGGGGGGAATGATGAAGAGACTGAGCTACGCCATAGCAAAACACTCAAGCTACGGTCACGTGCATTTCCCTTCGCTAAGAGACACAAGAGGAGGAAGCATGAGAGGAGAAACACAAGAGGTGGAAGTTCGAGATGAGGAAACACGATTTTACAACTTGCATGGTACAACCTTACGAGCATTACATAAATTAAATAGTAACATCTCTTTCACTCATATATATGCTACTGACGAAATCGAACATTGCAGCACCTAATTAAGGGCAGGGATTGTGCACCTTCTGATGATGATTAATGAAGAACGTGTGTTTAGGAAAAGCAACTCCGTTTTGGATTTTATTGTCAGTGATGATGATTAATCTGTGTCTGTTTAGGAAAAGCAATCCCTTTTTGGATTTTGTTATCAGTAATCTCTAGGAGGGGTTCTTTTATAACTACTCTTGTATGATTTGAATACAACTTGCAAGTTAATTATATATATGATACAATTAATTAGTTGTTTTTTTTGTTTATATTATCTATTCATATTAGCTTGCATGGTTTTATATATATTATTTGTTGGTACCTTTATTGGGTGTTTTTTTTTAATATAAATGGATGGATAATATAAATACGGAGGCTAGCTAGACTCTAATAAAATCATTATTAAATATATATTTTCACATAAATTACGCCTAAAATTAGTATCAAATCAATGACATAGCTAACATTAAAAAAAGAGACCTGAAAAATACCAATGCAGTAAAACAGATGGTGTAAGTGACATCTGCCATCAGTGTGTAGAAAACAAGAGATGGTATTGACTGGTGAACAGCGTCAAATATCAAACATCGTATGTAAGGTCACCATCGGTTCATTACCAAAGCACATCCGATATTGTTTCTATGTTAAACGGCTTATTTAACGATCGAAAAATTATTATTCCCATTTGTCTCTAATTTTTTACCGATGGCGTTGGAGCTGAACTCCATCGGTTTGAGACATTAATTTACATATGTGCATAACTTTTTCTATTGGGGCAAATGGGCAATAGCCATCGGTTCGAAACTCGATTGCGGATTGCAATAGTGAAGTTTTTTTCTGTAGTAGTGCAGTAGTTCGTACACTGATTAATTAATTAATAATGCATGGTCCTTAGTACCTTTTTCTTTCCTTTCTTTCTCCTATTTACTCATGCATTCTGAAACTTAGCTTTGCCAATTAATTCCTTAGTTGTTAAGTCAGCAAGAATTTAAGTCATTCAACTGTAAATTTCAGACATACTATTTTTCATACGAATAATTAATATTGTCATAGGCTATTATAGTCACTAGACAAAAAAAATTACTTATTAATACATCTAGAAAACTACGAGTTTAATTATTATCGAAAAACAACAGTTTTTTTTTTTTCTGTAAAAGATTGGAAATTGAGCCTTCTTCATGCACTTCAAGATAAAAATTCGTACATAATATATCAATGTATACGATAACCATGTAGTCCATATATATAGGCCATTATTTGAGGGAAATGATGAACAGTTTCGTCAAGATTAGGGTTTATTTTTCACTAGGCCAAGTCGGGTAAGGTAGTGGTGAGTATGCTCTGGATGGGCTTCAAGTTTCTCCCGCTCGGGCTGCATCCATCGCCCGTCTGGGGATTGAATCATGCCCCTATTCAAGTCCTGCCGCCAATTCGGCGGTACCTGAAAGACCGGCTTCAGAAAATCGGCTGATTTGTTCACCAACGCAGGGTCCCGACCCGTTACTTGAACGAATCTCGGGCCTTTCCCATGATACCTATAGAAAAAATAAATATATATAACATTTAATTTCAATTAGTCTCATTTTAAATTTCATTATTATTATTTGGTTGTAAGAGATCTGATACTGGTACATGCTGATGCTGTAGCCTGTACCAGTGTCAGAACAACACATACCCGTCAATGAGATGGAGATGCGCCTCCAAGTTATGAAAGCAGGATATATCATCAGTTTCCTTCAAATATGGTGATCGCTTATGATCAAGCGCCAGCTCAACTCCGACATGGTGATAACTCCACGGTGAAATCTTCCCTCCCACTTTTTGGATAAACCCAGGTACTTTCTCGTTAATGACGACGCCAGGCACCTTTGGTACCAAGTCGTGCACGTTAAATATCCGGAGCGCCTTCAGCCCGAGCCCCTTCTCGAACCGCTGCTTGAACTGTTCATTACCGACACGTGGGCCCGAATATGAGAATACTGTGACCCGTGATTTCTTCCCCTTTGTTGTTTCGATCACACCTGTTTCTGCCAAGTCATATGCACTCAGCGTTGCCAAGGCACTGCCCAGGCTGTGCCCGATCACGGTCACACTGACCTCCTCACCCTGTTCTTCACCATATTTTTCCACTAGTCTTTTCACCTCTGCCAAAACCTGTGATTACAAAAAAATAAAATATAAAATTTTCATGTGTAATTAACAAGTTCGTTTTTTTTATTTTATATGTTAAAAATTATGGAGAGTCAACTGATGTATAATTATTACGTACCTGCTCTCTTGCAGAGTACATGCAATACTGACAATTCGGGTCCTTGTCGGTATAGAGATTGACGAAACCAGACTCGACTTTGACCGATGGATCCGGGCACGGGATCCCTTCCTCTTTAACGGATCTCAAATTAAAGTCAAAATCTGCAATCCATTCAAGTCGGGTCACGGTTCCTCTCCAAGCAACAACTATATCCCGGCGACCGAGCCGGGCAGTTGCGGCATCATTTGAAACCGCAACGTACCCCATCCAATTAGCTCGTTGGCTCCACGCCTTCTCGTCTAACTTTGATCGTTTAAAGAAATTTGAAACCTTGAAGTTGTATGTAGCATAGAGATACCGGGTCACCTCGTAACCGTAAGAGGCCATCCCGAGTGACTCGAAGAAATCCGCGGGTTTGTACTTGCTGGTACCACAGTAACGGGAATACACGTCATAGTCAAACGCATCATAGCAAGCCTGTACAAACTCTCCATAACGGATCAGTTCGATTCTCAGTAATGGGTCCATCGGGTCAAGCAACCCGGCCCAGTTATTTTGTCCATGGATCTCACGCCACCGCTCAGCGAGCTTGTTAACAGTTTCCTCATCATTTGTCCTATTGATTTCTTCTTCTTTCTTGTCTTCGTGGAGCTGGTCAACAATGGAGGAAAGAGAGGATGAGTTATTTTTAGTGGTGGAGTGGAGAAGAGTTGGATTTCTTGAGAGGTGGTGAGTTTTAAGGAGAGGAGAGAGATGAGTTGGTCTGTGAAGGGTTGGAAAGGAGATGGAAGATTTTGGGACGAAGGAGAGAGAGGGTAAGAGAGGAGGAGAGAGATCAATGGAGCAAAGAGGAGCCATGAGAGTATGAGACAAGTGGATATGTTGATGACTTGATGCCTTGAATGGGAGTGTGCTTGTGCTTTTATAGATGCCACTGTGCTTAATTTTCTAATGGTCAATTAGATCAAATTAGATTAAATAAATAGTACTTAATATTATATTAATGTGGTCCATTATTTTTGAAGTCTGAAATGAACAATAATTGGTACGTACGCAGGGAAGTCTGGAGGAACGACAGACACGTGACACACGTCTATGAGAAAACAGGAATGTCTTTTCTCTATTAATTAGTATAAAAAAAGATCCTATAAAATCATATCTATTTTTATTTTTTAAATACTGATTCATATTAGATATTTGATGAATATATATAAATATATATAGATATCATATTTAAAGATATATACATAAATATTTTTATTATATATATTAAACTATATGATATATATTTACTATTTGAATACAGATAATTAAAATTTAAAACTATATTTGTATTTCTATTCGTACGAATATTCAAATATCAAATATCCGTTCGAATTGTATCGAGGCTCAAGCTTAGTTGTTCTGGTTTTTCATTTAATTCATTTTTATTTTGTTTTTTAGAATTACCAGCACCAATGTAGTTTTTATATTATGTAGTGTAACTTTATTTCTGTAATGCTACTTCCTTTTAATGAAAGCAATACCTACGGGTTTCCACCTTCAAAAAAAAAAAAAATCAAATATCTGTTCGGATACAGATTCAAATAGCTCAATCCGTTTACACCTCTGGACACGTGACACACGTCTATGAGAAAACAGTACAGTGTTTTCTATTAGTACAAAAATTATTATCCCCTTTTCTTATCGTGATAAATGAGTACTACATATATTTTCTTCTCATGTTTTGGCACTATATACGTACACTAGGCTGGCCATGCATGTCCCATGGCGCCCACTCATGTTGATCACTCTACACGTGAAGCATGCATGCGGAGAACTTGAAAAGTGGTTAAGCTGTGATGCTCGGAAGTATTTCCAAAAAAAATTATCATCATATCATGTCCTCAGAAAAAAAAAATCTAAAGTGGTCCTCGATTTTCCAAAAATTCGCAAAATGCTTTAATCGCTGATTTTCCAGCAATCGTCTATAAAGGCAACTACTGGAAAGCCAAATAATATTGTCTTCTTTTTAAATTTTTTTTTTAAATAAATAGCATATAAATAGAGAATTAATTGACCAGTAAAATTGGTCATTAATTAATTTTTTAATGATGAATATATCAACCTGACATAGTATAATTATGACTAAATGATATATAGAAAAAAAATATATATATACCACTCAAAAATTATGAAATTACATATTTTCCCTTTGAAATTCTATAATTACATATTTACCACTTCAAATTCTAATAACTCATCACATATTGATCCAATTATTTTGAAAACTGAAATTAATTATATTTAATCATATTAAAATATAATTAATTACTCTTCTCCTTCCTCTATTCTTTTCTAGCTATTGTCATAGACCTCTCTCCTTCAAACAATTACTTCCTTTGAATTGGTAACCACACTAGCTGTCTCAGTTTTAAGAGTTGTTCTTGTTGCATTTCCGCTCAGCTGAATTGAAGGTCACTACCTCTGGCTAGTACAACTCATCGTGGCAACTTCTTTGATTGCTACTTTTCTCTCAGGCATTTCATCGAATAGCTTCCCGGCAGCAATGGTGCGGTCAGGTTGAGTGATCCTCTAGAAGTGGTGTGATGAAATAGTATTGAATTTGATGAAGAACCTTGTAATTACAAGATTAAATAGAGAAATTTGAAAAGAATTGATAAAATTATCAGATTTACGAAAGCCAGAGAATAAGAGTTGAAACTTCAACAAATTATTATTTCTTTTTCATGATATATTCGATTACATTGTTACAATGATTACCTATTTATATATGAGTTATTAAAAAATTTAATGGTAAATATGTAATTATATAATTTCAATGGGAAATTACATAATTTCATAGATTTTGAGTGGTATACATGAAATTCTCCCTTAATAGCACTATATTATGTGGGGAAAAAATTATATATAGAAATTATTAAATTTAGTAGTACTAAAGTAGAAAGAGTGTCTTGTTTTTAACAAATATAAAAAGACCGGATTTATTGAGTCCGATCCAATATTATAGATATGACTCAATGGTTCTTTTTTTTTTTCTCAATAAAAAGTAACAAGTGTTTCTTTCATATATGAAACATAAGAGTTAAGTTACATACTAGTTTGTTGTCCACAACAACTGAATCATAAACACAACAATAAAAGAGAAAAAACAAAACACATATGCTCTTCTTTTCGACAAACACAATTATAGAAAAGTAAGCTAATAATAAGCCTCCTATACTGGAGTTGAGGCAATTAGATCCTAACTCTGGATCTATACAAAAAGGAAATTAAGTATGCATCTTTTCATTCAGCTAGTGTCCCAGCCTCTCCCTCAATTGCTTCTATCTGAGTCCCTTCATCAATACCTCCCTGATAGATTACCATTTGGTTGTTATTGGGGTCCCACACTCTCAGGGGGATAGCATCCGGATCATCAGGTAGCCAGTTTGCTACAGCAGTTTTGGTTCTTTTATCCATATGACCTGACGAGTATTCAAACACAGATATAATTAGTAAAATAATTGATCACATTGATTTAACTAAGTTATGACTCAATAGTTTTTATTCAATTCTAACGCGATCAAATGTGGCAACCACATTGACTTTAATCCAAAAAAAATCGGTAGAATTCTTTTTTACTGACATATTATTCGACTGTGTTAAATTTGGATAGGAACTATTGAGTCATATCCATAATATTGATCAGATTTAATGAATTAAATATTTCTATATTTGTTGAAAATGAGATATTCTTTCTATTTTTATATATGTGAATTTAATAATTTTTATAGAAAAAAATTCTCTATTATATGAGTGTTCATGTAGAATCAAGATTTTATGAGAAAATATTGACATTAGAATCAAGATTTTACGAGAAAAATATTGACAAAAATGAAATGACATATGCATGTGAATAGGGGTGGCAAAAAAGCTCGTAGTCCGTGGCTCGATCATGACTCGCATCTGTCTCGCTCGTTAACAGCTCGTTCATTATTGGACTAAGCTATTAATGAGTTAGCTTGCCACTGACTCAGTTTAGAATTAACGAATTCAAGGTGGGACATAATTTACTCGCCTACTTGCGAGCTAGCTCCGCTAGATATTAATTTGTGAATTTATACGAATTTGTGTGCATTTTATACTGTCTAGCTCGGTCTAAAAAAATTGTATTTTTTCTTTCAAATAAGATTGAGTCAGATCGTCAGCTCGTGAGCTAGCTTGATCTAACTCGTGACAATTTTAACTTAGAATCTTAAAATCAACTCGCTCTTGACTTGAAAGAACCAACTCGTAATAAGGTCAAACTAAATCCAACGAGTAGACGAGCTAGCTGGTTGCCACCCCTACATGTGATGCACGATAAAAAAAGTTGACGACTACTTGGCAGTAACATCAGCCAATTAATGTCTGGTCCTTATATGGGTCCAGTTACCTTTGTTTATTTATCTTATTATTGTGATACTGTTTGATTGTGCAGTTTTGTTGAGGAGTTCCGTATCATAATTATCTTTGGATGCCTATAAATGGATTACATATTGTCGAGTTTGTGTAACAAGTCGGTGAATTCAATTGGCTAGTGGGGGAATTTTTTATCTCTAGAAATTAAAAAAAAAAGAGTACATTGTATTTTTAATTGATATAAAAATTGGTAGGAGTTTTACCGATTCAAATTAGTTTAGTTTTTTTTTCTTTTTAATTGTTTCTAATAAAATATAAAATGATTTTACAAAAATAGATAAAGTATCATAAAATTTAGATATAATAGAAATATTACATTTATTTTATGAAAAATTTTCTATATGTTAGTAAAGATCTAAGATAATAATTATCTCCATCTATACATCAGATTTAAGAAGAAGAAGAAACTAAGTTTGGATCGGTAGAATTCCTATCGATTCAAATTTTTTTATTTTTAAAATTAATAGAAATTTTACCGATCATTCTACCAATAAAAAAATATGATGTAATTTCTACAGATAAAAAATTTCCGGCTAGTGGTAAAGAAGACCAGATACACGAGAAAATTATGAAATCCATTTAGTTACCACAAGGAAAAAGTTTACTAGAATCTATAACTTAATTGATTTTGTATTTGGCACTGCAAGTACACGTGAAACGTGCGATCCAATAACTTCAAAAATAATTAAGTTGTGAATTGTGATGGTTCCCGGTCTGGAAATGTCCAGAATGCCCCTATATATTTCTGGAGAAATTATTGATGCATCTTAATTTTCATTTGTAATCTTTATAAATTTTATTCTTAACAAACAAATAATTTATATAATTTATAGGATGGAAATTCATTAACAACACATTAATTTGACAATTTTGGGCATTATAAAAAATTATATTTTGAAAGCCAACATTTGATAGAAGATTTATACTATATTTATGTGATGTACATGGAAAAAATATGGAATTCAATGCATTTGTACATTCATCAAACAACTCCGAACTTTGAAGATGAATTCAAATCAGTACATTACATGACGTATGCGCAATCTACACGAAGTGCACAACATTCAAAATTGTGAAATTCTATAAAAATATGCTAAGTCAGGAAGCTGTACGGGTTCCACCTATGCCGCATGCAGCACAGCCCAGAGGTCGCACGATCCATGGACTCAATCTTGTGGATTGTTTTTCCAAGCTGTTCGATCGGTAGATCTCAGCCGTAGATTGAAGTCTTCTATAAGGTCCTACCTCCTGGCATGCCACACACTATTTTTATACGAAGTCTTCCTGAATGAACGCTATTTTTGGAGTACTTTTTTTAGCAAAATCATGCTAGGTCTTGGGTGGATTTCATGTCCCCCGTGATCTCCACTACTCCCACTACTACTTAGGAAATACTACAAATGCCCCTCTTGTAATAAGATTCGGTGTGCGTGCTTACTTGTAATTAAGTCCAAGACTATAGCCCCAATCCTCACCGTTAGGTCATTGTTAGGCTAGGTTAAAAGTACTAGGAAGAGAAACAAAACCCTTAAAAACTAAGATAAGGAGACATCATCTAAGGATGCAATATTTTTCATCTTCAAGAGAGTTGTGATCTATGTTCTTTTTTATTTATTTTTCTTTTATCATGACTATAAGTAGCTAAACCTCAGTGATAGTGCCGCATGTGACATAGATAGGAGCCAAAAACAACTATATGCTTGATTATAAATGATAGGAAAGCCTGAATTCTAGATAATCTCTATTATTTCTGCCATTGTAGCGCCACTGCATTAAACTCAAAATATGCCCCAAAATAAACAACCTACCTAGAACTAGCCGAAATTTGTATTAATCGAAATTAAATAAAAAAAATATCGTAAAAGATGACTAATTTGGGAAAAAAAAAAATTCAAATCTAAGTAGAACAGGTTTAATTATTCCGTCCCGCTGGACGAGATAATTTATTTCGTCCCACTTAATGATCTCAGTTTTCATTTAATAATTAACCCACAAACTAAACAGAAAAAAAACGAAAAAAACGGAAGAATATTATCCCTTTCGTCCGCCAAAAAAAATTTCTTAACTGATTTCTTTTGTGTAATCCCTCCGGTTCTAGTCCTGGTCCACGATATAGCCATGTGATGGCCTTAGTTGGGCAAAGATTTATTTTGTGTATTGGTGGAAATGAAGGATCTATATTTGCTGCAATTATTTACTTATGAACAGTATCTTATCATTTTTGTTTTTTTAAATTCAACTGTTGAATTGTTTTGATATTCTTGTAAAAAAAATCATATGTTTTGAGATACGTACATAACTAAATTTAAAAGATAGAAATTTTAAAATTATTGTTATTTTTTTAAGGACCGCAGAGATGTGAATCTGGAAATAATGATATGCACTTGTCTATTCATATCTGTCATATTTGGTTTTGTTTGTTTCCTTGCCAAATAAATTAATAGTACAAGAGAGAATGGCATGTGTGCCAGTGCATGCACACAATTCATGTGATAACTGATAAGAGGTGGTCGCAGAAACTGAACCCATTTAAAAATGTAATAAATCTGGTTACTTTAAAATTTTACATTATAATCATTAGATTGTTCCTGATGAGCTGTAAGGATACAGAGAGCCTTTAATAACCTCGTGCAAAACATGCTGTTGGCGGATGGGTTATATTATACCGTGCTTTTTTTTTGGTTTGTGGCTTAATTAATTAATTAAGTGAGATTATTAAGAGTAACGGAATAAATTGTCCCATCCGATGAGATGGGATAACTAAAATCGTTTTACTCAGATTTGAAATTTTTTTCAAAGCAGTCTTATTTTACGATATTTTTTTATTTAATTTTGATTAATAAAAATTTTGGTACGTAGAACTAGCAAAAATTGTTTATAATCTAATACACTATTCATGTTGATTTATATCCCAATTGTACTACGCGATAAGATTGTGCACTTACAAACTGATTCATAAAATGAAATTAGGATTAAAAAGTATAAGTATATTTTATCTCATATATATAAATTTTGTGGTCATTTTGGCCCCATCATGCAACTACATGCTTATAAATTATTTCCTATTTTTAATAACTTTTAAAATTAATATTATTTTAACATAAACGTACGGTTGAGAACATATAATTATACTAAAATAGTCAATTAAAAACATGTAGAATTAAGAGTACAACTTTGATAGGTATATTTTATTTCATATATATAAATTTAATGCTAAAAATTTAAAAAGAAATCCATCTTTGGTAAAAGAAGTATACTATCGAAGAAACTATTGTCAATTAAGGAGAAATAAAACCCATCTGATTAAATCAATTTAAAATTATGAAAATTTGATATCAATATGAAATTGATCAATTCCGGACTAATATAAACAAAATAAATCTCATGTCCAATAACCGATGCTTGCATAGGTTGGTATATTATTAAAGTTAAGTAGAAGACATTTTAAAGAAAAAACTTAATAATAAAAGTGTGTTAATAGTAAACAAGAAAAAAGAAATGAACAATACGAGATTAGTATGCTGCAATTAATAATTGAGACAATTGTAAGGTTAAAAGATTGAGGCCATATTATAAATTTTGAATATAAAAAAATAGATGAAAGCACCAGAAATAGGGGTGTCAACGGGTAAGGGCCAGGTAAACAGATAAAAAAATGTCATTGACATCTCGATTTGTGTTTTCGATAAAATAATTTTCAAAACAAGAAAAAAAAAATTAATTTGTATTAAGAAAATTTAGTAAAATACAAAAATTTATTTTATCATGTATTATCTTCATGGGATCCACTTACACCTTTCTATGGTGACACAAAATTACACCATCTATTTTTAAAATTTTAAAAGTCGAAATAGTCGATCCAAACCGTTCTTTGTTTTAAAAGTCCAAAATTACACATTTTTTGTTTTGTTTTAACAAGTGATCATGCCCTTATATTTTATCATTTTTATGCAACTTTGGAAAATGATTCTGAGCAATATAATGAACAGAATTTTGAGCACATCATATGGTTTAAAGAGGAAGGCACACTCTATAAGTCTGTGAATTTTCAGGAATTGTGGATCATCATTTGTATGGTTAGAGGTCATGCAAAATGGGTGGGCAAAACTGGAACTGTCATTTTGAATATGCAGTTTTATTATTTTGGTCAGTCTTCGGAAATTGATATCTTTCAATTCACTTGGATAATTCAAGAGATATTTCGTAGCATTGTTCTATGGTGTCAGAACTACAAGTCAGTTAAATTTCATGAGTTTTGGTCATGTCTAGCTATGCTAACTGAGGTCATGAAGTTGTGACCAGAATAACAGTTTTTTCAGATTTTATCTTTTTCAGTGTGATCTGATCACTTGGCCATTTTGAGTGTTATTTGTATGGTTTTAAAGATTGGGATATGGTCTTTTAGCTGGCAAAATATCAGATTTTTACATGGCATGTAACTATGATGAACTGAGAGACAAAGATGCCTATAAGCAAGAAGTGCAGTCACCATTTTCTTTTTATTTTTGGTGCTAACCTTCATATTTCATTACAGACAATTGGCTTGTTGTTCTTGAAACTTTGCAATTTTAATCTTTGATATCAAATCTATCACTTGGACAAATTTCATGTTCTAATCCTTTCTAGGTTTTGACTTATGGTTGATGCAATATAGCACCAGTAAAAATATGAATGCACAGTTTCAGAATTTTGAACTCAGAAAGAGTGAATTTTGAACAGTCACCATTTCTTGCTGGATTGCTGAAATTGAGTGATTCTTTTTTACTTCTACTCATATTGGAGTCTTTTATCTACTGGTAAGAGGGTTTGGCCAAACTTGATTTGGTTTGGCTTGCAAGGCCGATTTACTGACAGAGGGTATATGTGTGTTGTCATGTGTGACTTTGTTATTTTTCAGAAATTTGAACATTAATTCTGAGCAAACTAATAAACAGAATTTTTTGTTCTTTATATGGATTGACAGAGGGAAGTGTAATCTACAGCTCTGTGAATTTTCATGATTTATGGGATTTTTCTGCTATGCCTAGAGGGTGTGCAAATGCATGGCAGAGGTGTAAAAGCTGAAGAAAAATATGCTGCTTTTTTATATTTCGGATCCAGCTTTGAAATTAGCTAGAAAATAGCTCAAAAATCCAATAAAGAAAGGAGGAGAGAGATCAATGGAGCAGAGAAGAGCCATGAGACAAGTGTATATGTTGATGACTTGATGCTTTGAAGGGAGTGTGTATGCTTGTGCTTTTATATATGGCACTGTGCTTAATTTCTAACGGTCAAATTACATTAAACTGTTCAATACTGCAAATGAACAATAATTGGCAGCTAGGAAAGACTGGAGGAATTCACACGTCTATTATCCGGTACGGGTCGGATAGAGGTACATATATATATATCCGTATTCATTATGATAATAAAAAAAAATCTTTATCTTTACTTGATTTTTCGAATACGGTACGGATCGAATAAACGGATAAAAAAATACTATTGATATTTTGATTTGTGCTTTTGATAAAATATTTTTCAAAAAAAGAATAAATTACAACTAATTTGTATTAAAAAAAAGTTACTAAACTACAAAATTTTATTGTATCATATATTATCTTTATACAAATATATATATATATATAGAGAGAGAGAGAGAGAGAATGACTAATATGATTTCAGTAGCATATGAGCCAAAGTGCTTACGGTCCAAATTTGAAATTTTAAAATCCAAAAAGTCGATCTGAACCGTTAGATGTGTTCTCCGTATTGAAATGTGCTTGGAGACCAAATTTTACATTTTTTTTGAATTTTTTTGCTATTTATTAAGCTACTTTGAAAATTGCTGATCCGATGATCCATAAATTTTTACTGTTTTTTATTGTTCACAGCGGATCTGAGATTTTCAAAGTGGCTTAATAAATAGCAAAAAAAAAATCCAAAAAATGTAAAATTTGGTCTCCAAGCACATTTCAATATGAAGAACATGTTCAACTGTTCGGACTGGTGTTTGGATTTTTAAAATAAAGATATAACGTAGAGTACAAAGGTGTTTTACTCTATAGAGTACCATAGTCCATCTCTCTCTATATATATAGAGATGGGCTATGGCGAGTTGCGAAGTAAGAGGTCATTTTTACTTCACGCTCATATTTTTATTTTGAAAATCCAAACAACCGATTCGAACCGCTCAACATGTTCTCCATATTGAAATGTGCTTGAAGACCAAATTTTACATTTTTTTTTTGAATTTTTTTACTATTTATTAAGCCACTTTGAAAATCGCTAATCTAATGGTCCAGAAAATTTTACTGTTTTTACTGTTCACCCGGATCTGCCATTTTCAAAGTGGGTTAATAAATAGTAAAAAAAATTCCAAAAAATATAAAATTTGGTCTCCAAGCACATTTTCAATATGGAGAAAATGTTGAGCAATTCGGATCGGTTGTTTGGATTTTCAAATTAGAATACGAGCGTGAAGTAAAATGTTGTTTTACTTCACAACTCACCATAGCCCATCCCTATATATATATATATATGAGTAGAACTAGGGTGCTCTTAAGTTCATCAAGTCTCTTTGTAAACTCAACTCTAAAATCTATCGGAATGACTTCAAATGACGAATCCAAACTGTTGAAGCTCTCCTACCTTATGAGTGATGTGTCTACATGTAATAAATTTAAACTTTCAAATTAATTTAGTATCAAGTGAAGCGGTCAAAAATAGAAGGTTTATAAATTAATTTTAATACATTCATTTTTTAACAATTTTTTACCACTTGACTCTATACATAATTAATTCAAAATTTTAAAACTTTTACATGTAGACACATCACTCGTAAGATATAAGGGTTTCAACAATTTAGATTTGTCATTTGAAGTCAATCCGATAGATTTTAGAGTTAAGTTCACAAAGAGGCTTGGTGAACTTAAGAGCACCCTAATTTTACATTATAAAATACTTAGTATGAACCGTGATTTTTATTCGTGCCCACCATTCACTGAAATTCACCAACTATGTCCACCAAAACTAGATTCTATCAATACTACCCAAATCGGCTATTTAATAGACAGTTTCTAATTTTTAGGAACCGGCTATTTAATAGCCAGTTCCTAATTTTTAGGAACTGGCTATTAAATGGCCGGTCACTATATTTTTTTTTTTGGAAAAAGTTGTGATTTTTTAATATTTTTATTAAAGTTTAAGAAATTTTTGATATGTTTCTTTGAAATTACAAAGAAAATATATAATTTAGTTTATTATAATGACTGAAACAAATGACCTGAATGAATATTTTTCATATCAGATTTTTCGTGGCTGTAAGAAAAATTAAAATATTTCATTGTGTTATTGGAAAAAAATAAAAAATTTGTGAATTTAAATTATTGATCCCGTTTCAAAAGTCACTTCTAGGTAAATACAAAAAATATTATGGTTTTCTATTTTTTTAAAATAAAAATTTAAGAAAAGGGGGAATTTCACATATACTCCTCAAAAACTTCAAAATTACATATTTCCCCCTCTAAATTTTGAAATTACATATTTCCCCCTCTAAACTTCAAAAACTCACACATTTACCCATGTTATTGTATTTTATATTAAAACACATTTTAAATACATAAAATACCAATTTTATCATTTATTAAAAAGCATAAAACGCCCCATCGAACTCAAATTTGAATCTGAAGGGTTCCTCTACCGTTTGATCCACACACATCACAAAGATCTGTGCGTATTCGCTTCAAGATTCGTGCTAATCTAGTGCGCACAAATTTTAAAGTAATTTTATCTGCATACATCACATTAATATCTGTGCACGTTGCTTCAATATTCGTGTGTGTTCGTTTCAAGATTCATGCTGACCTAACACACACGAATCTTAAAGGAATTCGGACGGTAGAGGAACCTTTTAGATTCAAATTGGAGTGAGATTGATGTTTTATGTTTTTTAATAAAATGGTAAAATAAGTATTTTATGAATTTAGAATGAGTTTTATTACAAAAGATAATAAAATGGGTAAATATGTGAGTTATTGAAGTTTAGAGAGGGAAATATGTAATTTTAAAATTTAGAGGGGTAAATACGTAATTTTTAAGTTTTTGAGAGGTATACATGAAATTCCTCCTTAAGAAAATGTTGCACAACTTTGTAATTATTACTCAAACAGTATTGAATCTGAGTCATTCGTTGTTTTAATCTGATATAATTCTCACATTAAAAAGTGTGCATTCAACATCAAAAATTGTGCATAATATATAAAATTATTTAAGAAAAGTTGTTATTACTCAAATAGTGTTGAATCTGAGTCGTTCGTTATTTTAATATGATATAATTCTCACATCAAAAAGTGTGCATTCTGCATCAAAAATTGTGCATAATATTATGCATAAAAAACTGTGCATAATATTATGCATCAAAAACCGTACATAATATTATGCATCAAAAATCGTGCATCAAAAAATGTTGCGGCAACTTCTCTTAAATGATTTTTGATATATTATGCTCGATTTTTGATGCAGAATGCACACTTTTTGATGCGAGAATTATATCAGATTAAAACAACGAACGACTCAGATTCAACATTGTTTAAGTTGCGGCAACTTTTCTTAAAATGGAGAAAGGGAAGGTAGCACAATTGGCTAGGAGAAAAGTCCTAGGATTGTTGCTTACCCAAAGGTCAAGAGTTCGATTCCCCCTCACGACTTCGCAGCTTCTGCGAAGATTTTCAAAAAAAAAAAAAACTTTTCTTAAATGATTTTATATATTATGCACGATTTTTGATACATAATGCACACTTTTTGATGTGAGAATTATATCAGATTAAAACAACGAACGACTCAGATTCAACATTGTTTAAGTTGCGCCAACTTTTCTTAAATGATTTTATATATTATGCACGATTTTTGATGCATAATGCACACTTTTTGATGCAACAATTATATCAGATTAAAACAACGAACGACTCAGATTCAGCACTGTTTTAGTTGCAGCAACTTTTCTTAAATGATTTTATATATTATGCACGATTTTTGATGCATAATGCACACTTTTTGATGCGACAATTATATTAGATTAAAACAACGAACGACTCGGATTCAACACTGATTGAGTAATGATTACAAAGTTGCGCAACATTTTTTTTTAAATTTTTATTTTTTCAAAAATAGAAATACCATAATATTTTTTGTATTTACCTAGAAGTGATTTTTGAACCGGGATCAATAATTCAGATTCAAAGAATTTTTATTTTTTTCCAATAACACCAAATGAAATATTTTAATTTTTCTTACAGTCTCGAAAAATCCGATCTTAAAAATATTGATCCGGATTATTTGTTTCAGTCCTTCTAATAAACTAAATTATATATTTTTTATATCTAATTTCAAAGAAACATATTAATAATTTCTAAAACTTTAATAAATAAAAAATAAAAAAATCACAACTTTTCCCAAGAAAAAAAATAGGGACTAGCCATTTAATAGCCAGTTCCTAATAAAATTAGGAACCTGCTATTAAATAGCTGTTTTGAGTAGTTTTGATAGAATGTAGTTTTGATAAACATAGTTGACGAATTTTAGTAAATGAACGGTGGATATGAATAAAAATCACGGTAGTAGGAACTGTGATCGAGAAAATTCCAATTGCCCGGTCCATATAAAAAATTCAAGTACTTGCTACTTTTTTTTTTGTACCAGACACTTATTTAATATATTATTGTGAAACATTCTAAGCAAGGAGGCTTGTTTGACTTTAAAATATAAAAATGATAAATAGTATTCATACTAAATTAATGGGAAATGAATCTGCTGTTATTCCAAAGGAACAACAGGCTGTTGTTTCTGTCTTAATCATTCAAAGTTACAACAGCCTGTTATTCCTATTTTAATCATTCAAAGTTTTTATGCACGAATCTTAAAAAAATTATTTTTCATATGTGAATTTCAACAAAGATCAACAACTGAGATCAAAATAACAGAGTCCAGCTATCCCTTCGAATAACAGCAGATTTATTTCCTAATTAATGTAACAGCAGATTATTTACTATTCAATGCTGCGCTATGGTCAATTTATTTTAAAAGTCTCAAGTCTGAACTGAACAATAATTGGTGAATTGGGAGGAGGACCGGAGGAACATGCACATTTTCAAAAATTATAAAATTTAATTCGCAAGTATATCATGTTGAGCGGTTCAGATTGAAAGTTTTAGATTTTAAAAATGAAGATATAAAATATGAAGCATGAAGATGTATTATAGGAGTACAAACGGATCGGATATGGATCGGATAGTGGTAAAACGATATCCGTATCCGCTTTTATTTTTCGGATACGGATACATACGGATACATACGGATACAAATCAGATATTAAACAGATACGAATACATATTGAATATTAACGGATACGAATACGAATATGGATATAATTCGATATTGTAACAAAAATAACTTATTATATTTAACAAATTATTTTTTTATTAGAAAATAAAACAATTTAATATACGGATATAATTAGGTAAAGTAATTTGGTAATTCTTTCCCAGTGACCGGTAATTTTGAATAATTTCTGATTTTTCATTGTATGAGAAATTAATTTTGTTTCAATATAAAACTAATAGCTATCTTAGAAACCAACAAATGAGTTAAATAATTCATTGTTTTTATGTTTATTCCCATGTCACTAATTTAATTGAATATATATCATGTGTGTCAGTGTGTCGCTATATTATTTCCCAAAAAAATTAATTAATGAGATGAAATGGTTGTTCAGTGAATACTGAATCGAGAGAGATCCAATTCAACAGCTGTTCGGAGAGGTGAGATTATTTTCGGATATCCGAAAATTTAAAATATTTATTTAGTCAAGCATAATTTGATGGGAGAGGAGGGTGTCCGATGTCTATTGGACCAGAACAATGTTCGATGGGTGGTTTCTACTGTCCGATCTACTTCAAGATCTGTGTGTACGAATATTAAAGCAAGCAGCACGGATATTAAAGTGGTGCGCATAGATCTTGAAGTGAATCGGACGGTAGAAACCACTCATCGAACGGACTGGTCCGATAGGCATCGGACAGCCCCCCTCCCTAATTTGATCCATCGCATTCAAAAAAATTAAGGAGCAATGCAATTATTTGTACAGAGGAGTCGCACAGATCCACAAAAGAGTTGTAGGTTGTATGGTGCCAATTACTCTTTAAGTTGTGCTCTATAAATACAAGAGGAACCGTTATTAATGGAAAGGAAATGGAAGAGAACATGCCAATTTCACCTCGTCTCCACCCCGATTTGAGGATGAAGGATTTCGCCAAAACTTCACAGCGTGTTCCCCTCCACACTGCTGTTGTTCGCATTTAAAAACGCTGATGCTCTTGTTCCTTTTCAATATTTTATGAAAATCTTTTCTTGAATAATCATTAACTTGAATAATAAAAAAAAAATCTTAAATACAATTATTTTTAAAAATTCATAAAAGGGGAAAAAAAAAGTTTTGCCACCCCAATACTTGAAAATTATGAATTTGCCACCCCAAAACTATTAATTAGTTAATTGCCACCCTAAAACCATTATATTTCACTATTTGCCACAATTATACATATAAATCACATATTCAATTAAAACAATTCTGAAAATTCCTTTGTGACCAAAATATCCCTCAAATATTTAAGTTAATTTGAACGGAGCCTTTCTATTTCTTCTCAAACCTAAATCCGTCCCATTAATCGTTGCCGCAGAAAAGGATTTTCTTGTTCTTTTGAATGCTATTTGAATGCTATTTTTTGTGAACTGGTACACCGTGATTTATTGTAGAAAATAAAGAAATTAAGATGCATGGGCATGGTTCTTTGAGAGGCTAAACTCCAGTAGAAATTAAAGCAATTAAGCTTCCAGTAACACTGGATGTGCTTTGAGAGGCTACACCGTGCATTAGATGCAGGTACTGTACCAGTACCCTAGATGTAAGCACCATGTTGTTTAGATTTTGAGACTCTCTTATTGTACCAGTACCCTAGATTTTCCCAACAAGCAATGCAATTAAGCTTCCAGTATAGTTCTCTCATGATGCAAGTATGAAACAAGACAACAAAATAGCTAAAATTAGCATCAAATTAGCATCAAATTAGCTTCCAAACATCATCATCCTTACAAAATAAATTCAACAAAATAGCTAACATTAAAACACAACCCTAAGTTCTAACTGATATAAATGGTGCCTTCTCCTTTGACAGACACATAACAGACAAACTAATATAAATGATGCCTTCTGCCAGCAATTCCCTGGTACTTATTTGGTACAGAGAAAAAATTTTGAAGATAAAAGAAACTACCTAGGAAACAGATAAAATCATTCAGCCTAAAATTAGCAAACTAACAAACCAAAATTAAAATGTTTCTAACTACCGCCCTTTCTTCTTTGTGAATAGTGAAAGGATGAGGGTCTATTTGTAAAAGGTTCAGCACCCCTCTTCTGACAAGCTGGTATTCAATTACCAGTATGTTCCAAAACGCCCAGTTCTCTCCCATTTGCTTCTGATTTCGTGCCAATAACGCCTGAAGTTGAAGTATTATCCTCCTTGACCTTCTATTCGAAAGAAATTCGGATTGATACATTCCTCAATGTTTGGTCTCCCGGTTTGTGGTGCCCGATTCGCCAAGCTACTGTTGGGGCACAGTACCATTGGTCTCCCAGTCTGTGGTGCCCGATTTGGCCACAGTTGGGGCACGGCACCATTGGCAACAGGGAGTACCGACTTGGCTGGGAAGAAGTCGTGGAGATATTCGAGGAGGCTGCGCTATCATCCACCAGTGGCCGATGGCGATGCATGGTGGAAGGCGGCTCAATGATGGCTCGACGGAGAAAATGGTGGTGAGGAGAATAGGGTGGCGAAACAAGAAAAGTGACCTAAAATGACTACTACTCGCGCAGAGAAAAGAAGAGACAGAAGGTCGGGGTCGCCAATATTTTGAACAAACTGGAGAGACCATTAGATCCAGCTCAGGGGTAATTTTGGAATTACAAAAATTAATTGTATTATACATGAATTTTCAGAATTGTTTTAATTGAATATGTGATTTATATGTATAATTGTGGCAAATTGTGAAATATAATGGTTTTAGGGTGGCAATTAACTAATTAATGATTTTGGGGTGGCAAATTCATAATTTTCAAGTTTTGGAGTGGCAAAAAAAAATTCCCTTCATAAAAATAGTAAAAAAAAAATTCAAAAAATGTGACATTTGGTTTCCAAATCCATTTTAATGTGAAAAATACATTGAGCACTAATGCTTGCATAGGATGGTATTAAAGTTAATTAGAAGAAATATTTAAAGAAAAACTCAAAAAGAAAAGTGTGGTTACTTGTTAAACAACTAGAAAAATGAATTCTACTGGGATTTGTTTGCCGCAATTAATAATTGAGACTCATAATATTGAAAGAGTGAGATGATTTAAACATTTTGCATATAAAAACAATCGGATAAAAGCACCAAAAGCCGGTTTTTTTATTTTAAGAAGTATGATATGTCTTAATTAGAAACTAACAATGAGTGGCTTAGATTACAACAGAAGTGGAACAAGAACAATTTTGATGATATTTTGGTTTAGCTTTTAGTTGTAGAGTTGTTTTCTAATTTTATTTTCTATAATATTTTGTGGTGGTCACTAGTTTCATTGTTGTTGGTGATTGATAGAGCATTTATCTTACTGTTTTAAGTGGTAAACTCAGCAAATTGTAAGTTAACATTTGTGTTTCTTCAATAAATATGGGCTTAGGTATTTTTAACAAAAAAAAATTTAGAAACTAACAGATAAATCAGTAATTTTATTTTACTACATAACTAGATTTGGAGTCTCATGTTGCTCCGGTCCATTTGTTAATTATTACGGACCAATATTTTTTAGGGAAAATTTCTGGTGTACCCATGCAAACTTTCAAAATAGCCAATTTCCCCATAAAAATACAATAATATCCAATATTCCCCTACAAACTTAATTATTTTAGGAATGAAATTGAAAAACATACCCTTATTCATTCTCTCTCTCCTTCTCCTTCACAGTGTACAAACATTTTTTGTTTGTGTTGCTTAAACCAAGCAGACCATGTCAGACTCTTTTGAATTTTTTAAAGCTCAAATAAAATTATTAATCTAAGACGTTGCTCGATTCAAAGTCTCAGATTAGGCCTTGTAAAGAAAAGAAAAGAAAAGAAAAGAAAAATAAAATTGACCCGCCTTATCTGAGCTGGTACAGGCCGACAATGGCCTCCTCCTGCTAGTACCTGGTATGGGCCAAATTGACCATAAAGTACTGCTGCAACCAAGTAGGAATTGCTTATTATGTCATTGAACTTGCAAAGGTACATTACAAGAAGACAAAAGAACAAATATATAGAACAATACAAATTTATGGTACATGACACCTTCGAACCAGGTTGTGTTCAAGAAATCAATATACACAAATCATTATTCAAACATCTCTCTAGCTCTTTCTATTAGTAAATATATATTGAAAATAAAGGTGTCCAACATTGTGCAACTCAGAATTCACCAAACCAAAGGGATGTGCTCCTTTTTTTTCTGGCAAAAAACGTAAATAGGTTTTGAATCATGCCAACGACTAAGATTAAGTATTTGGTTTGAACTCTACATAATACAAGGGGTTTGACATGGCCCACTTCATTTGAGCAAAAAAAAAAAAGATAAAGTCTGTATACAATGAAGGAGAAGAAGTGAGATGAGGAAGGAGGGTATATTTGTCAATTTCATTTCTAAAATAATTAAATCAAAGATTAAATAAATAAAAGGGGATAGAAGAAAGAATTTTGAGTTTTCATGGGGATATTGGATATTATGGTATTTCCATGGGGAAATTGGCTATTTTAAAAGTTTGTATGGGTTCACTAGAAATTTTCCCTATTTTTTAATGCCAGATGTTTTAAAATATATTATAAATTTTTATCTACTATTTTTTTATAGAATAATTATTTTCATCCCCGCGCTACAATACCCGCACTGTACATTAAAGGCATGATATACTATGGTCCTCACTAATTACTTAGTCCCCCCTTTTCAGTCCCCACACTCGTTCAGCGTCAGCCTTTATAAATATAAATACTTGCAAGATAAGAAATTGATACTTACAAAATAAGATATTAATACTTGTGGCGTCACTTGATATGATCACTCCCTTTTTCAATCCCTAATGGTCCCCGCGTCAACCTTCCTTAAATGAAGTAATGGAGACCCCGCATTCCTGTATCAACTTTTCCTAATCGTCCCTGCGTCAATCTTCTTCTAACAAATATAGTTGACCACACAAATGTAAATACTTCAGTGCATAAATATAAATCATTGTATTACTTGATATTAATACTTTCAGATATTATATAGTGTAATATATTCATATGTAAAAAGCACTTGCAACATTTTGTCTAACAAAAATAGTTGACCACATAGATATAAATACTACAATACATAAGTATAAATACTTGAAGTACTTGATATTAATACTTTCAGATATCATCTAGTGTAATGTGTAAAAAATACTGCAAGTGTAGGTATAAATACTTGTTTGACGACAAGCTCGAAAGTACGTCATCATGGATCTCATTTGAAAGAGAAATTATGTAGAAGACGTTAGTGGTTTTAGATTTGTAAAATTCCTCACAGATCGTCAGAAATATGGACGAAAATGAACGGAGAAAAAAAACACACCTATGGTCCCCCATCTAGTTTGAGTGGTCCCCACCATGCATTTATGGCGCAAGTACGTTTGAGAAATATAGATGAGAAAATAATTATTTACGTAAAAATTGTTCATCTCATAAATATAAATACTTCAATTCATAGGTATAAATACTTCCGTGTAGTAATACTTTGGAAAACAAATTCAGTCCTGCAAATTTTGCAGTCCCCCAGTTATTATGGCAGTTATGGAAGTTATAATACGGATACAATACGGGTACTGTAGCGCGGATACTGATATCAGCTTCCTTTTTCATAACAAACACATCCTCTGCACACACATTTTATTTGGTAAAGTACTAAATAGTATGAGCGACCAAATCTGAGTAGAAGTCTAGAACTTGATTTTGTATTGGCCACTGTACACGTGAAACGTGCGAAGAGCTTAAAAAAATAATTTAAGTTGTGATGCTTCCAAGTTCGAAAATGTCCAGAATGCCCCTATATATTTCTGGGGAAGTTATTATTGTATCTTAATTTTTACTTGTAACCTCTATAAATTTTATTCTTAACAAGCAAATAATTTACAGGGTGGAGATTCATTAGCAATACATTAATTTTGACAATCTTGAGAAAGATAAAAAAATAATTTATATTTTGAAACCCCAACAGTTAATACAAGATTTATACAATATTTATGCAATGTGCATGAAAAAATATGGAATTCAATTATTCAAAGCAAGTTGTAATATTCATAAAAGTGAACAGTCTAATTAAACTTTTTTTTATTATCAAAATCAACAGTCTTATTGGATAATAAATAATAAGGAAGCATCATCGAACATTACTAAAACTTGAGTTAAGAAACAAGTTAACAACATATATATCAAAAACTTCACTATCAGTGGGGCTGGGGGAGCGGGCCCAAGCCGGCCCCCTCCCCCTCTCTTTCCATCTCTGATTCTACCACTTGAGGTACACAGCCAGCTCGAGTAGTGCCTCGACCTGCCGTATTGTGTGTTGCTTCTCCTGCTGCTTTAGCCGTGTTGCGACCGATTCAGGATCAAATCCCTGACCGGTCTTGATGTCACTTTGCTCAGATCGGACATCCTTCAAAAGATCATTAACTTCTCTTATGAAGTCTATTCTGAAAAGGGTGTTGGCATCCTCTGGTGGCAACTCTATTTTCCCTTGATGCTGGTAAAATTGAAGAAATACCAGTAAGTACGACAAGTTGACAGTGCATACTCATTGGTGTAAGATGAACAGGTACCGGTTAAATCTCGTCTCTCTCTCTCTCTCTTTCTTTTTTTCTGTGGGTTCTTTTTGGAGAAATTACCAAAATACCCTAAACATGAGCTTTTACAAACAGAACCCCTTCTGTGATATTATAAGAAAAAAGAAATCCTTGTTTGTTGGAGCAAGTTGAAAAAGAAAAAGTGCCCTACAGTAACTTCAAACACCACTGGAATTACATGTTCAAGTGCTTTATTAAAATAAATTATTAACACACAATAGTTCCCATCAATTAGTTTTCTTTAAATATTCAATGACAACATTCATTATGGCCAAATTTGTCAATTTGCTAGAGTAAACACTAAGACATGGTAGACTGATATTATGCAAGGTATTTCTCACAGGACCAGGGAGCATCACTAAGCAGAACCACTTTATAAAATTTCCTTAAAAAAATATGCATATAAGAATATGCAGAGAACATACATTTACAGAGTCAACCCCAGCAGGAACAATTATGCCAAAAGTGTCCTCACGAGCAAATGTCTGGAGCATCAGATTTCTGCATTTCTTCTTCCAACCGTCATCATCATATCCATCATGCAGATTCAAAAGTTCGTTCAGTAACCGCATAGATGGTGACGACTCCCTCTTTAAAATTTCTGTCTATAGTACAATATTTCATATTTATATAACTGGAGGCTTTTATAGAAAACTCAAGCAATTTGCAAAAACCCAAGAAAAAAGGGTTACCTCTACTCGTCTGTATAATAGATCAAGGCTTCTGATGACATCTCTTTCCTCCTGTAAAGTAATATGATGAATTAAGGTAATGATGGAAAAATGTTAGAAATTAGAAAATGCATATCATTTAAATTAATGACAAGAAAAAGGTGCCAATAATAAAGCAACAGAAATAAGAAATGAAAACAAAAAGAAGAGTTTAAATTACATCACGTCTGGCTAGGTCAAGGCGGTTCCAGATAACCATGAGTACTAGTTCAGTCAATTGTCCTCTCTCAGCAGCCTCCTCAATTTTCTAGTCAGAACAAGCAAAATTAAAAACACTCAATTTCTGCAAAATAATATTGAAACCAACAAACAAATGATTTCAATACTGCTAAGTACAAGTATGATTTAGGTTCAGAAATAGTACTCAGACCCGTATATGACAGGTTTAAAGAACAACAATACGTATTTATTGCATAAATTACCTCTTCGACCTCTTCAGCAGCACTGATGAAATCTGAAACCAGCATTCTGGCTTTACGAACATCTTCTTCAGGATACTCCTTTAATCGCAGACCGATTTCTCTATACTCGTCCATCTTTCTCTCTTCTTCCTCCTCTTCCTTCTTGCGATAGGCATGCCACTGCTTTGTTTTCTCTCTTTGCTGAGCTTGCCACTCCTACAAGTATTCCAGAGCTTTAAAACCATTTGTAAATTGCAGAAAATCTCCAAGCAAAGGTTAGGCATTTTAACAGGACAATTGCTTGTACTTCATCATAGATTTCATTATCCATGAATTCACCAGTTTGATCTTCTTGCAAACTCTGCTCCTCGTCCTTCTGTGTTAATGCCCCTATCGCAGCGAATTTAGATAAATACACCAAAATCTATAATTTTGCAGCTCTAACTATGAAATTGAATTGAGAAGGAGAGACGAAGCGTACCTGTTTTCAAATGCCAGAGAATGCGCGTGGGAAGCACGGAGCAGCGATCCCGTAATATCAACTGACTCAAACAGGTTTTGGTAGAAAAGGTGCGAAAAGGGAGAAATCCCGTAGTTGTATAACCAGCAATGGCCATGGCAAATAAATAAAAAAAAATCCTATCCGTAACAGTAAGCTTCAATTTCACACCGAAAGATGGTTAAAAGAGGAAGCAGAGGCTTCGCTGTGGCAGTGCAGTCACAATGATGGACTCTGAGAAGGGACCAATGAGTAACGATAGGGTTTTGGTCTTTGTAGAAGGGTTTAGAAGATATCCTGGCGCGAGCAGTGTCGTTACTCGTTAACACTCTCCTCCGATAATCTCTCCTTTTTTTTGGGCCCAGAAAAGGAAGGGGTTGGCCCACGGGCCTTTAGAAAAGAATTTATTTCAAAAGGGTATCTCGGTCACAATGGTCGATCTCCTCCGATAATATCTCGGGACCGGGAGAGGAGGGTGTCCGATGCCCATCGCACCAGAACAGTGTTCGATGGGTGGTTCCTACCGTTTGATTCTTTAAAATCTGTGAACACGGATATTAAAGTAAATAGCACGGATAGTAAAGTGATACTTACAGAACTTGAAGTCGATCGGACGATAGAAATCACCCATCGAACCAAGTTTGGTCCAATGGGCATCGGACACTCTTCTCTCCCCTCGGGACCGAAGAATTCGGTTATATAATATATACGAGCATATTCCAAACTTCCAATGCTTCATTCATATTTCATATTTTATATCTTTCTAGAGATCAAATTTTATATTTTCTAAAAATATTTTACTATTTTTTAATTTATTTAAAATTACTATGTCTTTATGATCCAAATTTTCAATAAATAAAAAATAATAAATTTTTAAAAAAATATTAAATTTAATCTCCAAATATATTTTAATACGGAGATGAGTGGTACCACAGAGTATATGCACCCTTTATCACACCGATGTCAGGTTGTGAATATTTCGTTTGCTTTAAGATTTGTTAATTAGTGGTCAGATAGTTGTGGAGTTGGAGAGCAGGGGACTGTACTCCTCTCTGCTGACTAACGAATTCGCATCATCTGAGATATCTCAAACTTTGCGTGATTTTTTGGAATATATCAATCGTTCAAATACATTCAGCACGAATCTCAAAGATAAAATAATACTGGCTCCCTACGGTTCCCCGAATAGGAACCGGACACGTCGGTCATGCAAAAATTGAGATATCTCAGAGAATACGCACCCCTGACTGACCACATGCGACGTCGAGTGGAGATAAGGTTCTTTCCACCGAAACATTTAAGTCGCTCCTCCCTCCTTTGGTAAGCGGCCTCACTACTCCATCGCTTGCCACCATCCTCCCATCCATGGTCTTCTCCATTTCTTACTCCCACTTTCTCCCTACTCGCCTCTCCAGGCTCCCATTCCTTTTCACCCCATCGTTTTCTCCTCCGCTCTTTCTTCTCCCAAAGTCGAAACCCAAACCCAAATTCAGAGGTGTAGTCGCTGCGCAATCCATCAATGGCGCCTCCTCCTCCTCCTCCAACTCGCCATCTTCTCCCGACCGCATCCGTACTCTCTTTCCCGGTGGATTCAAGCGGCCGGAGATCAGCGTACCTGCTCTCGTTTTGCGCGTGAGTGTTGATGAGGTGTTTAGTCAAATTGCAGCAGTTAGTGAGGCGGTTTCGAAAGGGGTTAAGATTGTGGTGTTGGAGGGAGGAGATCAGGGTGGAGGAAGGGTTTACGAGGCGGCTTGTGCGTTGAAGCCTGTGGTCGCGGATCGGGCGTATTTTCTCATTGCGGAGCGGGTAGATGTGGCTTCAGCAATCGGAGCCAGTGGGGTTGTTCTTCAAGATGACGGTTGGTTTGAATAATTCAATTTTATAGCTCCATTGTTTTAAATAACAATCAGTAATAGAAGTAATTTGTAGCAAGGGTATGAGTTATTCACTAATAATTACTATAATTCCACAATGTAGTGAATTCTCTCTAGATCTTGCTTAAACTGGACTAGTCTTCTTGAGTATTTAGTGATGCTGTTGTCTTTTTGGTTTTCATATTAAAGCCTTTACTAATTAACGCATATGTGGGGAACATTTTAGGGATGCAATTTATTTTGACAGGTTTATTTTATGGAAATGCTGGATTCTATAAGCTACTACTTTATGACATTCATCATGAAACTTTAAATTATTGATTAAAGTTCATTAAATATAGGAATACCTACCATTGTGGCAAGAAACATGATGATGCAATCAAAATCTGATTCCATCTACCTTCCTCTCGTTGCCAGAGTGGTGCAAAACATCGACTCGGCAAAAAGCGCTTCTAGCTCAGAAGGAGCTGATTTTCTAATAATCAACACTACCAGTGCTAATATCTCTAGGGTTTTGCAAGACTCTGCCGATCAGTCGGTCAAGATCCCAATTTTCTTCACCTTAACTAACTTGACACATGAAGAATCGCCTCCTATTGTTGCAACCGAATTACTCAAGTCAGGTGCATCTGGGGTGACTGTCTCATTGGCTGAGTTGCGGCTCTTCACTGAAGATTTTTCTGAAAAGATGTTTAAGCGATCTCATGATGTTGACAAATTCTTGCAAGATGGGCGTCTGTTTTCTGGTGAGCTGGAAGCTACTGCAAGTCAAGTTGCAGGATTTACAAAGCTTGGAGAAATGGAGGTGGAGTTGATAGAGAAAGAGAGGGCTTTGTTGGAAGAAACAGCCGCATTTATTCGCAAAGCTGTGCCAACGGTGATCTTCTAATGTTACACATTTGATAGTTGAAGATTCTCTCAAGTGGATTTAGCTCGTTAATTGATGTCTTATTTCTAAAAAGTTTGACAGGAAATATAATTTGATCATGTAATGGTCACAGATGGAGGAGGTCTCTTTGTTGGTAGATGCAACTTCACGCCTCAGTGAGCCATTTTTGCTAGTCATTGTGGTAATATGTTATCTCTATAGCAAAATACCCCTCAGATTTGTGTGGCTGTAGCATTTTGTATCTAATTGAATATCCACTTGTCTGATATATGCATCAGGGTGAATTTAATTCGGGAAAATCGACGGTCATAAATGCCCTCCTTGGAAGGAAGTACCTGAAAGACGGTGTGGTGCCTACCACAAATGAAATAACTCTCCTTTGTTATTCTGATAATGATTCTATTGAGCAAGAGCGGTGTGAAAGACACCCAGATGGTCAATTTATCTGCTACATTTCTGCACCAATGCTGAAGGAAGTGAGTACTGAAACTTTCTATGAAGTTTTCATATACCCTTGCAAAACCTGATAGATATAGGAAGCCTGTATATAGATGGCATGCACCTCTCCGTAAAAGCTACTAAATTTTTTGTGTACCACTACAATGCATGAATATGCCATATCCTATTTGATGCAAAAGATGCCCCAACTACCCGACCACTTTCCTCATTGCTTCTTTGAGGCTAGGTTGGGTATTTTTTTTTTCATGGAGTTGCTAATGTTTTCAAACTTTTTCCTGTTTTTGAGTGTACACAATTTGTTCTTGGCATCGATTAATCATGGGCATGCCTTCCCATGTTCTTTTTTTTTTCCTGTATGCACATTGTACCACCAGAAGTTTCAAAATCTGCAAATTACTACCTGCACTTATAACAAAATTTATGTGCCCATTTTGGCTGATCTTATATCTGATATATAGCATTCTGTGACAGATGAACCTAGTCGATACACCAGGAACAAATGTTATTCTACAAAGACAACAAAGACTTACTGAAGAGTTTGTGCCTCGTGCTGATTTAATATTATTTATTCTCTCTGCTGACCGGCCATTGACCGAAAGTGAGGTATGTTTTCTCTTCTATTTTATGTTATATCATATATCTATTTGAAGAGATTGTTTATTATATTTTATTTGCAACTTAATGCTTTCTGTTGATTACTTGTAGGTTGCATTTCTCCAGTATGTTCAACAGTGGAAAAAGAAAGTTGTGTTTGTTTTGAACAAAATGGATATTTATCGGAGCAACAGTGAGGTTTAATATGATATTCTTTTCTATACAGTTGCTGAATTCATATCTGTGTAACCTAAGCACTGGATTTGGTGCTTTCACTTTGTAGCCTAGTTTTTTTAATGGTAATGTCTGTGGTAGCAAAACTTGGAATTCCATAAGGCCCTTTCTAAACAGAGCTATATGATACAACCTACCACAAAAAGAAAAAGGAAATTTCAAATTCTGTAAGAGTTACATGGCTATAGAATTTTTCCTCTGTTGTGAAGCCATTTTACTATTTTATTAAAGGATCATACTGATATCAGTCCTCTTTTTATACATAGAAAAGTGTTCTGCTTCTGTTTTATTATTATTTCAAGATAACTGTCTTTTGTTGATTGTTATATTATTTTCTTAAATGATTTGATTGTTGTCTTGTGCTCTCTCTTTTCTCATGCTCAGCTTGAAGAAGCAATCTCATTTGTGAAAGAAAACACAAAACGGCTTCTCAATGCCGAGGAAGTAACCCTATTCCCAGTCTCCGCTCGATCTGCCCTTGAGGCTAAACTTTCCTTACCATTCCCAGACCGAACCAACAATGAGCATGTCTTAATTAACCACCCCCAATGGGGCAGTAGTAAATTTCAAGACTTTCAGAGTTATCTCCTGAGCTTCATGGATGCATCCACTGCCAATGGAAAGGAGAGGATTCGTCTCAAAATGGAAACTCCCGTTGGGATTGCCGATCGGGTGTTGTCTTCTTGTGAAAGATTTGTGAAAATAGAGCTTGAAAATGCAGTTGGAGACCTAAAATCAATTGATGATTTGGTGGGTAGCGTGAAGGAGTACGGTTTGAAGTTGGAGGCTGAGAGCAACAGCTGGAAGAAGCAAATTTTATCTCTTGTATGTATTCTTTTATATTAAGAGAGTCCGGCTAGTATGACATTGGTGTTATATGACACCAACTCTAAAATTGATTGGATATAATTCAAATGACTAATCCAAACCGTTCAAACTGATTTACTTTATGAGTGATGTATTTACATGTAATTTTTTTTTTTTTCGAATTATTTTAGTATCAAATCAAGCAGTCAAAAATATTGAAAAATGAATGCATTAAAATTAACTTAAAAACTCACACATTTGACTGCTTGACTTGATACTAAATAAATTCTAAAAGTTATAAAATTTACATGTAACTCACAACTAATGAAGAAGATCGGTTTGAACGGTTTGGATTCACCGTTGGAAGTCTATTCGGTAGATTTTAGAATTGGTGTTATATAGGCTGAAATGACACTGATGTCATACTAGCCGGACTCATAAATAGATTACCTCTTACATGTGATCATATTTGATAATTACACAAAAGTATCTTCCATATTAGAACTAGCATTCGATGTTTAGATTACATGATCATAAAGGTATAATCTGTTGGTTATTAATATATTCGCCCTAGTTCCTTGTGAGTTCTTTGTTTTCAACCCACATTGAACTATAGTAAAGCAAGTTCATAGTTTTTTTTTTTTTCAAGTTCAGACAAAAGTATGTGATTGATTTCTTGATTCTGTTGAGGTAATTCAGACTTAAGGCATAGTTTGTTTGACTTATTTCTTGTAGTTAGGTGCTAATTGCTAATAAATCCACAAATGAAGGGTGTGATTTCCAATATAAGTTGAAAGGTTATGATTGCGAAAGACACAATGTAACTACAAGTTAAGAACCATGGTGGATGTTGCAAGTGCCCAAGTAAGATTAAATGTATGCTATATTTGAACTTGCAGATTGAGAAAGCAAAAACGAGAGCAGTAAATCTCATGGAGTCAATACTTCAGCTGTCAAATGTTGACCTTATTTTCATCTACATGTTTAAAGGGGAAAATTCCAGCTCTGCCCGTGCCACATCATCTGTTCAAAATGAAATTTTGGGTCCTGTTCTTTCTGAAGTGCAGGTGCTTCTATCTAATATTTTATCTCAAGTAATGTCAAAAGCTCCTTAACTAGACAACATTGCAGATGTTATTTTTTTTCTCCTTTGGTTCAACAGAGTTTACTTGGTGAGTATTCTAGATGGCTGCATTCAAGCAACACAGAAGAAGCACGTCGCTACATGGACAACTTTCACAAGAAATGGGATTCTCTAATTGAACAGAGAGAGATGGTGTGGTCGGACCCACACGCACTTGTCAGGTCTGATGAGGAGCTGAGCATAAAAGTACTGGAGAGCTTCAATGCTGGTTCTGCCTCCCGGGTCTTTGAGAAGGAAATTCGCGAAGTGGTAGGTGCACTTTTCAAGCTTGGTATTACTCCAGCCAAATAATATACTTTGGAGGGAGGTTATCGTACTATGCAGAGCGCACTTTGGTCCATACTACGGATCTATATCTTCATTTTCAAAGTCCAAATAGTTGATCCAAACCGTTCAACATGATCTCCATATGAAAATGTACATGGAGACCATATTTTTTATTTTTTAGAATTTTTTTAGTATTTCATAGATAGGTAGAAAACTACTTTCAAATGGTCTAGAATCTTTAGATCAAGTGATTTTGTACCTATTTAATAAAATAATAAAAAAATTCCATAAAATGTAATATTTGGCATCGAAGCACATTTTCACATGGAGATCATGTTGGACGGAACAGATTGACTATATAGGCTTTGAAAATGGAGATATGCATCCATAGTATGGACCAAATTGCGCTATGCATAGTACCATAGCCTCACTCGTATACTTTGTAAACAGATGAGGTTAAATTGGTGATATTTCTTTCTAAAGGCAATGGGGACATTTGGAGGGCTAGGAGCAGCAGGGCTGTCTGCCTCTCTATTGACATCTGTTCTTTCGACTACTCTCGAGGACCTTCTTGCTCTTGCTTTTTGCTCAGCTGGCGGGTAATTACTGGTGTTCTATTCGTCAAATATGATATTCCATGTATTATCAAAGTCAAATATCAGTTCAATAACTTGTCGACAATCCATGTATAGTATACATCAGATACACCAATCCATTGGTATAATGTGCAAAACTAGGGTTTCAACAGAAAAATACAAGACCTACCATAACTTATAGTGTGATATGTCACCAAAATTTAATATTATTCCTTGAATGCAAGGCCTTAACTTCGCATTCGTAATCAAAATTATCGGACTTTTCTGTTAGGTTTTTGGTGATATCAAATTTCCCTGGTAGAAGAAAAGAAGCCAGCAAGAAAATAGAGAAGGTTGCCAATGCCCTGACTCAAGAGGTTGAACAGGCCATGAAGAAGGATTTGATTCAAAGCAACGAAAAACTAGCTCAGTTTGTTAAATCTATTAGTAAGCCATACCGAAATGCTGCAGTACAGAAAATAGAGCGGTTAGAGTTAATTCAAGCGGAGTTAGCAAATAAGGGGCTGAAAATTCAAAACTTGATGGTTGACATCCAAAATCTTCATGCTCTGTAGATTTTGATGTGCATCTCTTTTTGTTGTTTATTTGTATTAGTCATTTTTTTTATCTTAAATGCAATAAGTATCGAACAATTTTCAGTTTTCACTTTCAAGTGAGGATCAAGCATCTAAGTGCGCGTGTTCTATTAAATCCATGCCATATTGTGTGTTTTAGAATTAGCCTTGTAGTTTGCCTTATATATGCTGGTTCAGCTTCATATGTAGATGGTTTAACAACTACAGTAAATTACTAGAAATTTTCAAGGGTAGTATCAAAAGATTGCAAAGCATGGCTAGAAAAACCTAACATCGTATAGCCAAACCTCTTTATTTTATTTTATGTTTAATGAAAAATTTAAAAGCACTATGCTCTAGTTTAAGTCTTAGTGATGCAAATAAACAAACATAAATAACAATTGGTGAAGATGGAATTGCTCAAATTCGATGTGCATGTGAAATATGACAAATGCATATATAAACGAAGTATTTCTCTTCATTTTTGTTGGATTTCAAATTAAAATATTATTTCACATGATTATCAAGATTACCTTCCTTATAAACAAATGAATAAAGCATTTCATATTTAAACCTAAATTGTTTTTGCAATGACGAACTGAATAAAGCATTTCCAATTGGAGGAGGATCCAGGCATTTCTAAATGCAGGGTTTAATTGTCTTTACAAACCAGCCCAACAACTTGTTGAAATCATCAATCCAAATATAAAAAAAGGCCTAATTCACATACTAGAGCAATAGATGTGCGTAACGCTGCTTACATTTTAAATACTAAATATACTCCAAATTACTCAGATAACAAGGGTTGCAGATTTGCAATCTTCAAAATCACATCAACAAAGTCATTTAGAGCTTGAAACGGTACCAAGATTGATCATTAATGCCCTTGTCTTCACATTTATAACAATATTTTGTTTACAATTTTCTTATATTTGGGTTGACATCAAATTTCCCTGGTAGAAGAAAAGAAGCCTGAGGTTACTGAAGAGGCCATAAACTCATAAAGCGCCCAAAAAGTTAGCAATACATTGAATCTATCTGCAGGCATGAAAATACTGAGGTCATAACAGATTCTTTCTACAGTTGTTTGCTTTTGTTTGTGTACTATAATTTATTTTCTGTTCAGATTTGGAACAATCTTTCCGCTTTTAATTAAGGATTCTTAAACCTTTAAACTGTAAAGTCTTTTGTTAGTACATGGAGATGTCATTTGATCCGCATCGACCGGTAATGGGTTACAGAATAACTATAGTGGGGCATTGCCTTTTGATTCCCCTTTTTTGTAAAAGGGGATCGATGTCGATGTTCAAGTCTCAATTGAAATCTCTAGCGAACCTCGGCTCACTTAAATCTAATCCTTAATGCAAATGAACAAAAGACATCTCCAAAAGAACAAACATATTAAATTTGAACTGATTAATTTGCAACTGTGCCGGTTGCTGATATCAGGTACCACTGATATCAGATGCAATTACTTTGCACCATTTCCATTTTTTCTGTTGTTACTTGTTACTTTTCATTTAGTAGAAGAATTTTTGCATCTTTCTAAGCTTTGTGGATCAGTTCTTAATATATATATTTTTTTTCTGGTAGACTGATGTACCATCTGACGCATAAAGTTAAAAGGCATTATAATAGACTCATTCTTATTTCAACACAAAGAAGGAGAAAAGGATAAATAAACCAAGTTTTTTTGTGCCTTTTCCGAAAAATAAGCCTGTGGGCACAAAATGCATCAGCCATGAGGAAAAGATAGCTTCCAAAAAAGAAACCAAAATATAATCAAGAAATAAAGATTAATAAACCATCTTTTGTTTGCTGATTCACATCATTAAAGAGAGTAATTAAATTAGTCTAGTTTAAGGTCAAAGAACAAACAAGCCCTCCTATAAACTAGTTTGGTAACTTTGGGCTGTGGCTACTTTTACTCAAAGCTATCTTGATATATATATGATATAATAATTTGCTGATTTTTTTGCTTTGTACCTTGATCCCTCTTTTCAATTGTACAATTTGAAAGTCGGCATTATTTAAATTGGTTTCAAAAGTTGTTCTCGGCAAAGGTTGCATGAATATGGTTTTCTTATGACATGTTATTTAGGACCACATGCAGTTATATGTACTTTTTTTTTATGAGAAGTTGTATGTACTTGAAAAAATGAAAAATTGTCACTAGATCTTATGATTTTTAATGTTGTAAATTTTCACATCTCAAGTTGTTTTCATTTTATGACAACGATTTTCTATCAGTTTGAGTCAATGTTGTCGGAATAATTTGTGAATGCTGGATTGATGTCTGAGAATTGAGATTATTAGCAATTAAAATCACTTTATTGATCAGTAGCAGGAATTGCAAATTGATATAACATGGTGCTGTATAGGTATATATGGAGCACAGTAGCACACTTCTGAAAATTGGTTTGAGTCATCGTCTATTATGTTAAGAAACTACAAACAAAAAATCATAAAATGCAAATCATATAACATAAAATTAAGAAGAAGAAAGAAGTTGTAAATTTATATATCTACTAGCTTAGGCCGGAATGTACCTCTCTTTGGACATAACATCATCTTCTTCTTTTTTGGAAAATTTAATCTGTAAGTATAAACATTGCTAATACATCAGCTTGACACATATACCATAGTTGCTTAGAGTATCTATATTTCTGGTATAATGAGAGTTTCTAATATGATGTGGCAGTTTATAATCAAGTTTCAGAAATGTGGAAAAAATTCTTATTTAGAAACTATACAAGAATATAAACTCTACACTGGTCAAATGATTGGCTCAAATTATTTCTCATTTTTAATTTATTGCTGACGTGGATTAATAGAAACTTTAAAGTTAATTTTAGGAATGTGAAAGTTAATAACTTTAGTAATCTTAATTTCTAAAAATTGTTAACAATTATTTAGAAATCAGTTTAAATTGCTGCGATATAGATGCTCTTATAGGTTAATACCTTATTAAAACATGATGGGCACACAACTACCATTATTTTACTATGATGGACACACATTCAGTCTGCGAGAATGTTAATTTTGCTAAAATACGAATCCAGATGTCATTGATTTAAAAACAATTTTTTTTTGGTGTTTAAAAACAAACTTTCGGCCTTTTGAGCTCCATGTGCATGTGCATGAATAATTTCATGACTTTTTGTCGATAAATGATCATGTTCAAGTACCAATGCAAAAGTTACAAGCATCATAATGGACCCCGTTTCCTTTTAACATGAAAGCATATTAAGGAATTCATAAATAACCAAAGTTGGGCTCGCTGATGTAATTCGCTTTTAATAGTTTTTTTTTTTTTGTTTTTGCCTTTTTATCACAAAGTGTTTGGATGATGTAATTTGCTCATTGAGGTTTTTAAAGGTGGTCCAAATCAGGATGCAATTAATAGCAGATTAGCTGTCTCTTAAACATAGCACTTTGGTACTAGGAGTGCAACAGGTACGGTAAGAGTCGGATGAAAGCATTTTCATACTCGTATCCATTACAAATTGTTCTTATCTATATTGTACACGTACCCGCTACAAATTATCTTACCCGTACTCTATCCTTACACGTTATGATTGTTGGATAACGAAACGGTAGCGGGTAAATGACGGATAATACTAATATAATAATTATTTATATTATTTATTAAATAAAACATTAAAATATATACATTCATTTGACATATGCATAGTACTTTATTGAAAAAAAAATCTTATCATGCTAAGCACAAGTAGATCAATTAAAGTACTATTTTCAATGCCTATTAATATATATATAATATATATATTTTTTCTTTTCTAATTACCCAATAGGGTAACGGGTACGAAATAGACTTTATCCGTACTCTTACCCGTTTAGATAACAAAAAAAAATATTTATCCGTACCCAATAAGTTTATGAAAAAAAATCTTACCCGTACTTGTCTTATCGGATACGGTACGGGTCGGATAAACGGATAAAAGGGTGTCATTGACACCCCTATTTGGTACAAAGCAAATTTAAGTATTTTTCTTGTATTCCTACTTTTACTTAAAGACTTGCTTATTGTTTAATTAATTTGCTCCATTTTTTAAACAAAACAAAAATGAACCTATCTCGTATTAATTACACTGAATTGCTTCATTGTATGCACAGTTCACTTTCCACTGATTGGATTTCAAGTTGCAGATAGAGTGGAAAAAACGTGCCATTCTGTGTCATGCCGTGACTAACACGCCGTGACTTTAGTCTCGTGTCGTGCCGTGCCGTGACCAAATGAACAGTTACGCATGTCGTGTCGTGCCGTACCGTGACTAAAATGTGGAGGGGTGGTCACGGCATGCGAGTCACGCCGTGACTCTCCTACCGTGACTGTTCGTGTGCCGTGTCCAAACGTAACTAGTCACGTTTCTCACATTTAATTATTTTTTCATAATTTAGATTAGTTTATTTAAAATTTACTATTTGATCAAGATTTAACGGTCCTAATTACACGTGACTCGCATGACCACGTGCCGTGCCGTGCTGTGACCGGATTTTTAACGTGACGTGCCGTGTCAAATTTTCAAAAGATAGTCACGGCACGCGACATGCGAGTCACGGCATGGAAAAGTCACACGTGCCGTGTCATTCCGTACCGTTCCATGACGAAACTGGCTCCTCCGTGCTATTTTTCCCACTCTAGTTGCAGACGATAGTAGTGGCATTCAGTAAAAATTCATTTTTTTTAGAAAAATGGAGGTAGAACAGTTGGCTAGAAAGAAAAATTTTAAATTGTTTGTTATTCATAGGTAAACAGTTCAATTTCCCTTCATGATTTTGCAGTTTCTGCGAAGGTTTTCAAAAAAAAATCAATTTTTTAAATGCAACTTATGAGATGGAAATTAAAAACTTATCATGCCAAACACAGTGTAGTGGCATAGTGCACCTTTACCAGCACAACAGCTAGTTTGGGATGTGACTTGATTAAGCATGTCAAATTTTTCATAAGAGGATTCTGATACTTTTTAAGGATACGGCACATGTCATGCTGATGTGTTACAAGTGTCATGTACGTGCATGCTACGTATTTTATTTTGTTCATATACTTGTGGTGAGCCATTAAATAATAGAAAGAAAAAAAAACTAGCTAGGATGTTAGAGCAAAGAATCATATTATATTTTCTGTGTCTTTCTCTGAAGCTTTTCAGAATTTTTAAATATTTAAAAAAATTATTCTTAAGTATGGAAAAAATTCAGAAACAAAAAGAGAAAAAAGTAAAATGCGTTTCTGTAATGCTACACAGTTAATTTATTGCAATTGCATGAGTTTTTCTTCTTCTCAATTTTAATTTACATTTGATACATATTTTCATCAAAATAAGAAGGTATGTTTTAAGAATACCGTGTTTTTAATATGTATCATGTTAAGTGTCACGTTCTGTTTTGACATAAAATTGTCATGTTTCCAACACGTTTGAGAAACGACATGTAGTATATCGTCTTTGGCAAGTATAGACACTTGTGCCTTGTCCCGTGTAGGCACTTGTGCCTTGTCCCCTGTGTTGGGGAGAGACGGAAATGAAGATATGATACACTTTAGCCTTTTTGTTGTTGGAACCGACGGAAATTATTGTCGGTCACCACATGACTATATGTGTTGAAAATAAACTGAATAGTGGAAGTGTATCTTAATCCGGGACTATCTTGTGTGAGAGAGTGCCACTGATTCGGTTCTTTCAGAATAGCAAGGCTCTTTAGAAAGTCTTCTTTCTTCTGCATTCTCCAAAGTCTCTCACAATTTTCTCTAATGCGATAAGAGAAATGAATTACGATAACCTTGTATTATGGTAGACCAAATCTTCAATATATAGCCAAGGAACCTCTTAGCTATCTAATTTGCTAATTGTTGAATTCAGCCCATTATTAAATTGAATATTACATATTAAGTTCTACACATTAAAGGTTCACACCCTATATGACACATTAATGCTCAATAAATTATATGCGTCAATATACAATACAAAATTATTTTACATATTAGTCCAACGTTGGATTAATGACCAAACAATCTCTCACTTTGACTATATGTGCAACCTTATAATTTTGTATTGTCAATAACCATAATGAGCTTAACTTTTTTATCATTACCGAAATGTGTCCAAAACAATTTCTTCCATCAATTATATCAATATAGGATCAAAGCATTTTTTGTCTCATTTATTCGTAACTCAACCAGTAGTGATCACATATATTCACATAACCAAATGATATGAATCATGATGTGGATGTGTAGCATGAAAATTTCACAGAGTGTGATCATAATGTGCCTATTTTCAACTGGTTCACCCTTAAACGAGATCAACCTAAATAGAATCAGAATGTGAATAAACTGAAACTTAATTTATTTATGCAGAAATATCCTTAAACTTTAAAAACTAAAACCGCATATGTCATACAAATATAATTACAAACTCCCACTAAAATCTGAATATTCTCAAAAATTGAAGATCTTTAATTTGACATGACATTCATACGAGCAGCATGCTCATGAAACTTTTTTGAGTGACAATCATTTAATATGCAGGTGCAATCACGAAATTTGTGTCATTATACTTGATATACAACTATCCATTTTGAACTCTTTCATTTACAACTAAGAACTTGATCTATATTCTTTGACCTTATCAAGTTCTTATTATTGGAATATAAAACTATCGTGTTATTGTCACAAATAACTTTAGTGGTATTTAATTCATATACACTTCGTGCAGCCATGTGATAAAATTTCACAGTTATAATTTCCAATTAGATACCCCATACAGATGTTATAACATGTTTTATTGGCATCTACCAAAATCGAAATCAGTATACCGGATGATCTCAAATTTTTATGATATTTGATATGTGAGTATGTAGTTTTTATTTTCTCTTAAACAATGCAAGACCATTTTAGTTGTTATCTTATGATCTGTTTCTGAATTACTTTAATATCACTTTAGCATTCTAATTATGTACACAATATCTAGACATATACAAGTATGAGCATAGTTCAGACTTCCTACTACCGAAACATAGGAAATACCATGTATTAAAATTATTCTTAAAATCATTCTTAGAGCATTGATTGAGATTTAACTTGTCTCCCTTATTCACAGTAATATCTTTTGGTTTATTTTCCTTAATACTATTTTGAAAAACTTACAATATAGTTATTTTGTGACAACCTGAAAAATAATAGGAACTATCGTGTTATTCACAATAATATCTTTCATCTGAAAAATTCCTAAATAGAGATATCTTTATATCAAGCAACAAACATATATCGTTACTGACAAGCAATATATCGCTGACATATAAAACTAAAAAAGTAACTTTACTCCCACATAAGTTATGGTATATGTATTCATCGACCGAATTCATCTCAAAACTAAACGAGATGATAATTTGATGAATTTTGAATCCATTGTTGATGATATACTTGACTGAGTCTATAGATGGATTTTCTGAATTTGCAAACCATATATATACTTTAGGTCTCATGACTCAAAGTTTTATGGCTACATTATATAAATCATATCATCAATAGTCCATAATTGTCTAAAACAATAATTTTGTTCAATACATAATAAATAGTAAAAAAAAATTCAAAAAAATTGTAAAATTTGATCTTCAAGCACATTTTAATATAGAGACCATGTTTAACTGTTTGGATCAACTGTTTGAACTTTAAAAATTATAAAACTGAATTGTTGTAAGATGTTATAACTTTCAAATATTACAAGAGAATAATATTGTAACACTCAAGAATAAATAATATTGTGGACTAAAACAACAAACCAAAAAGACACTGAATATTTAAACAAAAAAAAAGAAGATAAGAAAATAATAATCAACTATAACTAAAAGCAACATGCAGCTACGAAGAGAGCATAGTTGCCGCGGAAACTTTTATCAGAAAGTTCGGCGGCCACACCATTTAGATATTTTTATTACAGAAAGAAACCGAGTGCATGTGTGCAGCAGATAACATTGGGAGTCACCCGAAATTTTTATTAATATACAAAGAAAAAAAGTTTCGAATTATACGTTCTGTTTGATAAAGATTTTGAGAAATGACCAAATTGAAGTATTAATTTACTATTTTAGACTCCAAAACTGTAAATTTAATTTACAATTTTAGCTCTCTCACAAATTCACAATTTCGTAAAATCAGAAATTAAAATTGTGGTTATTTCATGACACCAGAAATTAAGTTCTCGGTTTTAGGTTTTTATTATTTTTCTTTAATTAAACAGAAAATGTTATAATATATTTATTTTTTGTATTGAAATAAAAATATTGTATATTTCTTTGAAAATAAATAGAATATTATATAATTTGATTTATTAGAAAGACTGTGACAAATAATCTGGATCAACAATTTTTCAAGCCGAATTTTTTACGGCTGTAAGAAAAATTAAAATATTTTTTGGTATGTTAGAAAAAAGTAAAAATATTTTGAATCTGAGTTATTGATCCCAGTTCAAAAGTCACTTCTAAGTAGGGGTGTAAACGGATCGGATAGTGATAAAACCATATCCGTATCCGCTTTTATTTTTCGGATACGGATACGAATCGGATATTAAACGGATACGGATACAAGTTGGATATCTGCTTTTTATAATAGTAAATAACATATTTTTTTCATAATATATATTAAACTATGAGTAGAACTAGGGTGCAAGCTCATTTGTACTTTTAACTCTAAAACTTATCAGAATAGCTTTGAACGACGAATCCAAACTGTTAAAATCCTTCTACTTTACGAGTGATGAGTCTACATGTGAAAATTTTAAAGTTTCGAATTAATTTAATATAAATCTATCACTCTCATCCCGAAGAAAATGAACCCAAAGACGGTCTCGAACTATAGACCGATCAGTGTGATCAACACCATTTCAAAGCTCATTACAAAATTCTAGCCAATAGGTTGCAACCTCATTTACCAAATCTTATTGCGCAAAATCAAACGGCTTTCGTACAAGGAAGGTCGTTGATGGAATTATTCCTGGTAGCACGGGAATTTGTTAATTTTTGGGGATAATTACTTAATTGAAAATATAATAAAAATATATTTTTCCAATCCCATTGTTTTTATAAGATTCTATTCCTCACATTAAATATAATATTTTGTCCAAATGGAACATACAAAAACTCAACTGAGAATGGAAGAATTTATATACTGAGAGAGATGAACTATGGTGAGTTGCAATGTTGTAAAATGCGGACTCATATACGCGGATTTTAAACTATATATTAATGTATTTCCACTCAAAACATGCAATATATTCCCATTAAAATCATTCAAACAATAAATTCGCACATATGCGGGCCAATATGCGGATATATGCGGCTCAATCGTACATATGCAGACCAATATGCGGAAATATGCGGCCCAATATGCGGCCACATATGCAAAACCGCATATTTGAGACCGCATTTTACAACACTGGTGAGTTGTGAAGTAAAATTTTTGTTTTACTTCATGCTTATATCTATATTTTCAAAATCTAAATAGCCGATTCAAATCATTCAGCATGATCTCCATACTGAAGCGTGCTTGGAGATTAAATTTTACATTTTTTTTTTATTTTTTACTATTTTTTTAGATGAGTACAAAATCGTTGTTTTTGGATGGATTATGGACCATAAAAAAATAATGATTAAAAAAAGAGTGTCTTCCATGGACATAAGGACCTATTTGTAAAATGAACATATTTTTTTTTTAAGTTCAAACAGTTGATCCGAACCATTCATCTTGTTCTCCATATTAATATGTGCTTGGAGACCAAATTTTACATTTTTCTAATTTTTTTTTACTATTTATTAAGATGGTACAAAATTCAATGGTCTGAATTTGATATTTTTTGTACCCATCTTAATAAATAGTAAAAAAATTCAGAAAAATGTAAAATTTGGTCTCCAAGCACATATTAATATGAAGAACAAGATGAACGGTTCGGATCGACTGTTTGAACTTTGAAAATAAAAATATGTTCATTTTACAAATAGGTCCTTATGGTCCATGGAAGCATATGCCTTAAAAAAATTCTAAACATATAGTAATAAATTTAAAAAAATGTAAAATTTGGCCTCTTGGCACATTTCAATATGTAGATCATGTTGAGCGGTTCGGATCAACTTTTTAAACTTTTCAAAATAAAAAATATGAGCATAAAATAAAACAAGACTCTTACTTAGCAACTCACCATAGTTCAACTCTCTCTATATATAACAAACTTTTCATTTTGTTTCATCATGTTACATTATTTCACCCAATTTGAATCATGTCTGACAATTATTCCGCATAATTTTCCTCCAATGTCATCTACTCTGTTCCCACCGAGCATTCATTTATTACTGTGAACCCCCGAAATTTTTATTAATATCCAAAAAAAATTGAATTCTACACACTGTTTCACAAGATTTCAGAAAATATCCAACCACAGTTTTAATTAATAGTTTTAGGCCCCAAAACTGTAAATTTAATTTACAGTTTTAGTCCTCTCAAAAACTGCAGAACAAATTTACAACTTCACAAAACCAAAAATTAAAATTGCAGTTAAGATCTCAAAATATATTTTTTTTTTCATGAAATCCGGAAATTAAGTTCACGGTGTTAGGTATTATTTTTTTTTTTAATTAAATAGAAAATATTATAGTTTATTTATTTTTTGTATTGAAATATTTGAAATATTTTATAATTTTTTAAATAGATGAAATACCATATAATTTGATCTATTAGAAAGATTGCGACAAATAATTCAGATCAATTTTTTTTTAGGCCGGATGTAAGAAAAATTAAAATATTTCTTAGTGTATTATTAGAAAATAAATAAAATATGTTAAATCTGAATTATTGATTCCGATTTTAAAAGTTACTTCTAAGTAAACTAGTATTGTGCCCATGCGTTGCAACGGAAACATATTATAAAATTGAATATAATATGAAGATATCTTTTTGTTTGACATTCACACAAAATTAAGAAAAAAATATTAAATAAAAATAAAAAGGCACACAAGAAAAAAAAACAGAAATTCAAATTAAATAACAATGAAAGAAATAACAAATGGAAAAAAATATATCAAATATAACATGAAAAATGTTCTTAAAGTATTATTGTCAGTGTGATCCTCTTCAATATAGTGTAACATTTATGAAAATGAACAAACAAATACGAAAAGTATATTAATTAAAAAAATAAACAATATTTATGAAAATGCAAACATTAAAACAGCAAGTATAGACTATTTTCTTACTTTTAACCAACCAAAGAATGACAGCATCTGCCTTTAAAAAAAATCCGCCAAAGAATTATGTTGTTGGAATATTACTAAAATCATATAATAACTAAAAAGGGCAATAATTCGACAAAAAGTTGATAATCTTCATTTAGAATAATAAACAAATTTAGTTAACCTGCTAAAAAAATAATTAATTAAGCTGTATTTTTTCTGAGCTAGAAGGTCGATATTTCCTATATCCTCTTAACTAATAATAAAAAGATACAATATTTCATATATCCTCTCATATTTATGAACACTCTACTATATGCATGTTTCATAAAATTATATATATTATTTTCTTGATAATTTTCATTCTCTGTATAATATTTTTAGAATTTGCAGGTTCAATAAATTCATTTATTTCATAAGATATGCTATAAATGTATGAATAAGAGAAAATGAAAAAATAAGGAAATAATTTAATTAAATGAATAAAAAAATAGATTTAAGAAGGAATAAGAAAACATATCGCTAGAAATTCATTCTTAATTGTGACAAACTATATAGCAGTATGTGTGGCGAGTATATTTTCAACTAAATTTAGACTTCTACACATAAAATATATGCATTTAATCAAAAGAAGACAGATTGTGTGATTGGAGGGCTGATATTAAATCTGAATATTTATCTTTCAATCTTAGCCGTTGGCGAATGAGGACAACTACGTGCATTATATAAGAATGAAACTAAAAAAAATATCGTGATCCGTCGATAGCAGGGTAAGAACTCTCCCGTCGTGCTAGCCTAGTCAGCCCTTTTTTTTTTTTATCAAGGTACTAAAAAATATTGGGGTCGGCATAGCAACATATTATGAATAAACTAACGGTAACGGACTCGATTTATTCACGTCAGATTCTCACAGCTGACATGCCCTAACAAACTCTCTAACCAATTTAACTTACTTTAACTACGCGAACTCTCCAGTCTTCTTGATTGGTGGGGTATGTATAAAGGGAGTCCTGCAAAAAGGGTCTGTATACTGTATTAGGTGTAAAGTAAACTCTATAGCCGTTGAATCAAAAATATAAGCATCTAGCAACACCACGCTGAGTGAAGAGCTGAGGGGAACGAACTCATGAGAAGCATACTTTTTTATTTTAGTGAAAGAATTCGACATGGATTCTGCGGCTGTCGCCTTCCTTAGCATGTACACAAAATAGAATCTATCTGCTTAATTTGACCTCTGTTTTATATTGTTGGGTATAATATTCGTTGTATAGGACGGGTACTCGTAAGTGGTTCTTTCTCCTGTGAGAGAAGCTTTGAAAATACTTTTTTAATAAAAAAGATTGAAAAAATAACAATTTTCTCTAACAAAATATGATGAAATTATTTCTTATCATTTTTTTTCAAAATAAATACATATCATAGAATTTTTAGATGTACTAGAAGAACTACAATATTTTATATATTTACTTAGACGTAGGGGTGCAAACAGGTTGAATATTATCCGACTGTATCTGAATTTGAATCCAAAAATTTTATATGGATATTCAATATCCGAATATCCGTGCGGATACGGATACGGATACAGATATGGTTTAAAATTTTAATTATCTGTATCTGAATATTAGTATATAATATATAGTTAATTTTATGTATTTATTTTATTACTGAAAATGTAGTTTAATTGTATTAATGTATAAATTATGGTTCTAATATTTTATTATTTTGTTTTTTTTATGAAATCAGGTGGTTACCGCTAGTTAAAAAAAAAACAAATAGGTAACCGGTTACAATATCCGGCTACAAATAGTAAGTTAAAAAAAGGAAAAAAAAAATAACTATTTATAAGATGCCGTTACCATTGAATTTTTTTTTTTTTCAAAAATAGAAAAATTCAACTATTTTCTATATTCATCTAGAAGTGACTTTTGATCCGGAATTAATTACTCACATTCAAAGTATTATTATTTTTTTTCAATAACACACAAAGAAATTTTTTTTTTTTTTTACAACCGCGAAAAATCCGATCTGAAAAATATTGATCCGGATTATTTGTTGTGGTCTTTCTAATAAATCAAATTATATAGCATTATATCTAATTTAAAAAAAATTCTAATATTTTAATAAAAATAAATAAATAAATTATAACTTTTTAAAAAAAAAATTAAGAACCAGCTAATTATTAGCTGATTCCTATTAAATTAAAGATCAGCTAATAATTAGCTGGTTTCGTAGATTTAATAAAACCTAACTTTTGTGGACATATTTAGCAATTTCTATTTAATATTGTATATAAAAAAAATGACGGTGGCCTCATGGCCCCAATTAGCATCCGCTAAAAGTTGTGAGCTAAGGTTGGCACATTAGGAAAAAGCCTTCCAAAGCTTTATTTTGGCCGGTGTGCAAATTAAGTAATTAATTGCGATAATCTGTCACAAAGTTCCTTTATGTTGCCAAGTGTTGAATGCTACATTGATTTTGGAACTCACAAAAATTATTCACTTTCCTTTTGGGATGCTCCTATTCCTATCTCTATACATGTGTTATGATTGCTTCCTTTTCCAATTTTGAACCCCTTTCCAACAATGATATTTTAGTTACAAATGCAAATCTCCTCTCTATAAATGGTTTATAATTTTTAAATCAACTAATTTTCTTCCTATTTAAAAAGAACAGTAATTTTTTAAAATGTAAATTTTGGTTTTCAAATATATTTTCATATAAAGATTATGGTAGTTTAACAATTCGGAACGACTATTTGAACTCTGAAAATAGATATTTAAATTCATAGCATCGGATCCATAATATATAATATGCATATTGCCATAGTCTCAATTTTATTATTTTTAAAATTAGAAAAATTCTTACATCCTAAATCGTCTGACTTAACAGCAAACTAAAATTGACATACCCTGATAAATGATAGTATTTATATTGCTCATGTTACTATATCAATAACTATTATATATTATATTTATATTTATATTTATATTTATATTATTATTATTATTATTATTATTATTATTATTATTATTATTATTATTACTACTACTATTACTGTTATTGTTATATGAATGAGTCTATGGTACTATGCATATTACAATTTAGTCCGTGACACGAATTAATATATATATATATATATAGAGGTTGGCTAATATCAAATCAGTTGTTCCTGAGCTCCCGTGCAACTAAGTGATTTTTCAATTTTCGAAGTCCAAAACGTCGATCCAAACCGTTAGATGTGTTCTCTATATTAAAATGTGCTTGGAGACCAAATTTTACATTTTTTGGAATTTTTTTACTATTTATTAAGCCACTTTGAAAATCGTTGATCCAACGGTGGCTTAACCAAACAGTAAAAACAGAAGCCACCGTTGGATCAGCGATTTTGAAAGTGGCTTAATAAATAGTAAAAAAATTCCAAAAAATGTAAAATTTGGTCTCCAAGCACATTTTAATATAGAGAACACATCTAACTGTTTGAATCGATGTTTTGGAATTTGAAAATTGAAAAACCACTTGATTGCACGGGAGCTCAGTAACAACTGATTTGATATTAGCCAACCTCTCTATGTATGTGTGTGTGTGTGTGTGTGTGTGTGTGTTTAATTCTAACGGTCGATCCGAACCGTTCAAAATATTGTTTATATGAATATGTACTTGTAGATCAAATTTTATAAATTTTTTTTCTATTTTTAAAGATAGGTAGAAAATCATTGTTTTTGGATAGTCCAGAATTTTCAGATCAAGTGATTTTTCTATTTATCTTAAAAAATAGTAAAAAAATTCTAAAAAAAATCTAAAATTTGGTCTACAACTAGATATTCATATGGCGGTTGTGTTGAACGGTCCAGATCGACCATTAAGATTTTGAAAACAGAAATATTGATCTGTATTACGAATCAACCCGTGATATGTATAGTACCATAGACTCACTCTTGTTATATATATTATTATTAATTATTTGTCATTATGAAATTTCAATTATTGTATTGACGTAAAAAGAGAGGAAGAGAGAAAGGTTAGGGACTTAGGGTTATATATTATGTAGCCTTTGTATCGGTACATAAGCTATGTAAAATTAAATCCTAGGCTAACTAGCTAGTATGTCTTATTCTCTTATCCTTATTAGTTTATAGCCCATCTTAGGCTTTGTAAAATTAAATCCTAATCAAAGGGAAGGGGCGCTCGGCGCATGGCTGTTTGAGCTCGATGATTACTTTAGTACTGTTTTTAATTTTTACATTATGATTATGTTTGATTGCGAAATAAGAGGTAAAATAAATCTCTTACTTTACATTTTTTCAAATGAGATATAAAATCAGAGAAGTAAGATAAAGTTATGACGGTTAATTGTTGAACAAGATGATAAATAAAAAGAATAAGATGAAGTAATTAATTTAATCTTAATAAATTTAATAGCAACTAAACATGACATATATATCGACCTTAAACAAGTTCAATTTTATGCTAATTAATTCAGCTTAAATATTTTAAATGAGATCTTTATAATCCTACAAAACCGCATGTAACTTTAACAAATTTCCGACAAATTGAGGGCACAAAAAAGCGCCTTTGTCCTTGTAATTAAGCCAAATTCACCTCAAACAAACAAATAATAACAAAATGTGACCAAACTGCACATGGGACTATGGGAGCACTAAAAGCTTTTTTTGACATTGTTTTGTATGCAGTGTGTATCTGTTTGGCAAGGTCAAAAATTCGTGATTTGGGAATGATTTGGGAATGATTTGGGTATAATTCGGGTCTGATTCAGTATTATTCGAATTAGAGATCTCAGTCTTGTAAGAGAGCAAAACAAAAAATAACCAAAAATAATTTATGGAAAAAAAATCGGGAATAATTCGGAAAATTCGGGGGAAATTCATAAAAATCGCGAATTATTCGTGAATAATTTGGTCAAAATTCGGTCAACCAAATAATTTGACGTTCGGTTCGGCATCACCAAAAAAACGAATAATTCGCAAATCTTGTTACTATGTGCAGTGTCTCTAACAAGTCGACATGTCAATTTGATCCGACAAGTGTCTAAATATGATCCGATCTGACCAGATCACATGTTATATATTAATCGGTATTAATTTGATTTACAAAAGGTAACTATAAATCTATAATTAAATTAATTATTATAGCAAAAGCGTACATCTGTAGATAAAAATTATATAATTAGGTGCAATGATTAATTTCATTGATTTATGTAAAAGGGAAAATCAGATTAAAAAATAGCGAGCTAATTTTGTGGGTCGGGTTTGGTTTAATTTGGTGTTCAAAACCAAATTAAAAAAAAAATTAGCGTACTAATTGATTGATTAATTTGTAGTTGAATGCTTGATCATCATGTCATTTTGATGACTTCGATTAATCGTGGAAGCACATGGGTTGACAAGATCTCTTTAGCAAAAGTAGAAAATGGTGTGGCAAGTGCATGCATGCATGCATGACATGTAATTAATATATTCTTTCTGCGCCTAATTACATATTTGGTTCTTAAATAAATGTCTAGTTACTATGTTTCTCTTAGAAATTATTTTATGATGTTCTTGATTCTTCACGTTATCATTTCAGTATTTGATACATGTCTAAGTAGAGTGGAAAAAAAAGTGTCGTTCCGTATCGTGCCGTGTCGTGATTAAGTGAACGGTCGCACGTGTCATGTCGTGCCATGACTAAAATATGGAGGGATGGTCACGGCACATGACTCACGTACCGTGACTATTCGCGTGCCATTTTCAAACATAGCTGATCACGTTTCTCATATTTAACTATTTTTTTTCATAATTAAAGTTAGTTTATTCAAGATTCACCATTTGATCAAGATTTAACGGTGCTAATTACACGTGACTCGCGTGACCACGTGCCGTGCCGTGCCGTGTCAAATTTAAAAAAAAAATAGTCACGACATGCGACACATGATCACGGCATGAAAAAGTTACACATGCCGTGCCGTTTTATACCGTTCCGTGATGGAACTGGCTCCGCCGTGCTATTTTTCCCCACTCTAATGTCAAGTTTGTTCATTGTTTCCTACCTTGATGTTTTAGGAACCTATTGCCATGTGAAAAGAGATAATAGATTGAAATAGATGTTTTACTTCTATCGAAAGAATTCAGTGGAACTGTGAAAAATGAAAAAAAAAAAATGAAATTGTATTTGACTTTTTGTCTACCTTGCTGTTTTACTTCTTAAATATGGATTCACGCACTAGAAAAAAAAATAGCGAATCACATCTATTTACGAATAATATAATACACATACCATTTAAAAAAGAAAATAAAACCTTTTTTAAATTAAAGTGGGAGCTTCCAAATATCAATTGAATAGAAAAATATAAAAGGTAAAAAATATAAATCAACTTTAAAAAGTAATACGGCTAAATTTCAAAATCTAAATTGTTTATCGTCTTCTTCACAAGAAATGCATCCACATATTTTTTTATTTTTTTTATAATTTAATGAGTTTCTTCGATCAAAACTACTAACAATGAACACACGAAACTTTTATAGATTTTAAAGTTAATACAAAAAGGAGGTTGTAGCAATGAACGCACAGTAAAAAAAAATGCAGTGATTCTTTATTTTACACGAAACAATTAGTAGGGATTTTTATTATAAAACATAATTAAACAAAACGGGTTGATTGCTTTCAAATTTTGAAAAACTATAAAAACCGAAATTTTTTATCGGTTACCCTATGTCTCAACCAAGTATTTTCTCAGCCGGTTACACAAAATATTTCAAAATTTTCAAATTTAAAGAAGTAACCGAATAAAAATTTCAGTTATGATGGGAAAACCAAAATTTTTAACCATTACCCTACTCATTTCATAATATAATAAACATGAGACCCAACTTTTGTTTCATATCTTGCAAACTCTTACCTAATTAAAAGATAACTATAATTGATGCAAAGCAACAAAAAAAAACTTAGTTAACTTTCAACACACATATAGAGAGAGAGAGAGCTTGACTCGGGTGAGCTATGGAGTAAAACACGTTTGTACTCCACGCTATATTTTCATTTCCAAAGTTCAAATAGCCAATTCGAACTTTCTAACATGTTTTCCATATTGAAATGTGGTTGGAGACCAAATTTTACATCTTTTTGAATATTTTTTACTATTTATTAAGCCACTTTGAAAATCGATGATCCACTGTAAACCGTAAAAATTTCTGAACCATCGTATGAGGCTGACTAAGGTGAGCCATGAAGTAAAACACGTTTATACTCCATATTATATCTTCATTTTCAAAATTCAAATAGCCAAGTCAAACCATGAAGTAAAAACTTAGTTTTACTCCATGGCTCATTTTAGTCCAGCTCCATATATATTGTGTTTTTTTTTTTTTTTTTTAATCTTTTCTTGAGATAGTTTGTGCTCATTAACTGGTAGTCAAATAAAATCAGAACATTGAGATTGTAGAAGGGAATAATGTAATGTATTATAGTTTTATTTTAATAAGTAAGCTGAAAATTATTAATACATAGAAAATTTTGAAAATTAAATAGACACAATTATAAATTATCCTTTTCCCTCACTTCCACTGTTAGGTGCATCAATTGTGTCTGGCTTAATTTGAATGGAAATTATTCAATGAGAGAACATATTATCAACTTAAAATTTTATAGTTTGTCCACTTTTGAAGAAACAGAACTATATTCTTATTTTTATTGTATTATGAAATGAGTAGGGTAACCGGTTAAAAATTTCAATTACCCACTGTAACCGAAAATTTTATTCGATTATCCATTAAATTTTAAATTTTAATTAAAAAACGGAATTTTCCGATTTTTATGATTTTTCAAATTTTAAGAATAATTAATCCGTTTTTTTAATTATGTTTTAGAAAAAATTCCGTATAGTGTGTGTGTGTGTGTGTGTGTTTGGTAATTATGGGTATGTTTGAGTGTTATTCTAATTGTTGTGTTACATGTCATTTTAAATAATGATAGAAATTAAAATTTTCAATTTTAAATATATACAAAAATTCTCTAATTATATTTTGAAGACAGAAATTCTCCCACAAAAAATATTAACTAGACCAAAGACCTATTCTATATCCTACTTACCTCCATCTAATGATTTCCTTGATATAAAGAAGAAAACTAACTTTTGTGAGAACAGAACGATGTATGTTTCAAATTTTCATTTTTATAATAAGCACGCAGATGTTCTGATTCGCCAATGGCTGTAATTAAAAGGTTAATTTTTAGATTGAATCAAATTATATGTGTTTTTTTCATTGAATGCATTGTTTTTACGTGTAGAAGTCCAAATTTAGTTAGAAATGTACTCGCCACATGTATTACCACATGTATTGATGAAATTAGCATTAAATTTTTATTACCATATCTCTCTTCAGCTTTAATTGGCGCAAATTAATTTCCAATTTTGGCAGATATCATACCTCATTTCCAAATTGCCTACCTCTTATTCATTTTGGAAGAGAACAAAAAAGACATTATTGATTTGTTCCTAGTAAGTTTTTCATATTTAATTTAATTTAATTTTAGTGCAAAGATTGAGGATGACATTTTTTTCTATTTTTATTGCAAAGAATGTTGTTAAATTAAAGTACTCATTTGTTGTTATTTCTTTTATTGTTATTTATTATTTCTTTGTTCAATTTTAATGTTAAATCTTATAATATGTTCCCGTTAGCACGGCACAATACTAGTAATTAAATGAGCATATCATGTTTGTACTTTCATGTTTCCTCTGATTGTGTTCTCTTGAAATTATGGGAGCTGCTATTTACGCAACAAATTTTATAATTAGCACAACACTAATCAATTATTTTAGTTGCCTAGACAATTATATTCCTGATTAGTTTCTAAAATAACTCTCTCTCTCTCTCTCTCTCTCTCTCTTCATCCATGTGTTGATTTATTTTTTATATTATATCTCTTTAAATAAAAAAAATAAGATCACTTGTCTAAGATTAGATTTTTTAAAACATATAAAACTTAATTACTTGATGATTTATGGGAAAAACTGACGTGCTACATATAGTATATAGTATAGTGACATATCATGCTACTTCTTTAAAAAATTATAGACTTCAAATGATGAGTTTAAGTTGTTCAAATCGATTTACTTCACCAGTGATGCATTTGCATATAAAATTTATAAATTTTTGTATTTGTTTAGTATAGAGTTTTTTTTATTCATTTGTTGGTATACTATAAAGTTGAATGGTAAACAAATAATAAAAAATAAATTTATTAAAATTAACTTATAAATCTTAGTTTTTTTGACCGCGTGTACTTTATATACTAAATGAATTTAAAAGTTTATGATTTTTGCAATTCAATGTTTGTAAGAAAAGTATCCAGTCTTCTAATTGACCGGTTTTCAAAGACATTAGTTTATTTATCTTCTTATGATGTATACATTGTGATATTTAGACATACACTTGTTTACACATCACAAGTAAGAAAATAAACTATTTGTTGTCACAAAATAAAAAATTTATTCAATTAGAAAACTAAATATTTTTCTTAAATGCAACGTATTTTTTTTAATAAAGAGTAAAATGGGTATGTACTTTATAAATTCAAAATGAGCTTAATAGAAAAGATAATAAAATTAAATAAATTTGTGAGTTTATAAATTTTAGAGAGATAAATATGATATTATGAATTTTAGAGGAAAAAAGTACGTAATTTTGACATTTTTTAGGGTTGTATTTGAAATTCTCCCTAAATTTTATATCCCTATTGCATAGGATGCGGACCCCGGTACTTGAAGAATTCGCATCCTCTGAGATATCTCAAACTTTGCGTGACTTTTTGAGATATATCAACCGTTCAAAGATAATTTGAATTCACATCTCTCCAATATTGCACAAGGGAATCTTTTAAAATTAGTGAATCCGGATCATTATTTTCAATTTGGCACGAATCTCAAAGTCCAACAATACTGGCCCCTGCACTAGCCCGAATCCCAAAGCAATGAGATTTAATCTCAAACCGTAAAGTGAGGCCCTCCTCCACATTATTAGGGCATGTTCGGCTCTCTAATGGGCATGGGAAGAAAAAAAAATTGAACTGATTTTTACTGTTTACGTGGGAAAAAAAATTCACTGAAGCCCTGTTAGGATTTTACTGTTCACGTTGGAAAAAAAAAAAATTCAATCAAACTGAATTTTTTTTTCCACGTGAACAGTAAAAATCAATTCAAAACAAATCTTTTCTCAGACCCATTCCCCAGCCCAAAGGAGAGCCGAACAGAGCCTGAGTGAATTTTTTTTTCCCACGTGAACAGTAAATTTCCTGCTGCAGCCATGGCCTTAGAGAGGAGTTGAATCCTGATAATTTATCCCACAGTTTCTCGAATTCAGATCTAGTGAAGTAACTCAATTTTTGGGTTTTAAATCAGAAACGTCCGATTCGAATCCAAAACAATTCATTCGAATCTGAAGCGCATTCGAATCCCGAGATGATTAAAACCTCTACAATATTAGGGGATCTGGACCCTAGTTTCTCGCCAGTCGCCACAAGTTCTGTTAATTACCAAAAAGTCCAAAACAAAAGGAACAGTAAATGTACGACTTAAAACATAAATTTGCTTGCTAGGAAATGAAAACCCATCATATCAATTTTAATTTGAAAATTTTAAGTTATTATGGGTAAAGATTTTAAAAGAGCAAATCTGACTTCATGCAGCACACGAATTATATGAAGTGTTGAAGTGTTGTTTTGATTTTATAGTGTATGAGTTGTACGAAGCCAAAATTACTCTGTTAAAATATAAAAATTATTATTTTTATTTTTTATAACTAGGTAGATGCTACCAGGATACAGAATAGTAAATGTGATTATAACTACAAATTACTAAAATACTCTCACATCTCACATCCAATAATTTTAAAGCACAACAAGCTTTCTACTGTGCCTACACCATTTTAGCCATAACTATGTTTCTTCCTTGATCTCTTTTACAAGCAAGCAAGGAGGCTTTCTTCCACGCCCAAAGATAGCAAAATTACGTTGTTTCCACACCCCCCATAATACAGTCAGCACTCTTGTCATCCAGATACGTTTAGATTCCTTCACCACTTGTCTATATCTATCCCAAGAATCATCTCACAAAGCATCCATGCTGTCCCGCATCAGTATAAGCCGGTTGTCCATGCCCATCCACACCTGCCTCATGTATATACACTAGAAGAACAGATGAAATGAACTTTTCAAATCACACTCTGAGCACATAACACATTGCGTTTCACAACTCATACCACTGTGAAGCATGACTTCATGAGTTAGAATTCGCCCATGCATCAGCATACAAGCAAATAATTTAATCTTTGATGGTGCAAAATAGTGTAGGAAGCAATTAAGAATTACGGGCTTAACACAATAGTGTGAGTCATGTGTCTCTACGGAGAGACTCAGGTTCAATTCTCACTAGTATTTTGAAACCATTTAATAAAAAAAAAGTAGCAAGCAATTATTCTAAAACTCCCATTCAAAAAACAAATGTGCGAACTACACAAGCTAAAAATAATTGACAAATAAATAAAATAAAATTGATGTGTATGTGAGTGAGACAGAAATGGCCGAAATTTTTATTAATATATAAATAATAATAATAAATTTAACAATCTATCCAAAAATATGACAAAGAATTCGAGATCTACCCATACCAATGACATTATTATCAGTTTCAGAGAATAAAACCAATAACAAATTTATTGGTTCCAACCTGTTCAAAATCAATAACAAAACAATCATTCTCAAAACCGATGACTTTGTAAGTCATCGGTCCCAAACTCTCACTCCTCCGCATCAAAAAGAGTATACAACAATTGTGCATTACAGAGAGAGTGCATCTACAATATAATACGACAACAAACAATACTGCATACTACAATTATTACAATTACTAGGTGTGGACCAAGCTCAGTGCACCATGTGTAGGCAGCCTTTCGGGTTCACAAGAAAGAAGCACGTTCCATAATTGCAAGATGCCACACTAGCATATTGTTTGCAGAGAGTGGGTCTGAGACCAATGACTTTGACAAAGTTATCGGTTTTAGAGGGTGAAATTGATGTTAAAGTTATTGATTTTAGAACTGATTGTTTTGTTATTGATTTTAGACAAGTTGGAACTGATGATTTTGTTATTGGTTTTATTTTCTGAAACTGATGATAATGTCATTGATATGGATAGATTTCGAATTCTTTTTCATTTTTGAATAGATTGTTAAAGTTATTATTATTTTTTGTATATTAATAAAAATTTCGGGAGAAATGGAGTATGGTCATAGACTTGTAGATTTGTAATAGACAAACAATTTACATTTAATTTTATAATAAGTTATTGCACACAGAAATAATCAATTATATATTTCGGAAAAATAATAGCACACAGTAGAAAAAGGAATATACAAACACTGATATATAATAAGTTAATCTATTATATAAAAGGCAGAAAATCACCCTCATTCAAATAAAGTTTTTAATATAATTTAGAATATCAAGTGCCAGTATACCATCTTCACATTTTTTTAAGACCTAGTATTCACAATTTTTTTAACACGTAGTATTAGGGCTGCACAAAAAATTTGTAATTTGCAATTCGATTCGAGTTTTATTCGAAAAAGTTCGTAAAAAATTCGATTCGAAATAGTTCAAATTAATTCAAACCAAACTCAAATTGGATCTGATTCGTTCGAAGTAGGTTTGCAAACTATTATAGTTCGAATCTCAAAGTAACGTGAACCGTTGATTTTTACTGATAACTTATGTTTGCTGATGACTTAAAAGTTAAAACATAAGACCGTCCAGCCATAAGTCATAACTCGTAAGTCGTAACCCTCGCTCTTTATTCTGAAACTCTAAACAACTTTCACCTCTCGCTTTCGACGACTACGATCACTTTTCCTTGTCGTAAAAAAGTTCGTAAAAAATTCAATTCAAAATTAATTTAAACCAAACTCAAACTAAAATGAGTTCGATTCGGTTCGATTTATTTGCAGCCCTACTTAGTATGCAAGCAATTTTAGTTCTTATTCAGTTAAATGAAAGTTACGTCTCAAATTGTCATAAATTGTACTTTCTACCACATAATCAATTTAACAGCGACCTAATAAACAATATCAAATCATCTTTAGCTCTGTAATTATTCCAATTTCAAATCGTGGGGTGCATTAAATATTTTTATATATCCCAATATTTCCAATGAGTGGGTCTATGGTACTATGCATATCACCGATTGATCCGTAATATGGATCAATATTTTTGTTTTTAAAATTTTAATGGTCCATCCGAACAGTTCAACATGATCCCCGTATGAATATCTACTTGCATACCGAATTTTATATTTTTTAGAATTTTTTTACTATTTTTTTGGACTATTCAAAAACAATGATTTTCTACCTATCTTAAAAAATAGTAAAAAATTCTAAAAAAATATAAAATTCGGTCTGCAAGTACATATTCATATAAAAATCATTTTTAACAGTTCGGATCGACCGTTAGAATTTTGAAAACAAAAATATTAATCCATATTACGGACTAAATCGTGATATGGATAGTGTCATAGACTCACTCATTTCCAATTGTCAACACTTTTGATAAAATTACAAAATTAATAATTTGCTTCACATTTTCATTACAATCACCACATCAACAATTGCAATTGATTTACATTTCAGATGAACATACTCATAGATTCCATAAAAGAATTTGGATCAGATCATAAATTGATATATCTAGTATTAGAAGGCATCATAAATCCAAAGTATCCCTTGGCCTTATCCACTTATTCATCAGAGACAAATAATCTCAAATGGGTAGAAAGAGGGAGGTACCTATCATATTTCCTCTCTTGGTACACATTTGGAGCACAAGAGTTTGCTAAAGAAAAAAAGACTTGGCCACACATAGAAAGGTTACATGCTGACCAAGCCTGTCTCTGACTGAGGCAGCATGATTGTGACCAAAAGAGAAAAAATTACACAAGCGGTCCCTGAAATTGGGAAATGTTGTGTGTTTTCCATTTTGGTCCCTTATATTTTAAACATTCTATTTTGTCAATTAGGTGTTATATTAACTTAAATTTTGAGTTGTTATAGAAAGAATATGAATCTTCTTATTTGTATTGACACAAATATAAAATAAGCCTTGTGCATTTTTGACTTGTGACGGATTGATTTAGATTCTTATTGAACTTTAAAAATGTAAGGTGTAAGTCAGTTTCACCAAAAAATAGTGTAAGTGGATCCCTCCTCGTATATATATAGAGAGAGAGTGTGGCTAAGTTTAAAACGTTTGTTTCCTGGCCTCCGGAACAAATGATTCGATTTTCTGATTTTTAAAGTCCAAACAGTCAATCCAAACGTTAGATGTTCAAATTATATTAAAATGTGCTTGGAGGCCAAATTTTACATTTTTTGGAATTTGTTTACTATTTATTAAAATAGTTTGAAAGTAGCTAATTTTATGCACGTTGGAAAATAATGACTTTCAAACCATCTTAATGAATAGTAAAAAAATTTTAAAAAAAATGTAAAATTTGGTATCCAAGTACATTTTAATATAAATTGAACATCTAATGGTTTGGATCGACTGTTTGGACTTTGAAAATCAGAAAACCGAATCATTTGTTCCGGAAGCTAGAAACAAATGTTTTGAGCTTAGCCTCTCTCTCTCTCTCTCTCTATATATATATATATAGAGAGAGAGAGAGAGAGAGAGAGAGTTTGGCTAATATACCAACGTTGGTATAGAGCAGTTCGTTATACCAAGTGGATTTTTTGATTTTGAAGTCCAAATAGCCGATCCGAACCGCTAAATATGTTATCTATATTGAAATGTGCTTGGAGACCAAATTTTATATTTTTTTTTAGAATTTTTTTATTATTTATTAAGTCACTTTGAAAATCGCTGATCCATTGTGATTAAACATGACAAGAAATTCCTTTACCTCAAGTATGTACACTAAATATGAACTTCCAATAAAAAAAAAACATTGGCATTGCATGTCAGAGATCTTAAATGTGTACAGCCATATCCTACCGTGACAAGCATGCAATGGATAAGTCAACAAAATCATTTGCCTCAAATGGTAACCAGTAACAAATCACTATCAGGGATTTTATAGCAAAATCTTATAAATCTGTCCAAAATTACCTCCCACAATTTTAGCTTAGGTGAGAGGCTCATATCTTACAATTTACCCGCTTCTCCATTACCAACAAAACGGGACAGAGGCTTGTTCAGGCTCATCTTCGCAAAAAGACCCTGCATAATCTTGTATTTTTTTTTTCTGAACTGAGTACACAACCACTTTTTTTAGGAGAAATGTAGGAATCTAGTTTTCAGATTTCATATATATAACATTAGAGATGTCAAATTTTACAAAAGTTTATTGAAAAGTAAAACAGAAAAGCTAAAAAAAAACAGAGAAAAGTTACAGTTCGATAATATGTACACAACCCCTTTTAATTTCACTCAATAATCAATATTGATTGAGAATCAGTTTTGATTTAGCATCAAAAGACAATATTTTTCCTATGAAAAGTTACAGTTTGAAATTCAATTAAAGTCTTTTAAAACTAAGAAATTTGCTCCTCATATTTATCTTAAAACATAATTAGATGATCTTTTAAAAAAAAATATCAATACATATTTTACTGTCATTTTGTGTCTGAAAAAATCAATTATTAATTAGTACTAGGTGGTCGTAAAATTCTCATAGATATATTTAATAAATTCTGTGCATAGTTTTAGCAACCAAGTGTTCTGAAAGTGTGTTAACAATTAATTCACAAAGCAATGGTGATCTCCAGTGTTTTAATAAATGGAGATGAAACTAGTCTTGTGGCTTTGAGACAGATGTTTCTCATCCCCAGAGACTACCAGTTGGATATTCCTTTTTCTCTTGGTTGGAAAAAGAAGAATTTTGGAAAAAAAAATTGTGTGTTTTGAGAGTTTTATATCTATCGTAATCATATTGAAGTTTTTTTTAAAGAAATTAAATGCATGAGAATTATTTCTAGCTTAATGGTTAAGTCATTCCCCTTATATCATAATCATATTCAAGTAAAGTTTTTTAAAAGAAAATTAAATGCATGAAAAAAATAATCATAATGGTAAATTTAGCTCATTTATAATATATTTGTTTCAAGAGGATAACCATACTAATATTTCAGAAGAAGTAATGTGGTTAATAATAACAAGATTGATAACTAAAATTAAAATGCAATTAATAAAATAAGCTATTTATAACAAAAAAAAATCTAACAAATAATTAATAGATAACAAGACCCAAAAACTCACAAATTTATTCATTTTATTATCTTTTATATTAAAACTCATTCTAAATTTATAAAAATACCCATTTTATTCTTTATTAAAAGTATATAAATCTCATCAGACTCAAATTTGAATATGAACGGTTCCTCTACCGTCCAAACTGCTTTTAGATTTGTGCACGCAAGATCAGTACGAATCTTGATGCAAAAAATACACACATATTGAAGTGACATGCACATATCTTAATGCGATACGCGCTGATCAGAATTGCTTTAAGATTTGTGCATGTTAGATTAGTACAAATATTAAAATGATGCGCACGAATCGGACGGTAGAGGAACTCTTCAGATTCAAATAATTTGATTCCGATGGCCTTTAAATGTTTTTAATAAAGGGTAAAATGAGTAGTTTAAATTTTAGATTGAGTTTTAATATAAAAATAATAAAATGGATAAATTTGTGAATTTTTAAAGTTTAGAGGGGTAAATACATAATTTTCAAGTTTTTTAGGGGTATACGTGAAATCCCCCCTATAAATTAATCCATGTTTATAAATAACAAATTGAAAATAGAAAGGAAAATAAAAGAATCTCCTTTTCATCGATTAGAAGAAATAAATCTGGTGAACCCCACTATCTCCTCCTCTCTATATAAACCCCAACTCAACTCTCCATCTCTCAATCGATTCTTGTGGCCTCCCAATTTCTCTCTTAATTCCTGTCTCCATAGATTTATATTTATATCCCATGCTTGCTATTTCTTGTAATTGCTAATCTCTCCTCTCCTCTCCTCTGTTAAATTAAATCTCTGTTCGACAATGACTTCGTATATTCAAACAACACAATTCCAGCAAGAAACGCTCAATCTTCAAGTGCTGCGATGGGTTCTCCCGATTGCCAAAAGATCTGAAGAGGTTAACGACGACAGTCTACAGAGAGAAACAGAGAGCAAAAGTGCCAATTGGAGCTCTCTTTGCTCTCTCTCCACTACCAAAGAAAGCACTACAGACTTCAACTCCAGTTCAGTACTGCCTCCTCCAACCCCCATTTCCAAGAAATCAAAATTTAGTACCAAGAACAGCCTTGACGTGTGTACCGAGACACTAGGTTGTGAAACCGGTACGATGTACTCAACCGATGACTACAAAAGAGACGGTCTCTTGTCTGACAAGATAGGGTCTTTAACACAGGAAGAAGCAGAGGAGAGGAGGAGAGAGAGGAAGGAAACAGTGGAGAGAAGGATTAAGAGGGTGAAGAAGACCGGTACCGAGTTCCCACCGGCACTAACCACCCGTACCAGAGAGAATTTCACGAGTATAGTGCGAGAGAGAGAAGATGGGAGAATGATAATGTATGCTTTGAAACAATATCCAACGGTTATGGCAGAGAGAATAGATGGCCGGCTCAAGTTGCATCTTCTCTCCAGTAATAAAGGAGAGGTGCAAAAAAGTCAAGAAGAGACTGGAAGAAGTACTGGAGAAGAAGACGAGGGAGGAGAAGTGGATTATCTGGGTGTAGTGGGGAAGGAGATGAATGGAGGTGATGAACTGGAGGGGAGCAGGAAGTATGTGTTTGTAGGGAGGTGTAAGGAGGAAGGGAAGAGGGGTGATTGGATGCCATTAAGAGTGGCTAATGCTTTATAAACCACCTCTATCAGATAATTAATCAATTGATAAATTTATTAATTAACAACTTTTTTTTTTTGATAATTTAACATGGTCATGGCATGTGGTATGTATGAAGAAATCATGGTTGGAGGTTGCATATTTTTAATTTGACTGGTACATAATGGTATTAGACCAAGAAGAGATTAGTAAAATTTCAAAGTAGTATATATTGTTATTTTTTTTCTTCTTGTTCTTCTCTGGAACTTCTTATTATTTACCTAAATTTCCTTTGCTTAAATTTTTTTAATGATAAATTATTGCATGACAATAATAAATTTTGGAGTAATAATGAAATATTAAATAAAATATTAAAATAAATTTTCAAATTTTTAATACTTACATTAGAATCATATCCATTGAATATATTCTGCTTGAATTGGAAAACATATTACCATCTTAGCATTTATGCCTACTTCTCTAAGTGAGGAAATATTGGTTTTGGATTGTTTGTCTTTCCATAAAATTTCTGAATTTATCAGGAATCTGATATTATAATCTGACACAACCCATATTAAAAGTTCTAATGCAATGAACTTAAACCAACTTAGATTAGAAAATACCATTTCTGGAAGATTATCTTTTATTTTAAGTACTATTTTATATTTGTCTTAATAAAAATTTTATCTTTTAATTGCTAATTTATATTTGTCACCATATATAAGATTTAATTGTATCATCATGACTTATATAAGAATTCTATCAGCAATTAAATATAATAATTCAATTCTAAAAACACAAGTTTAAATGAAATTCAGCCAAGATCTTGTTAATGGAATTATTGGACTCTAAATATATGAGTTAATTATTTAACAAGATTAATGACAAAAAAATTGAAGCTGAATAGATTAGACGAGGGTAAAAATATTGACAGTGTTGTTTAAATTTCATGCAGCGCACAAATAATAAAGTTAAAATAAATTAGCATATAACTCGTGCGCTGTATTAAAAAAAAAATCAGTATCTATATTCAATAGATGATCTAACAATTTCCAAGCACTAATATTTTATTTTCAATATGTTATACATGAGGCTCACTACTTACCAGTAGATTTATAGCTAACTTCATTACAGATGCAATGGATCTTAATTAAATGTGGATTTATTTCACTGATTTGGCTCTTCCGAGCATTATTTAATTATACTGGTATCTTAAAGAAAATCAGAGCGCTGATCTCTGATACAATTTGTAGAAATTATCAAAGCAAGGCAACTGGGGATTTGTGTTATTATATACTCTGCATTCAGTTACTTGCCCTTTTTAGAGGGAAAAAAAAAAAACCTTGCCTTTTGAGTCAGTATCCCATATTTAATGTATAAAGATATGGATAATTAATGATTTCGCTTCTAGAGAAAATCGTTCAGATTTTTGATGAATTTTATATTCCAATACGACAGGGGTAATGACAAATGTTCGATTATAGCGGTGTAGCGGAGAGACAAAAAAAAAAAAAACTATAACGAATAGCGTATTTATAGCAAAAATTTTCATACAAAGTATTTTTTAATTTTCAAAATTTATAGTCTATACTTATACTAATTATCAACATGATAAATATTAAAGAATTGGAATAATAACTAAATGATAACTGATCTAACTCTATGTTTATTTTAATTATGCAAATAAGAAGGAAAAAAAAAAAGATATACAAGGTAACATTATTTAATAGTTCAGACTCCATAGTATTATAGATTATAATAGATGAAGAACAATTAATTTTATAAGTGAAATAAAGTTAGTACACCTATTTGAATATTTTATATATTATAATAATCAAAATCAACTATCAATGAAACAAACGGCGATAATTCTACGGGTGAATACTATACGAAGAGAAAACAAAAGGAATAATTAATATTTGAATATTTTTCGATAAAAAATGAGAGACCAAATCACAAATAGGAACAAAAATATATTGTTCGGTTTAGCATACTTATTATTGCAGACCATGTAGTATCAAAAATATGAACAGAAGTACAGAAGCCCATGTAAATTGTAAAAAAGCTCATGTAGCATAGCGGTAGCAATAGCGCGTAGCAGTAAAAGCGATCGGTTATTATAGCTATAGCAGTCGTAGCTGAAATAGTACACTTTTATCTCATAACGTAACTTTTATAGCATAGTTATAGCTAGGCTATTTAGAACACTAGTAATAGCGGAGCTATAGCATAGCATAGCTATAGCTAGCTTTTATAGGAAAGATATCACTTGCCCTCTGGGGGGTAGGATTTTCCTGCCTTCAGTGCGGCTGACACTTGAGTCCAGACAGATTTAAATATTTAAATATTAGTTTTAGTTTTGCTGCGGGCCCATATTTCAGCGACTCAGGAGCAGAAAAATCCTGCACCCTGGGGAGCAGAAGATTCGGTTCCGTTAATATGACTACAACCTTCCCAAATATTCAAAAATTATGAGAATTACTCTTGATTTTTTTTAATTTTGACAATTATTCTTTTAAAAATTTTATGTTCACAAAAGTAACCATGACCATCAAATCTGATTAACATCATTAACTTGCGTTAACAGATGATAAAAAAATAAAAAAATAAAAATAAACTCACGGTATTTGTATATTCATTGAAGCTCTTCTGTTAATTTATGTACTTTATATTTTTTTAATTATGATTAAAAATAATAAATATTCATTTATATTTTGTCATATTTAATTTTAAATAATATGTATATTTTGGCAGTCTAGTTGTTATTAACTAAAAGTGCACTTTTGGGCTTTTCGCCAGAAGAAATCAGCTTGTTTTTACAGATAAAAAGAGACTCCACACAAAATTTCATAATCCATTGGGTAGGTCCCACATGTCACCCAACTCCTGGCCTCCTGGGAACACTTAAAATAAGTTCCTTTCAGTTTTCAGACCTTTCTGAAAATTGCAATCACGTCAGATGCAACATTCTACAAAAATACCAAATATAAATAATGTAATAATTCAAATTCAGCGAAAAAATTAATGTCATGCTGACTCTTTCAGGATATTATTGCAAACTATTTTGGGGGATTTCATATATAACCTCAAACTCTCCAAATTACTTATTTCCCCTCTAAAATTATTAATATTCATATTTACCCTTATAAATTAAAAAAAAACTCACAAATTACCCAATTTATTGACTTTATATTCAAACTCATTTTAAATTTATAAAGTACCCATTTTACCTTTATTAAAAAATAGATATGTAGTTCGTGTAAAAATAATGCTATATATCTTCTAACCAATAGATTTATGAGGATAAACGGTTGATTACACAGTGGCATTTACGTATATACTTGTGTGTGTTACATAAGTAAAAAAATAAATCATTTGCTCTCACAACTAACTCATTAGAAGACTAAAAATTTCTCTTAATCAAACTACATATCTTTTATTTATTTTTTAATAAAGGAAAAATCGGTACTCTATAAATTTAAAATAAGTCATAATAGAAAAGATAATAAATAGGATAAATTTGAGAGTTCTTCAAATTTGGAAGAGCAAATATGATATCATGAATTTTAGAGGAGGAAATCTGTAAAGGTTTCTGAGTTTTTTTTATAAACCATAATTAAAAAAAAAAGGTTCGGATTTCAGCATGATTAGCCGAGTTTTTACAAAAACCATAAGAAACGGTTTGCCAAACCATTCCCTATATCCTCCAAAACGGATTGCCAAATCGTTTTTGACTTTTTTTCAGTTTTAACTTCAAAAACGGACTGCCAAACCGTTTTCTACAGTATTTTTTTTTATTTTGTTTAGCTGAGTTTATAAAAAAAAACTCAAGGTTTCTTAGTGGCATGACTATATATAGCATTGTTTATATTTGGATTGGAATTGTGCAAATCAACTCGAATGATTGGACCTTCATTTTATAGGGTCTATTATTAGATCAAAAGTCTTCAACTACATAATAAATAGAATAATTATATGGATCCCCATACTTTTATTCTCTTTGTCTTCGTAACTATAATTATGAAAGTGAGGGTTTAAATGCACTATGGTTTTGTGTTCTAATTATACTCCACATCTTTATTTCTGTTTCTAATTTTGAACAGTCGATCCGAACCGCTCAAAATAATTATTACAATAAAATATTCTTGGAGACCAAATTTTACATTTTTTAGAATTTGTTTACTATTTTTTTTGTGGGTACAATATCAGCTTTTTGGATGGTCCACGATCTCCTGAAAACTAAGATTTGTACCTACCAAAAAAATAGTAAACAAAATCTAAAAAAAATATAAAGTTTGGTCTCCAAGCATATTTTATTGTAATAATTATTTTGAGTGGTTCGGATTGACTGTTTGGATTTTAAAAATGAAAATAAAGACGTGGAGCATAATTGGAGCACAAAACCATGGTGCATTTGAACCCTCATCTTTAAGTAATTATATGGTTTTCCTTTTTCAGTTCCTACACTTGTCCTCGCATCAAATTTCATAGGTATAAATACTTGAAAAATAACATATTAATATTTATAAAATAAGATATTAATACTTGCATGTGTAACTTGATATGGTGATTTCCATTTTCAGTCCCCCAATGGTCCCCATGTCAACATTTCTCTAATGAAGTAGTAAGAACCTTATATTCCTGCATCAACTTTTTAATAACAAAAATAGTTGACCTCATATGTATAAATACTTCAATACATAGGTATCAATACTTGCAATATAAGATATTAATATTTTGATATGTAACTTAATATGATCAAACACCTCAAGATTGAATTTTGTGCAAAACCTTGAGTACATATAAATACTTTAGCGTATAGATATAAATACTTGCAATACTTATGTTAGTTCTTTCATTTGTCATCTAGCGTCATTTGTAAAAAAAAAATATTAAGTATCCCCCCTCCCCATATAGTTATGACAATATTGATAATTTTAGAAACATGTATTGTCCTCCTGGTCTCCTTCATTTAGTTTGAGTGGTCCTCCACAGGTATTTATGATGCGGGACAGTTTGGAAAATTTGATTGGAGAGAATTATTTACGTTAAAATACTTCTATGAATAGGTATAGATACTTTTATTCATGGATACTTTAAAAATTGTGCAGGGACAATACAGATTATATAAGAAAATTGTGTGGGGACATTCTCCCAAATTAGTTATGGAAGTTAAGTGTGGGAATAATACGAAAATAGAAGTACGGAGACAATTATCAAAATCGGAAGAAATAATAAGTCAATAATTTGCAGATTACCAGTGGATATGGTTGCAATCAAGTCACCATATCTAATAGTAGATATAAAGAATTTAAATTTACAATCTGTCATCGTATTAATATATTTAAAATTTTATAATTCGAGATTTTTTTTATAAATAGTTAATGTATGTTGACTTATTATACGCAGCCAATAATTGCTCCCACAAATGGAGAACCATATTATAATACGATAAGCAAAGACACATGATTCTCATATGAGAGGTCATGGGTTCGAAACCCACAAAGTAGAGAAATCTTCTATAATATATATCGGAGTTTGAAATTATGTTGGGTGGCTTGATCTCTAACCCATAATTTAAAAAAAATAAAAAATAAAAATATCTATGTGTTTTTTCTACTGGACCCTTTTATCTGTTAATTTGAAAATTTAGATAATTAGACATACCTATTTTTTTTAAAATATTTTTAATCCGCAATATGAAACAATCTATATTTAGTGATCATTTGTAAATTATCTAAAAAAATACTCGAATTACATAATATTTTATAACAAAATCAGAGTGGCGCAGCGGAAGCGTGGTGGGCCCATAACCCACAGGTCCCAGGATCGAAACCTGGCTCTGATAGAAGAGAAAAGTTTTCCACTCTTTTCTATTTTTATTAAAAAAAAAAACATAATATTTGATACATAAGTCATCTATAAGGTTAAACCACATATATAAACTTTTTTTCTTTTTAAAAAAATATTTTGCCATTATTTGAAAATACTATTAACATTATTAAGTTAAATCAGTGTCTGTATTTAGAGAATTCTAGTGCCACCAAATGTCACAATCTCTTTTTTAAATTTACTTAATCAAATCCAAACCGCGATCTTATTTTCTTTTTTTCATAGGCATTTCCGTAAAAATCTACGAGGTTCTCACTACTTCATTAGAGAAATATTGACGTGGGGATCATTGGAGGACTGAAAAGAGAGATCATCATATCAAGTTACACATGCAAGTATTAATATCTTATTTTATAAGTATTAATATGTTACTTTTCAAGTATTTATAACTTTGATGCGGGGACAATGTAGGAACTAAAAAAGTAAAACCATATAATTACTTAAAGAGGAGGGTTCAAATGCACTATAGTTTTGTACTCCAATTATGCTTCACGTCTTTATCTTCGTTTTTAAAATATAAATAGTCAATCTGAACCACTAAAAATAATTATTACAATAAAATATGCTTGGAGACCAAAATTTACATTTTTTTTAGATTTTGTTTATATTTTTTTGGTAGCTACAAAATCTCAGTTTTCAAACAAGATCATAACTCCGTATATTTAAAACAAGATCATAACTCCGCAAATAAATATACGTAATTAATCTATCAAATTTAATTGAATTCATATGTTTTATATACTTACTCTTTATCTTGCTTGAAATGAATTTAAAAATATTGTAAATATGTTCATATCTCGTGAAAAAAAAAACCCAACGATTTAGATTCAATACTTCAATTTTAAAGTTTTAAGTTCTAAAATATAAATACAAAAAAAAGATATGGTTGTAACATTTGGTGGCACGAAAAGCTTTTTAAATATACCTTGAAATGTTAATGTATCATTTTTTGGATGGAAGAAAAGTTGCTTTGTTCTTTCTTTTTCATTGTCTTTTTTATACTTTTGCTCCCTTTTTTTTTTATTCCAATGAAATTTGGTAGTAGGTATGTTGCCTCCTGATTGTGAAAGAGCAATTTTAAGATTAAACAAATAAACAAGGGAAAACAAATTATCTTGGTCGAGAGATATCTTTTAATGGGTCGGGTTCGTTAGAGAAAGGCCCGTTATGGGCTTTAAATTCATGGCCTTAATTTTCTAAATATTGGATCCTTGGCTTGTTGTGACCATTAGCAACAATTCTACTTGATAATTAATTATTTCCTATCTGTATGTGTATAAACACTACAATCCAAAAACAATGACTAGAAAGCTTGAAATCTCACACAATTTGTTTCATTAGTCATTGACATTTCAGTTAGGGTATGTTCGGCTGCTCCACGTGGGAAAAAAAATTCAATTTAATTGAATTTTTTTCCCCATGTGAACAGTACTTTGCAGTTCGATTTTCATACCCATGCCCAATCCCTTGTGTCGGCCGAATAGGCCCTTAATGGGTGTGTATAAACACTACAATCCAAAAACAATGCAAACTAGAAAGCTTGAAATCTCACACAATTTGTCTCATTAGTCATTGGCATTTCAGTTAATGGAAAGTTGGAATGGGCCAAAAGGGAGACCAGACAAGGACTTGAAGAGAAGTTGCAACCTCTTAAATTATTTGAGAGAATCTAGATCCAATTCAATGATGAAGCAAGCATGTCAAGAATCCAGTCAAAATCATGTGTTGATGAGAAGAACCATTAATAGTTTGATCAGATAATGAATAAATTGTGTTTTATGTAGTTACTGAGTTGGATTGATAGACTCTATGATTTGGATGATCAATTGTGAACCAAGTAGTTGCTCCATTGGCCATAAATAGTACTTTTATTAACTACAACAAATCAAGATGAAGATGCAAATACTAGTGCGGATTGTGCTTTTTGGTATATGACAAATTAGTAATATGGTTTTCCTAGTTTTTATTCATAGGTTATGGATAAATTAAGGTGACAAATGAAGATGATGGTAGTTGATTTTAGTGACCACATTGTAGTTCTATGGGCTTTAGTGACCACAAATCCAAACAAGTCTTATTTTTATTTCTTCTATTTTGAAAACAAGAAGACCTCATATAGTGATTTAGTGACCGAGTGTTGTTGTTTATTTTGTTTTATGAATAATTATTAATATTCTCCTCTTGAATTTCCATATTGGCTAGGCATCAACCTTCCTCTAATGATATATATGGTCTAAACTAATTATATATTTATATGGTTCCTTATTTTCAAGTCCCCGCAGTCGTTTCCGCGTTAACCTTCATAGGTATAAATACTTAAAAAATGATACTTTGATACAACTTGATATGATCATCCTCCAATCGTTCCCACGTCAATCTTTATCTAGCAAAAATAGTTGACATAATAGGTATAAATACTTTAATGCATAAGTGTAAATACTTGCAATATTTGATATTTAATACTTGCGTGACGATAAGTCCAAAATTACTTTCTCATTGATCTCATTTGAAAGAGAAAATCGCATAGAAGATATTCGTGATTTTAGATTTGTAAAATTCCTCACAGATCATCAGAAATATGAATGAGATTGCACAGAGAGAAAAACTCACCTCTAAAAATGTGTATTTATAGTGCAAAAATGTTTGAAAAATTTAGTTGAGAGAATAATTATTTACATAAAAATTGTCCACCACAAGTATTTATAACAGGATCTTTTATTTATTACATGTATTGTGTGGAATTTATTGTACTTTATTTGTCGTATTAACTTGCGCTATAAGGTGTATGGACTGTGGCTAGTAGTTATTCTCTGAGAATTTTATATGCAATTTCTAAGATTTTACACTTTGTTAGTCTGGACATGAGCAGTACGATTGACGTAGTGCAAAATGTAAAAGCATCTGCATTGGTAATTGTTTTGGAGTTGCTAATTTTATGTGGCAAATTTTATTTGAATTGTTGAGATGTGAGTCAATTGCTAATAAAACAATTTGCTTATAAAGAAAATATTTTCTTTTGAACACCCTGGCAGAACTTATAATTTCTATTCCCTGCCAAATAAAAAAATATCATTGTTGAGTTAAGAATAAAAAGAAAAAAAACCAATTGCTGGGATGGAGTAGTTAAGAAATTAAAATTAACTTTAATTTCTATTGTCTAGTTGGCAGCGGTAATAAAATTCTAATGAATTTGTGGGTTGGAGATACTCTAAGTGATATATAGAAAATAACAACAACAATTGTAATGTTTTTTGGAGTTCAGAATACCTACAGAAAGCCCGGCCAGCTACTCATATAAGTATATCGGGACATATGCTTATAAGTTATATATATGTTTTCAAATTCTAACGGTCAATATAAATCATTCAATATGATCTCCATGTTAATATGTATTTGGAGATCAAACTTTACATTTTTTATAACTTTTTTATTATCTTTTTGAAATTTTTGAAATTGAAGATTTTTAAGAAAAATAATGCATCAAGATTAACTAATAAATTTTTATTTTCTGACCACTTGATTTGATACTAAATAAATTTTAAATTTTAAAAATTATATATGTAAACCAAAAGTTTAAATAGCATTTATCGCGTCATAGCGGAATGGCTAAAAAAAACAGCGCTATGCCCAAATAGCACCGCTATGGCACGAAATAGCGCCGATAGCGTCATAGCTTTTATGGTCCGAAAACGCTATAGCGGTACTATAGCGCCGCTATGGCGCGCTATTTAGAACCTTATTGTAAACAAAGCTCTCATGAAGAAGATTAGTTTGAAGGTTTGAATTTGTTGTTTGAACTTCGAAAACGTATATTATGTGCTGATATGTTTATATAAATAGAGTAACCGGACTCAATTTTTATCATTTAGAAACAATGGAGTGAGCTGACAGTGCAGCGCAATCGGGGGATGAGTAACATTTATCCATGCAAATAGAATTTAAAAATAATAATTAGGAAAAAGAGATACAATTTTCTCTATTTATTTTTTTAAAAGATGAAGATCGAGCTTTTCAAATTTCAATGTTTATAAAAAAAATTACTTCCCATTTTCGAACATGCAATTTTGAACGCGGTTGATTTTTTAAGATATGATTCACAATTAATAATGTTTTGTGGTTGATGGAGACACAAAAAAATTCCAACATGTTTTGTTGTGTTTTAAAGGCAAAAAAACAACCAAGGATCTGTCAATTTATTAAGAAAAAAAAACTAGTGGATTAGACCTCCAATCTGGATAGAGCAAAATTTGCATGAGGTGGTATTTTAAGCACTCAATTTGTACCCCCCCCCCAATGCCCCTCAGATACCAAAGCCTTGTAATCCACAACTGAAAACAAGCCATGATTCTGACATGCACTATGAAAGGGAGATAGAGGTGTAGATGTTGCCTTTTTTTAGGATGTAGTGTGTATTGAAAATTGGCTGCCTATAGATAGAATCTAAGAATCTGAAACATTTTTTTTTGGTGCCATTAGAAATATTGTTTGAGAATAGACAAGTAGGTCTAGCTGCTGCTGACACTTAATAAAATACCGGTTCTACGTATATTTAAGTGTATAAAAAGGCTTAAAAATTGAGTAGTCATTACCAATGTTTTAAAATGTGGTATGTGATAACAGGTCGCTATCAATCAAGGTTCTAAATAGCGATTATAGCGTGACATAGCGGAGAGACGAAAAAAAACAAAGCTATTGTAAAAAACGCAGTTATAGCGGAAGCTATTATACATAACGTTTTTTGTTTTCAAAATTTTTATTCTATATTTCTACTAATTATCAACATGATCAATATTAAAGAATTAGAATATTTTTACTATTTTTTCAGATGGGTAGAAAATCATTATTTCTTATAGGATCAAGTGATTTTGTAACCATCTAAAAAAATAATATTTTTTTAAATGTAAAATTTAGTTTACAAGTATATTTATATGGAGATCATATTGAATAATTCGGATTGACCGTTAGAATTTTAAAAACAAAAATATTTATTCATAGTACTGACCAGTCCGTGTTGTGTATAGTACAACATAGCCTCACTATGGTATATTTATGTAACAGTACATGAAAGAATTTGATGTTAAATAGAATTTTTACAAAATTCCAAAATAAAAAAATTATTAGAAAATAATTCTAATTTAAAATATATGAATTAGAATTTGAAGTAGTAATCTTTACATTTATGTGCGCTATTTATACGAAAATATTGAAAAATTGGAATTTGATGTTAAATAAATATGCAATATCTACTCTGCACGGTACGGTTTTACTACATAAATAAATATGAGTACGGTTACCATGCTTTGTAAATTAAAGTAAGTGTTTTATTTTGCGCTTATATTTCTATTTTCAAAGTTCAAATAGTCAATCCGAACCACTCAACATGATCTCTATATTGAAATGTGTTTGGAGACCAAATTTTATATTTTTTTGAATTTTTTTTACTATTTAAGCCACTTTGAAAATGGCTGATCCGGTGGTCCTCCATAAATTTTTACTGTTCACCCGGATTTTTCAGATTTTCAAAGTGGCTTAATAAATAGTAAAAAAAAATTAAAAATGTAAAATTTGGTATCCAAACACATTTCAATATGAATAACATGTTAAGAAATTCGGATTGACTATTTGAACTTTGAAAATAGAAATATGAGCGCAAATTAAAACACCAACTTTAATTTGCGAAGCATATTAGCCTTACTCAATAAATATATGCACGCCTAATTAGTAATACCTAAACAATATATACAGATTACATCCTAAAATGACTTTTTCGATCAAACACTTTTCAGAGAACTATATTTATCCACGTGACGGCAAGGTGATAAAATTCTCACGTGATTGATGAAAAAAATTCACAAAAAATAAAATAAAAGATTTACATGAACAAAAACAAAAGAATAAAATGTGGGCCTCAAAAGATGGAGAAATTAAGCAGTGACGCTGCTCTCTGTTGACGGTTGAAAGGTGGCTTTTGCGCCATGCACTTATCCAAAAAATTAAACGAGAAGACAAATTCCTTGGCCGTTATCACTATTTTGATGTGCCCCATTCTTGTAGCGGAATAAGATTTGGTCCAAATAACTTTGGATCGGACACAATCCAAAACCTCTAAAAATTATATGATTAAAGTCCGAGCAGTCAATCCGAACCGTTCAACATGATTTTCATATTAAAATGTGCTCAGAGACCAAATTTTATATTTTTTGGAAATTGTTTACTATTCGATCTGAACCGTACAACATCACTGTTTCTGAACGGTCCAAAAACAATGATTTTGTACGTATCTAAAAAAATAGTAAAAAATTTCCAAAAAATATAAAATTTGGTATTTGAGCACATTTTAATATGGAAATTATGTTGAGTGGTTCAGATCAATTATTCGGATTTTAATCGTATGATTTTTAGAGATTTTGGACGGTGTCACAATTTCGAGCATAAATTCATTATTCTTGTTTAAAGCATGTATTGCTATGGTCACAATTAAATGTAACATGTTAATCTTCTTCTTCTCTAGTGGTGATGAGATTTCTCCCTTACATTGGATTTACTTATTCCATTTAGCCAATTCAATTGAATTGCGTAAGGGAGATATATGTACACGATAAGAATTGAAATAATTAATGATAGATTTTTAAACTCAAGTAATAAAATAAAATTATATACAATTTACTTCCTCTACATACTTATAAAAAATAATCACAACTCAATTTTATTTTGATAAAGATTGAAAGTAAGGTATATAAATTATGAATTATCCACATAAATAATTTTTACAGACTTTGATGTCCATGAAAATATAATTAGAATATTACAATTTTTTATATGTTAGTAGAAAAAATATATACCACGTCTAACAACTTTATTTTAGCTTTGATATTACATTTTAAATTATTAAATTTTAAAATTGAAGCATAGTAAAGATATTTGAAACCTATTTTACTGTATAAGCCTCAACATTGTTACATTGCAATAATTCAAGGCCTTAAGAAGAAAAGGCCTCGTCCGAGAAATACTACAAAATAAAAGGCTACTTTAAATTCTGGGCTAAATAACTTTCTGGTTACTTCATATAAAACCCCATTCCCAGTTTTATAGGCCCGTGAATAAGTTCGCTCGGTAGGCCCAAAACTTAAAACGGGCTCTTCACTCGGTTGCTCTCTTGTAAAGGAAGTAGGAACTCTACTCGCAATTTCCATTACTTAAACTCGATTATTATACATCTCATGACCATCTCCTCTTTCTTCCTCACCGATTCACCATCTCCTGTTCTCTCTTTGGCTCTTTCTTCAACTTGAAAAAGGCGCTAGGTCGACCGACTGGAGGCGCCTCTTTTCCTCTGCGAGGTTTCGTTCTTTACTTTATTTATCCTTTATTCTCTGTTCGTGTTTAATTCGTTGTTTTGGTAATTTGTTGCGATGAATTAGGAACTGTAATTGATTTGAGGCGAATCGAATTAGAGAGTTTAAATTCCAAAAAAGTAGCTGCGTAGTGAGGTTGATTTTACTCGTCAGACTTTTGATTTGGTAACAATTAGACTAGATTCATGGTTTATCTCCTTATTAGTGTACAAATAAGAATATAGTTTCCACTAATCTCAGGTTTGCATCGACAGCCGTCAGATTAATGCAACTTATTATAAAATTGTTCCACTTCGACTCTTACTTTGATGCATATACGGGTGCATGAGTATGAATCCAACAAGCTAAGGACCTGTGTTTTACTTTCAGTAATTCTATTTTTAAGATCTATTAGCTTATTATTACCTTTGAAGTAAAGTAAGCTAGGCGTTGTTTGTAAAGGCTTAATTATGTCAGGTTCAAATTGCACAAAAGAATTAGCTTCTTCTCTGCATATTTTGTCTATCATTGTCATCTTTTTTCACTTAATTTATAAACAAGACAATCATACCACAGTCGCTTAAGAAAAATAGAGGAACTGATATTTGTTTTTACAGTAGTAATCAAGATCGATATCGAGATCAAAATCGGGGGAGGCTACGAAATTGAACATGAATGCATCGCAGTTTATGGACAAACAGATACTGGATCTGATGAGTCCCCAATCACAGCCTAATCCTCAGGAGGAGGAGAGCTCGACTCACCATACCAATGGCAACACTTCCACCACCAAAGAGGAAATCCTCGCCAGCTATGATTTCCAGCCCATCCGCACCGTCGGATCCTCCCCTCCTCGTACTGGTAGCGACACTGGTACTGTTACAGCTGCTGGGTCTGGTTCAACTTGGGGATCTCTCGATTCGAGGATGACGTCATTAAATCTCCAGGTAAGATAACGCTTCCATTTCACTTTCCCTCTTCTGTTTTCTTTTCCATTTCCTTTTTATTTTTTCTGGTTCATTGTGCGATATTTCTAATTTTCTTGTGTAGTTTCATACAAATTGTGCAGTTCAGGTTAATAATCACTAATTAGAGGATCAGGAGTAGGCCGGGGTTTTATAATACAACGCCAATTTCTTGACTTTGTGATGTCCCAGCTGATATTGTGTTGCTTATTAAGTAAATTTGCTGGTTCTAAATTAGGAGTTGAGTCACACTTTGTATGACCCAAATTGTTACCGTGTTAAATTTTTTTCTAATACCCTCTTTTTGATACAAAGATGAAATAGGAAAACTGTTTGCGCCAAGCCAAGTAAAAACCCTCACTTTCTAAGCTCATCCAACTCGATCTTAGTACATTAGTTTTACTCCTAATGATTAATAGTTAAAATTTGGATTCCGATGCAGTTTGCTAATGCCCTAATATTTAGGACAAGAAATGTTGGTTGAATTTTGTGGTCTGAATTCAACTGTAACTTAAACTTTGAGGAGTTTGTTGTGGTCTCAATTTCTCACAAGATGGTTGCATCTAGTGGAGTATTATGATGAAGATTCCTATCCTTTACCCTGACAAGTCAAATTTGTGCATTTACGCAATAGAGTTGAAAAATGATTCACAGCTATGTAAATTCTCATTTTGTACCAAGTCCCCAGTATTTATCATATTTATTGGTTTTAATTTGATTTGATATGTTTTATTTTGAACAGAGTGCTGGTATCCGGGAGCCTCAAGTGACGGAAGTGATGCAGAAAGAAGAAAGGACAGTGGCACCCTCTTATGGCATTGCTTTAGTGGCTGACATTGACCGCACGGTGAAGAAGTACGTTGACAACCTGTTGCATGCACTGGAAGGTGTCAGTGCACGGCTGTCGCAGCTGGAGAGTCGGACCCACCGCATGGAGAGCTCCATGGATGATCTGAAAATTGTCGTCGGGAATTACACTGGTGCCACTGACGGGAAATTGCGACAGTTTGAGAATATCTTGCGTGAGGTCAGTTCCATCTTATATGTTCCTTTTCATGCTGCTGCTCGGGCTTGTTTCTTATGCTGCAACCATACTAAGGAGTTGTTCCCATTTGATATAAATCAATCAAATCCCAGCAAAGTAGAATAATACTGGTTTGAAATAGACTAATAGTTGCATGGTGTTTTTTGTTCGTTATGGCTCAGGTGCAATCAGGAGTGCAGATACTTAGGGACAAGCAAGACATAATGGAGACGCAACTCCATCTCTCTAAACTGCAACAATCACCCCAAAACCAAAGCCAACCCCAATCCAAGCCCTCTTCTGATAGCACTTCTACTGCCCCGACTCCTGCCCCAGACACCTCCCTTGCTCTGCCCCCACCACCTCACCAGCTTCCACTCCAGGCTCCACCACCCCATCAAGCTCCTCCCCCACAACCCCCTTCTCTCCCTACTCCAAATGCCCCGCCACCTCCCCAAATCCAATACCAACATCAAAACCAGAACCCCTCTCTCCCCGCCCTCCCGGCCCCAAATGCGCCTCAATACCCCCCTCAAATGTCCCAATCTACACTCCCATCTGTACCCCCCTACTTCCCCTCGCAGTCACAGCCAATGGACCCCAGCCATCAGCTGCCATATCACCAGCCACCTCAATCCCAAACCCGGCCCGAGCCCGAGCCCCAGGCCCAGCAAGGGTTAGGTGGCTACCAGCAAAACCCGCCGCATTCTCAGCCAGTGGCACAGGGACCACCACCTCATTCTCAGTACATGCATTACAACCCAAGCTCCCCGTCCCAGCCTCTGGCTGAAGACTCCAATCTCCCATATGGTCCTCCCCCTCCTCAGCGCTACCCTCCACGTGGGCCCTCTCCTCCTTACATGCAACAACCTCCGTCCAGCGGGCCTGTGCCACCGCCTTCTTACTACGGCCCGCCCCCACCCCCTCCCTCTACTGGTGGCATGTACAATGAACCACCCTCAACAAACCGGCCTGGCTATGGCCCTCCAGTGGATCCTTACCCATTTGGTGGGGGCTCCCCTTCATACAGAGGCGGGCCAGCAGGGATGAAACCCAACTCTCCTTTTGCATCAGGCAGTGTTGGTGGTGGAGGGGGCAAATACGAGAATCTACCAACTGCGAAGGTGTTGCCCCAAGCGGCTCCAGTGGGACCTGGTTCGGGGTCAGGAAACCGGGCGCCTCTTGATGATGTGGTGGAGCAGGTTGCGACGATGGGGTTCTCGAGGGAGCAGGTGAGAGCAACTGTCAGGAAGTTGACAGAGAATGGCCAGAACGTGGATCTTAATGTGGTTTTGGATAAGCTGATGAATGATGGTGCTGGCGGAGACATGATTCAGCCCCACAAGGGCTGGTATCGCTAATTGTTCAGCTCTGCATTTCAACTCTTTCTCTCTATCTATCTCATTTCTTATGCTCTGCTATCATCTGGCCTTGTCCTGTAAATTTCGTTCTCATTTGTTGTTTGAGGGAACTCCCTTCGCTCCCTTTTGTGTAGGAATGGTCTCTTTACATGTTTTGGCTTTTGGATACATATTTCACAAGTTCAGTGTTTGTTTAGCTGCGGACTAGCACACCAGTTTCTCATCTGTCTGTGTACTTGAAGAGGAGATTGTTGTTTAATACTTTGCTACAGTTTCAGTTTCCGAATAATTTGTGCATTCAGGTTTGAGATACCTGTAATTAATAGTTAATGTATGATATATTAACGATTAAATAACTATCTAGGAAATGATGATTCAGTTTTTAGTTTTTTCTTCATATTTGGATGGTTAAACAGCAAAAAAAAAATTGGTAATGGAAGAGGAACAGGGGGTGATTGGTCGTTGTTGTGTTGGTTGTACTGCTACTATCAAATAAAAATCATTTGGATGTATGGTTTTTAATTCTGAAGTCAGTTTCCATTCGAATAGACACTCATTTATCTCTACAAAAAATAACCAATATTGAAATAAAAAATATGAATTCAGTATAGTTTGTACTTTGTAGACACACGGACACGGTCGCTCGATGTGCCAACGTAGATTTTGGGGAGAGGAGGGTGTTCGATGCCCATCGGATCAAATTCGGTTTGATGGGTGGTTTCTACCGTCCAATCCACTTCAAGATCTGTGCGCATCACTTTAACATCTGTGCTATTTGCTTTAATATCCGTGCGCACAGATCTTGAAGTGAATCGGACGGTATAAACTACCCATCGACCGAGTTTGGTCCGATGGGCATCGGACACCCTCCTCTCCCTAGATTTTGGGGTTTTCTACTATACGGGGCCCATATGTTTGTGGGCTAAGGCCCAATATATAGAACTTATGAGAAAATTCATGAGAAAATTAGATCTTGCTGGATTCTCAATTAGACAATGACAACAAATTGTATAATGCATTTCGGATGGGATAATCCCAAACTTGTTTTGGGCAAGACGGGTCGTCCTTTTTTCTGACCCGCAACAAGGGATCAAAAGCTTAAGAAGTACTAAGGAACTGATATTCGGTTGTCTTAATTCATGGGTGAAAGCTAAGAAAGCTAAAGGAAGGGATAGAGATGTCTTAAGGTCCAAGCAGAGAATTAAGATCAGGGTAAAAGAAAGTTAAATGAGGTAATCTTAGTCCGCACTAAGGAACCGGTGCTCGGCAGGATTAAACGGCTAAGGAAACTAAAGGAAGCTGATTAAGTCTTAAGGAAGCTTAATCCAATGTTGCCGAACAGCCCCAATAGAACCGTATTATTCGGATCAAATCGGGTTTCTGACAGATATATAGATACATCCATTTCCATTGAACTTGATCACCAACTGATACCTGCATTTGTTCCCAGAGAAGAAAAGAAAAGGCATATATCAATTATTATAATGAAATTATGATATGTTTAATTGAACCTTATTTTAAATGATATGTTTAATTGAACCTTATTTTAAAATATCTTGAAGGTGAAAATGTATATGTAATTGTTGCATGAAAATGTATACTTACCTTGACAATTTATTTCTCCTACTTCAGTACCCCTACACTACCAGACTTCAGTGTAAAAAGTAAAAAAACTGTACAAAATTTGTTTATAACAAAAAAAAATTGGAATCAGATATACATTCATAAAGAAAAGTCTGTCAAAAAATGTTAAAAAATTGTGTGAAGTATACAAGTCCATAGTTGCCCTTACAACAGCATGTGCTTACAACCACTAACACCTGGGGCCATTGGTTCAGAGAATCTCAAGAGCTAACCTGACAATGTTTAGATAAATAAATGAAACAATATCTCCTAAAAAATTAGACCTGACAGACACAATAATATGCTGCTAACTTTGTCTCCTCTATATAACATGGCTTATATTATATGTGTCCCAAATATGACCACCAGCATTTTATAAGGAGATTGCAACTGGTAAGTTCTGACCGAAATTTTTATTAATAAGAATATAAATAAAAAATATCCGCTTTGAGAAAAATTTTGCGTAGAATTTAAAAAGTAGAAAAAACGCAATTTACGTTATAGACTATGACGGTCTGATTAGCAAAATATAATTAGCATTAATTAACACGAGAAAAAAAAATCTGGTCGTTATGGACCAAAATGTCCAGATAAACATTCTAGTTTTTTTTTCTCAACTGCTTTTACAAAACAAAATAAAAAAAAAGTTTGGCCGTTATATACTATAACTAGCAGACATTTTTTTTTGCATTACTTAGCGGTAATCTGATTTCGGTAATCTGGCCGTTATAGTCTGTAGCATCCAGATGACATCATAAACAATCACATTTTTTTCTCCTTTTCAAATTCTATGCAAAATCTTGCCAAAGTCCAAATTTTTTTTCTTATTAATAAAAATTTCGGAAGTTCTGAACCTGATCAGCTCTCTACCTTTCTCTTTCTTCCATATTTAAAAAATAATATTCTAAAGCCTTTTTCAATCATGAGCCAAGTACATGATAAAAATTGGGAAGTTTTATGGGGTGCTAAATAAAAATATATTAGTATCTTACTCGTACATTGTCACCAGAATAATCTTCTACAAAATAATATATTTTTATAAAAAAAAAAATAGAGCAATAAAATATTCAATATGAATTGGAAGGTCATCATTTCTCACAAAAAAAAAGATATTGACGTAAATGCATATCAAATAAATACAGAACAGATTAAGCCGTATTAATTGGAAGGTCATCATTTCAAAAAAAAAAATTGATGATACAACTAGGGCTGCACAAAAAATTCGTAGTTCATGGTTCGATTCGAATTTAATTCGAAAAAGTTCATAAAAAATTCGATTCGAAATAGTTAGAAATTAATTTAAACCAAACTCAAACTGGACCTGATTAATTCGAAATAGGTTTGCGAACTATTCTAGTTCTAATCTCAAAGTAACGTGAACCGTTGATTTTTCCTGATGACTTTTATTCACTGATTACTTAAAAATTAAAACATAAGGCCGCCCAGCCATAAGTCATAACTCGTAAGTCATAACCGTCGCTATCAGTTCTGAAACCTTAGACAACTTCCATCTCTCACTCTCGGCGACTACGATCACTCTTCTTTGTTGTAAAAAAGTTTGTAAAAAATTCGAAATTAAATTCGTATAAAATTCGATTTGAAATTAATTCAAACCAAACTCAAACTAAGATAAGTTCGATTCGGCTTGATTCGTTTGCAGCCCTAGATACAACCATGCACTAATCTGTATTAATTGGAAGGTCATTATCTCTCACAAACAAAAGATATCGTGCTTAGTGCATAGCAGATAGATACAGAATTATTTAAGTATACAACAATTAAATAATAAAGGGGTTTAGGAAAGTTTTCGAAAAAAGAAAATGGAAAATTAGGATATTTACATGTGGCGGATACGTATCTATCTAAATAAATTTAAACTTCTACGTATTAAAAAAAAAAAAAAAAACATCAAAAATATGTATAGAATAATAAAAAAAGGCAGACTATTAGATTGGAGGGCTAATATTTAATCTGAAATTTTCCTTTAATCTAAGATGTTGTCAAATGAGGACATCCATATATTTAATATAAGAATGAAGATCTGCCATTTATTAAAGGGGGAATTTCATGTATACCCCTCAAAAACTTCAAAATTACGTGTTTCCCCTTCTAAATTTTAAAATTACATATTCCCCCCTCTAAACTTCAATAACTCACATATTTATCCATTTTATTATCTTTTGTAATAAAACTCATTCTAAATTCATAAAATACCCATTTTATCCTTTTATTAAAAAAACATAAAACATCAATCTCACTCGAATTTGAATCTAACAGTTTCCTCTACCGTCCGAATTACTTTAAGATTCGTGTGTGTTAGGTCAGCACGAATCTTAAAGTGAACACACACGAATATTGAAGCAACGTGCACAGATTTTAATGCAATGCGTGCGGATAAAATCACTTTAAATATGTGCTCACTAGATTAACACAAATCTTGAAGCGAATACGCACAGATCTTGTTGCAATGCGAGGAACTCTTTAGATTCTAATTTGAGTTCGATGGGGCATTTTATGTTTTTTAATAAAGGGTAAAATTGGTATTTTATGAATTTAAAATGTATTTTAATATAAAATACAATAAAGTGCATAAATGTGTGAGTTTTTGATGTTTAGAGGGGAAAATATGTAATTTCAAAATTTAGAGGGAGAAATATGTAATTTTGAAGTTTTTGAAGGGTATACGTGAAATTCCCTCTTTATTAAAAGAAGTATGGAAGGAGCTATAGCATATATAAAAACAAAAGTAAAAATAATAGAAAAAATAGGCCAAATAGTGAATGTTTTTATGTGTATTCTTCTTCTTATAAAAGTAAAAAATTATATCTCTATTTTTATGTCTGCATATAAATTCACGTGATCAGAAAATGTTGGTGAATGCATGATAAAAGAAAACAAGTTCATTGGTAATAATTTGTGAATGATTTTTATCATATGTGATCAGAATTTTTTTTTATTTTCTTTCAAAGAAATATTCTACGCATCAAATCAGTACTTAGAGACACCTCTATTTTGTTTATCTATTATTAATTATTTATTTATTTTTCGCGCAGAAGAGCCACCGACAAATTCCCTACTAAACGTGTCACGCCGATATCGTTCTATGATTAACATGTCGTAACCAAGTGAACAGTTATACGTGCCATGCCGTGACTAATATGTGGAGGGGTGATCACGGCACGCGATGATGCGAACGTAACTAGTTACGGTATGCGAGTCACAGTTATACGTTCCATGTCGTGCCGTGTCCTAGTTATACGTCATGTGCCGTGTCCAAACGTAATTAGTCACGTTTTTCATATTTAACTATTTTTTTATAATTTAGATTAGTTTATTCAAGATTCACTATTTGATCAAGACTTACGTGACCACGTGCCGTGCTGTGACCGGATTTTTAGCATGATGTGCCGTGCCGTACCAAATTTTCGAAAGATAGCCACGGCACGTGAATGGTCACGGCTCACAACACGCAAGTCATGGTACAGAAAAGTCACACGTATCTTGTCGTTCCATACCGTTCCGTGATGAAACCGGCTCCGTCGTGCTATTTTTCCCACCCTAATTGCTTGAGAAGAAGCAACCAGGCAGCAAGATGATGTGGAGTTGTGGGCCCAGCTGCATGCAGGCTTCAAAGGTGGCCCGCTAACCGACGACTCGGCCCGTTAAATGCGGCTTTACTCTCGGTCCTGAAGCCTGATCCCCTACAGTCAAAAGATTAAATGCACATCGTTAGTTCGTTAAATTTTGTAATGATTCGAACTAAACACAAATCTTGTGCAAATCGGACGGTCTTCAAAAGGAAATTTGTGCAATTATCTGCAGAGAATGTCGCTTCTGAATTCCCCTGTTTCTTTTTGTCAGCCAATCTATATCCCCTGCTTTGTCTCTCTTTATTTTATTTTATTTTCCTTATAACCAGATTACAAGCTGATACTTTATTTTTTATTTGGATCCATTTATTATAAATTAACTCAGACAAAATTCAGCATTAGAGAGTAGTTCTGCCATGGATCAGATTTTTCCTGAATATTTTGTTGAGATCCATCGCAGCTTTTCATTCTCGTCAGGGTAACTGTTTGATCGTGAATAAACGACAGTTCAAATTTTTTTTTTGTTCTATTTCAGATTTTACCTAAATAATAAGTGAAAAATCGGATTCCCCTCGTTGTTTAGCTACTAATAATAATAATAGCAATAAGATGTTTTCCGTTATGTCAAAAAATAATAAATATATACTGTGAAGCAAATGCACAAAGTCCTGATTAGAGATGGAAAAACAAAAATGTCAGTTGTAATCGGAACATACATGTGACATGTGCTGTGCCGGTCATGCATCATGATTGTGTTGCGTGTTGTATTATTCTTTTAAAAAATAATACGATACGTAAACCGATTTATTGATGATAGCATATAATGGTACATAACATAATACGGTACAACATACGACTAAATATAACCAAAATAAGCATTAACGTGACTAATAAGTTGTGATTATTAGCATGCACTGATTAATCTTTACAATTAGTCATGACATAAAATTTGACTTTGTTACAGCACGACACATAATTCAAATTATAACAGCACAACACAACGCCACACCGCACAAATTTAGTTATGATTAAAAATTCCTTCGAGAACTACAACATTGATGAAATACATTGAATTGAGAGTGGGTCCGATGCCCATCGGACCTACTTTGGTTCGATGGATGTACTGATCATCTAATCTTGTATTAAGATTCGTGCAAATTAATTAAAATCCGTACATATCTGTTTCAATTACCGTGTACACAGATCTTAATACTAATCGTACAGTACTAGAACAAATTGAACTTAAAAGTAAATCCCATGCCCATCGGTCCTACTCTTATCTCAAATACATTAATCATTGCTGATTGTTTACACAATATGTTCTCTTTCAAGTCAAATGAAAAAACAAACAAGTTTGTCGACACGACAAATTTTGTTAACATTTTGTCCCAAAGAAGAATCTGATGAGTATGTCAACAGGGAACCTTCGTCATACGCTTGGATTTGACTATGATATAATAAGATTAGTATTGACTAGCTTCACAATAATTTAATTATTTGAGACATACGAGAATCTTGGTCAAAACAGATTTTTTTTTTTTTTTTTTTTTTTGTGGTTTCAAGCATAGTTACAAATCAATTATTCGAGTTCAGTTCGGCGAGGTCAAAAATTTATGATTCAGGAATGATTTGGTATTATTCGGATCAAAGATCTTAGTTTTATAAGGGAGAAAAAACAAAAAAATAAAATTATGGGGAAAATTCGGGAATAATTCGGAAAAAAATTCGGAAAATTCGGAAAAAATTCGTAAAATTCGCAAATTATTCGGGAATTATTCTGTCAAAGTTCGGTCAACCGAATAATTTGACGTTCAGTTCGGCATCACCAAAAAACCGAATAATTCACGAATAATTCGGGTATTATTCGTGAATCTTGTTACTGTGGTTTCAAGTACTGAGGTGGGCGGATGTAGGATTCTGATCAGAGTAAAATAAGAAATTATTGAATCGGTTTTAAATAGATAATCGGATCCAAATCAATGAGATAATCGGATTTAAATAGATAATTGGACCCAAATCTATTAAATAATCGGGTACTAGATAAAAAATGATAACAAAAACAATAAAATAGATATTCTAACACAATTTACTTAATAACATTTAGATAATTAAATATTCAAGATAGGACAATATCAATTTTTATAGTAGGGTAAAAATTCAAAACTCCGTTTTTATAAATTAGTTTTAAATTTTCAGGATAGGGCAGCCCTATTCTGTGCTACAGTAGATCCGCCCCTAGAGACAGAGCTAGTGCGATGAGTGATAAGAAATATATGAATTTACACGAATTATAATGGAAAAAAACATGGTAGTTGAATGTAAATGTATAGGCAAACCGAATGATTACCAAAAAATTTATTGTTGTCCCCGATTAATAAAAAATTACACAAATGCTCTTAATTTTCTTTTTAATGCTTCAACTGTCAGAATTTCTGACGGTTCGACTTTTATTTTTCTTTTTGACAACTAAATCTCAGCGATTTCTCTTTAATATAATTATCTTAAATCTGTATAACAAAAATGCTAAATTAAATTTCAAAATAAAAATATTTTTATAAATAATATTTGAACTAAAAAATAAAATATAACAAAAAAAATTTAGACAATATTTTCTCCTCGCAAATGAATAACCTCGCTCTTAAATATATGAGACTACGACGATGAATAAAATAAGAGAGACGAGTAGTCAATAGTTTAAATGTGTTTGAGTGGATTAGAGCTGCACAAAAAATTCGTAGTTCGTGATTCGATTCGAGTTTGATTCGAAAAAAATCATAAAAAATTCGATTCGAAATAGTTCGAAATTAATTCAAACCAAACTCAAACTGCACCTGGTTCGTTCGAAATAGGTTCGTGAACTATTCTAGTTCGAATCTCAAAGTAACGTGAACCGTTGATTTCCGCTGATGACTAAAACTTAAAACATAAGGCCGCCCAACCATAAGTCATAATCCTTATTCTCAGTTCTGAAACCCTATACGACTTTCACCTCTCGCTCTCCGCGACTATGATCACTCTTCTTTGTCGTAAAAAAGTTCATAAAAGATTCGAAATTGAGTTCGTAAAAAATTCGATTCGAAATTAATTCAAACCAAACTTAGTTCGGAATTAATTCAAACCAAACTCAAATTGAGGTAAATTTGATTCGGTTCAATTCGTTTGCAGTCTTAGAGTGGATTGAGAATAAGCTATTTTTGGAGTTAGATTATTTGCAATAATCTATTATGTATTTGATTGAATTTGAATATATAGAATAGAGGATCCATATAATTTGTCTTATTAAAATAGTCTCTTCTTAAAAAAAATGGAAATTGCATATTCTAATAAGATTCTCACATGTATTCTCAAATGAAAATTGCATATTCTTATTAGAATAGTCTATTCTTAAATCTTTCTTCTTTTGAATAAATCAAGTTTCTTTTTAATTGCCAAAAAAAAATATCACATATATTCTCAAAAGTGTTTATTTTTTTCGTAAAAATAACATTTACAATTTAACTTTATCAAAGTTTCTTTTTATTTTTATTTTTATTTTTTAAAATACTTGTACTTGTACGGATATGGTATTGACTTAAAATTTTTGCAATCGGCAATAAATATTGTATTGATTTTAAATATTCTGTTGACAAAATCTAAAATGTCATTGGTACATTAGTGTGCACCAATCTAAATCGATAACAATTAAAAAAATTGTTAATTTGCTAATTTATATAATAAAATATAAAATAGCTGGTTGAATTGAAAACATATATAAATATTATCATTTTGATTATTTATGTAATGAATTTTACACAAATTATCATGCACTTCAGTAAGCTAAGAGTTTAGCTTCAATATCAAATTCAACTATTTAAAAAAATCAGCTATTGAACCGGTTGATCCGCGATCTGATCAGTGTAAACAGCTGACCGAATTGATGTCCAGTCCGATTTTGATAACATTGCTATAACTTCCTTGTAATTTCGCGAAGAGCCTTTTTTCCCTAAAAGAATAATATAATAATTAAAATTAGATTCTGATATAAAACGCAAATTAAATAATAAAATACAGTAATCAATTAAATCGATACCAATAATGAATGGCTAATCATACCTATCTAGAGTTTAATATAAAAAGTAGGCAAAGATATACATGTTGAATTAAAAATATATATTGGCTAAGAACCGATTAATTAAAAAAAAATATCTAACTTGTCCGATAAAAAAAGATATGTATATTTTTCGTAAATTAATCCAAATCTGCATCAAACAAATAAAATCACATGCAGTTCACATGATGTCGACTGTCGAGCAAATAAAGATGGAAATTTTTTGTTAGGTTGGTTAAGTCATGCAAAGAGAACTTCGAAACCATGCAATTGTTGCTTTATTCATCGTGAAAAAAATGTGTGAAGTGGATTGTTTATTAGGGCTGCATTCATATCGTGCCTGAAATCTTGTGATTTATATTGCTACAACAAAAATTAATTGGAAAAATAACAAAAAGACATACGCCATTGCCAGTTATGAAAAACCCTTTTTTTTTCAAACAAATATATTATAATGATTGATTGTGTTAATTGAGATACAAGAAAAAGTCAAATTAGTTAACGCATTATAATTCTAAGTTTTTTCTAGAGTTATAATGATCCGGTGTAGTTGGATCATTAATTAAGTTTTGTTTTGTCTGTGGATTTCAACTTTTGAATGTACGAATTAAGTTAAGTCAGATTATGAATTTAACGTTATAAATAGACTCCGGATATTTTTGTATTCTCACAAAAAAAAAGGGTAGTTTAAGGGAAACAATCAAATATGTGCAAGAATTAGATTGTAGCATGTAGCAGGAGTTAGGGTGCTAATGGATTAGAAGAGAGAATGATTTGTATTGAATTCATGGTATTTGCCTTTGTTCACGCTCTTAAGCCAATAAACAAAATAAGAAAGAACATATATATATATTGAATCAATTTTTGTATTTATAGATATTAAACATTTTTGAATTATATTACTACATATAAGAGTTGTAATACAAAACCAATATAGTTAACACAATCTATCACAACAAATTTGTGATTCTAATTCTATTAGAATTTCATTTCTCCAATTTCTTCAATATTCACTGTGCGTCTGTATATTCTAGTATTCTAAATAACTAGCTATAGTTTCGTTATGAGATAAAAGTGCATTATTTCAGCTACGACCGTTATAGCTGTAATAGCTGACCACTATTACCGCTACGCACTAAACACTATTGCTACGCTATATAGGTTAGCTTCCGCTATAGCTACGCTATTGACAATAGTTTTTTTTTTTTTACCTCCCCACTATGATGCTATAATCACTGTTTAGAACCTTGGTACATTCAATAAAATTGTCGCATTTTTTTGGCACACATAAAAACTTTCTAGCTCTACTATATTCATTAAAAAAAAAAAAAATTGAGTTTATTTGAGTTGAAATGAATCAAAAGGATTCGAATATTTTTTTTATGTTTATTTGTGTGCTATTAAATTTAATTAAATATTGGGTTTAATTATGCTCATATATTTCATGTTATGTACTTTTAAAGACAATTAATAGCTAATTAAGTTGTTTATAATCTGTAAATCTCCGTTTTAATTTGGTACATAAATTATTGTAATCATCATAATGTCTATTATTCCTAAAAAAATTCACCGTGTATCATCATTGTCCACGTAATACTATCTATTTAGGTCTGTAATTTTTATCTATATCCAACATTAAATTTAATGGAAATTGTCAAATATGTCCACAGAAGTTAGCTTTTTATTAAAATACCCAAATTGACTAATTATTGACTGGTTCTTAATTTTTATTAAAAACTGGCCAATAATTGGCCGGTCCTTGATCTATATATAGGAGTGGAGGGTTTTGAAATTTTCACATTTTTCATTTCATCAAATTCCACACTATCTTTCTTCACTTTCTCTTTTTTTCTCAGATTTCTCCTGCTCTTCCTGATTTTGCAAGTAAATTTCTATATTTTTTATATTAACTTTTAGGCCAAAATAATTATAAATTGCTATGTTTTGTTAGAAATGTTCTAAAATTTTATAATACAATTTAGAAATATTTAATTGTCATCAGTGTTAATTAATTATAATTAGCGTAATATAAGTATAAACTAGTATAATTTAGGTTAATTAGTTTAAATAGCGTAATGTAGGGTAATGTAGTATAATTTATTGTGATTTAGTCTATTTATGTATAATTTAGTATAAATTAGGGTATAATTTAGTATAGTTATATAACTTAGCATAATTTAGCGTATTTTAACGTATTTTAGCATATTAATCAACATTTGAGCGCATTTTAGCGTAATTTGAGCGCATTTTAGCGCAATTTAGTGCCTTTTAGCGCAATTTGAGCACATTTCTCCGCATTTTAGAGCAATTTAACGCATTTTAGCACAATTTAAGGCAATTTAGTGCATTTTAGCACATTTTAACGCAATTTGAGCGCATTTGATCCTATTTGAGCGCATTTTAGCGTATTTAAGCGTAATTTGAGCGCACTTTGGCATAACTTTGAGTGCACTTTGGCATAACTTTGAGCGCACTCTTAACGCACTTTTAGCGCAACTTTGATTGGATATATCAGATTAGATCTTGTCCGAATTGAAAAAAAAAAAAAACAAAATTTCCAATGAATTTTAGATCTGATCTGATCCGTCCGATCAAAACGAATTGACCAGATTAAAAACCGTAAAACTCCGCCCCTTTTAACTCTGTAGAGGATACGATTCCACCTGCTCTCCTAGTCTCCAGGTTGCTATAAAATATAAAAGAAGCAGGCCCGGAAGCATTATTTGTGGGAGTTTTAATAAGTAATTAGGGATTAGTTCGGGAGGTGCAAATTAGAGACCGGACATTAAATTTCGCAACAACCCATAAATAAAATACAATAGCCATAGTGCCATACTGATACTGTACTGTATTTCTCTTTCCCAGGTCCAGATAACGAAGAGGGAAAACATGGAGGAAGAAACAGAGAATAAATGATCATCAACATCAAAAAAAGCCTAAAACCAAGCTGGCAATGCATTTGCAGTGTAGGCGCATATATCTAAATAATAATATATTGTTTTTGTCCTCTTGCATTTGAATTCCAACCAGTAGTACTCTCTCACTCTATATTATCACAATTCACAAGAGAAGCGCAAACGGTTCATTTCTTTTCTGAGAGCAGGATCCACTTACTGCCGTCAAATTACAATGTCTATTTTTTAAGTTTTTAAAATTCAAATATTCAATCCAAATCGTTGAATATAATATTTATATTAAAATGTATTTAGAGATCAAAATATGATATCTATATGAATTTTGGAATCAGTGTCACTATGGCTGAAATAACAACAACGTCGTAGTAGTCAGACTGATTACTTATGCTTATGCATTCACCTTCTTTATTCAAATTCATAGGCTATTAATTAATTAACATTGGATTAGTGTTGTAAATAACTGTATGCGCTCATTAGTTTAAACAAATATTTTTTTACACCGATTAAGCGGAAATAATCAACTGATTAGTCGAAATAATCTGTGACAGTTTGATCACCGCCAACAACCAATCAGTCAATTAATTGGTCTAAATATATATTTTTTACAACACTGTACCGGATACCGGTTATATTATTCACAAGAGGTGTCTGTTTGAAATTTTCAAAGCTTTTATTTTAGTACAAAAATTGAATGAAAACAGGTACATATTTGGTTTGAAAATGCAGGATGACATTTGAGACTCGGTATTCCAGTGTAAATATTAGAGGTGACATGTCTTTATTTTATTCCCAAAACAAATATGAGAACTAAAAATGAGAGTAGAAAATATTTATGAAATTTTCAGCTTTAAATTTGCTGTTTGGTGATTCCAAACCGAGTGCTGAATTATTTGATTGACTAAACTTTGACCGAATTATTTCCGAATAATTCATGATTTTTTTGAATTTTTTGAATTTTTTGAAATATTTCCGAATTTTTCAAAAAAAAATATTGTTACTTTTTTTTTTGCTCTCTTATAAGACTAAAATCTTGATCTGAATAATACTGAATTATTTCTGAATTATATCTGAATTATTCTCAAATTACGGATTTTTAACCTCACACCGAATTCAAATTCATTTGTTAGTACGGGTGTTATAATGTTATAACGGTCCACCAAGCTACTTTTGTAGATCACATTAAAAAAATAAAACAAATTATTTAAGTCTACCTAACAACTTGAGACCTATATAGGCTATAACCTCGTAAAAAATGTTCCTCAAATTAAAAAATTCCAAAACCCACATGATATATTGATATGACATGATTGAATATACCCCTTTGATTATTACCTTCAGTCAAGTCAACTTTTTAGTTGAACAGCAATTTACCCAAGCCACGTGGTAATAAAGTTCAAATCTTCACGCCGTTATGACTTGCTAATTTACAACTTGTTTGAATGAATTGGGAGAGAATAAAATGAAATATAAATGAAGATTAGCGTAATTAATTTTTTTTTGTTTGGATGATTAATGAAAAAAAAAATTAATTTTTTTATTTTATTGATTAAAATTTGGAAAAGGTTAACGAAAAATTCGATGGCGATTGTAGGTTTGCTACAAAAAACTAGTATGAGATTTATATATGTACTATATATAATTGAATATTTGAGTTATTTTTTCTAAAAGTATATGCAACAAATTATCTTTTCATCTGTTACAACTCAAATCGGAAGGAAAACCGATTTTATAATCAAATATGATTTGACGGAAATTTTTTTTTTTCTTTCCATTCCCTCTCTTCCTCGACTCTCCATCCAGACAAGCTAGTAGCTATCCTTTAACAATTGACACTTTTTGGTTGAACAAGAATTCAGTAATTAAAGTTTGGTTTCAAGATTAAAGATCAATATATAATTTTAGTTAAAATTCTTAAATTTTAATATAATAATGTGTATATTGACATTATTATAAAAAAATTCTTAAAAATTGTTCTTTTTTATTTTGTAGAATTGTACCTCCTAATTATTGACATTAAAAAAAACAGAGGTTGCTAACAATCACTAGGAGAGAATCGTCCTGCAGTACTAATACCATTTTTTTTTCTTTTTTGAGAAGGAAATAATACTATTAAAAGCAATAGAAAGTTAGAAACTAAATTTAATCAAGATTAACCAATTAAAATAAGGTACAAGTAATACTATTAAAAGCAATACATGAAATAGTGTAATGCATTCAATTTCTGTCCTTTTCTTGAGAAAAGCTCTCAAACAGCAATATCTACATGGATCTTACATTTTTCAATTTTTGGGAACCGTGCTCTTTGAACAGGAGAGCTGAATTATGTTATTCCAATCTCAACCGTTGAATTTGTTTATGCATGAATCTCAATACATATAAATGGTTGAGATTGAAATAACAGAATTCTACGTACTCTCTTATTTGAAGAACAGCGAGAAGCGGAGTCGGATCCCAATTTTTCAAGATTTTATGTATCTGAAATGACCAAAGATATAATCGCTGCTTGGATAATTGTTCAAGATTTTCCAAGCATTATGCATTTCATGGATGCTTATTCTTTACCTACTAATACTAAGGACTACTTGATCTTCTGGCGGTCATATAAATGGTCTCATGATCTCAAATATTTTATTTCATTGCTACAACTCCCAACATAACATTAATGTAGCAAAGCACTGACTGTTTCTTGTCCAACGTAACACTAGAGCATCCATATCTACATCTAGCAATGCTAGATGAGTAAGATGCATGTAAGTTTTGTAACATGCAACAACGTGGCATATACTGGCATACAGCCGAATCTGACCCAACACCATGTGCGCAGTAACCGTAGATATAAGATATCAGGAAGCAAATCTGCTGCCTTTCTAAAGTATCCGCAGGTCCTGCAATTCCAATCACATTCATTCATTTATTAAAATGCAACAATTTAAAAAAAAAAAAAAGTTGTACGAATTTCAAAATATATAAACGGTTGTGATTGAAATCGCAGCAGCATTCGCAATAGATTTATTTCCAAGATATCATACCACAATTAAGATTCCGAATTGGAGACGCCTAATCACAAAAAAAAGATAATTAACTAGCAATCCAGCGATTCAGTTTCAGTTATTTCAATTTTGTCTATATAGTCTTTTCCATGACAAGATTTTAACGGTGTTGTTTTGACATCAACATAAAACTAGGGGTGTCAATTAGTAAGATACAGATATGGTGGAAGCATTTTCATATCCATACTTACTAAGAGTTAATTTTACTCATACTCTATCATTATCCGTTAAAACTTTATCTTATCCTACCCTACTCTACTCTATCTTACCCGTACCCGTTGAAATTAGTAGGTAACGAAACGGTAGCGGGTGAATAACGAATAATACTAATATATTGATTTTATTATTATTACAAATATACAATCAAAACTAATCATGTTATACATATGCAATCACAATTACTAATATAGAAATCAAAATACGAATATACAATCGATTGTAAATAACAATTTTTTTATAAAGAAAAAAAACAAAAAAAATACAAACATCTCTTATAACAAATTCAAAATTCAAATCGTTAACTAAATAATAAAACATTCAAATAAAAAAAATAATATGTTTAATATAATATTCTTCTTATAACAAAATGTATACATTTTCTCATGGATTAACATTAATACAGTGATATGAAAAACATAAAATTAAATAAATTAAATATAATATTTACATATCTATATGTAATTAATTTTATATAATTATCATTATCTAATGTGTACGAAATAGTACCTATATCCATTTAGCTAACGAAAAAAAAATCTCCATATCTAATAAACTAACAAAAAAAAAACTAATCCATACCCATTTTATCAAATAAGATTCGAATAGAGTAAACAGTTTTCATCGACACCTACACAAAACCAATTTAGTCAATATTTGACTTGTATATGCTATATGAATCTAAAACAACGATGTTCATATCTTGCAAATTAAAATAACACATCACTTGCAATATACAAAAAATCTGTTATAAAGACGAAAAGATAAAATTGCTTAGCAATGTTGGTATTCTCGATAATTGGAACCTGAGCATCTAGGTAGAAAATGAAAAAGAGAAGGAAGGCAGATAAATATTTTGGATCAATATTATTGATTTGACCAAAAATTATGGAAAAAAGAAGAAGAAAGAAAATAGTTTATTTTTTTTCACATTTTTCTCTCTAAACTTTTGTCCAAAAACACAAAAAATAAAAATGGAAACAACACAGATCCTGACATGCATTGATCAAATTTGCACTGAAGAGAAAAACCAGTACAACTAATTAACTGATCATCATTAACATTAACTTTAACATTAACATTAACATTAACATTACCATTAGAGATTTAGCTTTAGCTAAAATTAATTGAAACAACATAGATCGATAACTAGAGAAACAAATTAAGATGAAGGATACTGCACTGATCAGCCATCAACAAAACTATCTCCATCAAACCCCAACGATATTGATCCGAAAACAAGCTTCTTCTGGCCTCCCAAGGAGCTCTTGCAATGCGCAATCGCCCCTTCAATCGCACTTTGCAACTCCTCCATTGAAGAAGCCGTAGACAGAGACACCGGTCCCGGTGTTGGCGTCGGCATATCAGGAAATGCACCAGCACCGCCTCCTCCAATGCACAAAAGCCCGGAATGACTCGGCGAAGAGCGCATGGATGAAGGACAGCTGGCAGCACACCGCTTCCTTCTTGGGTACTTGAGGTTGCCGGAGAAGGAATTGGACAGCTGATCAAACAAGAGATCTCTCTTGTGATCTTGACTCTTGGCTTCTCTTGCTGTTGCCGGGTCTTTGCGAATGGAGAAGGAGAAGTTTCTCTTCTGTGGTTGGCTTTGGTTGCTCTGTTTCTGAGGTAGAGAAGAGAGCTTCTCGTAAAGAGGCTTCACTTTCTTTACGTACTTTTTCAATACCTCTTTAGGAGAAGGCTTCATTTTACTGCCAGTAGAACTGACTTCCTTTTTGGTGCTGTTGCCACGTGGCAGGAAAACAGAGGAGAAGCGGTTGGCGAGGGATGAGAAACGGTTGGTGGAGCGCTGGGGCTTAGGAGGTAGGGGAAAGGGGAGGGATCGACGAGGCAGGGCTTCATCGTCATTGACGGAGCTGGGGCGGGAGGAGGAGGGGGCAGAGTCGGAGGGGTGGAGGAGGCTGAGATCGGCGGAGAAAGACGAGGAGGTGCTACCGTTTGAGTCGCGGGAGGTGGCGGAGGAGTCACCGGAGGCTGAGGATGTGGAAGCGGAGGACAAGAGGAGGGAACGAACCATGGAAATGCGAGGGGAGAGGTGGAGTGGGAGGAGCTGGCCCTTGTAGAAGAGCTCGTCGGCTGGACACAGCTGTGCGGCGGAGGGGCGCTTGGAGGTGGGCGAGACCGACACAGTGAACTCAAAGTCCGACGAGGAGGACGAGGTCGGAGAGGGACATGTGGTGGTGGTTGTGTATTTGGATTTCTTGGGTCTGGCGGCGGCGCGAGGAGAGGCCACCTCGTCACCGGAAGTTCCGCCGTCGTTTGAACGGGCCATGGCGGCGGCGGTGGTTTAGTTGGGAGAAGTGTGATGGAATCTCATGATAAGAGAGAGAGAGAGAGAGACAGAGGTTCTGAAGGGGTAAAAGGAAAGGAAATAATAGATAGATGATGATGCTTTGGTTTGCTCAAGATTTTAGGGGGCTAGTGTTCTCCTCTTCTCTGCAATTCTTCAAACGCAGAATGATTCTTTCTTTGCATGCCAGAGAAGAATTTATATTTTACTCTCATGCAATGATATAATCAATCATAGGTGAATTGATGAAGGATGGTAGAAGTAGAACGAGAGCAGTTTGTGTCCGATGCCCATCGGACTCAAATTTGGATCTTATATCTTCTGAACCGTCCAATCTGCTTTAATATCTGTGTATACGGATATTAACGCGAGGCTTAAGGATCTTAAAGTATGTTGTACGGTTATGGAGCCATCGAACTCGGTTTGAGTCCAATGCGCATCGGACCCAAACTGCTCTCAAGTAGAACAGGTGGCGGAGTGGAGACTTAGGGAATGGTCAGGTCACATGACTTGTGAAATTAAATGAGAGGTGTACTTTGCTTGATTACTAATAATTAGAGAGGCCATTATTTTGCTCTGGCTTTATGGCGGTGGGCCATGTGACCCTGTGTCTATTTTTGGTCGGTTATCATTTCATTCATTTATGCATCTTTTGTGATTCTAGCAAAATTACAAAAAGTTCCTTTCTATCTTTTTTCTTTCACCTTTTTTCTGTCATTCACTTTCATGTAATTTGCTAATTCTGTGCTAGGTTCTAATTTTAACATCAAGCTCACCTTAGATTTGTCAAAATTTGGGTATAATTATATTATCTTTGTTCTAAAATCTAATCTCAGCTGACCTTAGAGTTGTCAAAATTAGGATATAATTTAATTATATTATTTTCAATTTCTAGCAATAACAAATAGGGGTGTCAAAAAAGCTCATAGCTCTTGGTTCAATCTTGACTCGTATTTGGCTTGCTCATTGACAGCTCACTCGTTTCTGGACCGAGCTATTAACGAGTCAGCTCGCTACTAGCTCGATCTAGAATTAATGAGTTTGAGCTGGAGCCTAGCTTGCTCACTGGCTCACAAGCTAGCTCGGCTAGGCATCAATTTATGAATTTGTATGAATTTGTTTGCATTTTACACTGTCAAGCCCGGTCCAACTCGGTCCAAAAAGATTTGTAAAATTTATTTTTTTGTTAAAACAAGGTCCAGCCAGACCCAGCTTGTCAGCTTGCGAGCTAGCTCAGGCTAACTCGTCACGAGTTTGAGTTGAGATTTTAGCTCAGAAGTCTTAGATCCAACTCGCTCAGTCCAGAATTAACGAGCTGAGCTAAGATCCACCTCGTTTATAGAGTAACAAATGTGTTTGATTGAAAATAAAAGATAAAAAATAATACCAAGCAAAATTTAATTGTTACCTTTCCAAATGGATCATTCATTTAATTTCTCCCAATTATAATTGCACATGACACATGTCTAGAGGCGACGTGTCCATGCGACCGCAAATTAATTAGGGGGCTAAAATTCTTGGATCTGACATCTTTTACATTTACAATTGCAAAATTGCAAAAGAAAAGAAAACCCAAATATTAGACTCAGGTTTGCTGGATTTATATATTAATTGTTGACGCGTTGCCATCTCAGTTGTGTCGCTGGTCATTGACTCTACCACTCTCTCAGACCCTTTGTCACCAATATGTATGTAGTACATGTATTTTGTACAATGAGTCCTTCATTTCAGATTTTTTTTTTTCTGTTAATGTACAATGACATAATATTTAGTATGTTATTTAACTCATGATTTGAGTTGCATCAAAAATACTACTATGATCGAAAGACTTCTTGTATTAAATCTATTGGCTCGTAAAATATTAGAGCAGGTCCCAAACTTTTATATTTAATAATGAGTCCGGCTAGTTAGTATGATATCAGTGTCATTTCTGTTTATATAACACTAACTTTAAAATATATTAAATCGACTTCAAATGAAAAATGTAAACAATTCAAACTAACCTAACTAATAAATCGGTCATTTCAATATTATTAATTGTGCGTTTACATTTAAATTTATATTTTTTTCAAATTTATTTAGTATCAAGTCAAATGGTCAAACGTGAGAGTTTTTAATTTAATTTTAATGCATTTATAAATTTGGCAAGTAAACAAATCATTCATATAGTAAATCGGTTTGAACGTTTTGAATTTGTTATTTGAAGTCTATCCGATAAATTTTGAAGTTGTTGTCATATGACACCGATATCACACTAGCCGTACTTTTGAATAATATATATTATCATTATAAGATAACAAATGTAATGATGCTTATGACATTATCAGTTGTGAAATTATTATTTTAAAAAGAGAAAATTTGTATCTTTTTATATTTTACTGACAATTTGTTGATAATAATACATATTTTTCTATCGAATTTGTTTCACATGATTATGTCATCGTTTAATTAATTGATATATATTTCTAACAAAATAGTATTTTCATATAAGGAAATACTTTTTCATCAGTTCATAGGAATAATAATTAAGTTTAATTGACCTAGACCAAAGTTATTTTTCATTATTTATTTTATGAGGAAAAGTCCTCAAACATGCATTAGATAATTGAAAATGTTCCATGCATACTTGGTACAAAGAAAAAAGAAAAAACACACAGGCCGACAAACAAAGGAATTGTAGGTGTTGGATAGAAAAAGCCAACGTATTCATGCAACAGAAAATCTACAAAATACTCAATACTAGTTTAGAGTATTCGAGTTTTTCTTTGGTACCAGCGAAAAATATAGTATGAAACTAATCACTGTAACGGGTCGATCTTTGCTTTCATACTCACAAGCAGCAGTCAGCAACACGGTTTACTACTCTGAATGAGTAACAAGAGAATCTTTTTCACCACCAGTCCATCTGGGTGCGTATCCTCTGAGATACCTCAATTTTTGCGTGACCGACGTGTTCGGGGCAGCGTAGGGGGGCAGTATTATTTGATCTTTGAGATTCGTGCAGAACGTATTTGAACGATTAAGATATTCCAAAAAGTCACGCAAAGTTTGAGATATCTCAGAGGATGCGTATTCAGTTCAGTCCATCTGAGGTCAAAGATTGAATCGTTGAATAAGGACACATGGAAGGAGACAAACTAAAACCCAGATTTACAGCTCCAAGGCTCCAACCACGTTGATTTTAATTTGTTTCATCTTTTCAGGTCTCTATTCGTCTATTTGTCTTTTGCAATCAATCAAAAGTTTCACAGATCCATCCGAATTTCTCTCACGTTCTGCATTGATTGATCTTCTGTTGCATCTTGTATACGATAATCAGTGTAGCAGGTCGTTGCATCTTTCGCATGTAATGAGACAACTATAACTGGTCTTATTTTTTAATTTAAAATGGACAATTAAATTTATATTAAATGCACAATAAATTTTCATTAGTTTGTTAAGCTACAGACAGCATGAATTTGATCATCTATTTTTAATCGGTCAAATCACATTGAAAAAGAAAAAAGAAAGCTCTTGTTTTTCACTAAAGCGTAAGTATGCTGAAGAAAATAAAACCACTGTAATTATTTAGTAATCCTAATTCCTATATCACTTATTCAAAACAATCAAAATAACAAAATTACTAGTAAATTTGTTTAGACTCGTATGTTCCATACACATGCTATTTTTTTATGTATAACATTTGGGAACCATGTGCACAGATCGCTGCAGAGAAGATGTCACATGGGATTGATTTGCCCAGGTCTTCAAATACGAATTCACATCCTCTGAGATATCTCAAACTTTGCGTGACTTTTGGAAACATCTTAACCATTTAAATAGTTTTGCGCTAATCGCAAAGTACACATAATACTGGCCCCTGTGCTATCCCCGAATAGACACCGAACACGTCGGTCACGCAAAATTTGAGATATCTCAGAGGATACGCACTCCTTGAATACCAAGGACGCAAATTAAGGAGGGGCAAATAGGGAACAAATTAAGGTCGGTAGCAAGAGCTATTAATATCTTTCGTTGTTAATGTGTCAATTGACCAGTTTTATCAATGGATCGACATTGTACTAGCCAATTATTGGATTAATGATTGGTTACACACATTGGCACGTTGATATTCCAAATAAAAATATAGCATTGTATTTTCTGCTAATATCACGATGTGTTCCACAGTCAAGTGAGAACGGGAATGAACTTGAGTTCATGTTCAATTTGAATGGCCGAAACACTATTTTTTGAAAAAAAATTAATTTATTCTGAATGAATTTTTTTTCTCTGCAACAACAGTAAAAGCCGAACACATCCTAAGTTCCATTTTTTTTTTTTTATCTCAAAACAACAGTTTTATGTTTTAAAGGAAAAAAAAATGACTTATCTTCATTAGAAACAAGAGAAATATATTACGTATCGGTTCATGCTATGAATCTATAAGGCTATATATTTTATTATTAAAGTTAAAATAGTTGAACAATATCTATATGGATATGTATTCACGACCAAAATTTACATTCATTTTACTAAGTTTTTATTTAGGTAGAATATCACAGTTTGTTTGTTTTTTTTGGTCGAGAATTTTCAAATCAAGTGATTTTCCATCTATTTAATAAAATATTATAAAATACTATAAAATCATGTAAAATTTTGATTTTGAAGTACATTATTCATGTGAATTGAGAGTTTAAATTTTAAAAATAAAATATAAATCTATAGCACGGACAATGGGATAGCCTCATTCAGAAAAATTACCATACGTAATGTTGCAGAGTGATAACCTTTTTGCATACAGATAATGTTGGAGATAATTTATTTGGATAAAAATAATTATTTAGTAATCCGGTAATTAAATTTGCATAATTAATAGACATAAAATATATACACATTTATACATTTCGATCCATATCTTATCCTGAAAATACTCTAAATATCTTGTATTTTGATATATAAATGTCATATATTACACCTGGAATCAAGTTACTGCCTCTGTTTGTTTTAAATTGCAGAAAAAGGCGAAAACAGACCAAAATGCGGCTTCCCCAGGTCACACTGCGGGTCACACTGAGCCACTGCGGCCTCCCTAGGTCGCACTGCGGGTCGCACTGGATACTTAGCCAAATTCAGTAATTTTCAGGGTAAACTGAGCGCAGTGTGGGTCGCACTCAGCTTTTCAGCTTCCGACACAGTTTCGTATTTTGGGCATAACTTTGTCATACGAACTCCGTTTTGGGCGTATGACCACTTTTCGGAAAGCTAACGAGACGCTCTACACCTTTCATGAAGGAAAAAAAAAAATCCAAATTTGGAACTTAAAATCCAGTGCGGTCCATATTAACCGCAGTGCGGCCCGCATTCAGACTAAAAATGCAGTTTCGCTATTTTTAGAAAGCTAGATCATGCCCGGTTGGCCAAAATTAGTGGTCTTAATTATAGAGAACGTGTGGGACACTGTTCCCCACGTTTCTAGAGTATGTAATAGACTATTTAAAGGAGAAAATTCTGCTCATAAGAAGGAATCCATTCACCATCTACCATCTATCATTCCATATTTCACATCTCCTTAGAGTAAAAAGTGAAATCAAGAGTTTAGATTTGGAGAAGAGGAGCAGAATTTTCAGAGCAAGCAAGGAAGTACTACTTTGATAGGTTGTGCACTTGCAATCAACCGCTTCATTGAGTATAAAAGATTATAAATTTAAAAGAAACGAGTACAAAATTATAGCCAAAACCCTATACTTAAAATACTCAACAATAATCTATTTATCATGTAAATTAATGAACTGTTGATAAAGATGAGTTGTAATGTCAGCAGTGCGTGCATTTAAGTGGCAAACTACCAAACTATAAATTTTATCAAATTAATAATCATACCAATGTTTGTGTGCTGACTTGAAGAGATGTTGGCCCATGTTAGATTGTTGTTGTGGATATTATTATACACACTCATATATATACCTTCAGTAATTAAAAAACATTGCAAATTCATCCATTGTCAATGAAAAAATTCATAAAATGTCAATCTATCAACATGATGGTAAATATGGATTATAGTCCTTTTTAACTATTTCATGACCTCAAACGGGGCGGATTTACTTTGGGTGAATGGGGTCAACTGATCATCATTTATTTTAAAAATATATACAGTGCTTAGACATGATTTTATTGTATAGTTTAAAGCAAAATGTTATGAGTACTATAAAGTTGATCTTATATTTGTTATGAAAAATTTATTTATATGATTGATCATTATAAGTTGAAAGACTCTCTCTGTCCCCTAACCTCAAAGATATCTATCAATCATTGACAAATACCAACTATTGTTGACCTAAAATCCATGCAAGAAAGATAGTTATGTCATGATAAATGATTGATGAGCTCATTGAGATGAACTTGAAAAATTGGGCATTGAGATTAGCTTGAAAAATTGGACCACAAAATAAGGTCTTCCACTTGATATATAAGAGATTGGAGCATCTTCATTTATCCTATTCCTATCATTTATTCTGTGAACTATGTAGGGTCTGTTCAGTTGAAGAGGAAAAGGATAATAGATTAAAATAAATGCTATATTTCAGTTTAACAAGGAAAGAATTGATTAGAATTGTGAAAATGGAAGAGGTACAAATGAAGTTTGATTTTTTTTACAGACAAACTCTTATTTCTTACAAGTAGGTTTCTTCTCTATTTCTATATGAGTTAGAGATATAAAAATTAATATTTTTCAAGAGATGAAGTTGACTCACTTACAAATACTCTTCTACTATTTTATTTTATTTCAAATTTCACTTTTCCACTGTTCCACTAATTTGCCGAACAAACTCGAAAATGAATAGGTTCCCGAGACTTCGAGGAGCGAAGTCGCTTTCGCATCTCGATGGAAATCATCACTCGTGGATAACATAGATTTCGCAAATCAGACAATAATTTAATTAAATTAAATTAGAGAAAATTTTAATTAATACCCACTAAAAGGAGAAAAAAAGAAGAGACAAAACCCGAATGAATGTGATAGATATAGTGAATCATGCTCCATCTGTATCCTATTTTGTAGATCAAGGAATAACATGAATAATGCCATAGGCGTCCAAGTCTATTAGAATTAAATTCAATTGAAGTATTTATCCGTTAAATTAAATGAGAGAAAATTAAATACCCGTAAAAATGAGAAGAAAAAAAAACACCATTACTCCAATGAATGTGATAGTGGTGCATCATCCTTCTGTATCTTATTTACTTTATTAAATAATAGGATAAGTAATATTGTAGATATTCCCCTAAAGTAACACAAATTTTGAGTTTGGATCTAGATCGTTCAATCTGCTCTGGTACGAATATTAAAGAATAACCTATGCATTCCACTTCAAGATAAACTGACTCAAATTTTGATCAGACAATTCGGATCCAAATCAAAATTTGGATTACTTATCTGGACCCCAATAGGATACAAATGCTAAAACATGTTTTATCCAAATCTATTAGAATAAAGGTTCTAAATAGCGCACTATAGCGGTTTCAGACCATAAAAGTTATGGCACTATTGACGCCATTGCGCACTATATCGCGCCATAGCAGTGATATGTGGCAATAACGTCATTTTTTTAGCTGCTTCGCTATAATACGATAAACGCTACTTAAACCTTTGATTAGAATACATATTTAGTAGGATACAGATGCTCAAGCACAATGGCAGAGGGAAAAAAGAGATAACGGGATTAAATTCTCATTTTTATAATTTTTTTTATTTCAGTATGATTTGTTATATAATTTAAGTAAAATGACATAGTATTGTAAATTGATTTTCATTTTTCATAGTAAATTTTTATATAATTGATCTCTATATGCTTTTGATTTTTGTAGTTTAAAAATCTGACTCCGTCCATAACTTTAAAAATAAGACAAAATTGATCCAAAACCGGAATGACTTTGTTTCCGCTACATTATTTTCTAACAAAGGTAGGGTTTTATTGTTTTAAACTAGACAATATATATATGATGAATAAACAGATTATAAAGCTACCATTATGTAGACTATTTTAAAACTTCAAACTTTTAGGTAAATTTTTTCTTTGGACCTAGTATCTTTTTTTATCAAAAGTTTCTACTTTTCATGAGTCCATGTAAAACAACAATTCATAAAATCCCTGTCCATGAAAAGAAGGATCATCACGGATCACCAGAACTGGCCCTTAATTGTTCTCTTATACTAGGAATTTTCCCACTGGCAGCATATTGAATTATTGTCTGAGCAGTCCTTGGGCTCAGAAATCTGTACTGCTTTGGAGTTTGGATTAGAATTTAGCTTCCTTTCTGAAGCAGGATGCACTGTTTTGTTTTCTGAAATCTTTTTGTGAGGCCCATGTCTGATCACACGGTCAAAATTAGTTCCTGGCCTGCTCCACCCTCCACTCTCCAGGAATTCTGTCCAGTGCAATACCTGACAGTGTGGAATGAGATCTGAATTGTCCGTTTTAATACGGCACGAATCTCAAAGTCGGCACCTATATTACAATTTTACAATTAGGCACCTAATTAATTTTGGTCGGCTATGAGTATTCTACGTGGACAGGTACCTTAGGAGATCCTCACTCCTTTCACCAGCACTTCAATTTTTTCTTTCTTTTAAAAAGAATATGCAGTAAATCATCAACACTGCGAGTTCAGTTGACAGCAGTAGTACCAGTACCAGTACATGGCGCACTAAGACTAGAGGTGGTCCCAGAGGTGTGCTGGATAAGACTTAAAATACATATAATTTCTTTTTTATCCTCATAGTACAATATCAGCGAGTTGCCAACGCTAGAATGGAAAAAATGTGTCAGTCTCGTGACTAACATGCTGTGATTTTGATCTCATGCCGTGACAAAGTGAACAATCACATGTGCCGTGCCGTGACTAAAATGTCAAGAGATGGTCACGCACGCGAGTCACACGACTCGCGTGCCATATCCAAACGTAACTGGTCATGTTTCCCACACTTAACTAAATTTTCATAATTTAGGGATTCACCATTTGATCAGGACTTTACGATCCTAATTACACGTGACTCGCGTGACCACGTGCCGTGCTGTGACCGGATATTTCGCGTGATGTGCCGTGCTATGTCAAATTTTTAAAAGATGATCATAGCACGCGACACGCGAGTCATGACACAGAGCAGTTACACGTGCTGTGCCGTAACCGTACCGTTCCGTGACGGAGCTAGCTCCACCGTGTCATTTTTTCCACTCTAGCCAACGCACAGTACATTCACTAGTATGCACAGAAAGATAGTACGTTGACTTAACAATGGATATTTCTTTGGTACTTCCTATACAGAGGGTTTAAAAAACTTGCTGACAAAAAAAGTTTCTTCAAAACCTAGAAAGAATGTTACAATATACAATAACACCAGGAAAAACCCAAAAATGCTAAGGTATTAAATAAAACCACAAAAAGGTCCAAAAAAAAAAGTACTGCAAAGTGCAAAGTGCGAACTCCCTATTTGTAAACTACTTTACTCATCCTCCTTTGAGGTTTCATACCAATTCCATAAGAAGAGGATCCCCACTAGCCATATATATGAGTATGCCTGACAAACTTACACAAAATCTACCTCATTTTGCACCTTCATAGGAAACACTGCTGGTGCTTGATCAGTGTAAATACTTGAAAAAGTATCATTAGGTGATAGGTTCGTCTTATAAACAGTTTTGGCCATGCATCGGTATCAAAATTTTGGGGTGAATCCATTGAAAGGAAAAACACTGGTAAGGTAATCTTATAATGGATATCTAAATCACCTACATATCCGACTAAATCAGTAAAATCACATACAAACCGGCCTGGTATATAGAATAACTTGCTGGTACAATAGGTGATTTGGTTTTGTAAACCAAGAGTCTTTTATCTGTAGAAGCAATGCAACAGTTTGTCAAAAAAATATATATATATATATTTACTGTTCAGGTTAATCAAATGCCAGGTATCTTCATAATTCCTCCAATCATTTATAACCAGGTGCCTAAATGCCAGAGAATCCACAGTTTCCTTTGAGTCACAAAAGAACTACTTTGCCATTCGCAATTTGTTGCAATAGTCTGTACTCATCAGTAACAGCCATAGCTTCCACCTTAGATGGGTACAGACTTTGTAAGACAGTGGATTGCTGATAATAGTTGTCGTATTAGGAGGCTTACTGGTACATACCAGGTTGAAGGGAATGCGAATCGGGTACAGGATCCGATAGCAGCTGATGTCAGACAAGGGGGACAAGAGATGGGGGAACCCAAATGCTATGTAGATGGCTCATGGTATCAGAATGGAATGGCCTTTGTAAGACTTTGTAAGACTGACTGGATAAGGATTAGCCTACCAGCATGAGAAAGGAACTGAGATTTTCACTGATTCAATCATTTTTGAAAATTTTCCACGAGATAATCAAAGTCACTGTTGCAAATTTTACCTTGTCAGTTATCCAAAGCTTTGTCTTATCAGCTAAAAGGAGTATCCAATAGTTGATAATCATATTGTCTTGAAGGAACAGAAATCCTTCAGGTTCACTGTACCGCACAAATGCCTGAGGCAAGTACCTACAATAGTTAAGACAAAAATAATTTTGGAGTTAATTTACAAAAGCTGTCCCTAAAAACAGACATTCTGTTTCTTTCCTAAATACGGTCATTGTACATGCATCAATTCATACCAGTGGGCGACCAAGCCTTCTTTGCTACCAGGATTTGAGATTTTGCAAATTGGCAACAAAAGCAATGGGTTCTCCTGTCTGATGACCATAATAGGACACAAGTAGAACTAGGGTGTTCTTAAGTTCACCAAGCTTCTTTGTGAACTCAACTCTAAAATCTATCGGATTGACTTCAAATGACGAATCCGAACCGTTGAAGGCTTGAAGCTCTTCTACTTTACGAGTGATTGTTAATTCTTGATAGAACTTACAAATTATTCCGTTAATCTTTATGCGGAAGGGGGAGTAGATCTTGTGAGCGCAGCAGTATCACTGATTCTGTAAGGAATCACAAGCCGAAGCCGGAAGCCCTGCGCTTTCCATGACCTAAAACCTTCAAGTCTTAACAGAGTGCTTCTTGGTGCTCTTTATCGTTTTTCTATTTATTTTTCTTTATCCGAAATAGTGGCAGTTAACTCTCTTAGATTAGAGAGAGAGAGGATTGGGTTGATAATCATGTTAAGTTTTTCCTTCACAACGTGACCAAATTATGAGATATTAGTTAAAGTTTTTCCTTTACTAACTGTGTATGCGTCCATGAAAAGGACCATCACGGATCATCATAATTGGCCCTTAATTGTTCTCTTACAGTTACACGAGAATTTTCTCACTGGCAGCACATTGATAATTGACATTCTCGGTCCGTTCATTTTTTATCCGGACAAAATAAGATTTTGACACGAATTTTAAAACAAAAATAATACTGCTCCCTCCATCATCCGAGCACTCACCGACTGAGATTAAATCTGGACCGTCCAAAAATGTAACATCCTGCTGCACTTTAAAAGTACAGCAGAGGATGCGGTCCGCACATTGAGTTATTGTTTGAGCAGTTCTTGGGCTCAGAAATCTGTACTGTTTTCTAAAATTAATTTGTGAGGCCCATGTCTGACCACACGGTCCAAACTAGTTCCTGGCCTTGCTCCATCACATCGATTTTTCTGTCTTTTTTTCTTTCTTTTTTTAACTTTTTAAAAATAATATCCATTAAATCATCAACACTGAGTCTGTGACAGGCTGACAGCAGCAGTACCAGTACATGGCGCACTACAAGTCTACAAACCCATATATTTTGAAGCAGGCATTTAGTAATAATATGGTCCTATCACTAGAGGTCTGCTGGATAAACACAGATTAATTAAAAATATAACAGGACTAAAAAACGCACAGTACATTCACTAGTATGCACAGAAAGATATGGCATGTTGACTTAACAATGGACAGTTTCTTTGTTGCTGCTTCCTATGCAAAGGGTTTAGAAAACTTGCTGACAAAAAAAATTCCTTCATAACCTAGAAAAAATGTTACAATATACAATAACACCAGGAAAAAAACCAAAAATGCTAAGGTATTAAATAAAACCAGAAAAAAGGCAAAAAAAAAAAAAAAAGGACTGCAACTTCCTATTTCCAAACTACTTTACTCATCCTCCTTTGAGGTTTCATACTTTCATACCAATTCCATAAGAAGAGGATCCCCACTAGCCATAAGCCGGACCAACTTCACAAAATCAACCTCATTTTGCACCTTCATAGGAAACACTGCTGGTGCTTGAGCAGTGTAAATACTTGAAAAGGTATCATTAGGTGATAGGCTAGTCTTATAAACAGTTTTGGCCAATGCATCGGAATCAAAATTTTGGGGTGAATCCATTGAAAGGAAAAACATTGGCACGGCAATCTTCTGATGGATATCTAAATCACCTACATATCCGACCAAATCAGTAAAATCACCTACAAACCGGCCTGGTATGTAGAATAACTCGCTGGTACAAAAGGCGATTTTATCTTCATCCCCCATGGATTCCTTGTAACTGGTCTGGAAATGTACAGGGAAATTGCTAACGACCTGTGTTACCATTTCTCCTTGCTTTAAGAACCACTCGTCTGTGTTCCCGAGTTTTGGTTTCGTAAACCATGAGTCTTTTATCTGCGGAAGCAATGCACCAGTTTGTCAAAAAAAAAAAAAATACTGTTCAGGTTGATCAGACACCAGGTCAGCGTGCTACTGTTTGTCATACACAAATAGGACCATTAAACAAATGATTACACTGCGACTTAGTGACACCAACGAGGCCCCAAAATAATATTTTTGTATTTATTAATAGACATTGTCACATCTAATTTTTTCTTTTTTGAATAATATTAATTAATCGAGGCAAGGCAAGAAGATCAGTTTGACTCGTGATCTAATTTGTTGACTTGCCATACTTTCTTATTGTTACGAAATAAGGCAATGCAATCATGCTTCCTATAACAGAGCTTCTATAGCAAAATTTACCTTATCAGTTATCCAAAGCTTTGTCTTATCAGCTAGAAGGAGATTCCAATAGTTGATGATCATATTATCTTGAAGGAACAGAAATCCTTCAGCTCCACTGTACCGCTCAAATACCTTAGGCAAGTGCCTGCAATAGTTATGACAACAGATGTTCAAACAGATAACAAAAAATAATTTTGGAGTGAATATACAAAAAACTGACCCTAAAAACACACATTTGATTTCTTCCCTAAATATTGTCATTGAGATTTTGCAAACAGGGAACAAAAACAATGTGTACCACTGTATGATGACCATAATAGGATAATATGTATTCACACAAGAAGATTGATAGTAGATACTCACTTGTATACATGACCTAGCGAGCACTGCTCCACAGCAAGATCCCAGTTACCCTGTTCAGCCAAAATAATCACCGTCTTAAATATTCTACCATAAAGCAGCCTCCACTCGAGTGCTGTCCGGTCGACAGGTCCACTCAAGTGCATCACCAAAACGACATTGCCGAAATGCTTCCTCCACCGAATCAAATTTCCAATTTCGAAATTCACTGTGCCTGTCTCTTCCACCCCGAGATGAACCGAGGGGAGTTTTTTCGGCACAAACTCCTTCTTGTCTCCATGGCCGATCGCAGCTCTAGCCCGGTCGAGCTCTAATGTCATTAATCTCGGCTGTTGATACCCGGTTGCGAGTAAATCCTGCAACCAAGCAGCAGTCAACTTGACATCCTCTTCAGACCAAAACCCTTCCTCAGCCATTGCATAACTCAAGTGAAGAATTCTCTCGAACAAAGTGTGCTTGTTAGATCTCCAAGAAATGAGGAACTTGATCAAACGGTTGACGTTTACATGGAGGTCTTTCTCTTCAGAGAAGTGGTAGGCCTCGGCCTTATCCATGCGGTAAATGGTTGGAGGGTAGAAGGCCACAAATCCGCCAATCTCCCATAGGATCCTCTGTGCCCAGTACCCTCTGATCACGTCTGAGGCCATTGAGCTGATGGAGATTGGCAGCATCAGGCCCCAGAAAGCTTGTGTGTGGAAAAGTGTGTTGAAGGAGTTCACTGGGCCCATCATGCCTTGAGGTAGTGCCACCTTGGGAGCATCCTCGTCAAACCTATGGTAGTACGGATTTAGTCAGATGCATCCAATTGTTATCACCAAATTTAATTTCTAGACATAGTAAATAGCACCCAATTATTTAGTATTACCACACAAAGATTACAGCAAGCATAATCTAGTATCTAAAAAGCATAGTATGGTAGAATATCCTATTAGAGAACTCTTTTTGGTCCATCGGAATACTTACAGAAACAACATTCATATTTTTGATATAACAATGCAAAATACATCCGTTTGCAGTTACAGGATAGGAATAAATTATTACCTGATGTCAAAAGCCTCAAGTCCAGATGACTTGCGGGTATAATAGAACACTGCATCCACATCCGGTAACCCGTTAGATAGACCCTGCTGGATGAACTGCTGACCACTAAACACCTCAGTGTAGAATTCCTCATGTGCTACATCACCAACCTTGTCAAGGGGGAGCCCGCGAGGCCAGACTGACCGCTGCCCAAAATGTATGTATGGGTTTACAACTGTTCGATTTGGGTCAGCATGGCTGTACTGGAGAAGTACTGGATGTTTCTGCTCTACAAGATTTGTGTCGAAGTGCCTGAGTTCAATAGATATATCTATTATTACATTATCCAAAAATAGTTGGAGACTCGCACTAGTGAATAAATTACAGATATACCAGTTGGGTGCCCAAAATTAGAATTTACCTTGAGCTGTTTTATTCAGTTTTTGGTTATGTGGGCTTTGTTGAGTTCTTCAAATATGGAGTGCATTTGCTAAATTCATGTTATTTGTTCACCGATTCTGAATTTGATGCCGACAGAAGCTCAAGAAATTTGGTATGTATGTTTCGTACCTAAATCTGGTATTGTAATGTTAGCTAGAAGGGTAAACCAATCTTAGTGTATATGCGGAATGGGAAAAGAGATGTGAAGTCACTAGCAGTAGAGAAAATATTGCTGCCACAGTTTGATCTGAAATTAAACAGCTACTCCACAAAACTGTCAACTGTAATATAAACATACCAGAACCCCATGTCATATCTACTAGATTTAGGATTTATTTTCCAAGGAATACGAATTAATCTAAATTAAACACTATGATTAAGGCTATAATCCTGATACCCGAAGGAGTTCCTTACCTCTGAGACACCGACATTATAATTATTATTCATTAAAATATACAGTTATCCAAAAGAAAAATGCACCAAAACAACCATTCAATACCTGCTAAGATCACTTCCTAGCACTTCAGCACGATCATCAGCATCAAAAATAATTTTTGCACCATGCTGAATCGCAAAGAGATAACCAATCGTTTTCCGCACATATGAGGAATAAGGCAGGAAATCCACTGATTTAAACCCAAGCTGTGCTTGCTGCTCCAGGGACAGATAGATCGCACCTTTAAGCGACCAATCAGCCGGTGTCACTGAATTCCCCACAGCTAGCAACTGCCACCCCTTGATCCGTGTCAAAGCTCTTAAAGCATCACTCGGAGCTGAGGAAACCGATACCACGATCCATTTCTCTGATTTGAAAGAGGTGTACGGCAGTGACGGGCCGAGAGGTCGCACTGGAGCAATGTTAGACCAAGAGACTTGAGGGTATTGTATCTTATAAACAGCTGATTTGTCTGAGTTGGATTTCTCAAAGCAAAGCAATGCGGCCGAGTCACCAGCGTTTCTGAGAAAGAACAATGCGGCGACAGTAGCTATGACAAAAAACACTGCTAGGATCTTGTAGGAGTTCTCTGATGCCCATATGGAGAAATCGAGCTTCTTTGAGAAATTACGGGCTGATCGAGGCGGGGTATTGAGAGGAGAGGTCGGCACTGTCTTTGCCACCACCCGGTCTTGGACCATCATTCTCAAGCAATCAGAAGAAGAATTGGATTGAACGGGATTGGAATTATTGAAATAAATCGAGAATTGAATGATTTGGGAGGGTGGTTTTGGTTGGAGATCTGGAATTAGAGTGGTGGTTGGTGGTGGGTAGCACCGACAGAGAAGGCAAGCTCTCGCTTTCTTATAGTTCAAGCTTCTCTTTCAGAGAAGGTCGGTCGTGTGACAGCATGTGTGATTGTGTGTGTGAGATTGTGTATTGTGATTTACTCTACTGAAAGGAGCTGCTTGTGTAGTTGTGTGGAATTGGAGAAAGGGGATCTATCATCTATGGCGCTAGAGGAATATTGTTACATAATAATAAATTGATTTTTGCGTTTCTTACGAGAGGAAATGGTGGGTCAAAAGAGCAAGAACTAGAACTCTAGATCAGAGCGTAATTGACTGGAAACACAGAACAAAAGTATCCTCTGCGGAGTTTTTTACCTGCGGATCGGACGGTTCAGATTTAATCGCAGTCGGTGAGTCTCATGTTCACATGATGGAGGAGCAGTATTAATTTTGCTTTAAGAGTCGTGTCATAATCTTATTTGATCAGTTCGTTCAAATCAGACGGACAGATTAAAAGAACCGCACAGGTGCGCAGGTAAAAACTCCGCGGAGGATGTGATTCCCAGAACAAAAAGGGAAAAAAAAATGAGAATTTAATTTCTTCTTCCTTTCCGGACTGAAAATATACAACTTGCTTCAGATCTGGATCCTCTCCAATTGTGGCAATGGCACAGTTGGACTGCTGAACAGTTCCAGGCAAATCTGATTCGTCCATTTCACATCTGATGGCAGATGAGAAGAAATGAAAATTCCAAATAATTTTTTATAAGCACAGTACAGGTAAGGTTTCGATTGCAGTGTACATTACAATTAAATCAGACTTGATAAAAATATAAAAAGATGGGCTATGGAGAGTTGCAATTTTAGTTCACGTTCGTGTTCGTATTTCAATTTGAAAATTCAAACAACTGATCTGAATCGCTCAATATTTTTTTTATATTGAAATGTACTTGGAGACTAAATTTTACATTTTTTGAATTTTTTTATTATTTATTAAGTCACTTTGAAAATCTCATATCTAGATAAACAGTAAAAAAACATTAAAATTTTCTGCACTTTTAGATTAATAATTTTCAAAGTGACTTAATAAATAGTAAAAAATTCAAAAAAAATGTAAAATCTAGTCTCCAAGTACATTTCAATATAGAGAACATGTTGAGTTGTTTAGAACGGTTATTTGAATTTTCAAAATAAAAATATGAGCGTGACGTAAAAATGATATCTTATTTCGCAACTCATCATAGCTCATCTCAAGTATAAATATACCATAAAATATATTATTGCACGCTATGTATATGAAATGTGGTTTCTAAAAAACCATTTCGTACTTCGGTACAAAATTAAACAGCCACAACAAAATGACCAGCATACTCGAAATATTATTACCAGCAGCATTCACAAAATTTGATGGGTACTAGCTAGTTGAACATGTTAAATTAAAGTTTGTGATTGTATGTTTCTTCAAGAGAATAAAAACACATACATATAAGTTAAATTGTTTTTTATTAAACTCAGAATTTATTCTAATCTGATCATGTATTTCAGACATTAATTCTTATCCATATAAGTTAAATTGGGCCTTAAAGCCTGATTAAAAGCTATAGGCATCGCACACTTTGGTCGTTTTGCCTCGATCAACGTTCAATTGTTGAAATCTCCATCTCCATTAATACTTACATTGTATTTGTACCACTTGATAGCTTCCTGATTTTTTTTTTTTTTCAGTAAAATTGGAGGTGAAGCCATCCAACTATTTAATATTCTTGTCATTATAACATAAGATTTCTCCCATCTGAGTTTCAAACCCATGACTTTTCACATAGAGCCCATGTGCCTTTGCCACTAGACCAAAAGTTGGTTCTTACTTCCTGATTTTTTTAGTAATTGAAAATAAATAAATAAAATATTACGACAGGAGATTTAAATATAAAGTTATACCGATGATTGAAATTTACAAAAATAAAATATAATACGAAATTGATTGAAAACTTATCATAAAATTACTGATGTGACAAAACATTACTATCCTTTACAATTAGTGATTAAAATTGTCTAAAATAAAAAAAATTCGAATATATATCCATCAAATCATTCTATATGAATATTTATTCATCTAGGCTTTATATTTGAATATATAGTAGAATTAGAGTGTTCTTATACCCATAAAAAATTAAGAGCTAAAAAAATTGTCCATAACATATTAATTTAAGAGCTTAAAAAATTGTCTATAAGACCATAACATATTAATTTTATCCCAATGAAATTAAGAATTATAATTCATTATTAACTAAAACATGACAATACCTTTCTTCTTTTCTTTATCTTTTATTTCTCTAATTCTTTCCCTTTTCTCTAGTTCTTTCCCTTTTCTCTATCTATTTAGAAAATAATTGTCCGTGATGAAATGCTGACTATAACACACACAAAAAGGAAAACTATTTATAATTGTTATAAAAATAAAATACATTTGTTGTAATATCACTACATACAAATATTTAAAAATGTATTTACAAATAGTTAGAGCTGATAACAACAAAAATATGCCACCAGCTGCGCGAGAATAAAAAGTGACTATCTTCTATTTCTCTAAATTCTTTTTCTTTTGCTCTCTCTGTCTTCAGCTTTAACTATTAAACTGTTGAAAAATAAAAATGAAAACCGAAACTTCAAATCAAAATACCAAAAAAAAAAAAAAAATACAGTGATGTTCTTTGACAAATACCAATAAATCACTGTTAAGGGTGAGTGGACATAAAGTTAAAAGTTTATAGAATCTATTTGACAATGTAGAGATTAAATTAACATCCGCAAAGTCGGCTGTTGCCGTATGTTATTTTTGCACTCAAATTTTAGATAATGAGTCCTTTGAATTGACAAATTTTAAATAAGAAGCGGATCTAAGACTTAGCCAAAGGTGACTAAACCACTTCTATAATTTTAAAAATTTCATTATACGTATAGAAATTTAATTGAATTTTATCTTTTATAATTTTTTTATATAATCTACTCACCCTCAATAAATGATATATGTTTAGTTTTAGTCTAGTGGGTAAAACTCTATTTTATGGTTAAGAAATCTTGAGTTTAAATTTCACTTATTACAATTGTGCATTTTAATTTTCAGCCACCTCTATTATAATTTTCTAATTTCACCCTATGTGTAAATGAAAAGGGCATTGGCATCCTTCTAGTTTTTGATGATCTTCTAATATTAGTTTATAGGCTAGAATATACTATATGCTATGGGTAAATTGAAAGATTTTTTTTATTAAGAAATATTTAAATACGAAAATTAATAGATAATTCTTCAAACAGTGCCTTTAGAATAGATGTTTTATTTTTAAAATATATTAAATATTTTGTAAGGAATTAGATATGAAATTTAGTTTCTGATGCTATAGAATAGTTAGAAGACATCAAATCGTAAATTCGATTTATTTAGATATTTTTTAAAGAAATAAAATCAAAATGGCCATTTTTTAAAAAATTATCTAAAGAAATCAAATCAATATATCTTTTAATGTATTCTTAAATCATTCTCGATTCTTCTTCCCAACAAATAATTTGATATATTTATAAAAATAAAAGTAATGGCTAGAGAGAGGACGGTCCGGATTCTTCTTAAAGTATTAAATCGAAACCGTCCGATTTTGAATCCGAGATAATCTATCTAGATCTGGAGCACATATATTCCGAGAACAAATTAGAATTCCGAGACGATTCCGAGCGTCGGATTCGAATCGGACGGTCTCAATCCAAAACTAAAAAATTGGACTTTAGGGGATCCGGCCCCGGTTGAAATGCGTAAAAAATGCGAGTTCTGATCTGACGGGTTCGGATCTACAATCAAACTTACTTTTGAATCCGAATTCGTATAAATCGAAATGTTACTATAAAAATGCGGCAAACCCTAGGCCCCGCATCTCGGAAATGCCGCCTCTTTTCCTCTAACATTGCCCAACATTCTCTGATATCTCTGGTGAGTGGTGACCCCCCCTCTCTCTCAGAGTCTCTCCTCTCTAACTCATCTTCGTCGCCCCAGACTAGCTTCAACTCTCAAGGTTTTTGACCTTCTACCATGCATGTATTGATTGTTTTTTTTTCTCTGCTTTTTACAATTTATATACAAAAATCGGATTTATACAGTGTCAGTTCTCTGATGATGCCTTCTTTCTCCTAAATCAGAAACCCTAACCGAACTTTTATATTTGAGCAACCAATTTTTTTAATATCACACGGTAGATGTGTACATTTTACCCAGACTGAAAACCTTATCGAAATTCAGGAGCCGGTATAGTGATAAGAACAATCCTTATAGTGTGTTTCAAGAATTTGTTTTGTTGGTAACACTTAAAAAGATATTTTAGTATTTTTTTTTTTTGAACTGGTGACGGTCGTTGTAGAAGACGACACCGTGAGTAGGCTTGCCGGAGGAAAAAAGTTAAACAAGTGGTAAAGCAAGGACCTGACTGCTGCAACAACTTCACCAGAACAAGCACCATATGTCAGGTACATCATCACATCTATCTCTGTCTTTTTATTTTGTCTAGTCTGTACAAAAAATGTAGTAATTTTGGCTATAAATTCCATTGTATCTGGCAAGAAAGATTTTCCATATTTAAAGTGCGAATTAACAAAATCGTATTGTGTTTGTAGTTTTAAAGTTTATTTCTTAGGAAGTTTTAATCTGTATTCCTTTTAAATTTAATTTTGTTGATACTCTGCAAAAAAAATCACCATTCCTTAAAAAAATCATCATGTTAGACCGTTATCAACAATTGTATTGCTTCGCAAATGTTATTTGCGGTTTCCTGAACATCAAAAGGTATCTGTTACATGTACTAAGTTGGCAAATCCCATGTATCATTGGTCCCTTCATGTGTGGCACTTCATAATTCAATATTTGATTTCAATGTTTATTTTATCATCTAATAATGGGAAGTAATTTTGCTTATTTTGGATCAAGCTATCTCGCAATTTGAGCTTGTGAATTCTATGTAATTTTCTTATGAACCTAGTACTTGCTGAATGAACACAATAGAAGATGCTTTTTACTTCCCATAGTATTTCTTTTATAGCAATTTGCATATATGGATTGCAACTCAAACAGGATATTTCTCTTTATATCATTTGTTAGATGATTCTACTTCTTTCAAAAGTTAGTTGATACCCTAATTTTTTTTAGACTTAAAGTGCGAACATGTCATCTTTGTGATCTATTCAGTTTATCAGCTTTCAATATATTGAGATTGTCCGTTGAATCAATGACCAGATGTTATTACTATCATTCGTACTTTTGCTACGTACATAAAATAGCTATTAAGTGATTAATGATAGTGTGATTTACTGATGACTTTCTTTCTTTCTTTGGACAAAGAAAGGAAAATGAGGACCTTTTTTTATTAGTAGCTACAACAAGATTTGCTTCTTTTCATTTTAGCACGAGTGGTCTATGAAAAAGGTAACATAACAGCTAAAGAATGGTGATAATTTTAATATGATATGAATGCATTAACTCTTTGATGAATTTCCTACTAGAATTTGCATAACTAAATATAATTGCTTCATAAAATGGATCTAGTGCGAAAAAAGTTTCTCTAAGATCATGAATTGATAAATTTAATTAATACAAAAGATACAATACATCACCAACCCTAATGTTAATGCTGAGTGCATCCACTTTATACTTACAAATTTGAGTTGCCCTTTTCTTTTCCAGAGTGTTAAATTCCTGTTGCACCTCCTGCTGCGAGCACCTCCTCTCTCTCACACATCTTCTCCGATCTCTGAACAGAGACTCCCGCTCTGATCTCTCTCGAACTCACACCACGCTTGTGCCATAGATCGATTTCTCGGAGTCCAGGTTTCTTTCACTCTCTTTTAATTTTCTCAATTTATAAATGCTAACCTAAGCTGAAAAGTAGATCTACTAAGTACTAACATGAACAATTAGAATACTTGTAATGAAATTGAAATTTTGATTATGGTATAATTGTAGATTTATAACACATAGCTTTTGAAAAAAATAGGCCAAAAAGAGCAATCGCTGTTAGAGAAACTTAATATCTTTATGCCTTGAGTCCACTATTTTGATTGATAAAGAAAAATGATACATATGCACCTGTGTCGATATTTCATCCTTGATGGTGTTAATCAGTCCCTACAAAATTTGACAGCTTCTCTAGTACTAACAACTGTATGCCTTCGTAAACATTATTTGCAATTTGCACAAAATCAATCATTTGTTCTCCTCATGTAATATGCAGTAAGGTTATGAATCCAAGTGTTTTCATTCATGTCTTATCTGGTACTATATCATTTTTAACTTGCCATAAATAAAAAGCTTTTGAAGATTAAATTCTTGAAAAAGTAATTTTACTATTCCGCAATCTCAGCCTGCGAGATTCTAATACTTTGCTATTGTATGTAGTTTGGTCCATTGCCAACAAGATATCCATTATGCCAAAGAAGCAATTATAGTAATAATAAGCCATGTTTATAGCAGCTTGTACACATGAAACACAATAACATAGATTGTGGTTCCCTTTGTTGCTTGTTAGAAGTTTCAAATATCAAGTTAACTTAGATGGTCGATTTTCTTAATTAGACTCAAGTATGAGCCGTTGCATTCATTATTTTCCCGGATTGCTCATTTCATCTGAGATTGCAAATGAATGACCAATTATATTACAATCCCCGCTAACTTTTGCTACTTAATTGGCTAACAATCGACCAATCATTGTTTATGTTACTAATGGTTTTCTTTTTTGACTATTTCTTCAGATGTAAGAAATGATAACTGATGAGGGTCTACATGGAGATTTGCCTCGCTTCAATTCAGCATGAGCGGACTAGGAAATGGTATGAATATAGCTAAAAACTTTAGTTGATAGTATTGATTAATGGTATCCCTATAGTTGTTGTGGCTTCTCATATATTAAACAGGTGCTATCTGATCTTTATTGGTAATTGCTCACAGATCTGGTTGACATATTACTGTTAGTACTAAGTATTACATTTTGGCTCTATATATACCATTAAGTACATGTGTTAGGAGTTGTTTTGATTACAAATACCCCTCCATCTATCCTCATTTCCAATTCTTTCAGATATTGCTTCTTCAGTTGTTTTGGGTTTATTAGAGAAACCTCTAATTATAGTTTGAATGGAATTCATATCAACTTATATCAATTTATTAACTTAGTTCGATAAAGAAATTTACTATAACATCCTTAAACCAGCATCTTCACAATGCCGATAAAGCACACAAACTAGTCGAATTGTTACAAAAGCAACAGGTACCTTGAAACCAAAGTAAAGGAAACAACCCAAAAAGAGTTAAATTATATATAATAAGGCTAAAAATGATTTACCTGAACATGCAGGAGCCCCATTTTTTTCACTGGGAAGTTGATCCCGAACATCGGGCCCTCTTGGTTGGTGCATGGTTTGACGGTCCTGGATCTCCATCCAGTACTGGACTAACCTCCCTCCATGGGGGTTGCTCACCATAGAGGGCAACAAAGCAACGTTCCCTAGCCACCAAGCATTTGGGGGGGCACATGAGCCATCACTCAAAGGAAAAGAGGAAGCGGGACCAGTTCAATGTGATGCCTAGTACTTCCCGTAAACGTGCACACAATGTGGGTGGATCTAGCAGCAAAAAGTAAGTTAGAGACAATCTTCTTAAACTTCTTAGAAATATTGTAGTTCGATGAGTGTTAGTTATTTTCCCTTGAGAGTTTTCAATTGAAGTTGTTGTCGCTCATGCGGACTAGGAAATGATATAAATATAGCGAATTAGGAAATTGCTATTCCTTTTTTTTTTTTTTATAATTGCCACCAACTGATATATTGTTACTAAGAAAAAGTTCAAATACAAACCCTACGTGCCAGATGTCCCCTTTTTTGTGGTTGGTGGCAAATTGTATTGTTGTTTGTGATTTCATTTATTTTTCAAGAGAAGATTATACTTGAGCGAGAATTTATTTTATTGGAGAGTTATTTGATTCTTAAATGTGACTTGAATGCTCAAGTACAATCAATTTCCCCTCTTCTTTTCTTTAAACAAATAATCTGTTTGTGATATGCTTCGTAGCAATATATAGATCTTATTAATAAGGACCCTTCTGGATAATTAGACAGCGCGTAGACTATTTCTTGGTTGTCTTAAAAAAATTAAAAATATTTAAAGAAATAATTTAACAAATACAGTCAAATAAAATTTTTCATTAAAAATATTAAGTTTTTATAGATAATCATGAGATAAAAGTAATTGATTTGATACATTGAATTAGATATACCTCATACATTGTTAAACATTTATTGGTAACACATTAAATGATTTTTAGCCTACAATTAAATCCGATAATAATTAATGAGGGTTGAAATGTCTTTTTGTACCTCCACCATATCTCCATTTTTAAAATATTAATAATTCAAAATTTATAATAAAATATTAATAATTTAAAATTTAAATTATAAATGTTAAAATAAAACTGTTAGATGTGATTTATGTTATTTTTTTATGTGCTCATAAAAATTATCACATTTCAGTTTTATTTATATGTGAATCAAAAATTAAGTTGAAAAAATCAACGTCTAGAAATTATTCACATTAGGAAGTTTTTTACAAGTTCTTGATGACATACAAAACAAGATTGAAATGTCATAAATTTGTACACGTGCATATATAAAATAATGTAGATCATATGCAATAGTTTTATTTTGACTTTTAATTTTTATATTTTGAGTTATTAAAGTTTTTTAAAAAGGAAGGCATGATGGAGGCACAAAAATTAGAGACATTTGAACCCTCCTCATAATTAATAGTAATATAATAATTTTTGTCCTGAAACTCCATCACAATTATGGAATATCAATTTAATCGCAAGCTCACTGGCAGGAAACTGGCATATCATGGTAGCATATCATGGTAAAACCGAGCAAACCGTTCCCTTGCCTTTCTCATAATATGTCACTAACAACATGTGTGGCAATTTTAGGAAAAGTCAAGTCAATTGCTTTTCTCGTCGTGGGATCTTGATCGGTAATAATAGCAGAAGGATGTTTGTCGTACATTGCCACCAACCATGTATTGAACAACCAACAAAAGTTATCCGTTGTCTCGCATTTGAGAAGAACAATGCCAAATAAGATGGATTGACGGTGGTGGTTGACTCAATGAACGGTGCGAAAGACATGTTGTACTTGTTTATTTGGTAAGTAGTGTCAAAAGTCACGACATCACCAAATTTCTTGTATGCTCTTCTTGCTCTGCCATCAACTCAAAATATATTCTTGATTGCCCCATACTCATTTGCCAATACCGAATAAAAAAACTCGGGTCATCATCATGTTTCTGTTTAAAATATATCAAAGTCGTATGAACATCAACCCCTGTGAGCTTTACATTATCTCTCGGTATCATATTGCTTTTATCTTTTTCTTTTGATTTGAATTATGCATATTTATTGTAGAGAGTGTATGCCTATTCGTGCGTCTTGAACTCCAAGCCGACATGTGGCTTAGTTGCATAATTTGACAAAGACTCATTAACTTGATTGTGTTTCTTTAGCATAATAGGTAGAGGGATCGATGATATCTAACTATTACACATAAGGAAATGGTGTTGCTTTTTGGTTTGGGTTGGAGGATAACAGACGAGAAATGGTGTTGTTTTTTGTATACTTCGGTTTGAACCGAACAAACCGAAATAAAACTTTGGTTCGGTTCGGTTCGATTCAGTTGATACGCTAAATCAGTTCGGTTCGGTTTTATTTTTAAAACCGAAATAAAATTTTGGTTTGCACAGAACCGATGAACACCCCTACCCTGTACTCCATTAACTACATGCTCAGCAGATGGATATATTTAATTAGATATACTTGGTAAATATCTACTCAACCTCATAATTAAAGCAATAGATTTAGAGAAAAAAAATGATTAACATGGGACACGTACCCAAAACAATAACTACCTGCATGCTGTCCCATTATTAATTAATTTTGTTTGTTTAATTTCAGAACGGTGAAATTAAATGACCTTGTATCACATGCCTTTACGTAATTAATTATATAGGATTTAGTCTTTACCTAATTCCTATTGATTATCATATGTCTTTCCTCTTAATTAATTAAGAATTGACACGTTGAAGACTTGAAGGTACTTAACGCACTTAGATCTGTAGTCACGTGACAAGGACGTGAAGCGTAGGAGAGCTTTTGTAGTCAACAGCTGCTACTTTTTTTTTTTTGTTATGAAGAAGTTTTGTAAATTTACCAATTGTAATTGCATAAAACAAGGTTTGAGTGAGATGATTAAGATGTGGAAATTTTTTATCTATAGAAATTATAAAATTCCGATCAATACAAATAGAAAGAGTATCTTAATTGCAATAAATATAGTAAGATCGGAGTCAATGATCCCGATTCATGATTTTTTTTTTAATTGCACAGAGAATTTGCAAAAAAAAAATTAAAAAATTATGGATCGGAATCACTGACTCCGATCCATAAAAAACTTGATTTTCTGTGGCACAAAACTCTTGTATCCATAAAAAACAATAGTTACATATATTTTGTGCCGCAAAAAATCAACTCATTTATGGATCGGAGTCATTGATCCCGATCCATGAATTTTTTCTTTTTGCAAATTCTGTGAAGTTAAAAAAAATAAAAAATTTATGAATCGTGATCCTTACTATATTTGTTGCAATCAAGATACTCTTTCTATTTGTGTTGATCAGAATTTTATAATTTCTATTGATAAAAAAGTTCCTTAAGATGATGTCTCATCTTTATAAATATAATAATGTTTTTATGTCATTGGGCCACTTTTCAGAATTCATATCATTCTTTATCCGTACAGTACATAGCAGACTGTTCTTTAACTCCGACACGAATTTCATATGGGCTGGTTTTATATTAAAACTTTTTCGGCTCGGCTGAGATTAAATCTATACCATTATTTGTTCTACAATTAAGTACGGTAGCTCAAATAATACGGTATAATCTGAGTTTGCCATGATGATAAAGCTTTGAATTTGTTTTAATACTTCATTTATTTAGTTGACCGTTTTCAGTTATTTGTTTTTCTGGTTGACCCGGTTAATGGTGTCCACATTAGGGATTCACATCTACTGCGAAATTGAGTCAAAATAATTCAAAATTTCTGTTTTTTCAAATCCAGTCATTTAATATTTTCTGTGTACGTACTCGAAATATCTTATTTTAATGTGCACGAATCTCAAAATAATTCAACATTTAGATTTGAAAAAACAAGATTTTAGAAACAGGGTTCACAATGAAAAATCGCAACAGATTCGGATCCCCACATTAGATATGAAAAGTGGAAAAAAAATATGCTGCGATTTTTTAGGATTGCAGTTCCTGTGATTTCAATTCTAACCGTTCATATATTTTGAGATTCGTGCACACAATTAATTTCTTTTGAAATTCGTGTATTTTAATAAATGAAAGCTTGAGATTGGAATCGCAGGATTCTACGATCCTTGAGAATCGCAGCAGATTTATATCCACCAAAAGTTGGCTTTTATTTTTAAATCCTGGATATTTCAAAACCTTTATTTTTTATAAACATGAATAATCTGATTTAAAATATCAAATAAAAAACAGCTGATAAGATAAAGCCATTGCCGTTTCTATTCACCAGGACATGTAGAGTAATAAGAAAGAACCGGTCGTCTCTATAACATGTTGAATATAAAACTTAAAAAAAATTGTTTTCAATTTTCAATTTTCAATTTTCAATTCTATTCTCAAATAACAGGTTGACAGCCATTGCTTGCCCCTTCTTCAACTACTTATTTTTTTTCAAAGTTGAAGCCTGTATTCAAGAAATGACAAAAGCGTGATTGTGACTGATAATTTTTTTCTTCTTCCAAAAACTATGTTTCAAAAAGAGATAATTTAGGAATAAATTTACCACTACTGACAAAAAAATTCAACTTCATCTTGAGTTATTCCTTTTTTTAAACCTATCAAACATGAAGAGGCGGACCCAAGTGCAACCGGAGAGCAGCTGCCTCATCTCCTCTTGAATTTTGTATTTTAGTGCAAGTTGGGACGTTTCGATCGACTCTGCCTCTCTCTAAATTTTTTTTTGCCTCTAGCTAAATGTTTAATTTGTTGTTCAGATTAAATTTAGATTTAAATTTAAAATATTTTTTTTTCAATTATAATTAATAATTAGAATTATAGATTAAAATACCAAAAATTGCAAACATAGTCTCCAAGTGTATAAGGCAACATGCCTAAAAAGCAATTGTTTCTTTTCTCTTCATCTCTCTTTTATCTTCTACTTTCTCTTTTAAGAAAAAAAAACTTTCCATCTCTCTGTTCACTGTCTCCTGGAAATCTTGCTCTTTCTATTTGAGTCCACATCCTTTGCATTAACGCACCGTTTGAATTTAGCTCCAGACCGTTCGATTGGAATCACACGAATATGACCCTTTAATATTCGTGCGAATTTAAACTGGACGGTCTTAATATAAACTCATTATTTGAGTTAACTCAGAGGATACAAATTCCCCTTCAATATATATCTATCTTAATTGTCTGAAATGCTCCTCCAGTGTTGCTAATGCAATAATTTACAACATAAATAAAGAGGATGATTATGATGTTATAAACTTCATTGAGGTTACAATACTATGCATAGCATTGTTTAGTCTGCATTATAGATCAATATTTTGTTTTTAAATTTAAATAGTCGATATATGTACCGTTTAATATGATAAAAATGTATTTGAAAACTAAATTTCAAATTTTTTTAGAAACTTTTGTAATATACTTTTAGAAAGGAAGAAAATTACTATTTTTGAACAATATAGGATTTTTCGATAATTTTATTTTCATCTATCTAAAAAAAAATAGTAAAAAAATATAAAATTTGATTTACAAGTATATTTTTATATGGAGATCATGTTGAATAGTTCAGATCGACTATTTGGTCTTTGAAAACAAATAGAGGCAGATGTAGTAAGACAGTATGGGGGTAAATTGTTTCCCATTTTTTAAATTTTTTGTATTATTATATAATTTTGTATATAATTTACAGTAAAATGTTATGAAATGGTAAAAATAACCTCCATTTGCTGCATAATTTTTTTATATGATTAACTCCTATATATATTTGACTTCATAGTTCGAAAATCTGACTCCGCCTCTAAAAACAAATATATTTATCCATAGTAATTAGCACATACAACCAGCCCTATGCATTGTATCATGGCCACACTCTATAAACTTTAATGTCACAAGTTGCCATAGTTCTTCTTTAGTCTAATTATTTATAATTTATAATTTAGAAAAAAAAAAATATGATTCATGGATTCATCTTGCTCTAAATCACGATGTACAAATTTAGAAGTGTGTTATAAAAAAAAAAAGAGAGACTCACAAATGAATGTATCAAATTGGTTATATATATTGTATAAATTTTAGTGTAATTTACAAAACAGTTGCAAAACTAACAAATTTTGATCCGGCTTTTCAAAGAAAAAAAAATTCCTAACACCTTGTTTGGATGGAGAGTAGAGAAAGAGAGGGGAGGTGAAGAATAAAAGAGATAGATTAAAATATTTAATATTTTTATGTTTGGATGATTAATGAGAAAAAATAAATTTAATTCTTTTTGCTGTCTTATTTCTTGTTTAGTTAATTAAAATTTAGAAGATGAATAAGAAATTCGATGGTTGCTGTAAGTTTGTGACAAACAAACTTGGATGAGTATTATATATGTGAGATATAGAGTTGGATATTTGTATTGTTTTTTCTGAAAATATTTACAACAAAATCTATTTTCATCCGCTCATCTCAAATGGAAAAGAAAATCGATTCTATTAATTATAATCATGTAAGGTTAAACCTTTAATCTCCTCTACTTTTCACCTCCAACATAATTTTGTCAACCAAACATGATTTGAAGAAAAAATTTCTATTCTTTCCATTATCTCCCTTCCTCTACTCTCCATCCAAACAAGGTGCAAGGTACGGGACAAACTTGGGTCCGATGCCTGTCGGAATCAGTTATGGGTTCCATAACCGTCCAATTGACTTTAAGATCTGTGCGCGTTATCTTAATATCTGTGCACGTTCGCTTTAACATTCGTGCGCAAGGGTTTTAAAGTGAATCAAATGGTTATGGAGCCCATCGGACCCAAGTTTGTCCCGTAAGGTCTCTCCTCTTTTCATTGAACTTTATCCGTGGTAATAAAATGGTCATTGAATTTGAATTTAACATTATAGGCCATTGTATTTTTAATTTATTGTAACTAGATTATGTCCATTTTAATCCCAAATGAATTGCACATGCTGTAGCATATAAGACGTGGCATGGAATCCCAATTTGAAAGAAAAGTTGCAGATCTGGTTGGACAGCAACTGTCCATCTAGAATTGAAGAGGATCCCAAACATTCGGACTGCCACCTAGTGGGACGCGAGTGCGTATCCTCTGAGATATCTTAATTTTTGCGTGACCAACGTGTCCGGTGCCTATTCGGGGAAATGTAGGGGGCAGTATTATTTGTGCTTTGAGAGTCATGTAGAACGTATTTGAACGATTTAGATATTCCAAAAAGCCACGCAAAGTTTGAGATATCTCAGAGGAGGCGAATTCCACCTAGTGGGACGCGAGTACGTATCCTCTGAGATATCTTAATTTTTGCGTGACCGACGTGTCCGGTGCCTATTCGGGGAAATGTAGGGGGCAGTATTATTTGTGCTTTGATATTCGTGCAGAACGTATTTGAACGATTGAGATATTCCAAAAAGTCATGCAAAGTTTGAGATATCTCAGAGGATACGAATTCGTGGGACGCCGCGGCAAGTCATTTGCTAATTGATTGAGAGTTTGAGATGAGGGAAAAGTTCATACGCGCACAAATAAAACCAGAGAAAAATTAAACTAACCGCGGTCCAAACCGAAGTGGTAGGAAGGCGGAGCAGCCGAAGATAAGTAGAGAAGGCGCAACTACACGGGGCTCCACAAGTCAGAGGACATGAAGCAAGATCGAAGGAAAAACATTGCAGTTTAGAGTTTACACAGCTGAAGAAAAAAAGAAAAAAGAAAACAAAAGCAGCGTATGTATAAATCTCTCAACAAAAATCCTCCCACTCCCCTTTCTCTACTTTTTCTCTACTAACCCTCCTCCTCTCCCTCTCCCCGCCCCCCTCCTCCGCCCCAATTCACCGAATCCATCCCCAGATCTGATCGGATTCTACCTAGTCAAGGTAGGCCGAGGCATGAAGCGAGTCCCTTGTTGCTCTGTGTGTGGCACCAAGTACGACGAAGAAGAGCACACCCCTCTGCTCCTCCACTGCGGCCATGGCTTCTGTCGCGCTTGCCTCTCCAAAATGTTCGCCTCCACTCCCGATTCTACCCTTTCCTGCCCCCGCTGTCGTCACCCCACCGCCATAGGCAACAGTGTGAACACGCTCAAGAAGAATTTCTCCATTATCTCTCTCATTTCTTCCTCCAATTCTTCTCCTTCTTTTGATTTTGAAGTAAATTCTGATGCGGGGAGTGAAGCAGATGAGGATGATTTCTTTGAATCACGTGCTAGGAGTACATTAGGTCCATCTGTTTCCGGTTGTTGCTGCTCTCGTTCATGTTCACACCTGGATCTCAGCTCACATCAGGAGCTGAACCTTTTGCGCCGTCTTGGTGATGGGAGGAACACTGGTTGTGAGGTTTGGTCCGCAGTGCTGGGCCGTGCAACAGGTTCAATTGGTAGAGGGAGTGCCGTTCAGAAGTGTAGGCATCAGGTGGCTGTGAAGAGGTTTGTGGTGACGGAGGAGATGGCTGTGGACCAAGTGCATGATGAGCTGGATCGGCTGCGCCGGGCCTCTATTTGGTGTAGGAATGTGTGTGTTTATCATGGAGTAATGAAAAATGACAACCATCTGTGCTTGGTAATGGACCGCTACACTGGGTCTATCCAGGATGAGATGCAGCAGAATAATGGCCGGCTCACCTTGGAGCAGATTCTCAGGTCCCAGATTATCTAACCTTTCTAATTGCTTCTCAAAGAGTGGATTTAATCTTTATTTGGTTGGATTGAGCAGGATATTTATCTCTTATTATGAGCTAAGCAATTTTCTATAACTTGTGAGGTACAACAAATGCCCCAAAATGACTAATCCAAAATTTATATAGTAAGCATATTTGACACACGTTAATCCATCCGATTCTGATACAAAATTCAAGTGGATCAGGAGGTAAGAAAATGTATCTCATTTAGAAATGACCTATTGAGGTGCCCATGTACATAATACATGAGATGTTCTGAAATGATTGATAACTGAAATGGTAATCAATTTCAAAGCTGTTATCTGATAGCAATATTTAGAATTCTCCTCATATGGTAACCAAATTCACTTATGAAGTACAATTCAAATTAATTGTACAAATTCTAGCTGCATATTGAAGATGTTGATCAACTTGTTTGTTTGTTTAGTTATTTTGCATCTATTCTAATTATTCTTTCCAATCCAACTCCTAGCAGTTTAGGCGCCTCAGCGATAAAATTTTGAATTCTGTAGCATTTAGTTTATTTGGGATGGTAGTGTCTGCTAGTTGCCAGTGAGTACGAGTTTAATGCATACAAAAAAAATTGTTCACTAGTGCTACTATCTTCCAAAATAATCAATTGAGTCTCAAACTACTCTTAAGGGCCTTCTTTTGGAAAACCAATAAAATTCACATCCCATGAAACAGTATATCAACCAATTCAATGAAAAATAAAAAATAAAACCAGCCTAAGATTCAGGAGGCCACCCCTGCCTTTCCATACACACTGAATTTATGCTCAAACTAAAAAAATAACTAAATTTTTATTTAAGTCTCTTCATCTCGAATATTTAAACCTCAACTAAAATAAATATATGCAATTTCAGATATGGAGCAGATATTGCACGTGGGGTGGCTGAACTCCATGCAGCCGGAATAGTATGCATGAGCATAAAACCATCCAACCTCCTCCTGGATTCAAACTCGCATGTAGTTATTTCAGACTATGGCCTATCAGCAGTTCTGAAGAAAACCTCATACCGAAGAGTACCAGATGAAAGCACATCCAGCTCTAGCATGCAGTCATCCACAGACTTCCCTCTCTTAAACCCGCATTACATGGCCCCTGAGGCATGGGAGCCGCTAAAGAGGTCAAAGTACTTGTTTTGGGATGATGCAAATGGAGTCTCGCGAGAGTCTGATGCATGGAGTTTTGGGTGTACTTTGGTGGAGATGTGTACTGGTTCAGTACCGTAAGTGATTTCTTGTTTACCTGACTATTACAATTTCACTGGTACAACCTTTGCTGGTGCTCGATGCAGGAGATGAAGTTCTTATTACAATGTGGCTATATCATACCCTAATTCAGGAGAAAAAGTATGAACCCAACATCATGTCAGACCAAAGAAAATGAATGGACGGATATATTAAATTATTAATGCAAGAAAATGTCTTTGATCAAACTAGATGTGCGTCCCCATCACTGATGTTCACACATTATCATACGATACTGTCATTGACTTGGCACTCCTTGTTATAGACTATATCATCTTGTAACCGTAAACTTTCCTAATCATTGCAATAATAAGAGATACTATTTTTGCAGATGGGCTGGACTAAGTGCAGAGGAGATCTTTCGTTCGGTTGTAAAGATGAAGAAATTACCTCCTCAGTACTCAAGAGTGGTCGGTGTGGGGCTTCCTGGAGAACTATGGAAAATGATTGGTGATTGTTTGCAGTTCACTGCTTCTAAAAGACCAAATTTTCAGACAATGCTGGCAATATTTCTGCGGCATTTGCTTGAAGTACCTAGAAGCCCTCCTGCTAGTCCAGAAAAGTAATGCTATTAACAATTTTGTCAGAAACATATAGAAATGAAAGACTTGTTTTGCATTATCCTGCTTTATTTCCCTTCTCTATAGAAATAACTGAATATCTCATTCCTAACTTTGGCTGACAGTGATGTTACTAAAACTCCCCCAACAAACGCCACAGAGCCTTCTCCAAAATCTGTTCTAGAAGCCTTTTTAGACAGGCCAAGCATCTTACACCGACTAATAAGTGAAGGGGATGTAGCAGGTGTCAGGGACATACTTGCCAAAGCTACATCTCAGGGAAATAGCAAAGTACTCTGCTCCCTTCTAGAAGCACAAAATGCAGATGGTCACACTGCACTGCATTTGGCAAGCCGCAGGGGCTCAGCAGAGATGGTGGAGGTCATTCTGGCATGTAACGAGGTCAATGTGGATATCTTTGACAGGGATGATAATCCACCAATCTTGTTTGCTCTTTTTGCTGGATCGTATGAATGTGTCCGTACTCTTATCAGGAGATCGGCAAATGTTAACTTCAGGCTGAAGGAGGGCTCCCGCCATTCTCTTGCACACTTTTGTGCTTCCAATGGCTATCCAGATTGCATGCGGGTAAGATAATTTTGTTGTTGTTTTTCCTCTGGTTTTTATACCACTCGAGTGAGAGGGTAAATTTGTTCCTTTTCAGGACTTACAAATAGGGTTATAGCCTTATGTAGGATTGGGGACTGTATACTTTCCGAGTCCCCAAGCTATAATAGTTTGAATTTCAAGTTCAGCTATCCGTAGAAATGCTTGAGTTGATATGCTCTTGGGGTTATATTTTATTATTCTTAATTTTTAGTTTATCTGCAATTATTCAGGAGCTTCTTTTGGCTGGGGCGGACCCAAATGCAATAGATGATGACGGTGAAACAGTTCTGCACAGAGCCATCTCCAGAAAATACACGGACTGTGCTATTGTCATTTTGGAAAATGGTGGATGTAGGTCAATGAGTATATTCAATTCACAGAGAAAAACGTAAGATTTCTTTCTTTAACAAGGAATACATGCTAGATTTACCTCAATAACAGGACACGGGCCCAGTATCTCCAGTAAGTCACCAAACAAAAATTGTGTGGAATTCTGATTCAGATCAGATAAAATGGAAATAGTAATATTTACTAGTTCATTTATGCACTCCAAATTGTACAGAATGATATAAAATTAGTTACAAAGGAACTGTATATATTGTTTGTGTTCTGCTATTATACTGCTATAGCTCTAACCAGTAAACAATATTTAATGAAATCCTTCATTGCTTACTGTCTTCAATTTGTAACTTCTACTCTGCTTTACTTGTACAGGCCATTGCATCTATGCATTGACACCTGGAATGTGGCTGTGGTTAAAAGATGGGCTGAAATTGCCTCTCGGGAAGATATAGAAGAAGCAATCAATTTACCTGGCGAACATGGTACTGCTCTATGCATGGCAGCATCTCTTAAGAGAGATCATGAATCTGGTAGGTGAAACTTGAGTATAAAAGGTACTCAAAGTTGCAGTCTTATCAATCACTTTATTATCTCAATTTTTTCTTTTCCGATCTTTAACGGCTGAACTTTTCTATTTTTGTTTGACAGAGGGCCGAGAGCTAGTGAGAATATTGCTTGCTGCTGGTGCTGATTCAAGGGCACAAGATCCTCACTTTAGAACGGTACTGCACACTGCTGCTATGATCAATGATGCAGAGTTGGTAAAGGTAATGTTTTCTGTTGAAATCTGGTGAAATTGCTCTGGAACCACTTAAAAAACTCAATTGTTTAATTATTTCTCTCAAAAATTGTCGTGAATATTTGCTCATATTTATCTTTTGTTGAACAGATTATTTTAGAAGCCGGTGTGGATGTAAATATTACAAATGCACAAAATACAACTCCTCTCCATGTGGCTTTGAATAGGGGAGCTAATTCATGCGTCGGTTTGCTTTTATCTGCAGGAGCGGACTGTAATTTGCAGGTAATATGGCTTATCTCAATTATATTGCTCAGATGAAGTAAATAAAGAAAAATGAGGTTTATGAGCACAAGTACCAACAACCCAGATAAAAAAGGAGGATGAGATAACAACAACAACAACTAAGCCTTTAGTCTCAAACAAGTTGGGGTAGGCTAGAAATGAAACCCAACCGGAGTCACCGAAATTCGGTATGGTTTCATTTCCGTAAAGAGACTGGTTTTTTTGTTACGTTGGCTCCCCACACCTTATCACAACCCTCCTCCTTTTTCATGGATTGGGACAAGCTGTGCAAAAGCTACACAGGCAGAGTTAAAAATCCTGTTAAAAAAGAGGATGAGATAACAAAATAACAAAATCAGAAAATATGGGGAAATCAAAACTTCGTTTAGTATTCCTTTTGGTGTTAACTTGAAATACTTTCCTGCAATTACTGCTTTGAAAATGAAGAAAAGATCTTTTGCTGAAAATCTTTCTAGTACACTAGCTACTGATCAATGTGGTAGAACATCCCAGTAGTGATATGCCAACTTTTAATTGCAATTGTAAATTTCTAAATTGTACAAAATATTCAGGATGATGATGGTGATAATGCATTTCACATAGCCGCTGATGCAGCAAGAATGATACGTGAAAATCTAAAGTGGATAGTTGAGATGCTGAAACAACCTTCTCCCGATATGGAAGTTAGAAACCACAGGCAAGTATTCTTTATTATCTTTTGACCTTACGAATTGTTTTTCAGTTCTCCTGATGTATAAGAAAACCCGTTTGACTGATTAACTGCTTCCAAAAAGCACACTTGTGACATCAAAATAAAAAGTAAAAATAGAATGAAAACAAACAACACAGAAAACCAAAACAGTGATTTTTTTATTGGATAATTATGTCCTTGAGCATGAAGTTTTGCCTTTATTTGAATGGTACTGCGAGAAGAACATTTGTCTCAACAGTCTTTGGCTATAGGGGTTTGACATTGCGGGATTGTCTGGAACGGTTGCCTCGAGAGTGGATTTCAGAAGAATTGATGGAAGCACTAGAGAATAAAGGAGTTCATCTTTCTTCTACTTTGTATGCCTTTTGCTTTTATTTATTGGATTAGCTTAAGGTGCATTCATATAATTATAGTACCTTACTTGGTCTTGGCATTTTGTTTCATTGCTAATTAGAAACCTCCACATTGATTTTTCTCTGTACTACTTGAAATAACGAATCCCATCATTATGATAATAGCTTTAATCTTGTTGAAAGTCTGGTCAACCAAGCTCAGACATAAAAGTAATATATATTTGTACATAATTCTACTCAGTATGTACCAAAAAGTGGGTTCTACTCAATGCAAAAAGAATCGACCAGTGTGATTAAAACTTTTCATCATGCCCAGAAAAGGGTACCATTAAGTATAACAATATCTTCGAAGGATTGTAAATTTAGAACTTGGGAGGAGGAACAAACAATAAAAAGAAAAGCCATGTCAAGCTTACTGGTACTATCCTGATTGTAATTTCAGTGTTAACTGATTTTTGTGACTATCTGACTATTCTTTAATCAGATATGATGTGGGAGACTGGGTCAAGTTTAGAAGAAATATTACTGCTCCAGCATATGGTTGGCAAGGTGCAAGTCACAGGAGCGTTGGTTTTGTGCAGGCTGTGCTTGACCACGAGACTCTTCTTATATCATTTTGCTCTGGAGAAGCTAGGGTTTTGTTGAATGAAGTGATAAAAATCATCCCCCTAAACAGGGGACAGCATGTTCAGCTAAAGCCTGATGTCAGGGAAGCCAGGTACATGGGCAACTTATTTCCTTTTTATTTTTGTTACATTTAATTGTTAATTTTACAAAAGAAGTAATTTCAAGTGTTGAACTTCTGATGAATTTATAAGAACCTTTGTTTATATGACACATTTAGATTACCAATTACATAATTTCTAGTTCAGCTGTACATTCCTACGCCTTGTATGTTCTTTTTTAATGGTTTTTTTACTTTGTCAGGTTTGGATGGCGAGCCCAATCAAGGGATAGCATTGGTACAGTGCTTTGTGTTGATGATGATGGGAGCTTGCGTGTTGGATTTCCAGGGGCTTCTAGGGGATGGCGAGCAGATCCTTCTGAGGTAGAAAGAGTGGAGGAATTCAAAGTTGGTGACTGGGTCCGTGTCCGTGCCTCTTTAACTGCTACTGTTAACGGCATGGAGGCAATCACCCCAGGCAGTATTGGAATTGTGTACTCCATTAGACCTGATAGCAGCCTCTTGTTGGGTCTCTGTTATGTGCCTAAGCCGTGGCATTGTGAACCTGAAGAAGTCGAGCATGTTGAGCCATTTAAGGTATTGCAATTCATACAAGTGTTATCACAAAATTGTTCTTATTTCATTGGATCCAGGCAAACCACTTACCAGACTAAATGGAAATTAAAAGAGAAGATTAATGCCAGATAAAGGGTTAGAAACCATAAAGCATCGTGAAGAAACAATGGTGATTAGTGGTAAAATGGTGGTACACTTCAGTTCATACTTCTATTGACCATGATTAATAATATTTTTTATGCATGCATCTAGATTGGTGACCAAGTTTGTGTAAAGAGGTCTGTCGCTGAGCCAAGATATGCTTGGGGTGGTGAGACGCATCACAGTGTAGGGACAATATTTGAGATTGAGGCTGACGGCCTTCTTGTAATTTACATCCCCAGTCGGTCAAGCATGTGGCAAGCTGATCCATCTGATATGGAAAAGGTGGAGAACTTTAAGGTAAGCATTTTGTCTTGGTTTAGATATATAGGTAGTAGAGCAAATTTATTATATTAATCTTTCCTTGTTGATTTTGGGTTTCTTAGGTTGGAGACTGGGTAAGAGTAAAGGTTACTGTCCCATCACCAAAGTACGGTTGGGAGGATGTAACACGAAACAGCATTGGGATAGTGCACAGCTTGGAGGATGATGGTGACATGGGTGTGGCCTTCTGCTTCAGAAGTCGTCCATTCTCGTGCTCAGTGGCTGACATGGAGAAATTGCCTCCATTTGAAGTGGGACAGAAAATTCACCTCATGCCCTCTGTTTCCCAGCCCCGACTTGGTTGGTCTAATGAGACTGCTGCCACCATTGGCACAATAGCACGGATCGACATGGATGGGACGTTAAATGTGAGTATTTAGCACATAAGGATATTTAATTAATAACCAAAATGAATTGTGAACTTTGCTCGTGATAAGTTATTGCAGTACGACGTGTTATGTTTCTTATTGAGACCCCAAATTATGTTGGGTTAACTGTTTTTTGCTGAAGTAGCCCATTTGAATAAGAGTTAACCTAAACTCTACATTTGATCAAGCAGTTAAATTTATACGGGTTGTGTTTGACATTGATGTAGTTGATGATGATAAGGTTGAATTTGGACCCCTTAAATTCCTTTATTGCAGGTGAGAGTTTCAGGCAGGAGTAGCCTCTGGAAAGTGGCCCCAGGAGATGCTGAGAGGCTGTCAGGTTTTGAGGTAGGCGACTGGGTTCGTCTGAAGCCCAGCATAGGTAGTAGACCCACCTTTGAGTGGAATATTGTTGGGAAAGACAACATAGCTGTGGTTCACAGCATACAAGATTCAGTTTATTTGGATCTAGCTGGTTGCTTTAGAAAAGGTAAATGGAGTACCCATTACATGGATGTAGAGAAGGTGCCTTCTTTAAAGGTTGGCCAATTTGTTAGGTTTCGACTGGGTCTAACTGAGCCGAGATGGGGGTGGAGGGACGCCCGACCTGATTCTAGGGGTGTTGTGACTGGAGTCAATGCAGATGGAGAGGTTCGGATTGCCTTTTTTGGATTGTCGGGTCTGTGGAGAGGTGACCCAGCTGACCTTGAAAAGGAGCAGGCTTTTGAGGTCGGTGATTGGGTGCAATTGAAGGAGGGAGCAGACGCATGGAAGTCTGTGAAGGCTGGCAACATAGGGGTAGTTCATGGACTTGGGTTTGAGGGTGATGTATGGGATGGGACTGTGCATGTGGCATTTTGTAGCGAGCAGGAGAGGTGGGTGGGACCCACCTCCCAGTTAGAGGTAGCTTCTCCATTTGTTGTTGGCCAGAGAGTTAGATTTAAAATAAATGTGAGGCAACCGCGTTTTGGCTGGTCAAACCACACCCATTCAAGCGTGGGGACAATATCATCTATAGATGTTGATGGAAGGCTAAGGATATATACCCCAACCGGGTCTAAGGCATGGACAATGGACCCGGCTGAGGCAGAGGCTGTCGAAGAAGAGGAGGAGATCCGGGTGGGGGATTGGGTCAAGGTGAGAGAATCCGTTTCAACCCCTACATACCAATGGGGTGACGTGACTCGCTCTAGCATAGGAGTGGTACACCGTGCTGAGGATGGGGAATTATCTGTTGCATATTGCTTTACTGAGAGGCTATGGTTGTGCAAAGAGTGGGAAATGGAGCGAGTGAGAGCTTTCAGAGTCGGTGACAAGATAAGGATCAAACCTGGTTTGGTAACACCTAGATGGGGTTGGGGCATGGAGAACAATTCGAGTAAAGGGGAGATAACAGGAGTAGATGCAAATGGTAAATTGAGAATTAAGTTTAGGTGGAGGGATCGCCTTTGGATAGGAGACCCTGCTGATATTATACTTGATGAGAGCCCAGCTGTAGTTGAACCAATTAATGGTTCCTTGTAGGGAGGTTTAGGGGATTGTTTCATTTATTTTTGTTAACATTTGTCAGGTAGTAGTGGTTTAATGATATCATATGGTGGGTTTTGGATAGTTGGAAGGAGGTTTGTACTCCTTTTGAGGATATTAGGTAAGTTATTGCCTCTCACCCCCCCTTCCTTTACATGTATAATTATCTGTCAATTTGTTTTTCTTTTGTTAAACAATCATTGTATTATACGTATGTACAGGTTCGGACCTGAAAGACTTAATTTAGTTGTTTGTTTTTCTTTTGTAAACTCCAGTGTGGTGTTCGTTACTGCATTATCCACTTTAGCAGCTATACATATAAGATAAATTTGAAATCGGATCTAGAATTTCTTTCTCTTTTTTCATTTATCCTGTATAAATGAAGGTATGCGATCTGACCACGCTTACCAATTGCCAAAGATACTACAACCTATCGGTAAAATTCTCATGTACTCGGTTAGTGCTGCTGTGCTGACTGAAATAACACACGGAAGAGATTCAGCTGGGAAAACCATAAACCCAACTAAAAACCAAAAAAGCTCAAAAGTAGTAGCAGCTTGGTACTGACACAACTATTTATTGGTCCGATCAACGCTGTAAGTATTAAATTGTGAAGCAACATAGCTACAAACACCGGCGTCCAGTGAGGCAGTGACTGACGACGAAATAATATAAACCATGAAGAAGTAGTGTGTACATGTTAAATAAGATATTCCTACCAAAAACTACACATATCACAAGTGTCTCATTTCCTTGCAAGTCAAATTGATTAGGTGGCTAAAAGTCCATAGTTGCCTCGTTTGTTCTCTCAATTCAAGAGAACTGTATATTTTCTCATCATTGACCAGAAATTTTCCTTTCCCAAATGCTGTAGTATTGACTAATGACTAATGTATCAGTCACCATCTTTGCAGTTTCCTTTAAACAATATTTTCAAGACAACACTAGCCCAACCCTAGGAAATTTCTAGAAGAGTCAGGAAATTAATTTTACAAGGTTGATTAGAAAATTTCTAGAAGAGTTCATCATATTCTCATGAAATTAATTTTAGCTAGATTGGTTAGGAAACTTTTTAAAAAAATTATATTTTAATGGAGTCTGCATAGCAAGTATAAATAGGGGTCTTGGTTCCTATTTTGAAATATCCAAGCAAGCAAGCAAGCTAAATAAGAGAGTAAGAGAGAAATCAAGTAGAGAGTGTTGTAGTAGTTTGAAGGTGTAGGATAACACAAATAGTAGAGGTGTAATCTTGGAGGTTCCATAATTGAGTAGTAGAGTTGTATTGTAAGGAAAGTTGTAAAAGTATTTTGAGTGATAAATAAAAGAAAAATAGTTTTATAGTGTATCACTCTCTATATATACTCAACAAACAACCATTTTTCCAGTACAAGTGTTCCCTCAAATCCTACTTCACCCATAAAAAAGGATTTCAATAGTTAGAATATCAGGTTTTGATATTCTGATCAAGACAACAAAAATCCCTCACCTTTAAATAAAAATGTGCAATAATATTCAGGTTTTGATATTCTGATTTATTATCCTTTAAATAAAGGAGAAGAAATGAAAATAAAGAATACACCAAATTAACTCCGTTCTACCATTAAGATAACTAATATCATTTGTCATCTCTTCCAGCCGATTTTTTATACACACACATGCCCACTATCCTAACCAAACTTTCCTTGAGAATGACTTTTTAACTTGAAAACCTTTCTGTAAGCCATGTCCATCAATCATCATTGCAGCATGGCAGCTAGAGTTTAGGGAAGTACATTCATTTTTGGGATAGGAGAGGAGAGCCTTGTATCCTTTCTCCATCCTTACAACAAAGTTATTACAAGCATGTTGTATGTAGTTTCGTCAGGGCGACAGCCTACTGACTTCATGCTTCGCACACGCTTTGACATTTCATCAAACATTTGTGCGCACCGTAAGCCCAAATAAGTCCATGGTATTTCGGGATACCATTTAAAAGTGAATAAATAAATGGTAACTATCCCTGAAATTCATTTACCTCTTATTGGGCCGGGCCTCATGCAAACTTATCCAATAATAAACTACGTCTAAATGGTAACCCATTTTACACTTATTTCATGGGCCCTGTTTAGAAAGATTATTCCTAAACTACGGTTTTTTTTTTTTTAACATAAGCTCTTAGGCACATACATTCTCTAAATAATCCTGCTAGTCATAATCAATCCTATAACCTCCCACATGGAGGCATATGCCTCAGCCATTGTGCTACACAGTGCTCGGCAAACTACGGTTTTGTTTGTATAACAAAACCAATAAGAAAATTTGGTAGCAGCATGTCAGCACATAGGACCTAAATCGTTGTCCGATTGGCCTCCTAGCGGTACGCACTTCTATTGAACCTTTTCTATGAAATCCGCTTAGGCGTTTATACTTTATACAGCAAATTAGACCCGATAATATTGCTTGAAAGATGTAAACCCATAACGCAAGAGGAAATAACCAAAGACAAAACAAGCAAAATAGCATAAGGTTAGACCATGAATTTGCACTGAAGTGTAAAGATTATTCCTGAACAAGCATTTTCACTACAGAAGGAAAACCCATGAACTGCTCCACATCCTATAATTGCCCTCTTAAATAATAAAAGAAAGAATCAACTATATTTACAGGCCTGAGGCCTCCCTCCCATACATCTGTAGAACAACAACTGCCGAGATAAAAAAAAAAAAAGGAAAAAGGAAAATTAAATATGCTCGCTTTCTATCGGAAAACACATGAAAAACAATACAAAAGAAAAAAAAATCCTATGGAACAACAAATGAATACTCATTAACAACCTAAATACACCTATTTACGCAACAGCCGAATTAAGCAATCATGCCTTGGCTTCACCTGTCATCTCTCGAATGCACCTACTTCGCATGACATGCTCATGCGCCTCTTGTAATAATTTACCGAACCTCCTGACATCCACTTTCACATTTTGATTATCCATATACACCTTTTTCATTTCCCACCACCCTTTTTTTGTCACCACACTCGGGTTGACCAAAACCGGGTCATCTGGTTCATAGTCCTTTGAAAGAGAGCTCTCCTCAGTTGTCACCTTATAGTCCATGTACTCTAATCCTAGCCTTCTTGCTGGTTCACCATAGAAATTCTCGGCTGCCCAGTCAAGACCGAGCGGTACAATCTGGATCAGGACTGAACCAGGTCGCATCATCAGGAAATGGGTCATTGCTGCACCGTGAACAGCCAGCATCACATCAGCTGATGCGAGCGCCTCATAAATTGTTTCTAGAGGTGTACCCATCTTAGCATTGAGGATTTGAACACTGAACCCAAATCTGTGGCATGTTTTCACCACCTCTTTAACATTTTGGAGCACCCGTGTCTTTTTTCGAATGAAGAGTACAACTTTGAGGTTTCTTGTTGAGTTGGTTGAAACGTTGATCGTGCTTGCATTTAAACAGTGTGAAGGGGGAATCAGGGGTTCAGCTTTTGTTATCTTTTCTGGCAGTGCAAGGTCATTAAACTGAAAGTCTGATTCGGAGCTCAGTCCGCGATGGAGTAGAGAGTGGAAATCCTTGATACTGTATCCTGTGAGAATATTAAAAAATGCAACTTAATACATAATCACAGAATTGTGTGCAATTGATCAGTAAAATAATTATATTCAACAATAGAACTTTCTTGTTTAATTTTCAAAGGTTGCAAACAAGTTTAGTGGTTGAAATTAAATCTGCTTATGCAAAGTAATAAATTGTGCACAGAGAGTAGAAAGATATTCATTTATTCGTTTCTAAAACTAAGCGTGATGATGTTTTTTTTTCTTATTTCGTTGTGGGACAATACAGATAGTCTGGTGCTTGGATTTCTAAATCCCCACTACAACAAAACATCATAATCAGATTGCAATCCTTGGTTCTTTAGTGGGTGTGTCTTTTTACTTTAATTTATTCTGTCAAATCCTTGGCGTGCTCTCCACTGTCCCACAAGTTTATTGTTTGAGCAATTTATTATGGGGCGATAAAATTGGAAGAGATTTTGTTTAGGTACAAGGCCCAGGGGGCAGGGGCTACAATATATAACTAATAAATTTGATCTTTTAATGTTCATCGCCCATAAGGCCATAACTACCTAGTGCCTCCAGTTATTAAACAACTGGATATAGCCTTTTCCCCAGAAATGATTGCGACTGTAGCTGTAATTATCTTTTTCTACTTCATGAACCGACAGAGAATCTAGCAGCTTTTAAAAGAAGAAATAACACAGAGATAAAAAAGAAAGGTAATGACCTCGGAATGGACAAACACTTTTAGTAAAACTTTAGTTACAAAATACGCCTAGGCCCTAGGGTAACTAGGGGTGCAACCGAATCGGATATTATCCGACCGTATCTGACTCCATATCCGAAAATTAGATACAGATATCCGATATCCGAATATTTGTGTGGATACGGATACCGATATGATTTTTAATTTTAATTATCCGTATCCGAATAATAGATATATAATATATAGTTTAATATATATTATTGAAAAGTTTATGTTATTCACTATTATAAAAGGCGGATATCCATATCCGTATTTGCTTAATATCCGATCCGTATCCGTATCCGTCTAATATCCGATCCGTATCCGTATTCGAAAAATAAAAGTGGATACGGATATGGTTTTACCACTATCCGATCCGTATCCGATCCGTTTGCATCCCTAAGGGTAACACAAAGAAACTTATAGACTGTCAATATATAAAGCAGAACATATATATTCTTCTCCATCATCGAAGATAATATAACATATTTTTCATCTAATCATCTAATCGAAGATAATATAATTTTAATATAACTGTAATATCTATAGTTAATTATTCAGATGAGATGCAATTTATAGGGATACTTAACAATACAATGTATTAATGCTAAACTAATCTTATTTACCGAGTCAAGCGTGATTTGACCTATATATATTTGGCATTGCTATTATCAAAGAGAGGATAATGTATTTTTTATAAGGTGCAAATATATATGTTGTTCCCCACTATGATTTAAGTCAACGATTTATCTTATTGGACGGGACCAATAATTAAAGAAAAACATTTTCAAATTTTCTCAAAGCGTATAAATGATTTTTATATATAAGTGGACACTTGAATGAGTTGCTGCCAGATTAAGAATCCTATCTGATAAGAGTGCATGGATGGATATTTAATCCATTTTCTATTTCTCTTTTTTTAGGGGAATTGCTTGCCCGGTCAAAAGCCACATTGGCCCGTTCAGCAAATATATAGAACAGTGGAAAAGTGGAAAAGGGCAAAAGGGAAGAGGCTTTTATTCTATACAATTCCAATCATGTCCGGCACGTTTGGAATAGTAGAATAGTGGAATTGAGCCAATTCTCACATGTGAAAAAGTCACTCTTCCTCAATAGCACTTCTACGATAGAATAGTGGGATGAAATAAAGAGAGACTAAAATGCAAAAGATAAGGATTTTGACTGCATATTTAAACTTGGTTCCTAGTTTAAATTGTAGGAGGTGAAGAGAGGTTAAGAAGGAATAATTAAAAAAAAAAATCACTATTCATTTGTTCTAGATTTATTTTCTTCTAATTAATTTGAAGAGTAATAAATCAAATTCTTTTTCATTAAATTTCCCAAGGGATATATCCAGTCTCCACACTACTGGAGCTAATATATTATAAATTTTCATTTTCCAAATTAGGATGCATTTAACTGGTTAGCACTTAGCACATGTCAGACTGGTACTGGTAAACAGTGCTGGCACCGACACACAGATGATATGTTTTAGCTAACCATGGGACAAGGTTTAGTACAAAGTAAAATGGCTTTTTGTGCCAGGAAATTGCCAGCTAAAATGATCTTATGTGGGACCACGACATGCTTTCAAGTAATTCCCATAAAATGACCACTTTACTATTAAAGTAACTCTGAGTCACTGAGCTACCAGTTTTAAGTTTAGATGAATTGTTTTAAAACTGCCCAAAAATTTGCAATAGTCTGTATAATTTGTAAATTGTAAATTTCAACAGTAATAAGGACTAGAAAGAAAATGACGTGATCATTTCCAAAAACATGCAGATACAATTTATTACATCTCCTTTTCCAAAAGAAAATAATAATTTAAAAAGGAAAACACAAGTATCTATCTAACCCTTATTTATGGATCCCGTTAATTTATTGCGAGCTGTCAAACAGCTAGCAGACATGTTGGGAAGTGAATTAAAACTTGGCAACACAACGTGCACTTTTAAAGACTAGAAAATAGAAAATAGAAAAGAATCAAGTGTGTTTGTGTTTGTGTTTGAACTAGTTAGTTAAAGGAATAAGATTCAAATACCAAATTTGAATCACATTAATTCTAGGCGCTAAAATAATTTAATGAAGCACGCACATGACTTACACGCCCCTAACATCCCAAAGAAAACCCCAGAAGCACAACATATTTTTTTTTTACCTTATAATGCCCTTGAGAAAACGTTTAAAAAATATGCTTTTGCCAAAGTACAACTCAATTAATCTAAAATTATGTTCATTCATATCAATACATGAATAGAACATTTTATCAGGCGTACCTTTAAAATTAGTTTAGAAAAATGGACCATATCTATTCTATACTAGGCCCCAAAAAAAGGTACTATTACGTAATGTAAATTTTGTAGCACAAAAACAATCCTAACAAGTAACAACCACAACGAAATTGTTTACCTTTTGTTGTTAGTTATATGTTGGAATGAATGGTTCCTCCACTTTACTTTCAGCAGTACATTTTTTATTGCTACTTTGTTTGGAGGTTCTCGAGTAGATCTACTATGGAGAGAATGGTACCATCAATGATACTATTCACCTAAAAACTAAAAAGCAATGGTTTGCTTTGCTTTTTTTCACATGGACCCACCACGTGTAACTAATTGCGGACTACCACCAACACCTAGATTTCTCAGACATTGGCAATCCCCAATTTCTATGGCACGTTATTTACATTTTGTGTGTGGCGAATAGTTTACACTGTTCCACCCCAATTACTAAATTGGTACTTTGGTTTTGGTAAGTGCATTGAAATGAGGGAAACACGTGAAACTTTTGTTGCATAGCGAGAGGAGCTCGGAAAAGGTATCTGACATGTGGATAAACATGTACAATATTTTACCAGTTGTTCATATAAATATAACGAACCAATTATTATTAAATGACAACTTTTCCCAATTCCAATGCAACCAGTGTAGTAGATAGGGGACTTGAGCTTGAGGTTCTGATGCCGCAGAATTTTTTATTTATATATCCGTTACCGTTATAACTTATAAGAATTTGTTATTATCCAAAATTGAAAGAAAAACAACAACAACATTTTGACAAGACTATTAAGTATTAATTAATGCAAAAGATTATCTAATTAAGTCAGACATTGTTGTGTTCACTAATATTAAATTTTGTTCAGACAATCCTACATCCTCAATTTCTGACTTAGAAATTACTTTCATGGACTAAACGCACGTAATTAATTAAAAAAATGTAAATGCATGCATCCAATTTAGCCATAGAACCGTAAATATTTAAAAACTTAAATGCTAGTGCTGTTTGTTTTTAATCCGAGATAGACGTAATAAATTAAATGATGCTGGTGTGTGTGATGATCGCAGCACACTTAACACTTTCGTGTTGCACATTTGCACGTTCACATATACCAAAAAGGAGGTCCGACTTGCCTCTTTTTAAAAAAAAAAAAATATTGCCCCATATGAAATTTGTCAAAGAAACCAAAACTTTTATTATAAGAGGAGAGATCAAAGTTATAATAATTTTGAGTTACATCAACAATTTTCTTTTTCATTTTTAAAGTCCAAATCGTCGATCCAAATTATTTAACATGATTATCTAAATAAAATGTGCTTCTTGATCAAATTTTACATTTTTTTGAATTTTTTTACTATTTATTAAGTATTTTAAAAAAATAGTCAAATTGGATTTTCAACAAATGGGAATTTATTTAAACAAATTTTGTACTCTTTAATTTCAAAAGAAAAAAAAAATAACGTACTCTTCTTTGGACTCTATTTATAGGGCTACTAATTATCTATGCAAAAGAAAATGCACCGAAATGTAAGCGAAATTCAGATTTTAAAAAAAAAAAATACTAGATCAGAAGAGTAAATTATATCACATAAAATATTGTATTAAATGGTTATACTATAAAATAATATATTCTCATAAAGCAGATAGTTAACTATAGTATAGGTAGGCTTTCTATTAGCAAAAAGTTCTTTAACGGAAAATTTTGCTGCTCGTATATTAATTATCTGTCACATGGAGCCAATCACTCCAAATCTTGACCGTTGGGTTCTGAAATAATTTTGGTGGGGCCGGCCACCCCTATATTATTTTTGCTCTCTGGCCAGTGGGTCCGTGCTGGCATTCATAAATAGACACGTGTCAATCAATGACTTCATTCAAGAATCAAGAGTCAAGACAGAGATGGAACACCAACGAGGGAAAACGAAAGCAACTCCTCCACAAATTGCATGCATTCTATTCCAATCAAAACAGGAGAGTAACTATGTCATGAAAAATGGGCCCCAAATTTTTAACGGAAAAAAACAATTTCATAGGGATCGATATATTATGCTTCAGAGAGCAGAGAGCAGAGAGCATACAGCAGACAGCGACAGCACAAGGAAATCATCAAATACAACTGGAATTTTAAGCTTGTAAAATAAGATGCATGTATTATATAATTATAAAAGAAGAAAATAAACAAAAGGCCTACTAAACAAATAAGGAAATCATCAAATATAACTGCTATTAGTGGAAGCCACAATTTTTTTTTCTTTTATTTTAATATATATGAACTATTGTAGGGTTCTCACTTACCATACTGAAATATTTTTCTACTTAAATTAGCAGAGCCAGGAGGAAATGAAAAAAAAATACAGTCAAGTAATTAATATATGTTATATTATGTTATACAACCTCTAAATGAAGTTGCTTTGCAAAACTTTAAGTTTAAGCTGTCCCTAGGAAAAAAAAAAACAGAGGTACCTATTTGTGCAAAATGTACTGTTTGGTTGTAATTTTGATATATTTCTAGATGGAATGTCTTTTTTGGATGGAGCTCATGGTGCTTACTAACCAATTTGTTTTTTAATAAACAAGTGTTGATGTTGATCTCTCCTGATTCACTTCTAGTACAACGAACAAAGTAGTCTCTATGAGAAAGATTTTAACTTTTTCCTGTGTCAATTTCATAAAGAAAGCAACTGATGGGCCAAGGCTGACATTAAATTCATAAATAATGCAACCAAAAATATATTACGACAAAATTAATACATCATTTGTTTCATCTGCAACTAAGATATACCATTTTAAGGAATAATCATGGACAAAGATTACCTAAGTGTTATCAGAAATTAATTTATATACTTCTAATTACCTAAAATTATGAAAAATTTCTGACCCATTTTGGGTAATTTAATATCAATTGCATGTAAAGCACATTTGTTTGGAATTACATAGTGTCACCTCACAAAATTCTCCAATTTGTTAGAAGGCTGTTTTCATAGCATTATCACCATCTATGTATGATCTCTCATTTCTTGATAATATTCAGATTTCTTCTATGATAAAATGTAAAGGTTCTCTTAAAAATAGTTGCAAGAATAACATTTGGTGGCTTGTCAATTCATCTTTAAGTGATTTGATATGCTTGAAATTGGAAACCTTATCCAATTTCATGGACAAGGCTTAGAAGATGTACCAACCTCACCAAAACTAACTAAAACTGTATTTCTTATTAATAGTAATGAATCAATCAAGTCATTTAAAATAGCAGAAAATAACAAATTTAGACACTTAAAAAAGCTGACCTACTCATTTCTCACTTATCTACTACGGTCATATAGCAGCTTTTATTAGTTTTTATCTGGAAATATTGTTGGCATTAAATTGACACCGATAGTTATCTAATACAAGTCATGGATTGAAGGCTCCAAACCTAAAAATCCAACCTAGACGTAGAATTTCTAGAAGTACAAAAGAAGTCAATCGAAAAAAGAATTGACCGGAACCGGAACCGGACGTTTTTAGCATAGAATGATTCGACTTTTAAGCTTTCGTTCTACATCTAATTAATGCTACCGCTTGAACTTCAAAATAACTGGTAGTATATTCTTTAATTAGTAGGTATTAGTTCAAATTATAATGCCAAATAGAAAATAAAATTACCTCCAGGCATCAATTGCGGATCAATAATCAATTCGCCATGGATCTTCATTCCAACAATCATTTCCTTGAAACAATGAACCCGTCGATCTTCTCTAAAATCTACAATAGGATAGTTCGTCATCTGCTCCAGGACTCCCTGATATTTTACACCCCACCACTTATGATATTCCATCACCACAAAGACCACCTCCTTCTCAAAACGCTTTGATGTTATATACAGTGGTATCAATCCATCGCTGAATTCATGGTACAGATTTCCGGTGTAACCACCAGTCGAGAAAACAATTGCTGGTACATCGTGAACAACGTCACATGTGTCAGCTGTCGTTTGGTCAGCTGGTAAAATGCTTGGGTTGATTGTTACTTCCTCAATTGAATTCATTATACCTTCCTCAAACTTTCTTGTGTATGGTTTTATCTGAAAAATTGGGTAAAATTTAATGAACAAGTAGAGTGTAAGTAATTACTAAATTTAGAAGGGTTAAAAAGTGAATGGAAAAGTAAAATGGTAATTGTACCTTTTCCGTTACAGCTTCTTGCTGAGCGCCATAGAGAAATATGTTAGCTGGATTAGAAGCCGGTTCAGTTCTTATATCGCCTCTTATATAACACAAATCCGTTCTGTAATGACTTCGATCACAACAAAGAATTCCTTCAATTGAATTCGAGTTTGTCTCATCCGTTTCTCCTATACAGCAAATAAAAAAAAGAAGGAAAAATCTCATTTAATTGTTCAAATGCTACGTACCTACCCCCTATCCAAATTGGAATTGATCGAATTGACAATAAATTATCAAATTACCATTGATCAGAGCTGAACAGGGGAGTGAGGGGAGACTCGGCTTCTCCCTTCTGGCTTGCAAATTGCGCGGATTCGAGAAATGTGTCTTAATCTCGGAATCTTTTACAAATAAAATGGCAATCAAAATCAATACCAAATTAAAACTGAGAGAACAAAAAAAAAAAAAAAAAATCAACAAACAATCAATACCTGACTCGGAGTGACGAATAATTGGAGAATTAGCTAATCTGAAAACCGAAGCAGCACAGTACAAAGCGAGTAGCAACAACAAAACAAGGCGGTGGATTGAATGAGGTTTTCCTTCCTTTTCCAGTGGCAGGGAATTTGATTTTCTAAGAAAAGCGGGACAGAGGGATTTGATTTTCCCCTTTTGGCGATGAAACATCTCTAGCAGGGGCAGCTGAGGTCAGCCCCGCCGCCTCCTCCTCGTCCTCCTCCTCTCCGTTTCTATCGCGTCTCAATCTTTGTCGGACGAAGTGAAATGGAGAGAGTGCGGGTGCTGGTGCGCAGTGCGATTAAAGAGGAAATCTAAATTGACGAGGTGAGAAAGGAAGACAAGTTCCAACTTAGAGAAATAGAAATAGAAAACATGTCACATGAAAGACAGAGTAGAGGGAGGAAACATGGGATTGAGTGTGGTGCAGTTTTTCAGTTTTTCTTTCTTTCTCTTCAATTTATTATCATTTTTAAGTTTCAACTTTCAACACAGCAGCACCGTAACAACCGCTTATAATAGTGGAATGATTATATAGAGGCATGAGATGTTTGTTCCTCTTCGTAATTATTAAAGCGCTGTTTATTTATTAAAAAGAGTAGCGCTAGGCCGCTAGTGCACCTATTAAAGCGGGTATTTATTTATCAAGTACTTTTCTTTCCCAAACTGCCCCTGCAGTTTCTCAGTTTCTCTCCCAGGCTCAGGTGTTAATGTTTTTCTTTTTAACCTTCTCCGTTAGAGTGGAAAAAACGTGCCGTGCCGTGACTAACACGTCGTGACTTTAGTCTCGTACTGTGTCGTGCCGTGCCGTGCCGTGACCAAGTGAACAGTTATACGTACCGTGCTATTACTAAAATGTGGAGGGATGGTCACGGCACGCGAGTCACGCCGTAACTCCCGTGCCTTGACCGTTTCGCGTGCCGTGTCCGAACATAACTAGTTCCGTTTCTCACATTTAACTATTTTTTTTTCATAATTTAAATTAGTTTATTCAAGATTCACTATTTAATCAAGACTTAACAGTCCTAATTATACGTGACCACGTGCTGGGCCGCGCCGTGGATTTTTAGCGTGACGTGCTGTACCGTGTCAAATTTTCAAAAGATGATCACGGCACGCGACACGCGAGTCACGGTATAGAAAAATCACACGTGTCATGCCGTTCCGTGACGAAATTGACTACGCCGTGTCATTTGTTTGATGTTGCTCTATGTTATTGTTGCTCATCGGGTCGGTTTAATCAGTTTTAGATCAAATTGAGAGAGCTTCAATTAAATGCTTTGGTCTTTTCTGATTAAATTGATTGGTTCGGTTTATTTTTAAAAATTAGTTTAATTGTTTGGTTCAGTTCGTTTTAAAAAAAAAAATAAACCGAGTTCTTTGTCCAAGTAAAACATTTTTTTTTTTTTTTTAAATTACGACATAATGAATGTTGTCCTGTTCAGTTAAAACTGGTTAGACCGAAGGAAACAAAAAAATTATATACATCTTAAAAAAACCTATAATTAATCTTCTTATTTCTGGAATAAACCAAAATTTAGTTTGGCTTGTTTGGTTTGGTTTTAATTTAGTTGATAAGTTTATTTCAGTCAATTCAGTTATATTTTTGAAAATCAAATAAAATTTTAATTTACCTATTTATTTTGATTTTAACCAAACCAAACCAATGAACACCACTACTCTCTTTTTCTATTTTTAATAGAAGCGGTGATCTAAAATATCACTATGTTTTTTTTATTAAAAAAAATGTGTTTTCCAATTTTTAATACCAATATTTAATTACTTTAATTTCCAGCTTGTTATTTCCCCTTTAATAATCAGATTAGGTCAAATATAGGCATAACATGATTGACAACCAATACATGACTTTAGTTTCTTTTAGACTTTACTTGTGATACTGTTTCCATATTCTGGGCATCACATGCGTATACTTTAGAAATAATTTATATATATGTAGCTTACTTGTTTTTAATTTGAGTAAAACTACAGACATACACAACTCTCTCTGAAACAATCATTGAGCATTAAAAAAAAAACAAATAAAAATCAATTTTTGAGAATTAAAAATACAAAAATTGAAATCGGATTTTGAAAGTCTGGCTATGATCATACCCGATAGCCTCTATTGGGATTTCAAAAAAAAAAGAAAGTCTGGCTATGATCAAAGCACAACTTAATTTTGTCACAAATACAGACTTGACCGGACATTGATGGTTCATGTTCTTTTTTTGTTTTAAAATGACAATTTTAATTTTTAGATGTTATTTTGATTTTGTTGTTTTTCCAAAAACAAAAGATTTCATAAAGAATTGTAAGGTCTTGTTCGGCACCATCACTATTCATGTGGGAAAAAAATTCCCACGTGAATAATAAAATTCAGTTCAATTTCTGTACCCATGTTCATTCCGACTATGCAGCCGAACAAGTCTTAAGGTCCTGTTTGGCAGCATTCCCTGATTTCACTGTTCACGTGAGAAAAAAAAATTCACTCAGACTAAATTGTTTTTTTCCCACATGAACAGTGAAAATCAGTTCAAAAATTCTGCTTTTCTCAACTCATTTCCCAGCCCAATAAGCTGCCGAACAAGGCCTAAAGGAGAAACCAAGTGTTGGATAAAGATGGTAATCATCATAATTCCCTACAACAAAATATAAACACCAAAGAAATTATTGAAAGTGGGGATCTCTTCTATGTTGTTTGAAATGTGGATAGCTTACCAATCAAGTTTTGCAATTTAAATGTAGTTAGATAATGCATAGTGCTTAAAATATAATTAATTTAGGACTTAAAAGTTTCAAATATTTGATGAAGGCAAAATGATTATTTTTTATAATTATAATACATGCACCGTAGACATGAATAAATGAAAGGAGGTACCAATTTAAATTGTTATTAAATGAGTGTTAAAAAAAAAAAGATTTCAGATATAAATTGATTTAATATTTTATACATATTACACATCGTGCACATCCTGTCAAAATTAATGACTAAATTTGTGACTTTTTTCCCCTTTTGATGGTTATTGAAATGAAATAAAAATTTATGATTTTTATAAGCATGCAACTTGAGATGAAAACATGCTCATTAAATTAAATTTGTTAATTTAAGCATAAAATAATAAAATAATAAAAATTCTATATTTTTCATATGCATGCAACTCGAGATGAACATGTTTAACTGATTAAATTTGTTAACTTGAAGTATGAAATAAAAAATTAATATCATTCAATACTAACAATAAAATTAAAATTGCTCTTCAGAGTTCAGATAAAGCTATATTAAATTCTCTGTTTTGCCTGGAAGGCTTAGTCTACAATAACTAGCATTGATAGGGTTTGATCTGTAAATAAATATCAGGTTGTTAAATAAACGAGAGAGAGAGAGAGAGAGAGAGAGAGGGGGAACGCCAGACACAGGGGTAGGTTCATACTGTGTATCAAATAAAACCAACCTGTCAAGTGGGACCCCCAATTATAACCTAAGGAGGGACACACCACAGAGACAGAGGAGTTAGTATAGTGCTAACGGGTGGAATTGCAAAAGGCAAGGTGGGGGTTGCATGAAAGCATTTATTAATGGCCGACTATGCAATATTTTCCGTTTTTTTTTTCCTTGGTTGTCAGTAGGGGTGTAAACGGAGCGGATCATGCTATCCGCATCCGTTTTTCACCGAGCGGATACGAATACGGTACGAATAGTAAATGAATATTAAAATTTAAAATTATATCCGTTTTAAACGGATACGGATACGAAACGGATAATCCATAGATACAAATTCGAATACGAATATGAAGCGGATAATTGTCGGATATTGAGTAATTCTACTAAATTTTATAATTTTAAATTACCTAAATTGACAAAAATTTAATGGACTTTTTAAGTTTGCACAGTGGCAATTATGCATGACTAATTGCTTATTGGTTCAGAGAACCAATCCATTATTCTAATAGATAATATGATTTTCCTATCAAAATTCTTGGACTTAAACGAATATGTATGTTTTTTTAAGAACTTTGCAAAAGTGAAATGAATTGAAAACTGCTGAAAGATTAAATTTTGGATCCGATATATACGGATATCCGCTCCATTTATATTCTCACGAAATTATCCGTATCCGGATTATTTTTCTATATACTAAAAATATCCTGTATCCATTTAATTCGGATACGGATAATAAGCGGATTCGAAACGGAGTATCCACAGATAATCCGAATCCGTTTACACCCCTAGTTGTCACTGGTTGATGATTATGTGGCCTCTTGACAAAAAGGAACATCTCCTTTAAAATATAAAGGAGTTTGTTATGTTGTTACTTTCCCCAAGTTCAATTTTGTATTATTAATCAAATTATGCATGTGTGAATATTCTGAGATATGTAAATAAGGTACTAGTTAAATTTAATTTAATATTGGAGGGTTATGGACATATTCTTAATTTATGTATAAATAGGGGACACATGTAAGCTAATATATGATAGGGATGCAATTGAAAATTTAAATTAAAACATAAAGGGATTAGGCGCATGTGATGTCATTTAAAGTACATGATTGATTGTTCATATGTTCATTGACTCTAAATTAATGTGACCTGTTTATACCTACTATTATGTGTATTTATGTAGGAGATGATATTCTTGATTCTTGAATAACAATATGTCACTTTTCTAGTTAGCCTTTATTTAGATCATTTATAAAGTTACTTTAATTTTTGGATTTCTCTCTTTGAAGGCCATAATTGTTTGTCAGAGATATCCATATCACAAAAAAAATATTTCAATATGTAAATATTTGACAATATTCAGGAGAGAAAATTTTTAAATATAGAAGTTCACTATAGAAAAAAAAAAATTGCTTGAGAGAAATATGAGGGTTATTTATGAAATAATTTAAGAATTTTGGTTGTCAATTTTAATGTTTTCATGATTTTTTTTTTCTTGAAGTACACAAACATAATTTATATAACATTTCAACAACAAAAAATTCAGAAGAAAAGAAACATGATAATTAAAGTAAGCCCAAATAGAAAACAAAGTATATGTAAAAATTAATAATAATAAACCTTTGGAGATATATTTCTGCATAAATGTTTCCGTGTTTGAACAGCAAGCTTCAAAGCCAATGAAAAAGAAATTATTACGTTTTTTAGTATTTTACTGAGCCACCGCCTCAGAAAAAGAAAAAGAAAAGACATTATTAAAGGTTCAAAAAAATAAATAAGAAAAAGCAGAATACAGCTACAAAAAAACAAATGGGTAGGTTGTTGCTTAAGGCATCAGGTTCCTAATACCTCTGTTATTGTACCAGACAAGAATACCCGTGCGGTTTTGTATGGAATTATGTACCTAGTAGTATTATATGATTTTTTGTGCCAGGATTGATACATCCTTAAATGTGTCGAGTCATGAGTTGGCCTAGTGAACAGCATAGTAACAATCAATAGTTTAGATTCAGTTCGGTGGAACTAAAAGTTCGTGATTTGGATATAATTTGAGAATGATTCGGTACAATAACGAATCAAAAAAAAAAAAAAAGCAGAAAAAAAAAAGAAAGAATAAAAAAAGTGATTCAAAGAGGATACTCCACAGATTGGAGGGGATCCGAAGCATGAAACTGAAAAGGTGTTTTCAAAATGCGCCTCGTTTTCTGAAATCAGCGGGCCGGCCCAAAACTTAAGTATAAATCATCCGTTTTTAATTCATGACTCGCGTTTTATTCACGAATGAAACGTATTATACGTTTTTTTACATTTTATTCCGAGTTCGGTTCGGAAACATAAAAAAAACAAATAAAACGCGAATATATTGCGAGTCTTGTCCCTATAGTGGATAGTACCATAGTGACAAATCAAAAGTTCGGGTTCAGTTCGGCAGGGTCAAAAATTCGTGATTCGGTATAATTTGGATATGATTCGGTAAATAAGAAAGAAAAAAATTTAAAAAAAACCCTCAAAAACAGAAAAATAGCGTTTGTATCACGAATAATTCGCATTTTGTACGCGTTTTATTCATGAATAAAATATATTATACGTTTTTAAGCGTTTTATTTGGAGTGCGGTTTGAAAACATAAAAAAAGAAGAATAAAATACGAATTAAACATGAATATATCACGAATCTTGTTACTATGGTGGACACATACAGAGCCCAATTTAGATCGTTCGATTCGAATCCGTTGCTTAAAATTATCTCGGAATTTGCATCCGTCTCTTGAAATGTGTGTGCTCACTTTCGGAATGGATGATCTCAGATTCAAATCGAATTAATGGTCACTGGATCTGAACTCAAATTAATGGTCCGTAAGCATAGCCCAATAAAACAAAAAAAAGGAATAATAAAATAAACAACCTTTTTTTTTTTTTTGATAGCCACTATCAGATTTTTTTTCAAAAAAAAGAAAGAAAGAACCTATTTTACCCCTCAGGCCCGGAAAATATTATTGTTTTTCCCGTCTCGATCTATATCCCTCATGATCTCTCACGATCGCTCATCCTTTTTGGGCATGGCTTAAAGTGTTAGTTTATTGATTTCCCACTTTAAAATAGTTGTGTAATATAAGGAACAAATCAAACTATATCAATCATATTACACAAACGCAGGAGTAGACTTTCAAGATATAAATATCAAATATATATTGAATATTAATTATATAAAATTTTCATATCGAATATGTGAGTCAATTTTACTCTAAACTATATAGAAAATTATATATAAGCATATATATATATTTTTAATGAATGCTCCATGTAGATTGTAGACCCATTATGGAACTTAACTATGTAAAGAAACTAATTTTTGTTGATGAATAAACTTAATTTGTGACTGCACAGTGTACATATTTTGAGGCTGTTTAATGAGCAAATTTGAAAGGGAAATTCTAGATTATTCTGGGCAAATGAGGAGTCTATTTGATGTGTCTTGGAGTCTAGTTTCTGGTGGTTCACGTTTCAAGTCATTTGGAGTTCCCAATAATTAGTTGTGGCTGTTTTACTAACCAAGGGTCAGAATTTACTGTGTTGCTGTGTATTCTGTTTTGAGTTGTTTTAAATTCTGTTTTGTTTTTAATTACTGTACGAATTTTAAGATTCATGTCTAAGGCTATAAATAGAGTTGTATCTTGGTTGCAAAATAAGAAGAGAAGAAAATTTGTTTAAGTAAAAGGTCGGAATAAATTAATTTCACTATCTAATATTTACAAAAAAAATTCCATTCAAAATTTCCTACATGATTATGAAGAATATTATTTTCCATTCAGATTTAAGATTTAAATGCTTGCAATTAGCATTGTACAATGTTACAAACAAAGCTTTAAAAGTTTGGATATGAACGATGAAAATGAAAATTATATATTAATTACTTGGAGGGCTCCTAATAAAAATTACACTATATCTTATTTAGCCTCTTTAATTTTAATTTTCTATTGTCAAAAAAGAAAAAGAAAATCTAATTTTTTAGTTCAAATCAGGTGAGAAGTCTTTGTACATGGCTTCACCGTTGCAATGACAAGGCTTATCTTGTTCGTTTAAACAAACACAAAAGAACAAACACCTTTTGCATGATATTTTTTTGTTATGTGCTTTGAAAGATGATAGATGCAAATATGCAATTGATGTGTTAACGAAGGTCGCTTGAGGATCACAAAAGAAGCTGCTAATTAGGGGTCTTCAAATGGTTCGGTTTATTTGGTTTTAAACCGAACTGAAAAATTTGGGTTTAAATGGTTTGGTTTTTGGGTTTAAATGGTTTGTTTCGGTTGATTTTATGAAATATTTCAGTTTAAATGGTTCGGTTTGATTTTGAATTCTTAAAACCGAATAAACTGAACCAACCGATTTTATTAATTGTTTAAGACTTCGTGTATTATTTTGGTTCATTTTCAATTTTGAATCTACGTGTTTTGATTTTTTGAGATTGAATTCTTCTATTTGGTTCAACCGAACAATTCATTTATTAATAGTTTGAGACCGTTTAATTTCGGTTCAACCAAACTATTTATTTATTCCTCCATTCGGTTCAACCGAACAAACCGAAGTTTAAATCGGTTTAATCGGTTCGGTTTTAATTCGGTTTGCTATTTTAGTTCTGTCGGTTCGGTTTGATTTTCAAAACCCGAAAAAAAATTGGTTTAATTATTTTAGTTCGGTTTGAACCGAACCAAACCGACCGGTTGAGCACCCCTACTGCTAAGTGCTAATTAATAAAGCTACAAGACCTTGTGTGACCACAGCCAGAGTTGTAACGCTCATTTTGTATGAAACTGTGCGTTAGTTGGATTACCTTTCCGTTACGGAAGGAAGAAAAGAAAGAACAAAAATGGATACAATCATTAAAATACAAAAGTGAACTTTCACTTTATTTGTACTCTGCTTCACACGTCAAATTGCTAAAATGAAAGGCAGATGAAAATTGATTTTCAGTCACTGAGCTTAAATTCAAATCAAAGCTAAATTTGTATTAGGAAATTAAAGTAAAATTAAGTAGTGCTTCCGAACATGTAATTATAAACAAAACCAGTGTTTTAAAATTCAGTAATTTCGGTCGAATATTCATATTCGGTTGGAATCCACATAGAAAATAAGTATTTGGTCAAATATTCGGTTTTGAATATTCGGACGAATATTCGGTATTCGGTTCTGCATATTCGGTAGTATATTGGGCCTCTGATGTAAAATATTAGACACTTTATTAATTTGCATACAAATTAATATGAATTCTCATTTTAAAATCCTCATATATAAACCTGAATAAAAATCCGCATATGCAACCGTATACCGTATATGCGGTATTCGGTGGCCTTCCGAATACCGAATAAGAACGGAATTTCAAAACACTGAACAAAACTCTGTAGCCTACCTGGAACAGCATGATTACAATTCGGGGATTCACATCTGCTGCGATTCTAAAACGGTAAACAGTAACTCTAAAATCCCTGCTTTTTCAAATCTGACCGTCCAATAATTTCGTGCATGTATCTCAAAGCAGCTGATTTTTCCTTGCATGAATCTCGAAACAATTCAACGGTTCGATTTGGAAAAGCAGGGATCGTAGGGCACTGTTGATGGACGAAGAATCGCAGCAGATGTAGATCCACAGTTCGGAGCCATATCGGATCAATACTGTTTTCAGAATGGGCCTAGCCCAGTTTACATAATCTGGAGCCTACAATATAAGGCCTTTACTTCTTTTTTCTTCTTCTTCTTGTTTTTTTTTCTTTCTTAATGTTGGTTCAATGCAAAAGAACTTAACTACTAATAAGAGTCATCTGCTATTTTTTACCTATCATTATGAATTTAAATCCAAATAAAATTATCCTTTCCCTCTCTTATGGTACAGGTTGGGATAAATAAGCATCACCCTTAGCCATTTGGAGGTCTTTGGAAGAGATGAGGGTGTATTTGTAAATTTAATTTTTAAAATAATTAAATAAAAAATTAAATGAATAAAAGGGCATGGAAGGAAAATTTATTAAGTTTTTATGAGGATATATAATATTATGATGTTTTTTATGGGGATATTAACTATTAGGGTCTGTGCGACGTCAACAAATAAACGAGAATGGGCTTGGGAACATAATTTTTTTGAACTGAATTTTACTGCGAGTGTAGAAAAAAAAAAGTTCAGTCTGAGTGATTTTTTTTTTTTTCACGCATACAGTGATATGCCGAACAGGCCCTTATAGAGTTTACTTGGGTACAACAGAAATTTTTCCTTTTATGTATTTATACCTCTGTATTTCAATGTCGGCAGCATAAAAAATTTTAAAAGGAATTGTCAACCCGGTATACCATTTTTTTTTTTTGAAGAAAGTTTCTTGAATTACAGTTTACTCTCTACAGTAAAAGGAGACAAGGAGAGACCGAATATCTCTTTCTAAAGAAATTTGATAATGAAACATGGAGAAAATATTGGCTCATCTTCTGACATTTTGGTGCACTTGTTTACAAATCAAACATCAAACGGGGTAATTAAGTCAAGTCATACAATAGAGTTAGAGTGTTAGACCATCTCAAATCAGGTGTAAATAACTAATTTGATAATTAGTCTGTCCTTTTTCCACATTTTCTATTCTTAATTCAGGATACTTTTGACTAATTCCCCAGTAAAATTACAAGAGGTCTACGTCAAACTTAATTAGCCTGATTTGAACGTTTGTTTTACTAGTCTCAAGGAACAACAGTTTCACCTTTTTTGTTTTTTTAATTGCCACAAATATTATAGGGTTCTTTCTTAATAACTGAAGGGATATATATATATATATACAGGTAAGCTAATATCAAATCAGTTGTTCCTGAGCTTCCGTGCAATCAAGTGGTTTTTCAATTTTCGAAGTCCAAAACGTCAATCCAAACCGTTAGATGTGTTATCTATATTAAAAATATGTTTGGAGACCAAATTTTATATTTTTTGGAATTTTTTTACTATTTATTAAGCCACTTTGAAAATCACTGATCCAATGGTGGCTTAATCAAACAGTAAAAACAGAAGCCACCGTTGGATCAACGATTTTCAAAGTGGCTTAATAAATAGTAAAAAAATTCAAAAAAAAATGTAAAATTTGGTCTCCAAACACATTTTAATATAGAGAACACATCTAACGGTTTGGATCGACGTTTTGGACTTCGAAAATTGAAAAACCACTTGGTTGCACGGGAGCTCAGGAACAACTGATTTGATATTAGCCAACCTCTATATATATATAGAGTTGGGCTATTATGCATTGCAATGTACAGGCCTTCTTGTACATTACACTATAAATTGTCGTATTCAAAGTTCAAATAGCCGATCCAAACCGTTCAATTTATTATCCATATTAATACGTGTTTGGAGACCAAATTTTACATTTTTTGGAAATTTTTTACTATTTTTTTAGATTTATTGAAAATCGCTGTTTTTTATGGCCCAGATTTGTCTGAAAACAGTGATTTTCAATAAATCTAAAAAAATAGTAAAAAATTTCCAAAAAATATAAAATTTGGTCTTCAAATACATATTAATATGGAGAACAACTTGAACGGTTTGGATCAGCGGTTTGGACTTTGAATCTGACGATTTATAATCCGATGTACAAAGGGGCCTATACATTGCAATGTACCGTAGCTCCCATGCAACCAAGTCGTTTTCCAATTTTCAAAGTCCAAACGGTCGATCTAAACAGTTAGATGTGTTCTCTATATTAAAATGTGCTTGGAGACCAAATTTTACATTTTTTGAATTTTTTTTTTACTATTTATTAAGCCACTTTGAATATCACTGATCCAACAGTAGCTTAACCAAACAGTAAAACCAGAAGCCACCGTTGGATCAGCGATTTTCAAATTGGCTTAATAAATAGTTAAAAAATTCCAAAAAAATGGAAAATTTGGTCTCCAAGCACATTTTAATATGGAGATCACATCTAACGATTTGGATCGACTTTTTGGACTTTCAAAATTGAAAAACGACTTAATTGCACGGGACTTTAGAAACAATCGATTTGATATTAGCCAACCTCTATATAGATATATTATAGTTTAAATAGGTTGTGTATTAATGTATCAAATTTGATGCAATTTGAAAAATATTTAGTCATCAATCAAGCACTAGCAAAATTGAACCATTAATTTTTCCAACTAGTCCATGAATAATTAATTGAGTTTTTTAATTGCTCCACCCTTTTTTTTAAGATACACAACCTATTGAACAATGGAGGAAATATTTGTAATTTCATTTTGCTCATTTCAAGAATGGTTTAATCGGTTTTCACAATTATCAAACAAATTTTGTTGTAAATATTATTTATTCCTATAATTAATTAGTGAATATCGAATATCATGATAAAATACTTTCAACCATCTGACCCCTTATATTAAACAGAAATGAACAAGGCTTGATGCAAGAATTACACTTGCTCTTATTATCTGAGATACCATGCCTCTCCCCTCCTTCATTCTCCTCCATTTTACACTCATTATTACACTAGCATTATTCCATACAGCCTCTGCAGAAGGTATCCTTTTTAATTGCTCAAGTTCAGATCACTATGTTAAAGGCAGTGTTTTCGAATCAAATTTGAACAATCTTCTTCCTTCCCTTCTCACAAAAGCCTTATCTAATAGCGGCTTTTCAGAAGGTTATAGCGGCATAAACCCGGATCAAGTCTTTGGCCTAATGATGTGCTACCCTGATTATACACTGACCGATTGCGTGTTTTGTCTCGAGTATGCTGTAAGCATCTACAACACAAAAGATCGTCCGTGCCCTAACAGCGCAACAACTGTGCTATTTTATACCCAGTGCCTCATACGCTACGCTCGAAAGAATTTCACTGCAGGAATTGATACCTCAATCAACCCAAATTGCATTGCCAATGGAGCAAACATGACTAATCAAACTCAAGCCACAAGATCTTTATCACAGATGATGGCAAGTCTAAGGCCTGTGGTCCCGTATGCTCCTCTGATGTCTACGAACAGCACAATCACCGGAACAAATATTACAGGACTCATGCAGTGTACAAGGAACCTTTCGCCACAGGACTGTGATAAGTGCATCGGTGATGCTCTTGAATTCTCAAAGAGTTGCTCAAGAGATTGGAATGCTCAAGGAATGAGGGTTGTGGGACTGAGTTATTATGTCCGATACGAGTCAGTTCCATACACTATTACCGAATTTCCAAAGATACTGGTACCGTCACCACCTCCAGCATCGCTTGCCTCTAACAATCCAACAGGAGGTACTAATTGAGATGTCGGAAAATGTTTTTGTTCTAGTTTTAGTTAATATTTTACTCCTGTCAAATAGCCTAATTGTCATTACCGACTTACTGTAGAGTTTGCAAGTTAATTGTAATGCAGAGTTCAAATCATAGCTATCTGTTTACTCTATTTGCAACCAACATTCTTATTTAGGTACATTAATTAATTTAACACTTGAATTATACAGGATCAAACTCCAAGAAAATTGTTATAGTTGCAGTGTCTATTTCTTCAGCTTTGATTCTTGCTATAATTGGAATTTTCTTATGGAAAAGATGGAGGAGAACTGAAAGGAGAACAGGTAAAGATTCTAATGTCACCGTTTGTCCAGCAGTAACACTGTAACAGTCCATTTTTTGTTTAAAATTAAAAGTTAAAAGAAAACACTAAAAGTTTTTTTGCATTACAGTGAACTCATTCTATGATTCCATAAAGATTTATTATGTTTTAACAGATGAGGATACATCTACTACTGCCTTTATAGAAGAGAGCATGGACATTACTCTCAGATGTATTCTGAGTCCTAACTCAGAGTATCAAGTGTTTGACTTGAGCACACTGACAAATGCCACTGGTAATTTCTCTGATGCAAATAAGCTAGGTCGAGGAGGTTTCGGAGCAGTCTATAAGGTTTCCTAATATGACCTAATGTCTTTAATTATCTTGTAATTCTCCGTAGTAATAATAATAATAATATTCTTCGACTTTTTGTAACAGACTGTCAAAAAATAACTGCTAAATTAATAAAAGAGAAATTCTCAGGGTATTCTTCCGAATGGGCTAGAAATTGCAGTAAAAAGACTATCAGGGAGCTCACTCCAGGGAACTAGAGAGTTCACAAATGAGGTAGGTTTACTGGCAAAATTGAAGCACAAGAACCTGGTACAGCTACTGGGGTGTTGCGTGCAGAGACAAGAGAAGCTGCTTTGCTACGAGTATTTGCCTAACGGAAGTCTCGACAAGATTCTATTCGGTAATTTCTATTCTTCAGTAAGATAATTGATTTCTCTCTCTTGTAAGTCTTAATTAATTTAATTTTGTGGATTTTTGTTGCCAATTTAGAGAAGGAATCTTCTAAATATATGGAGCTTGACTGGAAAATACGGTACAAGATAATCGAAGGAATCAGTCGCGGTTTGTTTTATCTCCACGAGGAATCTCCCGTAAAGATCATACACAGGGATTTAAAACCTAGCAACATATTGCTTGACAAAGACATGAACCCAAAAATCTCAGATTTCGGCCTCGCCAGGTTTTTTGAGGATGAACTTACTCATAAGGAAACCTCCCATATTGCTGGAACATTGTAAGCCAATTCTTCATGCGAATTCTTCACCTCATACAATCGATTTATATTATCTTACCTTCTTTGTGTTCTGATCAATATCATCTCATACAGTGGGTACATGGCACCAGAGTATGTTTTGCATGGAAAATTCTCAACTAAGTCAGATGTATACATCTTTGGTGTTCTACTTCTAGAGATTGTGACAGGTCAAAAAAATAGTTACTTCTTCGGCTCAAGCCATGCATCAGACTTAATTAGCTATGTAAGCAGATGTGAAACATCAGTACCTTCTTCTTTCATGTCAAAAAAAATCAGTACTTCAGAGAAAAAGATGGAGAAGGGATGAGAAAAATGGAATATAATACTACAGAAATTTAATTTAACCAGTAAAAAGAAGCTGGCAAATCCAATAATTATTAATAGTCTGACTGATTATTGGTACAGAGAACAATAGCTGAAGTTCTCTTATATTTTGTATAACACAGGCAAGGCAACACTGGACCGAAGGAACAATACATGAATTGATGGATCCAATTTTACAGGATCATTATCTTGAAGAGATCACAAAATGCATCAATGTTGCACTACTGTGCGTGCAACACAACCCTATCGATAGACCCAACATGGAATTGATCAATGTCATGCTCGGCAGCTATTCCAGTTCTGTTCGACCAATTTTTCCTTCCATACGGTCATTTAGTAAGGTCATAGATATATCGATCAGCAAGGACGACTCCGTGACGAAATCACAAAGAGAAGTCGATATTATAACATGAGTTGAAAATATAGCTTGCACATGACTTGAATATTTTGAAATTACTGAAAACAGTTCTAGTTTGCTCCTTTTTTACCATACTGACAAGCCTTTTTTGGTATTTCATCAATTGATCTTTTTGCTAAATTTATGCATTGACAACCATGCCAAAACCTAATCTTACTCCAGCATTAGCATTTAATCATTCAATTGACCACATAACAGTTATTACTTATTAGCTTGAAAGAAATATGTATTTTTCAAAACTTGGCATTTGTGCCAAAATTAACTTTTCAAAACTCGTGTATATATTGAACTAGTCAGATTTTGGCATTATGTGCCAAAATTTTAATTCTTAAATATTTAGACATTTAGTTATTTATTTGGGCTTCGGCCCAGAATTGACTGGAAACGCACAGGATGCTTGGGCCTAGTTGGTTTTATGAGTTGTAAAAGAGCATATTCGTCATAATTACGAATAATTATAATTATAATTATAAAGATATAAAATTATAAATTAATTATTAATTTAGTAATTTTTATTAAGTTTAGCAATTTCTCTTAAAAAATCATATCAAACTTTGTAATATTAATTTTAAGAATGTAATATTAGTAATTGCAAATTATCAATTTAGAAAAGTATTTTTTTGCCACATCAGCGAAACTAAAATTACAGAGATAAAAAAAAAAATTCTGATATAAATGTGCAGGAAATTATTAAATTTTTAATGAGATAAATAATTTTTTTTTTTTATAATTGTAGGAATAAAGATGCTTTAATACAGACTTGATTAAATGAGCTATCTAAAAGTAAAGATATTTAGTGACAGAATTATTGGCATTCAAGTCTAGTAGCTTTCTACAAGGGTAAATCAATATCTGAGGTCTCTATGTGAGGTACAATTATTTCAATGTTTCAAACAACAATTAATGTGATTGAGGCACAACAAATTAGCGACATGAATTTAATTGGAACGCAAAGATGTAATTTCTTGAAAGGTTAGGTTGCTATCTGAGTCACAATTATTTCAAAGTTTCAACAACAATGTATTTAAAGCACAACAAAAGAAACAACAATCTAGCTAGCATTTATGAGATATGTGAACAATTAACTTGGAATTTTTTAGTGTGGATCATATATATATATATATATATATATATATATAGAGAGAGAGAGAGAGAGAGAGAGAGAGAGAGAGAGAGAGAGAGAGAGATGGGCTATGGTGAGTTACAAAGTAAGAGGTTATTTTTACTTCACTCTCATATTTTTATTTTGAAAATCCAAACAACCAATCCGAACTGCTCAACATGTTCTCCATATTTTAATGTGCTTGGAGACCAAATTTTATATTTTTGGAATTTTTTTACTATTTATTAAGCCACTTTGAAAATCGCTGATCTAATGGTCCAGAAAATTTTACTGTTTTTTACTGTTCACACTGATCTGCGATTTTTAAAGTGGCTTAATAAATAGTAAAAAAGTTCAAAAAAAATATAAAATTTAGTCTCCAAGCATATTTCAATATAGAGAAAATTTTAAGTGGTTTGGATCGGTTATTTGGATTTTCAAATTGGAATACGAGCGTGAAGTATCATAGCCCATCTCTCTCTCTCTATGTATATATGGCTAGAATATTTTATTTAGTTAAAATTAATTTTCAAATGAAATGTTTACAAACTTTGCAAATATACTTTGAAAAATGAATCGGACGGACTTCAAATGTTTGTCCTCACCTAATTTTTTTTTTTTTAACAGAAGACATAAAAAGGATATCAGCCTGTCAACGAGTCTGGAATTAAACTTAGAAATGAAGTCCGGTTCCATATTTTGAGATCCAATTGGAAAGTGTTGTTCCAAAGCTGGAAGATTACTTTGCACCAATTTGAATTGTTTTGTTGATATCCATTTACAATGAGAAATTAAACTCTACTGCTTTTTAGATACTTATAGATTCAACAATTCCTTTATTTATTTTGGGTTTTGAGGCTTTATGGGAGTTCTTGCACTAAATAGGTCATGGAGGTTGTTCCTATGTTTGCATTTTAGTGTTTTCATTCAGTCAGATACTTTTAGGTTAAAGAATACATAATAATTAGGTGTTTGCTTCATGAATCATGGGTCAGAGAAAATGTAATTAGAGTAGAACTAGGGTGCTCTTAAGTTCACCAAGTCTCTATGTGAACTCAATTCTAAAATCTATCGGATTAATCGACTTCAAATGACGAATTCAAATTCAATACTTCTACCTTATGAGTGATGCATCTACATGCAAATTTTTAACTTTCGAATTAATTTAGTATTAAGTCAAGCAGTCAAAAGTAAAAAGTTTATAAATTAATTTTAATGCATTCATTTTTTAAACATTTTTTTACCACTTGACTTTATACATAATTAATTCAAAATTTTAAATTTTTTGCATGTAGATGCATCACTCGTAAAGTATAAGAGTTTCAACTGTTTGGATTCGTCATTTGAAATCAATTTGATTGATTTTAGAGTTAAGTTCACAAAGAGAGACTTGGTGAACTTAATAGCACCCTAGTTTAATTAATCTTTCATGGAGTTTGCTTGTTGTTTATCTGTTTGTAAATTTGTACCTATTTGCGGCTGTACTAAGTGCTATGTACGTAGTTATATCTGTCATTCCCAGACAACAAAAAATCCGCCATATCATCCTGTTTTGGCGCTTGTGAATTCGCCATTCGATTTTGTGAAAGCAATATTAGTTTCACAATTTTTTGAATCCTTTTCTAGAGTCGGGTCGGGAGCAGTTTTGTATTCGTTTGGAGCCTAGAGCCATATACAATTATACATATGCGTATGCTACGTACTACTATTATGATTTGTATAGTTCAACCATATTTGACATCGTAAAAACAAAGATAAGAGTCTGTTTCTTTTACATCAAAGAGCTTCAAATCCTCGCTTAACATTGAAGTCATGTAATTTTGTGATCTATCATCTATGACATTAATATAATGCAGTTTATATGCAGTTTTTTATTTGAAAAAAATATACAAATATAATTTTAAATTAACTTTGGGTTTGGACTTGGTATTTTTATACTGGTAAGGACGATACATATTGGTGCTGTGTTTGGTTGTGTCAGTTAATGATTTTCAATTCTCGTGTAGTTTGTCCTGCAAGTTGAACAAGGCCAAGACGCAATAAATTTCAACACAGTTCCTCACATAGTTCATTCTACTTATCAACAATTTCAGTACCGTGAATAATAAGTTTGACTAAATTCTAACTATAATCTCAATAATAAGTTGAGAACTGTTACTTTCCCAGATAATAAGCAGTCATATGTAGACCAGTTTAAGCAGTAGTTTAAGGAGGCCATATTTCATTACCACCAAGCACAAAAATTAGAAATTCGTATCAGAAAATGCACTTATGAAAATTATAACATAATCATTTATTCAGCATAATTTCTAAGAACATGAATTTATGTAAATTAATTACCCAAATACTTCCATCCAACTAAAAATAGCCTAGTGCTAATGAAATTCAGTTATCCAGTTGCCACCACCGCCCCTCCCCCTCCACCCCCCTAAACCAGCAAAAGAAAAACAAAAAGAAAAGGCATCTCTAATCCATCTCCTAGCTTCCAAGCAAAACTTCCAACTATCGACACGCTCCTTATGAGTCGATAATTACAACAGCTCATTGGGTTATACATCGTTCCATTTCAGAAAACTGTTCTAAACCTATTTATTCATCCTTGCTCTATCCATTCAGCTATTTAGTTAGAACTCAAATCATAGCGACAAGGCATCCGCCATCATCTGATTTTGCATGAAGAAACCAACGTTCCTCTTCATAAATAATTGTAAATATTAGATAGGAGTACTAATCAATTTTGCGTGAGTAGCTCCACATGCCGTGTAATAGCATCAGGACAAGACTGGCCACGTAGAAGCTCCAATCGGTGGAATGGAGGCATGAATTGTAAAATGTAGTCTTCACCTACATTTAAATAAAATATAGGATTAACAAATACCACTTCATCTAGCTTAAAATTTTGAAAGACAAAAAAAAAAAAGAATACCCTCTTTGACAGTACCATACAGCCAACAAAGAACTTCATCAGTGAAGGCCAGACATACACCTCCCTGCATTGCATTCAATGGTGTTAATTTGAGATAAGTACAGTAAAATACCTTCTTGCAATTACTCATATTGGGTTCATCACAATTTTTGAAAAAGTTAATTAATCATTAATGTCACATTTTGTTTAATAGAACAATGAAGAATGAAGTACACTAAAATACTGTGATGAAGCAATGAAAGATGACTGATGTCACATTTAGTTTAAGACACTTCCATACTTTCATAACCAGCGTGGAGTGTTACTCATTTCCTGTTACTCTTATTTGTCATAATTATTAAAAAAATGATTTTATTCTACATTGCTGCTAACTATGATAATATAGCCTCAAATCAATAGGCAAATGTCAGGAAATGAGCCAAAAATGGGAACCCCTTCTCAACTGTAGGAACCACATATGGTAAAGGTATATTTCAAGGACTGTTCGTGCAACATACTCCAAGGGAGCAAAAAGTACCCCCCCCCCCAACCCACCAATGAGAAAGAGAATAATAACACAAACAAAAATTAAACAAGCCCACTGTGAGGACCATTACTCCATACTGCTGTTAAAATGCTATGACTTAATAATGAACAAGAAAAATATATAGATGACATAAAAGATCACCAATTCATATGATTAAGCAAAAAAAAAGGGTAAAAAGAGAGCACTGTCAAAAGGAGGGGGGGGCTCACCTGCCAGTAACTCTTCGCCTTCACTTTTTGTGTGATCTTACTTGTTTTTATCATTTCAGTTCGCACTAGTATGCCTGAATCATCCCTGCCAAAAGATCCATGTTTGCCTTAACAGCTCTAACATCATAAAACAGTACCAACTGAAAATGCTTCTCGTATTTAGATATGCTTTGCTCATATGATCATAGCAGTTGCTCTTCGCCCTTTTCCCAATTAATGAAACTATAGGAATTATCTTATATAGTAATCCTTTATTGGTGTTGTTGCCTTCAGAAAAAGCACAAGGCCAAATTCCAAAAAAGAAAAAAGGAGTATGAACATAGCAGTTTACCCAAATGTATCAGTGATGTTGATGTTAAAAGAAAAAATGAAAACATAAATAAAGCAAAAGGTCAAGTTAAAAAATCTTAAGCAGACTACCTGAAGCCAATGACAACATAAGGAACTCCGGCAAGGAATGATTGGATCTGCAACAGAGAAATAAACATTACTGGATGGACAATTAAAAGTAGACCACAAAACAAGAAAAAAACCACTCATAAAAACAATAAAATAATAGCCAAGCACAGCCACAACTTAAAGAGTAGAAAGAGGTGACATAAGATCTAAAAAGAAGTTTAAACAGTGTATGACATCAAAAAGAATTTAACCAATTGAAAACAGAAAGACATACTAGAAATACAGACAAACTAGTTTGGCAATGCAAACTTATGCTGATGAGCATCAGTCAAACAGAAATTAAAACGAAATACTTACCCAGAATTTCAGTAGTTTCTCTCTCTCAAACCTTTCTTCTGTATGGTAATCTAGCTGTTACAAAATAAAAGAAAACTATAATCATACAAACTAAGTATTAAGCCACTGATCTTCATATCAACATTGAACCAGTCCACTAACATGAGGTACCAGTATGCCCCACATGTACCAATTTGGTAACAATCCCAAACTTTTTCTTTGTTGCCTATGCTTTACATGGCGATCCTTGTGTTCAATTAAGATGTAGAAAAAGAGCAGTGCTTTAGTTTGGGATAGACATGACAAACAGAAAGAGATAATAACTTCTTTATGAATAAAGATACCTCTCTGCTTGTCTTTAATTCAATGTAGAACCTCCTCCCGTCATCATGAGAGTCACAACAATCCATCTCAGCACCCATAATTATTCGATGAGCACCAAGCTTTGTCCTAATTACTGAACAGAACTCCACATTGGCATCAATACCCGTGTTCTCACTATCCTCTGTGGCAACGTTCTCAAACGAATACCCCCAGTAACATCTAATAAAAGACACATTTATAAGATATAGCAAAATAACTGTTGATTTTCTTACCATATCAGGACGTGAAATTGAATAAAAGATTCTACCTCCTTCGGTCTAGGTCGCTTTGTGGTCTTTCAGGGAGTTTATGCACATCAAGGTAGACAATACCGTTTCTTTTATGCACGCCCATTTTCCATGGCTCATGTCTTATGTAAGCTGTGGCCATGATCTGGTAATGCATGAATTAACAATGTAACATGCATGTTCATAAAATAACAGTGATTTAAAAAAGGTTTATAATTGCCTAATTGGGTATACCGTATACACTTGTACAGCATCAGCACAGAATTTAAGTTATTTAAAAATGTAATATATTTTTATAATAGAGGACTTGCAAACTTTTTACTGAATCAAATTAAAAGAAGTACATGTAATGCATACCTTGTTAAGATTATTTCGATAAGTCTGCAAAATAAAAAATAAAATAAAAAACAAAACCAATTTAGTAAATCCTTCTTTGGTAGGTATATGATCACTTTATAGAGAAGCTTCGATATAGCAAGGAATAGTTACCACAAAATGAATATTGTTAAGCGGAACCGTTGAATTCCTTACACAAGCAAGCAGATCACCAAATCCCTCAGAGCCCAAGTCTGAAAGCAAAATAAACTATTTTAATATGCACTTTTGAAACACTTGAGAGATCCGTGCAATTGGCATTACAAACAAATGATAAAGCAGATTACATGGATTCAGTAAAGAAGATATTTCCCCCCTTAGAAGAGCTAATTAATTATGACCACTTGTGTCAAATTTCTATATAATTAACCTATACATTTACGCTTAATTATGAAGACTTCTTATAGCATAAAGATGCTACGTAGTTAAAGAGTGATACCAGGAGACTTAAAGTACTAAAGCTCAAGTAAGTTTAGGAGCAATCACCTCTTTTCTCAACGAATGTATCAAAACCAATGTTCAGATCAGAACCGAGACAGTCCTGAACAGAGCGCTTGAAAAGCCTCTGAAATATCAAGACAAGAGAAACATAAATCACATGTCAATCAATGAACTAACAAATGACAAAAGCACTATAGAGAAAGCTCAAGGAGCAAATAAACTAAGTGTTAACATTACATGCTAGTCAACATATGCAAATGCTTACCAAAGTTCGATAAAAGACCAAAAAGGGACTATCTAAAAGAAATGGAACAGAAAGGGTGAGAAATCCTACCAGGCTGCGATCGTCAAAATAAACCTCTCCTCCTTCGACACGGCTGTAAGAAGCAATTTCACAAGGCTGTAAAACATAGTATTAGTGCCGTCAAAGACAACCCTACATTTACACAGACCTTCACATTTCCCTTCAAATAAGAAATATGCAATTCCAATTAAAATTAAATTTTTCATAAATTTACCATGCTTGACAATAACCCTTTGTTTTAAATATAATTTTAACTAAATAGCAGATGCAAAATTTTATAAAATTCATAGCGATATTCCACAGGATGACCCTCCTACGTATTATTGCAAACTAAAAGGAGCCAAGCTACATTTCTTCCCATTTAATATACAGCTCAATACATCATAAAGTTTCACTGAGAAAATGATTTCATGAATCTCCCCAATTTGCTAAAGAGTAAATGTCCGGAGAATAACAGCCTGAGTACCTCCTGAATGACAACAGACTTCCTTGACAAAGTCTCCTCGCTCTTGTTAAGTTTCAACTCAGACACAAACCGTTCATCATTTCGACCATTCCCATGAGAAAACCTACCAAAACCACCACCGAAACCTCCCCTGTGAGGATAAGGTCCCGATGGACGGGGCAAAATGCCACCACCCCGACCACGTGCAAATCCACCTCTGCCCGGGTTGTTGCTCCTGATAGGAGGGAGCACTGAAAGAAATAATATAGGTAACAAAAAGCATAAGGAACATTGGGCAATGCACAATAAATGGATATAAACACTAAATGATACAAATTTAATACCATTCTAAGCAGAAGAAGAAAATTAGAGAACATGAATGATTACAATACCGTTACACCAAATAGTTGAGCAGAAAGCACTTGCAGAGAACTACTTGACATCTAAACTAACAGAAAAAGCCCATGCCTTTATAAATAAGTAAGTAACCCATACCAGGTACTAAGTAAGCACTCCGAGCAGGGGTATTCTGATAATCCTCGTTGTCAGAACCAAACAGATCTTTATCTTCGATCTCCTCGGTCTCCACCTGACCTAATACTCCGACCGAATCATACTCGTACTCCTCCTCTCCACCTCCACCTCCACCGGCACCAACAGCGGCAACGGCGCCACCACTACCTCCGGCACTGCTACTACTCCTCGAAGTACCACTTGAAGAAGAGGAGGCAGAGGAGGAGGAAGGGGAGGAGGAGCCGGATGAATCGGCGCCGCCATGGCCTCCATCCGCTTGCTCGTGCTCAGGTTCTTCCTCTTGATCAAACTCTTCTCCGAATATATCTACATCATGCTCGGGGAAATCCATGGTTTTCTTAAGCGTCGAGCGGGTAGTTGTAGAGAGTGCGGCGAAGAGAGCTAGCGTGAGGTGAAAAAAAGTGGGAAGGGGTTTTCAGCGAGAAAAGGCCGGTGCCACGGCAGTCAATTTCCAGGGACGGACCAATAACCAATTCCTTTGTGTTTGTATTAGACTAGAGTCTAGACGCTTCGGACGAACGAATTCGTATCCAGTGGGGTACCGCAAAAGGGATTCGTATCTTTTAAAATGATTTCCTTTTTAGTGGATTCGGACCGTTCTTTTAACTTTGCACGAATCTCAAAACACAAATAATACTGGCCCCGTGCGCCATCCCGAATAGACACCGTTTTTGAGTTAATCTGAAGCCGTAGAGTGAAGGGAATCTTTTACAGTAATAGAGAGGATACTCGTCCGCTTCGGACTTCGGTGCGTTTTCTTTTCGGGGGAATTTATGTAGTATATATGTACTTACAAAACCTCCAAAATAAGATATTTTAATTATGAAAATTTATAATTTCCCGATTTATTTTGTTACCGTCAGCTAAAAATTGAAACCACTCTTCACTTTGTTAAAGACAACACAGAAAAACTCTAGATTTTGGCAGTGTTGTAAAAAACGATTTTAAGGGCAGTTTAAACGGAAACGGTAACCAAACCGTTACGCATATTCTTAATGGAGGCATACTTGCGGTTAGAAATGTTTAATCGGTTGTTTTACTATTTAATCGTCTATTTATTCTCGTTTATTTTCGTTTATTCCAATTAATATTTATTTCACATTGTTTTTTCTGTGATAATGTATGATAATAAGATTTATAAATCTTGTATTGTAGTTTTATTTGTACTTCGATATACATCTAATATTTTTTATATATATTTTTTCTTCTTACTTTGAAATTGATTAATTCTTCTTATTTATATACCATATTTTTTTTACTTACTAATGTAATTTTTTCAATTAGTACGATGCGTTCATTTATGAAATTAAGTTGTTATCATAAACTAAATTTAGTATTTAATATATCTTAGAATGTTTTATTTCTTTCAAATAATATGTTATTAGTATTTGAATAAGTTTAATTCTCAAATTTGTTTTTTCATTAAATAAATGTGTTACTTATACATGTAAAATGCTTGTGTGTTAAGAAGAAATAAGTGTAGTGTTATGTTATAATAATAGAACTAAGTTAAATTAAGTTTATTTGATAAGTTTAATGATTTAAATAAATGAATAATTATTTTCATTCCCACGATACAATATCCGTATTGTACCCGCACTGTACATTAAAGACATGATGTGCTATGATCCTCACTAATTACTTGATCCCATATTTTTCAGTCCCCACACTCTAGAAGCCTATAATATGTCAATTTAAATTATCAAAAAGATAGATTATATCCAACAACTACTGGCAATTTTGAGAAGTAAAACTTTATCATAATATCAAGAATAACCAAAGTATCCATCTACAACAAAAATATTGGACAAATTTGAAAATTTAGACAGTTGCAATAAGCCGAAATTTTTATTTGTACCATATTAAAAAAAAAATACACCCAAAAATTATTTTTTCTGAGAATTTCGAAATCTACTACGTCTGTCAAATTAAACAGTGGACAAAAAAGTGAAAGTCCGCAAATCCCAAACTGGATCTGCCAATTGAAACTGCGGACATTTTTTTTCTTCTTCTTGCCGCTAACACAAAAAATAAAAAGTCAAATATGACTTTTAATTCAACCATATGTAATATTTAAATGAATAAAAAATAAAATGTAATGATGATTTTCATATTAAAATATAATTCTTATATGAAAATTGACGTAAAATGAGTCAAAACAAAAAAAGAGAAGGTCCGCCATTTAAGATGGCGGACTCTCAGACAGTGTCCGTAATTTTGATGGGCGGTATCGTCCTTCTGTGTCTGTCCATCAAAATTATGGGCATGACACTTTTTGAAATTCTAAAAAAAAATAGTTTTTTGATTTATTATTTTTTTAAATATGGTATAAATAAAAATTTCGGTGCAATAAGTTCTGATATTGTGTCTGTGTAATTTAAGAAATTGGCATTGAAAAATATTTCCAAACCAATCTCTTACATGATTATTAAAATATGTCCGATAAAAGGGATAATTATATTATTCCCCAGCGTTAATTCCCCTAATCTATCCTCCGATCAATCTCTCAAGTTCAACTAAAATCATTAACGACTTAAGTTGTTATTATTTGTCTCACTTTCCGATTCCAGCATCCCTCTTTCTTTTCCTCCAAACCTCCTCCCTCTCATTTTCTTTTCCTCTGGCATGAAGGTCTTGTGTAATTCTAATTTTCGTTTCTAAGTTCGGAGGAGAAAGAGGTTTGGTGATGATTAGGATAGGATTTATACAGCTGATTCTGTTGCAGTTTTTGCAATGACAACCACATTTAAGTATTTTTCTACTGATTCTTTGGCAGCTGATTTTGTTGTCAAGAGGGTGTCAATGCAAAAGCTGAAGCCATGGATTATATGAGATAATAGAAAAATACTTGATATCTTTAATGTAAATACTTGATATTTTATATATTAATACTTGCAAGTATAGACATCCATACTTGCACCCAGTTTTTTTAGAAATAGTGCAGGTATTTTAGGTATGAATACTTGCATTATGAGATATAAATATTTGTTCAACGTGTTATGAATACTTTCTTAATGAGGCATGAATTCTTGCACAACGATGTATGAATACTTGAACGACAAAAAACCCGAAAATACTTCATCATGGATATAATTTGAAGAGAAAATTAAGTAGAAAATATTCATGATTTTAGATTCGCAAAAAAATTCACGGATCGTCAGAATATTGGCAAAATTAAACGGAGAAAAAAAAACACTTTTAAAAATGTGTAAAAAATAGATGTGTGATGAGAGAGATGAAAAAAAGTTGATGTCCATTTTTTAGAAATACTTAATATCTTATGTATGGATACTTGCATTTTAAATATGAATATTTGACATTTTTAGAGATGAATAATTAAAATTTTAGAGATAAATACTTCATTATGAATTTCATTTGAAAGTAAAAATTACATAAAAACATCATGGTTTTAGATTCGCAAAATTTCTCACATATTATCAGAAATTTTGATGAGATTTGACAGAGAGAGAAAAAAAGCACCTCTAAAAATATGTAAAAGATGGGTGTGTGTTTAGAGAGAAAAGAGAGTTGATATCTAGTTTTTTTTTTAAGGTATGATTACTTGAACGACGAGACATGAATACTTGCTCACGAGATATAAATACTTGCGCAATGAAGTATGAATATTTGAAATACTTGATATTAATACTTTCAGATATCATCCAGTACCATATGGGGAAAAAAAAATTATGATAGAATTTATTAGGTACAAACACTTAACACGTGAATTATTTACACTTGCATTACGAATACTTGCTCGACGAGATATGAATACTTGTACTAATTTCATACATCATCCAGTGCCATATGGAAAAAAAATTAAAATTTCATAGAATTTGTTAGGTATTTGTACCACAAGGTGTGAGTACTTGCTCGACTAGGTATAAATACTTGTGCGGCGAAGAATCCTAAAGTACATCATGGATATCATTTGAACGGAAAAAAATTGCGTAGAAGATATTCATAGTTTTAGATTGAACTGTAAAACATTACAACTTGATATAATATGCTAGGTACAAATATTTGACACATGAACTATATCCACACTTACACAACGAGATATAAATACTTGCAATTTTTTATATTAATATTTTCAAACGTCATCTAATGACATAGGGAAAACAACTTTAATGAAAATATGTTAGATATAAACACTTGATACATGAACTATTTACACTTGCACAACGAGGTATGAATACTTGTAATATTTGGTAATAATACTTTCAAACGTCATACAAGGAAAAAAAATATTGATAGAATATGTTTGATACAAACACTTGATACATGAACTATTTAATTTTGCATGATATTAATACGTGCAACAATTGATATTAATACTTTCAAATATCATCCAATGCCATAAGGAAACAAAATTAAAATTTCATAGAATCTATTAGGTACAAATACTTGACACATGAACTATTTCACTTGCATGACGATGTATAAATACTTGCAATACTTGATATTAATATTTTAAGACGCCATCCAGTGCCATATGGAAAAAATATTGATGAAATATGTTAGGTACAAACACTTCAGACATGAATTATTTAAACTTACATTACGAGGTATGAATACTTGCACGACAAGATATGAATATTTGCTCGATGAGATATGAATACTTACATGACAAGATTTTCATGACGAGGTATGAATACTTGCGTGACGAACAACCCGAAAGTATGTCACCATGACACCGTGGATCTCATTTGAAAGAGAAGATTGCGTAGAAGACATTCGTGGTTTTAGATTCACAAAATTACTCTCAAATCGTTAGAAATATTAGTTAGATTGAACAGAGAAAAAAAACCATCTAAAAAAATAGATAAAAGATGGGTGAGTGACGTGTCCAATTTTTTTTTTAAAAATACTTGATATCTTAGTTATGAATACTTGTGCACGTCAGTTGTAAAATCTTTCAAATATTAAACGGTTCTCAAATAGTTAGTGGTCTCCCAGGTAGATAATAGTTCCTCGAGTAGTTAATAATTGAAAGACAAAATAGGGCATAATATATAACATGTTCCGCAATTCATTGTATTTTTATTCATTTTAATATTTAGAATGGTATATATTATTCGTTTTATTAGAAGGAAGTTCAAAATACTTAAAGTTTAGCGACATGTAGAGCAATTAATACTCTTTTTTTTTGCTTCAAATTAGCAATTAATACTTTTTTTTTTTGCTTCAAATTAGCAATTGATACTTAATGCAAGTGAACCGAACTTTGCAGGAAATTGCAAGTGGGATAATTTCGGAATATTTCAGAGCACATGCAAAGTGAATAGCGGAAGATAGCGAAAATCCAAACGAATGTAGATATCCTCGTGCAACATAGTTATAGCGATCAGTGAACCTGTCCTCATGCAGTCACTCATGCTCCTCTTTCACGGAAAATAAAACTCGCTACATAGAGTACCATAGAGAAAGAAACGCAGAGGAATCAGATCCTCTTCAGAAAAGACAACAGTTGTTTTCAAGAAAGAACTTTTTTAGGCACAATTTAATGGCGGTCACAGTCCCAAACTCACAGTCGCAGTCGCAGGGTCACAGGCAGGTGTCGGTCTGGTCTGAAGCTCTGAGCAGCAAGCGGGAGAGCGGCGAGATGCAATCCGAAGCGGCGATGTGGAAAGCGACGGATTACGGCAACGCGGGGTACTGGGACGCCCGGTACAAGACGGAGAAGGGAGGCGCTCCGTTCGACTGGTACCGCTCCTACGCCGCTCTCCGCCCTTTCCTCCGCCATTTCGTCCCCACTTCCTCCCGCGTCCTCATGCTTGGCTGTGGCAACTCTCGTACCGCCTCTTTCTCTCTTTCCTCTCTCTTTGTTTAATTGGCGGAGTCTGTATAAAGCTGATCTTGAGACTGACATTGTAAAATCATATCAACATCTGTAAATAATGGATGCTGCTCATTTGGTCCAACCATGCGATTACTGTTTCCAGTGAATTGCCAATTGATAAGAGGCAGGCAATTCTGGTAATGTTTCAGTCAGGTTTCTTGAATAGATTTAGACCTAGAGAGAGTAATTGTGTTGCCAAGTTATGTAAAAATAAAGATGCATGTCAAAATGCTGAATGTTAGTTTTCTTTTGGAACCACAGTGATGTCAGAGGATATGGTGAAAGATGGCTATACAGAGATAGTAAATGTTGACATTTCATCAGTGGTCATAGATATGATGAAACAGAGACATGGGCATATTCCTCAGTTGATCTGTATCCTTTGCTAGAAGTGGTATGGTGATTAGCATTAGAAATCTCTACTAGTTACATTATCACATGAATGAGAAACGGACTACTCTATACAATCATATTTAGTTAATGCCTTAATGTATGTAGTGCTAGAACCGAGCATTACGACACATGATCTCTTATTCTCTATCGTACTGAACTGTACTTGTCAAGTACTTGCCAGGTTTAAACTCTTTTGAATAATTTAAGTGAAATTGTATGCAAGTATTTAGGGATTAATAACTAACTTCTAAGCCCAACAAAAAGATCAGCCTTTTTGTACAGTATGGCATATTATGTATTGGTGAGATTCAATATTCTTTTTAAGTTTGAATCATAAGCCTCTTCATTGACATGTCAGCATTGCAACCAAGTGACATTCTGATTGTTGTATCTACCAGTAATGGTTTTAACTTGTTCATGATTCATTCTATTTGTCATCCTTGAGAACTTTAGACATGCAAATGGATGTAAGGGATATGAGGCTTTTTTCTGATAGATCTTTTGACTGTGTTGTTGATAAAGGTATTGATTTTACTTTCCCTTTTACATCCTTCTGCTCTTGAAATTTTCTTACCAACCTCAGAAAATTAACATGTTTTCATTCTTAATTTGAAGGTACTTTGGATGCATTGCTGGTAAGCCTTTTTCTTATTCTCAATCTGCAACTTTCATTTTTAGAGTTACTCGGATTTACTGATTTTTTTGGCTTCAGTGTGGCACAAATGCTTTGGAAGCTGCATCTCAAATGCTTGGAGAAGTGAACAGGTTTTTAGGCTCTTTCTCCTGTGATTTTTCTGTCTGCTCCAGTGTTTGTTAGGCTTGTTAAGTATTTCCTTTTACATTTCATCGCAGGGTTCTTAAGCAAAGCGGAATTTATATGTTGGTAAATTTTTATTCTAGTTTTGAATTTTTTTTTTTCCAGCTTGAACTTGCCTATAATTTTGGGCTGTAATACATGTGATTTGTGTTCCCTGGCAGATAACATACGGTGCACCATCAGTTCGAGTGCAGTATTTGAAGCAAGCCGGACCCAGTTGGAAGATTACATTATACATACTTTGTATATTCTCTTTTAAACTTTTTTTTTTCTTGGTGAAGAAACAACTATGGTCTGGTCTCATTCAAACCTTCTAGCAAAGTACTACAATTTTTTTTTTTAAATAAGCATCAGACTGTTCAACCCTTATTTAGTGTGCCTTTTATAAATGGTAGGGTTTAAACTCTAAACAACCATACTGGCACTATTGTTGTATTACAACTATAAATTACAGTTAATTACAACTAAATATCAGGAAGCCCGTGATACACTTTTGAAGGACGATATCCAATCTGACCAGTAACTACATTAAAAAGAATCAAAGAAAAGGAACAAGTTTTAGGCCTAAATGTTGCTTTTCTATCTATTTCTTCTTCACAGCCAGCTCTAGAGTTGAAGAGGAAATTAATGGATCATCCAATTCGGCAGAATTAACCATGGAGCCCGTTCCCCTAACAGAGAATGGTCAGTTACCTGCTGGTTTTGTTATTGAAGACATTGAATCACATTTTATTTACGTATGTGAAAAGATGCTGGAATTGAGTTGAACCTATAATCTGTAATAACCTTGGAAATAAAAGGTGCTGATCTACCCTCACATTTGAAAGCATAGTTTCGCATTGGTATATAGCTTTAGAACTGAAGATAACTGAATCCCATTTATGCTAATTAGAGGTGTTTCAATATTTTGTTTCCTTTGTACTATTACCTGATGTTTCTGTTGCATGCAAAACTTTGGATTATGACACTTTTTAATCAGTCGGCTGCATATTGGATTAATTATAAGCTCTCGGTAACAAGGCACCTGCATTAGTTTATATATTCTTAATTGAACCAGTGAGATGTGATCTTTCTGTAGTTGAGACCAGTTACATTAACAGGGAGAGTAAAAACAGAGTTGCTAGGTATGTTACCATGGGAAAAGAATTTCAGCTGCACTCTTATTTGTGTTTAAAAAAAAAATGAATTTCATCATAGGTTTCTCAATATCGCGTCTCATATATGGAACAAACTTGGGTCCGACGCCCATCGGACTCAAACTGAGTTCGATGGGCTCCATAATAGTCCGATTTGCTTTAAGATCTGTGCACATTATTTTAATATACGTGTGTATTTGCTTTAATATCTGTGTGCACGGCTCTTAAAGCGGATCGGACGGTTATTTAACTCATCCGACTCAAATTTGAGTCCGATGTACATCGGACCCAAGTTTGTCCCCTCGTATATATGTCAAAAATTGGATTATTTTGCATTTTTTAAGATTTAATGTTACAGAAATTATAATTTGTTACACGAATCCCAATGGGTACTGTTTTACGTACCCTGGTGTAAAGCTTGTGATGCTACGGTGAAAGTTAATAGCACGTGTTTTTCATGACCGAAGTAGCTTTTCTGGTTTGACATGGTTAATAGATGAATCATGAATGTACTGTAAGAAAAAAAAAGTTACTACTTGACAAATTCTATGATATTTTTTCCAAATGATTTATATCAATTTGAAAATTGAAGAAAATAAATTATAAATAGATTGTTGGATGCATAGATAGCCTATCATTAAAACAGTCCATGCAATCCGAATTATTTAGTAATATATCAAGGACATAAATATTTAATATCCCACAACAGAAAATTGAATTTACTTGATGAACGATGTTACAATATCAAAATTATATTTTATTTTCATTATAGATGTGATACGGGTACTATATAAATAATGATACAATATTATATTTCATAATTGAGTTCAATTTTAATGATTATCAAAATTATACATATAAATAGTTGTAAAGGAATTCATCCATACTTTAAAAATAAAATATAAAAATGTTTGAAAAAAAATAAGTACCTTTAATAATCAGACATGCTATATTGATAGAATTATTTGTTTTTGTTAATTTAGTTCGGGCCTAGGAACCGAGTTTTTATGTAGGATTAGGGTCCCTTTAAATCGTTTAATCTAACAGATTGATCGGATAAATGTCACTAATGATTTAGATGAATAGTTTTTTTCTTTTTTAACCAGACGATCTACCCAAAGATTAGCCTTATTTTTCTTAGCAATAGTTAGTCATAAATCCTTATTGTAAAAGAGTTGGACTATTATGTTTCGGAAAATAAAGTTAATTTTATTTTCCATTTATATTTTTATTTTCAAAGTTCAACATATTCGTCATATAAAAATATGTTTAGAGATCAATTTTTATATTTTTTGAACTTTTGACCATTTTTTAGATTTTTTTAAAAATCATTGTTTTAATAATTTTTTTAGTATCTTTTTACCATATTAGAACAACAATTTTAAAATTTTAAAAAATAGCAAAAAATTCCAAAAAATGTAAAATTTGGTCTCCAAGCACATTTTAATATAGAGAATATGCGATCGGATATTTGAATTTCGAAAATAAAGATATGAGCGGAAAGTAAAATGAACACTTTACTTCCCAAAGCATGATAGCCCAACTCATTGTAAAATATATATATATACATACAGAGGTTGCCTAATATCAAAACATTTGTTTCGGAACCGTGGTGCAACCAATTGGTTTTTCGATTTTCAAAGTTCAAACGATTAATTCAAACCGTTAGATGTGATATCTATATTAAAATATACTTGAAGACCAAATTTTACATTTCTTTTAATTTTCTTACTATTTATTAAGTCGATTTTAAAATTGCAGATTTTAATAAACAGTGAAAATTTTGTATATCAATGAAAAGAGCGATTTTAACACTGAATTAATATTTAGTAAAAAAATTCCAAAAAATTATAATTTAGTCTCCAAGCACATTTTATTATAGATTGAGTGTTGAATGGTTTGAACTTAAAAAATGTAAAAATCCAAGCATTTATTTCACGGTCTAAGAATAAACGCTTTGATATAAGCCAACCTCTATATATATTTCATCATATCAACAACTTAAAAATTATTTCTCAAATAGAGACATATTAAATATTTTAATATATTTTTAAAATTTATTCTGTTGCAATTGGAATATGAAAACACAAAATTTTAATATGAACATAACAAACAACACTTAGATTCAATTGTAATTTTACAGTTTATTGTATCATATTTCATACGTTAACCCTCCAAAGCGTGAGTATAATAGTTTCTTGACTCATCAACCTACGCAATCAGGGGCGGAGGCAAGATTTTGACTAATGGGGGTCAAAAACATAAAATGTTATGTCTCCAAGTTGTACATATTTTAATAGTTTATTTTTTTTTTCTTGAAAAATGAATGGAGGTCAACTATATAAAATTTCCAAAGAATCAATGGGTCATTTATCAGATACCCTTAACATTTAACTATAAAATATACAATAGTAGCATATACAATAATTAGTTTTTGAAAATGAATGGGGGTCAATTGACCCCCATTTGATACATATGCCTCCGCCCCTGTACGCAATCAACAAAAATAGAAAAAAAAAATAAAGTTAGTTATAAAACTTAGCAACCAATTATTTAACGACACATGTCTCTATAACAATTTTATATAATCTAGTGGTTTAAAATATTTTATAAATTACGTACCATAAGTATATGCATTTTACTCTCGCATATTTAACGAGACAATCATACACTTATTAGATCAAGATGAGCAGAAATATAGCGTGTGAGTGGATAGAGGCTATCAGGGGCGGATCCATATGTTTGTCAGGAGGTGCTAAGCCACCCCATAATTTTAAATTTTTTTAATCATGCATAATAAAATTTAACTAAATTTTTAAATTTTAAATTTTTTTATTAGTCTAGTCCCTCTCATAAAATATCAAATGTTTGCTTGTAGTCTAGTTGTCACACCCCGCGGCCATAAATGGTGATAGAGCCCCGCCGTAAACATACAATTTCATGTATGCTTACAAGGCAATTAAAATACCCCCATCACAACACAATAAAAAACATAAAACAAGTCTATATATATAATAGTCCAAGTACAAAATATCTGGTAGAAGTATAACATACAAAATGTATCTCGTACTGATACCAACCATAAGGTACATAAGGAGCCATATAACACAACAAAATATGCTCTCTAGTCAATAACCAAAATAACCACTAAGGTAATACAGTGACATATACCAAGGGCCTACTACTTGCGTGCCTCTCCAGGATCAGCCGCACCAGAACCTATAAAAAGTACCCAAAGGGTGGGGGTGAGAATATAATTCTCAGTGCGAATTTGCCACAATCGAGTTATTGGACTTGCAATCAGACTCCATGTTCAAAAATGAAATCCATACAAAAGCACATTAGTCATTCTATAACAATATATAAGTATATGCATATGCTCGACAACAAATAAACAAATGGAGTACAATTTACGGAATTTCCAAGGTGAAGTTCAAACAAGCACATATTTGACCTAACTTATTTTAGTATGGCTGGTAGCACTTACAGATGTTCCACCGAGCTGGACCCTTTATCAAACCCTCATCTGTAGGGTTACAGGCACCTACAAATGTTCCACCAAGCTGGACCTTTTATCTGACACCCATCTGAAGTGCTTTGGCTTAACCATTTACTAAGGTCTGGTTCCAAGTCATATAATATTTCGTATGCAATAAACTCAGAATCTATAATTTCCAACACATTAAACAAAACAGTTAACGCCCCGCAATTGACTGGATAATAAAACGTTCCTCTATAGTCACCCAAAGTCTCCGTCACAATCAGTCAACGCCCTGCAATTGACGGATTCGATCAATCACCACCCAGCAGTTGATTTTGTCGGCTCGCCCAGCGAGCCCGACTTTGCAAATTCATTCACATAATTCAGTCTGCTCGCCCAGCGGGTCAAACTTTGCAAATTCATTCACATAATTCCATAATCATCAATTTGTGGTGACTTTCAATCATAAACAAATCATAAGAGCACAATCAAGATGACAACCATACGAATATGCAAGTCAACCATGCCACACAATTTGGTTCTAACCAAATTGAGTTATGCAAACAATTCACACAATTCCAATTATGCAACAATCAAACATGCAATCCGTCAAAAATGCAACAATCAAACATACAACATGACAATCGAAAAAAAAGAATTTAATTTCTGAAAATGAAACACCAAACAAGTCCAAGAACCCCGCACCTGATTACGGAAAGCGTATCGCGTTCCTATGGTTCGGACGTCTCGAAAGGTCGCGCAAACTCTTGCTCAACCGAGCCTACACCTAGTTCAATCATATATAATTGATTTAATCTTTGTTCGATAATTGATATGCCTACTTGAGTTATATTAGTTCATTTATACTTTTATTGCGGCCCGCAACCAATCCTTAATTTTTCCATCTTTCTAACTCATTTTATTGTGGCCCGCAACAAATCCCCAATTTTTCCAGAGACTTTGACTCATCTCTTGCGGCCCGCAACAAGATCCATTGCGGTCCGCAACCCACCTACAATCTCTCCAACCTTCAGACGACTTATCTATTGCGGCCAGCAACCAATGAAAAATTTCCAGATTTTTCCAGATTAACCAACCCTAGATTAACCAACACAAAATAATTTCTAGGTTTTCAAGATAAAAAGAGGAACTTACCAATTAACAACCTTATTCGTTCGATTGGACTAGATTAACCACAACCCCCCTCTAATTTTCGGATTTAAGTCAAACCCTAGATAGAGAATCGAGATTTAGCACAAATTAAGAGAAAAATTACCAAACGAGCAACATAGAAGCTCAATGGAGATGGATTGCTCACCATTTATACAAATATTTTCATATTTGAGCAAACCCTAGAAAATAGAGATGAATTTCAGATTTTTGAGAGACAAAGGAGAGAAAACAAGTACCAATAGAGGAGCTAGATGACTATTTTGGAGAGATCTCAACATTTTCCACTTCTTTCTTCAATTGATTTGATGGATTTTCAAGGGAGAAGGTGATCTCTCCTTTCTTCTCTTCTCTCTTCTCTTTTTCTTTCTCTTGGGCGGACAACACACACAAGGCAGGGACAAAACAAGGAGGGGAAGGAGGAAGAGAAAGAGAAATAATATCTAATTTGGAAATTTTACCAAATAGACCCTCAAAAGGTTTGATATTGACAAAAGAAGCATTTATACGTATAAATATGCATATGAGATGATATTTTGTTCCTAATATATATCTAAGGCAGACATTTCAAGTTTTGATTAAGTTTGGTCGTTTTGAAAATTCAGACCAACGTTTAATTGTTTTAAACATTCTAATTTTATTTATCTATGTATATATATATTATTTATTTATTTATTTTTATTTCCTTAGCGTAACACTAGTAATTAGAGTTCTAATTTGTATTTGAAAGGTTTTGGGTTTGATTCCTCGTGGTCACATTGTTTTTATATTTTCACATATTATGCATTTTATAATTTGGGGAATTTCACATATACCCCTCAAAAACTTCAAAATTACGCATTTTCTCCTCTAAACTTTGAAATTACGTATTACCCCTCCAAACTTAAAAAACTCACAAATTTATCCATTTAATTGTATTTTATATCAAACTCATTCTTTATTTATAAAATACCAATTTTTACACTTTATTAAAAACATAAAACACATCATCAAACTCAAATTTGAATTTGAATGATTCCTCTACCGTTCGATCCGAGCGAGCTAGATCAGTACGAATCTTATAGCGAACACACACAGATATCGAAGCACTGCACAAATATTTTAACGTGATGAACGCGAATCTGACGGTAGAGGAACCGTTCCTATTCAAATTTGAGTCTAATGAGACATTTTATGTTTTTAATAAAGGGTAAAATGGGTATTTTAAAAATTTAGAATGAGTATTAATATAAAATGCAATAAAATAGATAAATTTATGAGTTTTTGAAGTTTAGAGTGGGGAATATCTAATTTCAAAGTTTTGAGGGGGAATACGTAATTTTGAAGTTTTTGAGGGGTATATGTGAAATCCCCCCTTGAATTTTTTTTATAAACCATAAAGGCATAAATAGAAAAATCAAATTTAGGATTCTAGCATGAGTGCTTTGATATTTATAAAAATTATAAAAAACAAGTTGGCAACACGTTCTCAACATTTTTTTTTTCTCACAGAACGAGCTGCCAACTCGTTCTTGATCAATTTCGCTGAATACTGCAGTAATCGTCACAGAAAATCCAGAAAATACCGCAGAACGGGCTCCCAACTTGTTCCCAGCGAAATTTGGGACAGACCACGTGCAGGGGCAGTATTATTGGGCTTTGAGATTCGTGCCAAGTTAAAAAGAACGGTTCAGATAAGTAATTGTAAAAGATTCGCAATATTATTGGGCTTTGAGATTCGTGCCAAGTTAAAAAGAACGGGTCCAGATAAGTAATTGTAAAAGATTCCCTGACAGGTCTGACAGCGGCAGTGCATTTGTTGAATTTATTTTTGTTCAATGGGTGTGGTGACCATCAAATCTGCATTAAGATTCACTGGGAACGAGTTGGGAGCCCGTTCTGTGGCAACACAGAGACCACATGAATGCATTTGTGAAATTTGGGAAATTGACCAAGAACGAGTTGGCAGCTCGTTCTGTTGCGAAAAAAAATGTAGGGAATGAGCTGCCAACTCGTTTTTTTTATGGTTTTTATAAATATCAAAGCACTCATGCTGGAATCTTAAATTTGATTTTTCTATTTATGGTTTATAAAAAAAAAATTCTCCCCCTTTATAATTTAACTCCCCTATTTAGATTTTTTCTAGTTCCGCCTCAAAGCTATATGCTATCATAAAAAATAAAAAAAATAAAAAATCAGACTCATCTTTATTTATTTTATAATTTAGCTTTTCTAATTAAATTTTATAGTTCTGCCTCCGGAGGCCACATGCTATCATAAAAAATAAAAAAAAATCAAGTTCATCTTTATTTATTTTAGTCGAAAATATAATGGAAAAAAGATCTATCTAAGATTAAGTGACAAGAGCTCCCTTTCCTTTTTTTTTTTTTATATAAAAGTTATTTAGAGGCTATAAATACGGGTGCATATAAGTTTATATATTAGAGGCTATAAATACGAGTGATGCATATCATTATTTCTTCCTTTAAAAATAAATTTCATCGAACAACCAGGTGAAGATTTTAACAGGCGAGTTTTAACTTCATACAGCGTCCTGACTATGAAATTGAAACAGCGGTGCATATGATTAACTCGCTGTAAGAAGCCAGAAGTACCCTGTTAAAATATTTACCCGCACAACCGCTACTAATTTAAGAGATAATCTCCGCTCCAAGTGATCCGAGTTCTAACTTCTAATTAGAATGATCAAAGCGTTAGAAGGGGAACTCCGAATTCTTTCTCCTTGTCGTTTTGTCCCTCGTTTGTCGGGTTTGAATCCGTGCGAAGCGGATCTTTCGCATCCACTAAGAAGCACAGCTGCCGGTTGTCGGCTGCCCCTCTTCCTCTTCCTCTTCCTCTTCCCGTCTCGTCTCCAGCTTTCATCCAGGTACAGATCTAACTTATTGCATGTGATATAGATAAGGTGCAATTGCCTTAGTGTGGGACCGAGGAGGGGGTAAAGATATTGACAGAGCAGTTTTTGCCTCATGCAGCTCAGGAATCCCACGCAGGGCTGTTTTATTTATATTGTCTCTGCGCTGCATGAAGTAAGAATTGCTCTTTCAATATCTTTACCCTAGGAAAGAGAAATTGGTATTGAATGTTTCCCAGTGGAGACAATGGGCCCCTTGGTATTGCAAATTAAGATTTCTAGTTAATTAATTGATTGTCTATTCCTTTTTTTTTTTTCTTTTTTTTAATGGAAGGATGAAGGCTACAAGCCTACAACTGTACTAGGGAGATATCGGTAATTTAGGACTTTAGGTTAGTTTAGGTTATAATTTAGTTTATATGATTAACTGAGAACTAAGTTACCTGCTGCTGCCTCTGTGTCAAATGCATGGTGTGATATGTCCTGAAGGGGACAAGCTTGGGTCCGATGGGTTCTATCACCGTCCGATTTGCTTTAAGATCTGTGCACACGTATACACGCACAGATATGAAAGCAGAGTGCACGAATCTTAAAGAAAATCGGACGGTTGTGGAACCCATCGGACCCAAGCTGCTCCCGTCCTGAAGAGCTCAATTCACTTTTTATGTTGAATGGTTTTGTTGTAACTTGTAAATTACATGCTTCCTCAACAGCCTGAGCATATTTCGTAGTTATTGTAGTTTAATACATGTGTTATCCTTTTTCTAAGATATAATCTTTCTTTATAATGGTAATGTTAGACATGGCGAAGAGAGGTGGGTCTAAGATGAGTGCTTCGTGGGACAAGCATGTCGTGCACATGCTTTGTGACCTCTGGGTAAGAGAAATAGAGGCTGGAAACCGACCCGGCATCCATCTGACAAGAAATGGTTGGAACAATATTATTTTGAATTTTGCAAAGGAAACAGGTCGGGAGTACAAACCTGTACAGCTGAAGAGCAAGTTTGCCATGCTGAAAAGAGACTGGAAGCAGTGGAAGCTCTTGATAGAGAATGAGACCGAAATCAAGTGGAACCCAAAGAAGGACACGATCGATGCTTCCAATGCTTGGTGGGAAGAGAAGATCAAGGTATTAATTATTTTATCAGTTTGCTTAATTGTACTGAAAAGAACCTTGATTGGTACCAAGATATGATGTGATTGCGTCTGTACCAACTACATGTTGTGGCTCATGTTACTTAATACTTTCAAAACGGCATAAGTTTTTTTATATTTTTTATTTTCTGTATTTTTTTAATATGGAGGTATAAAATCAGGTTATCCCTGAGGCAAAGAGATTTCGACGCCATGGTATTGATCCCGAGTTAGAGCAAAAGCTGGATAAGATGTTTACAGTTTCCTTTGATTTGGATGAATATGCTCCCGCGCCAAGTGATGCAGAAGAGCTAGTCTACTCAGATGAACCTGAAACCAAACCCGAACCCAAATGTTCAAGAAAAAGAAAATCACTTGACAATTCTTTTTGGCAAGATAAATCATTAAAGATGGAATTAGTTGTGGATCAAGTTCCAAGGGAACCAGTTATAATAAACAATCCAGTTGAGAAAACACAGTCACTGGTAATTTCCCCAAAGGTGGAGGTAGTTCTGGATCCGGATCAGCAGTCAATTAATCGGCAAGACCAATCGCCCAATGAATTTGAGAGCAGGAGCAAAGCTGCCTCAATCAAATGTGATCATACATGTACGATTACTGATGCGGTACGTCTTTTGGATAGCATTAGTGAGGTGCCGAAAGCAAGCCCACTTTATTATTTTGCAATTAAGTTAATATTAGATAAGGATAAGAGGGAAGTTTTCATGGCCCTGTCACCGGAGACTAAGGTGTGGTGGCTTAAGATGGAGGAACAGGAAAGTAAGAAGTAGAGTTTATTTTTAGGTTTTAGGGACTTTGTTTGTGTTTTGTCAAATATTAATGTTTATTGTTTATGTTGATGGAATTCTGTTAAAGAAATGTTATTTATCAGTTTATGCTTCCTTTTTCTGGGTCTTTTTTTTATGGCATCGAGATTCAAGAATCAATGACTTTCAGTCTTTTTCTTGTATTATTCTTACCAGAAAGAGAAGACTTCCAGGGATAAGAATAAGGTCAGATACTCAGATGTTTCTTTTAAAATATAGGAAATAACCGAAGATTAATTGACACAGATGATTTGATTATTAGGTTGTGTATAGTGGTCTTTTAATTTAGTTTTTATTTGGACTGCTCTACTAATCAGACCTTCTATATTTTGTGAAGTTAACATGTTTACTTGTCTATAGTTTAATTCCACCAGTTCTTCTCCCACTCACCAGCTTGTCCCTTTTGTGACTATTTTTGCTTACTGATTTTTCAAGTCTTTGTTTATTCTTTTTTAATATTGTTATGTTATATTATGCATTTGTGATGTCAGTTTCAAGTCGTTACGCTTATGCTTCTTCAACGCGTCTTTTGCTTGAAATTATTTCCTTGTTCAAATAATGAAGTGGAGGGTTCAGATGTTTTTATTTTATTTATTTATTATTTTTTTAAACTATAATTACTTAAAATTTAAAATTTAAATGTCATGATAAAATTGTTAGATATGATTTGTATTATTTTCTCTATGTACATGTAAAAGATTATGATATTTCGATTTTGTTTTGATTTAAATGTTGAATTTTCAACTTATTGATTCATATAAAATCAAAATTGATAAGTGATAATGGTTTTATTCTGACATATAATTTTTAAAATTTTTGTTATTAAAAATAAATAAAAGGAGGAGTTTATGATGATGGCAAAAAAAATACATTTAGACCCTCCTTAATAATCATTATACGTAGTGTAAATTTGTGTATATATAGATTAACAACTCTCAACTTAAGGCTTTGTAATTCTTTTGCTTATCAATCCAACCATTGGAGCCTTATGGCTACCAACTTAAAAAAATATATATATTGTAATTCTGCTTTAGTTAAAATTAGAAGAGGTTTTTTTTTCTTTTAACAAAAGTGGGCCTGGTCTGCCCACCAATTTCCATTATTAACATAAAAAAGTATACAAAAGACATGTCGTGCTAGTACTATCATTGGTACCAGCTGATAACAGTAACAACATTTACAATTATCCATATAAAGATAAACAAATTGTGATAAAATTGTTTTTTTTTCTATATCAGAGACACATAATTTAATTTATTATATGAAATTATTTTTGCCCTCTAAAGATTAAGGGCTATTGTTGTCGATGTATGTTAAGAAATGGTATATAAAAATTTGAATGTGTGCTAGAATTATAGTTATTGTATATTAAAATATAAAACTATATATATAGAGAGAGAGAGAGTTGGGCTACGGTGCTATGCATATATAGTGTCATGTGGTGCTATGCATTTTTTAACCGTAGAATGCGCTTTAGGATTCGTGCAAGAATTAAAAGCAAGACAGACTAACGAAGGCGGCAGACGGCAAATTAAAAAAAATAAACAAGAAGCATCCTTTAATTTTATTTTTACTCACGACAGGCCCTTTTTGCCCTTTGTCGCCCACTCTCAAATTAAAAAAACAGACAAGCTCCTCTCTTTATGGCCTACTCTCTCCCACCCTTGGCTCTCTGTGTGTATCCCCTCAAACTCAAAAGGTAGAAGAGAGAAGAGCAACCCCGCGCCTCCAGCTCTCTCTGTGTATCCACTTAGAAAATCGCTGATCCAACGGTTGCTTCTAATTTTACTATTTAGTTAAGCCACCGTTGAATTAGCGATTTTCAAAGTAACCTTAATAAATAGTAAAAAAATTTCAAAAAAATGTAAAATTTGGTCTCCAAGCACATTTTAATATAGAGAACACATCTAACGGTTTGGATCAACATTTTGGACTTTGAAAATTAAAAAGTGGCTTGGTTACACGAGACCTCAGGAACAACTGATTTGATATTAGCCAACCTCTATACACACACACACACACACATATTAATTAATATTTGAGAAGGGTTCAAATACCTCCATTTTTTGTGCCTCCATTTTTAAAAACTACAATAACTCAAAATTTAAATTATAAACGTCAAAATAAAGTCAAAATAAAACCGTTAGATGTAATCTATATCATTTTATCTATGCAAATGTAAAAAATTACGATATTTCAACTTTGTTTTGGTTGTCATCAAGAGTTTATAAAATATGTACTAATGTGGATAATTTCTAGACATTGATTTTTCAACTTATTGAATCACATAAAAACAAAATTGAAATGTGATAATTTTTTACAAGCACATAAATAAAATAACATAAATTGCATCTAACTGTTTTATTTTGATATTTATGATTTAAATTTTGAGTTATTGTAGTTTTTAAAAATGGAGACATGATGGAGATACAAAAAATGGAGGCATTTGAACCCTCCTCTTAATATTTAGATATATTACATACTAAATTTGATATGATTTTTAATTATTTGGTCACCTAAAAAGATATCGAAGAAAATTGTTAGTTTTTTTTTAATTACTTGTCGAATAATCAATTAGTTTTTTAAATTGTAACACATACGATACACAATTTATCTAAACAATAGAGAACATATATAAATTTTATATAGATAATGATATAGACGATTTTATATATATATTTGATACAACTTATCAAAACAACCGCAAGTGTTTTGAATTTTTTTATTGTTCTTTCTTTTGACTTGTTGTTATATCCATTTTATAAAAACGGTTTTCTGTATAGCTTGTTGATTATGATTTTGTTAGTATCTGTTTTCAAATAATGTTTATTTTTTATTTTTACTCTACCAACATTGTTTGGAAGCTTTATTCTCAAATCATATATTTGCTTCTATTTTGTTATCAGCTATTATTATTTTTATTTTTTATATATATCATAGGTGATTCGGTTGACATTGACAGGCTTTCTGTCTAGAAAAGCAAAGAAATCTAAGAATCTACAAGCAATTTCAAATTATTTCTTAATTTCTTTATAATATCCCAAGACACTATTCATTTTGTAGGCCAGATTGTCAGTGCCTTTTGACTTTGCTACCTATTTGCTATCTTTTTTTATTTAAAATCATTTATATTTTCAGCTGCATCAATATCAATTTTGAGTCTGCTACCTTTTCAAGTTCAATGATGAGAGAACATGGGTCCGGATCCCCTAATGTAACCCATTTTTTGGGTTTTGGATCGAGACCGTCTGATTAGAATCCGACATTCCATCTCGCACGATTCATCTCGGGATGTGTGCTCCATCTCGAATCCAACGCTTCATCTCGGGCGCTCATCTCGAATCGGACGGTCCCGATTTAAAACTCAAAAATTGAGTTACATTACTGGATCTGGATTCAGAGAACATGCCATGCATTATATAGTCCAATTGTTATTTTAATAATTTAAAACGTTGAAAGTGAAATTTGAAATATTAATTTCTTTTGTTTTTGAGTTAAACCCCTCTGTTTTTTAATAACCTTAATTAAATGAGTTAGATATAATTCTTACGAAATAGTAAATTTAAAACTTAGTTTTTCAGTACGGATGTATAATAGTTTTTCAGTACGGATGTATAATTTAACTCGGAGAAGATTCAGATATTGCTATCAAGTAATAATATTTATTGTTTGTTCTTTTTGTAAATTTCGCAGTTAGTAAAAAAAAAAATTCAAACATCTGCAAACTTATCAGTTCTAAAAAAAAGTTGTTTGGGGTCTGCAAACATCAACATTCCAAGATCCAACCTGCAACGGACTTGGAAAACAGACAGAGATTGCACGAATCTCAGCGCATGAAGGAACTTGTGATTTGCCTTACATATTGTGCCATGTGGTCAATCCGAATGTGCCGCACGTGTTGCCGCGTGAAATTTTAAACTGTGTGAGTGTGACTGTGTGAGAGAGACATTGCCATTGCCACCGCTTTATGTAGTCCGGAGCATTTGACACACGGTGCAATCTTTCAAAGTGGAACCAATGTTCATGTCAATAGCTACCAACCACCTGGTCACCTGGATACCAATTTAACGACCAGTGTCCAGTCAACAGAGCTTGCTCAAACATGCCAATTCACATGGATACCAGATCCGAATCTGCTGCCATCCTTTGTTCATAAACAGTATTTTAAAATCTTTACTTTTTCAAATTTAATGGTTAAATTATTTTGAAATAAAATTTATCTGTTTCAAAATAAGTGTACATAAAATACTAGATAGCTAAATTCGAAAAAACAGAAATTTTAAGATTACTGTTTACGCGTAAAGAATTGCTGTTGATTTATTTCTGTTTTTTACTATAAAGTCGCTGAAGTCGAGAACTAGCCTTTGATCTAATGGCTAAGGCATATGGTCTCTATGTGAAAAGTCATGGGTTCAAAACTCAAATGGAAGAAATCATTTGTTATAATAACAAAGATATTAAATAGTTGAGTAGCTTGACCTCTAATTTTTATTCAAAAATAATAATAATAATAAATAAAGTGGCTGAAGCCTGGGGAACGGATGCGTAGCCTCTGAGATATCGTGACTGACGTGTCCGGTGCCTATTTGGAAACCGTAGGGGCCTAGTATTATTTCAACTTTGAGATTCGTTCAAAACTATTTAAACAGTTAAAATTTTCTTTAAAGTCACGCAAACTTTGAGATATCTCAGAGGATGCGAATTCCTGAGAAACTAGGACCTTCTGGATCTTTTGCCTTAACAGTATTTCGCTAAAAAAAATGAAGTGTTATATAATGATTGGTGCTATGAACTTAGTATTATTATTTTTAAAATTCATACAATCAATTTGAATTGTTCAATATTATTTTTACATTATAATATACTGCAAACTAAATTTATATTTTTTAAATTAAAGATAAAATATACTATTGATATGTGCTCTGATCATATCTTATATTTCTATCTTAGTTTTTTAAAATTTAAACAATCGATTCAAATTGCTGAACATAATATCCATATTAAAATGTACTTAGAGACCAAATTTTATATTTTTTATTTATTTTTTACTATTCTTTAGATTAGGGCTGCAAACAAACCAAACTGAATCGAATATGGATAGGTTCGAATTCGAATTCGTTCAAATTCAAATCAAACTGGTTCGAAATGAAGACTCTGTTTCAGACTGAAGACACAAGTTCGAATTCCATTCGGTTCAATTCGAACTAGATTCGATTCGATTCGTTAAGTTCGAAATTGAGGCAGACCGGAGGAGCAGAGGTGAGTACGGAGAGCTAGGTGGTCACGACGGAGAGGGTGCGAGGAGGCAAGACGAGAGCGAGACAGCTCATCCATGGTGGAGGAAGACAGAAAAGCTTAAGAAGAAAATAAGAGAAAGAGAGAGAAAGCCAGAAAGGTGATAATAAAATAAAATAGAGAGAGGGGGCTCCAGTGGGGTCAGTATTCTTTGAGATATTTCAAACTTTATTCGTTTAGCGTGACTTTTTGGATATATATTAATATATGAGAGTGTCTTCTATGGACATAAGGACCTATTTGTAAAATGAATATATTTTTATTTTCAAAGCTCAAACAGTCGATCCGAACCGTTCATCTTGTTCTCCATATTAATATGTGCTTGGAGACCAAATTTTACATTTTTCTGAATTTTTTTACTATTTATTAAGATGAGTACAAAAAATATCAAATTCAGACCATTGAATTTTGTACCCATCTTAATAAATAGTAAAAAAAATCAGAAAAATATAAAATTTGGTCTCCAAACACATATTAATATGGAGAACAAGATGAACGGTTCGGATCGACTGTTTGAACTTTGAAAATAAAAATATGTTCATTTTACAAACAGGTCCTTATGTCCATAAAAGTCGTTGCCTTAATATATTATACATGTTTTGTTTTATGTTCGTGGTCATAACTTCTCCATTGCTGCACGGATCTCAAAGCTCAAATAATACTCGCCCGCGCATCTTAAAGCTCGAAAATAAAATAGCGACACGAACCCATTTCGAACAAACCTCCTTGGGTTCGAATTCGGTTCGTTCCATTTCAAATCGAACTGGCTTGAATTAATTTCGAATCGAATTATTTTCGAATTTGAGATATAGTTGGAGCACAAAACCAATAATACATTTTAACCATACTTATTTTATACAAGTAGAAAATCACTTGAAAAATTCTGATCCTGAACCATACAAATTAGTGAATTTCTATTTATCTAATAAACTAGTAAAAAAAATTAAAAATATATATAAAATTTGATTTACAAGTATATTTTATATGGAGATCAAATTTAACCTTTGAGATCAAATTGTTTAAAATTTAAAAATAAAGATACAGATTTATGGTACGAAATCCTTGCCATAGCCTCACAACTAAAACCTGATTTCATGCCTAAAATAAAAGTGTGGTCATGTAATTATGTTAATTAATATTTTTACTCTTAGATTCTAGAAGCTTTGTTATTATAATAACAGTAACTTAACATTTAAAAATTTATGGAAGGTTAGCTATACAATCATTGCTACCATGGTTATTACAATCTCTAGCGTTCAATTCAATATAGATTAGTGTTTAATTAAATGATGACTTATATTTAGGCAATGAGTGATTGTTGATTCTTTGACCATTGCTGAACCTTTAAAATTAACTGTGACTGAATTAAAATATAAAAAATTTCATATAAAAGAGTTTTTGGAACAGCTCTGCCACTGACCGAAAATTAATACACAATTTTTTATTATATCATCTTAATTTGAATTAATGTTCAGTCATTCAATTAAGCACTATATCGCAAAAATTAATAGTAAATAAGTTCAAAACCAAAAACCAAAATCAAAGGAATCTTAAATCAGTACTAATCGTAACAATTAGTGCCGAAAGGATAAAAAAATAAAAAATAAAAACCATTAAAATTAATCTTAAATTGGTTCAGGTCAAACTAAATCACACTATATATACTTAGTGTTCAGTTATTTTTCTTCGGATAAAGACGAAATAAGTAATTCATAAGGCATCTTTATTTATATTTAATATTTAATTATTCAGATTTAGTATTTAGTATTTTATTCTTGACTCAATATTCGAATTATTTAAATAATTTGTTATACTGGACTTGGTTCATGATTGCTAATTTGGGGTCATAACAATTACGGCAGTTTATAATAGAAACATCCTGTATAATAAATATTTTTTAATCCATTAAAAAATACTTTTAAATTGTGATTACAACCCTACGCACCTTTAATTTCTCACATACTCAATTTAACGATTTTTTTTTAAATAGAACCAAATTTAATATTTTTAAAGAAACAAGCAACATTGATTTGAATTCTACAAAAAACGACTCTGCTGATCTGTTGGATCGGTGGAATCATTTTATGATCCATCCATACAATCTGACCACAGAAATGCGAATTAGTAGAGCTGTTTTTTTTATAAAAACTATTGATAAATAAATCAACAGTGCTCGTTCGATTAAAATATTTAAAATTGGTTCTATTAAAAAAAATCAATTTAACTCTAGATGTTCTATTTGATTAACCATTCACATTGTTGGCATCATTGCACGCCATCTAACAACAGTCATACTCGCCACAAAAGATCCAATATTAAAACCACCTCCTCCGCCCATTGAATTCGCATCCTCTGAGATATCTCAAACTTTGCGTGACTTTTTGGAATATCTTAATCGTTCAAATACGTTATGCACGAATCTCAAAGCTAAAATAATACTGATCCCCTAACGCTTACCCGAATAGGCACCGGACACGTCGGTCACGCAAAAATTGAGATATCTCAGAGAATACGCACTCCGTCCATTTAGCTATTCCCAACTCCCAAGAAGCTCCTGAGAGTTTCTGTTACCCTGACGCATCTCTCTCTCTCTCGTTTTAATCCTTTCCCTCCACTTCTTCGGTCATTGTCCCTTAGAAATTCGTTTGAGAAAAGCAACAGTAATAAGTAATTTCTCGCTGAGCCCCTCCGATCTCGAGAAATTACAGAAACAAACGTTCAACAACGTGCCGTGTTCAATGACGTGTGCGGCTTGACGACAAAACCGAGCTCGATACAAAAAACAAGCGCAGATTCATACCAGATACCACCCTCGAATGATCGAATCAATCACTTAAATCCCTCTTCAACTTCAACCTGGGGTTTGATTTAAATACATACCCCCTTTCCTCTCTCTCTCTCCCTCTCTCTGTCTCTCTCTCAGCTGTAGTAATAAGTTGGCACTTGCGTCCTTATCCAACGTCGAGTGCTCATTTGTAAGAAGGAAAAAGAGAGAGAGATGTCGGGAGTGGATTGGGAGTCGTTGACGGAGGCTACGTCAGGGGCGGTTGGAGCGCTGGTTAGCACTACCGTTTTCTATCCTCTCGACACGTGTAAATCGAAGTATCAGGCCGAGGTCAAGTCCGAGGGTAATCAGAAATACAGGTAGGACTTATTGCAATCGGTTTTTTTTTTTATTATTATTATTCTAGTTTATTTGATCGGAGTATTATCATGTTATGATCGCCGGATCAAGTCATCCGTTTTTTGCTTTTGGCTGCTGTGATCGTAATTTGGGAAATTTTGTTAGTCATTTTTTTTTATTTGGAACTAAGGATCATAATTGCGAATGAATTTGGTTCGATCTTGCAATTTTTCGTTGATCTCTCGGTGTTCGATCTGGTGTGGGCTCCACTTGAAATCCAATCGGATAATGATTGATTATTCTTAGAATTGAGTGTAGTTGAGAATCACTATGATCTTCTTGTGTATCACTTTTCTTTTTCAAACATATATATAATTAAATAAATAAAGTAAATTAAACACTTTGGTCTTCTCGGTTTTCTACCAGACGGGTTTTGAATTATTATTTATTAAAGAATTGAGGTGGTTTTGATTTGGTCTAGGTGTTATTAAATTAGCATTTTAAGAGTAAGTTAGAAATATCAGTCATATTTTAAGGAGAACATACATAATGTATATAGTATCTATACAGCATGACTGATCAATGTGTCCTGAAGCTGCAGAGTTCACTATTTCTATGCAACCAATTTTATGATCAAATAGGAATCAAATAAAGAACTAGTTTGGTGAATTTTCTTTGGACCAGATTGTCAAGTAACCTGGATAGTTCTGACTTAAGGTCATATTTCTCATATGAGTTGAGACTTGGGTTTTAATTGTACTTCTCTTTTTTTTACTTAGCAAATATTTATATAAATAGCACTTTCTCCATAACATCTTTAGAGTGAATTACCACTTTTCACTTCTTTGAGGTACATATTAGATGCGTAAGGCCTTAGAGGGAATACGTATTTAAAGCATGATATTGTTTTGTTATTTATTTCAGTTTTTGATAACACCATTGTACTTAAGGTCATATTTGTCATATTGAGTTAAGACTAGGGTTTTAATTGTACTTCTCTCTTTTTTTTTTTTTCACTTAGCAAATATTTATATCAATAGCACTTTCTCCATAATATCTTTAGAGTGAATTACCACTTTTCACTTCTTTGAGGTACATATTAGATGCGTAGGGCCTTAGAGGGAATACGTATTTAAAGAATGTTATTGTTTTGTTATTTATTTCAGTTTTAGATAACACCACTGTGCTGATTTGGAATATCCTGCCTTTATTTTACAGGCATCTGACTGATGTATTGAAAGAAGCAATTAAAGAGAACAAAGTTCTTTCTCTTTACCAAGGGTTGACCACGAAGAACTTGCAAACTTTCATTTCCCAGTTCATATATTTCTATGGATATAGTTTTTTCAGGCAACTGTATCTTAGGAAAAGCGGCAAAAAATCTATTGGTACGACTGCCAATCTTGTGGTTGGAGTTGCTGCTGGCTGTTGTACCGTTGTATTGACACAGGTTAGTTGTTGGTAATAGGCCAAAGCTTTATTTTTAATGCTTGCGAGCCTAGTATCTGTTCGGTACCAAGTCTTAATTGTGGTTATTGGGGTATTGTTATGTACCAGTCAGTTATATGGTACTTGTAACTGTTAGGTTTCTGTTTTTAATTAAAAAAAATTGTCCTTTGTTGTCTTGCTTTTGTGATTTTTTTTTGGGTGTTTAATTGTACATCTGAGGGACAATGGTGTAAAGAGCCAGTAAATGTAGGTTGAGGAGAATTTCGGACAAAGTTAGGCCTAAGACATAATAGGAGTTTAATGGCAAGAGCTGAAGCATTGTCTTATTTCGAGTATAATTGAAAATGGGTGCACCGGGACAAACTTTGGCATTTGTTGCACATATTTGAGTTTAGAAGTCTAACTTAGCGAACCAAAAATCTTGTTTGGAACCAAATCGACACGCTGTAGACATTACAAATGCTCAGCTTCTTTTGCAAATTTTGCCCCAATCAACTAGTTCCTCTAACTTAGGACTCCAATTTTGGTTGCATCTTCTCAATTCTCGGTGTTATTTATCTGACATATATTGTTGTAATTTTTTTGTTGTATAGCCATTGGATAATGCTTCATCTAAAATGCAAACTAGTGCCTTTGGAAAATCAAAGGGGCTGTGGTCAACTCTCACTGAGGGTTCACCTGGTGGTGCTTTTGATGCCATAGGCATCTCTATTCTCTTAACTACTAATCCTGCTATTCAGGTACTTGCCTTATGACACTTTCTTTTTTTATTGGTTTAATTTTTGCAATTTTCTTGGATTCTTTTCCAACAAAAAGAAGGGTTTGATCTGATATCTATAGAAAACCTCTCAAAGTGTTAAATGACAGCTGTTTTCAAATTTGATGCCATTAATTACCAAGTTAGTATTCAAGATAACAATTATGATAAAATAGTGACTGGAATATTATCGCGGCTAAGTTCTGCTCAGTTGATAAGAAATAATACTCAGATTTCCCACTTAAGCCCTTGGTCAAGTTCTGTCATTAGAATATTAATAGTCTTCTGGTCTTCCAAAACTCAAATTTCCCACCTTTTGCCTTTCCTAGTCTTCTGGAAGTTGTCCAAGAGCATTAATAATATGTTTTTGTTCCTTCTTGAAAAAAACAGTATACAGTATTTGATCAGCTGAAACTTCGACTCCTACGTGAGAAGAATCAAAATGCACGATCGAACGGAGCTGTTTCAAAGGCTGTGGCTCTTTCAGCTTTCTCGGCCTTTATGCTTGGTGCCATTTCAAAGACTGCGGCAACCATTCTGACCTACCCAGCAATCAGGTACATATCAAGGAGCTTCATTTCAAATATACTTGTGTATTGGTCTGCTTTGAGTTACATCATCTTTTGCTGTTTCCTTGGTGCTCAAATTACTTTCTGGTATTTCTTTTGGTGCTCAAGTTATGATTTGCGGAAGCTGGATGCTTGATTGAGGCTTTAACCTTATTTATTTATAAAGAGGGGGAATCACTTGACAATGGTTATATTGACAATCATCACAATAAATTTCCAAAAAAAATGAAATTTCAAAAGTAAATTTATAGATATGTTACTGGACATATAAATATCCTAACAATCAAATTATAGATATGTTAATTTCGGACCATTAAAATTCAAATCACTTGATGAACAGTGAAACATATACAAAATCTCATCAAATTTTGTAGACATGATACGTGAATAATGCGTACAATGTTGGATTTTAAATATAAACCTTATCTTTGAAGATTGTCAAGATTGTCACAATGAAAAATTGTCAAGCACCCCCCTCATGAATAAATATGAAAAGTGTTGTATTGGCATACTGTGCAACCATTTTTGTGTTGTACTAGTGGAGTTTGATTTGTGGAGGTCCAATAATGCATATTAGTAAGTTATAATTGTCAGGTCCTTTGCGAATCTGTACTAGCAAATCCGTTCAAACTTGAACTGCTATTCGTGTACCTGCATTTTCTTTTTCTTCTTATTTCATTTCTGAACTTGATTTCATACCAACAGATGTAAGGTCATGATCCAGTCAGCCGATCCCGATGAAGGAAAATCTCAAGGAAAGCCAAAACAACCAAAAACATTTTTCGAGGCCTTGAAAGCAATTTGGAGCAAAGAAGGCATACCGGGTTTCTTCAAGGGTATACAAGCTCAAATTTTGAAAACTGTGCTTAGCTCTGCACTCTTACTAATGATCAAAGAAAAAATTTCAAAATTTACGTGGGTTGCAATGATGGGTGTCAGGCAGCATCTAATCACTAACAAGAAAAGAGCAAAGAATATGTAAGAGCGCGGAAAAGGAATTAAAAAGGAAAAATAAAAAAAAAACTCTTCAGTTCAGGATCTGGATATTCTTTGTAACAAAGGAAATAAGTGTGGGTAATGCTACGAGGGCATTTCCTGTTTTGTGTTTCTTTTATTGCTGGTTTGTGATCTTAAAATGAGAGGGCATAGTTTTCTATCAATTAATAATCTTTGGTTTGCTGTTAGAGTGCTGCAGAGCAATGGTACTGGGAGGCTGTTAGGGAAGTGTTGGTTTTTACTTCTTTGTTGTCAATAAATTAACGGTAGAATTTTGATTTGTTATTCTAATAAAAGGGGTAATGATTTATCAAAAGATTTCATTATGGTGTATGTATTATAGCTTTAGATAAAAGACCAATTTTATCTTCAGCCGAACTGGAATTACATGAACCTACTTTTCATGTTGTTTGCAACTGTTAATGAACAAGAAACCAAAGCCAATTATTTGGTTTCTGTAGTAGTTCTATATAGCTCAGTGTTAAAACAGAAATTTGAGTAATTAATTTGTATTTATCATGTGTAATATATTTCAAAGTCTAAAATAAAATATCAAATAATGTTTTGGTTTTCTGGTTGCTTTGGATTACTTGGTTCTGAATTATCAAAATCGAACCATAAACCAAAACACCAAGTAATTCGAGCGAATGAACCAAGTCATAAATGGACACTCGTCTTTTTTTTCTTGTTAATATTCAATACACTTCATTCCTTTTGTCTTAAATTTTTTCAGATGTGGATTTATGCACTCAATTCATATCCTGGTTTATATTCTGGCCCAACCTTGGATTGAAGTACGATTCTCCTTTCTTAGCTAATAAATTTATGCACTCAATTCAATTTGCAATTTTTTTTTAAACAATATACCTGGAATGAAAATTGTTCCTTGCTATGTACAGATGCGCCAAGCATTACTATAGACCTAATTGTATGGTTTATCTGGTGTTGTTTGGAACATTATAAGTCTCCATCGCTGATATTCTTTTGACAAAGACTCGTGTAAACACTATGGCATGAAACTCTACTACAATGTTGATATTTTCCCTGCCACTAACAAGTGGGAGGAACGACTCTGAATTCATCTTATTACAATGTTGATAACAAATGATAGACTAGCAACATGCGTAAGAGTAGAAGTCTTCCTAATTTTAGACCAACTACACTAAACCGATACATATATTTGCCATGTAACATGTTTTAGATTCAATTATTTTAATTGCTCAAAAAAAAAAATAGTTCATCCACAAAATTCCAGTGAAACAATATAACAGAGTTTGTGGTGCCAAGTGGAGATTGGCAAGTACCCAAAAAATAAACCTCAACGTAACTTCTTCTCCACTAAATTATTTCCATCATCTTTTATTTTACCAAATAGTACTTTTTATGCAATACCAAATAGAGTACGTTTTAGAATATCTTTACACGATACAGTAATCAAGACCAAGTTCGCAAAAAAGAAGTGCACTCAATCATGTTACTAATTTATGACAACCACTGGCTAGAGCAAATTTCCAAGGAGAGCTCCAATCACGTTACTAATTTATGACAACCACTGGCTAGAGCAAATTTCCAAGGAGAACTCCAATCACGTTACTAATTTATGACAAGAAAGATAAAGCTGAAAAATGCCCAAAAGCATCTAGAAAGCAGCACCTAGATAAAATCTAATTGGAGTACAAAATTCATTGATTACATCTCCTAACCCAGGTAGCTGTTCAATGAGAGGTTCTTGGTTTGCTTTAATTTAGTGCACCAACAGCAGTCAATCCCATTTCTGACGATGGCTGCATGTGAGAACAAACAAGTCAACTAAGCATTACCAGTACACAGTCAAGTATACATTTCCTCATTTGCTTTGCCGTATTATTACTTCTATGAAGTTTTAACAAGTTTAGGGTTTGCCTTGCACTCAAACACTAAGGCAACACGTAAGATTCTGTTGGCACGGTATCATATAGTGACAGATACAGGCTTGTACCAGTGCAGGACCCGACAGGCATGGTCTCATTACCATACCTAACAGTTGAGATAGTATGACAAAAGGGAGTCGGACAGAAAACTAACCGGCTTGAGTTCCTCCTCGTGCTTGGGAATAAAAGCAGTATCTACTTTGCCGTTTTTAAAGTCCTGAAAAGTCGAGAAATGCCCATATGTTTCAAACTCAAAAACAAAATTAAACATGAGTACCACTTCTCAAACGACATCATTTGTTGGTCAACAAAAGCAAAGTGATGGCTTTAGTAGATCAAATATCAGTATCTAGGTTACCTCGATATCAAGAATTAGCTTATGGTAATCAATGGTTGTGGGAATTCCTGTGAATCAAAAGGAAATCAAACATTATTGGTCATCATTAAGTGTAATAAAGAAATGAAGATGAAAAAAAAAAGATGACTATCAGATCCTATAAATCAGTATGGTTCACTCAAATACATCCCTAATATGTACCAGCCAGCAAGGATTTCAGTCTTGGGTCTTGGTATTGAATCATTGAGGTTCGCTACCAAGGCATATCATACTAAGCTGAATAAACCATTATAACAAATGATCAACACAACACAACAAAACACAACCAGTTTGGAACCGAATACCAATGGGTAATAGAATAGCTTAAAGGCCTAATTTTGGTTACCAAACAGAGTAAAACCAATTTTGATTGACAAAAAGAAAATGAAGAACACAGGAACACACTATACCAAATTCAAACCAAACTGGAAAGATTTATTTTTTCTATAAAAACAAGAGCCTGAAACTTACCTTTGATGATAGTATCAGAGAGAGCTCTTTTCATTCTCTCAATTGCCTTCTCCCGAGTAGGTGCCCAGACAATAAGCTCCACACATAAAATAAAAGCGGTGCTCAGTTTTAGATATTTCATTTTAAAGACAGAAAATTATGTAGGGTATCCGGGTTAAATAAGTCATGGTGTTTTAAAATTCGGTGCTGCACAAATATAACCGCTTTGTAGGGGATGGTGGGAATCTAGGTGAACTGGCACCTGGTTGTACTGATACCAGTATAGTAAGATCATATGCCTGCATCAATGGCCTTTATGATAACAGAAACTGGCAGCAGCAGTTACACCCTATTGTTTACAAAGAAAAATTAAAATAATTCACCTAAAAGCATACTATAAGCAGGAAAGATTAAGGATGCACCTTTCCTAGTAAAGAGTCGTAGCTGGGTGGGACTACATAGCCTGGATAAACGTGACTATCCATTCTGACAAACGGTCCACCCGATGGCAAGTATGTGGTAATCTTCCCTGCATTCATCCACAGAGACTTGAAAAGTTGAAAATTTAAGTCCCTTTTATTTTTATTGACTAGTAAATTTTTATTTAAAAAATTTGTTCTTTGCAATATGTTATTGCTTAGAAAATTATTACTTGAAAAATAAGAACTGAACCGAATAGTACACAAATGGTAATAAAAGTATAATTAAAAAAAAGAAATAAAAAATGTTCAACAATGAAGTATTTGCTTCCATTTAGAAATAATAATACCAGGGCCTGGACGGAATCCTTTGAATGCATCTTCAGCATTGATGCGACACTCAATTGAATGTCCTCTCAAAACAATATCCTCCTGCTCATCACATGTCAATCAATTTTCTTTTTGTTTTCAAAAGAAAAATCATCTTCTAAACTCCAACATGTTTACCTGCTTCATTATTAGCTTTTCTCCAAGGGCGACACGAATTTGCTCCTCAATTAAATCAGTAGATGAAATCATCTCTGTCACCGGGTGCTCCACCTAATTCAGAAACAGTAGGATGAATACATCAGAGTTCACACCTTTACTATACACAATGTTTTTAAATGCGGTTTTCATGCGGTATGTGGAAGGCCACTGATATGCGGTATGCAGTCACATATGCGAATCTTAATGCGGATCTTAATGCGGACTTATATATGCAGTATATATATCTAAATTTCTCTTAATTAATTGGCAGACGAATTAAACACGCATTGTTGAATGAATTAATTACTCATTGCCTGATAAGGAATAAGAAGGTTTTACCACTGGGACCCACACGCAAATCACAAAAATCGGAATTAATACTGGAGAAATTGCTCAATTGTTAGCAAGTACAAATGTTAATGGAATTGTAAATAATTAATATATAGCAACGTGGCAAGAAGGAAGGGGTCAAGGCTCAAGAGGAGTATCCATCGGCCCAAAATTCATAGGCCCACTTAATTGCTATTTATTAATAATATAAGGAATCTATTGAAGAAAGAAAGAAACTGTGCGGTATAATCAATGTTTTTTAGTCCCACAACACCAAACCAAAACAAAAGCATCAGCCAGGAGCCTATAAAAGCAGCGCTAGGGCCTCTGGAGAGCTACACCAACCACTTAACTGGATGAAACTCCGGATAAGGATTTGCAATTGGATTTCAGTTCATATTGGATACCCTATCCGTATTAAAATTGTCGGATCCAAATTTGGATTTGTTTTTGTAAATCAAAATTTTAAATGGTTGTCATATGCAGTTGTATGCGGCCATATATGCGGTTGTATGCGGGCTATATATGCGGCCGCATATTCAAATCCGCATATATAGGACTGCATAAGGATTTCTATGTGGAATCCAACTGCATATGCATATGCGGCCGCATAAACCGCATTTTACTACACTGACTATACATCATGTAATTTTTTTATGTTACGTATCTTAAAGCTACCAAATAACCTTACTATAAAATATATACAAGTCCCTCAAACATTACATGTGATTTTCTGCAGAAAAGGGCAGAAGCAGATATAAGAGAAGGAAAACATATAAAGTGCATTCAGTTAGCCCCGCCGTGCCCTGATCCGCCCTCAAAACGATAAACAAAGACCCATGCTAACCCAAGAATGAATGTAGTACAATATGAATGGCAGTTGTTTAACGGTGTGCTCAGGTATCATACTGTGTAGGTGAATGGTACATACCATGCCCAAGAAGGCCCGAAAACAGATCAGGTGTTACTATTGGCTATTTTCCTTGGTATGAACAAAAGATAAATACTCTGCATTATATATCACATTTACCTGAATTCTGGTGTTCATTTCCATGAAATAGAAATCGCCTCTCTCGTCCAAAAGAAATTCAACAGTTCCAACACCAATGTAACCAATGGATGCGGCTGCTGCAACAGCTGCATCACCCATTGCTTTTCTGAGCTCTGGTGTCAGTGCAGGAGAGGGAGCCTCTTCTAGAAGTTTCTGGTTTCTTCTCTGTCGAAGAAAATATTAAGTCAAAATTTAGATTAATAAGGTTCTTGCACAAGAGGTTCAAGTGGCTAGAGAAGTGTAGATAAACGTACTCAAGATAATAGGTCAAAAGTACACTATAGGGAATAAAAACAAACAAAAATGATACCTGGATGCTACAATCACGCTCACCGAAGTGAACAACATTTCCAAACTTGTCAGCGAGTACCTGTTTCAATAACCAAGGAGACATGGAATGTTAATGCAAAATAATAATAATAATAACAATAATAAAGCACCTCCTTGGCAGCCACTGTAAAGCACCTTATGATTTCTTGCACTTGTATAATAGAGTTACTTATATATCAGTCAGCGACTAAATAGTACTGCAGGTACCACTAAATAATTTAGGTTTGGTTTTCTTTCGGTTGGTTTGACTTATGAAGCTAGATTAAGGCCATGAAGACTTTGGTCCGGGATGCATTGGAAATACTAATCTGGTGCCACAAGCAGTAGGGTCCATTAACATAATCAGTTCAATATAAACCGACCAGACCTAATACAAGCTTTTTCTTATGCAATCTAGGATATTAACATTAGGTGAAGATCCTTTACTAAAATCATTAAGAATGTTGTTTCTGTTTTTCCAACAATAGTAGGTCATTAAGTGCAAATATTGAATATACCAGAAAGAAACCATTATTCCCGTTTTTAACTTCACTGTTAATTGCAGGCGGGAAAGAAGCCAATATTGTTTTTTACATCAGAAATAATGCAACTAATTCTACCTGAAACTCTATGTGTCTTGGATTCTGGATATATTTCTCTAAATAAACTCCATCATTTCCAAAAGCAGCTCCAGCTTCAGCCTTGGCTTGCTGTATTCACAGAAAACCAGAATTAATGTAGAAAGAAGTCAAAAGCAAAAAAAAAAACTCCTAAGCCAAGTATGATGGCAGAACAGGTACTGAAACAACTCCAATCAATATATTATCGATAAAGGCATCAGAATACTCTTCCTTAAACCAAACATCATGATATTACTTATTTACACAAAAACTACATGGTTCTTTTCAACTAGTTCAGCACCAAGATTTTGACATACCTGAAGTAAGTTCACAAATTCACCAGGATTAGTTGCCAAACGCATTCCACGACCTCCACCACCAGCAGTTGCCTAAAGAACCAAACAAAAATACATTAACTCTATAAAATATATAAATCCTTTTTATCATATTCTAATGTGCACTAGTACACTTGTGTCTTTGATGCAATTAGTAAACATCTAGAGAACTATCTATGCAAATTCCTGAAGGTACCTAAATACGTTTTTCGATTACCTGGTTTGGATAACAAGATAGGTGATTAAGTTAAATGATTTACCTTGATCATAACAGGATAGCCAATCTTCTCTGCAAGCTCAACAGCCTCTTCAGTTGACTACATAAATAAGCTGACTCAGGTCAACAAGCCAAAATGCAATATTTTGACAAAAAAAATGTTTCACTTTATTTCACAGCCTAATATTGGAAATTTCGACCGGACTGCATGTCATGGTAACATATTCACTACTCAGGTACCATTTGGAGAACATAATAAGACAGGGTTCAGTAAAAGTCAAAATTTTGATATTTTGCAGTTATAATAGCAATGCATGTTTATGATACAGGCAGTTATCAAACTAGTGCCACACTTAATCTTACCAAAAGATCATGAATATGACCAGAGAAAAGGCAAGTAAAATGAGGGTTATTGTCCAATTAGGAAGAACTCCAAGGGGCAAGCATCTGAAGTATTCAAATGGAAAAATATTCCCCTTGGACATTACTGCCCCAATACCGATTGAGCCCAGATATTCACGAATAAGTCAAGAACAGTTGTTGAAAAGACAAAAATATGGAATCACATGGTACATACAGGTAGAATACAAGCACAAGACCCAGCACCAACAAACAACATACCTTCAACAATCCATCGCTTCCAGGGACAGTTGGTACTCCTGCATTTTTCATTGTTTCTCTAGCTGTGGATTTGTCTCCCATGACCCGAATACTATTAGGCTGTAAAAGATCAAATAAGTCGTAACTTTAATTAAAAAACAGCATCGACTTCTTTCTAAGCAGTGGAGACTATGAACAAGGAATGAAGGAACTGCATTGCATGTGAACAAACTCTTTGTTGACATGCCTTGTAAAGTTCAACTGAGGAATACTAATATGACTGACATATTTGGAAGCAATGAATTCTACCTCAGGGCCAATAAAGTTTACGCCATGGGTCTTACACAGATCCACAAACTCAGCATTTTCAGCCAGAAAACCATAGCCGGGGTGCAACATGGTGCAGTTATGGGTTATAGCAGCGGAGATGACATTTTCGGTCAGCAAATACCTACAAAAGTAAAAAAAAATAACAGATATATTAGAGGGCCCTTGTACTGTTTCAACATCACAATGCTAAAGTCAAAGACTACTGTGACAGCAAACATGTACTTGTATAGTTAGAGAGCCACTGATGATTTTTTGCATTGAACGTTTTTTTTTCACGTTACAAATTTATTGAGGCCTAGTCAACCATTAGCCTTAATCTAAGTTAAAAAAATTAAGAATACCAGCAGTAATTATAACAGTTGCTACAACTCGATAAAAGGATGGAATTGCTTATTAGTCATTACCTATCAGTGCCTAGTATTTCAGTCATTACCTATCAGTGCCTAGTATTTCTGTACTTCAACAGATATGATACTGAAAACCTAGGATGGTAAAGGAGCATAATTCACTCACGATTTGTTGCTGGGAGCTTCACCAATACACACCGCCTCATCGGCAAGCCGCACATGCAGAGAATCCTTGTCAATTGTAGAATACACAGCCACACATCGAATACCCATCTCATGCGCGGTACGTATCACCCGCACGGCTATCTCACCTCTGTTTGCCACCAGGATCTTTTGAGGCTTGCTTGATAGCTCATCAGTGGCTTGGCATTTCACCGAACGGGTTGTGGCGCGTGCTGGCCGTTGAACCGCAATGGCCATCTTGCAAAATTTTGGAGATTTGGCTCCCAAAAACTTGCATTGTGAGCTCGAAATTCCTCTGGCGGGACTAGCGTACAGTCCTTGCTAGGAGAAAGGAATTAAATTTCATCATAGATAAAACAAAACCTCAAATTAAACTGAGAAGTACAGAAATGAAATTGAAGAAGAATAGTAGACTCACAGTAGGAGAGCAGAACGCAGTCTTAGAAGCGAGAATTGAATCCATCGCCACCACGATTTCCAACACACTGTGGATCCTATTAAAATAAACTTGAGCAAAAAATGCAGCCTATGAGGAAACCGTTTCTCGGAAGAGGGGTTTAAGAAGGGAGAAGAGATCGAAGGAGGCAAGCTCGAACTGTGATATGGATTCTACAACCTCTCCATTTGTTACGACAAACGCTATTTCAGCAAAGTTGTACGATTACTTACAACCTAGCATCTTGACGATCGAACGGTGGTGGATTAAGGCCAGATCGAGTTGTCAGGAGGAGAGAATGCATGCCCTGTTGATAAAATGGAGAGGACTGATACCTCTGAGGCGTTAAAGCCTTGAGAGCTCCGCCCAGAAGTCTAGTCCCTCTCCAGTCTTGTGGGTACGGCAGACGTCTCTGTACCTCGAGATAACGATCCGAGTTCCGAGATCCAACGTTTAATTAAACGCCGTCTCACTTCGAAGCGAGATAGGAGTAGGTTCGATGGGCATCGGACCTACTTTTAGGTCCAATTAGCTCTAAAACCGTACGATTAACATCAGGATCTGAGAGCACAGAAATTGAAACAGATATGTACGGATTTTAATTAGTTCAGACGAATCTTGATGCAGATCGGATAGTTATTATACCCATCAAACCAATGTAGGTACGATGTCTCAATTCCTTCGATGCTACTCGGTAAGACGGTAATTATGACCGAATTGTTTTCTGTATTCAGTTAACATAGCGGGTCGGTAAAAGAGCTCATTATTGATTATTATAACCCGCTACAGATTTGGTTATACTATCTAATCTCTGAAAGCATACCCCAAACAGTAAACAGCCGAATCCGACCAATAGAAATCGAGTATTCTCTTAACAAATGCTCTTCGCTGACTTTTGACTCTTTCTCCGAGTTTCGTCTCTCTTTCTCTTTCTCTGTCTCCATTGATCCAGTCAGCAAAGCTCTTCTCATTTCTTTGCTTCTAAGCTGGCTCCTTTCCACTGACCCATTCATTCCGACTCAAAATGGCAACTCCCTTTTCCTTCCTCTTTCTCCTCCTCTTCTCTCTCCTCCCCTCGGCTCTTTCTCAATTCAACATCTCAGGTCTACTCATAGACTGCGGCGTCAACACCCCCTACACCGACGACCGGAATCTACGGTGGGTCCCGGACAGTCCATACATCACCTCCGGCGAATCCAAAAACCTCTCTACACCAGGTCTATACACCACTTTCTCCACCCTCCGCTCCTTCCCTTTCAATGCCTCCCGGCCTCGCAAATTCTGCTATACCTTGCCTTCTTACCGTGGTGCCAGGTACCTTGTACGGACCAGCTATTTCTTTGATGGACCAGGGGTACCGCCGGTTTTTGATCTGATCGTGGATGCGAACTTGTGGACTATGGTGAACACCACGGCCGATTATGTGGCGGGTAGTGCATCGTACTATGAGGGAGTTTTTCAAGCTAAGGGAAAGTCTATTAGCGTTTGCTTGGCGGGTAACCCGAATTACACTAAGGGTGACCCGTTTATATCTTCACTTGAGTTAATTATGCTGGATAATTCAGTGTATAATGCTACTGATTTTAATACCATGGCCATGGGGCTGATTGCAAGAAGCAAATTTGGTGCCACTGGAGACATTGAGGGGTAATGCTTCTTCTTCTTATTTTGATTCTTTTGGTTATTTTATTGCCAGTACTGTTTTCACAATGAGCAGTTGGATTGTTTCATTACTGATCAAGAAGTTCAAGAGTAAAACTCGGGTGTTCCTAAGTTCACCAATTCACTTTGTGAACTCAACTCTAAAATTTATCGGATTGGTTTCAAACGACAAATTCAAACCGTTGAAATCCTTCTAGTCTACGTGCAAAAATCTTAAATTTTCAAATTAATTTTATATAGAGTCAAGTGGTCAAAAAATCGTTAAAAAAATGAATGCACTAAAATTAATTTATAAACCTTCTAATTTTGACCGCTTTACTTTACACTAAATTAATTCAAAAGTTTGAAATTTTTGCATGTAGATGCGTCACCCGTAAGATAGAAGAATTACAACGGTTTGGTTTCGTCGTTTGAAGTCAATCCGATAGATTTTAGAGTTGAGTTTACAAAGTGACTTGGTGAACTTAGGAACACCCTAGTTTTAATGCATTTATTTGTTCAGACAATATGTACCGATATCTGTAGTACCAAAATGGTTCGATACCATGAATAGCAGGTCTTAATTAATGTTATTACCTCATCAAGTCTTGTTTCTTCCAAAAAAGGAAAGAACCTTGATCACTGCCTTGCCTCAATTTCATCCAAAAAATTTGAAACTATATTTGTCTAGTTACCATATTATTATCAGAAGGGACCCACATGATATAAGCCTGATGTATAAACTCCTTGCCTTCCGGATTATTCATTTTCTGTTTTTCATCATAAATATGCAAAAAGTAGGTATCCTGATGACAGATTCCATCGATACTGGCAACCATTCCCAGACAAAAAGCACGCAAAAACTAGCACTCACAACATTACAACCTCATTCTTCTGGAACCTTCCGCCACAGGATGTATTCAACACAGCTATTGTGGCTGACAAGGGGAGCCCCTTAGCATTTCAGTGGCCGCAACTAGTGTCCCTCCAGAACTCCACCTACTATGTGGCGCTCTACTTTGCCGATACAGTACCCGGGAAGTCGAGGAACTTGGCTGTGTACATAAATGGGTACCAGTTTTATGATGGGTCCGTGACATCAAATGGCACTGTTGTTTTCTCATCAGAGTGGAGTCTTTCAGGCCTGACAACTGTGACACTAGCACCTGGTTCGGGTTCGAGTGCAAATCTTCCACCGTTGATCAATGCAGGCGAGGTGTTTGGACTTTTTAAATTGCAGAATTTGACTACCACTCGAGATGGTATGACAACTTTTTTCTTCTTAGTTACTGCACTTAAATGCTCCTAATTGTAAGCAGACCAGTAAAAGAGAGAGCTTCTTCTTAACTTTAAATGTGAGGCTACAGTACTATGCATAGCGCATATTGGTTTGTACTATGGATCAATATCTTTATTTTTAAAGTCAGTCGATCCAAACCGTTCAATGTAATCTTCATACGAAAATGTACTTGTATATCAAATTTTCATTTTTAAAGTTCAAACAGTCGATCTGAACCATTCAAAGATTTTAGACCATTCAAAAGTAGTGATTTTCTACCTATCTACAAAAAATAGTTAAATAATTCTAAAAACTGGAAAATTTAGTTGCAAGTACATTTTCATATGGAGATCATGTTGAACGGATCAGATCGACTGTTTGGAGTTTGAAAACGAAGATATTGATCCATAGTACAGACCAATCTGCGCTATGCATAGTACCATGGCCTCACTCATCATAAGAATTCAGTCTTTTGCCAAAATAAACAAAGAGACTGGAAAAAAAAAACTTATAAAAGGAAAGAGGATCAACACATCTGGCATCCGAGCTCCTATGGTTTCTGTATTGGCCGCTATTTGCCTTTGTTATACTTGTCGCATCCATGATAGATATATTGGTGCGCAGTACAATAAAATTCTATCTAATTTGACTGATCATTACCAGCTATGAGCACAACAAGCTGAATGGGAATCTTAATTTTACATTTGCAGCAATTGATTGCCCATGAATATTTGCTTTCAATGCATGTTAAGTTCAGGTTTACCAGTGAAGTTTGGTCGTTACCTTAAATATTGAAACATTTTCTCGCTTATGCAGTGATATCTCTACAAGCAATAAAGCAACTAATCGATAACCCCCCTGAGGACTGGACCGGTGACCCTTGTATGCCTCCTGAGTACCCTTGGACTGGTGTGACGTGTACTTTCGCTTCTAGAATTCGTGTGGTTTCATTGTGAGTTGGAAATTTTAATATATTTTCTATCATGAAGTATATATATGATTGTGTGTTTTCTTTCTGTTTTGTTCATATTTCTTGTGTAAGCAATGCCTTATTCTGTGCGCTATTATGACTGAGACCGTGATTTTGTTGAACAGGAACCTAGCAAATATGGGTCTTACGGGAAAAATTTCACCTAGCATTGCTAATCTGACTGCAATAGCCAATATGTATGCATCTAACTTTTGTCATTTTGTCCTGTACAACTCTTATAGAGTATCAACACGACCATTGTATTCCTTGAGAGTAAAAGACATCACATTTCTCCCTATTAAGCATGAGAAAACTGTTCAGACAAGCTGATGCTTATTTCTTAAAAATGTTAGGATTTAGGACATTTTTAGGTTTTTCATGGTAAATATGAATATTTTCTTTCCTACTTTAGTCTAAAGAAGGCAAGTGATGCTAATGCTATTTTATTCTCTCGTGAATAGCTCATTGGCATTTAATAACTTCTCCGGTGGCATTCCCAACCTTGGCCAATTAAATTATCTAACAAGATTGTAAGTCACATTGTCAACACTTCTAAGTTTTCTAATCCTTTTATTTTTCTTCTTTTTCCTCTTCCTCTACCTGTACTAATCTAACATATGCATGTATGCTTTTAGGGATTTACAAGGCAACCAACTCAGAGGATCAATCCCTCAATCACTTGGAAACATTACGGCCTTAAGGGAGCTGTAAGTCATGTTACTTAATTTCTGATCTTGTAGGAACATTATTTGCTATTCCTTTTGTTAATAGGTGCAGGAGTTTTTCACATGCTCGTCCTCCCTTTATATTGAATTTTCTTCTTGTTTCATTGTTTCAGGTTTTTGCAGAACAATAACCTGACTGGTCAAGTTCCATCCAACTTGTTGAGTAATACCAAACTAAACCTAAGGTAATAATAGCTCGACTTTATTTTGTCTGGATATATAGTTTACCTCCAGTATAATCATCCTGGAATTCACGGTACATTTTAACTGGGGGGGATGCCAGGTCTGGTTAATGTTTAGACTTAAGCTGCATGGTACAGAATTTGCAACAAATTCTAAAATATTCCATTTAGCAAAGGGCAACTTAGCTCAACCAAAACAGATGTATTGCTATTGCATCCATCATAAGTAAATAACCAGTACTGATTGGAGATACCTGTATCAGTGCAGCCATCCTTTGAAATCCTTGAAGCGCATTTTTCTTTTGTCATTTTTCTTTAGCCTGATCTTTTGTTTATTTACAGACTTCATCCAGGAAATAACTTCTCACCAGACCCTCCAGTACCTTGAGATTTATTTGGCTTGTTTTACTTATTCTTTGTAGTTAGATGTACGTATTTGTGTCTGTAAATTAGGTTAGTAGTTTTATAGAAAGTATTTATTTCAATTTTTTACAATTCTTTATTTTCAGCTTAAATTTTTGCACATTGTAAAAGCCCACCATGTCATGGAATGCGATTTTTGTGGGCTTCTTTACTGGAAAATGCACCTAAATAACATATAATTTTTCCTTGGGCCGCCTGAACTTTTAATGTCCTTTTCATAACTTTGAAAAGAGTACCGGACTACCGGTACACGCTGAGAGTAATAATATAGATTTGCTTTTTATATAAGGTTTAAAACTCAAATTTCTATTTTTGATAGACAGACTTTCAATTTTCGGCAATCAAATATAAAAAGAATTATTTAACCATTATTTTATGCAGATGCCGAACAGATTAATGGCACGTGTTCAGATTCAAATAAATTAGTTGGATATGAGCTACCACCAACCCAACCGGATAATACTAAAATCAATGAACCAAAGTCCTGTTTTGGAACTGAAAAACCTGATTGATTCTCACCTACCAAATCATTAGCAAAGCCGTTAAGATAATTGCTTTGGATACATCATACATACTCTGTATAATTAATGTATATGTTTCCAATAGGAAATTCTACAAATTGGACTATCGGATATCGCCTGTCTCGGGGTCCTAGTTTTATTCACATCCTCTCCGTTTTAAGGAAATGGAGACGTCCTGTTTTATATGAGCGTGAAATAATTGAGAAAACAAATTTATCCACTTTAAAAAAATAAAATAAAGAAATTTAGAAAATAATAATCGAAGATTAGTTTGAAATAATAGGATTTGACTGATTTAATGCACTGATATCATTGCAAAGTACGCACACAGTTGAAAATTAATATACCTAGTTATTAAATTGCCAAGCTATTTATTTTTTCACAGTAATGAATTCGATTTATACCATCCAACCTTTTGTATGTAAGTCGAGAACTCGCATTAAAAATATTTTCCTGATAATAATTTCGCGTTAAAAGTTATTATCTGGAATATAATAATTTTTTGCGTGATAATATTTAATGCAGATAATAATTTCAAGTTAAAAGTTATTTTCTAAGCCAAAACGAAAAAAAAATATAATATTATTTTGCATGACGGCTCCTGATTTGAAACAAAAATTGAACGCAAGTCGATTTCACTTGAGGCTGACCTAGACATGAAACTTGCGCGAAGAAATGGTGTGACAAAGGTGTTAGGATTTCGGTAGGTCATATTACAACAATTCGAATTATTTCAAGATTTATTCACGATCCGAAAATTAGAATTTAGACATAAAATTAATTCTAGGATTAAATAGAGTTTACCACTATACGTGCAGTGCAATGGAAACTTCAAGTCTAATCTAGCAATAGTCTTCTTCTTCTTCTTGTTTTTTTTTCTTGTGTCAGATTCACGCAACAGCCCAGCAGTCACGCCTCTATCAGTATCCACACAAACAAGTTAACAAACTTCTGTAATTCAGTATGCTAGTACCGAATTAACAGCCCTGTCTTTTCTCTTTCTTTCTCTCTTATGTTTTCTGATGTATATATCATAGAATTTCTGGAACAACCAAAAACCGAACTCTGCATGTATATTTATAATACTATGCACCTATTCAGTCACACCATTTCATTGCACCCATTCAGAAATCGTTATCTGATCTGATTAGATCAAATCAGATTAGATGAGAGTAAAAATTTGGGCCTAGCCCATTAAGACCTTATCCATATTAATTATTAATATGGCCCATAATATTCTGGCCTATAGTACATTTCTAACAAAATGTTGAGATTTGAACTTCGAAGAGAGTTCATTTTCACCGAGTGAAAAGTTTGTTTGCTCTGTTTTTTTTTATTTTATTGTTGGAATATCATTGAAAATCGACGAATAATCTAACCGTAAGTCGCTCTTTTGTATATTTCGATTAGACAAGTAATTATTTTCCTCCGTTTTTCTTTCTTTTTATCGAAAAAAACTATTTTTGTTGTCTTTCTCTTGCAATTTTAAATCCTAAAAATTAAGTCTGTAAATTCAAAGAAGAGGAGGATTCAAATGCCTCCATTACGTCTTTATTTTTAAAAATTTAATAACTCAAAATTGAAAACTTTAAAGCATACATCATTTTATCTATAAATGCGTTAAAAATTTAAGAAAAATTTAAGGTTGGATATGGCAGTGGCTACTCAAAGATTGAGCTTTAAATTTAGTCCGGTCTAAACAGGTCTAAATTAACCCACCTCCTAAGATGCCTTAAATTTTTTTTCAATTTTACGTCACTGGGCTACTCGAAGGTTGAGATTTCTCAGGCAGAGTTATACACAAGATGTAGGAAAAAGGACACAGAAGAAGAGGAAGGAGTAGGTCCGATGGGCATCGGACCTACTTTTAAGTTCAATTAACTCTAACACCGTACGATTAGCATTGAGATACGTGTGTAAGGAAATTGAAACAGACTGGTACGGGTTTTAATGCACTTTGCACGAATCTTGATGCAATCTAATGATCATGGTAGGGCATCGGACCTACTCTGAATTCATAGAAGAAACCTGTTAGTGGAGGGTTACTGCTCTGGAAGTGGGACCAGCAGCGACTGTAACGTGGCTAATGCCATGCGGAGATGAAGCTCACACTACTGTTGTATCAGTTTTCACCTTCCTTTCAGCTCTGGTCTGTGCTTTGTCAGCAGTTTCTGCTGCTACTTTTTATCGTCCCACAATTTAACAGTAATGCATTGTGCTTAGTTTGACATTCTTTTTGTTGTTTTTCTTGTTTTCACTGTATAGTTGCATTTTGCTTCCTCCAAGCTTAGAATTTGGGAAACATCACTTGTTAGAATTTCTTTTGACTAGCTGCTTGAATGCATCCTACTGGTATCTAACCCATGCATGTACAATTGTACATTAACCTCTAATTTAACAGTAATGCATTTATTCTTCTCTTATCAGTAAATTTCTCTGTAATTTGTTTATTCTGTGCCAAATTTGATTTGCCCTCGAGAACAATTAGACTTCATTTAAAACTTAAATCTGCAGCAACTTAGGGTTTTTGTTTAGTTATTCATAAGTAGTCCTTTCTTTCATGCTTTACTTTATGAAACTGTACCAATTAAGTTAGGAATTTTGATACTGGTAAATCTTTATCAGTTTTAGCTAGGAATTTTGTAATGCAACATTTTTCTGTAATATACGCCTACGGGTTTGAAATAAAAAAAAAATCTAATCACAGCCATATTTACATTCGTAAAATTAGACTGAAATTAAAATGGAAAAAATTAAAATTAATTTTAAAAGCACTGAACGCAGACAATTAGTTTTAATTGCTTTTAGCCTTTAGAAATTGAAAGATTTTCATACGTCCCGGAATTTTTTTTTTTTTAAGATGAATGAGCGAATGGGAACTAATATTTTTGCCAATATAATGTTTTAAAAGCAATTTCATTAAAATAAATATTTTTATTTATAAGATTAAATTTTAAATGAAACTGTCATCTGTCATTTAAATTTTTTTGTGAACAGAGATTAAAGGTCAAGAAGCGTAACTATTTAATATCTACATAGAATTCTCCGTGTGAATTTTAAACTTGAGATGTCCTACACAAAATATTATTTTTGTTACTGTTTATTAATGCAGATATACCGGTATAGTTCCCGCAGTTAAAATTGAACAAATAACAAATATGAATGTGATTTTCCGATTTTCTAAGAACAGATCAGAGAAGTAAAAGTCGCAACAATAATTTTTGGTTATAATAACAGAGTCATGGGACATGGGTTATTTATTCTTCTCTGTTATTACAGTAAGAGCAAATTACCATGTAACTGTAAAACCAACACCGTAATTGCGATAAAAAAACTAAGTTATATGAATCCTGCCACATCCAACTCCTTAAATCAAAATTAAAATCGGATAAATTTATAGTTTTGAGATGAATTACATGTACAGAGATAATTTGATACTACTTGAGGGGTAATTGTTAAAGCTATTAATACGAAGTAATTATTTTTTATATAAAAAATGCATAAGTGGTAATATTTTTTAGATCTAGAAATATTGAACCTGGTTGAAAATTTGTGGTTCGATTATGATATAAAAAAATAATCAAAATTCACAAAAACGGTTTGTTTTATATTAATACAAGTAACATATAAAAAAAATTAATAAATAGCCTAAGCTTCTTGTAGATATTTCATTCAGTAAAGATGAATGATTTAAAAATATTGGAGAATTATTCATAATGTTTGTCAACTTTGAGAATAGCCTGGTAAAAAGAATAAGAATGAGTCTACGGTACTATGCATATTATGGGTTGTTCGTATTACGGATCAATATTTTCTGTTTTTAAAATTTTAATGGTCGATCTGAACCGTTCAACATAATTCCATATGAATATCTACTTGCAGACCGAATTTTATATTTTTGAGAATTTTTTTACTATTTTTTAAAATAGATAGAAAATCACTTGATCTAAAAGTTTTGGACTATCCAAAAACAAAGATTTTCCACTCATCTTAAAAAATAATAAAAAAATTCTAAAAAATATAAAATTTGGTCTGCAAGTACATATTCATATGAAAATCATTTTAAACGGTTCGGATTGACTGTTAAAGTTTTAAAAACGAAAATATCTATCCGTATTACGGACTAAATAGTGATATGCATATAGGGCTGTAAATGAGCTGTCTCGGGCTGAGCTGGGCCTTAGCTCAGCTTGTTAATTTTGGACCGAGCTGTTAGCGAGTCAGCTCGTTAACAGCTCGTGAGCTAAAATCTCAGCTTAAACTCGCGACGAGCCAGCTCCCGAGCTGACGAGCTGGCTCACTGGGTTTGGTTGGACCTTGTTTTAAGAAGAAAATAAATTTTACAAACCTTTTTGGACCGAGCTGAACTGAGCTGGACCAAGCTTGGCAGTATAAAACACACACAAATTCACAAATTGATGCTTAGTTGAGTTAGACTCCAGCTCAAACTCGTTAATTTTGGTCCGAGTTATTACCGATCGAACCAGATCGAGCCAGATGTGAGTCACGAGCTACGAGCTTTTTTGTCAACCCTATATACATTGTACCATAGACACTCGAAGAATAATTCATAACTTCGGGCTACTTCTACAGTCCTGCTTGTTTATTTAGTCGGCATGCTTCTGAATTCTGGTCAGGTTCAATTCACGTCTGAAACATGACACTGGCACGTGACATGACATCCCAGGAGGTGCACATTTCCTTTTCCAGCAAAATGGAGGTTGGATGTGAAAAAAAGGAAAGAAAACGAGTCTAGATCCTCTGAAGTAAATCAAATTTTGACTTTAGATCACGACCATATGACCAGAATCTAGACCAATCCGGCCAAGGTGGAATGAATGGCGCTTTTAATATTCGTACCAAAACAGATACATTGTTCTGGATTTAAACTCAAAATTTGTGGTACTTCAGGTGACTTAAATTCTAGACTAGTAATTACCACTGTTATAAATAACGGTATGCGGTCGTCGGATGAATAGAACACCGTCAAGCAATTAATTGAAAATAATCGTTCAATTAGTCAGAAAAATCTATAATAATTTGATCATCGCTAACGATTAATTGATCGATTAATCGGTCTAAAACATTTTTTTACAACACTGGACTAGTTAGTACTCAGTAGTGGTGCCTTGACTCTGGAGCAATGACCGGGAAAACGATCGAAATTTTGAGTGTTAAAGTTATAAAATAGTAAAAATGGACCGAAAATATTAGGCGGGGGACGCGAGAACAATACTGCGCCAAAACTTCCCGCACAAATTTTAGTTTCATGCGCTCGGCACAGGGCCGACACAGGCCCGTCAGCAACTTTTGCCTCCTTTCCAATTCCAAACTACACCTCCCTCTTTTCTGTCAAGGTCCCATTCCCGCTGCCGCACTACACAGGATATATAATTCCACGCACAGCTTTTACGGATATGTACAAGATCAACACGTGTTTTTCTATCATTGGCCAAAGGAACCTATCCCTATCCTACGGTCCTACCCACCACAAAAGCTGAGCGGCGTATTATTCGCAGCAGCAGCAATAGTCCTGTCCCTGACGGCCCGACCCCACTATAATGCAATCTTGAAAAAGAAAATCAAGGGTTTAATTAGAAATAAGACATAATAAGAGGGTTCATTTGAAAATAATGCCACATAAGCAGCTGCTTTACTGCGTTACCCAATACCCAGTACAAAAAGGGACCAAAGGTCAGGAAGAGAGTGAAACGACCCAAGTAAAATAAAACGGAGTGGCGAACGAGAACCGTAAAACCGGAAACCTCTCTAAGTGGAGATTCTCCTCTCTCCCCATCTCTACCTATCTCTCTCTTGCCATGGAGGACGATCAGCAGTGCGAGCGAACCCAGAGGAGAAAGGGTTTGAAGCGAAAGCTAGACGAAGAAGATTCTCCTTCTTCCTCCTTTGGGGTGGAGCCGCCGGCGGATCTGGCGGTGGCGATGGAGGTGGAGGAAGAACAGGGAGAGGAGGAGGAGGAAGAAGAGGAAGAAGGGGAAGACGAAGAGGAAGACGAGGAGATGGCGGGACAGGAAAGGGAGATCCGCTGTGGCCGCTCCCATCAGGCGATCTGGCGTGAGGTCAGAGCTCAGGTCGAGGTGCTTGAGCGGAGTTTCTCTTGGCGCGGCGCTGATCGGGCCGCCGCTAAGACTGCTAGTCATATACTCGCTGAACTAGCCAAAAATGGTATGACAGTGTTTTTTTTTTGCGTTCGTTCTCTATATGTTCTACCACATACTATCACGATTGTTGTTTTGTGAACGGACTAAGGGTTAGATCTGGTGGTTTACAAACGTGAATTTTAGACGGAGATGAGATTGATGTCTGCTCGAGTGAAAGTTAGAGTAGTGCGTGTTTCAGTTAGTATAGTTCTCTGTTGCATAATTATGCCAAATCTGTCACGAGCGGTTGATCAACTAGTAAATTAAGGCGTAGCTAGCAGTTTGCATGAGTTGTTGTAACTATTGTTTTGAGATATAAAGTTTGATTCAAGGAGTTCGTGTTTGCAGCTGAGCTTGCTCATTAATGAATTATCTTCTCTATGCAAAACAAATTGGTTGTTGTAAATGTTTTCTCTTGTAGTAAATTACATATTTGTTTGCCCTCTATTAAATGTTGTTATTAACTATGGTTGCCTTCAATTTATAAACGCAACCCTTTTCAAGTAATCAGAGTTTGTAGTCTTTTCCTCGTAAAGAATAACAACTGGTCCCAGATTAGTTGTTGATTGCTATGTTGCACAAACTTTGTCATGGATACAGGTAAAACTCGACATTGCTAAACCCTAAAATTCAAAAGAATTTTGTCCAGCAATGAAGTTCCAATATTAAAATAAAATATTCATACAAAAGTAAGCTTTTGCTCTGTAAATTCTGATTGTTCATGTATACTTCCATATTGCTTTACATTCTGCGAGGTGCTTGCTTCTTTAACATTATTATCTAGTTTCTGAAACTAAATTTACAGCATGATAAACATTTCACGAAATAAGTTCACAGTAGATGGATTTTCCAAAGTTTATCTTTTGTCAATCTCACAAATTTTCTATGCTTTTGCAGAGGAGGTTGTGAACATGATTGTGGAGGCTGGAGCAGTGCCTGCACTAGTGAAGCATTTGGGAGAGCCAAGTTCTTTAACGATGGAAGGCAGTGGAGACAGAGGTGAACGGCCATGTGAGCATGAGGTTGAGAAGGGGAGCGCCTTTGCTCTCGGCCTTCTTGCTGTCAAGGTACCTCTATTCAACTATATTACAATTTTTTGTGAGAATATCTGTCTTGCTCTGCTAAAATGTTGTTCTTGCCTTCTGTAACAGCCTGAACACCAGCAGCTTATTGTGGATGCGGGTGCTTTGCCTCTACTTGTGGATCTGTTACTGAGGAACAGAAAGAGTGGTAACTGTAGAGCGGTAAATAGTGTCATCAGGAGAGCTGCTGATGCGATAACGAATCTAGCTCATGAAAACAGCAACATCAAAACTGCTGTCAGGTTATGTTTCTATACCTTCTCAATTGAAATGGATATACATACTATAATATTGGTCTTGTGCATGTATAAATATGAGTGGATACCTAACTTTTGTAGGGACACTCCAATAACCATCGACAAAGAAACAAAATATTGGTTTGTCACAATAGATTTCTGGTTCTGAATTACTGTTTTTCTTTCTTGTAATACAGGATGGAGGGTGGTATCCCTCCTCTAGTTGAACTGCTGGAATCTGCAGATTTGAAGGTACAAAGAGCTGCGGCAGGAGCCTTAAGGACATTAGCTTTTAAAAATGATGAAAACAAGACCCTGGTTAGTATCTCTATTAAACATAGAAGGCACCTTATTTTGCCTATCTTTTCATGGTGTGTTATTTTGGAGTAATTATCTTTTGGGTATGCCTCCCGATTGATGAATCATTTGACAGGAGGTTTTCACATCTTGGTTTAACTAAATTTCAGTGTCTATTGTGTACTGAAAGACTGCAATTTCTGATTGACATTTGATAATGATACCTTACCTGGCTGAATTTTGAAGCCCCAAGTGAAATGCAAGCAAGATTTACCCTGCAAATATCTTGACCATTAATGCATGTAGTGGTAATAAGAAATTATTTTGGATTTGCTTTCATTCATTAGTCTGCGATAACCAACTGAATACCTGTCGATGAAAAGTAAAGGAACTCTTTTGAAATTACAAGGGTACTTTTATAATTTTGTTTTGTTCCTCAATTTTTGTCCTCAGATTGTTGAATGTAATGCTCTTCCAACATTAATACTCATGCTGCGATCTGATGATGCTGCAATTCATTATGAGGCGGTGAGATTTTATATTCCATATAATTTTCCATGATATCTTCCAAACCAAACATATTTCCGGTTCATTATCTTCTCTCTATATGCCATTTCATTTTTTCTTCCTGCAATGAAAAGAGAGGCAGTGAGTAAATGCAGGAAGGATGTATGCTTTTAACAGAATAATGTCTGAGGACCCAAGTAAGAATAATTTGAAATTTAATAATAAAAAGCTGCTGAATATATATAAGTATAATTCAGTTTTATTAGTAGGAATTTAACACAACAAGATTTTGATTGAGAGAAATTACCAATTGAAATGAGAGGGAAAAATTGCAATCTTTTAACTTCTATGTGCTATTGCCAGTGGAGAAGTTAATGTTGGTTGCTGATATGTTAGGTGGGCGTGATTGGTAATTTGGTTCATTCATCCCCAAATATCAAGAAGGAAGTTCTTGTTGCTGGAGCTTTGCAGCCAGTTATTGGCCTACTAAGGTACATTCACCGATAGAAAATCAAATTTTGTTAATTGAATCGCCTCTGTAAAGTCTTTTGTGGGAGATTCTTCTTGTTTGTCCTCCTTTCATCTGACCCTTATTGCAATTTTTTTGTAGTTCATGCTGCACCGAGAGCCAAAGGGAGGCAGCTTTGTTGCTTGGGCAATTTGCGTCAGCTGATTCAGATTGCAAGGTTTCTCCAACTGTGTGCCTCTCTTTTTTTATTAGAGGATACAAGTTCCATTGTCTCATGTTTGCTAAAATTTTGTTACGTTGATTCCATGCTTTTTAGGTGCATATTGTACAAAGAGGAGCAGTTCGGCCGCTTGTTGAAATGCTACACTCTTCAGATGTCCAGCTTAGGGAAATGTCAGCCTTTGCTCTTGGGAGGCTTGCTCAGGTTTTTCTTTGTCTTATTTAAAAATATTTTGGCCAGTGATAATAGAAATACATTTGTGTTATGTAAAAATATTTGGGCTTTTACTTTTAAGAGGTTATTTATTTGATTGCATAAATGGTAGTCTACATGAAAGATTGTAGTTATCATAAAAGAAAGGAGTTTCAATAAATATTAAAGTGTCTTTCAAGTAAGGCTAGGGAGTTATTTGCATTTTGAGGACTGAAGTTGGTACAAGTTCGAGTTGAGTGCCTTTAGTTAATGAAAATTAATGTAGACCTAAATTACACATTTGATGTAAGCATGCCTTATCTTTCATTGTGAGTAGTATAAATATTAAAATTCCAGTGCTGTTATTGTCTAGGATCCTCATAACCAAGCAGGCATTGCATATAATGGCGGTTTAGTTCCATTGCTTAAGCTTCTGGACTCAAAGAATGGGTCTCTCCAGCATAATGCTGCTTTTGCTCTCTATGGAATTGCTGACAATGAGGTTATACCAACATAAGCATCAGTGTTCATTACATAACTAATCTTTGTCGGACTCTTTGAGATGATTTACGCTCTACACTTTTCCTATATTTTTTTGACATGTTGTTTTCATGTTATTTTTGTAGGATAATGTGTCAGATTTTGTTAAGGTTGGAGGTGTGCAAAAGCTCCAAGATGGAGAATTCATTGTTCAGGTATAGTTTTATTTATAGGCACATGATATAAAATGTATCTGTGTTGTTTATCTGTAGTAAAATGAATTCATTGTTCGTGTTTCTTTCCAGGCAACGAAGGACTGTGTTGCCAAGACATTGAAAAGATTAGAGGAGAAGATCAATGGACGAGTGAGTGAGTTATTATTTTTCCTTGATGGTACTGTGTTTGATGTAACAAGCCCTGATTCATAGTTCTAACAACAGGTGTTAAAGCACTTGCTGTATATGATGAGAGTTGCTGACAAACCTGTACAAAGACGTGTCTCCTTGGCTCTTGCTCATCTCTGTGCTCCTGAGGATCAAAAAACAATATTCATTGATAACAGTGGTATTACTTCATCTTGCAATGATCACTTGACTTTGCTATTATGCTACATTAGTTGACTTTGAAAGTGCATTTATTTGTTTGTCTAATTTTGATTTGTATTGCTTCAGGACTTGAGTTACTTCTTGATATGCTCTGTTCAGTAAATGTGAAGTATCAACAGGATGGTGCTGTAGCTTTGTATAAATTGGCCAATAAAGCTACATCTCTCTCTTCAATGGATGCGGCTCCACCATCTCCAACCCCACAGGTAAACACTTGAAATCCATGCTTCTGTAAGTTCTTGAAAATCAGATTCAGATTGGAGATTAAGAGCATGAAGTGTCACTATGCTGACAACAAGGTTGTTTTTGTTAGAAAAAAAGGAAGGTTAAAGAATCTGTAACTGTAGAAAACAATTAAATGTATATATTTAGATAGACCATAAGTCTTATTATCCATGGGTTTATAGTGATAAAAGTGACCGTTTTAATTTCTTTGAAGAAGATTTTACTTTCTTGAAAATCTCCTTGAATTAGGACTTAAATTTCTGTAATTTTAGAGGTTATCAAATTTTGTAGTCCTTGATTTTTTCTTCCCCCTACTTAAAAGCGGACCTTCTTCAGGTGTATTTGGGTGAGCAATATGTGAACAGTTCTACACTCTCAGATGTTACCTTCCTAGTTGAAGGTTTGTTCACAATTTTTGTTCTATCTGTACTGTCATTCTGAAATCAGACATTCTGTATCTTATCTTAACCAGTTCTTTGTTTCATTGTTTTATTCAAGACTTGAAATACTTGATTGAGTTTTCCTATCAAAATTTAGGCAAACGCTTTTACGCACACCGGATTGCTCTCCTTGCTTCTTCTGATGCATTTCGTGCAATGTTTGATGGGGGATATAGGGTGAGAACAAGTAACTTAATTTTAGTTTTTCCATTACCTTTTCAAAATTCTAAAGATTATGCCAGACATTAGGGGGAAAAATGCAACTTAGTGTGGAAACTAAAATATTAAATCTATCCTGATTGTTGTGTTTCTTGGTTTGTAAGTTTTTCCTGATTTTTGAATTTTTTTTTCCTTGATTAGGAGAAAGATGCAAGAGATATTGAGATACCAAACATCAGATGGGATGTGTTTGAGCTGATGATGAGGTTAGTTGGGACTTTGCATTATGATGCTTATGATCTTTCCTAACAAAAATTAGATTCAAAGTTAAAGGTATTAATGGCCATGCACAATAAAGCAGAGAACTTGATAACTCTGGTTAATTACGTCCAACACAAGAGGCTACCATTTGAAACACTAGAGGAAATAACACAGATGGTTGTTAAAGTATCTCCCATTTCACTTTGGTCCCTAAAGCTCCACATGTTAAGGGTAGGATCTGTTGGGTACAATTTCAAAACTGTAGGGACCAAAATGGGAACCTGGATTTTGGGACTAAATAATGCATGGATTGTATTTTTTGGCGCCATTTTTGTTATTTACTTGAACTTGGTTTAGAGATTTCCTCCCCTGTTTTTTGGATTATCAGATGAATTATGTGTTTTTGATCCTACAACACTACCTAAATTCATGCAGTCTTGCAGCAAAGCATTTCCTATCCAGCAACTGTTTTGCATGCCAGATTTTTGTTTTAAGGATGGCCTAATACCCATGCGTACCTGTCTTTACCCTTGTTATAGCAAAATGCTTTATTTGTTCATGTTGCAGGTTTATATATACTGGCTCAGTTGAAGTAACAAATGAAATTGCACAAGATCTCCTTAGAGCAGCTGATCAGTACCTGTTAGAGGGGCTGAAGCGCCTCTGTGAATACACCATTGCACAGGTGATGAAACTTCTGTGCTGAATGTTAAGATGAAAACATTTGCAACTTTGAACTTAAGAATCTGTTGATATCTTGAAATCAAATTTAAATGCTCTCTATTCAATTGCAAGCTAGCTAATTTTTTTAAGGACCTTCAATGCAATTTTATGCTTGTGAGTAGGGTATATTTTAGTGATTAAGTGTAATTGTAATCAGGCAGGGTTGAGTCTGGTGGTCCTGGTATGACTTATTTTTTGTGGGTCTGGTTTATTCAGGTTTGGGTTTGTCCTGGCTGTGTTCATTCTGTCTTAGGATTGCGTCGTTTGGGTTTCAGGCTGTTGTGGGGCCATTCAGGCAGGTTTTGGTATTACTATGGGCTTGAATCAGGTTGGAGACCTATCTTGTTTGTTATCACCCAGCAATGCTTGAAGTGGTTTGTGTTTTTTGTGCCAGGTGGTAAAGGTTGGGGTTTGGGTCTAGTTTGGTTTATGTCACTCAGGACCAGTTGGATCTTGGCCTGTTTATGGATATACATAATCCGATAATGCGTTCTGAATTTGCATGAATGGATCCACATGAATCTAAAAACTGTATTCAATAGCTTATTGGATCCACACATTTGGATCTTGGAAAAAAATTCTGACTTTTTTGAATCCTGAGCTGACCTTTTGGTATTGACGTATTGTAGGATGTGAACCTAGATAATGTCTCAGACATGTATGAGTTGTCAGAGGCCTTCCATGCCATGTCACTGAGACATACATGCATCTTATTCATTTTGGGCCAGTTTGACAAAATCTGCACAAAGCCGGGGTAATTACCTAATGCTTCACTTATAATCATACTATCTCCTTTTGTGTATTTGTCTGTAATATTATGATGTTTGTGAAACATGCAGATATACTGTGCTGATTGAACGGATTGTGCCTGAAATCCGCAGTTTTTTTGCTAAAGGTCTTCGGTTAAATCACAGAGTTATTCGGTCATAAACTGTTCACCGGTTGCTGATTGTGAACTAACAGGTTAAGCTGAGGTGGTTGTACAGTTAGAATTTAGGCATAGACCCCATTTTACATGTGCTTTTGGGTGGTTCTTGGATGGCACTTGAGTTTAGTAGTGTTGTTATAGTGGACATAAAACCCAAGGCAGTCGGATCAATCTGACTCATATGAGGTGTTTTAATGAAATGTTCTTCAGTGCAACATTAGGGTATTTCTGCCCTCCGATATTTACCAAGTATATCTAAATATATTCATTTATACATGCTTAGTCTGATCTGTTTAGTATGCAATTAGCACGACTAAACTTTTTATTTGTCAGTAGCTGAGCATCTGTAATTACTGATTACTAAAGTAGATCAGTACAATTAGTGTTCGATCTATTTTTTTTATATTGTACTGTTTTTTTTTACCATGAGTCTTGTTTGGTAAGTCTGGGAATAATGTTAGAATGTTCTTATGCGCAATTGTTAACAGAATAATATTAGAATATTGTTATTTGGAATAGAGGTAGAAAAAGTGATAAATTTGGTAAAATGTCAGCAAGATAGTGATGTAATGAAGGTTCAAATACCTCATGTCTTTCGTATTTCATTGTGCCTCACAGTTTAAATTTCCTGTTTTTGAAGTTCTAACTATTGATTTGAACCGCTCGATGTGATATTTATATTAAAATATGTTTGAAAATTGAAATTTATATATATATATATATATATATATTTTATATTTTAATATTTAAAATAGGTACAAAATTATTATTTTTTGACCATTTAGTAAGAACAGGGGAGGAATATTTCATAAAAATATAAAATTTTGTCAAAATAGTAAGAAAATTTCCTCCCCTGTTTTTTGGATTATCAGATGATACGAACGCACTGTTTATATTGACAAAATTTTGACAAAATATAAACAGTGCGTTCGTATTTAGACTATTGTAAGAAAATTTCATAAAAATATAAAATTTGGTCTCGAAGAATATTTTAATATAGATTTCATATTGAGTTGTTCGGATTGACTATTTGAACTTTGATAATAAATATACATTATATATTTATATGAGACAACGAGGCATGGGCATTTGAATCCTCCTTTAATAAATTTAATTATTGTAGGACACGTTAAACAATAAATACTCTTAAAAGCTAACCTAATTTTTCAAGTAGTGTATGGAAGGTTACTTTAATAAAAAATAATAAATCGTTCTTAAATTTCTTCGGATAAAAATATTAAATCTGACAAAATGCAAGTTAGCCTGATTCAATTCTATTGACTATCGTTCGATTGATTTTGTTAATTATGTAGGTTAACTGAAAAACAAATATTAAATCAGATTTAACAGAAACTTAATACACGATCTTTTCTTCTGAATTAAAAAAACTTGAAAAAAATAATAATTTGCGTCGGAAATCTCTTGAAATATAAATCTACACCCGGCCCATTATTTCTCTCAGCAATTAACGATTTTTTTGGGCCATCACAGCAACTGAGCAACAGCAATAATAATTTCAAAGAGTGCCATGATCTGTACTTTTGTTTTAACAACACCATGCTGCCTTTTCAAATTATTGTATATTTTTTTGTTGAGAAAAATGTAAATTTCTTCTTGCATCGCTTATAACAAGAAATTCATTATTTGCACCATGACTACATATCCTAATGTAAAAACTTTGTAAGGACAAATATGATGCGAGTTCAAAGCGTATGTAGTCATTTATTACTAGTTGGCCTACACGACAAATTATTTTATTGTACTTCATAACGAGATGTACAGTACATGTCCATACTCAATACAACTATGACTGTGAATACTTCAAAGAACTGGAAATGATTATTTTGATTAAATCTTACTCGGGTTGAATACTCTACTCTGTCCTATGGATCTTATATTCTTATCACAATTGAAATCTGTAAAATCCAAATCATTTTGTTTGTGTCAGGCCAAATTCGAAATCTTCAATCACGTTCCACAGAGAGCAGTTTGGGACTGATGTCCATCGGACTCCATAACCGTCCGATCTGCTTTAAGATCTTTGCTCATCGCTTTAAGATCCATAATGTGATGGTGTGAAAAAGAGAGAAATCCAACCAAAATTTCGGTCAACTTATATCTGAACAAAAGTTTTGATTCAGTCCTTGCTATTTTTAGAGAAGAAAACAATTACTCTCATTACTGAAAATTTGATTTTTTTTTTTTCTAAAAATAAGAAAAATGCGCCACAAGCCCACAATTATATACAATATATTTTAGACTGTTGGTGTCACACATATTGGCCGATTTAAGTGCCTTACAATGGGATTGATGTTAACGTGGGATATGATGCTGATGCATGATTGTTAGTTTCACGTTTGTTTCCCTGCATTCCCAGACCCAATTGTGTCATGTCGGCTTAAAAATATAAAATGTCATAATTCAAACCTTTTTGTTTGTGTTAGGCAATCGTGCCATCAATGGAAGATGCGCAACGCACGCCGATTTTTTTTTTTTTTTATGTGAAGCATTAAAAAAATTAATAAACATGTGATATCAAATGCGGAATATTTTTCTGAAAATATAAATTATACGAGGGGGAGGGGAAAAAAAATGCTTGGTACTAATTAATTTTCTGAAAAAAATAAAAACTAGAAGTCACTCTTTAGCTTCTTCTTTGAATTGCTAAATCATAGCAGATTGAATTAATATTGTTATGTCTTTTGGATGATTGGATCCTGATCATATTTCATTTAAAAATTTAACCTTCCAATTACAATAGTCTAAATACGAATGCACTGTTTATATTGACAAAATTATTGTACAACCTAACGCCATCTTTCATGCCGCCTGGCCAACTTGACAAACAACCAGACTCGAGAGCAGTTTAGGTCCGATAAGCTCTATAACCGTCCGATCTGCTTTAAAATCCTTACACACAGATATTAAAGTGATGTGCACGGATCTTAAAACAAATCAGACAGTTATGGAGCCCATCGAACTCAGTTTGAGTCCGATGGGTATCGGACCCAAACTGCTCTCACTAGACTCCAATTGAGGCATGAGCAGGTACAGCTCTCAAAAGATCCTTTGGTTTGGTACAAGAAATTAATACAGCATGGTTGGTATTAAGTATTAACAGTTGACACTTGCAATATAATACCTTATAAAATATACAACTCCACATTTAGTGTTGAGCCGGTTCAAGATAATTGAGTTGTCAAGCTGGACATCCTCATAATCTGACCAAATCTGTAATAATTCATAATTTTAAAATAATTTTATTCACAACAGAAACAAAAAGAGAGAGAAAAAAAAATGGAATAAATTATTTTTGAGTGGTCTGACTCTGACTCTGATGATTTAATGGCTGTTTCATTAACTTGTGTTATCATTCCAAAGCTTGACCAAATCTAAAAGCATCTTTAGTGAGACTTTTTTTTTTTGTGGTGGATAATAATTATTATCCATATCGCACTCTGCGCGCTTAATTTGCGTTTGTAACACGTGCTCAAATACGCCTGGTTTTTGTACCCAATTATTGCTCAATAACTGCTTTATTGTATTTTGTTTTTCCTTTCTTTTCTTTTGTTGTTTATATTATCTCCACAAATAGTTTGATAGTTTGAACTTGAGTGAGGCAACAGTAATATGCATATTACCGTTCAATCCGTACTATGAATTAATATTTTTATTTTCAGAGAATTAATTTTTAGTTGAAGAGAGCAGTTTGGATCCGATGCCCATCGGACTCAAATTTGGGTCCTATGGGTTCCATAACTGTCCGATCTGCTTTAAGATTCCTGCGCACAGATATTAAAATGACCCGCATAGATCTTAAAGCAGGTTGGACGGTTATGGAGCCCATCGAACTTAGTTTGAGTCCGATGAGCATCGGACCCAAACTGCTCTCTTGGTTTAGTGATAAAGACTCATGGTTCTCACGTAAACTCACAAAATAGAAAAATCCTCTATAATATAAACAGAAATTTGACAAAAGTTGGTAAGCTAGACCTCCATCTTTCATTTCAAAAAATATCTTTATTTTCATTCAAACCATTAAACAAAATTATTATTACTTGCACACTAAATTTTTACATTTTCTTAAGAATTTTTTACTATATAGAACATGACACATTTTGAATGGTTCATAATTTTCAAATCAACTGATTTTCAACCTATCTTAAAAATAGTGAAAAAACTTCTAAAAAAGTAAGATTTGATATACTTGGATTGAGTCAATTGTTATGTTAGTTTGTGTCAAGCCTTGCTATTTTTTTTGGATATTATGGTTTTGTCACTCAAATTCGATCCATTAATTTACAGCGATGATTGTAAGAAAGCTATTTGACATAAGAAAATAAATTCATGTAATATTAACATATAACAATGGAAACAAAATTGTGTTGGTTTTTAAGTCATGATCCGTATAATACTAGACATGGTCGTAACTACAAAATTTAAATTGGAGACTAAATGTATAATATGTTGTAATTAGAAATCAAACTAAAATTCTAACCATCAAACTACAACCTCACTGTTAGTTTCTTATATATAAAGAAAGTTAATATATATACATAAACACATTAAAAAAATTATGAAGTAATTAGACATCCATTATATCCCTTTACATTTGTCAACTCCAGTTATTATTTTTTTTTATGAAGAAGTGTTCATTGACTCTCTGTTTTATTGAAACTGACGTTAGGCGCGCCACACTCCCATATCTGTAAAATAATTTATCTAAATTAAGTCTTAATACCACAATATTACAATATACAAACTACAGTACTAAAAAATTACAGAAAAATCTTTGTTCATTGAAACAAACATATTTGAACAGAGATGATCAAAATAAAAGTTTGTAGATAGAAAAGTAATTATAACATTTGTTATACATGTAAACTCCACATTATTTCTTCAGAAAAAAAAAAAAAACAATTGTTAAATCTAACCTTCCTCTAAGAAATAACATTTTCCTTCCATAGGATATGTTCTTCTTCTAATTTCAAGAAGGGACTTTGAAGTTTGAACCACCTCTGCCTCCTCTATGACATTTTCTATTAATTAAACTAACAAATCTATAATATTAGTGTGTAAAATAAGCTCTAATTTTAGAAATTAATCATTCTTCTTAGATTTACACCTAAATAAAGCTAAATTTTGTTATAAGTTTGTTCACACTTTTAAACTTTTAACTTATTTATATTTTGTCCATTTAATTAAACATTAATCTATTTCTTTCTATCTAAAATATAAAAAACACAGCCTAAGCAGTTTTACCATTTTCTTATCTTTTACTAGTATTAAATTGTCAATTAATATTCCAAAGATTTCATTCAATATCACAATCAAATAAAAAATTATTATGGCTAGTATTTCAGCACCATAAATATTGCACAGTTCAATCTATCTCAGAATCATTTGTGGAGAAATGAATCGAGTACAAATTTGAAACTTTGTGACCTATGACGGATAAAATCAGATATGAATAAATGAATTTTGATTTTTGATGAAAATGCCAAATGTTATCCAACTCAGGTGAGATAAAATTAATTTATGAACCACATATATGATATATCAAGTAGACATAGTTTTAATATGAATCAGATATTTTGGCATACATTAATTGGAAGGTTCTAATTTAATTTGATTAACCAAAATATATAGTACCGACGCAGTCTCTATTTGATATAATAAAATCAGCAATTTATTATTGTGATGAGGACTGAATTTTATATAAATTAATATCCAACAAGATATATTTAGAACGAGACCTGTCTATTATTTTAATGAAACAAATATTTTACTCATAGAGAAACAAATTATAACATTTTATTAGAAATAATAAAATTACACATAAAATTTACAACTTTTTTATTTATCATAATGTGGCTATACATGCCGCTGCCCCCCCCCCCCCCCAACCTTAAATTCAAACATTGAAAACTCAACTATCATTAAAACCTTTTATTAGCAATGTACCCCGCAAAGAATGGATCTCATCCAACATAAGTGTTGGATGAAATGGAAATACAAAGTATGAAAACAACATATAATTTTTCTATTGTCTTGAAATTAATGTTGCTAGAGTGCAAACGATGTAAGAACCATCAAAGTATCCAATCCTTCATAAAGGCAAATTAATTAAGACGCTCTCTTATTCTATTAGTGCAACCTCAGTAAATATTAAAAAGAGTAAGAGTGATGTTACTGTAATATGCATATTATATTACAGATGGACTCGTGCTATGAATTTATATATTTATTTTCAAAGTTTAGACCCTCGATTCAAATTATTAAACATGATTTTTATATAAAAAAAACTTTTAGACTTAACTTTTATTTTTTTAGATTTTTTTTCTATTTTTCAGATAGATAAAAAATCACGGATTAAAATTTTCTAAATCAAATGATTTTCTATCTATTAAAAAATAGTAGATTTTTTTTAAAATATAAAATTTGATTTACAAGTATATTTTAATATGAAAATAATACTAATAATTTAGATTGACTGTTTGAAGTAAAGAAAAAATAATCATGGCCATTGTATAATATACGTATTACCATAGTTTCAGTTTCACTCAAAGAGTAAAGGATTCCGTAATATGCATATTACCATAGCCTCACTCAAATCGGAGAAGAGTATATTTGAAAAAAAGAAAAAAAAAAAAAGAAGAGGCGTATTAGTTTTAAATATTGATGAAGAAAATGGCACAAGACATCATGCGGTCAGCGACATTTCGGCGACTTCATCTCACATTAGTCAAATATGGTATGGTCAACTAGCTGCCCAATAAGGCAATAATAAGGCTCTGGTAGTGCTAGCTAGTAGTGGGAATGGTTGTATAGATAAAATTGTATTATATATTCTTCTTCTAAGTTATTGAATTATGACCACCACCGCACCCGAAATTTTTATTAATAAGAATATAAATAAAAAAAAATATCGATTTTTGGAGAAGACTTTGTAAATAATTTGAAAAGTAGAAAAAAAGTGATTGTTTATAACGTCCTATGGACGTGATTGTTTACAACGACCTGATTAGTAAAATTAGATTATCGCTAATTAATGTGTTTAAAAAAAATCTAGCTGTTATGGACGATAACAGTAACTACAGTAATATTTTTTCACTCATATCATAGAACTGAACTAAACTGAACTTAAAAAAAAAAATGTAGCTGGCTGTTATTGTTTATAATAATTAGACTTTTTTTTTTTCTGATATTAATTAGTGCTAATTATATTTCACTAATCAAGCCCGTTATAATTCATAACGTCGAAAGAATGTTATAAACAATGACGATTTTTTCCGGTTTTCAAATTCCACGCAAGGGAAGACGATATTTTTTTTTATTAATTTTCTTATTAATAAAAATTTCGGCCATCATCTTAGACTCCTTCATTTGATTTGGTCAATCAATCAAATTCACTTCCTTCCAATTAATGTGAATTCTTTTAATTTTGATTGGATCCAACCCCACGCATGCCATATCATTTTCTTCTCCCTCCTTTATTCTTTATATAAACATGCACTTGTTCAAACAAAGAGATCATTGAATTTTCTCACATGGCACATCCTAATAATTCTCTTCTCACCTCCTTCTCTTCTTCCCTTCTCTTCTTCTTCTTTTCTTTGACTTGTAATGTTGAGGCAAGGGATTGGCAGCACAACAACTGCAAATCAATATCATCCATAGTAACAGAGGATCTCTACAAATCTCTTTTCTTGCACAAAGATGATGCCGCTTGCCCTGCAAAGGGTTTCTACAACTATTCTTCCTTCATTGAGGCCACCAAACGCTTCCCCGATTTCGGAAACACCGGCAACTCGACCACACGCAAGCGCGAGATCGCCGCCTTCTTCGCTCAAATCTCTCATGAAACTACAGGTCCAATCTAAACCCAAACCCAGACCTGACCTTTCTCTTTAGCAATGTTGTATTATTAATTTGCAGCCACAAATCTATTTTTCTTTTTTTTTTACATTTTATTTATTTATGGTCTTTTACAGGGGGTTGGGCAACGGCACCTGATGGAGCGTACGCATGGGGACTGTGTTTCAAGGAAGAAGTAAATCCACAGAGTGACTACTGTGACAGCACTAACACACAGTGGCCATGCTACCCTGGCAAGACATATCATGGCAGAGGTCCAATCCAACTTTCTTGGTATGTTTTATATTAATTATATTATATTATACACTTCCTCTGCCTCTTGTGACTAAGGCTAATGATAATATGCATCTATATTACATAGAGAGTTGCGTTTTATGGACTTATATATTCAGTATTAATTAAAGTCCAAACAATTCATCTATGAAAATGTAAAATATACTTGCTGATAATTTTTTTTTCTTTTTTTAGAATTCTTTTACTATTTTTAGATAGGCAGAAAATCACTTCATTTGAAAATTTTGATCCATCCAAAAGCTGATTTTCTACTGTCCAATCATTATTCATAATGCTGTACCTTATTACCTTGTTTAGGAATTATAATTACGGGCCAGCGGGCCGGGACTTGGGCTTTGACGGGCTTAAAAACCCCGAGGTGGTGGCGAACAACTCCGTCATTGCCTTTAAGACGGCATTGTGGTTTTGGATGACTGAGCAGAAGCCGAAGCCATCCTGCCACGACGTGATGGTGGGCCAGTACCATCCAACAGCTGCCGACATTGCCGCCAACCGAACAGCCGGTTTTGGGCTCTTGACGAACATAATTAATGGCGGCCTCGAGTGCGGCATTCCCGGCAATGCTCAGTCCGAAGACCGGATCGGCTACTACAAGAGATATGCTCAGATTTTTGGTGTTGATGTTGGACCTAACCTTGATTGTGCTAACCAGCAGCACTATTAGATATATAGCTAGCGAGAGTATGAGTATGAATTAATATTGAATGTCAATTAGTGATTCAAATGAGAAGAGAAGAATAAAAAAGATAACTCTTTGGAATTAATATTTCTCATTAATTACAACTGAGGTCAGAACCCTGTTTAAGTGTTTATATATATTTTGAAGATTTTTTTTCTTTCGAAATATGTACTCTCTTTTTTGTTGTTGTCAAAAGCCCTTGGCAGAAGCTGCCAGGTTTCAAATAAGTTATAGATGAGAGAATACAATTCAGATTCGAAAATAAATTGTTATCGTTTTTCTTAATCATACTTTATTGGATCCGAATCTGCTGCGATTATTTACCCATGAACAATATCCTACAATTTTTGCCTTTTCAAATTTAACTATTGAATTGTTTCGAAATTCGTACACAGAAAAAACAACTGTTTCGAGATACGTGCACATAAATTATTAAACAGTTAAATTTGAAAAAACAAGAATTTTAAGATTACTGTTCATAACATTGGGAACAGAGCAGATCCCATTCCGAGACCCATGCTTGCTCTCTTGATAGCACCGTGTAAACTAAAAACACGAGATTAATTTCTCTCTAATGCTGGCCTCTCGTTTCATTAATAATATACTATAATAATATATTAGTATCTTGTACGTGCGTTACAACAGAAATAGAAATATATTATAAAAGAAAACACATATTTGTATAAAAAAAAAAACATACCATGAAAATAATAATTATTAAAAAATTGAGAGATATGCTAATAGAAATTTATATCGGAGAGGATACTAATCAGATTTGACACCGGTTCCTTTTTCCTTTTTAGATTAATAACGAAATAAGGGTTTTCATCAAGAATGAGGCAAAACACATCTTTGTTCTTTCTCATAATTGTTATAATTTTCATCTAATTGTTATAGGTTTGTGTGTTCTTCGGATCAAATCTTCTCCCAGGGACTCCAAGAAACAACACACCGTGTCACGTTCGAGTACGGAGACCAAATATCGAAGCATGGTGAGCAGAGACGGAGTCAGACTTTCAAGTTATGAGAGTCAAACATGAATAGGAGTCGATCATATAAACAAAATTTGCTAAGAATGGAATCAATTTACATCACCTATAGCATTTTTACTCTAAATTATATATAAAATAGGGTATAAGTACAAAAAATTTGGAAAAAAAAATGGGGGTCAATTAACCCCCATTCACTTGGAGTGGCTCCGCCATTGATGACGGGTGCATCTGCAGAATTTATTTAGCTTCAACAACTCTTTTGAGAACTACAAGTTTCTCTCACCCCCATTACTCAGAGTGATAATTTGGATGCTACATTTTTCGCTTTAAATCCCGTCTTTCATGTTTGCACGAAACATATTGAAATTGATTATCATTTTTTAGAGAGCTGGTTACATCCAATCAATTAGAAGTTTGGTTGTATTTTTTGAAATTTTGTTTCAAGTACACTATTCGACAAAAAAAATAAAAAATCAATTTAAGCAATAAATTTTGAAAAATGTTTAACCATTAACTTAATGCTTTTTTTCTCCTTTTCTATCTCAATGATGTTTATTGACATATGAGAAATTATTCCTACAATATATGTTTTATACTTAAAATATAAGTTGTTTATATTTGAATTCGCAAGTGTTCAACAGAGTTTAACTAAGTAAAAATATAACTTTTATAATTTTATTCTTAGTAATACAAATATATAATATTTATCAACATATTATAATGCAAGGACGCTGATAAAAAAAATACAGTTACGTTCATATATCCGTTTCTCATTCGGCGATGTCAAATATTGAGAGAAAGTAGCACATGCTCAGCCACTCAAAATATGGAATGGGATCTGCTGCGATTCTAATATTATGATCAGTAATTTTAAAATTCCTGTTTTTACAAATTTAGTGGTCCAATAATTTTTGTGCACGTATTTCAAAACAGCTAATTTTTCTATACACGAATATCAAAATAATTCAACAATTGAATTTAGAAAAACATAAATTGTAGAGTACTCTTCTAAAGAATCACAGCAGATTCGGATTCTCAAAATATATGTCTGATTGCATTGTCTGATTATGTTAAAGGCATAGAAAATTCAATATATGTCTAAGACATGACGTTTTTTTTTTTTTTTAATAAATTTTTTACTGACTTATTGGAGAATCCCAAAAAATTGATCAAGTTGTGTGAATTTGTAAATTTGTAAATTTTCATCCCCCTTTTTATATTTTGGAAATAATTGCAGCAAATTTTTATCGTAAAGATAAATTAAAAAACAGCAGAAAGTTAAATATGATAATGTACTTGAGTTTCTTAGATCCAATGATGCTATAATATACTACATGAGTTGAGTTGGGATATAAGATGTTTCAAGCAAAAGAAAACAAGTACAGTAACAAAATTTGTAAGGTTGCAGTTGTATATTTTTCATCTTCTAATGTGAAACAATAAGATTACAAAATATATATGCATGGCTGCTTAATTTTATCATAGGATAAGAGAACCAAAATAAATGTATACTATAAATGTATCATGGTCATTGCAAATTTTTTAATACAAACTGAGGTTCATTTTCCAAAATTCCATGTCACAGTGAAGAGCTTCATATATTTATCAACTCCATTTCTTACTACATAACACTATTATATAATTTGGCAAGTACTGGTACACAAATTTGTCAAGAACCGATAAGATGGCCACAATTGAGGGGTTCTTGGTGGGGTTGTGGGGAATGAAATTAACAATCAATGACAATGAATGAAAAGATAAAACTAATGATCAGGTCCAGGCCTTGCATTGAGAAGAGGTTGCAGTGCCTTGACAACAATCGTCATATTAGGCCTGAAATCTGATTCGTATTGTACGCACAATGCCGCAACTGCTGCCATCTGATTCAAACAAACAATGCATATATATTAATTAACAAGGCTTGGTTGCTGTTTCTGTAACTTAATTTAGCATTACTACTAACTCAAGCATCAATTATTAGTTTATATTCAGTGTTAACTTGTGCCTCAATAATATTAAAAGAGTGAGGCTGCACCACTATGCATAGCACAGATTGGTCAGTACTACGGATCAATTTTTTTTATTTGCAAAGTCTAAATAATTGATCTGAACCGTTCAGTAATAAAATTTTTATTTCTTTGTTAGAATTTTATTACTACTTATTTAGATAGTTAAAAATCACTACTTTTGAATGGTCTATAATTTTTAGATCAAGTGGTTTTTGTAGATTATGCCTATCCAAATAAATAGTAAAAAACAATTCTAAAAAATATAAAATTTGATCCACAAGTACATTTTCATATGGAGGTCATGTTGAACGGTTCCAATTGATTTTTTAGACTTTAAAATTAGAGATATTTATCCATAGTACGGACCAATATGTGCTATGCATAGTACCGTAGCCTCACTCATATTGAAATTGAAACGAGATGATAGCAAGTAGCATCAGAACAGTAAAGGAGAAAGGGGGGAGGTGTTTTAGACCTTAGCAACTGCTTTTGGTGGGTAGTCATTGTTTAGCCTGGGATCAACACACTGCTTTACTTTATCTTCACTCAGCCTTGGAGTGGCCTAAATTCAGAAAAATACACACAGAGAAACAAGAAAATTCATTAATTAATTTGACAATCACTTCAAATGAAGATGAAGAAACACAGTTTGTGTTTCCTGAAGAATACATTAATTTTTTATTCTTTACCCAAGTAACAAGACTCTGTTGTCCTTTAGGCATTGTATGATCTACTGGTTTCCTTCCAGTTAAAAGTTCCAACAAAACAACTCCGAAACTATACACATCGCTCTTCTGGGTAAGTATGCCAGTCATGGCAAATCTAATACATAGAAGAAAAGAATTAGCAACTGATTGATTAATTGATTATCCGCTTTCTCAAATATTCTAATGATAACTACTGTATTAGATTATTACTCTGGTGCGTGATAACCGAAAGTTCCAAGAACTTTGGTGGAATGGAGACGGGCAGTTGAGTCTGGCGACTGGTTCGTCATGTTGAAATCGCCTAATTTCGCCTCATAGTCGTCAAAAAGAAGCACATTGCTGGATCTAATATCTCTGTGTATAATTGATGGTTGTACTTTCTCATGAAGGTACTCTAGTCCCCTTGCTGCTCCATAGGCAACTTTCACCCTTTGACCCCATGTCAGAATTGGGCCCGGCTCCGCACCTTGTATACCTTTCTTTCCTACATTCATCACATAAGAACAACAAAAAAAAAAAAACCTTTGTTATTATTATTATACAATGATTGGTAAAGGAAATGAACCATGAAAAAGAATAATAATATACCGTGAAGGACATCGTGCAAAGTGCCTTTAGTGGCAAACTGATACAACACAATCCTGTTATTTGATTCAAGACAGTACCCCAGCATCTGTATGAAGTACTCATTCTTCAATTTTGATGCAGAAGCAAGCTACGTTTATAACAAGAACAAATTGGGTCATATTTTGAATCAAATTATTTACTTTAATACCAGTAACACTTTTATAGCTCTTTACCTGAGCAGTGAAGTCAACTTCAGGATCATTTGCTACACTGGGATCAAATTTCTTGATGGCAACTGCCTCACCTGAGCTAAGATTGGCATAAAAAACCCTACCATAAGAGCCTTCTCCAACCAAAGCTTTGGTACCAAAATTACCCGTAATTCGGTTCAATTCAGAGAGAGGAATGGCAGGTACATCAATTTGCATTGTATTTGTGTTTCCCCCGCCCCTCGACATTGGAGGTGGGCCCCTTTGCTCCTTGCGTCCTAAATTGTAAATCTTGCAGTGTTAACTAAATGCTCAGTTATTAATTTATTATCCATGCCATAAATCAAAGATTTCAATAAAAATGAAACAATTATATCTTTATGTTTTAATCTCAAAATGAAGGAGGCAGGCTTTATATATTATTAATTCAAAAAATAATATTTAGAAAAGTAGCCAAGTAAAATCTTCATGTTCCTGTTCTCATTCAAGCTAGCTTTTCAAAAGATGATGATTTGTTTGGGAACATAAATGTGGTCTTTATAAATTTACTAAAATGAAAAATATTGTCTGATCAAATTTCTTCAAGAAACGGGGCCATGAATTCCAGGCAACCGTAAAAATACCGAAAGTCATACCGGTGCTCAAGATCTATCAAGCAAAAGAATTACTATTTCAAAAAAATTCTGCATTATTTTTTTGGAAAGTTGTATACCTGCGAAATTTTGCGGTGGCGGAGTTGTATATTGACTGACAGGTGGGCCATTTGATTCCTCTTGCATACCACCACAGCACCACATCTTGAGAATTTATACTACACACCCAAAATTCTACAACAGATACAATTTCAGTACATTAAGCATCTAAAATTCTAAAAATAGAAACAATTTCAGTGCAAACAACAACTTTTCTGAGGTAAAGTGAAACCTTCAAAGACATCATAAATTTCAAAAACTACGCGTTATGTAGTGTCAACGGAAGGGCATTATCCGCGTGTTTAATTGCGGTTAATGCAAAAATTAGAGGTGTTTGATTACATTTAGACAAACAGGAAGCAGAACGCGCTATCTCTAAATTTTGTGTTTGGAATTTAGGAAACATAATACTCCCATTTTGTCAAATTGCCAAAAAGTATTAAACAAGACTATAATAAGCATGATCATCTACAAATTATTATTGAAAATTCAATTAAAATGCAGAAGACTAATGCAAATTATTAAGTCATGAAATGAAAAAGGAGGATAAAAATAAATTCAAATTATGAACAAGTACATTTACCTTAACATAATCAGATTCCAAATCAAACACTAACTTGAAGTTCGCACCGATATATTCAAGTCGAAATTCAACCCAATAAAGTTTTTTTTGCAAACACAAACTCTTTGATTTCTATGATCTTCTCTTCTCCTCGTTCTCTTTCTCTCCTTTCAACTGTTTTCTTTCTTTCTTTTCTCTTTTTTTCTCTCTTTTAATTTCCCTCGTTAAAATCCTTCCCAGTCCTATGTTCTTCTTCTTCTTTGTTTCTAACAATAACAGAGAGATAGCAATGAAGATATTGAAGTCAACAACGAACGTGACAACCAAAACGAATAATAAAATGGCATGTTACTTGCGAGTTTCTTGTAAAATATAAGAATTAAACGGTATTTTACAAAGTAGTCCTTCAATTTCTACAAATTAGGCTCTAAACCTTATATATTTCTTCTCCCTCCAAATGAACTTTTAGGACCGTAGCACCTCAAATTTCAGTCTTTTACAAAATAGCCCAAAAGGTATTTTGAACGGTTGATGAAAAAACGGGTATGCAATCAACGCAAATTCTGTTACTTTTGTGTCAATTTCAGTTTCTTAACTGCTTTGTTTATATTAAGTAATCTACATATACGTAGTAATTCTATTAAAGGACAGAAGTATGTTATACCCTTTTACCTTAGAAACTTCAATAAAGGATGATTTTATATATATGTATTTTTATTGGGCTGTTTTACAAATGGAAGTGTTAGATGGTAAACAATTAGGGGTGTCAATGAAAACCGTTTACCCATTTACCCTACCCGTATCGTATTCGATAATACAGGTATGGGTAAGGTTTTTTTTTCGTTAGCTTATTGGGTATGTGTATGAGTAAAGATTTTTTTTTTGTTAGCTAAACGGGTATGGGTACGGGTAAAGGCTATTTCGTACTCATTGGATAACGGGTAATTATATAAAATAAATTACATATAGATATATAAATATTATATTCAATGTATTCAATTTTATGTTTCTCATCTTATTGTATCAACGTTAATCCATGAAAAAATGTATGCATTTTGTTGTAAGATGAATATTATATTAAACATATTACTTTTTTTATTTAAATGTTTTATTATTTAATTAACTAATTGAATTTTGAATTTGTTAGAAGAGATATTTATATTATTTTTTTCTTTATAAAAAAATTATTAGTTAGAATTGATTGCATATTTGTATTTTGATTTTTATATTAATAATTGTGATTGCATATGTATGACATGATGAGTTTTGATGGTATATTTGTAAAAATAATAAAACTATTATATAAGTATTATTCGTTATTCACCCGCTACCGTTTTGTTACCCACTAATTTTAACGGGTAGGGTAGGATAAGGTAAATTCTTAACGGGTAAGAGTAGGGTATGAGTAAGATCAATTTTTAGTGAGTATGGATATGAAAATGCTTCCACCCTACCGTATCGTACCCATTGACACCCCTATAAACAATAGAATATTCCTATAAAAATATTCATGTTGAAATGGTCGGTACTTTGACCATGACACGTTCATTCTTAGATGAGAAAACTAATATTAAATCATTGAAGATAATTTATAGTGTTATAATTTAATTAATTAAGTAATTGCGTGATCAGGAGACTTCTACGATGTTTCGCGCCTTTTCTGTTGTGGAGAAGAACAGAAAACACAGAGTCTGGCAATATTAAACAAAATAAACTTTGTTTTAAGTTGAAATAAACTTTGTTTTTCGTATTGTTAACTATTGTTTTTTTTATTTTATTTTTTTATGTTATGGTGCTAGGGAACACGCGAGTGCCTTTTGCACTTTATTGGTTGCTATTTTTATTAGCTAATTTTATTTTTCATGCCAGATATCAACAGGATTATCTTTTGTATAGTGCTAGAATTAATTAATTAGGAGTAAATTTACCTTGTTGTAAATATTTTTTGAATAAAACTGGTGTGCTACCTGTAGCATAGTGACATGTCGTGCTACCTCTTTAAAAACCTATTAAGTAGACTTCAGACGACAAATTTAAACCGTTGAAACTGATCTACTTCACGAGTGATGTATTTACATATAAAATTTACAAATTTTTACATTCATTTAGTATAAAGTCAAGTGGTCAAAAAAATAATAAAAAATGAATGTATTAAAATTAACTTATAATTCTTATTTTTTTGACCGCTTGACTTTATACCAAATGAATTCAAAACATTCTAATTTTGACGTGTAAATACATCACTTATGTAGTAGATTGGTTTCAACGGTTTGGATTTGTCGTTTGAAGTTTACTCAATATGTTTTTTAAGGAGTAGCACAACATGTCACTATGTTACAGGTAGTACGCTAGTCTTATTCATATTTTTTTTTCATATGTTATTAATATATTTGCTAGCAAACAATTGTCGCTCATCATAAAAAACTAATGTTTTGTTTTGTTTTTCTTAAAAAAATTGAGGCTCGCAAGTGTGATAATGGGAAACAAATTTGCTACGATTCTTTGGAATCGCAGGGTCCCTGCTTGTTCAAATCAAACCATTCATTTGTTTCGAGATTCGTACATAAAATCAACTGATTTGAGATTCGTGCATTCCAAAAAAATAAATGGTTTAATCGGAGCAGATTTATTTCCGTGATAATGAGACTCCATCTGGATTGAATAAAAACTGGGTAAATATTTCATTTATTGTTAGAATATTTGGATATAAGGAGGTTGTTAGCTCATTTTTTATAAAAATTAGGAGGACGTGAGAGGGTGTTTGTGATCTTTATTTTGTTGTTTGGTTTCTTGTTTCAACTACTTGTTACAGTATTCAAGTATTTTGATTAACTTTTTTTTTTTTTTTTAATAAAGGTTGTAGATCAACTAATTATTTAATATTTATGAAAGATTTTTCTATATGAGTTTTAAATCTGCGATCTCTCGTACAGAGAACATTGTCTTTATTATTAGAATAAAGACTAGTTCTTAAGAAGAAAAAAAAAGATCTTTTAGAATGATTAATTGTAATAGTTTTAGTATTCATATGGTTATTTTTTATTTTTATTGTTGAATTTTGTCAATTAAAGTTTATAATCCAAAGAAAAAGTTAAGAGAATGTCAATTCCACCACTATGTTAAATTAAGTATTGAAAAATAAATAAAGAATAATACTTTGTCGCGATTTCAAACAGTACTAATTTTTTTTTAATAAGTTCGAAGTCAAGCCATTCAACTATTTAATATCCTTGTTATTATAACAAAAGATTTTTTTCATCTAGATTTCAAACTCATAACCTCCCACATAGAGACCACATGTCTTTATCACTAAATTAAAGGTTGGTTCTTAACAATACTACTATTTTAATCAAATTCTTCCTAATAATATTTATAATACTATTTGGTGATTTGTGAAACGAACCGTTGAATTCTGATACGATATATAATTAATCCCTTCCACCAATCGAGTTGTTAAAAATTTAAATATCGGCCGTTAGTCTATTGTGCTGTATTCAGACGAGGAAGCTTCTTGCTAAGTTTGTTTAATTCATCGCTGGAATAAATATTCTATTTACGTGGCTACGAAAAAAACATGACATTGATAATATGTCAACTACCATATAAATCCCCTAACATTTTTCATGAAATATCATGCGTATAAAAAATATAGTCATGCGATATATTGTATAAAATTGTAAACAAATCGCTAATAATTTATACATATAAGTCTAACAATATATCTATAAATTTTCAAAAAATAAAAACTGAGAGATTTCTCCCGCTTTGATAAAAAAAAAAAAAAAAACATTTTTTTTATCAAAGTGATTATCACCGATTTCAATCAATGAAATCAAGTACCAAAATCTCTGTTACTATTAAAAAAAAAACAATATATCTATAAAAAACAAACTTATTTTATAGTTTTCATAAAACTTATCCTTGATTAAACAAATGTTGACAAACATAGTCAACACAAATTATCTCGAACCGACTTTTAAATCTTTTAACTTATTCATGTTTTTTAATTGACTTCTAACATGGGGCGACAGAGCCTTGGTCTAATCATGTTTGCTATCAGGGTGGGTCTAAATCCATTCAAAAATTGACTAAGCCATCTTCATAATTTTTAAATTTTAATTATATATACTAAAATTTAATTTAATTTAATTTTTTTGAAACATTTTTTATAGTCTTGCCCCCCTCATAAATTACCACATGTTCATTTGTAGTATAGTAGTAAGAACTTATGTAGTGATTGTGGAGAACTTGGATTCAATTTCCACTAACCACAATTTGATTATTTTAATTTTTAGCTCCTCTATTGACATTTTCTAGTTCCGTCCTTATGGTGTCACTGCTTCCTCCAACTAACACTGCCATGTGGGACCTCTCGCATGATATTTGACTAAAAGTTTGGTGCAAAATCAGTAGGAAACTTTTTTGGAATTTTACTGAATTATATTTAAACTATACTTATTAGGTATGTTATAATTTTTTGAACAAAGATAATTACTGAATTATATTTACAAATGGAATTTTATAAATTGTAGTTAATAAGCTCCATCAGGCCCAAGACTGACTTACACCCAGGCCTTGGCCCAAAATAAATCCGGGTCTAAGAAGTGAACCGTGATATCCAAAATTTTCAAGGAACATTTGATACCATTTGGGTCTCATTTAGAGCTATACCGAAAGGCCCAATATTGAGCTACACAGAGGCCTAAATAAATACCGGCCCAAAAACAGCTGATTTATGAAATTGGTTCACCTCGCATTTCTCATTATTTCTTTTTGCACATAAGAGCGGAGACTAGTAGAAGAAATGCTTGCGACTTGCGACACTTGATCCCATTATCATAAAATTCTAAAACAAGTCAAAACACCATGCAAGAATGGTTGCAGTTCTTCTCAGAACTTTCTCCGTACAATCCTTTACAAGGCTAGTATCTCGTGCGGTTATCTGCAATTTTTACCATGCACACCAGGTGTTCGACATTATGCCACACAGCGTGACCTACCTTCTAAAACATGCCTATCCAGATCCAGTTAACGTAGCATCAATCCATTGCCTCTCTATAAAATCAGACTTAATTTCTCACCTCCCCATACACACTTGCCTTATCACGGCTTATGCCAGGGCTGGTAGTATAGATTCTTCTCTAGCACTGTTTGAGGAAAGCTCAACAAATGATGTGATATCCTGGAATGCCATGATTTCTTCTGGGGTAATAAGTTCGCAATATCATGTAGCAATATCAATTTTTCAAAAGATGGTGGAGAAATATGTTGAATATGATCCTACCACTCTTGTTATTTTGCTCTCAGCTGTGTCTTGTACACACATATTAAAGCATGGTTTGGCCATACATGGCATTTCAATCAAGAAAAACTTCAATTCGGATCCTTATCTCTGTAATGCACTGATCTCTATGTACTCAAAATCTGGTGACTGGAGCTCTTCAGAGCTTGTTTTCCAAACAATGCAATTCAGGGATATCACTTCATGGAATTCAGTTATAAGTGGGGCCCACTTTGGACACTTTCATGAAAAGTCCATTTCTTATTTTACAGAGATGAACTTTTGTGGCTTTCTACCAGATGAGGTTAGTATATCTACAGCTCTTTCCGCCGGTACTGTTTTAGGTTGTACATACCACTTTTGCAAATCCATTCATGGGTTAGCGATCAAAGCAGGTTATGAAGGAGCCGAAACCTTCCCCCATCATAGGTCGGTCTCAAATGCCCTTGTTTCATTTTACTCCCAATATGGAGACATAGAGACTGCTAAAAGGGTATTTTTTCAAAATGGCAATAAAAACGTAGTATCATGGAACTCGATAATCAAAGGTTTAGTAGAAAATGGAAGAGATGATGAACCTTTTCAATTTTTGTATGACATGCAGTTTAATTATGCAACAAAGCCAGATGCTGTAACATTAATTACGGTAATTCCCCTTTGCGGTGAGCTTAACCTGATACTCAAAGTCAAATCAATTCATGGGTATTGCATTAGGCATGAGATGCAAACAACCAATTCTTCAATTGGAAATAGCTTAATGGATGCATATTTCAATTGTGGCCATGAATTCTATGCACGCAAGCTGTTTGACTATATGCCCAGCAGAGATTTGTCTTCATGGAACACTATGATATCTGTCCATGCAGAAAACAATCTTTTACATCAAGATGCCAGAATTTTGTTCTCTGAATTGCTTCGTGCTGGACTGAGGTGTAACTTACCTAGTTTTTTAGGTGTATTGCCTTCTATCTCTAGACAACAGGACCTTAATTTTGGAAAGTTGATTCATGGCATGGTACTTAAATACGGCTATGACTCTTCTACTTCAGTCATAAATGCACTGATGCATATGTACATTAGTTGTGGTAAGCCATCAATTTCTTTGTATCTCTTGAAAAGTATAATTTTTAAATCAGATGTTATTTCTTGGAACACAATAATAGCTGGTTGTGTGCAAAGAGGGTTATTCAGAGAAGCCATAGAAACCTTTCAGTTCATGCATTCTAACTTGAACATAAGTGCCGATTTTATCACACTTGCAAGTGTTTTATCGGCTTGTGCAGAACTTGAAGCACACATTTTTGGCGATGCAATTCATGGGCTTCTTCTAAAGAGGCCAATTCAATTTGATGTTCGTGTAAGAAAAACACTTGTGACCATGTACCTCAAAGTTGGGGATCTTAAGAGTGCGACCAAAGTTTATGGATTTAATTATCAGGGAAACTTCTCCATGTGGAATTGCATGATCTCAAATTATGTGCAGAATGGAGAAGGGGACAAAGCTTTAGAACTTTATCATGGTACAAGAGATCAGCTTTCCTCACCTAATGAAATAACTATAGTTTCTCTTATCTGTGCTTGTTCTCAAACGGGGGATTTAAGGCATGGAAAAGAAATAAACGGTTACGTATTCCGTTACGGGTTACAGAATAATGTTTATATAATGGCATCTCTTATTGATTTGTACAGCAAGTGTGGCATGCTAGATTTAGCCATGAAATTATTTGAAATTTCAGAAGAGAAAACCATTGCTTCCTGGAATTCAATGATATCAGCATTTGGTCTTCATGGTAAAGGAGAAAACTCTATTGGGCTATTTCAAAAAATGTGCGATTCAGGCGTTGAGCCCACTAAAAGCACCTTTGTTGCCCTTTTATCGGCCTGCGGTCAGACAGGGTTAATTGAAGAGGGATTGAAATATTACAATTTAATGCCACAGAAATTCGGGATTAGACATTCTGTCGAGCATGTTGTGTGCCTTGTTGACCTGCTCGGCCGTGCCGATAGACTTAAGGAGGCGTATGAATTTGTGAAAGAGATGGGCATATATCAGAATCATGGGGTCTGGGGTGCGCTTCTGAGTGCATGTAATGATTGCAACAGTGATGTTTTTACTGGTAAGATGGTTGCAGAGCATTTGTTTCGCATGCAACGAGAGAATACGGGTTACTATGTCACGCTCGGCAACTTGTTTGCGAGTCGTGAAATGTGGAGTTATGTGGAGGAAGTTAGGAGAATTTTTCAGGATAGAGGATTGGTAAAGGCCAAGGGTTTTAGTGTGATTGACAATCTGGCATAAGAAAAAGATTGTAAAAAAATGGAATGTATAGTCCCTTGTAATTTTAGTTGAATGAAGGATTTATAGTACCATGACTTGTAAAACTTTATGTAGGTAGCTTGTAAGATCAAACTTGAATTCAGAGATAAAAAAAAAAAAAATGAATTGAATTTAGACTAAGAAGTTGTTGACAAGAGAAGAGCAAGAGACAATAAAGCATATATTTACGCATACCAAAAATGACATAATAAGCATACAAATAACTAATGCTACTAGTTGACCTTAATCATTTTTTTTATCCTTTGACAGTTGCTTATTAGGTAAACATCGCCTTTAGGTTCACCGTGAAAAAAATAATATTTTCTTCCCTCCAATCATTACACAGTTTAAAAAATAATAATTAAAGGCAAAAAAAAAATTAGAAAAAAATTGAAGAAAAAATCTTTTGGTTTTCTCGTGGTTCTGTAAAAAAAAATACATAATTTATATAAGAAATTAATTAAGAATACCCTAATGCTTCCTCATGGATCAATGGCAAATGAATACTAGGGCCAATTGAAAGGATGCTTGGGGGAACCAATTAAGTTGTGGCCTTAATGTTCAAACAGATAAAAATATAAACAGAGAGAGAGAGAGTAAAGGTATCCTATTTATTGATACAGGCAATTGTCCATTTCACCATGCATGCATCGGATACAAACTTTTTCTTTTGGGTCGCCCACATATAGATTTTCAAAAGCAAAATACATATTACACTTAGCGTAATTTATATGAATTCTGGAGCAATAAATGGAATCCTAATCATGAATCATCACATGGTTACAACTCACAAACTCATAGGACCCTATGTGGTCATGCCAGTGTCATTGTAACGACCACATGTCATTGGAAATTCAAAAATAGAACATGGGATAATATTCCTCTTTTAAATTAATAATGAGATACATATAACATAACACATCAAATAATTTTTTTGTAAAAGTAAATATGTAAGATGTGTCAGTCATATTTTTTTTCCTAAATGATAATTGTGTTGGGCGAATTTAATAGTTAGAATAGTAGTTGTTACTGATAAAAGTTTTGGCGGACAAATAATTTTAAAATTGAAAATTCAGAACACTGTTTGTCACAAGTTGAATTTTTTATACGGTGTGAACTGTGAAGGCGGTATTTTGGTTGAATTTGGAAAAGTTTTTATGACATGAACCTATTTTTTTAAAATTGTAATTAATATGACAGCATATATAATAATTAATAAGAAATGTTACTAGGTTATGTCTTATATTTTCAAAATCTGGTCCGCATACTGCTTGCTTGGTGTATTAAACAGTCACAAATTTACAAGGACTTTTTGAAGAAAAAAAAAAATCAGCCTACTTGGGCATATAAATGTGAATATATACTCCAATTATTAAATAACTTTAAGATCAGACTAGTATTAAACAGTGTTGTAAAAAATGGAAATGTAAATTTAATCATTAACAACAGTCAAATTGTTACAAATATAATTTTGGATGCTTGTTTGCATATTTTTCTGATTAATTGGGCGATTTTTCCGTTTATTCCCATTTAATCGTCCGTTTATTTCTATTTATTGTTGTGAATGCTTATTTCCATATTGGTTTTTTTTATCTGTGTTGTGTGTGATAATAAGTTTCATAAATCTTGTGTTATAGTTTTATTTGTTCTTGAATATACATTCAATAATTTTTATGTATTTTTTCATTCTTACTTACTTTAAATTTGATTAATTCTTCTATTATTTACATATCATATATTTTTTTTACTTACCAATGTAATTTTTTCAATTAGTACGACATGTTCATATATGAAATTAAGTTGTTATCATAAACTAATTTAGTGAGTTTATGTTGGAATGTTTCATTTCTTTCAAATAATATGTTATTAGTATTTCAAAAAGCTTAATTCTTGAATTTATTTTTTCAATAAATAAATGTGTTACTTACACATGTAAAGTGTATATGTGATGTTAAGAAGAAATAAGCGCAATTTTATGTTATAATAATAGAACTAAGCTAAATTGAATTTATTTGATAAGTTTGATGAATTAAATGAATCATTCTTAATAAATTATGAATATATACACATAATTTTTAATGAAAATGATTCATCGTCCGCATAATTCTAAGTGCATACTGTTATTTACAACACTGATATTAAATACAATTGCTCACTTTTACCAATGTTTTAGAAAGAATTATATGTAGTTTTTTTAATTTGTTATAACACTCATAGGCATATGCTGCTACAAGAATATGTAAGTATCCGTGAAGAAAAAATGTTACATACTTCCGTCGGTAAATAACGATATTTTAAAAAATAGTAGTTATATCAAATTACCGGCAATAGTTATTTTTACTCTAAAAAATACTCACAAACTAGTAAATTATTGTAGAACAATTACGAGCGTGTGTGATGTTTTTCTTGAAATTAAAATGTCTGAAAGTGGAAACTAACCATGATTGTTCCTCGATCCAATGCCCATAAATCTCAAAACTTAAAAAGTTAAAACTAATGTAGAACGTGATCAACAAATGGCAATCTATCTTACCATAAAAAAAAAAAGCTAATGGTATTTTATCTTATCCTGATAATAACCTACAGATCATGACACCTGTAACTTGTTTTCTTATAATAGCCAGATAATACCTAACAGATAGAGCTTTCTTTCTATTGGATGAAAGAGCAACACTAACTAAACAAAATGCCATCATGGGTCCACATGAAAGTTGGCCACACGTCACTTCAATTACCTTCCTCTTCCACCTACCAAACAATTATAATAACATGCACCGACGCTGACGCACCTTCTTTTTTCATGCATTGTATTTTGTAGCTTTTTTTTTAAATCCTTGTGCATTGTATCAGGGGTATAAACGGATTCAGATTATCTGTAGATAATTCGCTCTGAATTTTTTTTATTATCTCTAATCGTATTAAACTGATATGGATTCAAATATTTCTAGTATATGAAAAAATAATTCAGATACAGATACGGATAATTTCATGATGATATAAACGGAGCGGATATCCATATATATCCAGATTCGAAATTTAATCTCTCAATTCATTCCAACCTCGTGAAGTTTCCAAAAAACATTCATATTCATTTAAGTTCAAGAATTTTGATAGGAAAATTATATAATTTATTAGGATAATGAATTGGTTCTCTGAACTAATAAACAATTAGTCATTCATAATCGTCACTATGCAAATTTAAAAAGTTCATTAAATTTTTGTCAATTTAGATAATCAAATTATGTAATTTAAAATTATAAAATTTAGTATAATTACTTAATATCCGACAATTATCCGCTCCATATTCGTATTCATGGATCATCCGTTTCGTATCCGTATCCGTTTAAGACAGATATAATTTTAAATTTTGATATCCGTTTACTATCCGCATCTGTATTCGTATCCGCTCATTGAAAAATAAATGTGGATACAGTATTAACATTATCTAACATTATCTACTCCGTTTACACCCCTACCTAAATTTTTTAGCCTTAACAATTGCAAAGTGTTAGCGAATTTTTTTTTCTATCCCATTTTTTAATTAAATAGCAACAAATTTTTGTTTTCAAATATTCGACAATTTCATACTTATTTTCTAAACAATTGTGTCTACGAATACGCATTCGTGTTTTTTTTATGCCTTAAATATATTATTTTTAGTCTAATTTTAAGTTGTCATGCATACCCAAAATATTTTTTAAAATAATTAGAAGAATGTGTTAGTTTTTAATAATCTAGAAGTCAATAATACGATAAATTATCATAAAGTTTTGTTCATGAATTGAATGATTAATAAACTGTCATTTTGTTGCCTTTAGTATTATTGAATTTATGGATCATTCATTTATCTGAACTAGAATAAATAGTTCGAATTGTGAAACTCCATAATATTAAATGATATATATACTCTTAAAAGTCACTAACCGAGGTAATTAGCCGGAACACTAATTTACCGTTACAAGGTTAGAATGTGGATTAAAAGATGGTCATGTTTTACAGACTAATGACATGAGATGTCGTTTTAATCACATAGATATATGTTCTAGGAACATGGTATTTGATGCACCCGAATGCAATATTAAATGGAATTGTGTACGTGTCATTAATGTTTTCATTCAGTGTTAAGTTCTAAAGTATGAGATATTCATCTTTCCTACTAAGAGATGTGTATGTGTGATTGTTATCTAACGCTGTCGGTAAACGCAGTCATAACGGTAGCTTTTCGGTATACATAGTTTAGTTGAGGTAGTGATGGTTTACCAAAAGTATTATTGTCTATCGTATCTTTATACGAGTTGCGGTATCACTGGGCCCCTTGATAGAGTAGGATTATCTGCATGCAATATAATTACAAGAGTAATTATATTTGATAATCTGCTCAAGATTAAGAAAAGATTAAGTTTGCAAGGATGACACACACCTACCTTGAAACTGATATGATACTGCGAGACATAAGAATTAACACGACTAAAATAGTTTACTGGATCGTGGTATTGTATAGTACAACATCATTTGTGTAATTGGATGGTCATAGTGTAGATGTCAGATACCTCCTATGATTATAGAAGTTAAAATAGTTTTAAATTATATTTACCAACATAACACAGATCCTATTGGGTCACACCGCAAAGGAGACATATCAGAGAATCTTACTGATTAATTATAAATTGATTATAATTAATATTAAGATAGTTATAATTAATTATACATGATATAATTAAATTATAAATGTCATATAAGATGACAAGCAAAAACAACGGTTAATTTATAAGCGTATTTGATACGTTGTAAAACCGTACCGAAACCGAACTGTAAGAAATATAATTGTTTAGAACAATTATATAGATATTTGATATAAATATCTATATTTGATATAAATATCTATATTAAAGATAGCTATGAAAGAAGCAAAACTCAATTTGATTTTGTTAAGGGCAATTTGGTAAATACCACAAAACCGAGGGCATTTCGGTCATTGACAAACCTCCTCAAAATGGCTATAAATAGAGGGGTAGGGGGAGAGAAAAAATCACTAATTCACTTGTATCCTATCTGATCAGTTTGATCGAATCGATAAATCTATTTTCTCTCTTTCTCAGTTACGGTTGTCGTGAATAGTGTTTTTGCAAAGTTTTGTGAATTTGATTTTGCGTAAGACGCAAGTCCGTTTTTACGATCGTCGTGAATAGTGTTTTCACGCCTTCGGTGAATAGTGGTTTTACGGTTGTCGTGAATTGCGTCTTCACGCCTTCCATACTCAGATTGAATATCAGCCATCCAATCAAATAATATGCCCTTTTTTGATTTGATGCATCTTTTTTATTTTATTTTTAAACGTAGAAGTCCAAATTTATTTTGACACGTACTCATTACATGCAAATTGTATTATCTTTCTGATTGGTCATGATTTCTTTTTATTTTTTTAATATCATTTAAGGAAACTTTTAATAGATGGGTCATGTCTTATTTCTTTCTATTTTATATATTTTTAAAAAAATATTATTTGTTATTTAATATATCATTTTGTATGATATTTTTTTAATGAAAATATGTCAAAAAGATAACAAAAAAAAAACACATGTGTCTAAATTTTTTATGAAAATATATTTTTTTGTATGATTATTTTTTCTTATAATATGTTTTTGTTGCAACACACAGGCACAATACAAGTATATATTTAAGTACAACTAGAGTGTTCTTAATCTCAAGAAAGTTAACTTCAAAATTAATCAATTATTTTTCAAATAACAAATTCAAACTATTGAAACGATATCTTTCAAATATATCAATTATGTAGTCAAGCAGTGAAAATAATAGAAAATAATTTTAATGTTTTTATTTTTCATCACTACTTGAACACTTAACTTGATAGTAAATAAATTTATAAATGTATAAATTTTACTTGTGAATGTATTATTCATAAAGCAGATCAGATTTATTGATTTGGATTTATCACTTGAAAATAATCATGATTAATTTTGAAATTAAGTTCATAAAAAAAATTAGTAAGCCCAAAAACACTCTAGTTTTACTTCATATATATACACTTATTAATTTTAGGCTTGGTTGATTGAGTTATTAATATTGATTTCTTGATATAGAAAATATTTTGACAACCTTTAATTATTTACGCGCTTTGTTAAACAAATCACCAATTCCTTTCGGACGACTCAAGAGAGTCAGAGAGGTAGGAAGTAAAATGTGGCTTGCAATCAGTCAAAAAGAAATAATAATTAATGTTCATCCATCACATCTTTATAAGCATCAGCTGAGGGTAATTTTTTATCAATAGAAATTATAAAATTTAGATATACGAAAATAAAAAGAATATCTTGATTGTAATAAATATAGTAATATCGGAAGCAGAGATGACGATCCATCTGTTTATGAACCGGAGTCGATGACTAAAATATGTGTTTTATTATTTTTTTATTCCACAAATTAATAAAAAAATATTAATCTTAGTCATCGACTTCTATCTATGAATAGATAGATCATTATCTCTGCTTCCGATATTACTATATCTATTGCAATCAAAGTACTCATTTTGTTTTCGTAAATCTTAATTTTATAATTTTTATTGATAAAAAATTTCCACAGCTGAGCGCCAGTTGTAGTCAAAACATTATCAGAAAAGTTGGTGGTAGTCTTCATTCAGTGTTCATCCAATTTAATGATATCTGCAGTAAAAAAAAAAAAATTTTAATGATATCACGTGCTTTTTTGTATCACCCAGTGTTGTAAATAACGGTATGCGGTCGTCGGACGGACGGGGTACCGCCAAGCGATTAATCGGTATGCGGCCGATTAATCGGAATTATGCGGACAATTTAACGTTTTTATTAAATTTATGTATATATATCATAATTTATTAAAAATTATTTATTTAACTTATTAAACTTATCAAATAAACTTAATTTAAGTTAGTTTTATTATTATAACATGATACTATGCTTATTTCTTTGTAACACGTAATCATTTTGCATGTTTAAGTAACACATTTATTTAATGAAAAATAAATTTGAGAATTAAGCTTTTTCAAATACTAATAACATATTATTTGAAAGAAAGAAAACATTCCAACATAAAATCACTAAATTTAATTTATGATAATAACATAATTTTATAAATAAACATGTCGTACTAATTGAAAAAATTATATTAGTAATTAAAAAAAATATATGGTATATAAATAATAGAATAATTAATCAATTTCAAAGTAAGTAAGAAGAAAAAAAAAACATATATAAAAAATATTGGATGAATATCCAAGCACAAATAAAACTATAATGCATGATTTATAAACCTTATTATCACACACAATAATAAAATAAAAAATAAAAAAAATTCATTGGAATAAATGAAAAAAACGGAAATAAACGGAAAAAACAGGAATAAACGGAAAAAAACGGGAAAAAACGGGAATAAACGGGAATAAACGGCCGATTAAACGAAAAATGGCCGATTAATCGGAAAAACAGCCGATTAATCGTTTTTTTCCGCCAACAGGCATCCGTTAAGCGTATTCGGAACGGTTTGGCCGCCGTTTCCGATTAAACGGCCGCTTAATCGGCCGTTAAGTCCGTTTTTTACAACACTGGTATCACCAACCCACTTTATGTGCAGATAAACCACCGCTAACTGATTTGCTACACGGTTTGCCACAGGAAATACATCACATCTTTATAAATTAATCGGTGTTCTAGGGCTATGCTGCTTCAAACAAGATTTGGTCCAAATGACTTTGGATCAAACACAGTTCAAAATTTCTAAAAATCGTATAATTAAAGTTCGAACAGTCAATCTGAACCGTTTAACATGATTTTTATATTAAAATGTGCTCAGAGATAAAATTTTATATTTTTTGAATTTTTTTTACTATTTTTTATATGCATACAACATTACTGTTTCTAAATGGTCCAAAAATAACGATTTTGTATGTATCTAAAAAAATAGTAAATTTTTTTTAGAAAATATAAAATTTGTTCTTTGAGCATATTTTAATATGAAAATCATATTGAGCGGTTCAGATCAACTATTCAGACTTTAACCGTACAATTTTTAGAGCTTTAGATAGTGTCTGGTCCAAAGCTTTGGATCAAACCTTATCCCATGCTGCTTGACCCGGTCACACGTGATCAAATCTACATCTAGCTCAAAAAAAAGGCTTGGAATATGTGCAAAGGCATTTGGACCGAATCTCTATCGAAATTCTTTGCATACCGCACGATCAAATCTGATCAAGATCGTTTTTAATTGGTCGGGTCGTCGCTATTAACTTTTGTTAGGCAAATTAAGAAACGATTTTTGTTTCTTTACCTCTCTCATTCGTTATCGAATCGTTCAAAAAAAGGTGAAGATACGGAGAAAAAAAAGGCATTCTTTTCTTCCTATCTCCTCCATTCCCTTCCGTTCCCTTTACGCATTACGCCTCCTCTCTATCAAAAAAAAAAAAAAAAAAAAAACGGAACACAATAATGAGATGGTTTTATTTTTCAATTAACATTCTTTATATTAATTTTTTTCTCCCTTTAATGAGATTACTTAATTTTTAATGGAACATCTCATTTAATTTAGGTAGTATAGTCTCTTCACATATCATCTCTAATTGTAAGTGCAGCTTCAAAACTTGTAATTGTGTAGTCATCTTTATGCTTGAATAATATAAATATATTACTAACACAAATAATTAGTATGGACTATGGAGGCAAACAAATAGTAAGTATAAAAAAGATTAAGCATTTGAATTGAGTAGACAAAATATGTATGATATTGAGTAGTTTAAATGCAAAAAAGAACAGGGACAACGATTTTTTTCTTCTATAATTAAGAATCTGTCTACGAGTTTTCATATTAAACGTCACAATTTTAATATTTATAAGAACACGACAATCATACATGAGAAATATTTTTAATAATTTATTAGTCATACAAGAGGAAAATTTATATTAAAATTAGAGGCATTTTTAAAAACACTTTTAACTATATGAAGAAGATTGTTGACTATAATGAGCTAAACAACACAGGGAAGATAGCAAGATAAAGAATGACAATCGAAATTGACATGCAGAAAGGACACATTTTTCACCAATAATGAGCATTATTTCTCAATTCTTGTCGATATAATTTCAAAATAAAAAAAAATAGGGAGGAAGAATAATTGTTTCTCTACTTTTATCTAGCAGAGATGGAACATATGTTAAAATCAATTGAAGATGACTTTGTTCAGATTCGATCGTATCATGCGGTCTAGAGAAGCTTTGGACAGTCCTTCGAACATGCTCCAAAGCCGCACAAACAAGTAATGGTTCTCTGCGTACCACCAGCTGAATTTCAAACCGTGTAACAGTTCTGTGGATAACCCATGTAAATTTTCTTTGAGAAGGCGTCAGGACCTGTCCTGTTAGAGTCAGCTTCAGAAGAAGGTACGCGGAGGAAAGGAGAGAAGAAAATACTGTGTAGAGGAGAAGAGATCGCCAGACCGCCTCTAAACTGTGCTAAAGCACTTGCTTCAGAAGAGGAGAATCGAAAAGGGAGCAGACGGTAGGCGTTACTGTGTGGATGAGAAGAGATAAGGGCACTACGTGAAGTTTTGACGAGATCTGTAACCCCCAATTTGAGTGTAAATTCACCGTTCGGGGAGTTCGTTTCCTCCGTCCCCCTCCCCTTCCTTCCCTTTAATGAGAAGTTTCCCCTCCTGTTGTGGAGCACGCCCTTAGATACTTAATTACTGTCTTTGACTAACCACACCAGATATCTCATTTCTCTAATCCACATGAGATCCAGATTATTTTCTCAGCTCGATATTGCAATTTTGATATTCGCCATTGCATCTATGAAGCATTGCATAGTGACAAACGAATAGTTTGGATTGAGTTTGACGAAATAAAAAAATCATCATTAAAAAATAATTCGATACCACAAAGAAGAAAAACAAAACTCAAAAAAAGAATTAAAAAAATTTCGTGTTTTTTTCGTATTTTATTCGCGAATAAAATATATTATACGTTTTTTTGTATTTTATTCGGTATTCAGTTTGGAAACATAAAACAATGAATAAAATGCGAATAATTCGTGAATTAAATATGAGTTGTTAGTATGAGCAGGGTTTAAATAAAGCAGATATTTAGGAATGTCAACTCGCTACACAATTCATGCACTAAATCTTGTACAGAAGATCTATCAAGCACCGTCGCGTCAAGCTTGTGCGTATCCTCTGAGATATCTCAATTTTTGCGTGACCGACGTGCCCTCCCCCTCCTCGGGGGGCCCCGGGCGGCCAAAATTTTTTTTTTTTTTTTTTTTTAAAAAAAAAAAAAAAAAAAAAAAAAAAAAAAAAAAAAAAAAAAAAAAAAAAAAAAAAAAAAAAGAACAAAAAAAAAAAAAAAACAACAAAACCTAAAATTTTTATTATTAAAAAAAAAAAAAAAAAAAAAAAAAAAAAAAAAAAAAAAAAAAAAAAAAAAAAAAAAAAAAAAAAAAAAAAAAAAAAAAAAAAAAAAAAAAAAAAAAAAAAAAAAAATTTTCCTCATTTTCTTTACTTCTCTACTTCTCTTTGGTCCTTTTTTTTTTTATATTTTATATTTTTTAAAAAGGGAAAGGGGGAGGAAAACCACCAAAAAACAAAAAAAAAAGAACAAAAACAAAACCTTAATGTCAAAAAAAAAAAAAAAAAAAAAAAAAAAAATAAGGAAAAGAAAAAAAAAAAAAAAAAAAAAAAAAAAATTTAAAAAAAAAAAAAAAAAAAAAAAAAAAAAAAAAAAAAATTTTCTCTTTTATATTATTAAAATATATAAAATTATATATAAAAAAAAAAAAAATAAAAAAAAATATAAATTTAAATAAAAAATAAAAAAAAAAAATAAATTTTTTTGGGGGGGGTTGGTGTTGTTATTAAAAAAAAAAAAAAAAAAAAAAAAAAAAAAAAAAAAAAAAAAAAAAAAAAAAAAAAAATAAAAATATTTAAAATTTTTAAAAAAAAAAAAAAAATAATTAAAATTTTATAAATTTTAAATAAATTTAATTATTAAATTTTAAATTTTTTTATTTTTTTTTTTTTTTTTTTTTGTTTTAATAAAATAAAAAAAAAAAAAAAAAAAAAATTTAATTTAATTTAATAAAATAAAAAAAAAAAAAAAAAATAAATTTAAATAAAAAATAATAAATTTTAAAAAAAATTTAAAAATTAAAAAAAATTAATAATTAATTATTTTTTTTTTGTTAAAAAATTAAAAACTAGGCTTTTCTAACATAAATGGATTTTCTAGACAGAGCTGTGCAGAATAACGAGAAGCTTCTAGACTCAAAGAAGGTCAAAGAACCTCTAACTGTGTTCCATGTTTAAGAGCCCCACATCTTTTTATACAAAGGTACATGGAGTGGATATACAAGTATGAAAGATGTAGTCCCTCATGCTTTGTTTTGGGTCTCGTTTACATGGATCGGTACCTTCAGCAGGAGTTTATGTCACGTGCATCGGTTTTTGATTACAAGTGTAGTTCTTGCCGCAAAATTCATTGATGATGCGTAAGCTTGAGTTCTGTGAGACTTTATTGTTCTGCCTTTTCTGTTACAAGTTCGAACTAATGAGATATGTCTATATGCATCAGTTTCTACAACAATGCTTATTATGCGAAGGTTGGAGCAGCACTAGAGAGATTTTCCGACTCGAGCTAAACATGCTATTTTGTATAGATTTAAGGCTTAGAGTGGATGTGAGCACATTTGGAAAATATTGTCTACAGTTAGAGAAGGAAGCGGAAGAAAAAAAAAAAAAAAAAAAAAAAAAAAAAAAAAAAAAATTAGGGGACTCTAAGAAATTAAACTGTATCGGAATTAAAGGTCCTAATCGGACCCTGGTCTGCACAGACAATTAACCACCAAAATAATCTCTACATTACACATTAACTAACAACACTAACAATCACCACAAAAAACACGTCAATTCACAAACAGAAATATTACAGGACTCTTTAATATTAGACTGTATAAGAACTACAGTTCCCAATCGGACCATGGTTTACCTGAATTAGCCACCAGAACAAACAATTAGCCACCGGAATAATCACTCTACATTACACATTAACTAAAAATAAACGAATAGCACTCCAAGATTCTGAATCTCATAGAACTGACATTCGTCTTTTCGAGTTGTTGCACAAGACCCTCTTGGCTTGCGGAGCAGCAAACCGTGTTGCTCCGTTTACATTATCCCGCAATGGCAGCCCAGAGATCCCAGATCCAGTCAGCACTTGTGGGACCCTCAACAAAGGTTGGTGCCGCAGCGAATCAACCTGGACCCGCTTCTGCACACTAAAACAATACCTGCTACTTGTTTCCCCCTCTGGTGTACTTTTGTTCCCATTTGCTGGGCTTCGAACCAACCTCACCTGCGGACGTGGCAATGCGGCCACACTCGGTAACCTAGACCTCCATGCTGACACTGCATTAGGAGGGCTAGGTGCATACTTGCTGCTCGACATGAGAATGCTTCTGTACTTGCTGTTGCTGGCAGAATACGCTCCGATAAGTGGGGTTGCTGGGACAACAGCCAGTGATGAACGCCTTTGGGCCTGCAGTTGTGAGAACTGCTGCTCCAACTGTGAAAATTTGCGCTCAGCAATCATGGTCTGCGGGTCGCGCATGGATGGGGGAAATGCAAGTGAGGTGCGTCTTTTGGCTTGTGGAGCAACAGAAACACGTCTAGCTTTGTTAATTCCTCTGTTTTGGGGGTTCAAGCCATAAGAATTGGAGGCAGCCAAGGAAGAATCGTTCTCTTTGTTTTGTGACAAGCGGACCGAGGTGGTTGCAGTTGGCCTTGATACGCCCATAGGCAGGACCCGGTTAGTGATTCTCCCCAGTGGGGGCCGCTGCTTCTGTGGACGTCCCAGTGGTGGTTTAGTGAATTGGCACGTTGCGGTGCTACCCTTTACAACTCTTTTTTCGGCTGCCAGTTGGTTTTCCAGCTCCCTCACCTGTCAGAAAGGTTTACTCAATAAGTGAATATAAATATTTCATACAAAGCAAGTATAGAAGGAAGTCATTAAATTTGTGTATATACCCGCTGCTGATAATTTCTTGATGATTGCTCCGCCTCTCTAACCTGAAATAAAAATAAAAAATATAATTTTAATAGAAAGATGCCACAGTTGTAAAGCAGGCCAAATCTACACACAAGCTCAATAGTATTTGTACGGGTTAAAAACCTTTTCTTGAAGGGTCTGGAAAACATTTTCCCTTGATGTATATTTCATATTCAAGAGGCGCATGCTCTCATTCAAGCGTGCATTTTCTTTTTCCTCCACCCTCAGCTTCTCAGTCTGCAAGAGACACCAGAGTTTAGCTAAATAAAAAGAGGAGGGTTGCAATGCCTCATCTCCTCATACTTCATTCATGTCTCATATCCTATATCTTCGTTTTTAAAGTCCAAACAGTCGATCCGAACAGCTCAACATGATCTCCAGGTTAAAATATGCTTGGAGACCAAATTTTACATTTTTTGGAAATTTTTTACTATTTTTTTAGATTGATTGAAAATCGCTGTTTTTCAAACAAATCTGGACCATAAAAAAACAGCGATTTTCAATAAATCTAAAAAAATAGTAAACAATTTCCAAAAAAAAAATGTAAAATTTGGTCTCCAAGCATATTTTAATGTGGAGATCATGTTGAGCGGTTTGGATCGACTGTTTGGACTTTAAAAATAAAGATATAAGATATGAGGTATGGATGAGGTGTGAGGAGATGAGGCATTGGAATCCTCCTCAAAAAAAAATTACAACCCAAAAAAAGTTTACAAAATGAAGTATGGTTGAGGTATGGATCGACGGTTTGGTTGTCGCATGCCAGTACCCAGTTTGATACAAAATGAAGAAATAAAAAATGTGCAAATATGGTGCTGTAAACATTACTATCTGCTTAAGCTTGAAACTTTCAGCTGGATCTGTCTGCTTACGGGCAGGCCCCTGCTCTATCCCACGGACGCGGGTTGCAAAATTCAATGAACAAGTTGTTTCTCCCAGATCAGAGGAGCTCGGGCTTATTTGCACAAACATAAGGGTTTTGCAATCTCCACCTATTTAGAATAAGTATATCCATCACGTCAGAAAATTAAAGGAGACTTAAAAATTGGACTTACAGAATTATGCTGGTGATTTAGTACTTGCATATATAGCCTGGTCATTACAAGCATAATTGACGTTATGCCTTTGCTTTGTGTTTTCTGAGCTTTATTTAATCCTATTCTTGCAATTTTGTACTACCATTATAACAAAGCAATTTTGTACTACTATTATAACATAATTCTATCCATGATAGATATTAATATTGGTAGAAAGAAAAATTAGTCAGATGTTTGCTCACCGAGAGAGCTCTGGAGCAGATGTGTAAGCTTTGAGTTCCTGAAATATGAACAGAAACAAATCCATCAATAACAAAGCAGATGGATACGCACTTAAATGCAAGAAGATTTCATCAGATGAGATGAAGAGAGAGAAAATGTGACCTATAAGGTATGTGGGGATTTTTTGAGGCAAGAGCAGAGATGACATCCCCAAGAGCAGACAGAGACCTATTGATGAATTGAGACTCCCTGAGCCTCTCCCCTTCAACATCAATTTTGCTGATACGCTCGCTACCAGCTAGATCGACCAACCACATATGGCTCCTTCTTCTTTGACCACTCAAACGATTCTCACTTTTTATTGTAACCCGAACCAAACTGTAACATGATCGAAGATTGAATTAGAAAAATGTAGATTTAGATCCCAATTCTCTCAATGTTCTATAATTTTGTGTTTCTTTGTGCATTTGAACCTCAGATTATTGTAAGGAGTTCCAAATGGAAGTGGTAAATTTATACATTACACAAGGCTTACCAGTGAGAGCGGCTGCTTAGTTCATTGGCAGCAGTTGATCCAACAGATCTGTTCTTTGCACCTGTTCTAAGAATCTCCCATACCTCATCTGTTGTGCATACTTCTGACTCAACCAAGCCAGGCACCTCATGTGTGCCATCAGCACTTTGCTTTATTTCCAATCTTTAATCGAACAATTCAACAAAAAGTATAATTAAAATTCAGTAAAGATACATGCTAGAAAAAGAAAAGAGAAAATCACAGCCCTCATGTTGGGTTGGTTTTTATTGTCAGAAACTGCCTGGAAAGTTGCTGTCAAATGCATGCCATTTACAAGCCAGCTCAACAAGGGGCATTTCATTGTTACAGTTCAGGATCATGTATTGGCAACAAATTCATATTAGTAACTTATCTAGTTTTAAGGGCCATTTTGCAAGTTTCAATGATGAATGGTGTAAAAATCAGTAATTCAGAAAACTGTAAGTTCCATAGATAAGGAAAGAAATTTTCTCACTTCTTTGTTGATTGATCGGTGCTTTCGGAAAGCAAGTCCCTAATTCTCTCATTGTATACTTCCAACATACTAACGGAAAATCCATATGCTGCATCAGAAGATCGTGCTGCCGAGGTATTGAATAGTACTTCAAGAGCCCTGTAGTTAACGCCCCTATTCTCCGGAGTACCTTCCATTGTGAAGGTTTTTCCGGTACCAGTTTGTCCGTATGCAAAAATGCATACATTGTACCCATCCAGTGCTGACATCACAACTGGCAATGTCTCAGCAAATACCGTCTCTGAAAGACAACACAGTAAATTTAATTAGATTCAACATATACTAAGAAACAAAGGCCTGAAAATTTAAACCCCCTTTTTTTCTGACAGAATTCTACCTTGGGTTACTGGTTTCCTAGTGGTATCTGTTCAATGATGCCAAATGATAAAAAATAAACCAAATTAGATAAATGACACTACCTTGGTCAGCAGCAGGACCAAAAACATGATCGAACTTAAACTGCTTCTTTGAGGAATCGCAAATAATTTGAAGCTCAGTCTCATGTAATGGGTCAAAATCTATAACATTGGAATAGCCTTTGGAGATTTCATCTGAATTGAGAGGCCTACATCGGCAAAAAACCCTAATGTTTCCCCTCAACTCGATCAATTCATTGTAGAGGCGCCTCCTTTCTAAGCACTCATTAGTGTACTTCTTCTTCAAAGCTTCATATCTGGGCCCACACTCATTTTTGCATTTGTTAATTTCCATTTTATTTTTCTCCATCAAAATATTGTACTTTGTTCCTATGAAAAGATAAAAAGAGAGTCATTTGATGAATACTATATAAACCCAACAGTGGAATTAATGGACAGAAATGCCAATATACCAAGAAGTTTAATAGATGCTCGAAGGTCAGGAGTGGCAACCTCTTTCAACATTGGAGATTCAATGAGGCAATCATTATCCAGGGCCTAGAATAATAAATAGTAAAACCATAAGAGAGGATTGATGCAGAAAATATAAATTGAAGAAAAAAAGAATTTGACCAATGTCTTGAATATTGCATATAGACTCCTTGCTAAGTACTAATTTTATATCATATGTTTAGAATATCTAATATTAGTAGCCAATTTTAAAGGCACCTTCTGGTACTGCAGTTTTTCTGGGATAAAAATGTGAAGGTGCATATAAAAAAGGGAAAATTCTAGCCTTGTAGGAGAACAGAAGCTAAATTGTATACCTTGACAAAATAGCCCAAAGTTTCTGGCCTCGGTTCCATTGTACTAGCTGGCTTGGTGTTGTCAGCTAAGAGATACAAATTCAGTATACACAATTAATAAAAGCCATGAAAGGCAACCAAGCAAAAAAATTCCATAATTGTTTAAATTTCAAATGAACTTCTGGCAAAACATACCTTTTCCAGTTGTACTTTCACCTTCACAGGAATTCTTTCCTTCATCTGTAGTTCTTTCCTCCACTGAGGTGTATTGTGTACTCTTTACAGTTGGACCTGTTAATAATAAACAGTAAGCAAGAAATGTAAAGAAAATTCAATTATAAGGAAAACAATGAGACTGACAGAAAAGAGGGCTGTTCACTGCTCTAAGATTTGCTGGTTGAAGTGGATCTCTAGAATAAAAAGGAAAGAATGAGAAGAACAAAGATTCTAAGTAGAAGGAAGTGAATATTTCAAAATTTCTTGATCAATTTTTCCAAAGAATAATTTATTCGTGCAAATTGGCACAACAGTCTGATAAAAGCTGAAGCTGATCTCTAGGTTAGGTCACGTTTGCCTCTAAAGTGCATCAGATCTACAAGAAAAAAGAAAATAGAAAGAGGAAACCCATATTGAAGAACTGAGCCTCTGAGTTCTTGGATTTTGTTACAGAAACACAAATCAATTTTTTTCCTTCAAAACGTTCCACAAGTTTCAACGAAAATTGAAAGATTTGGTGCGAATCAATACAAAATACACCAGATCTCGATCAACTTATGGAAAACCGCTGGAAATTAAAAACTTAGTAGGTTTAGAAAACAAACCAGTGCAATCTGGAGAAGTTCCACTTTCTTGCTCTGGATCGAGATCAATAAAAGTTGGCGGCGCAGTAAATACCAAATCTCCTTCGGGCATTGTTACAATTGCAAGATCGGCAAGAATTAAAGGGTGAATACGCAGGAGAAAGAGCGATTGCGATTTGGCGACAAAAAGAATTCTTTAGAGAGAGCGAGAGCGAGAGCAAGAGCAAGAGAGAGAGAGACAAAAACTTTCAAACGGTCGAATGGGGAGTTCGAATGGCTGGTAACCTGGTAGAGATCAATACGCCGATTTAATTTTTGAATTACGGCAAACAATTCAAAGTAGGTCCGATCCCCATCGGACCTACTTTGGTTCGATGGGTGAAATGACCATTCGATTGAATAAAGATCCGTGCTAAGTACATTAAAATCCGTGCAAGTATGTTTCAATTTCCGTGCACACTAATCGTTATGCTAATCGTACGGTTAGAGCTAATTGAACCTAAAAGTAGGTCCGATGCCCATTCGACCTACTCCTATCTCATGAATGCACGATCCGACGAATCAGAACCGCACGACTATTAAAGCGGTCCCGTGCGTTCCACCTGAGGCCGGATTGGTCCGGATCCCTATCGGACGGTCGTGATCCAAACAAAAATATTCAAACGGTCATATTTTAAAATATTCATTGATTTGCCCTAGCGACTAGCGATCCGTTTCCTGGTTTCCATTTTTCTCTTTTTTTCTTTAAATACCTTTTCAGGAGACATGAGCTGGCCCATGGCCCAGAAAGTCAGAAACTATAGGCAATCTCATGTTTTAAAATATGCATCACCTCCAGCCCGGAAAACAATGGAGATATCAGTTGCTTTTGTTCATAACCGAATGGGTCGTAGACTCGAAGTAACTAGATATGCAATTCTTTACTATTTATGAACTTATTGGAGCAAACTGTTCATGGTTTTTAATTCTAATGGATTATTGAGTTTTATTAGCTGTTGTTCGAATTTAAATTTTCAATGGATCAATTTTAGACTATATCACTACATAATATTTCATGATTTCTTCTACACGAGGTAATAGTATTGAGTTGCAATTTATTGATTTACATACGTACATCACATATATTTAAAAAAAAAAAAAAAAAAAAAGATAACGTGCACACACAGTAGGTATGCAAAATTTACATAAACAAAAAGAATTCAAAAAGATTATAACGGTCATTTTGTAGTTCTTTTTTTTTATATTATAATTATAATAGATATACATTTATAGTATTTCAATTGTTAAGTTAGCTGAATATAATTAAAGTAAATTGGAAGAATTCTTAATTCTCAATTTCACAATCTTCTATTCTCTCACTATTCCAGCTATAGCGGAACAAGCTGAATTAATAGTTTCAGATTCTCATACATGAAAGTACTATTGCACTTGAGAGTACGAGAGTTTCGGACTTCTTTAATATTTGCGTGGATTCTGATGAAACGGTTCGGATCTAAACAAAACTATTTTGTTACCTTAGGTGATGTGAATTCTAAAAATACGACCACAGGAAATCCAAGGCCGTGTAGATTTCTACCGGTCCAGTTCTGATTTTTTTTTTTCTAGCGCTCTGAAAAATCGATTTTAAACGGATAGCACTCAGATCTCTATTTTATCAAACTTGACACTCTCGCGGACTCAATCCGTACACTCTGGTAAGTGCGCGGACTAAGCAGGGGCATCAACTAGTGCGCGGATCCAGTAGGCGGACCCGCAGGTTCGTGGACTCAGCGCATGCACCACCTGATTCTCGGCAGATTTAAGGAATTCGGATCACCCAAGGCAATTTTTTATAAAATTTAATAAAAATGTTGATATAATTAGTAGAAAAACAATTCTTTTAATGACAACTTTTTGTATTTCAGACTTTTTGACGGTAATAAATGAATGGAGGACACAAGAAGAGAAAGAGGCGATTATTGGCCAGTTTTTAATTTAAAAATAAATCAACTAATTATTGACTGGTTCTTGATTTAATTCTTCTGCTTAAGCATTATAAATATTTCATTTCTCTCTTCTACTCATAACTCACTCGGAATCTTACAAAAGAGAAAGATGCGATTTCTGAGACAAAAAGAGTGATTTCGGAGGCGAAAAAAATGAACAGTAGCAATCGGGGTAAATCATTCAATTGCGGTTTAGCGAGAGGAGGGTCAACAAGTGAACGACGTAGGAATCTGAAAAAATATCTTGATTGTTACTGTAAGAATAGAAAAAACTGTCAAGTTTGTGTAATAGAGTATTATTTCCGGCAGCCTATTCCGTATGTAATTTCAGACGATGACTTTGTGGAATATTCATATAGCTATGGTTGATCAAGAGACTGCAATATCGGACAATGATTTTATGCCATGTACTTAATACTTTCAATACAGGCACTTTGCTTGCTGTTACTGATTCCAAACCGACTACTAAGAAGTAGGATTACCAGCACTTGTCTCTTTCGGAACTCTCTTTACGTAGATTTTCATATAAAAAAGCCATGTACTCTTAAAAGGGTTGCACAACCCTCTCCATGCGGCATCACTACTTATCAGAATTCTGATATGGATGGTTTTATTGTGCACTCGGATTGTAAATTCTAAGTTACACCTATCCGAGTCATAACCCGTGCATTCCTGAATTAGGGATTTTAAGTCTCAAATTGAGGTACCATCTTCGACCATAAATGAATATGAGGCCTCTTTCGAGTAATGAATCCGACTTGGACTGTTCAGAAACTTCCTACGACATGTAATAAAATATACATGAACATGGCCAATAAACTACAATATGGTAAATGATAAATAATTATCTGGTAATTAATTTTAATTATATAAGTTACTCTAAAAAAATAATAAAAAAACAAAATTACTGTTGAAAATCGCCCTTTTCGTCTTAGAAATCACCTCTTTTTCTTCTGTAAGATTTTGAGTGAGTTATGAGTAGAAAGAGAGAGAAACAAAATATTTATAATGTCTAAATATGAAAAGAAAAAAAATCAAGAAACGACTAATAATTGACCGGTTCATTTTTAAATTTAAAAGACCCTTTTATAATTTGCCAGAAAGCCTGAGCAAGTTTGGCATTTTTCATTTAATGTTTGATATTAATAAAAATCCCGGCCGCTGCATGCTTGCTCAGTAGATACGAGTCCATGTCTTCTGAGGTAATAAATATTTGGGTTTAGATCTGAACCGTGCAATGAAAATCCACGCCAAATCCGGTCTGAAGTGGAATGTAAGATGCCTCCTTAATATCCGTGGGAATTCTAATCGGACGCTCCTGATCTAAAAAGAAATATTATGTTACCTTAGGTGTGTGAATTCTGATACTATCAGAGTATCAGTACTCCTTTGTCCCCTCACGAAAACATGCAAAAAAATATATTATTGTTTTTTTCTTTTTTCATCTTAATCCCATATTCCCATATTTCACGCTCCCCCAAATCGACAAATTCTCTCCCGATAATCAATCTCATCCAACTATCCAAGAATCCTTATAAAAACCTCAAATCTAAAGGCTCATCGGTCGCAAACGAACTAGAAGGAAGAATCAGTGTAAATCGGAAGGTGAGTCTCATCCGATTGATCAAGCGTTATTTTCCCAACTATGGTAGCAACGCCATGGACTGTCGCTTGCTGCTTGCTATGGTAGGAGGTCTAATTTTAACTATTCACACACATTAGAACAATAGGTCCGGGTACTCCACCATCTAGTTAGGTGCTTTCTGTAGCAACGATGAGATCTGAGATTTCACCGTTATCTATAGCTAACAATTGAACTTCTTATGAGTTTTAAGCTATCAACTTTTTTTTTTTTTGGTTTCAACTCATTGATTCTAGATTGGCAAGCATTATAGAGAGAAATAAAAGACTATCTATGGATATTTCAAGATCGAGAAAGCGAAAAACACAAAAGGAGACTGCGGTTTGTGATGAAAGTCAAGATTTCATCAGCAATGTACCAGAAGAAATCAGAATCAAGATCCTTTCTTACCTTTCCACAAGAGATGCTGTCCAGACATGCATATTATCTTCTAATTGGCGGTACACATGGACCTTGATACCAGAAATTACAATCAAACAAGCTGATTTTGAATTCCCTAATGCGAGTTGGCGAATAACTCGATCAAGATTAGTCAAATTCGTTGATGTACTTCTGTACCTTCATAATGGGCCGATTTTCAAGTTCCAACTTGATACTGAGTGCAATAAAGCCAACTACTTTGGAGATACCTTTGACAATTGGATCCTTCACCTGTCTAGAAGGAATGAGCTTCGCAAATTTTCTTTAAACATACATTCTGTGAATTCTATAATTTTGTACAACTTGCCAACAAGTCTTTTCTCTTGTTGTGGGTTGAAAATTTTGCAATTGCACAACTGTCGCATCAAACTGCCAAGGGGGTTTATGGGATTCAAGCTAATGAGTGTGCTTGAATTACAAAGATTTTCTATCAGTAGAGATGATCTCGAAAAGTTTGTGACCAGTTGCCCCATTTTGAATGAGTTGGTATTGAAGACAGGAAGGTTCTTAGTTAATAATCCCAACATTTGTGCCCCAAAGCTTAAGAAGTTGATAATTCATGGTAGATTTACAGGCCTTATGTTGAAAACACCATGTCTTGTTAAGGCATGTTTAGATCTTGAAGATGCACCAGTCGGGATGAATGGTAGTGCCAATTTGGTTGAAGCACTAGGTGCACTACCAGAGGTCAAAGTTCTCGGTCTCCATCAACAGTTTCTTGCGGTAAATATTTCAACTTGTTTAAAGTTTGAACCTCACAATTGATAGTTAAGTCGTCAATAGTTTATTCAGGTTCATACCTAACTGTATAGATCTATATCCCAGCTTTGATTATTTGAGTCCTTTTCTTGTGGGTTTAGTGGAGTTTTATGGCATTCAGAAACTGTTTGTGCTCGAGATGTAAATTATACTAAGATTTGGTGTCATTTTCTAGTTACATTTTTCTGTATTATTTTCAACTATTTCATATTCTATTTTTTTTGTCGCTATTGTTCGTGACATGTTATTGTGTTGTGAACAGTATCTTGCAGCTGGCTCTCTTCCTGATCGTCTTCCAGTAACACTTAATAAATTGAGAATTTTGGCACTGGATATAAATCTAGCTTCCCATGAGGAGGCGTCTGTTACCCGGTTACTTCTTTTAAATGCCCCCAATTTGCAGGAACTTAATTTGGTATGTTTATATTCCAAATAAATTTTGGAACCATTTCCCAGTTTGACACTTTTGCAACTCAGTTACTTAACTTATCGGTACCGTCTTGTAGTAATTGCATTCAAGATGTCAATGGAAATCAAATCCCATTTTTTTTTTGTTTTGCCAAATTCCACCATTCAAGATGTCAATGTAGCATCTTCAATCAAAAAGTTTGATTGAGAGTTGTACAGTAACAAACAAAATTACCATGTTTTTGTGTGCTTTTTTTTTGTTGTTTTCCCATTAATCTTTAATTTAAACTGTTTTCACTTTGTTCTCTCAGACGAACAGTACTAGGGACCTGACACTGACCGGTACTGGATTGTGGCAGATTTGTTCAGATCATTTGTTTATGAGTCTTCGTGTAGTTGATCTCTATGAGTTTTTCATTTCTGCGCCAGAGATTGCGTTTCTTCGATTTATACTGGGTTCTGCACCTTTGCTTGAGCAACTGACAATTGTCAGGGAAAAAGATACAGATGCCAAGGAGAAGGAAGCTGTTGTTGAAATGCTTGAACAGATTCCGAAGGTATCGACAAATCTCAAAATATTATTTGAGGGAACCATTAGTTTTTAGCTTTTTGTGAAATACAAATGAGTAAACTTTTTTTTTGTATGTGCTGATGGTTTTTTTGAGTTTTCTTGTTGCTAACTTGCTATTACCTGTTTGTTGTACCAGTTAGATTAAAGTATTGATATTGTCATGTATTCAATATTCATTGATGATTAATTTAAGAGAGATTAGTATGTTCAGAGAGTTGGAAATAAGCAATGCTGCTTGTTGAAGTTCCAAGTTAATTTGTTTATTGGAGATGAAAAGGTGAAATTGAAAAATATTGCTATGGAGCACTTGCAATTATTGAAGTAGAGGCGTAGAGCTACCACTTAATTTTTTTTATTAAATAAAAGATCACTTCTGCTTGGTCGCCTATTTCAATTCAATAAAACAAGTACACTTTACAACAATTAATTATTCCAACAGCCGCTCCTCTTATACACTAACACTATCACGGTATCACCTCTTCCTGTCTCTTAACTCATGGAAGTTATTTCTGAAACTATTTTTACCCATGCTGTGCGGTTGACAGATCCCTGTTGTGAAAAAGGAATTCACAACATATGGCTTCAGCCTTCATGCAGCATTTGGAAAAATTATGCTTCATGCAGTATATGGACTGTAGAATCAAAACAACGATGTATTTGGTTCGCGCGCTGCATGAAGCCAAAACAGTTCTGTTAAAATCTTTACCCTCTCTCCTGACACTTTTTTTTTTAGCATTGGATCAAAGTGTTTAAATCATCTTTAGTGAGAGACCTTTAATTTCGAATTTACATTTTTTTCATATTAAAAATAATGCGTTAGTCACTGGATGCTATTTAATTTTATAAGAGTTGTAAAAAAAGTCCGTTTAGCCTAAATGATTAATTGGCTGACTAATCAGCTGATTATTTCCGATTAATCGCTTAGCGGTACTCTGACGACCATATAATGCTTTTTATCACACACCATCTCCTGTAACTCTTTTCGGTCTTTATTCAATTAACCGAAAATAATATTTTCATAATATTAATAATGTTAAGAAAACAACTACACGTCTACACGTCCTCTCCCTATTTTATTAAACTATTATTTTATAAAATGAGGCATGCTTTATGCACTCAATAATCAGGATATCAAAACGTCTCACTAGAGCACAAATAATAAGATATTCAATTACATAATTACACCATTTATTTCAAGACTATTTTTTGGTCACCAGAAAAATTAAAAGATGACATGGTTTTCTAGAAGTCTTGAAACAATTAACATTTTTATTGCTTTGACCTCATGGGTTTTCATAAGCATTAAAACTTCTGTTGGTTTACTAAAGTTTAGCATTAATAATATTTATTAGTTAGCATTTCCTAAGATATTTTTTAATTTTGTTTTTCTTTAAATATGTATGAAAACTCTCTATTAGACAACGAAGCTTGAATAGAAAAATATATTTGTTAAATTGTTTTGTTCTAGTTGTGACTCTAGTCTATAGTTTGAATAGCTATTCTATTAGAATAGTTTATTCTTAAAAAATAAAATTTAACTATTTTAACAAATGACAAAAAAAAATTCTATCTATTATCATTATGCAACAAAACATACCTGAGAAACATATTTCATGCAACAAATATAAAATTGATTTATTTCCTCTTCAACTAGAGCTGCAAACGAATTAAACTTATCCCAGTTTGAGTTTGATTTGAATTAATTTTAAATCGAATTTTTTACGAACTCAATTTCGAATCTTTTATGAATTTGTTTACGACAAGGAAGAGTTATCGTAGTCACCGAGAGCATCTCGACGAGAGGTGAAAGTCATCTAGGGTTTCAGAAGTGAGAGCGGAGATTAGGACTTACGAGTTTTGACTTATAACTGAGCGGCCTTATGATTTAACTTTTAAGTCATAATATAAGTCAACAGCGAAAATCAACGGTTTATGTTACTTTGAGATTCGAACTAAAATTGTTTGTAAATCTATTTTAAACGAACTAGGTCCAGTTTGAATTTAATTTAAATTAATTTTGAACTATATAGAATAAAAAAAATTACAAACTTTTTAAAATCAAACTCTGAATCAAATTACGATAGTTTTTTTGGGCAGTCCGATCTTCAACCGCTAAAACATATTTCATACGCTACCCCTGAAATCTCTTCCTATCGTCAATCACATCAAATCAAAGTATCCAACTTTGAAGAATCCACAACGAAACTCAAATCTGAAGACTCGTCGGTCGCAAACAACCTACAAGGAAAGGAAAGGAAAGGAAAGGAAAGGAAGAATCGGCGTCAATCGACGGCGTGTCTCTCTTCCGATTTAAGTGTTATTTCGCCCAAAACCAGACCGTTCTCCAGCTAAATGCTAAATCGGCTGAGTTGATCTTCGCTCTCCAGCTATCCATGTCTCCATTGGCTCTGGTATCATCCATATGCCCTCTCTTTAGTCTTTACTGTTTATTCTAGTTTTCTGATTGCTTTTTCTTACTCAGTGAATGGTTCTCCTTGTCAGCTTAATCAACTGGGATTCTGAGAAGAAACGCTGTTCAAAGTATATATTTTGGATATTCCATCCAGCTTAATCAACTGGGATTCTAATTTTATTTTCAGGTTAGAATATAATTCTTAATCTGATTATTTATCAATTTCAATTTTTCATTTGCAAATAACTCTCTCAAAAAAAAAAAATTCAATCCACTGATTATGGTTAGAAGAAAATTGGCATATGCCCCTTTTAAAATTTACAAAAGTTTGTTGTAAATTTGTTTTTGCCTATCCCTGGTGATAAAGCTGGTTCCGCTCCTGGCTGCTTGCTATGGTAGGAGATCTAATATTAAGTATTCACAAACCACTAAACATTAGGTCCTGTACTCAATCTAGTGCTGCATAATAAAAATTATTTTAGGTTTATTCTGTTGCACTGACTGAGATTTCACAATTTTCTATAGATTAATATGCTTATGAGTTTAAGCTATCAACTTTTACTTATTTTGTTTCAACCCATTGATTCTAGATTGACAAACATTACGGTGAGAAAGAAACCATCTATGGATCATTCAAGCTCGAGAAAGCGAAAAACCCAAAAAGAGACTGCAGCATGTGACGAAAGTCAAGATTTCATCAGCAATCTACCAGAAGAAGTCAAAAGCAAGATCCTTTCTTACCTTTCCACAAGAGATGCAGTGCAGACATGCATATTATCTTCAAAGTGGCGGTACATCTGGACCTTGATCCCAGAAATATCAATAAAAAAATCTGATTTTGTGTTACCCAATGCGAATGTGCGAAGAGCTCGATCAAGGTTCGTCAAATTCATTGATGTACTTCTCTACCTCCATAACGGGCCGATTTTCAAGTTCAAACTCGATACTTCGAACCACCATCATGACAACTACTTTCCAGATGCCTTTGACCGTTGGATCCTTCATCTATCTAGAAGGAATGAGTTTCGCGAATTCTCTTTCAACTTACGTGCCACGCTATTGTACAATTTGCCAACAAGTCTTTTCTCTTGTCGTGGGTTGAGTATTTTGAAATTGCACGACTGTCGCATCAAGCTGCCAAGGGAGTTTCAGGGATTCAAGCTGATGCGGGGGCTTGATTTACAAGGATGTTCTATTAGCGGAGATGATCTCGAAAAGTTTGTGTCCGGTTGCCCCATTTTGGATGAGTTGGTAATAAAGACGGGAAGGTGCTTGGTTAACTATCCTAAAATTTGTGCCCCAAAGCTTAAAAAGTTGATAATTCATGGTAGATTTACGGGCCTTATGTTGAAAACACCATGTCTTGTTAAGGCGTGTTTTGATCTTGAAGTTGTGCTAGCTGAGATGAATGGTCGTGCCAATCTGGTTGAAGCACTAGGCACATTACAAGAGGTTGAAGTTCTTGGTCTCCATCAACAATTTCTTGCGGTAAATAATTCAATTCATTATAAAGTTTGAACCTCACAATTGATAGTTAAGTTTTTAATAGTTTATTCAGGTACATACCAGCCTGTACAGACATATATTCCAGTTTTGGTTATTTGGGTCCTTTTTTGTGGGTTTAGTGGAGTTTTATGGCATTCAGAAATTGTTTGTGCTTAAAATGTAATTGTAGATAAGATTTAGTGTCATTTTCTAGTTACATCTTTCAGTATTATTTTGAACTATTTTCATATTCTATCTTTTTTTTTTTTTGTCACTATTGTTCTTGACATGTTGCGGTGCTGTGAACAGTATCTTGCAGCTGGCTTTCTTCCTGATCGTCTTTCTTTAACCCTTAATAAATTGAGTGTGTTGGCACTAGATGTAAATCTAGCTTCGCATGAGGAGGCGTCTGTTACTCGGTTGATTCTTCAAAATGCCCCCAATCTGCAGGAACTTAATTTGGTATGTTTATTTCCAATTAAATTTTGGAAAAATTTCTGAGTTGTTTGATACTTTTGTATCTAAGTTACTTTAACTCATCAGTACTGTCTTGTTGTAATTGCATTCATGTGCAGATAGAAATTCATGCCTAGTATTTTTTGTTAAAGTTAGCCACATTCCAGATGCTGATATGGCATCTTTAATAAAAAAATTTGATTTGAGTTTTCACATGTTTTTTTTTATTGTTTTCAATATTAATCGTTTTTCTAAAATGTTTGTTCTCTCAGACGAACAGTACTAGGGACACGATACCGACCAGTACTGGACTGTGGCAGATTTGTTCAGGTCATTATTTTATGAGCCTCCGTGTAGTTGAGTTTTACGAGTTCTTCATTTCTGTGCCAGAGATTGCATTTCTTCAATTTATACTAGGTTCTGCACCTTTGCTTGAGCAACTGACAATTATCAGGGAAAAAGATACAGATGCAAAGGAGAAGGAAGCTATAGTTGAAATAGTTAAACAGATTCCCAAGGTATCAATAAATCTCGAAATATCGTTTGAGTGAACATTGTGAAATACAAATCAGCGAGTAATATTTTTTCCTTGCTGATTTTTTGGTGTGTTTTTTTGTTGTTGCTACAACAATTATATATCGGTTGCTATCACCTGTTTGTTGAACCATTTAGATTAAAGCATTGATATTGTCATGTATTTATTTAAGGATAAAGTAGACTTTTTAACAAGTAATATCTCATTTACATCCGGAGATACTTGAAACAAGAAATAGATAATATGTGTGTGATATGTCATGCGAAACTCTCCTCACTCTTTGTATGTGTGTTATTTTTCATTTGTTTGTTTGTTTATATGTCAGTATGCGTGATAAATAGTTGTAATATATATTTTCTATGCCTAATTTTAAGTGCGCACATGCAAGATTTTAATTGTGGAATCATAGCTGTTGCTATTTTTGTTTCTTTACAAGCCTTCGTATGGTATTTTCCTATGCAATTAATTAGTTGCTAAATTGAGTTTTGTTTTATCATAGTACGGTATGAAGATCATATGATATATGAACTGTTGCGCTATCAAATCTTTTCCCGTTGCTTTCATTAACAATTTAACATCAGTCCTCAACTATTAATGCAATTAAAGTATTAAAGCATTTGAGTTAATTTGTGCTATTAGCGTTTGCCTACTAATAACTTTCATGGTTCATTTTCTTCAACAGTAGCATAAGAATTAACAAGAAAAGCTGAAGTAAATTAGTTTCTTTTTTTTTGAAATCCCGATAGAGAGGCTATCAGGTGTACAACATGCTACGTACTGGGAAATTAAATTACATTACAATCTCAACAAAAATTTTCCCACATCTCTGCTTCCCGCACGGCCAGATCTGCTGCCCTTCTCGGATCCTGACTGCTTCGCTGGAAAATCTTTGTTGTTCCTCTCCTTCCAAATTATCCAGCAGGCTGCAAATAATTTAACTCCCCACTTCTTCCTTGATAATCTAGTTCTTCCTGCCTTGAACGACCTCTCCACCGTGTCCTGTACTGTTCGCCCTTTCCGCATAATACAGTGACCAGTCTGAAGGGCCACCCTGTTCCATAAGACAGCAGCATAGTCGCAATGAAATAGCAAGTGCTCCGCAGTTTCCAGAGGGCATGTTTGACACAATTGGCATCTGAGTTCGCATGGGATACCCCTGTGCATCATCACATCATGGGTGAGCAGTCTCCCTTTTAAACACAGATATGCAAAGATTTTAACCGTTGGTGGCATCCTGAGCTTCCAAGTAAATTGAAAGGACCACTTAGTTCTTCCTCCCGTGATGATCATGTTATAGAATGAACCTGCAGAATAGATATCATTCTCTGTCCACTTCCATTGCAATCTGTCCTCCGATGCTCTCCGCAATTGGTTGAAGCATGGTAGTCCTCTTTGTGCTGCCATCTAGAGTGACCAGGTGCGATTTGCCGGTAGAGGGGCAATCTGTGATGCCATGATTGGAACAATCCAATTGTCAAACCAGTAAGCAACAGAGGCACCCGAATTGATCATCCAGGTTGTGCTCCACTCGAATAATGGTCTGAGTTTTTGCAAATGGTTCCAAAAGAAAGATCTAGTAAGCATCCATACCCGGTATCATAATGTCCCGCTGTTACTGATTTGATCATCGTAATTGTTTGAGTCCATAAGGACTGTTGTTGCCCGTAGAGTTTCCACCACCATCGCAAAAGTAACACCCAATTCCTTATTTCTAAATTGGCCCCTCCCATTCCACCATATAGCTTTGGGGTACATACCTCTTGCCAGTTAATAAGTGAAATCCCTTTTTTACCCTCCTGTTGGCCCCAGAGAAAACTTCTACGTATCTTATCAATTCTCCTGATGACCCACTTTGGTAATAGAAAGGAAGACATGTAATATACCGGAATTGCACTCAGTACCGCATTCATTAATAGTAATCTTCCTCCTCTTGAAATCAGTTTTGATTTCCATCCCTGGAGTTTGTGTTCCAGATTTTCTATTAGTGGTAGGTAGGCCGAATTTCGAGGCTTATTAATTGTCAAAAGCAAATCACACTTTTCTTACGATATTGATTTTAACACTTGTCAAAATAAAGAGATTATTGTTCTAAATAAACTTTATTAGAAGATCACAAACAATATCGAATTAGACTTGTAATTTTTTTTAAGTTTGTACATTTAGAAAATCAGGTATTTCAAGATCAATTGATATATTTACTTGGTTCAAGATACATGTTTAAATAATGAAAACTTGTACATAAACAAAAAAAAAAATCATTTCTAAACATTAAAAATATAGGAAGCCAACTTGATTGTAGGAAGATTTAGAAAAAACCATCAAAACCAAACTCCATGTTCGGTATTGGATTTTGAAAACTGAATATAAACCTTAGTATTCAGTGATGGTTTTGGGAATTTTGGTTTGAAAGGAAATGGAAGGAAACCGGTCATGAAGATTGGTTTGGAGGAAATATAAACCTGTTGGAAACCAAAACGTTTTGGTCCCAGAAAAAAACTAAACAAAATAATAAAAATATAAAAACCCAACATGAAAATCGGTTTGAGAATTTTTAAACCGAAGTCCAAGTTCAGTTTGCCTTTTTTTTTTTTTTTTTCTTAGTTAAGACAGGTATATTTGTGTAACCATTCGTGCAGAACAGAATACTGATATTTATGTTCGGTCCCGATGGTTTTTCTAACACTTCCAGCCATCAATTAAGTTGGTTTCCTATATATATTTTCAATGTTCTGAGATGGTTTTTAAAAAAATTTCCTACTACCCTGCATACATAGGAACAACATTTAAACTTAAAATTAGCAAAGCCTAAAGGTTAAGAAGACCACCCTCTGAAAATTGAAAAGAAAAGTTATTCAAAATTTATAACGTAATGCCATTGAAAAATGGAATTTAAGAAAAGATTAATCCTCACTACACAATATGGTTAGATAACACACATGTAGGATTTAATCTTCTCTTGACCATCAAAGTAGCTATGTTGTTGTCTCTTGTCTGTGAGAAGTGAGAAGGACTGCAGTACTTTTTTTTTTAAAAACCTTTGCAGAGGCTGTGATGCGAAGTCGTGAGAAAAAAATCGAATTCTCAACTTTTGAATAACCAACAATTCTATAACTTTCTTTTCTAGCCAACTGTGCTACCTCTTATTTCTCAAGACTGCATTACTTCACTAACAAAAAAGTCAATGAATTCATCCTAATTCGTATATACTATATTAAGACATGAATTTCAGTCAAATAAACTAGACAATGTACAAATTAAGCAACTACAGTGAGAATAATGTACCAACAGCACCGGAGGCAAAACTGAGATATGAATTGGGTACCAGGCGGAGATCAAAACCCGGTAAGGGGATGAAATATCCGACCCGGCTAAGCACAATAAGTTACATTTAGGCCCATTTTCTAAATTATAATTTGTTAAGTTACAACATTTTACAACATTCGGTTTTGCGATTTTCAAAGTCCAACCAGTAGTCAGTAGATCCAAACTGTTCAACATGATATCTATATTAAAATGTGCTTTGAGATTAAAAAAAAAACAGAAGAGGAATGTTTAATTGTTGGTGTTGCTTCCCGCATTAGTTACCATGAAGATGATTGTATAAATGTATTGCTTTACTAATCTAGTATTACCCTCAAAAAAGGTGGTTGAAATAGCTGTTGAACTCAACAAAACTGTAAAAGGTTGTTTCTCTAAAAGTAGCGTCTATATGTAAAAGATATACCGTATTGCAAAAATATTACAAAGTTAAACCTCAAAACTCAAAATAAGGTTAACATATATAGTTCAATCTAGTGTTGTGAATAACGGTATGCGCTCGTCGGACAGACAGGGTATTGTCAAGCGATTAATCGAGAATAATCGGAAATAATCGGTCAATTAGTCGGGAAAATCCGTAACGGTTTGGTCACCGTCAACGACTAATCGGCAGATTAATTGGTCTAAATGGACGTTTTTTACAACACTGGTTCAATCAGCGACGAGTGTATTTACATGATTAGTAAGTTTCATTTCCCTACTACACAGCATACTTAGGAGCAACATTTAAACTTAAATCAGCAAGCACACTGAATACTTGATTTCAATTGAAATATTTGACTGCAACTAGCATGCAACCATAACAAGGAAAAAAAAATTATAGCCTCTTTGTCAAAGTCAACGGGCAAGAAAAAGAAAAAAGAAACAACAAGACCCAACCAATCAGGTCATCATTGATCACAACAAACCAAGTGACTAGCTGTTCCTACATGGGACCCAATTGTCATGCCAGCATGCTGGTGATTTCTCACTTCAAGATATCTATTTGTGTCTACTAACTTGTGGTCCAAGCATGTTGGCACACTGGATATGGATTTCATCCCGTTGTTCTTCTTTCGCCTTTTTGTACCAAGAAGGCCCAGAGCAAGTGATTCCAATGCTTTAGTAGTAGGCGGTCTATTTCTCGTACCATGCCTTCTGCCACTGGTACCATTAAGCCCCACATTTTCAGTATTTTCATAAACAACCGGTTCCAACTCTTCCTTCTTTATCACTTCCTTTGGGCATATCATTTGGTTAGTGTCCTGAACATGAGAACAAAGAGAACCATTTTCAACATTTTCACGGTCTTTGCATTTCTTCGTTCGACAGCTTATATGCTCTTTCTTACATGCAGTGAGCCGCCTTCTTTTTGGTAAAGGGACTGAACAGTCTTTCAGCTTATGTTGTGACCTTGTATCCTCTATTGCTGACTTGTTGCTCTGTGATTTGTCGGGATAATTTGAAAGGGCATTTACACCATTCGTGGTGTTATCAAATGGCAAACATCTAACTGTACAAAGTTTGAATGGCCCTTCCCCTTGAACTATACTGGTGTCTATAATAGTGAATTTAATTGGATCTGAGTTGAGACCCGGTAACTTGGGACGAAGGTAGAGATGGTTTTTATTTTTATTTTCATCTCTATTTTCATTAGAATTGAGTGGGCCTTCTTCATCAAGAAGGATCAGTTCCGGGTTGGATGCCACTTTGGATAACAAATCTGTTACTGAATCGAAATAGTGAATTCCCAGAATAAGATTTTCATCAGTGAAATTGTCAATTCCAGGTACGAGAAATAGCAAAGTATGATCTCTGGGCTTGTGAGAGGTCCACCCTCTGACAAGTAAGCGGGGCCAGACAGCCTCCCAAAATATATCATTTGACCTGTTTATATCAGAAAAAATATAAATGTAAGAGAGGAAAAAAAAAGAAAAAGCTGGTGCGAGATTGATATTAATATGCTGGGGATACTGGTACAGGGCAGTGTGCTGACATATTTGTTTTCTTCAATTACCTAGCCTTGCCAAGCCTAAATTTGCTGGTTAAGAACTGCATTATCTCTTCAGAAGAGAGAGCTGACCATCCCTTCCCTACAGGCATCTCCAAATGGTTACAGGTTTGGTTTCTACTGCTGCTCGGGTTGGATCTGATCCGGGTCAGATCACGCTTCCTGTTGCCGATGCCAATAGCTTGCACAAGGAAGTGGGCTCCAGTAGCGTACTTTAATGTAAAGATGAAATGCTCAAATGAAGATTCTCCCTGATCATATGTCTTAATAATCTGGCACAGAACCACACAAAAAGTTACATATAATTGTTAAATGACATTTAACACAGTCCCAAAGAAATGAGATTTTGATCAAATTTCAACTTGAAGGGCTGCTGTACTAACAAGAACTGAATCTATGTTTCTTTATGTCAAATTACCTCTTGCAATTGACCATGAGATCCAGAGGGTACCGACTCCATGAGGCGTGACAAAATCTCGTGCTGACGCCAGCCAGAAAAAATGCGGGTCCCAACCACACAACGCTTGGCCTTAAATTTTCTATGCCCATCTGACTTGCAGAATTCCCCATAATAGTAACACAACACATCCCCCATTTTCTTCCCCTCCAAAAATCTCCTGACCAGATTCAGCCTCTTCCCAAAAATATAGATCCCTAAAAGAAATATCTCCTTCTCTGATTCAGTCCATGTGGAGGCTCGCATCCCAGGCAACAGTTTGCATTCTCCTTCTCTGGAAGGTGGGTCCCACATGAAAACTGGGACTTCTAATGCCATTCTTGCTGCGTAATTGGGGGTGTGGCGGGTAATCAGATCTGGTAACTCGGCCTGGTATTCCTCTCCTACTCGGGGTAACATCACTGGTTCACCGTAGATTCCATTCAGATAGGAAATGTTCAAGTCCTCTTGGATTTCTGCCTTAACAGATTTCATCTGATGAAAAGAATTTATACAAAGAGGTTGGCACTTGTGAGTTAAATCATAATTAAGATTATTGCATAGGTGCATTGTTCGTTTCACTAGCAGAGAAAATGCAAATAAGCTCTTACTGTTAATTCCTTAATTTAATTTCCATTTCTGATCCAAAAAAATAAGTGTTGTGGGTAACAGAGGTCTCAATTTGGTACTCATGGGTAACCTAAAAGTCAAAATCCAAACATTAGAACTCAACAAACAAAATCGAACTTTAATAATTACATGAGAACTCAGAAAATTTATCATATTTCCTTCTTGATTCCCAAAAGTTAAGCTTCATAAATCTCCTGATTCTAACAAACAACCCCCTCGAAAATGAGAGGCTCTAAAACCATATCAATTTTTGCAAATTGTAGTAAAGGAGGTGTAGAAATGATATCATTCATGCTGTAAGAATAAGAAAATACATGCTAATTTCTGTTATAAGCATAGTTCCAATTGTTCATTGAAACAAACTACATCCAATCAAAACATGCCACACAGGTCAGATTCAGTCAATAAATAAATAAAACTTGCATATCTTCTTTTAGACTTCATGAATTACATTCTACATACAAAGTAAAGATGTACATAGTAAACATCGGATCCTGTTATGGTCAAATAGAGATTAACACAGATTACCCAATTCCCACCAAAAGAACGCACCTTTCACACAAACTTTTCTTGATTAATCAATTAAAAGTATCACATGGACTAATATATACGAGGTATGGAGAAGAATACAAACTTTGTATCTAAACGTGCATGAATAAAAGAAATAAAATGAGTTAGACGAAGATTATAAATGGGGGATTATATATATATATATATATATATATATGGAAGTTCTATTTACCTCGAGTCACGCACAAAGGTGAAGAATTCTTGGATTGGAAGTATAAGAGACGTAGGTTTATGTATATACTTGAAGAATCGAATGGGGTTAAAAAAAACTGGGAAGTGAAAGGGAAACAGTATAGAAGAGAAATACGAGTTTTTGGTGATTAGAAGCAAAGAGGAGGAATAAAGAACGAAGCAAGCTATAAAACACCCATGCGGCGATCTTTAACAAAAACCAACTTGACGGGTCGTACTCGTATTAGAGGTTTAATTAAGATCCGTTAAAATTCGGACCTTAATTCGCTGCATATATATCGGGCGAATTCCAGGTCGATCGCTCATGATTTTTTACCTATCTATTTTCAAAAATAGTAAAAAAAAAAATTCTAAAAAATGTAAAATTTTGTTTGAAAGTACATATTCATATAGAGATCATGTTGAATGATTCAGATCAACCGTTAGGATTTTAAAAACTAAAATATTGAACCGTTGTACGGAGAACCTCTATACTACGCGTAGCACCTTAGCCAACTCCTATATATATATATGAGTAGAACTAGGATGCTCCTAAAAGTACCAAGTCCTTTTGTACTCTTAACTCTAAACATATCGGATTAACTTCGAACGACAAATCCAAACCGTTGAAATTCTTCTACCTTACGAGTGATGCGTCAACATGTGAAAATTTTAAAATTTCGGATTAATTTAGTATAAAGTCAAGTGGTCAAAAGGCTTCCAAAAAATAAATGCATTAAAATTAATTTAGAAACCTTCTAATTTTGACCAATTGACTTTATACTAAATTAATTCGAAACTTTAAAATTTTCATATGTAGACGCATCACTCGTAAGGTAGAAAGATTTCAACGGTTTAAATTCGTCGTTCGAAGTTAATCCGATAGATTTTAGAATTAAGAGTACAAAGAAGCTTGGTACTCCTAAGAGCACCCTAGTTCTACTCTATGCATATATATTATGGAACCTCTTGGTCCATTAATTGTGAAGTGTTGCTAAATTGAGTTTTGTTTGATAATAGTACGGTATGAAGATATCATCTGTTATATGTATCATGAGAGACTATATTATGATCAGTATATATAATTAGCTTATAATTAAGTATGTAAATGAATTGTTGCGCCATTAAATCTTAATTAATTTTCCCGTTGCTTTCATTAACATTGATCCGCGCTCCTTAATGCAATTAAACTATATTGAGTTAATTTGTGGGGAATGGCTACGGTGCTATGGATAGCATAGAGGACTCTGTGCAACGGCTCAAAATTTGAGTTTTTAAAATCCTAACGGTCGATCCGAACCGTTAGATGTGTTCTCCATATTGAAATGTGATTGGAGACCAAATTTTCCATTTTTTGGAATTTTTTTACTATTTATTAAGCCACTTTGAAAATCTGAAAAAACGGGTGAACAGTAAAAATTTCTGGACCATTAGATCAGCGATTTTCAAAGTGGCTTAATAAATAGTAAAAAAATTTCAAAAAAATGTAAAATTTGGTCTCCAAGCACATTTCAATATGGAGAACACATCTAACTTTTCGGATCGACCGTTAGGATTTTAAAAACTCAAATTTTGAGCCGTTGCACGGAGTCCTCTATGCTATCCATAGCACCGTAGCTATTCCCTAATTTGTGATATTAGAGTTTGCCTATTAATTAACTTTCATGCTATACATTTTCATCAACAGTAGCATAAGAAATTAACAAGAAAAGGTGAAGTAAAGTTTTATTTGTCAGAAGTAAATAACGCTTTACTTACGATATTGGTTTTAAAAATTGTCAAACATAAAGAGATTGTTGTTATAAATACATTTTGATTTAAAGATCTCAAACAATATTGAATTTGTCTCATAATTTTTTTTTCTGAATGTTTGTAGTTAGAAAATAAGGCATTTCAAGATCAATTAAATTATTTACTGACTTGAAATATAGGGACATGAAGTTGGAATGGTTGAAGATACAAAGTTCCTGATTACTCCAACTTTTAGGTAGTTTATGATACTTGTTAACGGAGAATTTAAGGCTAAATATGACTTGTTTCTTTATATTACCATATATATATAGAGAGAGAGAGAGAGAGGTTGGCTAATATCAAATCGATTGATTTTGAGGTCTGGTGCAATTAAGTCGTTTTCTAATTTTCAAAGTTGAGAAAGTCGATCTAAACCGTTAGATATGATCTCTATATTAAAATGTGCCTAGAGACCAAATTTTATCATTTTTGGATTTTTTTTTTACTATTTATTAAGTCACTTTGAAAATTGTTAATCCAACAGTGATTTAACTAAATAGTAAAACCAGAAGCCACTATTGGATTAATGATTTTCAAAGTGACTTAATAAATAGTAAAACAAATTAAAAAAATATAAAATTTGGTCTCCAAGTACATTTTAATATACATTTAAGTGGTAATTGGATTGCAGAAAAACAAAAAATCAAATTCTCAAAATACAATCCTTAATTCATGATATATCATAATTAAGGTCACCGAGGAAATCATAAAAAGGTTTTACCGTCTTCACCTTGACCATTTTGGTGTGAGTACATGACGAAGTACTTGTACAGGCCTGTACACTGGTTGAATATTGATGAATGTTAGAACTTAGAGCTCAATTTTATTTCTCATTTTGCTGTGGTGAAATGCAATTCGTGCAAGAAACTTGTCCTCAATTTTATATGTTTCTCTTATATATGTTGTTTTATGCAACAAGATATGTCTAATAGGAAAATTAAATTGCAGTTAACTCTGATAATTTAGATCATTTTTATTAATTAAAATTGAGGTCACAACTTTAATATTTTGTTACGGGTCAAAGAGGAAATTGTTATGTCAGCCCAAGTAATGCCACCATCTCATTCTATAATCGTCTCTCTGTGTATGAATTGCGAACTCTTGCAATTAACCTTTTGGGACTTTTTTTTTGTGTTCTGGACGCGCTTTAGATTGTAAAGCCCATAGGCAAATTTTTGTTATAAACCATAAATAAAAAAAGATAACAAACTAACTTCATGTATAAGTACTGTTAAATCAGTCCAGATTTTTTTTTTTTTTATCACTAATTGATCACTCAAGTTTAAATTGTACAGAGATATTGAATTTTATTTATTTCTCTTTCAGTAGCCGAAATTGCTATATTTAACAAACGACTTTTGAAATTTTAAATAACTATTGCATTTATCATTATTCTGTTTTTTTTTTTATTATCTTTTATGTTAGAATTTGACGAAAGATGTGTTGGTATTTAGCAAGATTATAAATAGCGATTATCTCGTCATCGTAGAGAGGCTAAAAAAAAAAAAATCTATCGCTAATAGTGTAGCTATAACGGAAACTATCGTACATAGCATTTTTTTTTAAATATATTATATATTTTTACTAATTATCAACATTATCAACATTGAAAAATTAAAATTACAACTAATCTAAGTCTATACTTTTTTCAATCATGTAAATAAGAAGAAAAAAAAAATATACAATATAATATTCTTTAATAGTTCATATCTCGTATTACATATTATAATAGACAAAGATCAATTCATTTTACAAGTGAAACGATTTACGAACTTTTATTCCATAGCGTACCTTTTATGACCCGAAAAAACTATAATTAGAACATTGTTTTAATCAAATTTAAATCAATCATAAGCTAATTTGAATTTTTTTTCCTTGAGTAAAAAGAAGAGCATGCCCTCATCTTTGGCACTAAATTTGCAGATACAAAATTAAGCAATTAAAATTATTGCAACTGTTGATGGGATTTCAATTAACAAATCTAATCCAACAACATTATTATAAATGCTCGTGTAGATTTGGAAATTTACTTGTGTATTAACAAAAATTAGAAATATATTTTACATAGACTACTATTAATGAAGACTATTCCATTCATAATATATTTCCTCTTCAAGCATAATTATCTGTATTTGAAAGGATTCTATGAATAATCTAACCCACAGTTCTTTCCATCTAAAACAAGAAGAAATTAACAAGAACTCCCAGAGTATATCTATAGAAAGATTCTAGCCCTTTGCATTGGAATTATTTGAAATGCCGTCCATATAATTTCATTATGTAAAGTAGCTCTACATTCGATGAGTTCTAAAACTGTCCAATCCAATTTAAGATCTATGCGCGTCGCTTATCCGTGCACATTTTCTTTAATATCCGTACGCACAGATCTTAAAGTGGATCGGACGGTTTTAGAACCCATTGGACCAAATTTGAGTCCGATCGGCATCGGACCCAAGTTTGTCCGGGATTCTTGATCTTCTAAATATGATAAATGAATAGATTGGTGAATTAGTGTTTTTGATGAAATTTTAGAAAGACTTGCATTTGTAAATCTCCTGAGAGGTAAGTTTTTATGATGTTATACATGATAATGTCTAAATAATATAAAATCAATTGCCCACTACTCTATTTAGAGTGATTTGAGAATTTTCATTCCCGTCTCAAGCTAAGAAAAAATAAAATATATAATTAATAAATTGAGATTAATGCTACAAAAGGGGGAGGGGATAGATGTATTTTTTTTTGGAAGATAAAAAAGGGGTGAAGCCCCAACTTTTTTTCTATGAAGGATGAATTTTAGATGATCAATCTGTATAGTATGAAACTAAATAATAGACTTATTAAGATTTTTTTTTATAAATAGGGGGGGGCACCCACCGATTTCATTAACTAAAATCATGCTACAGAAAACCGGTATCAAACATCTCGTACCAGTTTAGGGAATGTTTTTACAAAGTTTCTACCTATATACCATCACAAATATTTAAAAACAAGTCAAACAAATAGCTCCATATAGCCATTATACACTATTGACAAAGTTCAAAGATAGAAACAAGATTAAGCAGAAAGGTCCTTCATCTTTAACAAAATCACAAAACCTAGATAAAGCTATGATTCAGCCATCTTCTAAGTTGCAGAAAATTTCTGAACACATTGTAAATCAAGGAGAAGTGGTAAAGCTTAACTTTTTCTTCCATACCCAGGGGTTATCATTCCTTGAACCAGAGGGCTCCCATTTTCCAGTATGGCCCCTGTAAAAATCTGAGGTGACAAAAGATTTATATCAAGTGGCATAATGCATTTTAAATCATTAAATAAATAAGCAGAATAATAGACTTATTAAGATGAATAGTAAAAACGGTGATTAAAGAAATAAACGCAAATATCATGTGAGTTCTTTTATCAAAGAAAAGTTTCATGTGATAATATTCAATTGATTTTAATGAAATGTTTCCATTAAAAATAAAAACATGACAACTTACATTATTAAGCTAAATGTTTCCATTTTTTTTTTCTTATAGCTATTATCAATGTGACTAAATAAATAAAAGTACATAAAATATTGTAAATTAATCTTAATAATAAAAATTGTATAGTTATATATACGAAAAAAAATTTATCATGTGTAAATTTATATTTATTCATTACCTTTAAGATAACAATCGTCATTTTTATTTATATCCAGCATTAAATATAAATTGTCAAATCTATCCAACAAATCTAAAAAAAAATATTTCTATCCAAACCGGCTATTAAGCCGCTGGTTGACACCGGTTCCGCCGGCCCAAACGTGCACAACAGATTGAGCTACCAGTTGACACCACAGTACCGAGCACTTCAGCCCTCTCCTATGGTTACCCCACCGCGAGCACTGGGTATCCCTGGCTTCCCGTGAGGTATGCTACTTTTTGTCCATCTTCGAAGTTTAAATTTGGTTGTATACATTATGTAATACATTATTTTGTTATTTTTTAACGCAGGACGAGACGCTTATAGACGTCAATCTGTCTATCTCTCGGATGCGGTACTTCTCGTTGATGGACCCGTACCTCATCCGGCTGGGACTATACCAGATTGTGTCCATTCTACAGGATACAACGCCTATCTCTGACATCCACTACAGGAGGATACATCAGGTCGCCAACTACCCGGAAGTCGTTGGGCTCACGCGGTAATGTATCCGACACCTTTATATTATTTGTTCATTCAACAGTCATTACATAAATATGTTGACTAATTTCTATTTATTTTTCATATATTGGTGTCGATTAAAGCCGTCACGCATGTCATCAAGTTGCTCGGGATGAAGGGCTGGAGAAAAGTTGGATGGTGCAAGTTGCAAGAGCATGCCCCACTCGTTGAGGCTGCCTAACAGGATGGGCGTATGATCAGCATGTTGTGCGATGCCAGAAAAAACATTGATTGACGGGCAGTAGATCCATTCGAGCCAGATGCGCCGCCTGTCTATACTCAGGATATCCCATCTTCGCCCCGCTCGGACGCAGATTGCAACTACTATCACTGGGTGCTGTCCAATTTCGACTGGCATGCCTTCTACAACTCTGCGGGATGTCCAATGCAGCCTCCGGTAAGTCCTATTTGTTATGAGCCGGGTTGGTACAATTTTCTTCCTTCGTACAAAAATTTATATCATTGTTTCGTTTGCAGGGTCCGGCTAGCATGCCGCCACCGCCATCGCTGCCACCGCCATAGTACTACGAGTCTTCGGCTTTTGATTCCATGGAGCATGATGGGCTGGCTATCAGTCTGGATGACATTGAGAGCCTATCACCGGTGCCGTCACCGTCCATGCAGAGACGATATCCTACGATGATGCCTCACCGTCGCCAGCGGTAGCGGGTCACAGGCGCACCATGATTTTGCGACTGGACTGACAACGTCTATCTTCTGTACAACCCCGCCTCCGCCAGCTACTACTTTGGAGGGTGATGATGCGTGGGAGACCGCAGCACGTATGAGCAGAGAGGCAGATGTCGCGGCCATTGCTGCACGTGTTCCGGTCGGGGGGGCTACCCCACAAGACTACCAGAGGACATCAAGCTGACCGATGGTCCCCTTCTTAGTCGACGATAGGATTTATATTTGGTCTACCGTGTTCGTCATTTTATGCTTGTATTATCTCCGTTTGTTTATCTATATTTCCTACTTTATTTTTGCATATCGTCTTTCTCTTATGCCATGCCTATCATACTTATAAATATCAAAATATAAACTATACTAACAAATCATAATAAATTTAGTCGAAAAAACCGAATCATAAATCAATCAACAAATTTTGTCAATTAATCATCTTAAAAACGAGAATTTCAAACGATTCGTAAAATATATACATCAAAATTATGTTTAAAATATCCAAAGCGAATTTGATACTTACAAATTAGTCAAAAAATTATGCATCAACCGTCGAAATTTAAAAAAATATATTTTTTTATTAGAAATCGGCAACTTAATAACCGATTTGGATATAAATAATTTTTTTTTAAATTTAGTGAATATGTTTGACAATTTATATTTAATGGTGGATATAAATAAAAATAGCGGAGATAACAGGAACTCTGTATTTTTAATTGATAAGTTGATGAAAATATTTTTACGCACGTGTTTATCTGTGGTTTTAATAATTTTATTTAACTTGTATTAAATACAATACAAATAGAAGTAATTGAACAAAAGAGTTATAACATTAGCTGAGCGATCGACCTGGAATTCGCCCGATATATATGCAGCGAATTAAGGTCCGAATTTTAACGGATCTTAATTAAACCTCTAATACGACCCGTCAAGTCTGGATTTTGTTAAAGATCGCCACATGGGTGTTTTATTTACATTTTACAGCTTGCTTCGTTCTTTATTCCTCCTCTTTGCTTCTAACCACCAAAAACTCGAATTTCTCTTCTATACTGTTTCTGTTTCCCTTTCACTTCCCAGTTTTTTTTACCCCATCCGATTCTTCAAGTATATACATAAACCTACGTCTCTTATACTGTTGTTTCTCTCCAATCCAAGAATTCTTCACCTTTGTGCGTGACTCGAGGTAATAGAACTTCTATATACATATATATATATATAATCCCCCGTTTATAATCTTCGTCTAACTCCTTTTATTTCTTTTATTCATGCACGTTTAGATACAAAGTTTGTATTCTTCTCCATACCCGGTATATATTAGTCCATGTGATACTTTTAATTGATTAATCAAGAAATGTTTGTGTGAAAGGTGCGTTCTTTTGGTGGGAATTGGGTAATCTGTGTTAATCTCTATTTGACCATAACAGGATCCGATGTTTACTATGTACATCTTTACTTTGCATGTAGATTGTAATTCATGAAGTCTAAAGTAGATATGCAAGTTTTTTTTTATGTATTGACTGAATCTGACCTGTGTGGCATGTTTTGATTGGATGTAGTTTGTTTCAATGAACAATTGGAACTATGCTTATAACAGAAATTAGCATGTATTTTCTTATTCTTACAACACGAATGATATCATTTCTACACCTCCTTTACTACAATTTGCAAAAATTGATATGGTTTTAGAGCCTCTGATTTTCGAGGGGTTTGTTTGTTAGAATCAGGAGATTTATGAAGCATAACTTTTGGGAATCAAGAAGGAAATATGATAAATTTTGTGAGTTCTCATGTAATTATTAAAGTTCGATTTTGTTTGTTGAGTTCTAATGTTTGGATTTTGACTTTTAGGTTACCCACGAGTACCAATTTGAGACCTCTGTTACCCACAACACTTATTTTTTTTGGATCAGAAATGGAAATTAAATTAAGGAATTAACAGTAAGAGTTTATTTGCATTTTCTCTGCTAGTGAACCGAACAATGCACCTATGCAATAATCTTAATTACGATTCAACTCACAAGTGCTAACCTCTTTGTATAAATTCTTTTCATCAGATGAAATCTGTTAAGGCAGAAATCCAAGAGGACTTGAACATTTCCTATCTGAATGGAATCTACGGTGAACCAGTGATGTTACCCCGGGTAGGAGAGGAATACCAGGCCGAGTTACCAGATCTGATTACCCGCCACACCCCCAATTACGCAGCAAGAATGGCATTAGAAGTCCCAGTTTTCATGTGGGACCCACCTTCCAGAGAAGGAGAATGCAAACTGTTGCCTGGGATGCGAGCCTCCACATGGACTGAATCAGAGAAGGAAATATTTCTTTTAGGGATCTATATTTTTTGGAAGAGGCTGAATCTGGTCAGGAGATTTTTGGAGGGGAAGAAAATGGGGGATGTGTTGTGTTACTATTATGGGGAATTCTGCAAGTCAGATGGGCATAGAAAATTTAAGGCCAAGCGTTGTGTGGTTGGGACCCGCATTTTTTCTGGCTGGCGTCAGCACGAGATTTTGTCACGCCTCTTGGAGTCGGTACCCCCTGGATCTCATGGTCAATTGCAAGAGGTAATTTGATGTAGAGAAACTTAGATTCAGTTCTAGTACAGCAGCCCTTCAAGTTGAAATTTAATCAAAATCTCATTTCTTTGAGACTGTGTTAAATGTCATTTAACAATTATATGTAACTTTTTGTGTGGTTTTGTGCCAGATTATTAAGACATATGATCAGGGAGAATCCTCATTTGAGGATTTCATCTTTACATTAAAGTACGCTACTGGAGCCCACTTCCTTGTGCAAGCTATTGGCATCGGCAACAGGAAGCGTGATCTGACCCAGATCAGATCCAACCCGAGCAGCAGTAGAAACCAAACCTGTAACCATTTGGAGATGCCTGTAGGGAAGGGATGGTCAGCTCTCTCTTCTGAAGAGATAATGCAGTTCTTAACCGGCAAATTTAGGCTTGGCAAGGCTAGGTAATTGAAGAAAACAAATATGTCAGCACACTGCCCTGTACCAGTATCCCCAGCATATTAATATCAATCTCGCACCAGCTTTTTTTTTTTTTTTCCTCTCTTACATTTATATTTTTTCTGATATAAACAGGTCAAATGATATATTTTGGGAGGCAGTCTGGCTCCGCTTACTTGTCAGAGGGTGGACCTCTCACAAGCCCAGAGATCGTACTTTGCTATTTCTCGTACCCGGAATTGACAATTTCACTGATGAAAATCTTATTCTGGGAATTCACTATTTCGATTCAGTAACAGATTTGTTATCCAAAGTGGCATCCAACCCGGAACTGATCCTTCTTGATGAAGAAGGCCCACTCAATTCTAATGAAAATAGAGATGAAAATAAAAATAAAAACCATCTCTACCTTCGTCCCAAGTTACCGGGTCTCAACTCGGATCCAATTAAATTCACTATTATAGACAGCAGTATAGTTCAAGGGGAAGGGCCATTCAAACTTTGTACAGTTAGATGTTTGCCATTTGATAACACCACGAATGGTGTAAATGCCCTTTCAAATTATCCCGACAAATCACAGAGCAACAAGTCAGCAATAGAGGATACAAGGTCACAACATAAGCTGAAAGACTGTTCAGTCCCTTTACCAAAAAGAAGGCGGCTCACTGCATGTAAGAAAGAGTATACAAGCTGTCGAACGAAGAAATGCAAAGACCGTGAAATTGTTGAAAATGATTCTCTTTGTTCTCATGTTCAGGACACTAACCAAATGATATGCCTGAAGGAAGTGTTAAAGAAGGAAGAGTTGGAACCGGTTGTTTATGAAAATACTGAAAATGAGGGGCTTAATGGTACCAATGACAGAAGGCATGGTACGAGAAATAGACTGCCTACTACTAAAGCATTGGAATCACTTGCTCTGGGCCTTCTTGGTACAAAAAGGCGAAAGAAGAACAACGGGATGAAATCCATATCCAGTGTGCCAACATGCTTGGTATCTTGAAGTGAGAAATCACCAGCATGCTGGCATGACAATTGGGTCCCATGTAGGAACAGCTAGTCACTTGGTTTGTTGTGATCAATGCTGACCTGATTGGTCGGGTCTTGTTGTTTCTTTTTTTCTTTTTCTTGCCCGTTGACATTGATCAAGAGGCTATAAACTTTATTGTTTAAAATTTTCCATGTTCTGGTTGCATGCTACTTGCTGACAAATATTTCAAATGAAATCAAGTATTCAGTGTGGTTGTTGCTGATTTAAGTTTAGATATTGCTCCTGTGTATGCTGAGTATTGGGGAAATGGAACTTAATGATCATGTAAATACACTCATCCATGATTGACATATATATATGTATATTTTGAGTTTTGAGTCATTAACTTTGTAATATTTTTGCAATACGGTATATCTTTACATATACATATTGGCCTTGATAGGAACAACCTTTTGCAGTTTTGCTGTGTTCAACAGCTATTTCAAGCACAATTTACATTCATGAATTGATGTTAATCATGTGAAGAAAAATAGACAAAGAAATATCATGTGAAGATTAAAGGTATCAGAATCGTGTCATGAATGAGCATATTTGTAAGACAAAGTTATTGACATTCATGAATTGATGTTAGTCATGTTTTCTCCATGAAGTGCCTGCTGTTAATGATACAATTTTTCAACAAGTTGCTTTACTATATTATAAGAACCACATCAGCGCAGTTTAAATGGGAAACTAAGCAAAGAAATAACCAATTCCAATTTGGAAATGGGCCTAAATGTAAACTTAACAAAGCCCAAATTGGCCCAACTCCAGGCACCGTAATTCCGTGAACCACATCTCTCGTTCTCTCCTGTCACCAGTCTCCTTTTCCTCCTTCCTCGTAAAGTCGTAGTGGCGTTAACGGGTCGGGTCGGAGATCCGACCCGACGCACCATGGCCACAACCGTCTCTGTATCAGCTCCTCCTATCTTGCTTCTTCTTCGACGAACCAACCCCAAACCAACCTCTCTCAAACCCCTCTTTACAAACCCAAACCTATCTCTCTCCTTTACCCGACCTACACTACACAAACCCCGTTTTCTTTCTCCAGTTCATGTCTCACACGCGGAGTCCGATTGGGAGAAAAGGAGCCTCCAGTTCAGAAACAGGTTCTTAGACCTGACCAAACTCGGTTCCGTGGTTGAGACAGCGGCTGAGTCGTTCTTCAAGAGCGAGATCAGGAGGCGGCTAGCTGTTACTGCGGTACTTATTGTGCTTAGCCGGGTCGGATATTTCATCCCCTTACCGGGTTTTGATCGCCGCCTGATACCTAATTCATATCTCAGTTTTGCCTCGGGTGCTGTTGGTACACTATTCTCACTGTAGTTGCTTAATTTGTTCATTGTCTAGTTTATTTGACTGAAATTCATTATATACTTTAGTATATACGAAATAGAATAAATTCATTGACATTTTTGTTAGTAAACTACTGCTTTCCTTACTTGTCGCAGACAACCTTGGAGATTTTACTGCTCAGATGAAACTTTCACTTTTTCAGCTGGGAATCAGTCACCATATTTCTGCATCATTTTTTATGCAGGTTAGTTATCTACCTTTTTATGACCTTTGTGCTTAGTTATATATAACAGTAACATAGCTACTTTGATTTTTAGGTACTCTGTCACCTTTTGCCGTCATTAGTAAAGCTACGCAAAGAAGGTTTAGATGGTCAAGAGAAGATTAAATCCTACATGTGTGTTATCTAACCATATTGTGCCGTGAGAAATAATCTTTTCTAAAATCCATTTTTCAATGCCATTACGATATAAATTCTGATCTAACTTCCATTTTCAATTTTCAGATGGTGGTCTTCTTTAGGCTTTGCTATTGCTGCTGCTGTTGTGGTCTCTTACACTTCTCTTCAGTATTCAATTTATGCAGCTAGTCACAGGTGAGGTATCCCTATCGTTGGCTAAAGTAGTACAGTAATACAAGGTGGTACAAAAGTTTTGGGTCGAATTGGATAATTTAGGTCTCAAGTCATGCTTGCGTTTAGATTCATGCTTATTTGAAACTCTGGGTTTCCTTTGCACTGATATTGCTTAGTTAGGTTTAGGAGTTGACCCATATTGTGTTTTATTCTGGCCACTGTTGTCTCAATCTTAAATTCACAATAAATTGATTCAAGATTACTGTAGTGAAATAGTGTTTATCTGCCATACCCAAACTGTCAAGTTCTTTGTTGCATTAAGTTACAAGGTCTGTTGTTAAATCTTGTTGATTCCACTATTTTGAGTCTATTTTTAATGCTTGTACACATGTTATTGGCTTCTAGTGAGTGCATGATATCTGAAGTGCAAATCAAGTTAATGTCTGATATATAATTTTGGACGACACATTCCTTTGTTTTATATATTACATCTAAAAATTAGAGTTAGCAGTGTATGTGTTTAGGCTGAGTCAGTTAAGATCAAACTTAATTGCGTCGTGCAATCATTTAGGTCATGGGTAGTTTAGATTGCAGTTCGGGTGAGTTCTCCTGTATTGATTATGCAAGCTTTTTACTGTAATATGATTTTTTAAAAAATAAGTAATAGAAGCTTTAATGTTATTGCCCTATTTGGGGTTGTACAGTTGCAATTTAAGATAACTTCTAAACAACTGTTGCAAATGAAAGCCATTTGGACTAATCTGTTTTGCATCTTTTTCCCAGATTGAAGCATATTCTTACAACAAGCTTCTTATTAGTTGTAGGAGCAATGACCATATCATGGATATGTGACACAATTTCTGAAGCTGGATTTGGTAAGTTTATTTGCCTTTTAGTGTGTGCTATCATAATATTTCTTTTTTGAGGTTTGTACTGACTGATGAATTTTGTAGTCACTAAATTTTTTTAATAGTATCCTCTTTTTTCCTTCCTTGTATATTGGAAAGTTTTGTAAATGTCTTTTTCCTATTCTATTCTAGGTCATGGTTCCTCCTTGATAGTATGCGCGGCCATATTGACTGGTTATACAGAAACACTGTACAAGATGATAGCTCAGTTTTCAGGTGGTTCCTTACTACAGAGTGAATTTTCTATTTTTACCATCCTCGGTCTTTTACGTGTTTGTTAATAGAGAAATATTATTTGAAACAGGGAGGCTAATTAACTACTGGTCGTATTTTTTTGGTGTAATTGTCATCTTTATGGTCATGACAATGGGGGCTGTGCTAATTACTGAAAGTTGCAGGAAGATTAAGCTTCGCTATTATGCTTTCAAGTTGCCTTCTTCAACAAGGTGACATATTTTCATATTTATTGCGGGGTTGTTTGCAAGTAACACCAATTTTAATATGTGCTATTGTACCAAAAATTTGTGATGTTGAAAACTAGCACCCGACCATCAACTTGCTGTAATGGGAGGTGAATTCCTTAAATATTCACAATATTACCTATAGCCTAAAAAGATATTCTCTTTCATCAACAAATGGAACCAAATTCAAGCAAAGCACATCTAATTGCTGGTTTTTCTGTCCGCTTGTACTTGTTATGAATATATTTGGTTGTGTTAATATGAAGAGTAGGGTTAAAATGCACCATTTGTTTTGTGCTCCAATCATGCTCCACTTCCATTTCTCTGTTTTCGAAGTTCGAACAGTCGATCCGAACCGCTCAACATGATCTACATATTAAAATGTGCTTGGAGACCAAATTTTATATTTTTTGGAACTCTTTTTACTATTTTTGTAGGCAGGTACAATATCGCTGTTTTGGATGGTCCAGAATTTTCCGAAAACAGTGATTTTGTACCTATAAAAAAAATAGTAAAAAAGTTTCAAAAATATAAAATTTGGTTTCCAAGAACACTATAATATGAAGATCATGTTTAGCGGTTTGGATCGATTGTTTGGACTTTGAAAACAGAAAAAATGACGTGGAGCACAAAATCCAACGGTGCATTTTAACCCTACTCTCATATGAAATACCAATGTGATTCGTCAGTTTTTGTATGACCTGACCTTATTTTCAATGTTTGGATGTTATTTACCATTTATAAGAAAAATGGTGGGTTCTTAGTTGCAAGCATAAGAAAAGTTGGGTTTCACTTGCAAGTTCAGTAAAACACCAGTTCATTTGTGATAAAACACTGAAATAATAATGTACTAATGCTATCCTTTGAAGAATATTATTTATTTTGTTGTTATATGATATGTAGAAATAAGAGTACAGCAGTTACTGAAGTGGAGCCGTACATCCCTTTCAATATAAATCCGGATGGAATGCAACCTGTCTTTACTGCTACATTTTTTTTGGCATTCCCGAGCATCATGGCCAGGTTTACTCATTGGCATTTCTCGAGTATATTACATCAATCATTGAGTTTAAATGTTACTCTTTTCTGAACTTCTGATCTGTGAAGTCCGTAGCATGAAAATTGTGTATGATTTTCTGGTCTTTTTTCTTTATCATACTTAATTTAGAAATTAAGCTCCACAATTGTCACATAAATGTTGTATTGTTATCTAGCAGCCCCAACTGATTCCTGAGCAACTTCTTTTAGATTCTGCAATCCAGCTTTTAATGAAAAATGTAATAAAAAGCTAAAAGGTACATCATATAATGTATGTGTCAATCTTATATCTTAGTGACATTTTCCGGTAGCTATCCTAAGCTTTGTCAAGTAAAAGTGAGAAGTCTTAAGGTTAAACTATCATCCTTGTAATTTACTGTTTTCTATACTAAAAGATTGATGTAGCATCTTATTTTCTTCCTTCTTTAATTGCAAATCACCATGTATTGTTCTTGCAGCATGTTGGGATCACCTTTCTGGGAAAACCTAAAGGAGTTGTTGAATCCAAATAGTTCAATTGGTGCAGATCCATGGGTTTACTACCTGATATATGCCTTTTTTGTCTTTCTATTAAATATTTATGACATTGTAAGTATTATATAACTTTGTTAAGTTCTGCCGTCTCAATTAGCCATGAAATTATTTTATATTTATTATACTAAATTATGGCAGGCCAATTTACCTAAAGAAATTGCTGATTATATGACAAAAATAGAGGCTAGAATACCTCAGATAAAACCTGGGATAGCAACAGTTGATTACTTGACAAAAGTTCAAGCATCGACACGCTTTTGGGGTACAAGCAAATCTCACATTTTTATTTTCCTGTGGTACAAGTTTTTACATGTGATTCATTTTCCTTTAATTGTAACACTACATATAACATATTCTTGTAGGAGGGTTGTTATTAAGCCTATTAGCCACCTCATCTACAATACTCGACCATTACCTGAGGAGCATCAATGACGGATTTGCAATAGGTTTCACCTCAGTACTTATAATTGTGAGTTCATAACCTTTGTAAATAAAATAACCAGTTTTTATTTTAATCAAAGTGCTAATCCTGTTTCCTTTGATTCATTTCTTAGGTGGGTTCAATTATTGATTTGAGAAGGTCTTATCAAGCATATAATGTCATGCCGGCCTTGAACAAGGTTTTGAGGAGATATGGCGCTTGAAATGGAATTCAGAATACATACTACAGAATATGGCTTGAAACACATCTGCAGAGAATTGCCAAAGAATACTCCTTGTTAATCACATTCTGTGTTTCTCAGAGGCTAATAGAATTTCATTAGGCTAACTTATAACTAACATTTTCTAGAAGTTTATGCGTGGAACGGTCAGTAGGTAGTTTTAGTTGTGAGAATGTTCCTTGTATTTTTCACAGAGGGTAAATATAAGGGAAAATATACTTTAACATTTATAAAACAACTTGTAGGTTCTTTCAATCTCCTTTTATTGGCTATATATCTACTCATATGATTTTAGGCTTTTACTGTTAAAATTAAGGGATGTACACTAAATTCATTAATACGTGCACATAAAGACCTAAATGAACTTCAAAAGAATTGTAAAACACAAAATCCAGTGGAAAAAATTTATTTATGCTGACATTTTTTTTCAGTTAGTCTTAATAAAATACATCCTTCTAGTGATATTTATAGAACCATTTCTTTTCAAATGTAACTTTTCGTAATGATGTCTTTGGACTTCAATGATGGAACATTGGAACGTAAAAGCCAATGGGGCTCTCATTTCCGAAAAGGCGAAAATTAAAGCTGAAATTTATTTTTGTGACTGCTGGAAAAATTCGGATTAAAATAAATGACATCCGGGTCTTAGTTTGTTTAAAAATGACACTCCCGTACAAGAATTTCATACACCAATCAATTCAGGCTCGCACAACTCTTTCGTTCATCAGACTTTGAATTTCAAATTTGGGTCAAGGCGCACTTTTTGACTTTTTCATCACTTGTAAGGACCGTTCGATTGCATCAAGATCCGTGCTAAGTACATTCAAATCCGTGCAAGTATGTTTCAATTTACGTGCGCAAACTGAAACCAGCACACAATTTTTGACTTTTTAAGCATTCCAAAAGCTCACAATTCAACACTTGTAAGGACCGTTCCATTGTATCAAGATCTGTATTAAGTACATTAAAATCCGTACAAGTATGTTTCAATTTTCGTGCGCAAAACTTGGTGCGCCAAACCCTTGTGCCAGCCCGTTTGGTGCACCAAATTATTGTGCGAACCTGATGCGTCATGTGAACTCGTGCACCAAGTGGTGCGGCAAACCCTTGTCCGAGCCTGAATTGGTTGGTGTGCAAAATCTCTTGTGGAGGAGTGTCATTTTTAGACAAACCTAGACCCGGGCATTATTTATTTTAATCCGATATTTCTGGATGTCACAATTTTTTTTTCGAAAATTAAGGTCCTGAGCTTGGTAGGTTCCTGTTACTTGGGAGGCACCGATTATCTAAAAGAGTAAAAACATCGCGAATCAGTAGAGAAGAAAATTTGTCACGGCGTGACTAGTTATGTCACGGAACGTCACGTCACGTGTGTCGATTATATGACGTGACTCACGTGTCGCGTGATGTGACCGCATTCGAGCGAAAATTACACTTCACGTCACGTCACGTAATGTCACGGTATGAAATATAGAGTATCCAACTTTTTTAGTATGTATAGAGTATTCAGATTTTTCTTTTAGTGTAGGTTTAGTGATACTAGTACTCATGTAGTACTGATTTTTATCTTCTCTAGTTTAGTCTAATGAATGTTTGTAATTTGAATTTTTCAAGTAATGTCAGATGCCCAATAGTCTTCCTAAAAAAATAATATTTGCAATATTATTTATCTATTTTAATTTTTTTTTTATATTTTTCATATATTTTTTTCTAAATTTTCAACAATTTAAATTAAAATATAAAAAATAACATGACTAATTTATGTCACGATACGTGTGTGATCATGTCATATATAGTCACGGCGTGACTATGCGTGATGTGACCATCTGCCACCATTTTAGTAATGTCACGTGAAAAAAAAAGTTGATCACGTCACGTCACGGCTTGTCACATATTTCTTTTTTTGCAAATCAGGATGTTTTTGATCTCAAATTATATAGAACAACGGGTCGAACAACTTTGAATTGAGTGAACCCGATCCGGTCGTATCTCATTTCCTCTCAATCTCTCTCGCCTCCCTGCTCCCTGTGTCGCTGTGCACCACTGCGCCACCTCCTTCGGCTACCCGTGCGTCGCCTATCCAATCGCCTCTCCCTGTGCGCCGCCTCTCCTCCTTCATTGGTTAACAACAAAACTTCAATTTTTTGTTGCGTCTCTTGCTGTCTGTCTGTCTCTGGCTTCAAAGTGGTCTATTATTGTCTTTCCTTTTCTGTTTTTATTTTTATTTGTAATGTATATATGCTCAGAGAATGCTTTGCCTATGCTTAGGTAGATACTTGATACATAATCACATTCTATTTTTGTAACATGAGTCCTTGTACAGTTAAAGTTGTGCATTGTGTAAAGCCTAGGTTTTTTTTGGCTGTCTTTAGCCTTATGGTATTATGTGGAATTGGCTTTTATGGTAATTATATATATGCAATTAAAGCTAATTTGGTTGGGTTGAAGCTTTGTACAACAATTTTTTACTGTTAATTGAGAGCGTTAGCAACATGGTTTTCTTTGAAATATATGCCCTTTGCTTTCTCAATTTCAACTTCCTATATGACATTAGGAAACTTACTTCTTCACTGACTTTCAACTTCCTATATGACATTAGGAAACTTACTTCTTCACTGACTTTTGTCGATAACAGTGAGGCCCAGCCAAATTTCACACCTTTAACAAATCATTACAGTTCTATCACCAGACCCTTGCAATTGCTTTCTCAATTTCAACTTTCTTCCACAATCAAGTGCTATAGGTTGTGATATTAGCTTCACGCTTTTTACAAATCACATTTCACGTAGAATATACAATGTCCACTCACTTTCACCATGCTTCAATGTCCAAGATATAACAGGATCTGTGTTAATCAAGAAAAGTTTGTGTGAAAGGTGCATTCTTTTGGTGGGAATTGGGTAATCTGTGTTAATCTCTATTTGACCATAACAGGATCTGATGTTTACTATGTACATCTTGACTTTGTATGTAGATTGTAATTCATGAAGTCTAAAAGTAGATAGGCAAGTTTTTTTATATATTGACTGAATCTGACCTATGTGGCATGTTTTGATTGGATGTAGTTTATTTCAATGAACAATTGGAACTATGCTTATAACAGAAATTAGCATGTATTTTCCTATTCTTACAACATGAGTGATATCATTTCCACACCTCCTTTACTACAATTTGCAAAAATTGATGGTTTTAGAGCCTCTCATTTTCGAGGGGGTTGTTTGTTAGAATCAGGAGATTTATGAAGCTTAACTTTTGGGAATTAAGAAGGAAATATGATAAATTTTGTGAGTTCTCATGTAATTATTAAAGTTCGATTTTCTTTGTTGAGTTCTAATGTTTGGATTTTGACTTTTAGGTTACCCATGAGTACCAAATTGAGACCTCTGAATTCTTTTCATCGGATGAAATCTGTTAAGGCAGAAATCCAAGAGGACTTGAACATTTCCTATCTGAATGGAATCTATGGTGGACCAGTGATGTTACCCCGAGTAGGAGAGGAATACCAGGCCGAGTTACCAGATCTGATTACCCGCCACACCCCCAATTACGCAGCAAGAATGGCATTAGAGGTCCCAATTTTCATGTGGGACCCACCTTCCAGAGAAGGAGAATGCAAGCTGTTGCCTGGGATGCGAGCCTCCACATGGACTGAATCAGAGAAGGAGATATTTCTTTTAGGAGGTAATTTGACATAAAGAAACATAGATTCAGTTCTTGTACAGCAGCCCTTCAAGTTGAAATTTGATCAAAATCTCATTTCTTTGGGACTATTTTATGGAGATACCTACCAGTTATTTCACTGTGTTAAATGTCATTAACATTTATATGTAATTTTTTGTGTGGTTCTGTGCCAGATTATTAAGACATATGATCAGGGAGAATCTTCATTTGAGGATTTCATCTTTACATTAAAGTACGCTACTGGAGCCCACTTCCTTGTGCAAGCTATTGGCATCGGCAACAGGAAGCGTGATCTGACCCGGATCAGATCCAACCCGAGCAGCAGTAGAAACCAAACCTGTAACCATTTGGAGATGCCTGTAGGGAAGGGATGGTCAGCTCTCTCTTCTGAAGAGATAATGCAGTTCTTAACCGGCAAATTTAGGCTTGGCAAGGCTAGGTAATTGAAGAAAACAAATATGTCAGCACACTGCCCTGTACCAGTATCCCCAGCATATTAATATCAATCTCGCACCAGCTTTTTTTTTTTTTACCTCTCTTACATTTATATTTTTTCTGATATAAACAGGTCAAATGATATATTTTGGGAGGCTGTCTGGCCCCGCTTACTTGTCAGAGGGTGGACCTCTCACAAGCCCAGAGATCATACTTTGCTATTTCTCGTACCCGGAATTGACAATTTCACTGATGAAAATCTTATTCTGGGAATTCACTATTCGATTCAGTAACAGATTTGTTATCCAAAGTGGCATCCAACCCGGAACTGATCCTTCTTGATGAAGAAGGCCCACTCAATTCTAATGAAAATAGAGATGAAAATAAAAATAAAAACCATCTCTACCTTCGTCCCAAGTTACCGGGTCTCAACTCGGATCCAACTAAATTCACTATTATAGACACCAGTATAGTTCAAGGGGAAGGGCCATTCAAACTTCGCACAGTTAGATGTTTGCCATTTGATAACACCACGAATGGTGTAAATGCCCTTTCAAATTATCCCGACAAATCACAGAGCAACAAGTCAGCAATGGAGGATACAAGGTCACAACATAAGCTGAAAGACTGTTCAGTCCCTTTACCAAAAAGAAGGCGGCTCACTGCATGTAAGAAAGAGTATACAAGCTGTCGAACGAAGAAATGCAAAGACCGTGAAATTGTTGAAAATGATTCTCTTTGTTCTCATGTTCAGGACACTAACCAAATGATATGCCTGAAGGAAGTGTTAAAGAAGGAAGAGTTGGAACCGGTTGTTTATGAAAATACTGAAAATGAGGGGCTTAATGGTACCAATGACAGAAGGCATGGTACGAGAAATAGACTGCCTACTACTAAAGCATTGGAATCACTTGCTCTGGGCCTTCTTGGTACAAAAAGGCGAAAGAAGAACAACGGGATGAAATCCATATCCAGTGTGCCAACATGCTTGGTATCTTGAAGTGAGAAATCACCAGCATGCTGGCATGACAATTGGGTCCCATGTAGGAACAGCTAGTCACTTGGTTTGTTGTGATCAATGCTGACCTGATTGGTCGGGTCTTGTTGTTTCTTTTTTCTTTTTCTTGCCCGTTGACATTGATCAAGAGGCTATAAACTTTATTGTTTAAAATTTTCCATGTTCTGGTTGCATGCTACTTGCTGACAAATATTTCAAATGAAATCAAGTATTCAGTGTGGTTGTTGCTGATTTAAGTTTAGATATTGCTCCTGTGTATGCTGAGTATTGGGGAAATGGAACTTAATGATCATGTAAATACACTCATCCATGATTGACATATATATATGTATATTTTGAGTTTTGAGTCATTAACTTTGTAATATTTTTGCAATACGGTATATCTTTACATATACATATTGGCCTTGATAGGAACAACCTTTTGCAGTTTTGCTGTGTTCAACAGCTATTTCAAGCACAATTTACATTCATGAATTGATGTTAATCATGTGAAGAAAAATAGACAAAGAAATATCATGTGAAGATTAAAGGTATCAGAATCGTGTCATGAATGAGCATATTTGTAAGACAAAGTTATTGACATTCATGAATTGATGTTAGTCATGTTTTCTCCATGAAGTGCCTGCTGTTAATGATACAATTTTTCAACAAGTTGCTTTACTATATTATAAGAACCACATCAGCGCAGTTTAAATGGGAAACTAAGCAAAGAAATAACCAATTCCAATTTGGAAATGGGCCTAAATGTAAACTTAACAAAGCCCAAATTGGCCCAACTCCAGGCACCGTAATTCCGTGAACCACATCTCTCGTTCTCTCCTGTCACCAGTCTCCTTTTCCTCCTTCCTCGTAAAGTCGTAGTGGCGTTAACGGGTCGGGTCGGAGATCCGACCCGACGCACCATGGCCACAACCGTCTCTGTATCAGCTCCTCCTATCTTGCTTCTTCTTCGACGAACCAACCCCAAACCAACCTCTCTCAAACCCCTCTTTACAAGGTCACAGCATAAGCTGAAAGACTGTTCAGTCCCTTTACCAAAAAGAAGGCGGCTCACTGCATGTAAGAAAGAGCATACAAGCTGTTGAACGAAGAAATGCAAAGACCGTGAAAATGTTGAAAATGGTTCTCTTTGTTCTCATGTTCAGGACACTAACCAAATGATATGCCCAAAGGAAGTGTTAAAGAAGGAAGAGTTGGAACTGGTTGTTGATGGTAATACTGAAAATGAGGGTCTTTATGGTACCAATTGCAGAAGGCATGGTACGAGAAATAGACCGCCTACTACTAAAGCATTGGAATCACTTGCTCTGGGGTCTTCTTGGTACAAAAATGCGAAAGAAGAACAATGGGATGAAATACATCCAGTGTGCCAACATGCTTGGACCACAAGTTAGTAGACACAAATAGATATCTTGAAGTGAGAAATCACCAGCATGCTGGCATGACAATTGGGTCCCATGTAGGAACAGCTAGTCACTTGGTTTGTTGTGATCTATGCTGACCTGATTGGTTGGGTCTTTTTGTTTCTATTTCTTTTTTTTTTTTTTGCCCATTTGACTTTGACAAAGAGGCTATAATTTTTTTTTCCTATGTTATGGTTGCATGGTAGTTGCCGTCAAATATTTCAAATGAAATCAAGTATTCAGTGTGCTTGCTGATTTAAGTTTAAATGTTGCTCCTAAGTATGCTGTGTAGTAGTGGTGGATACGGTAGAAAAATCTTTTAGTTCCTGCACTAGATGGCTGTCAAGGAAGAAATGGGCTGCTTCTTTGCTGTGTGCTGGTTTTTATGGAGGGCACGCAATAAGATGACTTTTGATGGTTGTGTAACGGATCCATTGTGGATTGCACATCATGCCATAAGAGAAATTCAACTTTGGTTTAAATATTGTTGAGGTAGAAATAATTCAGATAGGTAGGCTGAGTTTTTAGTTGTGATTTGTAATTGTTGTTTTTATTTTAATTGTTCTCTGAGGCAGCTGTAACTTCTGATAGCTACTATCAGTAATTTCAAAAAAAAAGTATGCTCTGCAGTAGGAAAATGAAACTTACTAATCATGTAAATACATTCGTCGCTGATTGAACCAGTGTTATAAAAACGTCCGTTTAGGCCAATTAATCTGTTTAGTCGTTGACAGTGACCAAACTGTTATAGATTTTTTTGACTAATCGGCCGATTATTTCCGATTATTCTCGATTAATTGCTTGGCGGTACCATCTCCGTCCGACGAGCGCATACTGTTATTTACATCACTAGATTGAACTATATATGTAAACCTTATTTTGAGTTTTGAGGTTTAACTTTGTAATATTTTTGCAATACGGTATATCTTTTACATATAGACATTAATTTCAGAGAAGCCACCTTTTACAGTTTTGCTGAGTTCAACAGCTATTTCAACCACCTTTTTTGGGGGTAATACTGGATTAGTAAAGCAATACATTTATACAATCATCTTCATGGTAACTAATGCCGTGATTTTTATTCATGCCCATTGTTTACTGAAATCCGCCAACTCTGTCCACCAAACTCCTATCAAAATTACCCAAACCGGTTATTTAATAGCCGGTCCCTATTTTTTAATTTTTTTGGAAAAAGTTGTGATTTTTTTATTAAAGTTTTAGAAATTTTTGATATGTTTCTTTGAAATTAGATAGAAAAATATATAATTTAGTTTATTAGAAGGATTGAAACAAATACCGGATGAATATTTTTTAGATCGGGTTTTTCGCGGCTGTAAGAAAAATTAAAATATTTCATTGTGTTATTGGAAAAAAATATTTTGAATTTGAATTATTGATGCCCGTTCAAAAGTCACTTCTAGGTAAATACAGAAAATATTATGGTATTTCTAATTTTGAAAAAATAAAACGTATTTATCTATTTTCATTGTTTTGGAGATTTTTTAAATGTATCTTTTGGAGATGTATACAAAACAATGATCTTGTATAGTGAAAATGGGAGATGCAAAGCAAAACAATGCATCTTTAGTTTATTTCGGATCTTATACAACTAGGTTAGACAATATTTTGGTCCAAACAAATCACAACCGTCAAAAGAACTATTTTTTTCCAAGAATTGTCGGTAAAATCTGATACAAGTTCTGACTTTTACTATGCTGCATACGATACTGTCACTAGTGCATACAATATGTGGCTGCATAGAGGTCGCTGTATGTCTGGCGATGAAAAAAATCTTAAACTTAATTTTTTAGGTACTAAACGATATTTTTTGGCGATTCTGATTCGTCGAATGCCTGGAGTTGCACCCCAAGGTGCCGGTCCCCACCGTCTCCTCCCCCTCCTTTCCGAATTGGGATCGTATGTGCCAATCCGACTTTCGTACCCAAAGTTATGGCAGTTTAAAGTTTTTTTTAAAAAAACGATGCTTTCGGCCATTGGAGAGAACAATACACCGGGTTCAAGACTAAATGAACTTGGTCCATTTCTTGCTTGTGCACCGTGAAAAAATTGTTTAGTTATCACTAAGGCTTGAACCCTCGTCCCTTGGGTGAGAGTCATACACTCTAACCACTATACTACAAAGTCTTTCATGTTATAATGTTGAATCTATATATAATATATACATACAATAAAACAATAGTCTTATAATTTTCAATTCAAATTATTTTAATGCAATTTTTTTAAGTAATTAATGATATAATTTTTGTAAATGATGTTATTAATATTATTATGCACGAATTTTAGGAAAACATTTTAAATGATGTTATCAAATCATTTTAATACATTTTAAGTGACTTTTGAATCGGGATCAATAATTCTGATTCAAAGAATTTTTATTTTTTTTCAATAACACACAATGAAATATTTTAATTTTTCTTACAGCCGCGAAAAATCCGATCTAAAAAATATTCATCCGGGTTATTTGTTTCAGTCTTTCTAATAAACTAAATTATATATTTTTCTATCTAATTTCAAAGAAACATATCAAAATTTTCTAAAACTTTAATAAAAAAAAAAATAGGGACCGGCCATTTAATAGCCGGTTCCTAATAAAAAATAGGAACCGGCTATTAAATAGCCGGTTTGAGTAGTTTTGATAGAATTCAAATTTAGTGGACAGAGTTAGCGAATTTCAGTGAACAGTGGGTATGAATAAAAATCACGGTAACTAATGCGGGAAGCAACATCAACAATTAAACATTTCTCTTCTGTTTTTTTATTTTTTATTATTTTTTATATTAGCACAAGAGAACAGATGAAAGCACAAGCAGTATTTGTGATGTCTCATGTTAAAAGAGTAAAAGGAAATAACGAAATTGATTTATCTAACTAGAAATTATTCAAGTTTCGATTGGAGGAAAAATAATAAAGAAATAACATGTGAAGATTAAAGCGATTAGAATCATGTCATTAATGAGCATATTTGCAAGGAGTCCGGCTTTTCAGCTTATATAACACCAACTCCAAAGTCTACCGAATTGACTTCTAACAGTGAATTCAAACTGTTCAAACCGATATACTTCATTAGTTGTGCGTTACATACAAATTTTATAATTTTTCGAATTTATTTAGTATCAAGTCAAGGGGTCAAATTTGTGAGTTTTTAAGTTAATTTTAATGCATTCATTTTTCAACATTTTTGACCGCTTGATTTGATACTAAAATAATTCGAAAATATAAAAAAATCACATGTAAATGCATCGCTCATAAAGTAAATCAGTTTGAACGGTTCGAATTAGTCGTTTGAACTATATACAATCAATTTTGAAGTTGGTATCATATGACACCGATGTGATACTAGCCGAACTCATTTGTAAGGCCAGCTATTGACATTCATGAATCTCTCTCTCTCCGTTACCTGACCTACACTATATAATCCCCGTTTTATTTCTCCCGTTCATGTCTCACACGCGGAATCCGATTGGGAGAAAAGGAGCCTCCAGTTCAGAAACAGGTTCTTAGACCTGACCAGAGTCGGTTCCGTGGTCGAGACAACGGCTGAGTCGTTCTTCAAGAGCGAGATCAGGAGGCGGCTAGCTGTTACTGCGGTACTTATTGTGCTTAGCCAAGTCGGATATTCCATCCCCTTACCGGGTTTTGATCTCCGCCTGATACCCAATTCATATCTCAGTTTTGCCTCCGGTGCTGTTGGTACATTATTCTCACTGTAGTTGCTTAATTTGTACATTGTCTAGTTTATTTGACTGAAATTCATGTCTTAATTTAGTATATATGAATTAGGATGAATTCATTGACTTTTTTGTTAGCACTCTGTCACGTTGTGCCATCATTAGTAAAGCTACCTACGAAAAGAAGGTTTAGATGGTCAAGAGAAGATTAAATCCTACATGTGTGTTTAGCTAATCATATCGTGCAGTGAGGATTAATCTTTTTCAATGGCATTACGTTATAAATTTTGAATAACTTTTCTTTTCAATTTTCAGAGGGTGGTCTTCTTAACCTTTAGGCTTTGCTAATTTTAAGTTTAAATGTTGTTCCTAAGTATGCTGGGTAGTAGGAAATTTTTCCCTTTTTAAAAACCATCTCAGAACATTGAAGGTACCTGTCTTAACTAAGAAATAAAAAAATAAAATAAAATAAAAAGGCAAACTGAACTTGGACTTCGGTTTATAAATTCTCAAACCGATTTTCATGTTGGGTTTTTATATTTTTTTTCTTTTTTTATTTTATTTTCTGGGCAAAACTGAACTTTGAGTTCGGTTTATGAATTCTAAACCGAGTTTCAAGTTTGTTTTTTTTTTTTTTTTTTTCAAGGCTGTCTAAGTTTCCAATTGAAGTTTATTTCAACCGAAACGTTTTGGTCTCCAACAGGTTTATATTTCCTCCAAACCAATCTTCATGACCGGTTTCCTTCCATTTCCTTTCAAACCGAAATTCATTTTTGGATTTTTCTGTGACATTGTATGAGAAAAACAAACCAAAATGGGTGCAGCACTGAATACTGAAGTTTATATTCGGTTTTCAAAATCCAACACCGAACATGGAGTTTGGTTTTGATGGTTTTTCTAAATCTTCCTACAATCAAGTTGGTTTCCTATATTTTTAATGTTTAGTGATGTTTTTTTTTTGACCCAGATGATTGTTCCCGCACTACCATCTCTCCAATATCTCCCCACTAAAAGACCAAAAAAATTAGTTACCAACAATTTAGTGATTTAAATTTTCTGCAATATTTAACTTCAATCTTTAGTGTATTTACTATGTATCGATTTAGTATTTAACTTCGTTCATTTTAGTATTAACCATCGGCGTCCAACAGCGAAAAATATTGTCCCCGCAACACCATCCTCCCATATCCCCCACTAAAAGAAAAAAAATTAGGTTCCGACCCTTTTGAATATTTAAATTTACTGCAGTATTTAACATCTATCTAAAGCGTATTTATAGTGCATTGAACAAGCATTTAACTCTATTCATTAGAGTATTAACCATCTGTCCAACAGGGACACAATCTTTGTCCTCGCACATCCCCGCACTAAAAGACAAAAAAAATTAGATTCCGACATTTGATACTTCAATCTTTAGTGTATTAGTAGTGCATCGAACAAGTATTTAACTTCATTCATTGGAGTATTAACCGTCTGCGTACAACAACGACACAATTATTGTCCCCGCAAAAAATGACAAAATAATTTGGTATCGTCCCTGTGTCTCCGCACATCAGTATTTAACTTTATGAATGTTAGTATTTAACAATATGAACGTTAATATTTATCTTTAAAGTCAAAAGTATTTATCTTTAAAGAAAAAAATGTAATATTTATTCAGAAATTAATGTAGATAATTAATGTGGGGAATGATACTAATTATGGTAGTTAATTAATATGGAGAAAGTGTGGGAATGGAAATAAAATGTGGAGAGGACGTTAATTAAGATAGTTAATTAATGTGGAGAGGGTGTGGGGATAGTGGGAGATGGAAGTGGGGGTAGAAATAATTATTCTTTTTTTTTTAATAAAAATTCGGGTAGTTGGGATACCTCACTTGTGAAGAGATGAATTGTCGTGCATTTAATTAATTTTATTGTGTAAAATAGCTCTACAGTTGATTGAGTTTAGGATAGATCAAAAGGGAGGTCAGGAATTGAAGAGATACAAGACTGATTCTTGATCTAAACCACTGTTGTAAATAACGGTATGCAGTTGCGGACGAATAGAATACCGTAAAACAATTAATCGGTATATGACTGACTAATTGGAATTACGCGGACTCCGATTAATCATTCTCATTAAAATTATGTGTATATATTCATAATTTATTAGAAATGATTTATTTAACTCATCAAACTTATCAAATAAACTTAATTTAGCTTAATTCTATTATTATAACAAAACACTACTCTTAATTTTTCCTAACAACACATAGCACTTTACATGTGTAACCAATACATTTATTTAATGCAAAATAAATTTGAGAATTAAGTTTTTTTTTTTCAAATACTAATAAAATATTATTTGAAAGAAATGAAATATTCTAACATAAAATTACTAAATTTAGTTTATGATAACAACTTAATTTTACATATGAACATGTCGTACTAATTAAAAGAATTAATCAATTTCAAAATAAGTAAAATGAAAGAACATATATAAAAAATATTGGATGTATATCTAAGCACAAATAAAACTACAATAAAGGATTTACGAAATTTATTATCACACACAGTTAGAAAAAAATTAATATGAAAATAAATATTCACCATAATAAACGAAAATAAACGAATGATTAAACGGGAATAAACATAATAATTGAGAATAATCAGTTGCTTAATTGGAAAATTCCGCAAACAGACCTCCAATTAGTGTATTCGTAACGGTTTGATTGTCGTTAACGATTAAACGGACGTTTTAGTCGGCCATTAAGACTGTTTTTCACAACACTGATCTAAACAACACAAGTGATATATATTATAACCAATTGCCAATTATCATCTCTCTTGTTGAGATAATCAATTATTAATATTTAATTTCTAACAACGAACCCTTTAGAAAAACCAGCATCTTTGGTGAAGCCTTGATCTTCCAAATATGATCAATGAATAGATTGGTGAATGAGTATTTTTTATGAAATTAAACAAAGTTTTGCATGTGTAAATCTCATGAGAGCTAAGCTTTTATGATGGTATACATGCCTAAATAGTAATAATATAAAAAGATTTATTCTCTGAGTGTTTAAATCCCCGTCTTATGCTAAGAAAATAAATAAATATACAATTAATAAATTGAGAGAATGGAGTAATGCTACAGAGAGGAAAGAGGATGGATCTTTTATTTTTTTTTAAGATAAGAAAGGTGTCAACCCTCTCACCTTTTTTTTAAAGGATGGATTTTAGATACCACAACATGATCTCTCTTTATTGTATGAAACTAAATAATAACCTTATTAAGATGAATAGTAAATATGGATGACAAAAAAAACGCAAATACCATGTGAGTTCTTTTATCAATGAAAAGTTCATGTAATAATATTGAATTGATTTTATCAAAGGGAAGTTTACTTCAAAGAAAAAACATGACACATTAGATTAGTAAGCTAAATATTTGCATTTTTTTTCCTTATAGCTTTTGTGTTATTCTATACCGTACAAATTGAGCATAAAAAAATAAAAATACCACAAAAAGGCTATCACTGATTTTCTTAAGGAGAGCTATAACTGGTTATTCTACTAATTCTAAAAGCTTATGAAATTTATATATATATATTTATTGCAAGTCACATGTTGGTTTACTCCATAGGCGGAACTAGAAAATTGAGATAGGGGGGGTTAGAAAATAAAGTGTAGTGTAATTTTATTTTATAGAAGGAGTTAAAAGTATTAATACATATAAAATTTATAAAATTCAATTGACAAAATTACAAATTTTCAATACATAGGGGTGGCTTAGCCTCCTTTTGAGTCTATTACCTTTCGCCGTTGGTTTACTCTCATATTTTATGTACAATACAACTAAAATATCGGTGAACAATTGACACGTGGATCGAGGTGCTAATGGATACGATGGTTTGGGTGGGAGAGCAGGTTGGGTCCGATGTCCATCGGACTCAAACTGAGTTCGATGAGTTCCATAAGATTTGCTTTAAGATCTATGCGCATCACTTTAATAGTCGTGCACATTTACTTTAATATCAGTGCAAGGGAATCGAATGGTTGGAGCCCATCGGACAAACCCAATGGACATCGGACCCAACTTGCTTTCTTTGGGTGGTAGATTTTCATATCCGTACTCCTCAAATTAGATTTATTCATATCCTAATCGATCATGTTAAGTATTAATTTTATTCATATTTTGTCATTACCGATTAAAATTAACAGATAATAAATCAGAAATAATTATTGAATAAGCTTATAACTTTTATAGAACCCACAAATAAATAAAAATATAAAAAATTAATATCATAAAAATATAAAAATTATAATTATTGATTCTATTATTTAAGAAAAATATAAATCACTACTTAAATAAAAGTCATAAAATGTTGTAAATTAATTCATCATAATAATAAAAATTGGAGTAAATTTTGCTGGAGGTCACTAAACTTTGTCATTTGTTACTAAACTTTATTTATTACCATTAAGATAGCAATATGAAAAACTGTATTTTTAATCAAGGTTGTAAATAGTGATTATAGTGGCATAGAGGGGAGACAAAAAACAAAAAAAAAGCTATTGCGAATAGTGTAGCTATAACGGAAGCTATCATACATAACTCTCTTTTTTTCTTTTCAAAATTTATATTTTATATTTTTACTAATTATCAATATGATCAATATTAGAGAATAAAGTAACAACTAAATGACAACTAATCTAAATCTATATTTTTTTTTTCCAGTCATGCAAATAAGAAGAAAAAAAGAATATATAAGATAACATTATTTAATAGTTCATACTTCATAATATTTCATATTATAATAGACGAAGAGTAATTAATTTTACAAGTAATATGAAGTTAGTATACCTATTTGAACATTTTATATATTATAATAATCAAAATCAGCTTTTATTATACGTACAGCAATAATTTTACAAGTGTATACTAGACGAAGAGCAAGCAAATGAAGAATTAATATTTTAATATTTTCCGATATAGAATGAGAAACTAAATCATAAATAGAAACAGAAACACATAGTTCGGTTTAGCATATTTATCATAGTATATCATGTAGCATAAAAATATGAACAAAAGCCCATGTAAATCATAAAAAGAAAACCTATGTAGCACAATGGTAGCAATAACATGTAACTCGAATAGCAGTCAACTATTGGCGCACTTTTATCTAATAACTTAGTTTTTATGGTTCGAAAAAACTATAGCTAACTATTTAGAACATTGTTTTTAATTGATAAGTTAATGAAAACTTTATGCATACCTTTATTTTGTGATTTTAATAAAAAAATTAACTTGTATTAAATACAATACAAATAGAAGTAATTAAGTAAAATCAATTAATTGACACCCTCGGATTATAACATTAGCTGCGCGATCGACCTGGATTTCGCCCGATATGCAGCGAATTAAGGTCCGAATTTTAATGGATCTTAATTAAACCTCTAATACGACTTTACGAGTACGACCCGTCAAGGCTGGGTTTTGTTAAAGATCGCCACAAGGGTGTTTTATCTACAGCTTCCGTCGTTCTTTATTCCTCCTATTTGCTTCTCACCACCAAAAACTCGAATTTCTCTTCTATACTGTTTCTGTTTCCCTTTCACTTCCCATTTTTTGTACCCCATCCGATTCTTCAATTATCTACATAAACCTACGTCTCTTATACTGTTTGTTTCTCTCCAATCCAAGAACTCTTCACCTTTGTGCGTGACTCGAGGTAATAATATAAACTTCCATATAACCCCCCCCTCCCATTTATAATATTCGCCTATCACATTTTCTTTGTTTTATATATTCATGCACGTTTAGATACAAAGTTTGTATTCTTCTCCATACCCCTCATATATCGGTCATGTGATACTTTTAATTGATTAATCAATAAAAGTTTGGGTGAAAGGTGCGTTATTTTGGTGGGAATTGGGTAATCTGTGCTAATCTCCATTTGACCATTACAAGATCCGGTGTTTGCTATGTTCATCTTGACTTTGCATGTAGATTGTAATTCATTAAGTCTAAAAGTAGAAATGCAAGCCTTTTTATATATGTATTGATTGAATCTGACCTATGGGGCATGTTTTGATTGGCTGTACTGCTGTAGTTGGTTTTGGTGAACAATTGGAACTATGCTTTTAACAGGAATTATCATGAGTGATTTCATTTCTTTATACACCTCCTTTGCTAAAATTTGCAAAAATTGATACGGTTTTGATGCCTCTGATTTTTGAAGGGTTTGTTTGTTTAGGATAGGTAGATTTATTAAGCATAATTTTTGTGAATCAAGAAGGAAATATGATGAAATTTTATGAGGTGATTTTGACTTTTAGGTCTTCAAGTAATAATATGAATTGGTTAGGTTACCCATGAGAACCAAATTGAGACCTCTGTTACCGACAACACTTCATTTTTTGGATCTAAAATGGAAGTCAAATTAAGGAATTAACCGTAAGAGTTGATTTGCATTTTCTCTGCTATTGAACTGAACAATGCACACATGCAATAAGTATCATTTTCTTAATTACGATTCAACTCACAAATGCCAACCTCTCTGTATATAATATTTGCATCAGATGAAGTCTCTTAAGGAAGAAATCCATGAGGAGTTGAATATTTCCTATCTGAATGGAATCTACGGTGAACCATTGATGTTATCCCGGGTAGGAGAGGAATACTAGGCAGAGTTACCAGATCTGATGACCCGCAACACCCTCAATTATCCAGCAAGAATGACATTAGAAGCCCCAGTTTTTCTGTGGGACCCACCTTCCAGAGAAAAAGAATGCATACTGTTGCCTGGGATGCAAGCCTCCACATGGACAGAATCAGAGAAGCAGATATTTCTTGTAGGGATTTATATTTTTGGGAAGAGGTTGAATTTTGTCAGGAGATTTTTGGAGGGGAAGAAAATGGGGGTCTTGTTGGGTTACTATTATGGGGAATTCTACAATTCAGACGGGCATAGAAAATCTAAGGCCAAGCATTGTGTGGTTGGGACCCACATTTTTTCTGGCTGGCGTCAGCACGAGATATTGTCACGCCTCATGGAGTCGGTACCTACTGGATCTCATGGTCAATTGAAAGAGGTAATTTGATGTAGAGCAACTTAGATTCAGTTCCTGTACAGCAGCCGTTCTACTTGGAATTTAATCAAAATATAATATCTTTGGGATTATTTATGAAGATATTTACCAGTTGTTTCACTATGTGTTAATTCTTTGATTTGTAACTTTTTATATTGTTTTGTGTCAGATTATTAAGACATATGATCAGGGCGAATCTTCATTTGAGGATTTCATCTTCACATTAAAATATGCTACTGGAGCCCACTCCCTTGCACATGCTATTGGCATCGGCAACCGGAAACGTGATCTGACCCGGATCAGATCCAACCCAACTAGCAGTAGAAACCAAACTAGTAACCGTTTGGAGATGCCCATAGGGAATGGGCGGTCAGCTCTCTCTTCTGAGGAGATAATACTGAAAGAATGCTTAGTCCGTTCACCAAAACGAAGACGGCTCACTGCATGTAAGCAAGAGACTAAAAGCTGTCGAATGAAGAAATCCAAAGACCACGAAAATAACGAAAATGGCTCTCTTTGGTCTCATGATCAGGACATTAACCAAATGATATGCCAAAAGGAAGTGTCAAAGAAGAAAGAGTTGGAACCGGTTGTTTATGAAAATACTGAAAATGAGGGGCTTAATGGTACCAATGGTAGAAGGCATGGTACGAGAAATAGACCACCTACTACTAAAGCATTGGAATCACTTGCTCTGGGCCTTCTTGGTACAAAAAGGCGAAAGAAGAACAACAGGATGAAATCCATATCCAGTGTGCCAACATGCTTGGTATCTTGAATTGAGAAATCACCAGCATGCTGGCATGACAATTGGGTCCCATGTAGGAACAGCTAGTCACTTGGTTTGTTGTGATCAATGCTAACCAGATTGGTCGGGTCTTGTTGTTTCTTTTTTCTTTTTCTTGCCCGTTGACTTTGATCAAGAGGCTATAAACTTTATTGTTTAAAATTTTCCATGTTCTGGTTGCATGCTACTTGCTGACAAATATTTCAAATGAAATCAAGTATTCAGTGTGCTTGTTGCTGATTTAAGTTTAGATATTGCTGACAAATATTCTGTTGTTAAATCTTGTTGATTCCACTATTTTGAGTCTATTTTTAATGCTAGTGCACATGTTATTGGCTTCCAGTGAGTGTATGATATCTGAATTCTGAAGTGCAAATCAAGTTAATGTCATGATATATACTTTTGGACGACACATTCCTTTGTTTTATATATTACATCTAAAATTTAGAGTTAGCAGTGTATGTGTTTAGGCTGGGTCAGTTAAGATCAAACTTAATTGTGTCGTGCAATCATTTAGGTCATGGGTAGTTTAGATTGCAGTTCGGGTGAGTTCTCCTGTATTGACTATGCAAGCTTTTTACTGTAATAGGATTTTTTTTTAAAATAAGTAATACAAGCTTTAATGTTATTGCCCTAGTTGGACTAATCTGTTTTGCATCTTTTTTCCAGATTGAAGCATATTCTTACAACAAGCTTCTTATTAGTTGTAGGAGCAATGACCATATCATGGATATGTGACACAATTTCTGAAGCTGGATTCGGTAAGTTTATTTGCCTTTTAGTGTATGCTATCATAATATTTCTTTTTTGAGGTTTGTACTGACTGATGAATTTTCTAGTCACTAAATTTTTTTAATAGTACCCTCTTTTTTCCTTCCTTGTATATTGGAAAGTTCTGTCAATGTCTTTTTCCTATTCTATTCTCGGTCATGGTTCCTCCTTGATAGTATGCGCAGCCATATTAACTGGTTATACGGAAACACTGTACAAGATGATAGCTCAGTTTTCAGGTGGTTCCTTACTACAGAGTTAATTTTCTATTTTTACCATCCTAGGTCTTTTACGTGTTTGTTAATAGAGAAATATTATTTGAAACAGGGAGGCTAATTAACTACTGGTCGTATTTTTTGCTGTAATTGTCATCTTTACGGTCATGACAATGGGGGCTGTGCTAATTACTTAAAGTTGCAGGAAGATTAAGCTTCGCTATTATGTGTTACAATGGTGAAATCCTCAACTATGCGTTACACCTCATGTTTGAGTACATTAATAACACAGCGGAGTATGAGGCCATGATTGCAGGGCTCCGAATAGCGAAGGAATTAGGTGCCCGTAAACAGGGGCGAAACCAGAAATTTATGGAATAGGGGTCAAATTTTTTTTTTTTTTTTTTAATAAGAATGGTGAGTGAGAAAGATATAATATAAAATACAAAGTGTCACATGTGAATTTTTTATTTATTTTTTTACTAAAAAAAATAAAAAAAAAATTCTAGAAATCTCTCAAATTATACACAATATATATTTTTAAAAAGAATGAGGGTCAATAGTATAAAATTTCACAAAAAAATAGGGATCAATTTCATGTACCTCTAGCATTTTACTATAATTTATATATAAAATATATATTTTTAGTACTAGATTTTGAAAAAAAAAAATGAGGGTCAATTGACCCCCATTCTTATGCACTAGGTCCGCCACTGCCCGTGAAGTATGTATGCACAGTGACTCGTTGTTAGCGGTCAAACAGGTGAATGATGAAATAAGGGTGATGGACGAAAAGATCATCCTCTATCATGCATGACCTATTACGACGAATAAAGGAATCCTTTGATAAGGTAGAAATTACCCATGTATTCAGAAATCATAATTGCCAGGCCGATGCGTTATCCAAACTAGGGACATCGGGTAATGTTGACAAGGAGAGACCGATAGTCGTCCTAGATGTACTCGAACTTAGTGTTGAAGGTTAGGTTATGGTGGCCTTCCCTGTCGAAAATGCCAGGGTGACATGGTATACCCCAATATGGAAATTCCTCGAGGCCATGGCAGAAGTGCATTAGAGAGGACGCGTCTTGGAAAATATTGGCAGAGGCTCATGCGGGTATATGTGGTAGTCACCAAGGAGCGAAGACACTGGTGAATAAAATCCTTCGGGCCGGATTCTATTGGCCTACGATCAAAACGGACACGGCTAATCTTGTCAGAAGGTGTGAAAGTTACCAATACAACAGTAAATTACCCAAAATCCTCGCATACAATAGGATCAACATTGCGAGGGCATGACCCTTTGACTTATGGGGGATCGACATAATGGGACCCTTTCCGAAAACGTTCCAAAAGAAGAGATGGATAATAGTGGCGGTCGAATACTTTACAGGCCATAGACAATGAGTTGTCATTTTAATCACATAAATACATGTTAGAGAACATGGTATTAGACATACCCTAAATGAAACGTTAAATGGAATTGTGTTTGTGTCATTAATGTTTCATTCAGTGTTAAGTTCTAAAGTATAAGACACTCGTCTTTCCTACATAAGAAGTGTGTATTCGTGAGTGTTGTTCAACGCTATCCGTAAAATGTAGTTATAACGATGACATTTCAGTGCACATGACTTATGCAGAGGGGAGATGTTTACCAAGACTACTAATATTTCTTGTATTATAATACGAGTGATATATCACTAGGCCTCTTGATGAAGTAGGATTATTAGCGCGCGGTATGATTAAAGAGTTAATCATATTTGATAATCAATTTAAGATCGAGAAAAGATTAAGTTTGCAAAGGTGACACACACCTACCTTGAAACTGATATGATACTATGAGACATAAGAATTAACATGAGTAAATTGTTTACTGGATCATGATATTATACTATACAAGATCATCTGTGTAATTGGATGGTCATAATGCATTCTGCCAGATGCCTCTTATGATTTGTAGAAGTTAAAACAGTTTTAATTCTATTTACCAACATAACACAGATCCTACCGGGTCATACCAATGTGAAGTTAATCAGAAAAAATTATGATTAATTATAATTGTTATAATTAATATAAATGTCATAGAGATGACAAGCTTAAACAAATTAAATTTATAAGCATGTACGACACGTTGTATAAAAGTTCTCGCAACAACAGTTGTATGAAATATATTGTTCAAAACAATTATATAGATATCAGTCAGATTAAAATATTAATTATTAATTAATATTTTGGGCCTAAAGCCCATTTGAATTGGACCCAAGTTAAATTCAGAATTTAATTCAGAAGCCCAAATCAAAGCCAAAAAGGCCCAAAAAAGCCCAAAATTGAATTTTGGGCCCAAGGGTATTTTGGTAATTTACCAAGGTTGATTTTAGAAGGGTCTTTTGATCATTTAGAACCAACCTATATGACTATATAAAGTTTTGGAAAGGGGAAGTTCAAAATATAACTCAGATAGTCTGATAATCTAACTGATCGATTCGGCTTTTCCTCTCAAATAGTGATTTGGTTAATAAAGAAAGATATACGTAGTTCACGTATATTCTTGAAAGTTGTGAAAGTGTTTTGGCAATTCTAGCTGGTCAGTATTTCTGGCAAAAGAAATTCTAGTTCTCTAGTTATTTCTCGGTGGATACTAATAGAGCAATCAGATGTCTGGTGCTTCTGAAGCAAGTCAGACTTCAACTCCAATTCGAATTTGAAACAAGGTATAAATGTTGATTTAATTTATTTAAATGTTAAATAAATTTAGTTTTAGAAATCAATCAGGGAGTAGATCTTTGGCTTTTGGTAGAAGTAAAATTTTATTTTACGTTTTTTCCGTACCTTAAGCCTAAAGAGAGTTCAGCGGTTGATTCCCAAGCAGAGTTTGTCGCGAAATTCCCAAACAGGGGTCTATAGATCCCCAGCAGTATGTTACAAATTCACAAGAGGGAACTCGAAGCAAATAAAAATAAGTACTGCAACGAAGCATACGTACCTATTTAGCGGCATCAAGACCAAGAGGCGAAGACTCATCAGGAAGAATATCCTCCGGGGGAATGTAGGGAAGAGGGATGTCAAAAGGTCACTCCGCTCGATTCCAAATATAGGGCAGAGAAGTACTCATCTAGGTTTGGAGAGGCTAGTTAGAGGAACCACATCCCCAGTAGGATCAACGAGGTAGTCAGCTTCCATATCCCAGGCATACCCAATAAGGTTTCACTTCTCAGCATCTTTGGGACTGATGGGGTCAAACCCACCCCAAGGTTTTGGGTTGAAAGGGAAAGAAACGGCTCAAATCCGCTAGAACACGATAAATACCATACCTGAGCATTCCGATAGATGAAACAATGGCTGCATGTTTGAAAGCCCGACTACGTAGAAATTTGCTGATAATATTCGTAGGAGCTTCGGCTAATTCTTTTTCAAGAGCCTTGTTCTTCTTCTTAACGAAGGCTTTAGCGGCATTTGCTCCTTCGGCAACACCTTTTAATTGTTCGTTTTTATACGCCAACTCTTGCCGTTTCGTAAGAGCGCGAGTGGTGGTTTCTTCGGCAAAGACTAGTTTCTCGGAAAGAAGCTGCTCATTTTTTGAAGATTCAGCATGCTTCTTGACAAAATTGGCTAATTCAACAGAAACGATCACTTTGTCTTTTTGAGCTTTTTTCAATTTACTTGGCAAAGTATTGATACGAGCTTCTTTTTCCAACAATTTCTTATCCTTCTCTGACAGTTCTTTATCTTTCTTTGATAGCTCTTCATTTAAATACTGAACTTGGCTTCCAGCCACCATCTTCTCATATGAAATTTGTGTCAGTTTGGATTCAGGAATATCAGGAATTACTAATTCGCCCTTCTGTTGTTTCAAAAAATTTCCCAACGAGACAATACGAGACCCGGCTTCATGAAGGAAACCTGCAGTTTCCGAAAGGGCCTGTAGGGGATCGCTGTTGAACTTCTTCTTAAAAAAAGGGGTAGAGGTCGCCCGAAATAACTTTTGGGCATAATTCCCATAACAAGGAGGTTTGTCGTTAGCCACAAAAACTTAGGTCACCCCAGATTGGATACGCCACAGCTATCAGGAGACCCTATTGGCCAACCGCGCGTCCAAATTACCCCGTGCTTCTTCTCCTTTTTTAAATATGTGTCCCCCTTATTACCAAAAATATATTCGGAAAGAATTATCGAATCTTTGCCCTTAGAAACGGGAACCTCTACTGAAGCCGAAGTGACTCCAATAGAATATGGAGGATCGGAAGGGGAAGCAAAAGGATTCGAGTCAACAGTTTCAAAAATATCCACCTGAGGTACTTCAGGACAAACCAAGAATTCGGGAGGCATGGCCGATGTCTCAGAAATAGAGAGGGGAGCCGCAAAGACTAGCGGAAGAGCTACAGACACAGGACCCGAACCCCTAGTGGAAGACGCAACTTTTGCAAGAGCTGTTTTCTTCTTCTTTCTCTCTCGGCTTGAATGGTTAGGGAAGAAGACATACTCGGATTAGATGACTACATTTTTATGTGTCCCTTTTTTTGACGAAGAAGAAGAGGATGAATATGACGACTCCGATGATGACCGGCTCCAAGAAGAAATGGTCAGGGAGGACCTTCGCGAGTATGAGGACGACTCGGCGGAGGAAGAAGAGGACAACAACAACGAAATGGGTGATGAAGGGGAAGAAACTCAGGTTTTTGTAGTTTATTCCAGCAATTTCGACCTAGAGGAATGAAGATTCCTCTCGGTTTCTTCCCGTATTATTTACTATTTTCTTTAGCTTTTGTAGTTTATATCAGTTAACAACGAGACTTTTTTTGTTCTTTTTAGTCTCAAGTAACTGACTGTTGAGTATTTTGGGTATAGAGTTTTTTCTATAATTTTGTACTCATTTCACTTTTAAATTTATAAACCTAAATACTCAAAGAATGGTCGATTGCAAGCGCATAACCTATCCTTGTAGTATAAAAGGTATCGATCCAAGGGACAAAATGAGACTTTAGTTTTAAACTTTATCGATTAAAAATCAGAATTGGTTGTTCAGAATTCGTTTGAATATTTGTTTTCTAAAAATCCTAAGGTTGGTGGGTTCAATACCCGAGGAATTGAAGGTTTAAATGATTAAAAGAAGGAAAGAGTAAAATGAAATTAAGGTTTTCACAAAGATTGGAGAATCCAGGGGTTTTCGGTCTACAATTCCTTATTTAATCATATCTATTCGGTTTGTTTAAATTCATGTTTGATATGATGGGGTTTCTAACCTAGTATGTTAAAAAGGGTCACTTCCGTGACTTAATAACGTGCCTAAATAACTTAATTTATCTAGACTATGAAGTTCCTTGTTAGTCTATCGTCTCCTTAAATATTGGTACTTAATGGTTTAGCCGGCCAAAGCAACTCATACCAATTTCTAAGTTGATTCAAGATGTCCCGACTTAGGGTTTTGGTTTTACCGGTTGAGTCTCGACCTAAACCCTAATCTTAATTGATGTAGTTTCGGCTTAGATTAAAAGATTGTATACTTTTAACCTAAACCCTAATGGCTTTGTAACATAAAATGTACTATCCTATATGGTCCATTCTACCTTAGAGTCTAAAAGACCTAAAGCGGGATAACTACAATTCAAGCACAAATTATAAAAACCACAAAGAATAAATCACATAAATTAACAATCAAATCAAACAATCATAATAAAAACAAAGATCCGAGTAGAATAGAATTACACAAGTTCATGCATTTGACCTACACCTCTAGAGAGGAAGTTAGCCTCTCATGGAGATGCAAAACTTACAAAAGAATTTCATTACAAATTGGCTAAAACAAAGAGAAATGATTACAACCCTTACTACAATGGTGATCTCTTGCCTTGCTTCCTTTGCTCTGAAAATTCTGCTCTTCTTCTCCAAACCCCCACTCTTGATTTCGCCTTAAACTCCAAAAAGGAAGAGATTGGATAGTAGATGGTAGATCATTCTTGGATGATGAATATGAGCAGAATTCTCTCTCTTAAATAGCTTATTCTACACCCTGAAAATGTGGGAAGCAGTTCAAAACTTGTCCCACACGTTTTCTATAATTATAACCACTAAACTTGGCCAACATGACATGATTTGGCTTTCCAAAAATAGCAAAACTGTCTTTTTAGTTGAAATGCGGCTAAAAGTGCGTCCGTACAGGATTCTACATTCCGAATTTGGATTTTCTTCCTTCATGAAAGTTGTAGATCCTCTCGTTAGCTTTCCGACAAGTGGTCATATGCTCAAAACGGAGTTTGTAGGACAAAATTATGTCCAAAATACGAAACTGTGTCGGAAGTTGAAATTTCAGCCGGACTGAGTGCGACCCGCACTACGACCTGGGAGGCCGCATTTTGGTCTGTTTTTGTCATTTTCTGCAATTTAAGGCAAGCAAATGCATTAATTTGATTTCAGGTGTAATATATGACATTTATATATCAAAATACAAGATATTTAGAGTATTTTCAGAATAAAATCTAGATCGAATATGTATAAAAATATATATATTTTATGCCTATCACAGACCTGTCAAATTAGGACAGTTTTTTCTACACTGGTCCTAATCCTTATTTATATATGAACTATTTTAAGATGTTGTTTTATGGAATATGCATGGAGAAGGAAAACTCTATAAACCATTTTTACTTTATAATCTTTGCTTTCTATTTGATTTTAGTTCTTTATATTTCACTTTAATTCGGATACACGAAAAAGGAAAAGAAAAAAGGGGAAGGAATAATAATTAGTGATAAACATAAAATACAATAATGAGTCAATATAGGCCAACTCGGGGGCTGAAAAGAAAATATAGTTCCAAGAAAACAACCAGTCTCGAAAAAGTAATGAATGTGCTTGGGAGTTGAAAGGAGATTAGTCCCAAGGATATTTTGACTTGTGTAAATTTCAAAGAAAAATTAGCGGAATCAGACCTAAGGAATAATAAGCAGGTCAGTGCTAAGAACTGTGAGATACTAAAGGAGGCAACAAAAGCAAACTGAAAAAATCATTTTGATCCGTTGTTAAAAGATAACAAGTCAATCGAGACCAGAAGGTATTATAAATAATACCTTCCGGCCTCAGGGGCTAATGATAGGATCATGTACTAAATGTCTTATAAAGACAACTTAGAAATGAATCCCAAAGACCTTAGAATAACAAAGTCCAAGGGCTAATTCGGAATTCGAATCTAATCCCTCAAAAAATATCGGAATTAACTAACAATACCTCGAGACAAGACCCGAATTGGGTTATGTTCGAGGTCGATTTGGTGTGTCTCGAGTCGAAGCCCAAACCGACTTACTTTTGAGGTAAGTAGCTGGCATCTCGACTCGAGGCCCAAACTGACGTGAAGACCTATAAATATCCACAGTAAGAAAATGGAGGATAACATTAAAAAAAAAAACACAAATGAAATAGAGTTGCATGTTTAAAAAATCCGAACTAAATTTTATATCAATTATACACATATTCTTTATACATTAATTCAAACTACTCTCTACTTGAGATAGGACGTATTCTAATCGCTTTAGTCTAATACTATTTAAACTGGAGGTGTCAGTACCATTTTTTTCAAATGGCGTTAACTTTTCGTAATGATGTATTTGGTCTTCAATGACGGAACGTACAAGGCCAATGGGCCTCTCATTTCCGAAAAGGCGAAAATTAAAGTCCTGAGCTTGATAGGTTCCTATTACTTAGGAGGCGCCGATTACCGAAAAGAGTAAAAACATCTCAAATCAGGAAACACCGCTGATGCTTTTGAACTCAAATTATATTGAACGAACGGGTTGAACGCACGGGTCGGGTCTCATTTCCTCTCAGTCTATCTCGCCTCCCTGCTACCTGTGTAGCTGTGCACCACTGCGCCGCCTCCTTCGGCTACCCGTGCGTCGCCTCTCCAGTCTCTTCCCTGTACGCCGCCTCTCCTCCTTCATTGGTTAACAACAAAGCTTCAATTTTTTGTTGCCTCTCTTGCCGTCTGTCTGTCTCTGGCTTCAAAGAGGTCTATTATTGTCTTTCCTTTTCTATTTTTATTTTTATTTGTAATGCATATATGCTCAGAGAATGTTTTGCCCATGCTTAGGTAGATACTTGATACATAATCACATTTTGTTTGGTGCGCAAAACTTGGTGCGCCAAATCCGTACAAGTATGTTTCAATTCCGTGCACAAAACTTGGTGCGCCAAATCCTTGTGCGAGCCCGTTTGGTGCACCAAATTATTGTGCGAACCTGATGCGTTGTGTGAACTCGTGCACCAAGTGGTGCGCCAAACCCTTGTGCGAGCCTGAATTGGTTGGTGCGCAAAATCTCTTGTGCAGGAGTGTCATTTTTAGACAAACTTAGACCCGGACGTTATTTATTTTAATCCGATATTTCTGGATGTCACAATTTTTTTTTTCGAAAATTAAGGTCCTGAGCTTGGTAGGTTCCTGTTACTTGGGAGGCGCCGATTACCGAAAAGAGTAAAAACATCTCGAATCAGGAAACACCGCTGAAGCTTTTGAACTCAAATTATATTGAACGAATGGGTCGAACGCACGGGTCGGGTCTCATTTCCTCTCAGTCTATCTCGCCTCCCTGCTACCTGTGTAGCTGTGCACCACTGCGCCGCCTCCTTCGGCTACCCGTGCGTCGCCTCTCCAGTCTCTTCCCTGTGCGCCGCCTCTCCTCCTTCATTGGTTAACAACAAAGCTTCAATTTTTTGTTGCGTCTCTTGTTGTCTGTCTGTCTCTGGCTTCAAAGAGGTCTATTATTGTCTTTCATTTTCTGTTTTTATTTTTATTTGTAATGCATATATGCTCAGAGAATGCTTTGTCCATGCTTAGGTAGATACTTGATACATAATCACATTCTGTTTGGTGCGCAAAACTTGGTGCGCCAAATCCGTACAAGTATGTTTCAATTTCCGTGTGCAAAACTTGGTGTGCCAAATCCTTGTGCGAGCCCGTTTGGTGCACCAAATTATTGTGTGAACCTGATGCGTCGTGTGAACTCATGCACCAAGTGGTGCGCCAAATTCTTGTACGAGCCTGAATTTTTTGTTGCATCTCTTGCTGTCTATCTGTCTCTGGCTTCAAGAGGTCTATTATTGTTTTTCCTGTTTTTATTTTTCTTTGTAATGCATATATGCCCTTTTTGGTTTTTAAAGGAACCAGCACAAAACACCTCACATTAAACAGCGTATATACATTGCATTTGCATTTATGATGAATTAAAACAAGTGCTGATAAAAATAGACTCAGTAGACATATTTTATATCAAATGAAATGTATATATGCCCTTTGGTTTTGAAAAGAACCAGCATAGAACACCTCAGGAGAATGTTTAACCTGGCCATTAATGAGCTGGTGCACATTTTTGAATTCCACATTAATATTTTTTTTTTTACAGATTAACGTTGCTAGATTTATTTATTTAAGACCTAAATTTTAAGTAGTTTTTTGCTCAGAGAATGCTTTGCTCATGCTTAGGTAGATACTGATACGTGATCACATTCTGTTTTTGTTACATGAGTCCTTGTACAGTTAAAGTTGTACATTGTGTAAAGCCTAGGTTTTTTTTTGCTATCTTTAGCCTTGTGGTATTATGTGGAATTGGCTTTTATGGTAATTATATATGCAATTAAAGCTAATTTGGTTGGGTTGAGGCTTTGTACAACAATTTTTTACTGTTAATTGAGTGAAATCCCTTTGCATTTTTTGCGACATTTGCATATATGCCCTTTGCTTTCTCAATTTCAACTTCCTATATGACATTAGCAAGCTTACTTCTTCACCGACTTTAGTCGATAATAGTGAGGCCCAGCCAAATTTCACACCTTCAACAAATCAATACGGTTCTATCACTAGACCCTTGCAATTGCTTTCTCAATTTCAACTTTCTTCCACAATCAAGTGCTATTGGTTGTGATATTAGCTTCACGCTTTTTACAAATTACATTTCACGTAGAATATACAATGTCCACTCACTTTCACCATGCTTTAATGTCCAAGATATAAGAAGCTTTCTCAATTTCAACTTTCTTCCACAATCGAGTGCTATAGGTTGTGATATTAGCTTCACGCCTTTTACAAATCACATTTCGCGTATAATATACAATGTCCACTCACTTTCACCATGCTTCAATGTCCAATATATAAGAAGTGCTTATAATTTTGATTGCACATTTCTATCACCAAATCCTTGCAATTGCTTTTTCAATTATACATGAGCTAAGTTTATCACAACTCAGGTGCTGTTGTAAAATACACCAAGTTTTCATTTTTCTTTTCTTCTTTGTTAATTTGATGAAGACCAAAAAACTTGAATTGATAAATAGCTGGAGTTACTACATCTAACCAAAGAATCTACAATTTCGACATTTTGTTTTATACTCTTGTTGTGATTGTGAAATCTGGTGATTTCCTTCTTTTATTTGCTTTCATTTATTTTCGCTTTCGTTTTCTAATTTGCAGCTGTAGTTGCTACACCGGATTCATCTGTTTCTATTTTGAATTGCACATGCTATCTCTACTTCATCTGCACACTGTTTCAGGTTTGTGTGTTACACTTTTTTGTATACTTTGCCTTACCAATCCTATTACTTTTTGAACAGCCCAACAATAAGAAATGCTATGGATTAGAACATCAGTTTTAATTTTTGAACAACCCATCAATAAGAAATGCTATAGATTAGAACATCAATTTTGCATCTTAGGATGACACCTTTTAGAAAGCATGTCAACAAGAAAATCCATTGAGTTCCCTATATCACCATATTGACAGCCTCTGTCAATATTTTCAAAGAAGAGTTCCCAATATCACCATACTTGCACAGAACATCTATAACAATGATGTAGGTCTTCGCATTAGAGATGTTTTGATAATTTCATACTATTAGAGTCATCTTAAAGGCAAGAAACACATGCAATTGATTTTAATATAGAACTCCTTGGAAATATTACAATAAGAATGAAATATAAAATTTTAATTTCATATATTAGCTATAGACAAATGGAAAAAATGGGAAATTGGGATTTTGATGATTTTGAATTTGGCATTTTCTCCCCTTTTAGTTATTCTTAGGGTTTACAATTTTGATGTATACTTTAGTTTCTAATTGCAGAAAATCAAAGTACCGTGACTATTAAATCTCATTTATTTATTTTAATTTTAGTTGTTTCAGTGTCTGATGTTGCCATGGTTTAGTGTTTGTGCATTTCTCTTGTTCCAGTAAATACCTTCTTGTAGAACCTTGGCTCAAGGAAGTTTCTACCGTGCCTTTGTTTATTGTAAGCAAGTGAAAGGTGTTTGAGTGAATGCCTCTGAGATAGCCTGTGTGCCACTTCCAAATCTGCCAACACAGTCTCACTTGTGTTATGCAGAGGCCCAAAATTTAACCAAAACTGTGTGTTAAACTTGTACTATTTCTGAAACAACTAGGCCGATCTCTATATGTACACGCTGCTTAATGTATCTATCAGTAATTGTTTTTATTTTTGTTTTTGTTTAACTTTCGCAACAGTACTGAGAATTTCTGTTGTTTCTAATTGTCTGTCTGGTTATTTTTAACTAAATAGGTGATATTTGTGCTACGCTGCAAATTGACAGCTTTCCGTCAGAAACTGCTGTTGTAATTTGTCTGATATACCCCTTCCACTTGACAAATTACAATTTTGCTAACCATGCAGCTTCAGTTTTTGCATAAAGAGAAGATTTAGAATAAGGACACTGCAGCTGGGATACAGATTTTGAGCTGAACTCCGGGCTTGTTTTTTTTAAATCCGGCCGAGTTTGAACTCAAACCCGCCCATTAACAGGCCTACAGCAGTATCAATCAACACTTGTTCAACACCGGCGGCAGTGACGCTACCGTGTCTAAATTCCAGTCACCAGCCCAACGCCGATGGGTCCCTCTTGTTCTCCATTTCGAACCCTCTCCCTTTCCCTCTCTTATGCCCTGCCTTCCCCTCCTCCGCCCCACCCCACCTTCCTTAGCCATCCCATCTCTCTGTTTTCTATCACGCTTTTCATCAAACACCTCCAAGGCATCTCTTCTTCTCCACTTCTCCAGTCTCTTAAAGCGCTTCCCTCAAGAAAAATCTTCTTTTTCAAACCCTAGCCCCGGTACTAGGCCTCTTTGGCCTCATCCATACGAGTACAACCACCTCATGTCAGCCTTTGCGTCAGCTGGTGACTCCACCAATGCCCTCCGCCTGTTCGATGAAATGAAACGCTTTAACTGTCGCCCTGACGCAGCATGTTACACCACGGTTGCCAATTCCTTGCTTTCTTCAAACCAACCAGAGGCTGCCATTGCTGTTTTTAAAGAGATGGTTTCATCTGGAGTTCTACCTGATACCGTGGCCTGCACAGTTTTAGTGAAGCTTTATGCTTGTTATCTGAGACAATTTGAATCAGCTTATAAGGTTGTACATGGGATGAGAGTTTGTGGGTGCAAGCCAGATGTTGTCACCTATTCAACTCTCATAACGGGTCTGTGCCAGGTTGGGCGGGTGGGTGAAGCATTGGGTGTATTGGATGTAATGTTGGATGAAGGATGTGTGCCGAATGCACACACATACACTCCAATTTTGCATGCTTACTGTACTGCTGGTCAAATAGAAGAGGCGAAGCGGCTTGTTAGTACAATGGAGGCTGTTAATTGTGTACCGAATGTAGTTACTTATAACATCTTAATTGGCGCACTTTCTAAAGCTGGTCGATTTAATGAAGTCGAAAATATTTTGGCAAATTGCCAGCTGAAGGGTTGGGAGCCTGATGTAATTACCTATGGTACATACATGGATGGTCTCTGTAAGGCAGGTAAGGTTGATAGAAGTTTTATGTTGTTAGAAGAGATGGTTTCCCATGGTTTGTATCCTAATAAGGTGACTATAAATATCCTACTTGATGGGCTCTGCAAAAGATCAAACAGTTTGCGTGCACAAAGTATCTTGGAGAGGAGTTATGAATTTGGGTGGCGGCCAAGTGTGGTGAACTATAACACTGTTATGAGTCGGCTGTGTGAGGTTGGCAAATATTTTTCAGTCCTAAAGCTTTTTACAGACATGTTTAAAAAAGGTTTAGAGCCTGACAGCTGGACTTTTAGCATTGTGGTGCAAAGCTTGTGTAGAGCTGGTAAGATTAGAAAGGCAAAATGTTTATTTGACAGTAATGGTTTCTTGGCTAATGTGGTGTCTTATAACACATTGATTCGATATCTTTATTTTCTGGGAGAGGTTGAGAATGTGTACCATCTGCTTGATAAAATGACCAAGGAGAATGTTGTACCTAATCATACTACCTATAGTATTATGATTGAACTACTCTGTAGTGAAGGGAGATTTGAAGCTGCTATTAATTGTTTTTCCAGATCTTTGGACAATGGTTGGTCACCTAAGTTGGTTGTAAATTTAGTATGGGGTTTGGTGGCAGGAGAACAGATTTACAAATTGGTACAAATTTTAGAATGGATGGTAAAAGAAGGGTTCTTCATTGATACCAGCATTTATTGCAGTTTGATCAAGGCTTTTTGTTGGAGGGGTTCTTGTCAGAACACTGAGATTTATACTCTCTGTTATATTCTTGACACAATTCTTAAAATCAGATGATGGTAGGAGCTGTACTGGGTGCCAAGGGTTTCTGTAAAGAACTGGAACATATGACCAAATATACTGTTGATTTTATTGATTAATTTTAATGCAATTTGAGTGATTTGATATTCCACTAAAGGTGTTAAATATGGATCATTATGTATTTGACGTCGTTTACTGAATGACAATACATGCATCGATTTTTTTATGATTGCCAAATAAATTAAGGGATTGTGGATGGATCCCTGTCTCCATGGCTCAATTTAATGTATGATGAAAGGAATATCCTCGAACAAACTTTTTACTATTTTTATAAAATTAAAAAGATAATCATTGATTTTAAAAATTCTAAACAATCTAAAAGGCTCGAGTTATTCAATAAAAACAACGTAAGAATAATTAATTAGTTGTCTTGTTTGGGAAGTCTTTCGTACTGTCTTACAATACTGACATGCTCTCTCTTCGGTCGGAATGTCACGTACACAATTTTTTTTATCTTGGAACATTAAGTCCGCACAAGAATGAAACCATTACAAAGCTTTGTACCGGCTTTCTTATCTTGTGTTTTATTTGACAGTAATTGGTACAGAGCTTGTGTAGATTAGAAAGGCGAAATATTTATTTGACAGTAATGGTTTCTTGGCTAATGCAATCGGGCAACGTAAAAAAAAAGGGTGAGGCTATGATTATATGCATAAAACACGGACCAAATTTCATTTTTTTTTTTAATTTACCTTTTATTCTCAATATATTAAATAGGGACTCGATCTCTATTTTTCATAATAAAATAAATACCAGACTATTCGAGTAATTCAAATCAGAATCACAGAAACATATACGTAGAAAGTGGGCCGAAAGTGCATCTAACTACATCAACTCAGAAACATATACGTAGAATCAACAGGCGCCATGCAATCTATCCGGTTTGTATATGTTTTTTCTTTTTTTTTACATTCTTAGTAGGAGCATCCGGTTTGTATACGTCGCTCACTCAGTCCCGCCGCACATAATATCGATGGAGGCAGAGGCTGATCCAGAATTCCGGTTAGAAGCAGACACAAAATATTAATAAGTGTATAATTTTTTTTCTAACGAGTAGAAAAGCAGATAAGGATTTGAAAAACTCACGACAATAGATAAAAAGGCAAACTCAGTTTGAGTTACATAGGCGGACTAGTTTGAGTCTTGACCGAGTCGACCTGAGCCAGCTCTTTAATGGTCGGTGTTGTGAGCCATGTACAAAGTAAGTGATTTTCACATTAAAACGAGTCTTTAACAAATGCTGACTTTTTTTTAATATCTAACATTAAATAAAAATTGACAAATATATTCAGGTTTTTTGGATATTTTTAAAAATATCAGGGCCAAAAATGGCTAGTCTGAATTTTTAATCAAACCGGCTATTTTTTTTACCGGTCCGGTAATTTTTTTAAGAGATGTTTAAGTGGGTATGGAATGATATTAAAACAGACAAAATAATTATTGTTAGTTCTCACTGTTTTATGATTTTTTTTGGTCTTATTGTCAAAGAAAAACAAGTCTCCCAAATAGCTGGCAAGGTATTTTTTTTTTCAAATATTTGATATATTAATATGTTGATGTATAATTAGCATAATTACACAAAAATATGATAAATTATGTTAAATTATGTTAAATTACTCTATTATACTAAAATATGCTAAATTGTGCTAATTATACAAAAATACACTAATTAAGTTAAAATACGATAAATTATGTTAAATTACTCTAAATTACACTAATTACGCTAATTATGCTAAATTATACTAAAATAGGCTAAACATGCTAGGTTAGGATAAAGGATAAGACAAGAGAGACGGTATGTTCATTGAGAATGCGAAAAACAACAATAAAACTTCAAACGACCATAAAACGATGCTCTAGTGTCCTATTTCAGCATATGACCACTTTTTGAAAAACTTATGAGAAGATTCATGTGTTGAGCCACTTTTGGATATTTTTACTGGTTGGGGGCAATTTTAAAAATATACAGGAACCTGGGTATATTTGATAATTTTTATTTAATGTTTGATATTAAAAAAAGTCGGTAACAAATGTAATGTTCTATGTGTTGGAGTTTATAAGTTTGAAATCTAAATGAAAAATTCTTTGTTGATATTAAATAGTTTGATGAATTGACTTTTGATCTTTACTTGAAAAGAATTTGTCGATTTAATTATTATGGGCCGTATATAGATCACAAGTGAAAAAATAATTACAGTTTTTTCTTACGAGTTTTATTCTTTCACAGTGGACACAAAAAGAAATAGTGAAAAGAATCGGAAAATAGTTTTATCTGCTTCTTACAGCGAATTAAGAAATAAATTGAATCGAGCTCATAAATAATGGGACCGAGCCAAGATTAAGCGAACTAATTACAAGTTTTTTTTTATCCACGAACTAACAGTTTTTTTCGTTGGTGTTAAGGTTGACGAGGAAGGCAATATGTTATCTGGAAAGAAAATTTTGGGCCTTGACTTGAACACGAAAAGCCCATTCTCGTTGTGTTTTTGTATATTTTCATTTTGTAAAACTTAATTCCGGGACCGGATTGTAAAAGGAAAAAATGAAAAATTATTGCAGATGAACAAGTTTTACGGTCGCGTCGTGTCTATCTGGAACATACCGTTCAAAAAAATATTCGAAAAGACGAATCATTCATGACATTGCGGCTCCTTTTTTGTAACGCCTCTCTTTTTGAAATGTGGTGCGATTTAAAGGAATTATGTTATTTCAAATCAAATTTTTTATTTTTTTGAAATGGACGAATCTTAATAAAAAAATATTTTTATGTACAAATTTAAAAATAAATGAAAAAGTTAGATTGAAAATGACAGACACTGCAAATTCTTTAAATCGCAGCAGATTTATTCCCTTTTTAACGCACACAAATTCCACCGCTTCCAATTTCTATCTTTTCGATAAAAACCACCGTTTCTATTTTGATTCGACCGTTGGTTGGTCTCTGGTAACGTCTGCCGTTCGTATTATCACTTATGAGACATTACACGAATCTTAAGGTGCCTTTAAGATCTGCGACTCTTCATTGTTGTACTTGTAATAAGTCGTAACAATGTCAGTGTCAGTAAATTATAAAGTGAGATTAACATTCGAACTTATTTTTTTCCATTTTCTCCTAGAGAAGCGGCAAACTTCCAAGGACAAGCACGCGCTGCTCTCAGAGCGCTCAGACCCATCTCGCTTCAAAACAAAATCACACCTGGTGCACCATTAACTTAACACTCTTTACTACTTGCATTGCATTGGGATTTGGGAGTTTGGGACTAACTAGCCAATAAAAATATAAAATCTCTTCTCTTGTGCGCGACCAGTAAATAAATGCTGTTTCAGGTGCATCCAATAAAGCCATTATGTCTCTCCCCCTCCCTCTTCTGCTTGTCTTTTCTCGGGAAGCGACACTTAATACTCTATAGCCGAGCAAGAGCAAGAGCAAGAGCAAGGGCTAGTGTCTAGTGAAGTGAAATGAACCAAGCAAAAGCAAGCTAAGCTAAGGACCTAAGGTATTTGTGCCGGAGAGCTGGTCGGATCACCGCTCGGTGAGCCTAAAATAACCGCAATGGGTTGTGCGCAGTCGCGGATCGAGAACGAGGAGGCGGTGGCGCGGTGTAAGGAGCGGCGGCTGCTCATGAAATCGGCCGTATCCTCTCGCAACGCCTTCGCCGCCGCCCACTCGGCCTACGCCGTCTCCCTCAAAGACACTGGCGCCGCTCTCTCCGAGTTCGCACAAGGCGAGTCACACCCCCTGGCCTCTTCCCCTTCCCGCTCCTCCACCTCTGGCGCCGCCGCCGCAGTTCCTTCCATCTCCGCCGCTGCTATGGCCTCTGTGAGGCCGCCAATTGATAACCTTCCTCCGCCTCCTCCTCCCCTACCGGAGTTCTCCCCTTCTCCTGCGAAGATGCAGCGCTCCATCAGCATGCCTGAGATCCCACCTGACAAGCTCCCTTCCAAGCCTATTCCTCTACATTCGGCTTCCATTCGAGAGGAAGAGGAAGAAAATGGGCAAGAAGTGGAAGAGTTGGATGATAGCCACCTAGACGACCGGAGGAGCCGCCACCACCACCACATCCGACGAGCTGAGAAGCCTCCACCCGCCTCTGTCACTCATCAAATCAATCCTCCTTCCTCGCCGCCTCCAGTCCACCAGGAATGGGACTACTTCTTTGCCATGGATGCACGCATGTCAGGTGCTTCTCTTGGTGGCGCTGAAGAGATCGGACCAGATAGAGATGAAGAGGAGCTTGAGGAAGAGGATGATAAGTTCACACGGTCCCCACCGCCGCCACCGACTCCTCCCCCAGAGGAGCCAAGGACGCCAGAGCCGCCACGACCACCACCTCAGACTGACCTCCTGCCACCACTACCACCAAAGCATCCAGGGAGGAAAGGTGGTCCCACCATTCACCACCAGCATGCGGCATCGGCTCCGTCACTGGATGTTAAGAGAGGGAAGATGGTGGCTTCAGAGAATCCAGGTGTCAGTCTCTTGCACATTCTGGCAGAGCTTGATGAGCATTTTTTGAAGGCGTCAGAGAGTGCGCATGAGGTGTCAAAGATGTTAGAGGCCAATCGGATGCACTATCACTCCAATTTTGCTGATAACAGAGGTAATGATGTCGTTTTCTGCTGATCTTTTGTTTTCTTCTTGTTTGAAACTTTGTTTGCTTGTTGGGGAGAACTATCACTTTCTTAATTTCTCGTTATTGGTCTGCTGAAGGGATGAAAGACACTAAATTTGTTTGTTTTATACTTGGTTGTTGTTTGAAAGCAGGTTCAAATGAACTATTTGACCATTTGTCGGTGATCTTCAATTCATATGTTTTCATTGACAAGGAACCACCTAACTTGTTAAAAGTTGTTTTCTTGCCACTTTCTGACCTTTCCCCACTAGTTTTATTATACTTGCTAGTGTTTCATGTTGTGAAAAGTTATCCTTTCTAGCACCTTTCTCAGCAAAAGTCATAAATTTTAAAACATTTCTGTTTTTTAACCTAATATGCTATTTACTTGGCTTAATCTGCTCGATGATGGGCCAAATTGTAAAATTTACTACAAGTTTCCTTGAGACAATTAGGCATGGGATTTTGGTTCAAATTATCAATTTTGCAATTCCTGTCTGGATGTTCCATGACACTGATTTATCCAAATGTAAATCTCTTTACAAAGAATGCTTTGATGTTCTGGCGATACAGAGTTGGTGAGTTGGTTCCTTGATTGAGCGATGCATCGGTAATTATCTCTATGCACAGTGAGTTGTTAGGTATCTCATGTACCAGCATTCGCATATCGATCCAGTTTTTGTCCCTTTATTTCATGTTCAATTATTTGGGACTCTATTTGCTATTAAAGTTTGATTTGGGTTTCATTATTTAAAATTTCCTTTCACTGATTTACCAGTTGGTCGGGTGAACCCTGCCTAACGGGTACAAAATCTTGAAGGCTAGTTTGATAGCTGCGTTAATTTGGCTATAAGAACAGTTGTCAAAGTTGGTTGGTGCTCAATCAGCATCACAATTTGACACGCTCCAATAAAAGTACATATATGTATTAATAGTAGCTAAGAGTAGTTGAAAGAAAGATGCTGTTCTGTAAAATTTGTGATTTAGTTTGGAAGATACAAAATTAATATTGGAAGTCCTCTTAAGTTATTAAATTTTGGTTGACTTGCTTGTTCCTTCTTAGTAAAGCATAATCTTCTCTGAATAGTTAATTGTTGTGTTTGACAAATAGTATTTCTATAATGAAAGGTGTCAGACCATTGCTTGCATTAAAATAAGTATTCTAAATAGCAGTACAACTGTACAATGACTTGTTGTGCACAATGTTTAAGACTAATAAAAACGTAACTAATATAAAAATTATATTTACAGGGCAAATCGACCATTCTGCCAGAGTCATGAAAATCATAACATGGAACAGGTCGTTTAAAGGGCTACATAATGGTGAGGATGGAAGGGATGATTTTGATAATGATGAGTTGGAAACACTTGCCACTGTACTGGATAAAATGCTTGCTTGGGAGAAAAAGTTATTTGATGAAGTCAAGGTAATAGAATTGGGCCTAGAGCTCTGATTGTAGAATTTTGGCAAGTATGCTTTTACTTGTTTGGCATGCAAATTGGGCCTAGAACTTTGGTAAATATTAACATTTAACATGTACAGTTATACAAATTACAGAAGGTCCTTGAGGTATCAGCCAATTCCCACTTTAATTCCAAATGTTTCTAAGTTAGCATTTCAGTCCCTAGACTTTCCATTTTAGCCAGTCTAGTCCCTCCCATCATTTTTAGGCCGGAAAGTGAATGAAATTCATAGTCAGCATCAACTTTGAATGTGTCACTTTTTATCAAAGCCCTCATCAAAATATACTATTAAAATTTCCTTTTCATTGATTGGTGTTATCTTTTTTTGGGTGAAGAATGATAATTGGACCAAGACGGCTTACCAAAGTCAGACTCAGGGGTGATAATTTGACAATGAACCACGGAGTTGAATCCAAAAATGAAATTAGAAAATATTAATTTCGAACTAAAGGTCAGGTGCAGTCATGCACTTAAAGTGATTAAATGTCCATTAAGTGGAGGGTGTGAAGTTGTATTTCTTTTACTTACCTTTTAGTCTTGAGTTAGTGTTGTTGCTATTTTGGAAGACAATTGCAATTATTACTAAGGGAATTTCTTACACGTAGCAATAAATGGTGAGTCTTTCTTTGAAGAAATTTAACTGCCTGTGTCTTGTTACAATGAAGAGATCAAGTTTCCAGGTGATCCAATGTTTATTTGTTACAAATCAATGTAAAATTCATGTAAATATATTGCAAAAAATAGAACTGCAAAATCTACTATTATAATAACATAATTAACAAATTTGACAATAAAGGGTGCTACCCAATTGTAAGACCCCTGTTGCTAACATGCTATCCAGAAAGGAATTCTTTATTGAAATTTCATGACATTACAATTCAGAAAAGAACTCTTAATGGGATCTAATACTAGAAGAAATATTTATCTTGGACAGGCAGGTGAGCTTATGAAAATAGAGTACCAAAGGAAGGTTGCCTTGTTAAACAAGCAGAAGAGAAATAGTGCCAGTATTGAAGCTCTTGAGAAAACTAAAGCAGCTGTGAGCCATTTGCACACTAGATACATAGTTGATATGCAATCCTTAGACTGTACTGTGTCAGAAATTCAACATTTGCGTGACAACCAGTTATATCCTAGACTTGTGTCTTTAGCTGATGAGTAAGTTACATCTCTGTTTTCTCATCTCTGATTAAGTTTTGAGAAACTTGAAGGGCCTTCTAGTAGTAAGAAATTGCAAAGCCGGTCTTATTTGTGTTATTACTTATATATCAACAATTTGGTTAATTATTAATATTGGCAAAAATGGTTTTCAGATGATTCTCAAAATATGATAAGCCCTTGGTAAAGGTCAGTGAATGCTCTGTTCTAGACTACTGATAATTTTGATCTAATTTTCGTAAGGTGTTATTTATGGATCCTTATTTATTTTGATTTATCCTAAAGATGCTAGGGGCTTTATTTTGGTACTTGTTATGCACGTTGCATTGGGTAGAGGTTGCAACTCTTTAATATTTCCTGGGCTATCTAGAATTTTTATTATATAATATCATGAGTTACTTTAATTTTCAATAATCCCAGTGTTGTTCACCTTGTTACAGAATGGCAAAAATGTGGGGGAATATGTACAACCACCATGAAGGCCAACTAAAACAAGTTTTAGACCTTAGATCCATTGATGTCGCAAATTCGCCTATAGAAACTACTGAGCACCACCATGGACGCACCAGTCAGCTGTGCCGAATTGTAGAAGAGTGGTACTCACATTTCAATGACCTTGTAACTCATCAAAAGGAGTACATCCAATTCCTAAACAGCTGGTTAAAACTAAACCTAATCCCAATTGAAAGCAGTTTAAAAGAAAAGGTATCGTCTCCACCGAGACCACAACAGCCTCCTATTCAAGCCCTTTTACATGCATGGCATGATAGTTTGGGACGATTACCTGATGAGCTTGCAAAAAGTGCGATTAGCAGCTTTTTAGCAGTTTTGAGCACAATTAAGACTATACAACAAGATGAGATTAAGCAGAAGGAGAAGTATCTGGAGACCCGTAAAGAGTACGAGCGCAAGTGTCGGTCTTTTGAAGACTGGTACCAGAAATACTCGCACAAAAACACCATGGCAGAAGCTGACCCAAGTGAAGGTGGTACTGCTCAGAAGGATCTGGTGACTGAGAGGAGATTCATGGTTGAGTCTCTGAAAAACCGTCTTGATGACGAGTTAGAGGCACATAATAAGCTGGCAAAGCAAGTGAGAGAGAAATCTCTGGCAAGTCTTAAAACACACCTGCCTGAGCTTTTCCGAGCTTTGTCAGATTTTTCGCGGCATTGCTCTGACATGCATGCAAATTTGAGAATGATGTCTAGAATGCAGAATCAGGTGGCTAGTTAGACTTGAGGTATATGTAGATAGTATGGTAAGAGTCCGTTAAGTTGGTTAATTATGGTATAATGGTATTTATTCCTTTTTTTTGTGTTTCTTATTGTCTGGTTGTAGTCCAGGGAGATGTAGGGAGAAGAGTTCGTTTAAACTATCCATCTTTGTAACTTAAAACAGAGATGATTTTTGGAGATGCTAAGCAAGTCGTCTAGCAAGCATGTCAGTGCTGTGTTAAAATGGCTTGTGCTGAATTAGACGTTCTTTTGTTTTTGATGTATGGTTTCTCTGAATACAGCTATGAACATGCATGAAAAAAGAGTTCGGACCAAAGGAGATTATGTAACATCTTATTTGAATATTAATATCCTATTCTAGAAGTTGGAACTAACATGTATTTACCATGAGTTAATTAGTACATGGTTAACATTGCTTTTGTATTTATCATGAGCTAAATTCATGGCAAGTATAACATGAAGTAGTGACTTCAATATAAAACTTGCAGAGGTGAACTAGGGTGTTCCTAAAGTTCACCAAGTTTTTTCATAAACTCAATTCTAAAACCCATCGAATTGGTTTCAAATGATGAATTCAAGCTATTGAAATTCTTCTACTCGTGATGAGTGATACGTTTACATGTGAAAATTTTTAAGTTTTGAATTAATTTAGTATAGAGTTAAGTGGTTAAAATTAGAAGGTTTATAAATTAATTTTAATGTATTTATTTTTTAGATGTCTTTTGACCACTAGATATTATACAAAATTTTTGCAAATTTTTGTACGTAGACGCATTATTTGTAAATTAGAAGAGTTTCAACGATTTGAATTCATCGTTTAAAGTCAATCCGATAGATTTTAGAATTAGAGTTCACAAAAAGACTTTGTGAACTTAAGAACACCCTAGTTCTACTCAAACATGGACATAGATTTCTCTCCCAAGCTTTAGACGGGCACACATTGTGTATATCTTTCATTTAAAATCCTTTGTAATCCTTGGTGTTAGCTTGTAACATATATATCTGTCCATGCAGTGTCTTTTGTTTCTTTGCTGGAAATTTACTGTTTAGAAGCAGTTAATGGTTTCACATCAAAGTACTGAACGTTCGTGTCTGGCTGGAGCACAGTAAATTTTGATGCGTAATCTTTAATAAACTGTACGTGTATGTTGTCTTGGATTTGACATTGCTCATCACAATTCACAATGTCTACTTGTCTAGTAACTACAAATACAAAATAAATAAACATGGATGAATTTAGTATTTGCTGGTACCATTTTGGATTAAAAAAATTCTTAATTCCATGATTCTCATTGGAGCAAGATATGGAAGTAATATTGTATAGTGAACTGCCAAACCCAAATTTGCATTTCCACATTCTTCTCTAATTAATATTAAGCTAGCCATGTTCCCCTGCAACATTATAAATCTATGTGTACGTGTTTCTTGTAGGGAAATAACAACTAGCTTCCTTCAAATTTCTGTTTATCTTTGCTTTTGCCACTAGGGTCTAAAAGATGGTTCTAATATATATTTGTATTTTGTATTTGGTATCACAATTAATGCTGTGATCGATATCCCTTCTCCCAAAAGGTTTTTGACAGAAGCATGAACCAAGTAAAAAACCAACGAGACATGCCTTTGCAAATTGTCCAGATTAACATCATTCTATATACCGAATATAATAATCGGTATATTCTTATGAAATTATGAACAGCATGCAATTCCAACTTCAATTTATCCGAGTTAATTACTTGCCATTTCGCTAATGTAGGTGTATTAATTGTTGCTAATACAATTACAAGTTACAACCTCATGTGAGTATCTTACAGTTACATAAAAATGATCGATGATGCAATTAATGTACACAAGCATATATATCTATATATCTAGCTAGCCCGTTTGATTCTCAACCATCGATCGTACATGTTTTGATCTGATAATTCACATATATATGCGAATATGTATAAACTATAAAGTATAAATCGGAAATTTAATTACATACTAGCAGCTAGCTACTCATGAGCATCATACTTACGCCAGCAGATAAGCATTGAGATGCACACTCTTATGATAAATAACTTGCCTTTCTGTTGCTTCACCATCTTTCTCCATTTTCCCACCTTCTCACCCATTTCATGCAAGCTAGAGATCAGTCCGACGCGAGTAGAGAGAGAGAGTACAAGGTTGAGAGCAACTAGAGAGCTAGCTAGGCAATCATCATTTATAATTGACTTGTTCTTTTCTCATTCTTGGTTGCTTGTAATTAAAAGCTAGATTCCAAGGTCACTTTCTAAAGGTGCCTGTACATTGTGTAACAGGTCACTAGCTGTGATGCACTAATTCACTTCACTAATTAGAGATTAAATGTTAGTCACAAAACAAACAAATATAATGAAATTTGCTGTTCCAAGATTTTAAGGATTGACTATAGCCCACCATTAACTGGCTTGTAGGAGGTTGCTCAAGTAGAGAAAAGTTACATATTTTATTAATGATTTTTCAGACCTATTAAAATATATTACATTTAATTTAAATATTTGAATGAAAGCTATTTGAGCACAAATCGGAAGATTCAAATAGAAGATAAGTTAATTCATACAATTGAGCATATTATGAACCGCAGATTCAATTCTCGAAAAGAGCATCTAAAGATACTGTGGTGTACAACTCTTTAATAAAAAAAAAATTTAGAATATTCTCTCGACGGATATCAGAGTTATTATGTGTGTTATCGGTTCATAACACAGATTGATGATTGTTTTAACTATTTTTTTATATGTTATAAAGACTATATATTCAACAATATATTATTGCTACCAATTCAATATTTAGCAAATACAAATATTATAATTTTGGATGTTCTTTATGATTTTCTTATCAATAAATGAAAAGAAAAAATAACTGTTGAGATTTTATCGGCATTAATAGTCAAAAAGATTTTTCAAATTGAACTAAACTTTACATTGTCTATCTAAATTTAGAGAGATGATCAATATTTGATTTTGATAATCATATTAAATCCGTCATCACAATTATCAATAAATTACTTCCATTTTTATAACATAGAACAAGCTATTATTATTATTTTTTTTAATTAGCAGAAAGTACCAAATGAATAAGCATATAGCATATCTTTTGGGCCACTATTTTGTTTCAGGGGTCACTAATTTAATTAATATTAACTTATAAATTTTGTCACAAGGAAGGAAATAATTAAACAGCTCTAATCTTAAACAACACGCACGGTCACACCAATTTCGTCCACAAAATAAGGACTGGTCATTAATGAATCATGTCTCATAGACTCATAGTACTACCAATAGGATTCTGATTTAACACAAAATAAAACAAAGAAAGAAAGAAAGAGAAAAGGATTCTGATAATGTCAAATGTGTATGGAGCAAAGAGCAGGTGGGAAAAAAAACAAAAAAAACTAAGGTCTCTGAGGCCCTCTCTTCACGTGTGATCTGATCCATTTCATACCTTGACTAACTCATCTCCATTGTCTCCCTCGTGTGGCCCTTCAGGTCGGTCAGAACAAATACTATCAACACACAAAATTAAAATTAAAATTGCTTTTTCAAACTTTTTTTCCCCATATTTTCAAACTTTTAATCACAACTTGTTTACTTTTTTTCCGTTTCTGTTTCCAGTCAAAAGAGCACGGATGCATGCCTGGGAGTGGGCAGGGAAAGTGGGCCCAGGTGCACGTGTACTGTAATGAGGCCTCGTGGGATTGTCTCCACAGAAAAAGGCCGGGCCCAATAATTGCAACAAATGGAGATGATTGGATTGCAGAGACTCGCCTTATCTTGTTGTATAATTACAAGTTTGGAACATGTTCAGCACCTTAGTTGTTGTGTGTGCAGATGTGCCCCTGTTAAAATTTTAAATATCAATATATCATTCATGACTCTTCTACAAATTGAAATATCATGTACGCCCAACCGCCAAAATACGGCTTCATGTTCCTGAAATTTATTGCCATCATCGTTTTTTTCCTTGGCATTAGTTGTCCTTAGAATCAAGATATAATTTCGCGTCTTGCCGTAGTTAATTTAGAACGTGTATCACACCATGTCACATGAACAAAGTTAAGTTTTTATATTTTTATGCGTTGCGTTGTGAATTAAAATTGCGAGAAATGATCACGACACGTTATTAGTCATGCCGTGATATTAAACGTAGTTAGAGGATCATGTCTCGTCATGTTCCATGTCACAATTAGACTGATTAACGTTTGTGTCGTGATATATTGTTTTGTTTTCAGACATCATTTTTTTACATTCTTACTTCGAATGTATATATAATATTAAGGGAAAATTTCCGGAGTACCCATCTAAAATTTTAAAATAGCCAATATACCCATGAAATTACCATAATATCTATTATCTCATTAAAATTTAACATTCTTATTTCCATCCCCTTTTAATACTTAATATGTCATTTAATTATTTTAAAACCTGAACTGACTAATATGCCCTTTGTTTGAAATGGAGACATCATTTATCCTCTTCGTTTTAACATGGCACAATCTCAAAAGTCAAAATTGATCTCTTTAGAATTTCTGAATTATGGTAGAACAGGCAACTCAATCGCTATTATTCCTTCCAGCCCCTGTCGACGTGAGTCTGTCCGACGTTCGCTTTCTCTCTCTCAGAGCTTTCGTAGTAAGTAGTCACAACAGCCCCCTCTCTCTGATATTCAAGATTTAGGACAAAGATGGCAAAATCATCTCATTCGATAGGCAAGAAAAGGAGTCTGATGCCAATGTATGCAACTTATATTCAATTCATCCGACTAGGCATAATGCTCTTCCAGTAAAGATATTTTATTTATGTTTTTCTTTAATTGTTCCAGTAACGTCACTAATTGCATGGACCTTGAATTACAGAATGACCTTACATTTAGTGATACTTCAATGGCTCCTCAGATGGCGAGTGCATAATTTCCAAAACTGGGTATTGTATGGATTTAATTCAAAATGTAACATAAAAAAGTTGAATTTTAATTTAGCCCATATGTTGTCAGAAATGTACCCATTTAATAACAGTACAGTAGTTTACTAGTACAACAGTGCTAATTTCCTAGAATGCAATACAAAATAGGTCTAACCTCAGCATTACATTTAGAAACAAAAGCCTAATGAAATAAAGTAATAATCATTGTCACTCAGGATGGTTAACTGCAGTCTTCATGTATATCCTGAGATTTTGAAAATACCTGTGTGTAGTTGAGAAACAATTTCCATTTCAGTTTTGAAGCTTTCCGTCAGGCAGTATCAGAAACGAAATACATGGTTATGGATGATTCTCTCAAAAGTCGAATTGCGAACTCATATTTCTTGCTTGAATTATATATATTTGCTTGTTGTATCCATGCTGGCACCTGTATCAGTTGATACCATGCCAGCCTGAACAGTGGTACAAGATTTAAAAGTTTGATTAAGATTTGGGATTTGTTTTGTGGACTTTTCTGATTTACTCTTTTCAGAGGGATTAAATTGAAAATTTGTACATCTGAGTATCAGACTGCCTCGGCCAAGAAAAGAAATTTCGAGCAATTTTAGTACAAAAAAATTCCTAAATTTGATCCTGAATTGACTTTTTTAGGAGAAAGGTGTGCTATTTGATGGGCTGAATCTAACTTGTGCAGACGGTGATTCAAATGAAGATGAAGTGTTCTTTCTAGCTCTATAAAAAATGGAAAAAAAAAAAAAGATGATGTAATTTTTGTGTAGTATTGTAACACTAGTATTCTCCCATATTTCGCATCAGAGTGAGGGTCCACGAAATGAGTGGATTGACGGAGGGGCGGCATGGAGATTTCCTATGTCGATTTGTGACTTAGGAAGTGACTGAGATCGCTAGTCTCAGCAAGACGAAGCAATTAGAAGAACAAAATTAAAAGGACTGGACACTCTGTTTAAAAGTAAGGGTGTAATGGTCAACTAAAAATTAAAAATAATTAAATAAGAGATAAAATAAATAAATGAGGATAGAAGAAATTAAGTATTTTTTTGTGGGGATATTGGATATTATGATGATTTTATGAGGATATTGGCTATTTCAAATTTTAGATGGGTACATAGAAAATTTTTCCTAATATTAATATCTCCGAAAGCAACAATACACCATTTATATATTGGGGCAACTAGAAAAGTGATCGCAACATGCATAAATTTACAAGAAATTAGTTTTGCAATAGAAAAAATTGGTTGTCAGTGGTTGCGAAATTTTTTGTTGCAATATATTGATAACTAACTTTTTAGTTGCAATTTATTTGTTCATTGCAACTATAATTTGGTTGTAAAAACGATGGTTGTAAAAACGACGTAGCAATAAGATATTGCAACTAAATAAACACACTAACTCAGCAAAAAAAATAACAATATGAGATTGTATCGCAACAAAATTTATGATTGCATGTGCAATTTTGCAATCAAATTTAAGTTGTATAAAATGCGTTGCGATAATTTATTGCAACCAGATAAACAGTTGCTACTGTGCATTTAACACAACTGAAATGAACAATAAGGTAGTGTGTATGGCAACGAAATGCATGATTGGAAAAATAGATGATGGGAGTGAGATGAGCAAAACTCCTCTGTAATAATATGCACATAAGTTTGAAAATGTGTTTGATGGATTGACCCAATTCATAATTTAAAAAAAAATGACATTTTATAGAGAAAAAAAACAGTTTAGTTTATAAATTTGTCCTGCAAAAGAAACTACCGGAAGCAAACCATGTTGATGTTTCTCATGATTTCAAAGAGCATATGAGCCCACAACGAGGTAGGGCACATAGAAATCGCAGCAGCTGTCTTCCGACATTTTTTCTTCTTTCTTTTCAATAACATGTTTATTTTTTTAATGATTTCATTGAGTCCAGTTCCACGAGGTTGGTGCTTAGAAATTGCAACACATTGACTTTTACAGGCATATCCCACACATGGAAGCAATGCACTCTTCACGTACCATTTTTAAGTTTATATCAATATAAATTCACGAAAAGAATTTTTATTTATAAAAAATATTATAAAATAAGAGAGAAAAAGGGTACTTTGATTTTCGACACATAGAAGAATCAGAAGTAAATCTGCTGTTATTCCAATAACAAGAACCTGTTATTTTGATCCTAACAGTTGATCTTTGTTGAGATCTGCACATGAAAAAATTTAAACGACTGTAATTAGAATAACATGTTCATGAAGGAACCGAGTGAATTAAATGGAAAGTTGGTGTATTCAGTTGCATTAATTGGATATATTTGACATTCACAAAATTATGAACTTTTTTAAAGTCAATCACAACGCGCCATACCTTACTCATTTAATTTATATAAATTATATTAAGTTTGATGTAAACAAGTCGATCATCTGATTTGAACCTTTATTTTATACATTATCCGTTACGTGTGTTTTGTCTAATTAACTAAGAGAATTAAGTACATATCCTTTAATTTGTCAACAAGACAACCCAAATCTTATTTGCACTAAATTGATACAGATACATCACAGTTGACATATATAAACAAGTTAACAAATAAACAGTATGAGATCCGGGCCGAGTATTGAGTTTGATCCGGCTCATTAGCAGGTCTAATTTGAATCTTAAAATATAAAGTCCAAAATATTGAGGGCCTTGTTATAAAATAGCTTTTTTTTAAGTATTTTATTTGAGCAAGGCTAGGGTGTGTCGTGCCCACAGGACCTCTTCAGTGAGCAGACTTCTTCTGCCGTTAGATTCTTTCAAAATTCGTGCTACTACAGATTCGCTGATAAGCAACAGAGATTTTAATTTCTCTCTCCGTCAATCGCCGTTCTCTCCGTTTACAATCCTTGGCTTCCTTTTTTCTCCATCTCCCCATCTTCGCTTCTCCCTTGCGATTCTGTCAGGCTGAGAACTTATTTCTCTCAGGCGAGGAGGAAAGAGAGAAGGGAGATTCTCACCGCCATCGCCTCTTTTTTCGACTCTCCATTTGTTGAGGGAGATCTCTTCTCTGCTCTCTCATTTCCTTCGAGCTGATATCTCGATTTCAGAAACCCTAATTTTCAAACAGTCAAATCGCTGGCCTCTGAGTTCTCTACTCAAGTAATTAAGGTCTCTCTCTCTCTCAACATTGAATGTCTGGTACTGATATCGTACCTGGTACATGAGTGTTAATTAAATCTAACTTTATGAGTTTGGGGGTGCACAGATTAAATTTACAGAAACATATTAAGTACCAAAAGAAGTGATGCACATTTTCTATTTTGATGCACATAATTACCTTCAGTAAAGTATCGATACATCATTTTTTGTAAAAGAATGTGAAATCTATTTTAGGAACTTGAATAGAGATATAGGTTAGTCAGTATCTTTGAATAAATTGTAATATATAAGACAAAAAAAATTAATGTTTTATCCTAGACGACATAGCAGGATGGGGTCCGAAGAAGGTTGAGCAGATTTTGCAACATCGATTCAAGCGTGCTGACCATCGCTGGGTTGCTACTGTTTATGCTGAGTTCCAGTATCTCATCAAAGCTCCTACGAAAGCATAGCTGGACTCGATGACTCGTCGAGGTTTCCTGGTTTTAGAAGATGTTGAATTTCCGATCCTACCTTGGGAACCTGATTTTGAAGAAGGTATGGATCTCAAACCGATCTGGGTTCGTATCACAGGCTTCCCTAAACTGCAATGGTCGTGGGTTGATTTTGAGAAAGTGTTTAATCCATTGGGAGCTCATCTGATTGAGCTTGATCCGGGCACTGGGGCTCGGTATGATTGGCGATTCATTGGTGCAAAATTGGGGGTCTGCGATGAGAAGCTCATTCCACCATTCATTATGTGGAAAGGCTCACTCCATCAGGGAAAATAAAGGTATTCGATCTTGCGATTGAAATTGAAAATGAAAACACGGAGAGTGTCCATGCTTGGTGTGCTCATTGTAATGGAAGACCATACCCGAATGGTACCGAATTCGGGATGCAACCGGTTGGGACTGACGGTGAGATTGGCAATTCAGCCGGGGAAGAAGATATTGATTTGCTTGACTCTGAATTGGAAAATCTGGTCCAAGGCATGGAGGTGGAGGGTTCCAATGTAACACCGGGATATCTCTGGTGTTACATTGTTGTTTCCTCTTCTCTGTCTCATACTGACGCCAATTAAAGATGCCCAAGTAATTCATGGATTATTGAATTTATACATTACTCATTTGATACATTACTTGAAAATCAATATTGCAAGAACATTAATCAATTGATAATAATCACTTGCTCCACATATTGGTTTCATTTCTCTTTTTCTTTTACAAAAAATTTAAAAACTTTAAAACAAGAACTACAATTTTAAAAGAGTGTTACAAAACCAGCAACTACACAAAAAAATAATGATAGGTACAAGATTAAATAATGATATATAGGTAGAAGCATCGATTTGAGAATTTTGCATTCTATGGAGATCACACCTTCGAATCTCTTGATCCTTCTCATGGTCCCCACCTTTATTCACTAAGTCACAATTAATACACCACCTCCATCCTTTTGGTCCTTTCTGAGATATTGTGACATAAATTATCCAAATTGTCAAACAAAAATAGTTAAGTAATGTGCTCAAACCAGTGAATCTTTACCAGAAAAAATCTTTTAGTTACTTCTCTCAAAAGTCACAATTTGTCGAGAAGAAGGCAATTTGAGGTACTCTAACTTTGTAAAATAATTGAATTACGATTCTTTTGCATGTAAGCAACATGTGATTAAAAATTAAACAGATTAATAGAACTAACTAAAACCAAACTCATTTAATTCTGTTCAGAGCTTTTTTTGTTGAGATGGAGGTCACGAGAGAGGATATCTGACCTGGTGAGCAAGGCAACGAGTTGACTTAGGGTTTGCAAGCTTCAACCCGACCTGGTGAGTAAAGCTAGCAAATTACAACTTTTGAATTCGTGGGACGAACTCCGGGAAGGGAGAGGCAAGCGATCGTCGAGAGGCAAAAAGGTGAAGATGCGGGGGATGGAGAAAGAAGGATAGCCAAGAGTTGTAAACGGAGAGAAGGGAGACTGACGGAGACAGAAATTAAAATTTTCGTCCTGTCTTGTTTCCCAGCGATCAGCGAAAATGTGATAGCACGAATTTTTAAAAAATCTGACGGCAGAAGAAGTCTGCTCACGGAAGAGGTCACGTGAGCACGTCACACCCTAGCCTTACTCATTTTATTTTGTCATCGAAATATAGAAATTACTTGTTCTGAAACAAAAAACCTTTCACATTTTTACTTTTCGTAATTTAATTTTAAACTTTTATAAATTGAACTTGCTAGTAATCTTTTATTTTAAGGTAAAAAAAAAAAAACTAATTCAGCATTTTCTTCAAACGAACACATTTTTATTGTCCAACTAAGATCAATATTTTTTTGCATTCTAATCAATCAAAGAATAACATTAGCATGCAATCAAAATAGCGGCAGCAATGTGATGTTGAAATTTATGACACATTCATGGCCATTGAATTAAAAAATTAAAAAGTTGACAAATGTTCATAATTAATATATAGAAGGAGAATTATAAGATACATGCATTCGGTATATACTAAACATCTAGAGCAACAACTATCTCCAAAATAAACTTACATTGCTGAAATCATTAAAATTAGCAAATTTCTATATCCTATCAAACTATAGATCAGACTAAGGCAGCCCAAAAATAAGTAGAATATTAGAAAAGTAAATCCCAACAAAATGCTTCAAAAATTATACTTGGAGATCACAATTTATAAGTTTTCTGGCAACAATTTAGCTTTCAAAAGAGGAAATTGCATCATGCATTCGAGAAACTGAAGCATGTCGAGATTCGAACTTTCAAGAGTACTCTCCTTTTTTTTTTAATATTCCTGCAGTACGATATAAAAATAACACTTTTAATGCGGTTTGTAATCATAAATTATAATTAAATTCCATGTCTTTCCTAACGTCTGGCACCTACTAAATATTTATATTTGAAACTTTTTTATTGACAATTAATTTCATTCAAAACAAATGAAGCAAAAAAAACGAAAGATTGCTATATCCTGGGGCAGTTAAACCCTGTATTGACTGTTTTGGTACCAGTGAAATATGGTAAAAATACATTCATACGGGAGAAAAATTATTAGTGGACCTTATAAAAAGGAGTTATAGTACATCAAAGATGAAATCACTCGGCTTCAGTTTCACGAATGCATGATCTGGGCAGAGCATCTTGAAGTTCGTCTATTACATGAAAGAAATTTACTGATATAAGATAGTAACATCAACAAAATAACATCTGTCAAGTAGTAAATGATATTCGCAAATAATTAAATGCCGATATGATAAACTACAGCAGAGAAAAAAGATAAAAAGCTTACTGAATCCCAACTACAGTCTATCTCAAGCGCACATGTAGCATGATAACTTTTTCTGCATGGACCATAAAAACAGCCTAGAACCGCTCCTTTGATACCACATCTGCTACATATTAGTTGCTCCCCTCTCTCTATTTCTTCCTCTAAGTTCATCACATTATCACCCGAGTAATGTATTTTTGGTGCCCTGAATTTCGAGCCAAGAAGATGAAAAGTATGAAAAGGTACGTCATTCCTATCATTTTATGCCGGTATACCAATTTCTGAAATCAAGCTACCACAGTGCATCTTAGAACGTAATGCAACAATGATTCAGAAAAAAAATTCAACTTACCATTTAAGACATTTCTCGTGGACATATATGGCATTTTTTTTATCTACCGCTCTCAACTCCACCAGAATACCATTCAAATAGCACACAATTGGCCCATAAAGCTGAAAAAACAAAATAACTTAATACTTTCAATGATTAAAAGCGTGATAACATTAAAATCAGAAATAAAATAACAAGATTCATAGTGCAGTGCAAATTTGCATTCAATGTTTTATCTAATAGCTGGGTTATGGCAGCCTACACTGGGTCTTAATCACTAATTTAAATTTATTATTAATGTATCAATAACACTTGAGAGGCAATTTTATGGTGATCACAGAGCTAAAGAACCGACCTTGGCACAGAAAAAAAAGGTAAAAGTATCAGATGAAAGAAAAGCGATTGGAAGAATCCAACCTCAGTGATCCTAAATGAATGGCAAAATGCACATTCATCATCAAACAAGTTGATCGGTGTAGATCGAGGCTTTTTTTCTTGTTCGTTAGTCTTCCCAAGGTTACATCTCTTTGATCCGCTACCACTGCCAATGGTGCTCTCGTCTTCTCTCCTCTTTTTAGCACTTTTTGTTTGACCAACTGAGGGATTTTTACTCTCTGATATGCCTCGCCTAATTTCAATTTCTTTCTTTTTGAATGAATCTTTTGTGGCTGATGAAATACTATTTGTTTCAATTATTTCGCATGAACTATTTGTATGCGACATATTCAAAGCACAACTTTTACTATGTTTTGCACTTGTTGCATCATTTTGTTCTTCATTGCACAAATTATCCGTAGCAGATATAAAGACAACGGCTTCATCCTTTATGCATGATCTACTTGCAGCAGACGCATGGTTTTTCTGCAACACAGAAATATTTATAGCACAATATTGCTGACTACACATATAGCTAATCTTACATTCACAATCTATCTTGCAAACATTAATATAAGAATTATAAATCTGGTAAAAAATTGTTCATTCAATCTTTACCTCCTCAAAATCATGTCGAATTGCTTCAGTTTCAGGATCTTCACCAAATGAGACATCATGAGATATGCTTTTAGTTATTAAATCGGGGATTGCACCATCAATGTCATGAAAAATCTTAATCATCTCTTCCACATATAAAGAACGCTTTGCATCTGCCATAAACAAGAGATTCAGAGAGAGATATATATAGAGAGAGAGATCTTTGCATTTGGGGCAGTGACGCAGCTGCTGCGCTCTGTTTTTAAGCTAATTTCTTTACTTATTATCATTCTTGGCGGCCTCGGCCTCTGCCAAGCTTTCAAAAACAAAGACAGACAATATGTATTCAGCCGCAAAAAAATCACCACACATCCATCACAAACCATCAGATTATACTGAGCATACTGGTTTTTTACCTTACTCTTTGTTTAATAGAATATGCCTCTTTAATATGATGCACACTTTTCTTAATGTAATTAACATTTTCTGAAGTTGATATAAACTTGTGACTTCTTTCCTTCTCATTTTTTTTTTGTTTGGTCACAGGCAGATCTTCAATAAAATGAATCATGTAAGCAAATATTTTTAGATAAAGATTGGGCTCAAGCCTCTCAAATTTTAATTGTACACAAGAGATCCTATAGTCAGGTTTTGACCCTATGACCTCCACAAGGAAAAAGATCATTATTTTAGCCACTAAATCAAAGCATGGTTCTCATCACTTGAGCAATTAAAAAAAAAATAGACCATTAATAATTTTATCAAAGGCATATACCTGTAGGACGAAACTTCATGCATTTGGGACATCTCGATCTGGACAATATTTCATCGCCAGCAGGCAAGCAATTTCTGTATGTTTAAGTATTTTAATATTAGTTAGATTTAAAAAGAGGTTCTTTAATTAGTACAACAACAAAAAATACTTGTTGATCTCACACAAAATTCATCTTACTGGCAGATGATGTGATTGCAACGCAGCAATTTGGGCCCGTCAAGCAAATTATTGCTGTCATAAAAAAAATTAATAGACTCTAAGCTTTCATGTCTGAAACGAGAGAGAGAGAGAGACGGAGAGAGGTGCATTACCAAACAGGGCATTTGAGTTTTGTCTCCATTTTACGCAAACATTCAAAGAAAGGACTAAAAATACGAACCAATTCCTCGTGTCTTCCCATTCTTTCGTACCTTTGAGAGAGAAAAGGAAAATGGAGGGGTATCAATGTATCACAGAAGTTAACCAATATATTTTTTAATAGTGCATTTAATTTTGCAGCCCCTGTCAATCATTTCGAAAAAAAGAGGCCTGAGAGGGCAGGGCCGGAGGGGGAGAGAGAGAGCGCGCGTTATCATTTTGTTGCATTGGGAAACAAAGAGACGGTGAAACGACACTGAATAGTGTCCGATTGATCCAGTTTAAACGGCCAAGATTGCTGATCAAGTACACTGCGATTTTTTGTAGCTGTTCCCGAAGCGGCAAAGATCAACAAAAAAATATCCAGGACGAATTCAGATCCCTATAATAACTCAAATTTTAAGTTTAGATCTGGACTGTCCGATCTGTTCAGACACGAATATTAAGAGGTCCGTGTATTTCATTCACCTGGACCGAATTGGCTCGGATTCTGATCGGACCGTCCCGGTGTAAACTCAAAATTTAAGTTATTAAGGGATCCGGACCCATTCTTGACAGCAATGCTAAATGTGTCGAGTGCGTATCCTCTGAAAGATATATCAACTTTTGCGTGACTGACGTGTCCGGTGCCTGTTCGGCCGTTCCGGGATGAATTCGCATCCTTCGGGGATAGCGCAGGGGCAAGTATTATTTGTGCTCTGAGATTCGTGCAGAACTTTTTGAATGGTTGTGATTTTCCATAAAAATAAGCAAAAATGTAGATATCTCCTCAGGGGATGCGTATTCAAAATTTCAAACGTGTCTGTGCGCCATCACCAGTTAGATTTTTCAAAAGGGCTCTTTCCACGAATCTTGACATATAAGAAATCGTCCGATCCGCGCTTGACTTTTGCAGCGTGGAACAGAGTAGGTCCGATTTGTATTTAGCCCAAAAAACCTTGACTAGGCCCGTCCAAGCTTTATCTATCTCTGCTAGGGTTACCTTCCCTAACTACGATTTTCTACACGAAGCTAGTTCAAGTGTGGCTGCTACTCTCCGCTAGGGCGCTCCAGCCGCTACTCAGTCCTCTCCTCTGTGCCAAGTCACAATTTAGCCGTTCGATCTCCTCTCAACTACGGTGATTAGACACTAAGGTGCCTGGCTAAGGGTTTGTCCCTATGGCCTCATCTCTCCATCGTTTCTCACTCGAAACAACAATCATTCGTTTTTTGCAATAATTTCACCAAAGCTCTGGTATTTTTCGGTAAGATCTTTTTATATTTACTTTGATCTCATTCAATGGTTTCCTCTTTTATTATTGGGACGGGTAATTTTTGGGATAAATTGATGTGAAAAAGGAGGACATCAGGGTGAGATTGGTATAAAAGCTGCCAGTTTAGCCTCTAATAGTGTTTTGTTAGGTACCAGGCATTGGTTTTATCTTCCTCAGTGGTATCTGTAGAAATTGTTGAATGCATTTTTTATTACTGTTAAATACTTGCTAACCATTACCATTACCTTACTAATTGCATGCCTGGTGCGGTTGGCACTGGCTGGTACTGTGGTACATAGCTGATGGTACTATTTTGAATAATTCTTTAATAAATTGCAGATTTGGATGAACATACCAAAGTTTAGTGCATTGAAATTGCAAAGTAGGCCAAGGTAGAGGCGGCACCTTCCTTTGTTGTGATTTGTGAATTGCATATTGAAGCATCAAAATAGAAGAAACCCTAGCTGTAGTTCCCTCTAGCTGGCCTGGAATCTTAAGAACAAATCTACAATGGGTTCATATGGAGGAGCCAAAGAAAAACAAGCAGAAGCAAAAGGAGAATCACCGTCTTCATCCTCATCACTCATAGGAGGAAATGGAAATGAAATAGAATCAATAGTGATAGTGCACAATGTGGCGAAGAGGCATAACGTGGGGACGCTGGCCCGTAGTGCCACGGCCTTCGGGGCAGCCGAGATGGTGCTAGCGGGGCGTCGTGACTTCAACTCCTTCGGCAGCCACGGTGCTGCCTGCCACTTGCGCTTCCGGCACTTTCCATCACTGACTCAGGCATGTACTTACCTTAAAGAGCAAAGGGGCGCCGACATCTGTGGAGTGGAGATCAGGGAAGATGCAGTTCCCCTGACCTCCCAGCAAACCCCACCTTTCAGGAGGAGTACCGCTTTCCTTTTAGGGAATGAAGGCACGGGGTTATCCCCACGTGAGTGCGCTGTCTGTGATTTCTTTGTCTATATTCCACAGTACGGCCCTGGCACTGCCTCCCTCAATGTTACCGTTGCTGCCTCCATTGTTCTCCATCACTTTGCTGTTTGGGCTTGCTTTCCTGAGAGGGCAAGAAGTGGTGGCAAATTTCTTGTTGCAGATAGGTCCGCTGCTCGTCGTGCACCCTCTCCTGAGTCGGTCCGTGCTCTGGTTGAGGAGCGCCGCCTAAAGAGAGAGAATAACAGTGACCTGCTTGAACTGGAAGACCTGGATCCCAACCTTCTTGATTCCATCTTTCATGATTAGGGATTAGGAGAACATTCGAGCAGAGCAACCAATTTTTTGTTTGTGATCAACTAGAGCAACCAGTTTTTGTTTGTGATCAACTAGAGCAACCAGTTTTTGTTTGTGATCAACTAGAGCTGTTGGATGTCTGATAATAGGATGTTGTTTGAGCCCAACTATTTGTAACAAACCTTTCTTAGTTTCTTTCCCATCTTTGCTATTATTATTTTCTGATGTAATTAACAGTACTGGTTTAGTGCCTTTTTACTGGTCTTGTCTGGTATAAAGACCAGATAGAGGTAACACTAAAAAATTGTAGCATTGTTTTGTTTCTTTGAGCCCTCTTTATCTTTTCTTGATCGTTTCTTTCTGCCCTCTGAAATTGCTGCCTTTGTACAAACCATTTTATTTGCAAATCAGAATCATTTATTATATTTATCATGAAGTCAAATATAATCTTAATCAGGTACCAAATGTATTGGTGTTCGAAACCCTAACACCTTTAATTCTACTAAACCCAACCCCCTATACCAAGCAGTATCGAGGGCAAAAATTGTCTGAACTTACATAATTCAATTGGTTTGACCTTAATTTCCTTACTGATTACAGCATCGTACAGCTTCTAATTGTTGTAAAATACAGCACACAAATTTGCATGTTGGCATACATTATTAATTGTTACCTCTTAACAAATTACCAGAATTCACTGCACAACCTACAAGGCCCAAGCCATATGATGATGGATGTTGATACTTGAGGATAATTTCTATGCTAATGTAATACATGTTATTTACTCTTGTGCGATAAATAATGCCATTTGATAACAGATGAGCAAACTGAAATTATGATGTTACGAGCAAAAATATGTCCTCAAAATTTCTTAAGAACAAGGAAACTGTTAAACTTTGTCCACTGACACTAACAATCTATAAGCTATGCTTTCTTCATATAACCTGCAAGCAGCTATATTTTACTCCAACACAATCACATGTCTGATGTGATAACTGTGCTTGTATGAACTCAGCGTGGAAGTTCTCCAAACTTCAGTCATGATGCCCAAAGAGGTTTCAGGGGCTTTTGTTTGTTTTTTTGGAGTTAATTTGTCTGGCAAAAGGTGATGAAAAGATGACAGCGACAAAGTTTGAACAATATGAAACAATTTCACTGACTCTGCCAAACTGCGTCCCCTAGCATTACATTCAGCAAGTCCAATTACTGAATTACTTGTAAGCATGCGCACTAAAAGTCCCTTTCATCACTCTACAATTGTACAAAAATAAACTTTGCTAATGCAATAAAAAAACAAAAAAAAATAATAGGCAAGCTTCGTCCTATTATTTATATACCATCCATCAAAATGTTATCAACTCCAAACTGGTAGTGGAAAACACAAAAATTTCTATTAATGCAGAGCACCATGCCTCGATGGATTAACAGATGTCTCTGTATTTACGCAGTGATAAGACCTAATGTTTTGGATGTCTTATGCCTACTTCTGACCTCCTAAAAGAGGCTCTGTGATATTCGAGTTATGTTTTGGTGTTGTCACATCACCTTCAGTGGATTTCCTAAGATTTCCACTACTAGGATGCCCCTGCTTATTATGTCCTCCCTGCTGAGAGAGAGAGAGAGATTAACAAGACAGCCATTATATCTCATAATTTCAGCTATGAGTAAAATTTCTAGTTTCAAGTACCAAATCATTAGAAGAAAGAGAATGGTCGATGGGAGAAAAAGAACGCTAAACTACACCAACATGATAATTTGAATTCAACAGAATCACTTCATATTGAAAATTCATGCTAACTTGAAATCACCACCAAAATTAATTTGTTTGATTATCTTTCAACTCATCGTAAGGGTTCCAAAAGAAATTATGGCACTAGACGCACAAGGGAAAAACATATTTATACACTATATCATAGCATCATTTTAATGTAGAACATAAGTTGACCCAGTCTGGAGAAAACATAACATGCCCACTTTAAACTACAATTACCATCACTGCCTTTTTATATGAGAGAAGAGAGAATGGAGAAACTTACAGCAGCCTTTTGAGCATTAAGCCGTCTAACCGATGGAGCCCTTGCAACTGATGATGCAGCTGCAGCAGCCGCCACTCTTATCCTGCATAAAAGGTTAAGAAACACAAGAAAATGCAGAAGTCACTAAATTTAATGAAACATTAATTCTAAATTGCTTTTATACTTGGATACCTTTTGTGAACATCAACAAATTCATCAGTCTCATCAACAATCTCCTCCTACATGATAAATAATTGTTAGAATGATTCCAATTGTAAATTACCGGCAAATATAGTTACATGCTGAGGTCCTTTCAAATCACAGCCACTACTCTCCACATTTGCAATTAAATTCAACATTCCTCACATCAGCTACTGCCACCAAAAAAATCTTTTCAGATTTTGCAAACATAAATAACTGTCGAATTTTGGTGAGAAAAGATCTGTTTTAAAATTTACCCAGCCTCTAATGAAGCCCTACTTCAAAGAAAAATTTTAATTAAAATAAAGGTAGTAAAATTGAATTTCTGGATTTAAGAAACCAACATAAAGTGCAATTCAACTTCTGTTGCTTTGCAGAACACTCAACTTCAAATGTTTGGTAGTTGCCAGCACAGGTATGGAAAGTTGAGTATTATACATAACAATTAGTCCTCATTTGACATGTAGAAGGTGTAAAACAAAATGTCTTACCTGTAACAGTTCTTCAAACACATCCTCGAGTGTGATAATGCCAATAACCTCTCCCTCTTCAATATCCTCTGGCGAACTTATGGCAGCATTCGCTGTAACTGTGCTTCCATTCGGCTTCTTATTTTGTAGCTTTTCTATGTCAACGAGAACAGATTCGTTCTCTCCAAATTTAACAAGCAGTGGAGCTGTCAGACCATGCTCTCCTCCAGTACCCTCTTTCTTTTCTTGAGGTTTCTCATTTTCAGACAGTGAGAGAGGCTTACTTTTAGCCCTTACAACTGCAGCCATGTGGCTGCTTCCTTTTTGAAACTCATTTAGTATGTCGTACAAAGGCATGTCTGCTGGAACCCTGAAGAAAAAAATATTTACGGAGGCTTTATTCATATGGAAATAAAATCAAATGGCATTTTTCATATTAAAGGACCAAGTGAAGAAATGTCATCAACAAACCTTGGGATTCTCCTAATAGAAACAGCACTAACTGGTGTCTCAGTCTCGGCACGAACAGTCAGAAGACTCTTAACCTAATTCATTTACAAAGTTCACCATTTAGTATAAAAAGGAAAGCTGAATGTATACCTCACAATCCAATCACACATTTGGCAATTACCAGCAAAAGCCCAATTATGTTTTTGGGGTTTCCTGAATAAACAGGAACACGACTGTGGCCCCTAGCAAGAATCTTCCCTATTGCTTCCCTGAAAACACAATAAAGACAAAAGAAAGATACCATTAAGCATAAGCTTCAAAATCATCTATCTAATACATGCTCTTCGAGAAGAGAAAACACTTCATTCATGCTTGAGCATGAATTTGTGAGAAAGGAAATGAATGCTACCAATCTAATTTTGAGTCAACATCTAGCGAGAATGTCGATTCAATAGGTGTCATAGCCGCTTCAGCAGTCTGCAATTCACAAACCAAATAATATAAGAAAAGGCTACTGGCTTTTGACTAGTGAGCTACAGGACTGCAAGGCCTAGAAACGAATTGGGATCCAGATAATACTCAGCGAAATTGAAACCTTCATGAAGGGGCAATAATCTGTAAACCCAAGTGAAGTTTAGGTATTACTCTATTAGTAAGAAACAAATAGTACTTTCAGTATATTCATACAGATATGTTACAGAAAGTTCATTTATTTAGTAAAGCATGATATATTGAAGATAACGTAGGATAAAATTTCCAAGAGTTGATCAGCATCAGACGAGCAATATAGTAAACAGATATTCAGTACCATCACCATATTCAAACAACAATAAGCTAGTGAAATAATTAATGTTTGCCCATGTACTTATCATTAGAAGAATAAGGAAAATTTTGTTTGCGAAAGTTATTAATTAAACATGGTTTTCTTGAGTAGTTAAAAAAGCCTAAAATTGCATTTCGAATGATTTACCAACCTGTGGTTATGCAGAAAGCTAGAGGTTCATACCACTTTAAGACATTTATAAGTTTGGTATGGAAATCTAAAGTTTTCTTATCATTTTTAAGCTGGTGTTAAGGCTGATTAACTTTCTGTGCGAACTTCAAAAGAACCAATCCATGTAAAACTGGAAAATTTGGACCATACCTTCTCTGTTAAATCTAATGCGCCACTTATAATTGTGGTCTCATCATGAGTGAGTTCACCTCCTTTGCCTTCCTGAAATTATAAAGCATAAGAAACAGAAATGAACAAAACAAAATATGCATTTGGAATGAGCAAGGGCACAACAATATGAAATAACTCAAGTTAAAGTACCTCTTTGCTATGGATAGTTACAAGAGCTTTCAACTGTGCACGCCTAAAGAGCGCAGAGTCATTATGGCCAAGCGCCCAGTCAAGGACCTGAATGATGCAAGAAACAAATGCAAACAATTGAGTCAAATACAAAAAAGGAAAATATATGTAGTCTCAGTTTCCTTGTATGGAAAAATGAAAAACTGACCTTCCCAATGGGCCAAGCAATAGGATAACAAACAAGCATCAAAATGCGCACAAGCCAAACCAAATTTGCACCCACTGCCAGACCGTATCTGGAACAAATAGCTTGTGGAATCACCTGAAAAAAGAAAATATTCCAATTTCTTTTCAATTTTTAATTGGATAACTTCCATTTCATTACCATGCATGAACAAAAGCTTAGCAGAAGTTTGGACAAGAGGAAGTACATACCTCTCCAAAAAATAGAACAAAAGTTACAGACAAAACTACTGCAACAACAGGATGAAATATCTTGTCAAGGAATATGGGAAGTGCCTGCACCAGCCAATTTACATAAAAAGCATAAGCACTGAGTTGATTGAGAAAGGTAAAAAGCAGTAAGAAAGAAAATATAAAAGAAAATTATCAACAACCAAAAAGAATAACCAACATCTTTTGTAATTTATAGTCGTAATGGAAAGGTTTAAAGCTTACCTCCATAGCAGCAGCATTACACAGTAATAAAGTGACAAGGAGCTGGTGCTGCTTTTGAACAACAGGCAAAATTGCAGCTGCAGAGAATTATCAACAATAAAAAAATTACAATAGGAAAATTACATAATACATAATCGACTCGAGGTCAACACTCTATAAAGAAGATACCCGCAGGATTATCAAAGTGGATTACAACTTTAAATAACAAATTTAAATTATAATCTCCGCATTGATCCAAATGCTCGGTCGCCAGAGTGCAATTAATTATCCACCTAATTCACAGCTATCGCTCACGATCACATAAATCCCTCCAATCTCAAATTAACTGATTCAACAAACGAGCCAATCGATCCAGAAGTGAGTAAAATCGAACGCAATCGCTAAAATTTTGCAATTTCAAGGAGGTTAATAGTAAAAATCAACAGTAGATAGAAGGAGGCTCTTCACCTGCTTGAGCCTTCTCTGCATTGGTGCCGCTGCGCTGTAGGATCTCCAACTCGACAAGGCCGAGCGACATGAGCCCCAGCGTAAGCCCCGACATGATCCCGGCGAAGAGAACGAGCACGCACGATATTCCGGCGTAGATGCACCACGAAAGAGAACCGAATGGGATATCCTCCGCCGTCGCCAACACCGCCATGCCACCGGTTCCGGCGCCGCCGATCGCGGCCCCAGTCAGCATCCTCCCCACCATCAGCGCGCTAACCGCATGCATCGTTTCCCTCGCTTGAACAGTATCGTATACGATATCGCCTGATTACGACAGGATGAAGGATTTCCTTTCCAATTCCGTCGCGCTCTCGCGCTGTTCTTACCAGTGGATGATGCCTGTCTGTCTGATTCTCTGTCTGATTCTCGATTTCTTTAATTAATTTCTGTTCGCCTTCGTGTGAGATCATGTAGGGTCAAGCAAATAAGACAAGACACCAGCATAGAATAAGAAGCGGCTGTGATTCAGATCCAGTGCAATACAAAATAAGATCTGAGTCGTCAGTTTTAATCTAACACAAATCTCAAAACAGACCTCAGTATCTAAATAGGGACCGAATTACAATCGCTCGGCTGGATACTCATTGGATTGAGTCGGGTGCCTGGGAGCTCATCTACTCGCGGTGTACCGGGTACGTTAACGCTTTTGTCGTCAAGTATAGTGATTGTTTTATAAATAGTTAAATACAGGAGTTTCGTATAACGGGATGCGCCCTGTTCCGTGTAAATGGAATCGGGAACGGGGAGTACCCGTCTGAGCAGGCCCGGGTCGGATCCGTATCCTCACATAGTGTCCAGGTACGCGAATAAAACGCTTATAATTCGCGTTTAATAAGTTTTGAGGATTTGCCGTACCGAATTTCGTATAAAACGTTGACCGAATGTTTGACCGAATAATTTGTGAATAAAATGCAAATAACCAATTATTCGCAATAAAAACGCGAAAAAAAACATCAAAAAATAATTTTTTTTTTTGTTTAGAAATTTTTTTAAGGGTTTTTTTCATATTTTTTTTTCTTTTTTTGTTGTACCGAATCATTTTCGAATTATACCCGAATCATGAATTTTTGAGCCCGCCAAACCGAACCCGAACTTTTGATTTGTCACTATGCTATAGAGGATGAGCCTCAATTTACGGTTTGAGATTAAATCTCAGCCGGTTTTAAATTCGGAGATATAGGGGGCAGTATTATTAGGCTTTGAGATTCAGGCCAAGTAAAAAATAATGGTTCGTGATACCATGTTATCAAGGTTCTAAATTAAACTCTTTTGATTAGTAAAAACTGGGACTCAGACCTCTCTTAAAAGACTAGTCCGGAGTCAATAAAAATACTCAAAATACACTGAAAATCGAAGCCCAATAACATAGATAGGCCTTGTGGCCACACTTACATGAAGAACGGTTTTATACCGACATAGACTTGCATCGCCTTATACTGGATAACCGTTCTCATGATCTTCCATAACCGCTCCCACGATCTCCCTACCATCGCGGGGTGGCGATTAAAAGAGCCTATATAAGGCAGAAAAATCCTCCCCAAAGGAATTGAGTTTTTAGTAAGCCTTAGACACATAACAAGAGATATCGCATAGGGAAGAGTTCAGATATCTCAAACTCTCATTTTCTTTCATTCCATTCCGACTTATTTATCCGTGATAGGTCAAACCACTCTAGTAACCCACTCACATCTCGTCCTGTCTCCTCGAGACAGGACGAGCACCCTTAGAGAATCTTCCATCCCGCATACGGGCTACCTACCAGAGATAGCATGTATCAATCTGGATTCACTAATTGTAAAAGATTCCCTTGTGCAGTAAAGAGGGTGAATTCAGCCTGTGCCGCCGTGCCGAGATTTTGTGCCTTTTCCAGCATCTTTTTTTGAATCCGACTAATTGTACCCAATATTTTGTTACCACTTTTTACTCGAACCAACTGTCATTTGACTAGTGCGAATACTATAAAATTCAATACTATATACTGTAAACAATAATAGCAAATCGTATATAATATATATGTAATCAAATTTCTAACAACAACTCTTGCAACTTCTCAACTTTTTGTACTTCCTGTACTTTGTATTTTCACCGTTAACTGTACTTGTTGTACTTTAAAATATGTCAACTTGCATACTTTTTTCCTTCTAGAAATTTTGTGAACGGAAACTCTAAAAAAATGCAAAATAATTTTTTTTTTCAAAATGAATTTTTTCCCAATTTTTTTTTAATTTGTACATTTACTCTTTTTTTTTTTTACTTCGTCTTTTCCGCCTCTGAAATAATTGCATGTTTGATATACCTGTAAACTATATTGCACTATCGGTGTAAGCTACAAATTAAAAGTATATACATTGGATGGCTATTATTATTTTTATTTTTTTTGCAAAATCTAGTAAGTATATAAATTGCATGGAAACTAGATATAATGCCCATCCAATTTGTACATTAACTAAGCAATCAATGTTTATTTTTGTTTGTTGATTTTTTTCGTCTTGAACGTGAACAATTCACCTTTTTTTTATGGATTGATATTTTATTTTACATTAATTCTTAAAATGAAGCATCTGTTTCTATTTTAATTTTGTAATACTTATTATAATTGGCTTGTTATTTATAACATCGTTATCAGGTGAGATTCTGGTCAAATATACAAAAATCTCGGTTGAATTTAAATAGTATCTTTCAGGATTAACTGTGATAGAATAATGTACTAAAGGTCTTATAAAGACCACTTAGAAATACCCAAAAATAACGAAATCCAAAAGAAATGATAGATCAAGGACCTATTAAGGACTTGAACCTAATCCTCCTCAGACATATCGGAATGCACTAACAATATCTCGAGACAAGATCCGAATTGAGTTAGATTCGGGATCAATATGATGTGTTCCGAGTCAAAGCCCAAACTGACCTACTTTCGAAGTAAGTCGCTGGTGTCTCGACTCGGGATCCAAACCGACATAAAAATCTATAAATACCCAGAAGTTCAGTAAGAAAGATAACGATAAATATTGCACACAAAAGACACGAATGGAATAGAGTTGCGTGCTAAAAAAAACCTGAAATAAGTTTTATTCAACACACACACTTTTTTTACTAATCATCTTAAGCTATCATTCATCTAAGATAGTCTCTATTCTGATCGCGCGGCCCAATATTGTTTGGACCGGAGGGTATCAAGCTGGTTAAAGACCATTCTAATTCTTCCCAATTGGGTCAACGGTCAACTTTCCAAGCCGAAATTTTTATAAATATACAAAACTCAATTTTAATTTAATAATCTATACAAAACTCGGACGGATTTCGAAATCTACCCAAACCGGCAACAGAGTTGCCGGTTTCAGACCCCAGAACCGGCAGCAGGCTTGCCGGTTTCAGACCCCAGAACCGGCAGCACGATTGCCGGTTTCAGAGCCCAGAACCGGCAACTATGTTGCAGATCCCACAACCGGCAACTGTGCTGCCGGTTCCAGACCCTGTATTCGGCAAACCTGCTGCCGGTTGTGGATTGCTATATATGCGTCCATCCTCACTCCCGCTTCTTGCTCTGCCGTCTTCGCTTCAAGAAGTAAGTTTTATTAATTAAAATTATATTAATTAGATATTTAATTAATTATTTCAATTATTTTAATTCATTTTGAATAATGATTTTAATTAATTTTATTTTCAATGTTCAATTTTGATGTGAGTTATTTTATTAATAAAATTATATTAATTAATAATAATTAATATTTAATTAATTATTTTAATTCATTTTGAATAATGATTTTAAATTAATTTTATTTTCATCGTTCAATTTTGATGTGAGTTATTTTATTTTTTGTTTGTACATTGTTTATTAGTTAATTTTAATTTTAATTAATTTTGTAACGTTAATTTTTTTAAATGTTTGTTATCCAGATCAAACAAAAATCAAATATGATATGTGTGAAAGTCTTTGTTGGAGGAAACATCCAGTACAATGACGAAGGAGTCTTCTATAGTACTCGACCCAAATACTCGTTCCCGGTAACTATTAATCATAACTTCGATTATCTCCAAAATGAAATTTATAAACTGGTTGGGTTTACTGCTAGTGAAGCAAATATGGAAATCCAAGCCAGATTTAATATGTCTACTGATGGTCAGCGGGACTACCAATTGGTACCGATAACAAACCAGGTATCGTTCGAAATGATTTTAGGAATTGTTGCGTCATTCCCCCAAAGGATACCGGTTCTTGAGCTGTATGTAGAATTGGAACCGAATCATTCCGGTTTTAATTCTCGGTTGAATCTGAACAGTCAAGCCCCTGTAAATAGACAGATCCCTGAATCGAGATCCCGGCCAAGTACGAGTCGCAACCCTGAACCTATAACTGTTCAGACCCATAGGCCAGTAGAGGTACTTGATTATTCCCGTTTACCTGTCGATGCAATTAATGATGACAGTTTGGAAAGCGGGGATGAGATGATCTCAAATGAGTCAGCAGGGTCCGACGAAAATCTTTCACCGACTAGACAGACACAATCACATTCTGTGTCACAGTCCGGTAGACATTCTGTGTCACAGTCCCGCCAATCACAATACCCGTTTCTTGGCCGAGAAAATATGACACATCCGGTAGACATTTTCAACGACACTTCGGGTTTTCGAGAAGCAGATGTCGATTTTTTCAACCGTACAACAAGAATTGTCGATAACCCAATAGCTGAAGGCCAAGTGTATGAGTCGAGAGAGGCTCTAAGAATAGCAGTTCAGGAGTTTCATATCCAAAAAAATTTTGAGTTTAGGACTCAAAGAAGCGAACCTAGACGTATGGTATGGATATGCAAAGATAAATTGTGCAAGTTCAAGTTATGTGCGAAACCTCAGGGTATCTCAGAATCTTGGATTATTTACAAACAAATAATTCCTCATGGATGCAGAGTACCTAAGCAACACGTGAAGATCATGACCAGCTCACGGCGAGAGATGGTTGCACGCGCCATTGATGGCACAGTGAGAAGGGATGTGTGCGCGAGTATAAATCATATCCGAGATGTCGTAAAAGCAACGTACCCAAAAGTGACGTCCAAGTACAACAAATTATGGCGAGGACGTGAGCTCGCAATTGCAAACATTTATGGGAGTTGGGAGAACTCGTACAACCTGCTCATTCCGCTTTTGGAAGCTATAAAGAGAGGCACTCCGGAACCAAGTATTGTGTGATGTCGACACCAATTGAGAATTCAAATGATAGACAATTCCCGTACGCGGCTTGGGCGTACGGCCGTGTATTGCGGCAATACCTTTTATCCGACCAGTGATTAGTATTGATGCATGTTTCATGTCGGGACGGTATCGGGGACGGCCGCTGGCGGTTGCATGTGGGTATGATGCCGAAAACCGGTTGCTTCCGTTGGCTTTCGCGATTGTGGAAAAAGAACACTCGAGATACTTGGGGTTTTTTTATGAGATGGTTGCGGTTAGAAGTCATTGGAGATGGTCGATTCTTTTGTGTCATATCGGATAGACATTTGGCAATAAAATCCGTGTTCCAGGATCCACATCTCGGATGGTATGAGGATAGCGATCTATGTGTGCATCGATACTGTGCTCATCATGTTGCCGAGAACCTCTACAAGCATGTGGGGCGGAAGAGAGAGGTCAGTGATCGGTTCAAAATTGGAGTGAACAAGCAGAAACCTAGGAGGTTACAGGAGATGTTTGAGGACTTTCAAATTCGTTGCCCAGACGCTATTACGTATCTTAACAAGGTGGGTAGGAGAGACCCCGATGACGAAGACGAGCCTCCACGTCCAGAGAAGTTGTTTCAAGCACATGATGGAGGTCACCGTTGGGGAATAATGACAACAAATGGGTCAGAGTCACTAAATAATGTGTTCAAGACGAGTCGGCGGCTGCCGGTTTGTGCTCTCGTGGAGGAGACATTCTACAAGTTAAATAAATGGTTTTTCCAACGACGGAACAAAGCCGAAATGATGCAACAAATGGGTCGGTTGTGGTCGACAAGGTAAGCCTTCTTCGCAAAAGCGTATCAACAAATCTCTTAACATGCATGTGATTCCTTTTAGCAGAAGGCATGGGACCTTTGAGGTCATGGTAAAGGGTGAAAAAATTCCTGCAAGGCGTAATCAGCAGAGGTTCGAGTATACCCGCAGAGATTTTGGGTATAAAGTTGTTGTTAAATATAACAATAAGGTTGAATGTGCATGTCAAAAGCCTCAATTAACCGGCATACCATGTTCTCATTTCATGGCGGTGGTCCGAGAAATGAGATACGACGAAAATTTGTACATTAATCCTCTTTATAGTGTGTCAATGTTGGTACAGACATGGGGTGCAGAATTCGGTCCAAAAGGCAACCAATGTGAGTGGCCTATATACGAAGGTCCGACGATCAAACCAAACCGTAAACTGATTAAGAAAGGGAGGAGAAGACACAATCGCATTGTTATGGAAATGGACCGAATGGAAGGTCGGAGACTCGGACATCAGGCTCATCGTGAGACCATTGATCGGAATGCCGCAGGTATAATTCAAAACACATGTATTTTTTAATTTATTTTTGGAACTACCTCATATTTCATATTTTGTTTGTTCTGTAGAACAAGCACGACAAGCGGAAACCGGTTCATTGTCTTCTAGAAGATCGACAAGTAGGCGCTCAACCGGCGGGCGTTAGTCATTTTCTAGTTTATGTTTATTGTATTATATTGGAATTTTCATATGTAATTTGTTTTTATGTAATTTGTTTTGTAATTTGTTTTTATGTTTTTTTTTTTTTTGAAAGCATACTTGATACGTTGCATGTGCAGAATAAAACATACGTAGCAGAATAAAACATAATAAAAGATAAAACATATCAACAATACATACAGAATAAAAGTTCACAAATATAATAAAATATAGATAGACTCCGAAGATATGTCAATGTCCAGGATACTGCGAATGCGAGAAACGGTCTGGAGAGCGGACCTCACGCCGGACTCGCTGTGTGGGACGTCCGTCTTTGTCATGCTGTATCACTTCTGGCTGAGTCTGCGTATTCAGTGGTGGTTGGGATGACGATGCCCCTGCATCCCCTAAATGCCAATTCCTACCGGGAGTTGTCGGAACTTCACGCTGATATTCCTGCTGCTGAAATTGCCACTCATATGCCTCGTTGGGTCACCTGAAAAATAAACAAATTTACTTTCAATAAGTAAGCGACGATCTTTGAAATAACGTTAAACACGTGTAACATACTTGTCCGGCGTCATATGCCGACCCATGCGGTCCACCGAACAATTCTTCAATAAAATCGGATGATGCTGCGCCCTAGTGCTGCGCCTGCACCTCTGGTGACATCTGAAAATGTTCATGTAATTTTATAAATATTCGTTTATAAGTCATAAACATACTTACTTCAAGTCATAAACATACCTGTGTAGGGTTTGTGTCATAACCTACTCCGCCCTGAGCCATGTAATTTCTCCATGCGGATCCATCGTATAGCCAAGACCCGTATTGGATCTCGGTCCTTCGAATACCTTGGAGGAGGTGGGTATGGATTAACGCCAATTTCCGTGCTCTCGTTGGATGGGATCTCTTCCCAATTTTTCGGAACTCCGGCCGATCCATCGGGGCACGCGCACGGTCTTCGACATCACAATCGCAAAGAAATACCCCATCCTCTTCTCATGTTATCCTTGCCCGGCCTACGCCACCCTTTGGTGAAGAATTGTTTCACGCCGTGCGCCAGCTCTCATATCCCACGCAAGGACTTGGACACATAACGAGAATATAAGATATGTCATTTAACACAAAATTACAATATTACAAATAAAAGTTAGAAATTACCAGTCGCACAATCGGCGGTCCGCTAGGAATGTATCCTTTCTTGCCATGCTCCTCTCTGGAGATCCTACCTCCACGATCAAGCCCCTCCACATGATGCTCAAAAATATAAACAGATGCCATGCCGTTCATCCGAAACCATTTGCGATAAGCGGAAGCTCATTATGGTCAAACGGTCGGACTTCGCGTATATATTTTGCTCATACGTCTCTGCGCTTCTCAACATGGATCGCATGCTTGTCGGCCCATGAAATATTCCTCTTTGACGCCATTTTAAGCCTATTATTCAGTTTATAACAACTTAACACAGAAAATTAACTAACATTAGTAAATAAAAAAAAATTGAATGAGTCATACTTGTGCAAGTCGCTGTGCACATTCTTGTTCAAGGGAGGCGGCGGCGGAATATGTTGATATTTTCCGAATTGCCTCATGCACCGCTCAGGGTGATGGTACTCCACTATCCGTAAAATATGAGAGGACCGCAATACAAGTAGTAAGGCTGAATTTTTTTTTAAACTTGTCAGTAGTAATTCGTATATATGATTAAAAACGAGTAAACAAATAATGTGAAAGAAGTACCTGTCCAGTCTGTGATACTCTCGAAAGTTTTGCATAAATGCTGCCGTACGGCTCCCAATCCACCATGCCCTCGTCCAATCGCTGCAACTGACCGCGCGGAATTTTTGGACCGGCTGTTTTATTGTGTGCAGAGTTATCGTACGCATGTTTCGAGCACCATTTGTCAGCAAAGGCCGGACATGTCTCCAGGGTTGGCTGGCCCCATGAAGGTGTCCACTTTCTTGATCATGGCATCAGCCGGTGAACTGAAAATCGGGTCCATGACCAGTGCTGAAGAAGCATAACCGGACCATGCATGGAAGTAACCGAGGGATCGGTCGTGAGGCATAAGTATCGATACAGATATGCGAGAACAGCTCCACCCCAATTGTATCCCACCGGCTGCTCCAAGTCCCCAATCATATCAAGATACCACAGCGGTATCCCGTCTCCGCTATTGTCAGGGAACATAGTGCACGACAATAGCTCCAAAATAAATGCGTGTGCATACCTGCGTGATATCTTATGTAAGCACATGATTGAAAATTTAAAGAACAAATAATCTAATAAGTAGAAAGTACTTACCACTGCACCGTTTGCTCGTCGGCGCCATCTGGAAGCTTCTTAAATCTCTGGCGGAGCATTTTCTTTGTCATTATCCAATCGGAATGAGCAGACCCCCTTTTCTTCATAAAAAGACCCACTTCAACATCTCGGATCCCTAATAATTCGAACATGCCGCTTCTACCCCACACCCCATCCGACCTCCCGGTCACGGGGACCCCTTAATAGGCAAACCCCACAAACAGCTCACGTCTTCTAACGTAACTGTAATTAATTTAAATAAAAAAATATAAATCATATATTTATTTCACCAATCATTTTTTTTATTTGAATAATTTCGCTAAATACCTGTCATTTCTCCAAATGGAAGATGAAACGTGTGAGTTTCTGGACGCCACCGCTCGACAAGCGCATGTATAAGTGACGCATCAATATTGATACCGTGTAATCGCGCAACCCGGTATAATCCCAACGAAAGCAGATACGGAGCGTATCGGTCGTGGTACAATATATTTCTCCGATAATTTCTCACGTTCAAATTAGAACAATTCTACATTACGAAAAAAATATCAAGCAATATACGATTTGATTTCTAATCAATTTATTAAGAAAAATCAGTAAATGCTAACCTCTTTCGAAGCCAGAGACACCCGATGATGACTGTGGGGTATCCACAATAAATCGCTGAACCTACCTTGCATTATCTAGGTCTCTCTCTCTGTCATTCTGAATTTCAAAAATCGTACCAAATTATTTTGTCAATTATTTCTTCTGAATCGTTCTACTAGTTCTAACTAATTCTAAACCATTTCGAAAACAATTTTGGTGATTTTCTGGTATTTTCTAACTAATTCTAAAAACTATTCTAAATAATTTCAAAGTTTTTCATAATATCAGGAACCATTCTATAATTTACCTAAATTTATTTTGGTATTTTCTAATTTAACTACAATTATTTTACTATTTTCTATTTTTTCTAAAATTATTTTGTCATTTTCTAATTTACTTTACATTATTTTGGTATTTCCTAATTATCTAAAATTATTTTAACATTTTCTAATTATTTATTTTTTTTAGACATTTTCTAATTTTCTAAAAAAATTAGACATTTTCTAATTATCTAATTTTTTTAATACATTTTCTAATTTTCTAAAAAAAATTAAGCCATTCTCTAATTATCTAAAAAAATTAAGATATTTTCTAATTATCTAAAAAAAAATTAAATATTAAACTAATTTTACTAATCTATCTTAAATTTAAACTAATCTAACTTAAATAATTTAAATAAAAAATAAATATAAAAAAAAAATTTACCTGATGGATGGAGACGGTGAAGAATAGATGAGGAGTGGGAGAAAGGGACGCACGCAGGGGCCTTTATAGCCGAATCCAGAACCGGCAACTGTGTTGCCGGTTTTGGAGCCTGGAACCGGCAACTGTGCTGCCGGTTCTGGGATCTGCAACACAGTTGCCGGTTTTGGGATATTGAAACCGGTAACAAGGGTGCCGGTTCTGGGGTCTGAAACCGGCAACTCTGTTGCCGGTTTGGGTAGATTTCGAAATCCGCCCGAATTTTCTATAGATTATTAAATTAAAATTGATTTTTGTATATTTATAAAAATTTCGGCTTTCCAAGTCTTTAGAAGAAATATAAAAAGGAGCCACATAAGTTATACCAACGGTCATGATTGAACCTGACGTATGAAGCAGACGCAGATGGCACATCCCCGAGGTGCGGGAGGACCGATTTTTTTTTATTCATAGCATTAGAAATAATAAATTAAAGTCATAATATTTTTTTAATATTTAGAATAATAAAGCGACAATGATTAGTTGGTGTTTATAAACCGCAATGATTTTCTGCGATCTTGAATTCAAATTATGTTTTTTTTTTAAATCAATTTTTACGGCGCAATTAAAAATATTGCGATCTCGTTGGTTTATTGACATTTTTATTTTAAAAAAATGACGTTACAATTTTTTTTAATGTAACGAATAAAAAAATATTTCTTAGAAGAAGTGCTCGCTGTCTCAGACTTGCGACAAAAAAATCAACGGAAAATCTTTTTCGTGAATTAATGAAAGGAAATGTGTAAATATATGACTAGATCCTAAAGCGAATATCCGGTTCATGATTCTTTAAAGGCTTGTATCTCCAATAACAATACAAGCTTTACAACTCATACAAGGAGCATACTACATTTATATGAATAAAACTAGGTTGTTCTTAAGTTCACCAAGTATTTTTGTGAATTTAACTGTAAAATTTATTAGATTGATTTCAAATAATGAATCCAAACTGTTGAAATTCTTATACTTTATGAGTGATGTATCTATATGCAAAAGTTTTAAAATTTTGAATTAATTATGTATAGACAAGTGGTAAAAGATTATTCAAAAAATGAATGTATTAAAATTAATTTATAAATCTTCTATTTTTGACCGCTTGATTTAATACTAAATTAATTCGAAATTTTAAATTTTTTTGCATGTAGATGTATCACTCATAAGGTAGAAGAGGTTTAACAGTTCAAATTTCTCATTTGAAGTCAATCTAATAGATTTTAGAATCGAGTTCACAAATAAACTTGATAAACTTAAAGAACACCTGGTTGTACTCAATACATCTCTATCTTTATCCTCTAACGGAACCTTTAAAAAAAAGAATTGAACAAGGGCTCACGCGAAACGCATTACTCATTTCATTATTATTATTATTTCTTTAGATGGCTCTTGATACACAATTTGAAGAATTGTCTTTCCGTTAATTGGGGAGGTCCAATTTTCTAAATAAGTGAAAGATGAAAAATCTCAATCTTGCGCCAGCAAACCGCACGAAAACGGGTCCAAATTCACCGCTTATGTTTTTATTAATGCGAGCGATATGCACGACTGATGTTTTATATAGGGAATTTTAATGTGAGCCATTGTAGTTTGAATTTGTAAAAAATAAGCGGTGAATTTCCCTATATAAAACATCAGTCATGCAAGTGTTTTATATACACCCGACGCCATTGTAATTTGACAATAAAAAATTTCTGGACTTACGAATTTCACAAAAATTGGACTTTTAAAAAAACTCAATTTTATCTAGAATAATATAATTATCTCGAAGTTTATTTTAAATTTAAAAGAACTTCTACTTTTTATAAACTATAATTTTGTAAAATTCGCCGTGAAATTATATGTATAGCTGCATTTTTTGGATTAACATTTAATAAAGTAACACTACAAGTTATAGCACAGTTTTTTCACAACACAATTTAAATTCAAAACCAATTTTACTTTGAAAGTGAGGATGCTATTCAATTTAGGATGACTTTAATTTTATTTATTGAATTTTTTAAATAATTTTAATTAAGGAAAATTGGTTCAATATATATTATAAAGCCTTCCAATAAAATAATTTGAATAATTTTCAACAATAATAACATGTAATACCTATCATGTAAATCCAAATTAACATAACCCACTGCTGGAGTAGGAAGGGAATGTAATATAATGTGATTAACAATACTTGTATCGAATTGGATGCTTTATTGAGTATTTCTCATAATTATAATTTGCATGGTACAATTTGAGCAATAAATTGGCCCAGCTATGGTAAATGTTCTCCACGCACTTAGTGTATCTCCAACAGAATTAATGTCACTGTTTTGTTATAGGAAAAACATTTACAATACTGTAATGTTATTCACAATGATAAGGGGCAGCAGAATCTCAATCGGACGGTCTAGATCTATATATTAACGCACATTCCATTAATGCAGAGGATATGAATAACACCCCCCCCCCTCTCCCCAAAACTCAAGTTAACGGTCGCTGAAGTAGTAACGGTCAATATGAGTGCAAAGACAATGTCAATGGTAATTGCAGTGCCAGTATACTGTAAATTGTTAGCTACACCATTAAATCTAAACTTTGGAGATCTATGTTTAGATTTGCTTTTAAAAAAATTTAAGCATTAAATGGGTGTTAAATTTTGAAATCATCCGAATTTAATTAACTAAATTCTCATAATTTGCATATATATACTCATGTGTACATGCAATTTATATAGTATAATTAATTGTATAAAGCAACTTGTACAAAGTTTAGGAATATCTTAGTAGTAATTGCAAATATTTCATAATATTTAGATACATTGAAGGAACGCAACAAGAAATTTCAATCATAAAGGTTTTTTTAAATTGCTGTGCAATCTTGCTTGAGAATTTAGGTGGTTGCCATGCATCTATATAACATATATTCCCTTTTCTGTTTCCCATTACTAGTTAAATGAGAAATTAAAATGCATATCCACACCTTGTCTTTGTCTTCCTCCTTGTTCCTCTCTGCATATGTATTTCTACACAGTATCTTAGCCGTTGGATCGGTCCCGGTGGCAAAAACAATCACAGTTGATAAATCAGGCAATGGCAACTTCACCACAGTTCAAGAAGCCATCAATTCAATTCCTGATGGGAATTCTCAGTGGATCCGAGTAGACATTCGCCAAGGAGTTTACATGTACATTTTCTCCATGAAATCCAAACTATAAGCAAAAAAAATTTCTACCAATATTCATTTTTCCTTTCTGCCCCTTGTGATTTTTTTTTTTGGTAGAGAACAAGTTATTATTCCAAAGGAAAAACAATTCATTTTGCTTGAAGGGGAGGACTGGAGCTCAACTGTAATACAATGGAATGGGCATACAATGCCTAGTGATGTAAAGCCTACGGTTGATGAGACATCTACTGCAGCCTTTGTTCTCAGTGCTGACAATTTTATAGCTAAAAAATTAACATTTCAGGTTCGAGTAACAATATTTTCATGGTACTTATATTTATAATTCCAGATGCCTTTTGTTAAAAGTATGCTTGAAATCAACGGTTGTTCTGTTCAAACCGGATTTTTCTTATTAAACAACAGGGAAATTAATTAATTAATTAATTAAGAATATAGGTAAAATTTACATATTTATAGATGTAGTGACATACAATTTCTTTATTTAAGCAACAAAAATAATAAACTTAAATATGTGAGAACTGCCAAATTTATGGATGAAACCAAGAAACTGGAGATGCCAGCATCATTAAACTATTATGGACACTAACATTGCTAACGTCTATATGATATTATCTGTCAGAACTCAGAATGTCCAATGTTTCTTTTTCGTTATATATATATATATATATATATATATATTTTCATCCAGGCTATGATTTCACTGATATAATTTAATATCTCAGTTATAATTTCGGACCATTTTGTATAAATTTGTGGAATTAAGTTGACTACCTCTGATGCATTTCTGTCCATGCATGACAGAACTCATACGAGTACAGGAAAAACCAAGCGATAGCAGTGGCAGCATACATAGAAGGGGACAAGTGTTCCTTTTACAATTGTAAATTTCTAGGCTACCAAGATACATTGTGCGACTTCAATGGTCGACACTACTTCAATAATTGCTGGATTGAAGGCGGAGTCGATTTCATCTTTGGCATAGCTGCTTCAATTTATCAGGTTTAATTAATTAATTTGTCCTTAATTTATAACTAACTAACTAGTATATATACATAAGCCATTAATTGCAGTACCATGCATGCATGTTTTGTTTGTTAATTAGGGATGCACGCTAAACTCCATACTCATAGATGAGGGACCAAGCTGGTTTACTGCACATGCTAAGGTGAATCTTACAGCACCAGGTGGATTTGTGTTCAAGAATTGCAACCTCACTGGTTCTGGCAACATGTATCTTGGCAGAGCATGGAATGAACACGCAACCGTACTCTTCTACCAGACATTCATGTCCAGTCTTATTGTGCCGCTCGGCTGGGATTCCTGGCAACAACATGACCTGTATGTTCCTTAATTCCTGGCAATATGTACTGTTTTGATTCTTTCTTTTGTTTTTACTTTTTAGGGCATCTGATTCAATATGTAAATTTGATGTTGGCATCAATAAATGAGCAACCAACAATGCAAATAATAATGAAAATTATGTTCTGTGTTAATTTCAGGTCTAACATCACATATGCAGAGGAAAGTTGCATCGGGCCAGGCTCGAACCAGAGTCAGAGGGTGCCATGGGAGAAGCAGCTCAGTGCCCAAGAATGGGATGGATTTATCGGCCATGGATTCATTGATCAAGACGGATGGATAGAGCAAAATGCGCCTTGAACAATGAAGGACAGGATGATTTCATTTATTTACATTCCACAATGTGGAGAACAAATATCAACTTTGCATATAAAACATTATCTTTATATGCAGAATTAGTTCTGCTGTCTCGGACCTAATATATGTCAGTGTCAATTCTTCCAAAAATTTTTATTAATACCCTTTTCAAAAAAAAAAAAACAAAAAACAAAAAAACCCTCTAATTGTAGGAAATTCGAAAAATATCTGGCCGCAATGACAATTGACGGCCCTATTCTTGGAGGCATCATTTGTCGTTGCAGCCATGCAAAACTCAAAAAATTCAAAATTTCAATTTGTTACATTGATTTTTTATAGATATTTTTTTTAATAATTTTTAAAAATAGAAAGAACAAATAATAAATTGAATATGCTAGAAAGAATAGATAAAATATATTATAATTTAGATGTATGTGTGACCCAAGCATTTTCCGAATTCTCCAGAATTGGCGGCCAGATGAGTGGGGAATCGAATTATTTGCTTAAGCAAAATTAGTTTGAACATATTTCGTAGATGCTCCTAAATTTTGTTAGGTTTTGATAATTAATACAGGGAGGAGAAAGAATCAGGTAACAAACACAAATTGACACCTAATTAATCCCAAAAAAAATATTTACTATCTTGAGCCTATTTAATAGCTAGGCTCTACTTTAAGAGAACTATTTGAAGCTATTTTTATTGGTTGTTATATAGCAGCATGTTTATAATCGCAATATATTATATATATTAAGTTTATCATTAATTATATATGTGCGAAGCGTGTTGCTTTTGATGTTAAATTTTACTACAAGTTTTTAGACAATGCTAATTTGGACGAGTGTGAAATGCTTAATTTTAAGGATATATGCATTTTTTGTGGATTTCATAATTAAGGCTCACGTGAAATTCAATCTATTAATTATGAGCTTAAAATAGAAACCAAAAGATAACTTCCAAATGTTTTGTTACGCAACCTTAATTTGAGACTACATATAATTAATTAACGCTTACTATATTGAACCATTGATAAGTTTTAAATCTCTAGCTTCGACAGTCATAATAATTTTCCATGAATTTTATTATGCATTTATTTTTCACAAGTTTAATTGTTATGGGAATACCCGAAAATTTTCCCTTGTCACAAAGAGCTTCGATTTCTGACAATTAATAATCATGTTAAACTCTTGAATTTGTGACATGATTCCTAATCTTTTTAACTAATCTTATTCTAATTTAAATGTATTTATAAATTCTGCTACTGTATTTCTTTTTCCTGTTATCATTTATTAAAATAAAAACTAATTACCTGAATTCTGATTGTTCTAAAAATAATTACAAGTATAAAAGTGAACAAAATTACTTTTATATCCTTATTATTTTATTTTAATTTTGCAACATGTACTACTGCATTTGAAATTCTTATTCTTCTTTTTCGAGCAGGGTTCAAATGTCATTCATGTGTCATTCATGCCTCATATCATATCTTCATTTTCATGACCCAAATAGCTGATCCGAACCGCTCAATATGATTTCCATATTAAAGTGTGTTTGGAGACCAAATTTTATATTATTTTGGAAATTTATTACTATTTTTTTAGATAGGTACAAAATTTTTGAAAATATTGAAAATAGAGATATAAATTCATAGCACGGATCATTGCGTAATATGCATATTACCATAGCCTCACTCTTTTCTTTTTTTCTTTTTCTTTTAATTTATAATTTTGGTGTGGGAAGGGGGTGTTGGCTCTGATTGAATCGGGTCAAGTAATTAATGCTGGTACTATGGAGGTACTCATCTGGTCCCGGCATTTTTTTCCATAACCAATAAATAAAATAAATAATATTAATAACCAATGTTTCAAAAAAAATTCACTCATAACCAAACCGCCCCCCGGGGAGGCGGTTTACCCTTCATACCAAACCGCCCCACAGTGGGGCACGGTGGGGTGGTTTACTATTCATACCAAACCGCCCCCCGGGTGTGGGTTGCTACAGTATTTTTTTTTTTTTTAAGAATTTGAATGTTTCAATCTAAATAATGAATATATTTGTTTGAAAATACAGATATGAAATTAATGACTAAAAATAATATACGGAATGCTTGAATGTATTTGTTTGAATGAAATTGGTAACATTTAGAGTGAAATATTATTGTACATAACAAATTATAAGTTATTTTGAAGTTAATTGTTATTAGATTGCCAATATCAAATTGAGTGATATAAATTATATGTTGCTAGATTGAAAAATGAGTAAGCGAGCCCTACGGTATTGTGAATCGAGTTAAACGAGTTGATTGATTGAAAAATATTCTTTCTTTCACTTTGTTTTCTTTATCATATTTTAATATGTTTGTCATGGTTCATTATTGAGATTGTTCTTCTTGACTTAGTTTGAAATCCTCTCAGAAGTATGAAGATTGTTAATTTGATTAAATTCTTGATTTTCAACTTAGAGCTCAAACTATAATCTTTACCTTACGGTACCGAGCTCAAATGATTTTGTATAAATGATACATCTTGTCCTTGTTATTTGATGCATCTAAAAGTAATTGAAGGGGGATTAAGTTATGTTGATACATGTACCACATATATGTGAACTGCTACACGAATATGGTGCCAGGGTTAAGTGAAGATTCTAATTCTTTATCTCCTTATGATTACTCTCATTGGCAAGAGTGCCAATCTAGTTTACATAGGCTTTATAAAGAGGAAGAAATTTCTTGACACCAACGATCTCGTTTACATAGGCTTTATAATGAGAAAGAAATTTCTTGTCATTAGATATTGATGGTATTACTGTCTTTGATCATGTGGTTCTTAAGCTTCATATAACCTCGTATTATAAGGATTTATTAGGCACAACTTCAACTAGATTACTCAGTTTACAACATGATCTATGGCCTCTTTCAAAGTGTTTAACTCCTTCTCAACAACTTTCTCTTGAACTTCTTTTCACTATTGATGAAATTAGGAAAACTATTTTTCCATGTAATCATGGTAAAGCTCCAGGTCCTGACGGTCTTTCTTTTCTTTTCTATCACTCATTTTGGGATCTAATTCATCCAGATATTTTCAAGTTATTTCAATCTTTTTATAATCGAACTTTAGATATTTTCAAACTGAATCTCGCTTCTATATGTTTGATTCTGATAGGGCCATGTTACACAGGCCCAAAATTACAACCATGCTTAAATAACATCTAGGATTCAGACCATGTAATTAGCAGGCCAGCCCAGAATACGACAAAATAAGCCCAAATAAATACACGCCGACATACCGACAATGCCCAATACATGCGGGATAACCGCTAAATGACTTCATAACCGCTCCCACGTTCTCTGAAAGAACCACGGAGGGACGGTTAGAAATGAGGATATAAAAAGCCTCAAATTTCTGAGAAGGGGATCGAATTTTCTACCAACAAAAACTACGCTAAGAGAGATATCGATAGGGAAGAGTAGAATATCTCACATCCTCCTCCCAATTCCTTCATCAAGTTGGTTTGCATTCCGCAGTAAGCCAACCCCAAGTCATCTCGACTTATCTAGCGAGATAAGGAGAGATCCAGCATTTAGCATCATCTTGACCTATCGACCGAGATAGGGAGAAATTCGACACAACCAGTTCATTTCCAGCATAACGAGCTATCCACTCCAGATAGGCTGTATCAGATTCCTAAAAAGGCAAATGTCTCAACTATTAAACAATTTAGACCTATTAGTCTTATTAATTGTAGCTTTAAGATGATTACTAAACTATTAACCAATAGACTTTCCTTAGTATTAGATCCCCTTATAGATGATTCTCAGGCAACTTTTCTCAAAGGTCGATTAATTCGAGATAATATAATTTGTGCTCATGAAGTATTACATCAAGTTTGATATTGTACTTTCCTTAATCTCTTTAGAATTTCTATAGATCATTCCATTACTGTCTCTGCAGTTTGATATTGATGCTAGTTGGATATTTGTCTTTCTTTAATTTAGAATAAGTGGATTTTGGGTGCTATGCACGGTTTTGTAAGTTTTGTACAAACATTGTTTCGTAATGAAACCGGTGGATATTTCACTTTTGCAAACAAAAAAAAAGTGAAGAAATTTAACATCGGTTCGGTCTCAGTCAAGTGAAGGAATTACACCCTCTGACTTTGTCACGGCTTTGTTGAAGAAATTTGGGCAATCAAATAACTCCTTAAATGATGAAATTGAGAGTCCAGTCACTTTGAATTGGACCGATTTGGGGTATAGTGTTTCTCATGTCTTTATGGCGGGCTCTAGATGCTGTACCATGTGAGAAATTTATCTGTTTATAGTAGTTAATTATTTTCCCTTCTATTTTTCATTTAGCAATCAAAACATAAAAAAATTACAATATTTTTAAAATTTTGAGTATTTCTCAAATTTTTGCAATTGACACATCACCTGAGGTACAGTAACTGTTGGTTCCCGAGTGATTAAAGCATGAAGATGGCAGGGTTAGGGTACAATGCTTTAGATTATGAACTTTTGTATATTGGCATGCAATTTTGTAGATAATTGGTGTTTTTTGTAAATTTGAGTAATACGGATTATTTATTGGAAGTACTGCAAATGTTTGATTGTTGCAAAGCATTTTGTATACTGTGAGTCAATTTATTAGAATTCTTGTTATAAACAAGACATGTACTATTAAAGATGTCATCTAGATACCATTGCATGTTTATGTGCAGTTTTAAATTAAGTAAATCTTAGTCTGTATTTCTGTGTTCTTTCTGATTAATTTTTTTCCTAAAGGAATGTGCCAATGAACACTGAAGTGAAGCAAAGAAAGGTTGTGAATCAAAAGCGACGATCTAGTCGACCAAATGAAAGAACTTGCCCTGAGGAGGTACTAATAGATTACTGATCAGAGATGTTACTTCTCCTTTCTTTTAATTTCATATTATTTTTAGTCATTAATTTCATATTTGTAATTTCAAACAAATACATTCATTATTTAGATTGAAACATTCAAATCCTAAAAAAAAAAAATTACTGTAGCAATCCGTCTTCCGGGAGGTGGTTTAGTTATAAGTGAAATTTTTTTGAAACATTGGTTATTAATATTATTTTATTTTATTTATTGGTTATGGAAAAAAATGCCGGCGTCTGGTCTTCTATATTATACATATGTAAATAAATCTGATCTTAGAAGCATATTTTGGATCAGCAACTAGAAATGCAATTGATAATAAATTAAACAACTGTGTGTGAATTTCAGGTCTCAGATCACATATGCAGATCGAGGATAGTTGCACTGGCCCCAGCTCTGATTAAAAAGCGAAGAATAGATCATAACTTATTCATCGGCTCTGATTTACCAGATTTATTAGTAGCCTATGTAGGGTCCAACTGATGTGATGTATGCATGACATGTCAGTATCTTTTTTTCTCGCAGAGACCTTTTATTTAATATATCTAATTAACTATGTTACCCCTGTTTTGTACCTCCTGAAAAGTAAACACTTTATATATATATTTAAGGATGGTAGTAATTAAGATCTAAATTTCTTCTTCTATTATATATTTATATGTTAATTTATGTTCTTCATGATGCCTTGCCTGCCCTTAAGTGGTCATTTATTTAATGCAAATAATTTATTCTAATGCTGTCTGCTATATGCACTATATCATTATATCATTATTCAACAATTTCATATTTAATATAACAGGATCCGTAAACAAAAAACAAAAACCACAATTCAATTCTGTGGCAGCTACATTTCCCAAAACTTTTGCTTAAAATAAGCACAAGGATCCTGTCTACAATTACTGAAAACAATTAAGTATTATCAAATCAAATCTTGAATGAAACAGATTAAAAAAAAGAAAGAAAGAAAGAAACATATGAATACTGCCCAAAATTGTTATACCCTTTCAACCGATCGACCGATCGATGTCATTACTTCTTTTCTTCCTTCACTGATGTTTCTCATCCCCAGATCTGTCTCCTTCTTGTTTCCCTTTGCGAATTCACCGAGAATTTTGCCGCATGAGTTGCAAGTGACGAACCCTGCTTCGGTTCTGATACGGCAAAATTGCGCGCAATGGTTGCACCAGATCATGGTTGATTTCCTTTTCTTTGCAAAAAAAAAAAACAAAGAAAAGAAAAAATCGGAGCTCAAGTCAAGTTGCTTAGTTTGGTTTTCTGGTATTGTGAGCTGACATGAAAGGCGGAGAGACGAGAGATTTAGGGTTTTTGATGAGGGAAGGGATTGTATATATATAGACATCTTATCTGGGGAATATAAAAGAAATCAGGTTGTCTGTTGTGGGAACTTTGTTGGCAACTTAATTGTTATTTGAACTATTTAATATATACATGTATAACAATTGGTTATTATATTTGGTATATAAGTTCTAGGCTTCTAGCAGGTCTCAATATATATATTTTTATTTTAAATTTAGGTACCTCTTTTCTTTCTCTCTCCTATAATATTTGAGTGATTTCAGGCATGAGTTAGGTCAATTACTGGGCCACTATTTTGGGTAAAACGGACTGGAATTATATATGTTTAGAAGGAATTTGTGTGTGGACTTAGTATACGGTAAAAAATCATGTGCAGATTAAAAATTGATTTGAATACGGTAAAAAATCATGTGCAGCACCAATCTGCACATACTCCTTAATCATATGCAAAATCACAGTGCACACGTAATAAGTTATCAATTTTACAGAAATTAGTAGTAAGATCAGAAATATTAAAGTGGTAACTAAAAAAATTTCATCTAGAATAAACCTAAAGCTTCTCAGACGGCCAGTTCCCCAGAAATTTTGCTTGAGAGACGGCCACTAAAAATCTTGTCTGTACATATTAGAAACAAAAAATGGAAAATAAAATTCCTAAATAATTTACATTTTTAAATTAAATCCTTTGAAGAGATGCCTTCACCGTTGTCTTCTTCCTTCTCTTACATTTATTTTCCCCAATTTTGTCTTTTTTTATTTTTCCTATCAAGCATTTGTATTCACCAAGAATCTTTCCACATGAGGTGCATGCGAGAAACCCAACTTCACCTCTAACATTGCAAAATTGTGTGCAATGGTTGCACCAGATCATGGTCGATTTCCTTTTCTTCGCCATTGATTGCAGCTCGAGAGGAATGAAGGGGTTGCTGTGCAAAAATAGGCAGCTTAATTGTGTGAGTAATAAATTAGGAAGAAGCTTGATTGCCAAGTTGTTTCGTTATCTGCATAGAATAGAAACTTATTAGTTTACTTTATCAAAATTAAGTTTCTGGAAAGACAAAATAAAATTAATTAAACCGCGTCAGGAATTCGTTCCTTGGCGACTACGTACGCTCCCAAACGAGTATGACCGATTGTTAGGTGCAGTTCTCTTTTATGTTACCCAATATTGAGGCCCATGTACCTTTTGTGGGCTGATTTTAAATTTAAGCTAGACAATATGTTTTATTATTGGGCCAACATTTGAATTTTTAATATTTACAATTATCGGTCATTATTAAAACTTAATACCTCCACTATATAAAACTAGGGAAAATTTACGGTGTACCCCAATTTAAACTTTTAAAATAGCTAATTTTTTTTATAAATACATGATAATATCCAATATCCCCATATAAATTTAACTTTGTTTCTTCTATTTCCTTTCTTTTGTTTAAATGTTTATTTAATTAATTTTAAAACCAAACTAACAAATTTACCCTTTCTCTTTGAAGTGAAAGTATCCTGTGCTTAAATCATCTCCTTCCTTTCTCTGTACCTCACGTTTAATACTTCCTGTTTTTAGAGTAGAATGAATGAGAAAGATTTTAGTCACAGGTTTCCCTCCTGTCTCTCTCGTCCTATATCCCTTTTCTCATTCAATTTCTTGTCAGCAGAAGCTTGGCCCTACTAAATACCCTGGATCAAATTGAAGCACAAAGAAGGACAGCTGCCAGAACAAATTATGCTATATACTCATATTATAAGGTTGAGACGGAAATTGAATCAGAAGCACTGATTTACCAGTAATCAAATATAGGAGACAAAGTACAACCCTTGGTAGCACTAATTGTTCTCTTAAATTTCCTGTTTTTGTACAAAGCATGTAGGCGCTGTCATTAAGTGAAATATACAAGGTTTTACAGACAGCCAAAAGTGTGCAATGATCGATCAGAACATACAGATCAACATTTATTTATTTAATAAAAATAGAAAATGTTATGATTTATTTATTTTTTTGTATTAAAATATTAGAAATGTTTTTTATATTTTTTTAAAAATAGATATAACACTATATAATTGAATTTATTAGAAATACTACGACAAATAATGTGTATCAATATTTTTCAGGTTAGATTTTTTATAGTTGTAAGAAAAATTAAAATATTTCTTTGTGTTATTGGAAAAATATTAAAATGTTTTGGATTTGAGTTATTGATCCCGGTTCAAAAGACACTTCCAAGTAAATAAAGAAGATATTGTGGTCCATCTAGTAAATTCAAATTGTAAGATATTCCATCTATTTTTGAAAAAAAAAATCTGACATTTGTCAGATGAAATGTTTTGATTTCAATTTCTTTTTTCCTTTTTTTGTTTTCAAAATAGATGCAGTATTTTAGAATTTGAATGTACTAGAAAGACCACGATATTTTCTTTATTTACTCAAAAGTTACTTTTCAATCGGGATCAATAACTTAGATTCAAAATATTTTATTTTTTTAGTAGCACAAAAATAATTTTTTTTATTTGTCTTACAACCGTAAAAAATCCGGACTGAAAAATGTTGATCCAGATTATTTGTCATAGTCTTTCTAATAAATTCAATTATATAGTATTCTATCTATTTTCAAAGAAATATAAAAAATATTTATAATATTTTAATACAAAAAATAAATAAATCATAATATTTTTTATTTTAATTAAAAAAACACAAATCTGGATAATTATTCTTTGAAAGGAGATGTTTGGATCCGGAGGATAATTTTCCGAAAAGAATATCTAGATCTGGAGAATAACTGATTTCGAATTTTTTCAAATTTGAATGCCGAATGTTAAATTTTATATAATTTTTTGAATATTAATAAAAAATTCGCTATATGTTTGTTGCTTTTTTTTTTTTTTTTTAACTTTAGGTAGTATTAAAAACGTATGGAGCAAGGACTATTATCATGTTTCATTTATAACAAGTTAGAACCACATTTATGATTATACGCCATATCCCCTTCCATTAACATATATTTATATATATTTATCTATCTGTTCTGCCACTTAATGGGGTGGTTTGGTAGCAACAATCTTACCTAAAAAATTGTTGTTGCTTTGTTCAACACGCCATTAATTTACGATCCTCTTTAATTGGGGGTGGGGGGATAATTTAAGGTGTTTAACCTTGGCACATTTAATTCAACTCGTAATAATTGTTGACGAAACAATGAAAGCTTTGATCAATCGATCATGTCATGTATGGGTACGTGTCTTTTTTGGAAAAAAAAAAAAAAACCAAACAAGAAGTGATAACAATATTAAGATATCAAATATATGGTATCAAAATACAACCATACATCACCGGATCACCCCTACATTTACTTTAAAAAAAATCATCAAAAGTTTTTAACCTGTTAACCGGTTAAGTATTAAAAGAAGAACAGAACATACTGTTTTAAATTTTTTATAAATAAAAAATTATAGAACCAAAATTCTATGTTTTATTTTTATTTTACAAAAACAAAGAATGAATGCCAATCTGATTTCCACATCCAGGGCCCAGGGGTGGCGTCCCTTTATCTCCCCTTCCACTTAAAAATGCATAATTAATTGCATAATATTGTTCTAACAATAAATGTAGACTAACTAATTAGACTGATTCAAGTACGGTGGCAAATCGAGGAATTTAGTTGAACAAACCCCAACCTTAAACCTAATCATATCATAACAACAACATAATCTAATCTAATGTGACATTGCATTTGTTATGTGACAAGATGGAATCCAACCCAACAAAACTCTTACAAGCACAGAGCAATGAGCATGACAGCGACCAATCCAACATCAACATTATCCCCTTTTTGTGGCTTGCATGATGGAGCCGCTGTCCTTCTATTAATCTCATTTCTTTTTCAACTTTTAATGCGCTATCAATCAAATCCATTGTGTTGCGGAGAAGCTTAACCAACTGTTTTAATACTTCAACTACGATCGCCAAAAGTGGGTCTCACATTCCTAATACAAGGCATCCAATTTTTTCTTGGATAATTGTAGCAACATGCAATTTTTTTCAAATGGCGTAAAGTGTAAATTAATTAAAAAATTGAAGATTTTTATTTGCAATAAAATTGAATATTTTTCATTTCTCATTTTTAGATAAAAATATTAAATCTAAAAAAAAAAATTACTGTAGCAGACCGTCCCATAGAGAGGCGGTTCAGTCTCCATAGAGAACCGCCTCACTGTGGGGCGGTTTGGTGTTCAGGAGGATCGCCTCTCAGTGAGGCGGTTTGGCTACTTTTAAAATTAAATTGGTAATCTGATTATTTATATTAATTTTTTTATAGTTATGAAAAAAATTATGGCTTAAATTCATACCGAATCTATATCCTCTGAGGTAACATAATATTTCAGTCTGGATCTCATTGGAGTCTATGTCAATCAGGTTCGAAGTGGAACGCACATAGTCATTTTAATAATTGCGTAGATTATGGTTGAACAGTCCAAATTCAAATATAAATTATTCCGTTACCTTAGGTGATATAAATTTACTTCATACCAAACCATACCGAATTCGTATCCTCCGAGTTAACTTAAATTTTGAGCTAAGATCTGTACTGTCCTATCTAAACCGTATTAATATTAAAGAGCATGGGTGTTATAGGCGTTAACTGCATTGCTCCGAATTCTTATTACATAAAAGAAAACTTTAACTCAAAACAATGCGTTAATGCAGAGGATATGGATTCGGTCATACCTGGCTCCTCACTCCTTCGAGTCCCTGTTTCTAAAAACAATGAAATCTCATTGACAACATACCGGAAATAAAATCTACTACGAATTCTTAAAGTTGCCGGTTCCTGCTTTTCCAATTCTAACCATTCATTTTTTGAAATGCAAAAATCTCAAAGGCAATTAATTTTATGCACGAATCTCAAAACAAATGAATGGTTAGATTTGAAAAGAATGAATGGTTAGATTTAAAAAAGCAGAGACCTGCAATTCGAAAGAATCGCAGCAGATTTATTTCCCAGCATATCTTCCTTGTAATTTATTTCGTCTTGCTCCTGTGATAACTAACTGACATTTGGGCCCAGTGCAAAAACACACTACCCAGAGCTTCGTATGAGCGACTCGCCGCACATGTTTGGTACATGGAAACGTAACAGAGAGGAATCAGACTAAAGAGCTGGAGAGATTGTGGGCCTGTAGCCCTAGTCCTCTAGTAAGGAGTAGTTGACGTGGAGGCAGGCAAACCATGTCGAGTGAGCAGTGTTGGCACTGGCCCCACAGTGCCTTCAACCCGGAATCCCGGATAGGAACGATGAACTGTTACTGAGCTAATAGCTAGAGACTAGAGAGGGAGGAAGGGAAGACAGTTCCACTCTGGACGCCACGTGGACAGCGTATGTGGTCCTGGCAATCCGAGATTCCTCCGTCTCGCTGGCCAACTTTTCACCGGTGACACCTCATCCACTTCTCTTCGCCTCCTCTTCAATTCTCAACTGGATAACATGCACTTCCACTGTTCCACATTCAAATCAAATAAATATAAATATATATATTAATTACCACCGTTTTCTAATTTCTTAATTTATATACATTTACGTACAAAACAAAACCCACTGTTTCTCTCTGCCACAAGTGTTTTCTCTGGGCCGAACTGCCGTGGGCCCACCCCCACAAGCAATCCAGCCTATCCTCTCTTTCTCTTTCTCATTCTCATCCCCTCTCTCCTCCTTGCTATAAAAGAGTAGCTCACCCCAGGAAACAGGAAAAGGGAGAGCCAACATGCAAATGCAAGTAGGTGGATTTCAGATCTAGCTAACACCGGCCGGCCTCACTTAATAAATTCTCTTCTGTCTCTCTTATCAATCCTATCAGATTTCAAATTCAAGGATCGAGAGAAGATATATATATATATATCTATATCTGATCGAGAAATCAACAGTAGGATTGAACAGTGATCGATCGATCGTTTGATTTCAGAATTGAGAATTGAGAATTGAGATGGAGGTTGAGGATGATATGTTCTTCGCTGAATTGAGCGAGCAGATTGCTCTGCTAATAATGGATGAAGAGGAGGAGTTCCCTTTGCAATGCCAGCCTCTTCCTCTTCCTCTTCCTGTTCAGGTTTTAATTTTACCTTTTGCAATTGCTAGCTCCATCATTTTCAATACTGTTCTTTTCTCATTTTTATTATTTTTAATTAACAGATAATTGAAATGATTTCTAGGGAGTAGGTTTGCAATTTTGTGTGATCAAGTTTAAAACAGAATTAAAGATGCCTGCCTGTGGAACGTTTTAACTTAAAATTTGAATTCCCCCCTAATAAACTATTCAACGTACGTTTAACTTCAATTTTAAAATAAACAATCTTAATTAAAAAAAAACATGCAAGATCAATAAATAAACTCAGGCAACTTAATCACTGAACTCACTTTAATTAATTACATTGCACATGATAATATTTGAATTGATTTTCTATATACATTAATTTTGAGGAGTTCCAGTACAAAATTAAAGTTTGCTATAAATGGCCAATTAAGCATGCAGTTCTGGCACCTAGGCACTCGGTACAGTAAAAGAACCATTCTCATTGCACCACAACATGTAGTCCCATTATCACACTGTTCACACACGACTTGCCATTTGCCCATTTGCCATGTTGCAACTTTATTTAAAAAATCATTTTAAGTTTCACATGAAAAGAGAAAGAACATATTTAATGGAAAAAGGTTTACCTTACCTTTGAGGATCACAGCTTGCTAGTACCTGGCGCCTTAAATTTAAATACCCGTGTGTACTGTGCAATATTAAATTAAAGAACACAGATCATTAACAGTTGGTATATGTTGAAAAACAGGGATTGCACCACCACCACCACCACCACCATGTGCCCCAAGCCATGGTCCCACCACCGTGCACATACTATGAGTATGAGTATGAGTATGAGATGGCATATGCTAATGCTAGAGAGAGCAAGGGGACAGGTGTCTTCATCCCACGCTTTACGGCGCCTAGAAGGAAGCACAGAGCGGGTCGATCCGGTTCAAACAATGCCAATTCTCAGAAGAGGCACCAGCCGCACCCGCACCACCAGGAGAAAAAGAGAGTAGCAGTCTCCAATAGTTCTAGCATTGCAGGGCAGAGGGAGAAGCCCCTATCGCTCAGCTGACAGACACTAACAATAATATGTTATTACAAGTCAGTGGGAGTTTGTATCCTCTGTTGGTTCGTCAATTGCAGAGATGTGCAATTTTTGGGAGAGCAGAAAATCAACACACTAATTAAATAAATATCAGGCCAATTCAAAATTGCATCTATTGCAAATTGGAAGAATTTCAGAGGATATAGACTGACTGGCACATGGATATTCTTTTTTGGCCATATTATTTAAATACGTTTGCTATATATAACCAGGGACAGAATAATAGTAGAAAAGTCCCGGGTGGATAATAAAACCTGGAAGAGGCACCCAAGATAAGATAAGTGCCGAGTGCATCGCTTCTTTTGGCAGAATGTATAGTTTCTTTCACCTATTAGGCTATTACTAATTACTGGAGTGTATTTTTTTGAGAATTAATAATTAAGATGGGTACGTTTGTTTCAAATAATTAAAGTCGAGACCGTACGTACGTACGTACGTATCTTAGTACTGCGATGGAATCATGATTGTATTTATCCCTGTAAAATTAAGCTGTTAATTAAAGATCAGATTTCATATAATTAAGGACATAACTGAACAATTTTTCTCTTTTATTTCCCTGTAACATTTATTTTTCATTTAAGCTACCTACGCCTCAATACATTTATTTGAAACAAGAAACATTATTGTCGTTAAAAATATTATTTTACCAGCTTAAAGTCTTAAGTAACTGGACTGGAGTACTGAGGATGGGAATTAGAATCTGCTCCTTTTCAAAGAAAAGGAGCACCTTTCTATTTTTAAATCCGGATCGTTCAAAATTTATCGTACGGTCTCGATTAAATTTGAATCATTTTAATAGATTAAATTGATTTGAAAATGAAAAGTAATCGAGACTGTACGATAAATTTTGAACGATCCAGATTTAAAAATAGAAGGGTGCTCCTTTTCTTTAGAAAAAGAGCAGATTCTGATCTGTAAGGATGGCAACCAGTGGAAGCAAAACCTTGATATATATATATATATATATATATATATATAGTACGTAATTAATTAAGCTCGGTTATGATTATAAAACAGGAGCATATATGTCGTGATATGCATATTGCAATAATATTGTTTGTCCAGTCAGAGAGTACTGGCAGGGAGGTTAGTATTGGAAATGGCAGTGAATTGATGAATCATGAATGATAGAATTGCACGAGGGACCATGTGAACATGTGATACTCATACTGTGACAATTCGTATCCTCTGACTCTGAGAAACTCAAATTTTGAGGTGAGATGTGGATCCTCCAACCTCCAATTTAAATCCGCACTATTAAAGATCGAGTCTCGTGCATTACAACTTTACAAGCATGAACTGGATTAATTCCACGAATTTTGATCCGGCTAGAAACACTTTTTTTTTTGTTCAAAAAAATGTGTTTCTAGCCGGATCAAAATACGTGCACATATTTAAGATGTTGTGTGTGAAAGGATTCACAAATTATACATGGTTGTAGAAACCGTGTACGTTTTTTCAAAAACAACGTCCAATTTTTCGCTAAAACATTAATATACTTTTTTTTTTTTAAAATGTTTCAAACTTGAACTTTTTTTTATTCGTATTCTGGATCAGGAGAAGTCTTTATTTTGACTTGTTTTTTTTTTTTTACCAATAATAGAAATTGATATTTATCATGATTCAAAATTACACGGCAATTTAATTGAAAAAAAAAAACTGACAGGGACAGTTTGGGCATTTTGAAAGATTGAAATTTTTAAATAGAGATTAAAAAGAGATAATGGCCAAATTAAAATAGGCATTGAGTTTTAATGACATTTTGACAAATATTGTTTTCTGAGTGGCATTTTGACAAATCTCAAGTTTTAGAGTGGCATTTCAAAAAATTTCCCTTTTAAAAAATCGACCAATTAGAATACTAACATATTTTTTCATAAATAAAATACTTATTTTATATTTTTACAAAAAAATGAGTACTTTTTAAATTAAAATGAGTTGTAATAAAAATAGCAATTAAATAATTAAATTTGTTTGTTTTTAAAATATAAAAAAGTAAATTTAAAAAAAATAATACGTACATTTGAAAACCAATTTATTGATTTTTATATATTTATTGATTTTTTTATATAGAAAATCAATCCATTGATTTGATAAAATGATAAAATGGTCAAAATACACAAAAAAATATATTCAAATTGTTCCATTAATCTTATTATTAATATACAAAATCAAACAAAATATATGATTTATTTTATAAACAAATTGTAAAAAAAAAAAAAAGTTACTGTAGAGAACGGTCTGGTAACCCGTTTTCGAGGATAAAACTGAAAAAAAGTCAAGAACAGTTTGGCAGCCCGTTCTTGGGAGATATAGGGAACGGTTTGGCAGTCCATTTCTTATGGTTTTTGTAAAAATTCGGCTAATCATGTTGAAATACGAAACTTTTTTTTTTAATTATGGTTTATAAAAAAAACTCGGAATGCTAGATCCAGAATCTGACCCTTTCCACCGAATTCCCATTTCGGATCCTCTGCGGTACCTAGAATACTTAATATGGTGTGGCGATTTATTATTGCTGGGTTTTATAGCTTGCCATTTGCCATGAAGTGGGTCCTGACAAAATTTTCTGGAACAGCCATCATTCATCAACAATAACAATTTTTACATTTGTATTTAAATGTGTATATGAAACCTGCCGATTTTTGTATTTGTAGTATTTAAAAAAAATAATTTAATCTATGGTATTGTTCTGAAAATTTTCGCAACATAGCACCACTGAACCACCGCGGCAGTGAGCTGCCACGATTCATAGCGGCATGGCTGCATGGTGTACACAATCGAAGGAATTCGCATCCTCTGAGATATCTCAAACTTTGCGTGACTTTTTGGAATATCTCAATCGTTCAAATACATTATGAACGAATCTCAAAACTCAAATAATACTGGCCCCTAACGCTTCCCCGAATAGGCACCGGACACGTTGGTCACGCAAAAATTGAGATATCTCAGAGGATCCTCACCCCAATCGAAGGGGATTTGCAAAAAAAAAATTCACCGGGCGCTATGAACTGTGTTTGTCCCACTGGACCATTGTTGTTCATAGCATAATGACAAATGAATTATTTGGGCCCAGTTCGGCGAGGTCAAACATTCGTAATTCGGGAATAATTCGAAAATAATTCAATATTATTCGGATCAGAGATCTTAATCTTGTAAGGGAGCAAAAAAAATAACAAAAAAAAGTTATGGAAAAATTCAGAAAAAAATCGTGAATAATTCGGGAAATTCAGGAAAATTTCGTAAAATTTGCGATTATTCAGGAATAATTCGGTCAACCAAATAATTCAGCGTTCGGTTCGGCATCACTAAAAAAACAAATTATTCGCGAATCTTGTTACTATGGTTCATGCGCCTGAACAGAAAATACTAAGAGAAAAAAATGGTGAAACTTGACTACTAAAGGCAATTCAATTGTACATTGTACCTGAATGTAACCAGAATCCAAAGACATGGAATCCCAATTCATCTGCATTTTTGTTTTGAGTTGTTTGCCAAGATCACATGCCATGATATTCGCTGGATGCTCAGACAGAGATGGTATTTCCTAGAAATTAATGTGATTTATGTATTGACCTCTAGGCTCTAGGAATTGACTTCGTTTCCAATTTTTGCTTGTGTAGTTATTCTAGTTATACTGAGGAAAACAATTAACGAATAGTATGGCAAGGTAATGTACACTGATGAAGGCACAGTTTTAATCTTTTTTAGTTCCGAAAACTATATTTATTTGAAAAATAAATATTTATGTTAAGGAAGCTGATATCAGTATCCACACTGTATCCACACCATAACTTTCATAATTGTCATAACAACTTGGGGGACCGCAAAAACTCCATGACTGATTTTTTTTTCTAAAGTATTAATATATATACACGGAAGTATTTATACCTATGCGCGGAAGTATTTATATCTATGAGATGAACAACTTTTACGTAAATAATTATTTCTCCATCTAGATTTCTCAAAAGTACTCACACCATAAATGCATGGTGGGGACCACTCAAACTAGATGGGGGACCATACACGTTTTTAGATATGAGTTTTTTTCTCCATTCATTTTCGTCCATATTTCTGACGATCTATGAAGAATTTTATAAATCTAAAACCACCAACGTCTTCTATGCAATGTTCTCTTTCAAATGAGATCCATGATGACGTACTTTTAAGCTCGTCGTCACACAAGTATTTATACCTACACTTGCAGTATATTTTACATATGGCACTGAATGATATCTGAAAGTAGTAATATCAAGTATTCTAAGTATTTATACTTATGTATTGTAATATTTATACTTATGTGGTAAACTATTTTTGTTAGAGGAATATTGCAAGTGCTTTTTACATATGAATATATTACACTAGATAACATCTGAAAGTATTACTATCAAGTAATACGAATATTTATATATATGCATTGAAGTATTTACATCTATGTGGTCAACTATGTTTGTTAGAAGAAGGTTGACACAGGGACAATTGGAGAAGGTTGATGCAGGCATGCGGGGTCCCCACTACTTCATTTGAAGAAGGTTGATGTGGGGATCATTGGAGACTAAAAAAGAAAGTGATCATATGAAGTGACGCACACAAGTATTAATATCTTATTTTGTAAGTGTCAATTTCTTATCTTGCAAGTATTTATATTTATAATAGCTGACGCTAGACGAGTGTAGGGACTGAAAAAATGAGACCAAGTAATTAGTGGGGACCATAACACATTATGCCTTTAATGTACAGTGTAGGTACAGTGTGTGTACTGTAGCGTGGGGATGAAAATAATTATTCTTATGTTAATTAGAGAAGCTTTGCTACACGAGAGCAGTTGGGGTCCGATGCCCATTGGGTTCAAACTGAGTTCGATGGGTTTCAGAACCGTCCGATCCGCTTTAAGATCTGTGCGAATCGATTCAATATCCATGTGCATCTTCTTTAATATTCGTGCGCACGGATCTTGAAGTAGATCAGACGATTTTTGAGTCCATTTAAAAAAAAAAAAAAGAAGCAATAGCCCGTTTCGTATATTTGAAACCGGTAACTTAGAACTATGTATTTGAATTCAATCCATCATCACAGATGGCTTATCCCAGAAACAAAAGTTTTTGAGTCCATTGAACCTAAACTGCTCTATTGCTACACAACATTGGCTTTCAGACTTGTTCACAAGTTGCAAAATTACTATAAAATAAATAACTTCTTTCAATGATTTTTTTAACCTGTTTCAGTCATTGCAAATTGTACATTGACCGTACAATCCTCATAATCATTGGAACGTTATTCTTTTATTTTCCGAGGATAGCGAATATTTTAAGTCCTGTTCGGCCAACATACTGTTTAAGTGAGAAAAAAAAAATTCAGTTCAAATTCTACACCACGTCTATTCTCAAATGAAGACCAAACAGGATCTTAATGTTTGCTTCCTCTTATGTTGTTATTCTGCAGGAGAGTGGAGTAAGGTCCAATAATTAACTTTGGACAACGAAACTGTGGGACATACAATTTTCTCATTTCGCAGAGCATTTAACCTAAAAGAGTACACTTCTATTCAATTTTAACCGATTCCTGATCCTGCATAAATAATTTAGGACCACCAATAATTTCCTGCCTCTTTTAATGCCTCAAAAGTTAGTTGATGAAGAAGAGACAAAACTACACGACAACCATTCAGAAATTTACCAGACTTCAGGGCTTCAAGTATTTGCTTCGTAACACCAATTAAGTGGATTACTGAGTTTCTATGGTCCAATCCCCTCTGGTGCTATCAAAGGCCGAATATATGGATTGATAGGATGCATAGTTAAACAAAAAAAAAAAAAAAACTCAATTTAAGAAAATTGTACAAGTATCAGTTTTTGATCTGGTAATAAAAAGAAGGGGGAATTTCACATATACCTCTCAAAAACTTCAAAATTACGTATTTTCTCCTCTAAAATTTGAAATTACATATTTTGCCCTTAAAACTTCAAAAACTCACAAATTTACCAATTTTATTGTCTTTTATATTAAAACTCGTTCTAAATTTATAAAATACCCATTTTACCCTTTATTAAAAGCATATAAATCTTATCATACTCAAATTTGAATATAAACGATTCATCTACCGTCCGAACTGCCATTAGATTTGTGCACACAAGATCAGCACGAATCTTGATGCAAAAATGCACGCATATTGAAGCAACATGCACAAATCTTAATGCGATACGCGTTAATCAAAATTGCTTTAAGTTTTGTGCGTGTTAGATTAGCACTAGTATTAAAGCGACACGCACAAATCTTAATGCAATGCGCACGAATCAGACATTAGAAGAACCCTTCAGATTCAAATAATTTGAGTCTCATGAGATTTATATATTTTTAATAAAGGGTAAAATGGGTATTTTATAAATTTATAATGAGTTTTAATATAAAAGATAATAAAATGGATAAATTTGTGAGTTTTTGAAGTTTAGAGGGGGAAATATGTAATTTCAAACTTTAGAGGGGGAAATACGTAATTTTGAAGTTTTTGAGGAGTATACGTGAAATTCCCCCTAAAAGAAAGAGACTATGAGTTCAAAATTTGAATAAACTTTGTTTTAAAATATTAAATGAAATCTGAAAGTCCAGATAATTTTTTTTTATCTATACATACAGAGAGAATTGCGTTGCAATTTTCAATTTAAGTTTATCTATACATACATAGAGAGACAATTATGCAAACAATACTATTCTCTTCTTGGCTGCTTAAGAAAAGAATTATGACAACATACATACATCAAAATGAATTATGACAAAATGGAGATGTACCCATCGTACTTAGATCAACCTAATGTTACTTTTAATATATTTTTTAGATGTAATTGGGGTGTATTCCCCATCACTTACTTAGGATTACTATTACATATTAAAAAACTAGCTGTTAGTGATTGGTAATTTTTACTTGATAAAGTAGGGGCTTGATTACCTAGCTGGCAAAGTTAATTACTGTCGATTGGAGGTAGACTAACTTTGTTAAATTTGGTATTGTCAGCTGTACCTCTTTATGCTTTATATGTATATAAAATTTCTATTACTGTAATACACAAATTAGATAAGATTAGACGCCGATTTTTGTGGCAAGGGACAGAAAAAAAGAAGAAGAGAAAAACATTGTTACCTATAAGTACATTGACCATAATGCCCCTCACTCTCCTTTTTGGAGAGCAATTTCAAGTTTAGAACATATAGGCTCCCTTAGCATATAATACACACTAGGGACACAAACTCAGTGTAAGTTTTGGACTGACCTGTGAGACAGAAATGGTACATTAGCAACTAGATACACAATCTTGTTTAAACATTATAGTACTAAACACATTCTTTTACAAGAAGTCATATGTTCACAAGGTAGGGCTATAAGATTTAGGAGACCTTTAGAAAGGTATGATCAAATTGAATGGGCTGAAATTCTCCATATATCAATATTATTTCTTTTATCTCTACTCAGGACCACTTGATTTGGAGATGGGATCATACATGGAAGTTTACTGCACGCTCTTTATATTAATTTTTGAACTTTAAAGGCATTCTTCCTATGTTACCAACTTTGGTTTGGTGGAGCATACCAGTACCACAAAAAATAAGAATCTTTATGTGGTTGATAGCTCATAATAGCATTCTCACCAAAGACAAATTAGCAATCAGAGGTTGGGATAGGGATCAAACTTACCAATTTTGTCTAAGCAATGAGACTATTAGTCACTTATTCCTAAATTGCCCCTTAGCTCAAAGGGTTTGGTTTTGGTTGGGCAAAAGCCAAGATTACTTGCATACTTGGACTCAATTTGATAATATTATCCAGTTTGCTATGGGCATGCCAGTGACATAACAATCGAATAGGATTCTAGTTGTACTGAGTGTTGTCTGCTGGACTTTATGGAAACACAAAAACGATATATATTTTAATAATTGCAATGTTAAATCAGCTAAATCTCTTATACTGCAAACTAAATTTTTGCTTTGTTATTAGACAGATAACATCAAGACTCCAGTGCAGCAGGTGGTTGAAGACTAGATGCCAGTGGAGGAAGATGTGATCCCTCTGAACCAGTTCATGCCTATGGAGATAATGCCGTACTGGGCCCCAATTTCCCCTCCCTTGCAGTGAAGATCATCAACAACAACTTTTTGTATCAAGACTATAGGATTAATCTTTTAGCATATGCACTAGTAATTGGTACCTTAGTGTTCTTTTGGAGCTTAGCATAATCTAAAACTTGGCTGTTTAGCTTACTGGGTCTACTGAACTTAGTTGCCTGTTTCTGTTACCTCCTACTACAGGAGTGTATTTTGGCTTCCGTTGGAGATATCTGATACTCATGCTGTCATGCATGCTGCCATGTAATTATATTTTCATTTCAATGAAAATGAGCTCTGCCTTTTTTAAAAAAAAAAGAGAGAGAGACAACTACAGCACTGTCATTGTGTCAAGTCAACTTCACACAACACCTAATACGCACCCAACATTTGTAATTAATTGAATGCAGTAAAGTAATAGTTGACTTACAAGTTTACTAGGTGGGAATTGGGAAACTGAGCATGGCAGCATTCTGCATTCTGCTGGGGGGCCAACGGGTTAAAGAGTTTATTTACTAATTATTAGGGGTGTCAAATGTGCACGGTATAAATTGAATGAGGTATTTTCATATCCGGTATAATTATTAGGGGTGTTCATTTAAAATTAATTTTATAATAATTAAATAAATTAATAACAATATAATTAACCTAAATTATAATAATTAGTCCCATTATTTTATAATTATTTATTATCAATTAAACAGTAACATTGAAGTTGTATAAACAATCTAATCGTAATAACTAAAAATATATAGTTATACGTATAAATAAAGATTCATCACATATAATTTTATATTTATCAATGTCATCTAAGATAATGAATACAATATAGCTCTTAACTTATTCGAATAAGTTAACGAAATCTTTTCTTACCCATACCATTACCGTTAAATTGATGAAAAAAGATTATCCGGATCAGTCTTATGGACTCCACCATTCATTCCGTAATAGCACTATTGTGGAACAATATGAAATGGATTCTCCGATCTGAGTTTCATGTGCGAATTTATAATACGGTCCTAAATATTTAAGGGTGGAATATCATACACACAAAAAAAAAAAAATTACAATATACTTGTACATATCATGCACATAAAAGATAATAACATAATATTAATATAGATCTTATTATTCATCAAATTATGAAATGCACAACTATTCATATCATTTAATATATGACGGAATGTTAGAAGATAATCAAATAATATAGATTAGATACATAATCAATTTACAAGTCCACAAAATATTTTTCTATTTTTTCTATCTTGATTTCAAAATAATTATTAAATTGTTAAGTCAATTTAATCCAAACTTGGATGGTAACTGACTCTCACAATTGATAAATATAGCCAGGGGTGTTCAAACAGTTAGTTCAGTTGAAACTGAAATAAAATATGCAAACCAAACTTTTTTCAATTTTTAAAAACTAAACCGAACCGACCGAATTAAAATGGCCTACCGAATAAGAACCAAACCATTTAAACCGAATTAAATTTCAGTTTGTTTTGTTGACCGAATAAGAGAGTACAAATTTTTAAAATCAGAATTCAATACATAAACCAATACATTAATAATTTCATAGAAATAAATATCAAGATAATATTACACACTATTCAATTTCCTACAAAAATATGTAAATGTTCTAAAATATCCAAATCAAAATGGAAGGAAGGAAACCATGATTGAACCAAACAAAATATAAACCATACTTGAATCATTTAGCTATGAGATTGGAATAAACTTTGAAGTAAACTAGTACAATAAAACAACATAAGCTGCTATCGCAAACCAAAATAAACTTATTTTTTTCACCACAGTAATATTTACCAGAACAGATCCTCAAGTTACCGAGAAATAGGCAAATTTTTTTCAAAAGAAAAAAGAAAAAAGAAAATATCTGGCACACAACAATCTGGTACAGGATGCAACTACATAAGATTAAACACCGCAGTGCTCAGTCTATTCAAACACCAAAATCTACACAATAACTGTACACAAATAAGATCATCAAACAGAAAAGGTTTGGCAAAGCAACTGTGACAATCACCTCTCCTGATTATTAACATTGATCTCAATTAGCTGTTCAATAGGCTGCCGGCATATCGGGCATTTATCTGATTGCAATCTCAAAGCCTTTGCACATTCGCTGCACAAACACTGAACCAAAAAAAAGAGCAATATTTAGATGACAAAAGTAATCCTGGGAAGCAAGCTTTCCTCAAATAAATAAATAAAATAAAATAAAAAATAAAGAAAGAAAGAAAAAGAAGCAAGCTTAAAATATAACATGTAAAAGACAACATGCAAGTCAAAGATGCATGTTGTTCCCATCAAGCGCAAATGGTAAATTAATCGCAAGTAGGAGAATATGTAACCCCTTAACCATTAGATTTAAAACTGGAAGCTCAAATCCCAATTTCACCCCAAATTGCCAGAAAACAGTACAATACAACAACTTGAAACTATATGAATGGAATCAATGGTAAAAAAGGAATGCCCTTGTTGGCTCAAATGAGCCTTACTACAGTTGCAAAATAATCACACCAAAATACGACAGAAAATACAGGGTGGAATTGTATAATACTGATACTGGACCAAAAATGGTACTGCACGCCCATCATCTGAACCATAATTTGAAATTTTGTTTTCTTGATTTTGTAACCAACTGAAGGGTTCACAGTTGCTGACACACAAGTGTTCAACTGATTTTTATGAAAAAATATTAACCTAATCATCAACAACAAGTATCAAAGTTCTCCTTGCTACAACCCTCGCACCTAACAAGTGGCAGGCACAAGAAGATCAAGTTGATGTCACAGATGCAAATTCTTTTGTAGATGACACAAAGAAATGTCTAGTCTTACAACCCAGCAAGAAATCCAAGTCAATATAACCCGGCAAGATATCCAAGTCAATATCACATGAAATTGAAATAGTGAAGTTTAAGTATATTTCAATGTCAAGGTTAACTCATAAGACAAAAGTTTGTAATTACATAGTCAAAAGCACCATACTTCCTATAAAGATTATACCAGTACATCCTCTATGTATACCAGAACAAGAGCCAACTGTTACTGCAATGATACCAAGGCTATGATTTTTTTGTTAAGCTAAGAACCCAATGCTCAACTATTCTTGAACTATTACGCTAGATCCTGATGGTTAACCATAACTTTAAATCCAATAAAACCTAATTCAAACACAACCAGATCAAACAAACTAATTAAAAATGAAAAGAATGCAAACAAAATGTTGAGTACACATACCAACCCCGAAACTGAAACTGTTGAACTAAACATAGAATCAAATGTACTCACCATATGCCGGCAAGGTAACACAGCAGTATTTCTCAGCTCTGACAAGCAAATAACGCAGTCCTTCCCCGAGTCATCATCCTCTACATTTTTTACCTCCGGTTCAGGTGAGCTAAGCCCAAAAATCTCTTGCAACTCATACCTTATCTCATCAATCCATAAAATTTGCTTCACTACCTTGACCACAAATGCCCCTTCATTACTCCTCTCAATAACAGCTAGAGTGATCTGTGCATGAGTAGATGCTTTTTGGGGCTGTTCAGGTTGAATCATCGATGTTGGGGTTGCATCGGCATAAATTACCAGTGGGAACACACCTTCATGTGATGGTTTAGAAAGTTCGTCAATAGAGAAGAAACCCAAATCAATACCTGACCCAGGAGGCTGAATGAACCTTTGGGCGGCGCCCTTCTGGAAAGGAACACTAGTAGAGGTGCCTATCCCAGGAATTATAGGAGAGAAGCTGCAATTGGGCCCTTCCTTTGCAAAGTAATATATTGTGACACTGCTCCAAGAAAGAAATATTTAACACGGTATTAGATGTGTCCGAGATTACAAAACAAGTAGACATCAATCCAAAATTGTAATTTGGCCCCTAGAGCTAATCATACACAGGCTATCTCTCAGAGACAACTCCCTCAAGTTGACCTCAGATGAGTAAATTTATGAGAAACCAATAACAATACCAATCAATCACAATGATAATTTCAGCAAGCAGTCACAGAGAAAAAGAAATGGTTGTTTACAATTTAGACTACATAGATTGCTGATCTTTACTTAAAAAAATCAGAGGGGACAGTATTTGGGATAAAATGAGATGAGTTCAGCTCAATTTAATCAGTCAATCAGAACAAAACCTGAACCAAAATTTAACTAATTGCACCACACATAGGCAGAATCCAGTCGAAACATCAACCTACCTCCCAGCGACAGTAGCATCAAAGACAAACGAGACAAGGTGCTGATCGGGGTTTTGTTCATCTGGCACCAGCTTGATTGTGTGCTTGTGCAGATTGACGTCATTCTTAACTTTCTTAGTGCTCTCGCGCTCCACAAAAGGCGGTGGCGCCACCACCGGGCCCACAAGTGGTGGCGCCATAGGGGCCCAGTAGGCCGGAGGCGGGGCATAATAAGGGTTGTAAGGAGGCTGGCCCGAATATGGCCTGTAGTACCGCTGCTGCGGATTTGGATTCGGGTACGCGAATGGCTGCTGATAGTACGATCCGTTGTAGTAAGGCTGTTGAGGGGGCGGATAGGAGGTGGAGGGGACCTGAGGCGGCGGAATCTGCGGGGGCAGAGGTTGTGTTGTAGTCGCCGGAGGAGGCGGAGGTGGCTGAGTCTGGTGGTAAGGCTCGTCTCTTCCCCGGCGAGGGCCGCTCGTGCTTGAAGATTGTCCCATTAGTTGAGCGGTTCTCTGTTTTTCCTTTCCTTTGCTTTCTATTCCTATTTTGGAAGCTTCTTTCTTTGTTCTTTTTTGTTCTTTTTCTTTTCGTCTTTTCCTTTTTTCTGAATGGAGCAGTCGTGGTGCGACTTTGACTTTGTCGTTAAGAAGAGGTGAAGGAAGCGTTTTGAGTTTTGACTGAAAAAAAACTGAACCTGTAAGACTTTTAGGAAAAATCAACGCCATTCGATAAAATAATCAACATGATCGCACCTGAAATAGCTGTTCATCACAAGTGCCGAGTAAATAACTGGAAATCACCTTCGGTTCGGTTGGGCTGATTTACTTTGACCAAAAGTTAGCCGACGCTTCAAACAAGTTACTCTATAATCTGGGTATGATACCGACAAGATCGGGCTGTCTTGGTACATCCTACATCGATACGAGGACGGTATTTAAATGACATATATTTAAGTTCTAGATTTATACAGGATTCTAAGCGCGGTCTATAGTTATAAATTTTCTAGAAAACAAAAAAAAAATGAAGATACAGATTATATTTACAAGTTATAGCAGTGAAAGGATGATCGAAGCAGCAGTTATCTTCTATCCTATTTTTCCTTGGATGTTAGTTGTCACTACTGAAGTCGTAAATTGATCAATGAACTAGATTTGACAGCCTCTAGTCAAAGCTCAATGAACAATTTATGACCAACTAAAGCAGAAGAGCATCTCATCAAATGAATATGTATATATATGCTTTGGCTTCAGCCAGTTTTCTCTCTTCACTCTTTTTACAAATATTTTTACAAGCTAAATATATGCATCACTTCTACAACGAGCTGAAGAAACAATAACCGAGGGGATCAGGGGAAGAACAACAAAATATGAAACCAAAATAACTTTTGAAAGCTTAGCCCTTTCTACGTTTCAGGGAAGGCATCGGAGTCAAACCCCATGATACTCTCTCTCCAATAGGAAAATCAGGGTTTGCATCAAGAGATACATTTGGATCTGCTCCTCCAGTAGTAGTCTTAATCATGTCATCATTGGTGTCAGTACTTGGACTCAAAGAAACATAAAGGGCTTCATTCACTCGTTCAACAGCAGGTTCATCTGTCGCTGGGTCCCTATTTTCATCACCTTCATCAATGCAAAACCCACCACCACTATATAAATATGCTTTTGGGGAGGCCTCGGATGAATTTACCACTCTCTCAGTATCCTCAACTTGCACTGTTTCGGTGGGATCGATGTCAGCATAACTAGGGTTTTCATCAACTGCTCCCTCATCAATATCAGTAGCTTCAGGCTGATTACTTGTGTGATTGTCAGGGTTTCTCGCTTCAATATCATCTTCAGTGTACTTCACTTGGTTCCGCTGCCTCTTTGACTGGAGCATTAATGCCAAAGAAAAAAAAAATACAACTTGTTCACATTGTCAATAGTAATGGGCCACTACATCAATTACGAATAATGTACCGATTTGTTTGGCATATAGTTGGTTTCCCAAAATGACAAAAAATTCTAAATTAACAAAAAAGAGATGTGATACCAAAATTGATCAGAAGATCCATAAATCAGACAAACAAAAGAACTTATCAGAAAGTAATAGACCCTGAAATAGAACCTTACCCTACGTAATTCTGTTATTCCTCGAGTTGCACCATCTTGTGGTTCATCTTTCTCTGAACCTTCTTCACCAGAGATATCTGGATCAGACTTTTCTTGATGAACCATTGCACTTTTCCTTCTTTTTCCTCTTCCTTTTTGACTAATACTGCTACCTTTCTTCCTTGTTCTCCTACCATCTGATGATTCTCCTTTGTCTAGATTCTTCTCTTGCACAGGATCATCTAAATCCAGAAAAGCACTTCCCTTCTTTTTCCCGGTAATACCCTTAATTGCCTTCTTTATCCTTTGGCTTCGAATTTTAGCAAATCTCTCATTGAATGTATAAAATGCCTCGAGCCGTAGCTGAGTCTGCACAGGAAAAAACAGTAAGTGTCACTCACAACTCCACTAAAATGGAGAAGGTTATAAATCCAATCCATTTTATGAAGCCAATGCGAATTGGACCCCTACACTCTTCAAGTAGAATCCAACACTCAAATCAGCTAGCGAACAGGCTATTCACAGCACCAATTAAAAAAAATAAAGTTCTTATGAAAGCACTTACCTCATGTTTGCTGTACTCCTTCAAAACCGGTACAAGAAGTTCATCAGCTTTCTGCTTATCCCAACCCAATCTCTCCCAACACAACCTGTGCAAGTTCAAAAGGAAATGAGAACTTCCTTCCAATTTAAAAGCTGGGCAAATGCATTTTTAAGCAACTCACTTGCGAAGTAAATTCAAATCTGGCTTGCCCCATGAAAACGTCTCTGTTGAGTTGTCAACTTGCGGTGAATAATATGCTTCCACAACAGCCTGACTTGGAAATGAAGAAGGCATATGCCAGTTCTTGCTTATGTTTCTCTGTGATTTGCAAAACCATTAGCTAACAAGCTACATATAAATTCAAGCAAAGGTTCTTTAATTTGGTACCTACATGCTTATCCATAAAAATCTCCTTTATGTCGTCACCATTTGTAGTTGGTGGTTCACCACTTTTAGCTTCAGCCGTTGATGATTTCTTCTTCAAACCAAGGTTAAAATTTTCCAGTATACCTGGATCGGGTGATTCAACCCAATCTCTAAATTTCTTTAGGCCATCTTCCTCAGGGAACGCATGTACAACCTCAATGGCATTGACAATTCCAATTCCACTGCAGAAATGTTATGAAAACAATGATCATTAAAACCAACTAGCTCATCTAAAAGAAATCTAAAAAAATGAAAATAACAAGATATTTTGAAATTCATACCATTTGCAAGACCATAGTTGTTGTAATCATTATTTAATATTTATAAGAGAACAATTTTTAGAATCTTCAAGTTCCCAATAATTTATTCTGGCAACACGCTAAGATTAATACAGCTCTGACAAACTTTAATAATCAAGAGGTAATAATGTAACAAGAATACCTGACTCCTTCAGTGTAGTCACTTCCAAGAAGCATGGCCATGCGAATTAAGTTCTCTCTATTTAGCCCGAGTTCACTTTCAATGTCCTAATACATGAAACTAAATTATGGCCACAGCCCAAAATTCATTTCAACATTTATTAAGAGCTTATGCAACATTATTTCATAGTTTAAAGAGTAAACTACAAGGAAGTGAACATGGACCTTCATGAAGTAAGTTTCAACATATTTTCTATCATCAAATATGTTTTTATAGACATTTCGAGCCCCAAATAAGAAAACATCAGAGTCATCTGTCACCACACCATCAACCAAATTGTTCATCTCCATGAACGCACACTGTGCCTCCGCTTCTGTCGGTGCAATTATAAATGGCAAACCAAACATCTGAAGCAACTCCTACAAGACATCAAAATAAAACTAAGTGAGAACTCTTTTAAAAACTTGCTCAGTCTCCTTAGGTTGCAAAGGCAGAATTCTGATTATTTGGGATTCCAATATTAAAATTAGGGTAAAATGGTAAATAAAGTTCGATAAAGTATATCATATAACAAACTTAGGTGCAGATCACAACCTGGCATTCGGCAAACATCTCGCTGCTGATAGCTTCAGCATGGCTCTCTAGCTTTCTCCTCTCATGTCCAAGTTGTGTCTGTTCTTGTCTTAGAAGAGATATTTCTTCTTGTAAATTAGCATCGGAAATAGTATTAAGGTCATCCATGAGATTTTCATCTGCTGTATCCACCATGGAGGGATTTGATACATCCACATCACCACCAATAGCCATGCTAGACACTAGATTGATCTCTGCATTCTCCTTGACAATATTATTGTTGCCATTTAAACCCACAAATGACTGTTTCGAAACAGAAGTCCTGTTAAATTCATGTACTCCTCTCTCAGATGTAGAAGCCAGATCAGAGGAAGCAACTGGACCTTGAGAACTTTTATCAAATTGATTTGAATCAAAACTTACTCCTCTCTCAGATATAGGACCCAGATCAGAGGAAACAATCGGACCTTTCATATTACCAAGTTCATCAGCCTGTTGTTGTTTCAAAAATTCAGAACTTACTTCATTTGATCTGTAATCCGCAGCCCTCCCTTGAAGTTTCTCGATGTTTGTTTCAGATAACTTACAGTCTACAGAGACATCAGAAACATTAGGTGTGTCCTCCACTATAATTTCTTCATTATGACGTTCTTCACTATAAGTGTCACCTCTACTTTCTACAGGACCAATACCAGTATCAATACTATTCTGGCCAGGTGTTACAGCATCTGTACTTGCTGCTATTTCAGTCGAGGATTTCTCTCTACCCAAATCCTCTAAACTTCTTGTTATTGCTTCCTGCATAAGGGTATCCTGTTCTTCATGTTGACTTATTATAGCATGAATGGGACTATGGCAAGTGCCTTCTTCCCAATCTATCTCTTCTTTGTCACTGTCTTTTTCTTCTGGCATATTACTGCCAATTTTATCGTCACATTTACCAACTCTAGGTTCTTTAACAACACTTTCCTCCAGACTTCGCCTTATTGCTTCTTGCACAAGGGCCTCCTCTTCTATAACTCCTTTTGATATCTTAAACGGTTCAGATCGGCTATTAGAAACAGTTACATGCATTTCACTAGCACCATCCTCCCAGTCCACACCATCTCCTTCAGAGCTATTATCCATCCATACAATATCATTCTCCTTTTTATCATCTCTTTCCTTTCCAATTGCACCAGTCTCTCCAACAAAACCATCCTCCCATATGCCCTCAGAGTCATCTGAAACCACCGGTTCTTTATAGGGTGAAACTCCAGAAGCTATATGCAAAAATATGTCATCAATTGAATCCTTCTCTTCTGGATCTTCTAAAAAGGAAATCTCCATCGCCTCATTTCTAGATAAAGAAATATCAGTTGTTAGATCATTTGCTTCTACTGAAGGGGTATCTTCCATGGCTGAAGAATCTTCGCCCATATTACTCTCCTGTTCATATTCTTTAATGAAGTCTAAATTTCTCTGTATGTCACGAGTCATACGAATACCCAACCCTCTCAATCGACTTACCCTAACATGCCCTCTCTCGTCTTTATATGTCTCGATCTCGGAACCAAAATTGCTTTCAAGCTCATTGATCGGACCAACTGTAGCAGTACTAGATGTAGTTGCAGCACTTAATATACTGGGGTCTACAGGTGTGTACTTTTTCACTATGTTACTGTCTGCATTTCCATTAGTCCCAACTTGCTTTGCTAGCATCCTGCACGGGCCAAAAATAAAAATAAATAATTACCTCAATAATTAATAATAAAACGAAAAAAGGTTGAAAAAGGGATGCTTACTGTTTATCACCAGTGAATGAAGATGAAAAAATAAATTCTCTATTGGCTTCTGAAGTGATTCTTGAGGTTTGCACACCTCCTAAACCCTTGCCAGAAGCACATTTATGCACTTCGTCTATTTCACGTCTAAAAGCGACAGTTTTGAGATAAGATTGGATTTGTAGCTCCGAAAACTTTGCAGGAGACTGCAAATTTAGAGCATAACTAATTTTGTTCAGCAATTTGAACTTTAATAATGAACAATTGTCAATGAGCAAATAGTGTTAAACTTACCTTCTTAATTTTCTGGTATTTCTGTCTGTTCTCAGCCATCATTCGTTCTCTCATCTACATAAGGATTATTAAAGAAGTTAAAACATTACTTCTACATTATGAAAGATTGATGAAACATAATTATAAACGCATATGTTAAATCTACCTGGACAAGAAGATCCAATTGCATAGATGGAGGAAGAGAAGCTAAAACTGCAGGATCGATATTATCTTTTGTTAAGGGCTGCAAAATTTTCTAATTAGTTTAATGCATTCTAGTTTCAGATATCTTATCTTACATATGACAAAAGGAAAATCCATAGTAGTTCTAAAAGATTATCATGTGTTTGCAATAAGCTCCACTTCTAACAAATTCACCATGTGACAGTTATAATATAAATTAAGCTGTGAAGTTCTTCAATTTTATAATTAGATGTTAACCGAATGTCACTTTTGATCATCATTCATCAGTCATCACAAAAGACAATAAAACTTACAAGAATAATTTCTTCCTCCTCATCATCTTCCATCTCTTCCTCAAAAGCATCACTTGTCGATGTTCCACCAACCACGTCCATCTCTTCCTCAGCAGCAAGGGATGCAGCTAACCTTTTTATAAATTAATAACATGAAGCAAGAATTTTGAGAAAAATTATCAAGAAAAGATTGCAAATTTTAGTCTTAGTTCCTTACCAATCAAAGCTGGTACAAACACTGTCATTTCATGTAAGCTGCCTCACAACTAAATACACTTTTGTTTACTAATGTTTTCCTATTTTATTGACTTTAAATTTGCTTCTTTATTCCTAGTTATTTCAGTTATCTTGGGATAAGCAATTTCCTAGTGAAGTACTAGTTAATTTTCAGGTCCATTTGGAGCACATATCAGTACTGTACAGAATTGCAATCCTTGAGAATAAACAGCCATTGAGAAAGAACTTACAGCTCATCCAATTTTTTATGGTCTGCAGGACTTGCGCTCTCAACCTTCTTACCCTTAACATCTTCCTTCCTCTCGCTACTCTTCTTCAATTCTGCTGCCAATTCCTCGAGCTTCCTTACCTTGAGCTGCCTCCATTTCAAGCAAATGCAATAAGCAATAGAAGTTGCTAAAAAATTGATACCTATCCTCAAAACATGCAGAAACTTACATGAGAAAGGAGGAGCTTCTCCGCAGTCTTGCGGATCTTCGCACGAGCGGCGTCCCGATGGCGGCGCCTGGAGGCCAGTGTGCGACGCTTGAGTGCAGGAGTGGCGCCATCAAAAACAAAGACAGGCTTGGTGCGCAAGAAGAGGAGCTTGCATATGCGTCTGAAGAACCCAAGCAGGTGAGCATTGCGCACCATCTCCCCCTTCTCATCCCGCATCGCCTTCATGAATTGCACCATCCATATGCTTGCATCTGTCTCGTCAATATTCATCACACCACACATTAATTAGGTTTTCAAACATGTACTTTAATGTACGAACAGAATATCTATTTTTTAGATTTTATATCATGCGTAATTGCAAAGAATAGTGCCAGGTAGGCAAAAACAAAATTTTACTTCCACAGCCAGTCAAATGAAATGACATATTACTACATTGATGCCCTACTTTGTCCATCTCTCTATCACTTCACTTCTACATATGCCTCAAATCTACCCTAGTGAGTTCTCAATCAAATCTAATATTTGAAAAAAAAAGAAAAACAATATAATTTAGAAAGAGAGAAAGAGAGGAGGAGGAGGAGGAGGAGCAGACCGATAGCGAGCCTTTTCCCGGCGAGGGTCTCGACAGAGACGCGGCGGCCGACCGGAGCTAGCAGTTCCCATAGACCATGTACACCCATGGCTAATGCTAGTGCCAAAGCTAGACTAGAGCTAGTATTCAGTTCAATTTGATTCGCCGCATCTTTCCTTCGTTGCCGGTTGCGAGGGAGCGAAGAGGCGTCGAGTCGGTCGAGAGGTGGTCTCTTCTTAGTTCGTTCCCGCGGGACTTTTTTTAATGAATAAAACGGGTTGCCATTTGTCAAACCAAGCTAATGTGGGCTTTTCTGAGCCGATATCTTACCTGACGGGCTGCTAACCCAGGCACCGTATATTTCTCTTTGCGGGTAAACCAAATTACTAATCGGGGCCTGTTCAGTGAGATTTAATATGTCCTATTAAATTAAATTAATAAGCGGAAAATTTCAAATTCGTGTAAGAGACGATTTAGATTTAGAATAATTATTTCACAACCCTCGCTTCTACTCTCAAAATTCTCATATCTCATCTAAAGAAATTATGTACTATAATCTTCACTAATTATATAGTTTCTACTAATTATTATTCTAAAAAATATTATATGGTCCCCACTAATTATTATTTTAAAATCACTACACCACACTTCCTCTATGGTCTCTACTAATTATATGATTTCTTTTTTCAATCTTTGCACTCGTTTCCGTGTCAACTTTCATAGATATAATATTTTGAAGATAAGATATTAACACTTGAAATTAAGATATTAATACTTCGATGCGTAACTTATTATGGTAATTTCTTTTTCAGTTCTCCAATTGTCTCCGCGACAACCTTCCTCTAATGAAGTAATGAGACCCGATATAACCTCATCAACCTTCTCCAATTGTCCCCGCGTCAACGTTCATCTAACAAAAATAATTGACCACATAGGTATAAATATTTCAGTGCATAGGTGTACTTGATATTAATACTTTCAGACGTCATCCAATGTCATATGTAAAAAAATTGCAAATATATGTATAAATACTTGCACGACGACGTTTAAATAATTGTGTGACGACGAGTCCAAAAGTATATCATTATGGATCTCATTTGAAAGAAAAAATTACGTAGAAGATGTCGTGGTTTTAGATTCACAAAATTCCTCACATATCATCATAAATATGGATGAGATTGAACGGAGAAAAAAATCCACCTAAAAAAACGTGTATGCCCCCATGTAATTTGAGTGGTCCCTCACAGTTATTTATGATGCGGGTACGTTTGGGAGATTTAGTTAGAGAGACAATTATTTTTGAAAAAATTGTTCACCTCATAGGTATAAATATTTCCGTGTATATGTATTAATGTATAGTATTTTCCTAAATAAGTATTAATACTCTAGAAAAAAGAAGTCTGTGTTGGAGTAATTTGAACCGTTAAAAATAGTAATTTTGTATCAATTTTAAAAAATATTAAAAAATTTGAAAAATTATAAAATTTTATTCGTAAGTATATTTTAGTATGGATATTATGTTAAGCGGTATAGATTGATAGTTTAGATTTTAAAAACAAAAAATATAAAATATGAGATATGAAATTCAAACCCTCCTCAATGTTACATGCGAATTTATATCGTTATTTAAGATGAGATAGATAATGAAGGTAGTTAAGTAGGTTTGACCGAATGGCTATTCAGCAGCTGTCATCCCAACCAGATTCCAAATTTCCAACTATAAGAGCTAGATGCTATGTTAGACCGTCTGATCTGCATCGGATGGTCCAAATCATTGGGAATATTCCAATATTCCTACGGTCTGATTTTTGGACTATTCAAGTAATTTTTTTTTTTTTTTTAGTTTCTGTTTATTATTGTTAATTTATAGTGCATCAATTTTAAATAATCTAATGAGGAAATGAATTTACAGCAACCAATTAAGCAATGTGATTAAATTCTGAATAAATTACATTGGCTTAATTTTTTTACATGGGTTTTTGATATTAATTTGTAAGCTAGAATGAGTCATAATTTCTAGCAGGCGTAGCTGGTAGAGAACCTCCCGGCGTTTTAAGAACCAAAGGGATAAGAGATTGGACGATATCAGTCATTAGCGGCCGATAATCTGCTTCAGCTTGCACACAGACGGCAGCAATTGCAGCAACCTGCAAGGCCAATCATGAAATAATGAAGCAATGTAATTAATTAAGTCCATTTTCATTCATAAATATATTCATTCTGTCAAAAAGTAAACTGTACTGTGTTCATGAACGCACACAAACCTGAATAAGATCTTTCTTTGAAAATTGGCCCTTCAGTGCCGGATCAATCATTTCCTCAACCTTTTCACGGTTTGTAAGACGTGGAAGTGCCTGTAATTAATTTTAGTACCATGAAAAATTATATATATAGTACCGAGAAGAGAGGAAATCTCAAGAGAGATTGTGAAAATTAATCTCTTTTGAATTTTTTCCTATGTTAATTCTACAGTTTGATACCAATTTCACACGCATGCATGCATGCCTAGCTAGGAAACCTAATTGAATTATGAAAATCACATGGTCTTAATCTTAGCCTGTAGAAATTTGGGGTTTAATTGGGACCACGGACTCAAATTGGACCTGACAGACAGACAGACAGCCAGAGTGAGAGAAGAGAAGCGCCTGCCAAAATTTGGGTCCACAAAAAATGCTACATTGTATACAGAAGAGTACAATTTCATTTTCTTTTTGTTCAGTTCCATTTGCAGATTTCCTACAGCCTACAGAGCAGAGAACTTTTTTTTATGGAGGCTTCCTTCACATAAATTACCTGTTACATGTGTACTTGCCTGAGTGAATAACTCAGCATGCATTTTGTTCTTTCCCTTAATTAATTCTACTAGTAAGAACAAAACATGTCAGATGAACTTAACCTATTTAATTAACATTGTACAAGTGAGTGTTAGCAACTAATACTAAAACGAATGGATGTGCACAACATTATATAGATACGACTTAATTAATTAAGGAGTTTACCCATGATACTAGGACATGCTCTCCAGAAGGCCTTTTGGTGTCAACTGGTACCCGACCCGTCAGAAGCTCCAGAAGTACCATGCCATAGCTATAAACATCAGATTTCGTAGTCAACTTACCCGTCGAGGCGTACCTACATACATCATGATATTCCTAATAAGAAAGTGCTGAACATGATAAAATACAAAAATGAGGGGAAATATCGTGGAATTAAAGAACAGGTGCTCACTCGGGTGCGAGATATCCAGTGGTACCAAGAACTCGAGTTAAGACCTGACCGTTAAGCTTGTCAGACCCAACTTTGGCCATGCCAAAATCCGATACCTTGGCACGAAAATTGTGATCCAAGAGCACATTGCTAGGCTTGAAATCTCTGTGAATTATGGATGGAGAAGAATGCTCATGAAGAAACTCGAGTGCCCGAGCGCAATCTAAGGCTATCCTGAGCCGGGTCCACCAGTCAAGGGGTTGATACACTTTACCATATTGTGGAATTTGATGGAGATGCTGTTGTAGGTTGCCATTTGGCATGAACTCAAACACAAGGAGGCGGTGGTGCTGATCGGCACAGTAGCCGAGTAATCCTACTAGTTGGGGAGAGTGCATTTGACTCAAGAGATCGACCTGATCGACATAAATTTAAAAATGTACGTGTTGGTTACAAAAAGTCAAAGATATTACTGGCATATTTTAGTTTTTGCCAGTAATATTTATTTTAAGTTAACCATCTAGAAATTCTGTACTGTGAACTAATGATCAGAGCACATGATACTGTTAGAAGAAACATGGTGTGATAGAATGAAAGCAAGTTGTGCATTCATAATTATTTTGCATGCTTTTGTTAACTATTATACATTTATAGAATGAGAAGAATTTCCTTGACCATGGACCATATATAGCTGCCCATTAATTATTCATTTTTACCCAGCCTGAAATTACACATTTGAATTATCAATGTCTTTTCACTATATATACTCTCTAACATTTATTTTTTTATTATACTCATCTATACGTCATATCTCAATTTATCAAAGAGAGAAATGCAAACAAACATACATAAAATTAAATTTAAACAAAAGTATGTACGTGTTTTTAGTTTTTACCTCTAATCTAAATTCTCTCTCCCCCTGCTTCCCATCCCTATGCAACTTCTTGATTGCGGCCACGGTCCCGTCATTAAGTGTTCCTCGAAAGACGATACCAAACCCTCCATTACCGATCACATTGCTAGCGCTAAAACCATCCGTGGCCAGCTCGAGCTCCTTATATGTAAACACCTGCGCCCCTCTGTTTCTCGCTTGAAGTGAGAATCCCAATTTCCCTCCATATATGCAACTCCTCGCATCTACATCACAATATAATTAATTATATAACACAATTTGTTCAAGCTAGCTAGAGATTTGTTAATGTTTATATATAATTAATAATAATTATTACCGGGACTGTATATGGCGCTGGAGGCCGTGACATCACTGCCGCATTTGGACAGCGGTTTAGTGCGAAAGCTGTCATGTAGACTTTTCTTGCTTATTTCTATGTCGTTTCTCGGTTTCTGTCGACAGTACACCAAGAGACAAGCAATGAAGATGAGTAGTAGGAGTGCTATAACAGCCGGGGCTATAATTAGCATTGGATTGGAGGAGATAAAGCTGCTGCCTCCGCCTCCGGTATCGGAGGGAGGGGCATAGCTTTGGTGGAGGAGCAGGGGAGGTGGAGACAAGAAATTAACTGCCATTTGTTTTCTGATTAGACTTGTACGTAGTCGTTCTTTCAAAGATGGTTCTGATTCTGTTTTGAAGAGGAGGAGGCAGTAGAGCTAGCCTATTATATCACTACCCTTTGTATAAAACAACAATAATTTTGGACCCATCCCTCATAATTTATTTTATTTGTATCAAATTTGTATGGATTAATTAATTATTTGTCTGCAAGAATTAATTGTACGGGAGTCGGCATGAAATATTAGAGAGGGGCCAACGTACAACCATATCCAAGTACTAATAAATTTAATTTTATTAGTGATGCTATATATTACATATTGATCCATATTCGTATTATAGGTTTATATATATTTTTTTCTTTTAAAGTATAAAAAATCAATTCAAACAGTTTAACATGATCTTCATGTACCTACGTAGAAATCAATTTTTTTTTTTTTTTTTTTAGAATTTTTAACTATTTTCTAAGTAATCACTAATTTTGAATGTTTCATGTATAATCTTAGAATCTTTAGATCAAATGATTCTTTTACCTAATTAAAAAATAGTAAAAAAAATCTGAAAGCATAAAATTTGATAAACATAAAGGTCGGACTTAGTTCATCGCCATCTATTTTCTTTAGATGCCATAAATGAAAAAAAAAATCATCTTAGATTGGAGTTGATAAACATTAAGGTTTTGTTTAGTGAGAAATTTGATAAACATAAATGTTTGAATTTTGAAAATGAAGATATAAATTTATAATAGCCTCACTCAATTCTATATTATTATGATCATTTTGTTTCTGATTTACAAATATATTGTTATTAATTTGATAATAGCCTCAGTCAAATATTTTGTTGTCCATATTTTGACCTTCACTAAATAATTCCATCTCTGGTATGGAAATTATTTCGTTTAATCAAATTCAACTCCTAATTAAAACTTTTGAAAATCTGTTGGGAATTTGATAAACATAAAGGTCGGACTTAGTTCATCGCCATCTATTTTCCTTTGATGCCATAAATGAAAAAAAAAAATCATCTTAGATTGGAGTTGTCACACAACCTTCAAGTCAGGTGTAAATTGAATAATCTAATATAGTGTAATTTTATTTATAAAAAAATTAAAAAAAAAAATAATACATACAAAATAATATAATTTTTTTTAAGAAGTGAAAAACTCCACCAATTTTGATTAACATGAAAACCATTATTACAAATTTAGTCAACAAAATTATAAAATTTTAATTTATAGGGAGGTTTTAGCCTCTCTTTTCCTCACCACCATGTGCCCCATTTATTGGATCCGTGTCGTTCTCGGTTCACATCCTAAAGTTGTATATATCAATGTTCTTAATAAAGAAGTTCAATGGAAAGTATGATGTTTACATTTTACATAAATTCATGAAAAGGTGAAATTATTTGACAGTAATGGTGCGCAGATAGATGTCCTTTTACGGCGGACAAAACAGAGTTATCAAATGCTCATATTTCATATTCACTGACACACACAGATCAGGATATACAACCAATAATTTCTCTAAAAGAAAACTACTTCATTAATTCAGCCTCACCAAATTAAATTATGATATTTTTTTTTATGCATCAACAACTACAAGTCCTGATAAAGGCTCCTTCCTGATCAACGTACTTACACTATTGTTTGGTGACACCAAATTACAATATTCATTTTTAAAGTTTTTAAAGTCCAAACAGTCGATCCAAACCATTCAACATGATTTTCATATTAAAATGTGCTTGGAGACCAAAATTTACATTTTTTTGAATTTTTTTACTATTTATTAAGTATTTTACAAAATCTGACCATTGAATTTTTTGTACTCATCTTAATAAATAGTAAAAAAATTCAAAAAAATGTAAAATTTGATCTGAAAGCAAATTTTAATATATCTATCATGTTGAACGGTTTGGATCGACTGTTTGAACTTTAAAAATGTAGGATGTAATTCGGTGTCACTAAAAAATAATGTAAGTAGATCTTTCCTCGTATAATAATTACATGCAGATGAAAACAAGAATATTTGGTAAAATTCGAAGGACTTTATTTTTGCATCAACAACTACAAGTCATTAATGAAGTCTGGTCTGTTCCCGGACTTAACCTTAAAATTTTGGTGAGACGGAGACCTGGACAGTAACAGTATCGTAGAACGAACGGTCAGGGCTCAGGAACGTAGATCTTGCAGGCAGTATGTATGCACCCAACCGTGTGGCACAATGAATCCGCAGAATAAATGACATGCCGCCACACTAGAATTTGCAGTGTAGGCGCCACATAATATTGAGATGGACTTACAGGTGGGGCAGGGGCAGTGCCTGTGGAGGTCCCGTTGTCCCGAAAGAGAAACGGCCACATGAATCCAAGAAGCTTCACGTGCTTGGTGCCCACTTTCTCCGCCAAATCTCGTGACCAAATTCCTCTCTCTCTCTTTTAGGCTTTTACCTAGCAATCTTTTTTTTCTTTTCTTTATTTCTAATATATGTGATATGTGAATAGACAGCGGTTCCTCCTTTTACCTGTCCAACCAATTCTATTAATGTCCTGATCAAATTGCTTTACCTAGCTAGGTACCTCTGACCTCTCTCTCTCTCTCTCTGGCTGAGATAATATATATATTGTGATCGATAACAAAATATTTGGATGCATATGTCTTTTGTGTTACAGCTTAATTATCCATTGCATAATAACACTTTTGCTGTGTATATATGATGATTGATGAGAGCATCTTTTAATTATAAGTATCGATCATCCGACATGTACCAAATTTTAAATGAGAGACAGCAGTACAGTCACACCACTACAACTATGACGAAAACATAATTTCATTGTAAAATAATAATAAAAAAATGTTCATATATCGATCTCAAGTAGTTGATTCTTAATTTTAATAAAAATGTTTTCCAAATTTCAAGCCAGTCATGAGGTCTCAACATCGAATTAATATCGATCCAGGTTTCACAATCTTTTGTTTTAGCAATCTCAAATATTACATTTAGTTACTTAAAATACTTGTCCAAATTGCCCCAAAATATATAGAACATGAAAAAGTTAAGACTACAATTCAAGATAACCAATATTTGATCTGATGACTGAAGAATATTTTCCCTGTGGGAGATTATAGATTTAAAATTCCAACTGGAATCTCTTGTCTTGTGAATATTAATGGTCGGGTAGCTTGGCCCCATATTTTACTCAAAACTTTTTATACATTTCAGGTATAATTTGAAGTTCAATATATTACATATATACGCTCATTTATAAATTTCAGTTATTAGTTTAAATGAACAATACTACCTGTACGAAATTCCATCTCACAGTTGGATTTTCAAAGAAAGAAAATTTCATTAGAGCACACCAATGCGCTACTTTATAAATGAAACATGATGATATTCTCTTAACAGAGCAGATCGGTGCACTGCCTTGTAAATTACACTGTCATAATGTAAATATTTACTTTTATGTTATATGAGGAACTAGAATCTAAGATATTGTAAATAATTTTTTTTTATCAATATATTTGTTAGTGGTGATTTTAACCACCAACCAGGAAAAAAAAAAGTCGGATTTTAAAATAACAAATTATTTTTTTATGATTGTAAGACAAATATCTGAACATTTAATAAATGAGAATCTGTGTGATCTGAACTCTGGAATTCCAAAGTCTTATCCAAGCAGTGAAAGAGAGCTCGGCCTAAGAAACCAACAAAGCATCCTTTGTTCTTGTGTGAACGACAAGCACAATTCCGGATCTAATTATACCACAATAATTTGACTTGTCGCTCCTGAGATCTACAGGCCAAGTGGAGAATATATAGCTGATAGCCAATAGAGTACTCACATGTGAATCAGTAACTACCGATCGAGTACCAACAATGCTAATGCAAACCAAGTCAACAATGCTGGGCAGCACTTATCCTATTCCCCAATATTTAGAATAAAAATAAATTATAAAATTAAAGAAAATTAAGGTACTAAATTTACTATTCCCACCAGGCCACCTGAACCATCAGCCCAGTATGGGTACATTCTTTGACCTTTCTGACCCAAAATAGGACAACTATTTGCCTCGCATCATGCACAGTATGTACCAGCTTTTTCTCTGTAAGCTACAATTTACCAGTAACACATGCTCAACAAGCGAAATAAAATATTTCCATATCAACTATGAAATAATTATTTAAAGAAAGTATAATGTGATGAATATAGACATAGGATTTGAACTGAACATAATCTTTTATTTCACCAATTTACTGAGTTTACACTGTCTGACATGTGTGTCTATCAAAGGAGAATAAACAATATCACTATGGTCACAGAAAGATCCCTTGGCATGATCCAGGTGCCATCCTCACCATGCCGTCCTCTGGCACAGAGCATACACTGTCCTTCTGGTGACATTATTCAGATTACAAATCAAAGTTTGAGTGAAGCAAAAAAAAAATTGGGGCCCGCAGGAATTTATCGTACTCCACCATCCAATGCCAAATATTGTGCGCCCCTGCAACCAAATGGGAGAACAGAAATGTCTTGAATTTAAAAAGCAGCAACATAACTGAGACCATTAAACAAATTACATATCTGATAACCTTAAGATATAATTACACATACACAAAGTTGAACAAAGAAAATAAAATGCATCAAAGTCCATACTTGAATTAGTAACAAGTCTGAATTCGAGTCACCTAACATTGGTTCGTGCCAATTTCAAATTTTGATAGACTAGAACCCAGTTTTGCTTCAGGCCAGATAAATCGCATGTTCAGGTCATGATCATTCTATTGACATTACACCTTTCCCCAAGTCATTTACTCCCCTCTACTATCACTGCTTTTACTACATGGTAATTTTGTACTTTCCCCTATTTGTTTGGTTCGCATTTGAAACTGTCTTTTGAATAAGCCCATAGTTCTTTCATGATTACACAAAGCTGGGACTTGTGCTGCAGGTTATTTAGGTTAACTAATTTTTGTGTTAGATTAGGTCTCCACTACTTACTATTTGTTTTATTTAAATAGGCCATGTTTGTCAGTTTGAGAACATTTCAGGTTGTTTCTAAGTCAATCAGCCACAGCCTTTCTGCGCATTAGTATTCAAAATCAGGAATTCCACACAAAAAATGCAGTCCTTTGATCCTTATTTTCTTCACAACTGAGTGCGTAAACAGAAAATTAGTACATTATACCAGTTCAATTGGTACAAGATCAGGTGGCCCAAAAATGAATGGATCAAATAAAATTATAAAACTCACATGAAAATTTCAGTTTTTAATTTGCAGAAATCACTTGGAAGAAGAACAGGATCAATGGTTTGACTCTTCATTTGGGCTTTAGATCTTAAAATACTAATGCAAAAGAGTGGTTGTGCAGCGGAGCCATCCTTTTCTTTTAATTCATAATAACTCCTTTTGGTTTTACAAATAGTAGTCGACTCTCAATTATTAGATAGTTTTTAACATTGGCAATCAAGAAATACCTAAATTAGAAATTTGCAAGTAAGCAAAATACGAAAAACTTTCCTTGACAAAGTTGATTTTTTATAACAAATGGGTATCAATAGTAGCTCAAGACTACCAGTTCCATAACAGATATAAAAGGGATTGAATGATATTTGTATCGATTTTAGCCTATCAATTAACCCAATTCAACTGAACCTAGAAGGGACTCGCACTGAGACTTTGAAATTTTAAATTGCACCATTCAGTTTGTCCCCTTTACCATACCACCCATTTTTATCATTAAAAACTAAAAATGTAATACCAACAAAAATTAAAGAAAAATTTTTAGTTGCAACCTAACTTGAAACACAAGTGAAGCATTAATATAAATAAAAGCAAAGTATTTAACTGCATCCTTACACATAATACAAGCAAAACAATAAAATAAATATGACAAAGTAAATAGTAATGAAGTACAATAGAAGATAAATTTCACTGACCAAACTGATTTATTATCAGAATAGAAGCATTGGTATTGAACTAGTACCAATTTAGCACAATAAACCTTTGCTTCAACTATGAGTCTATGAGCATGCAGCTTTGTTCTTCTAAAGAACTTTGGATTGCTTTCACTCAACCAAAAGAGTTGCCACTTTATGGCAAAGCACATTGATCTAAATATACGCTAAAAGAAAAGGTAACTATCCAACATAGAGTGGCTAATTAATACTAATGATATGTTAAAGACCCCGTCCCTTCCTTTGTCGACATGTCATCTCTGAGTCTCCCTAATTCGATACCTAACTTTTGTGCAATGTCCTTATAGTTGGCAGTAATTAGCATATTAACTCTTTATAATCTTCTTTTGTTAATGAGATCTGGCATATTAGAAATAATTTTCTGGGGGTAAAGGGAAAATGTCTGGATATGACACTGCATGCCACTAGTGGAATGTTTGGAAAGATAGGAACAAAGTGTGTTTTTCCCAAATACCTTTCAGCTTTGGCTGCTAAGATTTTTGCAGGCACTAAATTTTGGATGACCAACTCGGAGTCAATGGATTAATTGCAACAAAAAACTGGTATTATATAAGACAGAAGGTCTGCCTTTGCAGATTGGAGGTGGCAGCTGACTTCTAAGATGTGCTGGAGTTGTGGCTGACAGATTAATTGATGCAATTCCTATCCAATTCCTATCCATGCAAATGTGCCCATACGGCTATTTGGAATATAGACACAATTGCAGCTCTATTTGAGTTGATAAGTGAAAAATTGAATATTGCATGAAGATTTGCTTTACATGTTCTCAGAGTTGTTTTACACTTGCTTTGAAACAAAGAGTGTGCAAGTGGGGTTACAAGGAGTGTCGTACCAGGCTGGTACCATATTCCTATAGAAAGCTAAAGGCAGCTTGAGGAAGAAATTAAGGATCTTGAGTTTGTCTGTGGTTTTATGTTCTCATCCTAGGATTTAATTGTAAAATACTAATAAGGTGCTTAAGTTTATTGTTGTATTGAACGGCTCTTTTATGTTGTTAATAGAAACTGGTAGGCAACAATGCTGCTACTTTTCTTTTTAAAAGGAAAAAAAAATGGCACAAGAATAGGTCAATATGGTAACAAGTTAACAATGTAAAGCCCTTGTAGCAAATTGTCAAATTTACAGTTTTACGGTAAGCGTAATACATAGTTCTGAACACCATAGCCCAAACCCCAAAGCATTCAAGATTTCAAGTACTACAAATTTTGCAGAGCATTTTTTATTTACCTTTTTGTTGGACACTAAATAGAAGTAGAACAAACCAAACCAAGCTAAGTCAACGAAACATCACCCTATTAATTTCACTCTGTAAACAACATTAAAGAGGCAAAATAACCTCAGGTGTTCATAAACAGTAAGCATCAGAAAGGTTAGGCTAACAGCCCAGTCCACCCCCCCCCCCTATTTTGCAGTACTAAAAGGCCTGAGGTCGTGCCTGAATATTTTGCCGAACCAGGAGAATATGTTCTAAGTAGATTGAATTCAAAGCAAGGCATATAAATTGCTTTCAAGTTTATTATTGTCAAAGTTATTTAGCTCACTAAAGCAAAACAACCCAACATAACCTTTCAAATCAATCGTATGCATAAATGAGGAGCACCAAGTGGGAGAGCATAGTCTTTGACATAGAACAAAAACAAATGGAAGGATGATCATTTGAAAACCCATATCAGCACTCAATAAAGTATAGTTTGATTCATCGTATTTGTTTGCTTGACAATTTTGACAATGCAAGTCTATTTTTGGCGATACAACCTATATAAAGCATATGGTAGCTCCCAGAGTAAGCACAGTTGACACTATTAGTTTCCAAGGACCCGGTAGAAGATGTAAAGAACAATCTATAATCAGTATCAAAGAGTGGACCTCAGGATAATTTGACCTAAATAAATCAAGATATCAACTTAACTAGACTGTAGCTGAATTTCCCCAGACCCACCACCAAATAGAAACAGTCTTCTTCATCTCTAATGGAGTCTGTAAGTCTGTTCGTCTCTTATGCTTGACAATGAGATTTTCTAAAAGAGACTGTATGTAGGCAGGCACAATATGATTTAAGGGGTAATCAATCATATGTATTGTTAAGAAAATGTAATCTAATTGGCTAATTTTGGTGAATTAGTAGATATTAACTGGTAATTAGCTTACTCTCTTTCTTCCTCTCGATTCCCACCCCATTATTCCTTTTGTGCCTCTAAACACTGTTTTCCTCTCAAGCCTGATCTAAACGTCAGGCACTTGTACTTTCTATCTAGTCAAAACTCAAATTCCAAGTGATGTACTGCTTACCCTTGAGACTTGCAATAAATCAATAGAAAATAACTTCCACAGATCAAATAATAATCAGATCAAAAAAAAAAAAAAAAAAAAAAAAAATTTGAGAGAGATGAAGAGTCTCACTTCTTGTGACGACGTCCACGCTTGGGTCCCCAGGCCTCGAGCTTAGCTAGGGGGCAGCCACACCGGGATCGAAAGAGGAGCACCGCACGCCCATTAGGTGGGGCCATCTTGCGGAGCTCAGCACGGAGGCACTCATAATCAGGATTGTTCCCACCCTGTCCTCCCTTCCACGGCAGAGCATCAATATCCTTCCACATGGCAGCCGCAACGGGATCGCTGATGGGTTCATCGGTCTGGAGCTGGACATCAAACTCGAGGGCTTTCTTAAGGCCACGGCAGCGGGGGTTGCGGCACTTGCGGCGGGGGAGATTGCAGCAAAGGAGGCAGATGGTGAAGGAGAAGGGGAAGGACATGAGCACGGGGGTGAGGTAGGGGAGAGGAATGGAGCGGAGGGAATGGAGGAGAGGGGAAAGGAAAGGATAGAGAGAGTGAGCGATGTGGGAGAGGGAGGAGGCGAGGAGAAAAGCGGAGGAGAAGAGAACAAGGATGAGAATGAGGAGATCGAGAGTGGCGGAGGGAGGATGCTTGCAGGAGGAGGCGGAGAAGGAGATGGAAGGAGGGTATGGGTACGGGTACGGATTGGATTTGTGAGAGTGGATCCGCTTGGAGGAGAAGGAGGAGGAGGAGCGGAGAGGCATGATTGAGGAGTAGAAGGGGAGAGAGAGGCGATGGAGCATGTCGATGCTCAGAGTCCTCTTTCCGAAGACTGGAGAGGAGCAGAGGAGCGGAGACCAATCCAACCAAGCAAAAAGAGAAGCTTCCTTCCACAACCGGTAATCGCAAGTTTCACTTTTCTCTCTTACATTACGTGGCGGATTACTGTTGGTCATTCCTTGGATGCTCCCTGATGTCTGATTGAGTTCCTTTGTTTGGTCTTAGTAGAAACTAAGCCCGGCCCAAAATCAGAAGACGTAAGTGGATCTGATGCTCAATCGGCTTTGGCCCGCTCCTACTTTTGGGCTGTCTTCAAGTTACATTGCACAAACTTCTTATCATATGACTTAATTGGTTGTTATATTTATTTGTTATCAACTCTTTTTTTAAATCTTCACAGAAACTGTGAATTTGTGAAGGAGAATTGAACTCTCGATTTTTTGGTACAACAATTCTAGAATTTTTTTTTAGCCAACTATGCTACCTCCTCTTTCTCTATTTGTTATCATTTTTTTTTTTTTTAAACTGTGATAGCCTCTATCAGGAATATTTACAACAGGTAAATCAACCTACTAATTAACTACACTTCTTCTTCTATTCGAGCCTCACAGAAAACAACAACAAAAAAAACAGAAACCACATACAAATATCAGAAATTGTCAAACAAACTGGAGCCACATCAGGGCTTATTTGTTATCATTTTTAATGTACCTAAATTTATATCCCATTCGATATGACATTTAATTATGCCTAAATGAATAACAATTAATTGCATGTTTCTCCAGTCCTTAATTTCGTCTGCTCTCCGGTCCTTAATTTTAAACAGATGATATCCATTGCATTGCATGTATTTTTTTGTTCTCTTTTTTTGACCTGCAGCCCTGCAGGAACAAATAACTAATAGGCATCCATGCATATTTCAAACCTTTGGGCCTTCGACCAAATTGGTAAAACAAACGTACTGTGTCAACCAACCGTACGCTTATGTTATGTTATGTGCATACAAACCTGGTGTTATTTTTCAAAATATTTGTTTCACATGATTTACTATCCGATTATAATCTAATTAATTTGAACTCGATTCGATTCGATAATTTCTTACTCTGTTCTGTTCTGTTCTGACGAAAATCCCACTTCCGCCCTGTCAGAATCCATGTGGAAACATGCATCTGACTTTCAGCTAAGAGGAGTCAACAAAATATTTTAATAATATATATTTTTGTACTTAAAACAAAGGTTTGAGATAATTTGTTGACAATCAAATAAATATATGGAGTTAGTAGCTAGTATGCGTGTAATAAATACATAATATTATAAAAGCATAAATCCAATGCTTAGTAACAAAATAAAATTAAAATAAGTATCCAGTACAAATACAATATTGATGAAGCTGTCATCAGTTGTTTAAGAGACTGGAAATAATATTTTTGAAGGCTAAAACAATATATATAAAGAGGGTTGACAGAGGCCGATTTTGTTTAAAAAAATCATTGATTTGCGTTTATGTTTTAATTTTGTAGTCATCTTTTGGAAGCTTTATTTTTAATAGCAAAAATATTTGTATGCATATTTTAATATGTTCATTTTTTTTACATTAAATACCTTTTGATCTCGTATTCATATTATTTTTTATTTTTTAAATATATAATGCACGTAGTTGTCCTGATCCGCCAACGGCTAAAATTGAAAGATGAATTTTCAGATTTAATATCAGTCCTCCAATCACATAATCTGTCTTGTTTTGATTAAATACATCTATTTTATGTGTAGAAGTCTAAATTTAGTTAAAAATATACTCGCTACACATACTGCTATATAGTTTGTCACAATTAAGAATGAATCTCTAGCGATATGTTTCCTAATTCCTCCTTAAATCTATTTTTGATTGTTGTAATTAAATTATTTCCTTATTTCTTTATTTTCTCTTATTCATGCATTTATAGCATATCTTATGAAATAAATGGATTCATTGAACTTGCAAGTTCTAAAAAATATTGTATAGAGAATGAAAATTTTCAAGAAAAAATATATATAATTTTATGAAACATATAGTAGGGTGTTCATAAATATGAGAAGTTTCGGTACCCATCATAAATTAATTTCGATGGTTGGATTTTTTTTTTTAAAATAACATTTTCAATACAACGTTCTTGATATAATATAACATAAATGATCATTGATGTATCTCCATTTTTAAATTATGCATGTAGTTGTCTTGATCCGCTGACGGCTGAGATTGAAAGATGAATTTTCATATTTAATATTTGTCCTCCAATTACATAATCTGTCTTTTTTTATTAAATACATCTGTTTTATGTGTATAATTCTAAATTTAGTTAAAAAATATATTTGCCACACATACTATTATATAGTTTGTCACAACTAAGAATGAATCTCTAGTGATTTGTTTCTTTATTTCTCTTTAAAGCTATTTCTTATTCCTGCAATTAAATTATTTACTTATTTTTTTCTTTCTTATGTTTCATTTCTTCTCTTCCTCTATCGACAATAAAATTGAAAATTATTCAATCTTTCCAAATCTGTAGGAAAATTTATTTTTTTATATGTTATATTTGTATCAACAGGAGAAATAATCTTTATTAGAGCTACTGTATCTTTTTATTATTAGTTAAGAGCATATATAAAATATCGACCTTCTACTCCAGAAAAAATGCAGCTTTAATTAATTATTTTTTTAGTAGGTTAACTAAATTCGTTTATTATTTTAAATTGAGATTATCATTTTTTTTGTCGAATTATTGTCCTCTTTAGTTATTATATGATTTGAGTAATATTCCAATAATATAATTCTTTAGCATATTTTAAAGGTAGAGGCTGTCATTCTTTGGCGGGTTAAAAGTAAGAAAATATTTTATGCTCGCTGTTTTAATGTGTGCATTTTTATAATCATTTTTTTATTTTTTAATTAATATATTTTTCATATTTGTTTGTTCATTTTCATAAATATTACACTATATCGAAGAGGATCACACTGACAATGATACTTCAAGAACTTTTTTCATATTATATTTGATCCATTTTTCTCATTTGTTGTTTCTTTTATTGTTATTTATTAATTGAATTTCTATTTTTTTTTCTTGTGTGTCTTTTATTTTCATTTAATATTTTTTTTCTTAATTTTGTGTGAATGTCAAACAAAAAGATATCTTCATATTATATTTAATTTTATAATATGTTTCCGTTTCAACACACGGGCACAATACGGATAGGCATATTGACACCACACACATTTATATTAACACAACATCTTTAATAAAATTTAATGTATAGACAATTTTGACCCTCTTTAAATATTTTGCTATTTAATATATTTTTTCTATAATATAATTAATATCCTGATCATTTATTAAATTATATTATTTCTATAATTGCTAGATTTTATTTCCAATTTTATTTTATTTTACATTGAGCTAATTAATATCTTTTTGTTTCATTTTTTTCTCATAGAACTATAGAACTATCCAATTCATGGAAATCATCACTCAATTGAAATTTCAAGCACAGACATTAAGGTATGTATTTAACTTTTTTTTTTTGTAAATTTTTTATATTATGATAAACTCGCTTTAATTTTTAAACTTTATAAATTTTTTTATTTTGATACTTATTATCTATAGTCTATCTTAATTAAAATTGTTTATTGATGTTTTGTATTTGTTAATTGAATAGATGGATCAATCTCCTAATCAACTGGAAGAAAATCTTAAAAATCAATTTTTGAGATGCAAATGAAAACAATCAACTTCTTAGTTTGAAGTTTGAAAATTGTGATGATTTGCTTTCATGTCGTTCGTGAATTCTATATAATTTTTTATTGTAGTGTTTTGTTGTACTTTTAATTTATTATTTTAATAATAAGTTGAATGTTAAAACTGATCATGATAATTTAAATTCAATATGTTTTTTATATTAGTAATCATGTTGTTTTTAGTGATTTTTGAAGAAAAAAAGGATAAAATTTTAAGTGACAAAATAATTTTTTTTATAGTAGATTGTGAAAAAAATTGTGAAGTTGGATAAAATAAATCGATATACATAATGATGATAGATTTTAATAATATAATATAATTATTCACTGTTGTAGTTCTCTTAAAAAATCTTAAAGATTCAATTAATAAAGACAAATAAAGAATATTTATTACATTAATTTAATTTCTAAGGAAATAAATCATAAATCATATAATAGCATATGACAGAGAAACAGATTTTGATAAAATATAAGTTCTAAGGAAAAAATAATGTGGTAATAGATGGAGAGAGAATCAGTTTTTAAAAAGAATCACTTAATGAAGGATAAAATTGTCTGTATCATAAAATATATTGATAGTGTTGTGTTAATAAATTTTTTATTGTTTTAATATCATCACCCGCACAATACTAGTTATTTTTTAAAGGATTGAAAACTTTACATCTTGGGCAGTAAATGTAATTCATGGATATTACAGAGATTACCATAGGTTAGCGGACTAAATTCCAAACATATTAAACAAATTTGTGGTTTAATGTAAATAAAATATAAGAATGGAAGGTGAGAATTTTGAAAATTGAGGAAATATGGCATGGTGAAGAGGAAGATCAAAGAGTATAATACTAAAAAAAGTTACTTTATTTCTTGCATGATTGAACCTTACAAATTGTTGCCAATTTATAGGCGGTGTTTACAAAAATTCCCATTAATTTTTGCTATTGATCAATTTGGGTAAAAACAATTAAGAGAGTAGTTTTGGCTCTGTATGAACTATAGAATCAAAATAGTGCTGAATATAGATTGTGTCACACCTCAAATCAGAATATCTGGATAAGTGTATGATCAATCTCGCCTCGTGTTTATTTATCAGTTAAACACGCAAGGTTGAGAGTAATCATCAATATGCAGCGGAAGCGAAATATAAATATATAAATCAAAAGTCAAACATCAGTTACATATTAGTAAATACACATACATATAATACAACAGTCCATGTCACATCCAAAACATAATCTAATCAAAAGATAATACCTGATCTACCAATCCTGTATACAAAAGAACAAATACGGATTCGCAGATCAAATCAGGTGATGGTCCAATCGGTCAAGCGGAGTGGCCTTCGGGAACAACTCCTGACAACTCCTGCTGCGGATCGTTAGACTCTGTACCTAAAACCCACGAAACAACTTGTGGGTGAGCAACGAGTCGCTCAGTATGTGACCCAGAATTATTTAATCAGGGGTCCTCTAAGATCAAAGCACTCTAACTTAATATTTAAATGTTGTTATGCTTTTACAATTTAAATATGCAATTGTGTGTCCCTATCTCAATAGCTAATAAAAAGGAAAATACTTTTAATCATAATTATGATGCGATTACTCTAGTATGCCATCATGCAAAAGTTCCCCAAATAAAATCCAAGCGGAATATAATATCATAGCCAAATCGAAAAAATCAGTATCAGAATACTGAGTGTAGAATTTATATAATAATAGTACGAATAATAGTCACCCCGTGCTGTGCTAATCGAATCAAAGATCCTCAAGATATGTCTAAGGACTGCGATCATAGAGTCTAGTGATACACGGTGCCTAGTGACACCGAGCACTACTCACAAGTTAATAACACGCTAGCCGATGAACATATCTTAATTCGGTGTTTGTTCCTTACTCTAAAACGATCCATAATCAAACATATAAAATAGGAGAAATCATACAATGCAAGTCGTAAAAATTGTCAATCTCATCCCTCATGAGCAGGTGAGAACTCTACCGTCTGGCCAGATCAATAGGAAAAGGGGCTCGAGATTGGCCCCATGCAACAAGGCTTGAGATCGGCCTTCGGAACCGTCCTAGGCAATGTAGCTCCTAATGTAAGTGGAGATCACTCCAGAATCATTCGTGCCTCAGGGCTCGAGATCGGCCCGCACGTAATGGTAAAATGATCGAAAATGATAGATATAATCAAGGTTTATACATATAATATAAGTCCTAGAAGACCATCCGGAAAGTCAAGTCACACCCCGGTTCAATGGCTGCGAGGCCGACTCGTGTTCCATTCCACAAGCCGGAGCGCAGTCATTCGGCCTCTACTCAGCTCTCACCAAATGCATGCATATAATTATGCAATAATATATATCACCTTTTACGAGAAAAAGACAATCTAATAAGCTAATATTATAATAATAATATATGTAATATTATTTAAATTACTCTACTCCTAATAAAAACAGTAAATTCTTCATTTGTCGGGGCTTATGCAATTTCTACCTACAGTGCATAAAGGATAAACATGCTCTACAGTTTTAATGCATCTACTTAAAATAAAGTGCGGATGTCAGGTCAGGTGGAACGACTTGGTAAGAGTATGCCCACAAAAGAAAATAATTTAGATATCCCACATCTGTAGGCTGAAGACGCAACGGCTAACCCTCAGCGAAGGCGGTAGGATCCGCGTATGCTCTAACCGGCGCGTCAGTCGGCTTAGCCCACGAATAGGGGTCGTACGAGGTGTGCGGATCTGAAATTCGTAATTTAAACCAATTAAAATTCTAACTAGATATGTACCCTTTCCCTTATTTTAATTTGGTATTTAATCGCAGTCAATCGCACTCGTTCGATCGGTCGGTCGATTTTTGTTTACCACATTAATATTTGTCATTGTCTTAGTCAGATATTGATCATGCACTTTCATTTAATTTAACTTAGTCTATATCACATTTAGTCGTCCAGTTGATTAGATACGGGTGATTGGCGTTAATCTTTATTATTATTATTTTAGTCAGATACTGATCATTCACTTTCATTTAATTTAACTTAAGTTAAATTAAGATTTAACGTTGTTTTCAACAAATTCGACATGAAGTGGATTGTTGGTAGTAACTCAGAATGTCGAGGTATTTATAACTAATTAACCGCGAGTTACGATATTCTACGCGAGAATTTTCTTACGTCTATCTATTTTAAATTTCCCATTCGTATCAGATTCACTTAACTCAATTAGTAATTAAATTGCGCGAGGTCATTATTTTATTATTATTTAATTCCTATCGTAAGTTGATCGTCTCGAATTTAAAGAATACGTGAAAAGAATGTATCTTGTTGCTAATTAATTGTCCTTATTAATTAGCAACAAATTTATTCAAGATATTCTAAAATAACATTATTTAATTCAAACTTTATTCTCATCAATATTTAATTTGATTTAATTAGAACTAAAATTTAAAGTTGAATATTTTTAATTAAATGTGTTTCGGGATCATACGGTGTCCATTTTGGCCTTTGTATCTGCTCAAATTATGTTATGAGGCAACATACCAAGGGCTAGTCTAATTATCTCCCGATCTTTAAGTTTACGTATTTTTCCAATTTTAAGTTGTACCATTTTAAATTTAATTTTGAAAGAAGCTTTAAAACGTTGTGCGGTTTTATTTTCAAATTTCCAACGTACAGTTTTAACGATTTTTATGACTTCGAGTCGAACCTACCGAAAGAAGGCTCAAAACTCTAAATAGTTATTATCCCATTTTACTTGCTTAATTTACTTAATCACAACTCCTAAATGTGCATTCTACTTTTACCTTTCCTATTCGTAATTCGAGACGAATTAATTTCATGTTCTATCCTATTGTTTGTATTGAATGTATAAATTGCCATCTACACTAATTGTTTCAAATAAAAGCTCACTTGGATTTTATTTTCAAAACTATATAAATAATTAGAACTATATATATATATATATATATATATATATATATATATATAAATATATATAGAGGTTGGCTAATATCAAATCAGTTGTTCCTGAGCTCCCGTGCAACCAAGTAGTTTTTCAATTTTCGAAGTCCAAAACGTCGATCCAAACCGTTAGATGTGTTCTCTATATTAAAATGTGCTTGGAGACCAAATTTTACATTTTTTTAAAATTTTTTTACTATTTGTTAAGCCACTTTGAAAATCGTTGATCCAACAGTGACTTAACCAAACAGTAAAAACAGAAGCCACCGTTGGATCAGCGATTTTGAAAGTGGCTTAATAAATAGTAAAAAAATTCCAAAAAATGTAAAATTTGGTCTCCAAGCACATTTTAATATAGAGAACACATCTAACGGTTTGGATCGACGTTTTGGAATTCGAAAATTGAAAAACCACTTGATTGCACGGGAGCTCAGGAACAACTGATATATATATATATATATATATATATATATATATTACTATTTTCAGTTTGGGCTAGGCCCACAAAATAATTGGACTTTAAATTTAAAACCAATCCATATAAATATAACTAATTTAATTTAGATTTTTAGTTTGGGCTTAAACCCAAAATTGCACAACTTCCAGCCGAGGCCGAACCCACCATTTCATAACACCAAAATTTTTATTTAGGCCCCTACAATTCCCATAATTTGTCTAAAGTTAGAATTTTCACAAAAACCCAAAATCCTAATTTATTTGCTTTTGGGTCCCTGTCATTTCAAAGTCTGGTTACCATTCACAAAACCAAATCGCATACACCAATCAACAGCATCAGTAAAGTCTCACATGGCACAACACAAACCCAATCAAGTCACTAAGGAATAATAAGCCCCAATTCAATCATCACAGAAACCATCACAGTGCCAGTGCCAGTACCTCACTGGGCCGGTACCACTGGTACCGGCATCCCACAATCACAAGTATCTCTTAACACAGATCACACACAAAGGCAGAAAACAGATCAAAGGCCGGTATAAGCAAAGAAGCACAAGAGTATAGCATATCACACAAACACAGACTGGTACCGAGGTATCAATGGTACCATAAAAGAAAAATCACAACAAGCATCACAGAGGCATAACGGCAACTAGAAGGTGTGCATAAGAGTTACCTGAGAGAAGGCAACAGAGGGGAAGAGGTGCGAGACAGTAGGCCGGTACCAAGGTCAGCCCTCGCTCGTCGGCCGTCAAAGGAAAAATCAGCAATCACCAAGCAAGGAATACCACCAGGTACCAGGGACAGCACCAGGAGGCACCAGAGAGCAATTTCACACCCACAAGCACAGTGGAACCCTTAGGGTTCTGAGTAATCAGAGGGTAAACGGAAAAGAGGGCAAATAAGGCGAAATCTCAACACATGACCATAACCAAAAATCAAAACCAAAAACAGCAAGAGCGAGAGACAGAGGAGGTTATATAACCCGGAATTTAAGAGATCACGCAAGGGTCAAGATGTCAGAGCGTAGGTGCGTGAATCACGCGTTTAAGCGTAACAAAGTCATTGCTCGCAGAGTGATGGGACGGAAGCAGTTCGAGCAGCGACCTTTTTCGCACTAGCACCAGACAGAGAGAGAGAGAGAGGCGCGTTTTTGCTTCTCGCAGGAGACGCGCAACAGAGGGGAATTGAGGTGGGGTTATCGGATCAGAGAGAGAGAGAGCTGAGGGATCGGGGTTAGCGGGGAATAAATGAGGGGGGGGGGGTCGGCTGGGGAGTGAAGGGAGGTTAGGGGTTTTCAAAATAAAGGGACTTTAAGATTCGTGCAGAACGGATTCGAACGGTTCAGATTTTCCACAGATGAGGAGAATAATAATTTGATTAAGAGACTCTGTGAACCAATTGAGTTAGACATGAATTTGCGTTTATAAGTTTCATACGAATTCTTCAAACCTTCGTCACTTAATTTTAATAACTTACTTAATTATTTGCATTACAAATTTTGATTAATATTTGTATATTTACATGTACAATTTTCTCGAATTCCACTGTGTCAATTCAATTTGATAGAACCTCGTATCGAAATTTTCATTACGAATTATCGGATGTTCGCGTTGATTTACTGAAGGTTTAATTTATAATTTGAACTAATGTCAAGTGATTTTATTATTTATTTAAATTATGTCATTCTTGATATGAAAATAAAAATTGAAAATTTTTAAATTACAAATTTTTCCGAGTTGGACAATTTAATATCTATCTTTTGACATTAACATTTAACCTCTTTCTGCTTTGATTGATTAAGGTCTTAAATTAGTTGAAATTTTAAATTCTTAATATAGTTAATTACATTTTACTTTACCGATTATAACAGATTGTGAGCTGCATTAATTAAGATAAGATGCTCTTTTAAAATCTTCACCTACCAATTTAAAATCTTCAATACCTATATATTTCATGGGATGTTTTCTTATGCCAAAATGGATGATACTAAGAATAGATAAGATCCGTAGCTGCTTTTTATGGGGTAAGAGTGAAGGTGGTACAGTTGGTGTCTCATTGATAAATTGGAATGCCATATGTGCTCCTAAAAAATGGGGGGGCCTTGGAATTCCTAATTTAGAACTAAGAAATGTGGCCCTGTTGCTACAGTGGTGGTGACGACTTTACTCAGGTGAATCTGAACTGTGGAAGCAAGTGGCAATAATGTTAAAAGGCAAAAGGAATGTAGCACAAGGTCCCAAGCTGTGGATTAAAAGTGGCTCATTTTTTTGGGATCAATTACAAAAATTCAGAGACTTGTTTGTACGAAGTTGTACATGGAATGTAGGTGATGGCAAATCAATCGCCTTCTGGTTCGACTCCTGGTGTAGGCTACCAATGACTGACTCGTTAGAAGGAGCAGATAGGCCTCAAAGGCCTAATCTCTTAGAGAGGCTTGGCCGATCATTCACACACTGATTCCGAATGTACAGCTCAATGATAACGTACAGTTTAATGAAAACAAAGATGAGATATTTTGGAAGTGGTCAAAAGATGCAATATACTCGGCTAGTTCAATATACAAGATCATGATCAGTGGGGGGCGATTAGCTTGGAGGTACAAGGTGATCTGGAAATGTCGTGTACCTCCAAATGCAAAGGTTTTTGCTTTTCTGATGTTAAAGGGCAAATTACTAACTCATGAAGTGATGTTACGCCGAGGTTTTCAGTGTGAATCGCACTATCAGACGTGTGGGAACTGCCCTGTTGAATCTTTGCTACATCTGCTTTTCCTTTGTAGTTATGCTAAAGAAGTTTGGGATCGATTCACATTTGTGTTGGGCTTTCGAATCATGACTGTGGGTGAAGATGTGCCTAATACATGGGAAGCTTCTGCATTTCAAGCTAAACTGCAGAGAGGTCTAAAGGAGTCTCAATGGGCGACAAAATTCATTTGTTGTTGTTGGCACATTTGGAAGAATAGGAATGGCATAATATTCAGGATGAACGCATACCTGCCCATATTCTGGTAAATAGAATTGAGAAAGAGAGTCTTATGTGGTTAAAATTCTGTTAAAGGGTACATAGAGTTTGCTTTCATAATTGTTATATTTGTAAGTAGAAACTACTGTTTCTTTTTGTTTAGAGGGTACAAGAGGTCTATTTCTATATGTCCTTAAGCTGATGTATTATACTTTTATTTTAATGAATCCTTGGCTGAATCAGTCAAGTTATCAAAAAAAAAAAAAAAATTCACGTGGCGATACCAAGGCTTCCGGATCAGCAATCCGGGGACTCCAACTCGGCTCCTTTTCTTGAGAAAATGAGTTATTCTTTTCTTCCATGTGGATCGTTCGAAATTCATTACACGGTCTCAATTACTTTCTATTTTTATATCAATTTAATTTATTAAAATGATTCATATTTAATTGAAGCTTTTCCTCAAGAAAAAAGCAAATTTTGATCCCAATCCGGAGTTGAAGTGGAATAATTGAGTTTTCTTTTAATATTTCTTTGGTTCATCTCCAGTATGTTTGTCCCTTAGTTCTCAAGTAGAGTTTAATTAAACGGGTCCCGGTCGCAGAGTTTGTGTCTGTAATGTATGCTGCCCGATTATTTTGCCCAAACAGACCGTTCTTTCTCCTTCTCCGAACGATCGCTTGAGCTGGTCAAAATCCGCTACGGCTAGTTCCAATTCAACCGCAGCAAGATTAGATTGTGAGTTGTGACAACTGACAAAGACGGTGGCCTGGCTCAGAGATTCAACCTCTTGGAGCACTCTAAGCGTTTTGAAAACAGCTGGAATTGAAGTCGAGAAAATGCATCCTCTCAAGTATTCTCAATCTCAACTATTAAAGCTAGCTAAAATTAATGGCAGTCCCTTCCTGCAAATTTCATGTACTTCCCAATTCCACTACAGATTGCCTGGTTGGCAGGAACACGCATGAGACTCATAATGGTAGCATGCAGTTCACTTTGAAAGACAAATTAACCCATGCAGGTTTCATTCATCAGCTCTTACCAATATGTAAAACTAAGTAGTTTTCATTTCATTTTCAGAGTAGAACTAGGGTGTTTTTAAGCTCAGCAAGTCTCTTTGTGAGCTTAACTCAAAAATCTATCGGATTGGCTTCAAACAACACATCTAAACTGTTGAAACCGATCTACTTAACGAGAGATTCATTTACATGTCAAATTTATAATTTTTCGAATTAATTTAGTATAAAATCAAACGGTCAAAAAATAAATTCATTAAAATTTTCTTTAATTAATTTTTGTTGCTAAACTTTGGTTATTCGTATCATTTCGGTTATCATCATGAGCACATTCCACGGTCCACCATCTCTTCTACGCACTTGGATAACTCATTTTTTTTTTTTTAGATTAGTGGTTTTAAATGCTTACTAATAATTTCATTGATAAAAAATGTATTTACAATGAGTCAATTTCTTGATCTATTCTTTTAATTTCATAAAATCCTCTAAATTACTATAATATTCTAATCCTACTTATATACACTCTTAATTAATTACTCTAATATTTTAATCACTATCTCGCTCCACGATCAGATCTACTTCTTCAACAGTACTCACCGTCGCATGCGCTCCGATTGACATGCGACCCAATTGAGATATTAATCGCTCAATTATTTTTCATTGTAGCTAGTTAAATGTTAAGAACGAATAACTAATTGTTTATTTTTAACATAATTGTTAATGGGATGAACATATTTGTCAACTATACAACGTTTAAATTTTAAATTGAAAATAATGACTAATGTGTTTTACAAACATCATATACTTGGACATATCATTGCTCCTAGGCAATTTTATTAAAAAACATTTTTAGCTTTTTAGGTCTGTTGTTTGTAAAAATTCATTGGAATAAACTTTTTTCTAGTATTAACAAATATGATCGATGTTTTGACTAATATATAATTATGTTTGGTTAACAAATATGTATGTACTACATACAAATATATAACTATTTATTATTAATGAGTCCGGCTAGTATGACATCGGTGTCATATGACACTAACTTCAAAATTGATTGAATAGACTTCAAGCGACTAATCCAAACCGTTTAAACTGATTTACATTATGAGTGATGTGTTTACATGCAATTTTTTTTTTATATATTTTCGAGTTATTTTGGTATAAATCAAACGGTAAAAATGTTGAAAAATGAATGTATTAAAATTAAATAAAAAAACTCACACATTTGACCGTTTGACTTTATACTAAATAAATTCGAAAAATATCAAATTTTGCATGTAAACGCACAACTAATGAAGTATATCGGTTTGAACGGTTTGGATTCACCGTTCGAAGTCGATTCGATAGGTTTTGGAGTTAGTGTTATATAGGCTGAAATAACATTGATGTTATACTAGCCAAACTCATTATTAATAGTATGATTTTTTTTTTACTTTTTTTATAATTGTAAAGTTGTAAATTGTAAGATGCAATATTATATACAAATATACTGATCCATTAATTCAACTATATATTAGCTAATTTTAATTAACATTTAGCAAGTTGGGATTAACATCCAGTGAGCTATTATCAAAACTAGCTAGACATATATATATCCATGGTTGGATAACGGAAGCTTAATTATTTAACGGGCCTTGGGCACTTAGGGGAAAATTGCTGATCAAATAACGGCTGGATTTCTTCTTCTGTTTTTTGTTCCTCCTTAATTTCTTAGGACAAATGAAAATTAATTCCTCAAACTGTCAAACATTATTAAAAAAAAGGTACCAGCCTGGACTGGACTTTTCAACAAATTAAGTAGACCATATTAATTCTACATATCATTGAAGATATCCTTGATAGAATGTACTTTTCTCTAATTAATGATTTCCTATTCAAATTGTCTCACAACCAACTGCCATACACGACAACTTGGGCATATATATAGATAGGTCTTTTCTGGATATAGAAACAGTTGGAAGTACATGCATTAGTGCTTGTCAACTACTTGCATTCCAAATTTAATTAAACATTCGAACGTGGTTTCAGCTCTTAAGTTCCAAAGTTATTATTAAGCTTAATTAGACTCAAGAGAGTCAGGCCCAGATAGGGACGAAGAGATTCAATTGCGCTTAAGTTGTTAAACAAAATGAGTGAGACGAGAGATAGGGACGAACACAGCGTCGACATCATCCATGGATCCCCGCGTGGAAGCAGCACAATGGGCAGCCCATACCTGACAATTTGGGAACCTGACCCGATGGAGAGCGATGAGTCAAGTGGGCATGGACACTTAAATGAAAATAATTCAAATGTAGAAGCACCAGAGAAAGAACTGACCCTCTTTGCGCTACGCCTCGCAATTTTGGAGCAGTTGGCAAGTGGGCTTGGCACTCTCGCCTTCGTCTGGGCAACCGTCGTCCTCCTTGGTGGTTTTGCAATTGTGCTCTCTAGGAAGGATTTTTGGTTCGTCACAATAATCCTTGTCATAGAAGGTGCTCGCATTTACAGCCGTAGCGGCGAGATCGAGTGGCAGCACCAGTCAACATGGACGTTTGCCAATGGCCCTCAAGGTAATGTCGGGCTTCTGCGTAGAGTCAGCGCTTTCTTCAACCCTACCTCGGCAATCCAGGCAGATCAACGAGTTGAAGGCCAGGATCAAATGCATGCCCCAAGTCGATTTGACAGCAGCTCGAGGACATGGAATTTCCGTGAGATTCCGCTGCTTTCATTTTGGGGCCGTGTCTTCTTGTTAAAGAATATTGGTGAAGTTCTCATCTGGCTACAAGTGAGCTTTGCCCTCGGTTCCATGGCTCTCTCACTTCACCAACTTGCACGTCAAAATTTTGGCCACCTGGCAGATACTGAAATTGAGAACCGAGATATAGCACTCAATCTGTTCTATTCACTAGCTTTAGCCAATGACCTGCTTTTCCTGATGGAGAAGCTCTATTGGTCCTGGAAAATTAATCAAGCCAAGTTGCTAGAGAGTGTCAGCAGGAAGTGCGGATTCAAATCTAACAAAGCAACGACAGATTTGTTGAACCGCTTCTTCTATGATGTGTACTCTGCGTGTATTAATGATAGCATCTTCGGTGGCTTGAAAAAGGATCTAGTCAGCTATGCAGAAAAGCTACTTGAAACTGCAGAGCCCGACAAGAATCTTATGGGTGCACAAATCTTATTGCGGTTTGTTAATCATGATCAATTTTCCTTCGATACAATCCGTAAGGTCGGGACCTCAGGGAAAACAATGGAGAGGCTGATCGAGATGCTGAGTTGGAAAAACAAAGCTGACAAAGAAATCCGCAAGTTGTCTGCTCAGGTAGTATCCAAGATATCTGCGAAAAGAAAAGGATCAATCCGCATTGCCAAAATACCCGGCTCGCTTGAGGCAATAGCTTCACTGCTTCACACTGGAAACCATGACAATGAATCAGACCACGAGTTCAACCTCCTAGGGCTACTCATCCTTAGAAATCTCTCTAGCGAACATCAAAATTGTGAAAAGATCAGAAAGTCCCCAGGCCTCATTTCAAAGATCATCGAGTTCACCGACACTACCCCGATTAATCTCCAGAGCATTGAGCCCAGAGGCACTAGCCCAAACTTCCTACTGGATGAACATCCAGTGAATTCTCAGATCAGGTTAGTTAGACGGGCCTTGCAGGTGGTTTTATTACTAGCCAGTAGCAAAGGGGATATCGGGAATGCGCTACGCCAACAGATATCCAGAAATGTTTTTATTGTGGGTTACATAAGGAAGATACTGAAGCATGGCAAGACGCATATGATTATACAGAAAATATCCATTCAGATACTGACATGCCTGGCGATGGATGAGGAAGCGACAGAGAGGATTGCCAGCACCGGTGGAGTCATCAATCTCTTATTGAAGATATTTTTCGAACCCGGGGTTTCAGAGGACACGTCAGTTAGTGATGAAGCTGGCGAGGCATTGTCGATGCTGACGATTAAGAGTGAGAAGAGTTGCACTATGATATTGCAGGAGTGCAAGGTCTTGGTGCAGCTAGCTGGAATGGTGAAAGAAAAGCTACAGGGTCCCTATGCTTCGGTGATATTACGTAATGTCTGTGTTTATGCTACCCCGCGCAATGACAGCTGCCTTGATGAGGCTATTAAAGAAGTCTTTCCTATTGTAAGTACTCTCTCAGACTTTAATTAGGTATCCTAATTGGATTAATATCAGTAACACTGGTGGATCACAGGACAATTATTAATTTCAATCCCAGAGTCAAAAATCAAATCCTCCTGTGCAATTATCAATAGAAACAAAATTTCAAAATGGTATCTAAATACATTCTCATCAATTTCCTCTCTAATTACCATCTCCCCCGTGCAATTATCAATGTAGGTACTTAAGAGAACCATCGCTGAGAAGGGGAAGCTACTGGAGGTGTCAGTTGGATTGCTCGTAGCACTATGCAAACTCATGAAACATACAAGGTTTCACGAGGAACTGGAACAAGTTAAAATTGACCTTACTATGATTGTAAAGAGATTAATCGACATACTAGAAGAATACAAGTACCCAGACATCAAAGTTCCTAGACTGAGAAGATATGTGATTGAACTCTCGATCTGGATGATGAATGCTTCAGATAGCCACATTGAGCTATTTAAGAAATTTGACATGGAAAGAATGCTTGAATCAGTGGCTGAGACTACAACAGAGCTAGAAAACTTCCATCTTTTCTCTGGCAGTGTCGGATTATCTCAGCATTCATTTACTGTTGCTGATCTTCTAGGAAAAGCATCGGCACTATTGTAACCGGCATCTAGTACATCAGTACGAGACAATAATTGAAACCGGGACAAATGGTTTCAGGTTTTTTAGATTTGCTTTTAATAACCTAAAATCCTTTAGGGACAACAAATATCAGTGTCTATGAATTCTATTGTTTTCCATTTTCTTTAATTCTCTTTATCCTTTTATTTTTACGTGGAATTGTTTGTGTGTGTGTGTGGTGGGGTGGGGGGGCTATTTTTTCAATTTGACCAACTATTTTTTTTATGTCTTGAGAACAGTTGTTGTACTGATTACATTTTTGCATAAATGCTCATAAATTGTTGTTTATTAAAAATTGATGATCATTTCAATGCTGTGTCGACTGCCTCGTTCTTTTCCCTTCTGATGACAAAAGAAAATTATATTTCTTAACCTGTCACTTACTAATCTAGAATTACTAATTAGAAATGCAAATAAAACATAAATATTATAGGAGAGACTGGGGAATTAATAGCTGGGAAGTGTGCTATGGAAAAGTGCAGATCATGAAAGCAAGGGAACGTCTACTGACATGGTGGGGGCCACCATGACAGCAGCTTGACAAAGGCATAAATGTTAGAGAAAATGTGGTACAAAGTACAGGATTTCAAGGAAGACTAGGGGGTTGCTTAGTTTCCTTGTTTGCTTATCAGTACTTTACATGGTTAGGATGTTTGTGCGGCAGAACAGCACAAAGAATTACCACTGGTATCAGATCTGGGATCAGAAACCACTATTATGGGGAGGAGGGAGATACTTGCTTACAGTCATATATGAAGTACATGATGTGAGAGACGTGAGATATAAGCAGATCAGAGTAATCTGCGGCTTCCCACTCTGCTGTTGTGGCCGTCCCCTGCCCCCTTCCTCCTCCGACATCTTGTCTCTCTTTCTTCCTCTTCTTACAACAGGAATTAAATTTTCTTACTGAATAGAGCTTCATAAGCTCGCTCTGTAGTATGAGTCCAATCTAGAGTTTGATTAAGAAGAGGAGGATAGAAGTAAGCTTAGATAAGGGTGTAATCAGAACTGTCAAAATAGGGGGTTTGAACGAATGCCTGAGTCGGAGGCTTTCTGGACAGAGAAGAGGCAAAGAGGAAGAGAGAGAATAGGTCAGATAGTTGAAGAGGTAACTGAAGTGCAACGGATTGCTGAGAGCTTGAAAAAATGCTTTCGTGGTGGACAAAAAGAGAGGAAATGAAAGTATCAAGAAAGAGTTTCATCTTCTTATAACCAACTCATAGTTAAGCTGAGCAAAATTTGAACTCTACTCGCAAGAGAACAAGCGATCTCAAACAAGCTACAAACTGCAAGTTTTTTTTTTTTTTCCCTATCATATATCTGAGAGAATGTGGAAGCACCAGAAGTCGTTAGTCTCGCCGATCGGACTAAAGTTCTCATCCTTTTCTTCTGACCTTTTTCTGGCCTTTTTTTGTTTTTATTTGTCATTATCATTCTTTTATAAAATGCAGAAGAATCAAAATCCATTTTGACTGTAACGTGCCCCTGAAAATTAAGCTCCTCTCTTCAGGTGAAACTGAGATTCATTGGCTGTTAAACATGTAATATAATATATATCTAAAAAATGAAGTAAAACATGCAAGCAAACTTCTCTTACAATTCCAGATGCATGGTCCAATTATAAACAAAACAAAAGAAAAATAATGTACCACACAGAAAATTGTTGAAAAAACAATTTAGTCCCATTGATATAAACAGAAGTGATCCTGAAGCAATATGGTGCCTTTCTGAATTCATCTTCTCAAGCAAGCCCAAATTTTCACACCTGCAATTGGAGCTTGTGAGCAGCCAGAGCCTCAGATTCGAGCGTTGGCTCCCACAGAAGTGTAGTTTCGGCAAGTAGAGAGGTTACAACATAGGGGTCCATGTTTGAAGCCGGTCTACGATCTTCCAAGTAACCTAGAAAAAAGAAAAAGAATATGTCAGACATCTTCAATTTACAACTAGAGAATACTGCAAATAAAAGTCATGGCTGAATGATCACCTTTTCCTTTCTGCTCAGTTTCACGTCCAACACGAACTGAGCACCCGCGATTTGCTACACCCTGCAGGTGAGAAACCAAATTCGGTTTTACTTCATCCATCAAGTTTTTAAGGTTAAGAAAAACAGAGGTATGTCATTTAGTTCGAATTATACCCAAGAGAAGGTGTTAATGCTGGCTGTCTCGTGCTTCCCTGTCAGCCTCCGCTCGTTACCTTCTCCGTATGCACTGATGTGCTCGGGGTGGCGAAGTGAAAGATTAAGGATGGCCTTTTTTATTACATCAAAACCACCATCTTCACGCATACTCTTGGTGCTGAAATAACAGTAAGGTGGTTAATTTACAATATAGCAAGGTTGAAACATTGAAAACTCAATGGCCAAACAAAGCGCTGTTTAGTTTACACAGAAGATTGACTGAAAAAGGTAATTCAAGAGTACCTGTAATTTGTGTGGCAACCGGCACCATTCCAGTCACCCTAACAATGCAAAGTTGCTAATCAATTTCCAGGGTTCTATACGTAAGAATTAAGTACTCTTTATGGATTTCTAGCTGAAATTATGTGCAATAAGTACCTCAATTGGTTTTGGATCCAGAGTTAGCACCACACCAGCTTGCTCTGTGATTCTCTGTAAAAGATCGATAAAAGGCAAAAAAGTAAAAAAATAAAAATAATGAATTTAAATCATATGTCAAATAAATATAATAAATTGAAATATTTACAATACCTCAAGAAGGTATCTAGAACACCAAATATCATCTCCTGCCTCAATTCCAACACTTGGGCCAACTTGATACTCCCACTATTTTTTTTATTTAAAAATAAATTAAGCAATTAACAATTATCATTTGAATTTTTGTCTTTATAGTTTATACTATCCATGAAAAGAACAATGAAAGTTAAAGAGTATTACCTGCCCGGGCATAACCTCTCCATTTGTCCCACTGATATTAATTCCAGCATATAAGCATGCCTTATAATGAGCATCGGATATGTCACGGCCAAAAGACTTATCTGCCCCTACTGCACAGTAGTAAGGCCCCTAAAAAATTGTGGAGTTAATAAAAGAAAGGGCAAATATGAACAAATTTACTAACATGTACAGGGAAAATGCTTATTAATTACCTGGGGACCAGGATAACCACCAACTGGCCAACCAAGAGGCCACTTAACATCAGTTTGAAGTAAGGTATATTCCTGCTCAATTCCGTACCTACAAAATATATTGAGTGAGGAAGCAACCATCAGTTCAGATATGATTATGAAGGATCAATTGAAAATCTTATGAATAAAAATACTATACTTCAAGGGCAGGTGTGAAAAATTACCATGGGACTTCATCAATGACCTTTTGCTCGCTGAATATTTGAGCAGCTCTGGCTCTTTTGTTGGTGGGAATTGGTTCGCCAGCTGGTGTATAACAATCACATATTACCTTCAACAGAGGTATAAAAATTCCCATCAGAGATATTAAACAAAAGAAAAAGTATAGACAGAAATGACAAGTAGAGAAGTGCTAACCAATATATGATTGCCTCCACGAAAAGGATCCTTATAAATTGCTTGAGGACTACAAAAGAAAAAAAATAAAAGATCACAATTATTTTGTAGCACAAGTATTAGTTGTTGACTTTTCTTACTATTAGTGTGGCACCATACCACTTGAGCAGATATATATAAGAAAAACACAGAGGAAACCATCAACAAAAAAAAAAAGAGGGATAACTTGAAGCAGTATAGTTCTGAAATAAGTCTGCACATGCGCATCATACCAGTATGCAAACATGTATGTAATACATATTTTGAAAAAGGGCATTGACATTGTAAATATCTTACTATAAGATAACTTCACTATCTTCTCCAGGGGCTTGTCCAGTGCTGGATCCATCATAGTTCCATTTTGGCAGCTCTGATGGGTGTTCAACAGGCTTGGAAATTGTCTGATGTCACCAAAAATTAAAAAAAAAAAAATCTTAGGTTAAAACAAGTGGAAGATAGTAAATCCACAATATCTGTTTGACCTTCTGTCGTTTCAATATATGATAAAAAAATCAATCAAAATGCATACCCTTGATTTGCTTCGGATATCAATGCCAGTTCCTCCAATCCTACAAATGACAAAAGAATGCTTCAAAATTTTGGAAGGGGGGTCTAAAACATAACAATGAAATCTATATAGTTACACAAGTTGAGTTTCTGCAAATTGTCCTGCATGTCTCGCTGTAGTTGCACATGAGAACCAACAATTATTGTACTTACAATTAACAGAAAAATACAGATTAAATTTCCGATAAAACCCCAATTCAAAACAAAGGTCAATCTAGAAAAAAAAAATATCCCCAGAAACATGTTTGGTGTAGTTTTTGGCTTCATTTGAGCTCTATAAAAGAATTATTTATGAGGTAGCACAAAATTTTGCATTGTGTAACAAAATTTAGTTTTTCAATCAGTCCATTAGAAATACATCGAAGTGAAGGGCGATATTCACGAAACAAAATTTGAATCTTCCTTACCAAATGTACTCGGCAATAATTTTGTCAGTGTATGGTTTGGTATCCAAATTTAGCAAGTCTTCAAGCCTAGACACCACACCAGAACTCTCAGTCTTTGCAGCCAACACCTTGAAAGCATTGCCAACTTTCCTTGATCTAGGTCCTTGAGGGGGTACCAATAGAGAATTCCATAATTTGGTGCTAACCATGCGCCTTGAGTTGCATACAACTCCCTTTGGGCAATGTAAGGACGGTACCAGTGTCTGAGCCATAATAGGAGGAGCTAGTATACCTCCTCTCTAACTCTCTATTAAATCTGCATGAAGTTGTAAATAGTTTGTAAGTAGTGTACATTCATGTTCAATGTTCAAAGGTGTTTTGCAAATTGCATGCCAAAATTTATTACATTTGCCTACGAGACCTCCATTTCTGCAATTTACAACTGGCACCAAATTCTTGTGCAATTTTTTAGAAAAATCTGGAGGTTATTAAAATATAATTCTATGATGAGCAAAGATGACTTCCATAATAGTTTCATATATCAACTAAAATTACAACTAGCTTTCTAAAATTGAGAACCAACCCCCATATCCATTTTTTTTTCCTTCCTCAAAAAAGAAACATGTGCTACCTGTCTCCATTACTATAGAAACAACATTACATCAATCACCCTGTAACATATCCTGAAAATCCTCATATTCACTTTAAGTGATTGTAGTTGCAAACAACAACAAAAAGTACTAAAATCATATGAAGTTGAAAAAAAAAAAAAAAACTAAAATGTCCCCACATTTTCATATTAACTAAATAAAATCGGCTTATGAGTAACGATAACTAAACCCGGACATCTAAACTTTGATTGTAGATAAAAAAAATTTGGGGCTTAGCAAAAAGGACTCGGCAGTGTAGGTCTGCGTTCTCACGTTCTCAGTACTAAAAACACAAAACTAGATTCAGGCTACTGTAAGTCAACTAACCAGTGCGGAGATCGTCCCTGGCCTGGAGTATCTGATTCTTTACCAGCGGCTAAGAGAGAGAGAGAGAGAGTCAAAGAGACGAAACGAAAGAGAGAAGAGGCCCAAGCCAAACAAAGGCTTAATATTTTAAAAGCGTAGTATTTATATAAATAAGAGAGAATTAATAAAGGCCGAAATTGTGTTGGCTTTTGGTAACGGGATAAGGTTGGAATTGAGTGGAGGGCATTTGTCCTTTAAGACCTGCGATTTGGCACATGATCAGATATGGTATTGCTTTCTCTTCGCCTCATCTTATATAATCAAATTATCCCAACATTAAATCAAATTTCATGTATTACTTTTCTTTCTTTCTTTCTTTTTAACATTACATCAAGGGAAAAAGGCTAAGCGAATAATTAGTGAACTTGTATGCCATCTTACTATTTTCGGTGAATATGTACTTAATTTGTAGTATCTTTATTTATTCGTACAAATAATTAGATTTAACAGTATATATAGGAGTAAGAACCAACAATATCAAGAAAGTATATATATGATTCTGCCAAGTTGATATGTGGTTTATTGCTCGAATACATTTTGTGGGCGACAGACAGCAGCCTTCCAAAAAAAGATAATGGATTGCTTGGATTGGATGTTGTCCCCTTCTATTTCTAAGTTGTAGTCAATAATTGGACATGGAAGTGATTAGGAAAACATGGACCAAATATGTTTTTGTTTCCGGACAATTACCCGCTTATCTATCTATCAAAGTTTTCACCATTTATTATTTCTGAATCAAAACAAAATTTCGTTTTCATTTCTCACCATTTTTTATTCTCTTTATTATTATTATTAATTAGCCTTACTTAATTAAATCAAATTATTATAATTGTTTATTCACCTTTACTCTCCAAAATTAAAAAAAAAATCTACTTGATTAAAATTAAATCAGCATCATAATTACAAGTTATAATTAAGGTTAAAACATACCATCCGCTGCAGGCCGTGTCACAGTCAGACAACACAGACATAGCAAGATAAAAGAGTTCAAATTACGTAAGCCAATCAGCCTACAAAAAATATCTACTGGGTCCGGATCCCCTAAAGTAACCCAACTTTTGGGTTTTTTTATCGAGACCTTCCGATTCAAATTCGTCGCTCGGAATTGTCTTGGGTTGAAATTCGTTCTCGGATAGTGTGCGCTCCAAATCCAAATGGATTGTCTCGGATTCGAATCGGACGGTTCCAATTTAAAACCCAAAAATTGGGTGACTTCACTGGATCTGAATTCGATTTCATACAGTCTTTGAAAATTGAAAATGGCTTTTAAACCGTTTCTCCGGCTCCCTCTTTCTTTTTTTAGATAAAATAGAGGGTTCAGCCTCTCAATTATAAATATCTAAAAAAAAATCTAACTGAATTTTAAGCATGCAACTTTTAGAACATAATTTTAACTACAAAATCAAACACTCTTAAGTATTTAAATATCTCTTTTTTTTATAATAATAATAAAAAAAAAAAAACACCACCTTGCATGATGAGATTCTTCCATTAACGTGATAAGGCAATAAGTAAACCATTTCTAAATAGTTTGATATGTATTACAGTCAGCTATTGGTAATGCCAATAAGTAAACCATTTCTAAATATCAGTCTGATAACCCAAATACCAGCAGGCACCAGAACCTTTGTTTACTTACAGTCTTCTTTTTTAAAAGAACTTAAATAAGGCAAAGTTGGCATACGCCAGTAGTAACTAATAATGCGAGTCACATCAAATTCAACACTACTTACAACACTACGGTTAGAGCAGCTCAAGTTTGCTACCTGTGACACAACAGTACGAGCCTATTGTAACAGATGGCCTTAACAAATTTGGAATTTGTCTAGACAGTAGTGAAATGAAGTTGAGCAACTTTTTAAGTAGCTAGGGTCCTAAGAATGATTCCTACAAGTTGAAAAATTGACAGTCAATGCTTGAACCTATTAACTCTGATGGAACAATACACCTGTTCAATCAAAAGCAAAATCTCACTGAGTTAAATTTAACAAAAGATGAAACATACCAACTACCTCAGCAAATCAATATTTGATGGTTAGCATTGAAGAACGGGTCCTTGAGAGAGAGAGAGAGGAACAGGACCTAGATGCTCATTTGAGAGAGATTAATTATTTAAAAAAAAAATAATGAAACAGTGACAAGCTTGATTTAGACCCCTGGCTACAGAGTTTCAGATTTCAACAGGTGACACCCCGCATCAAACATAGCATCAGAGAGTTCTGAAGAGAGAAGCAAAAGACTACCTCCAAATTCTCCCTTGGCATTGAAACAAAATTTACCAAATATGACTTCAGCTGTCATTGATATCTTTTCCAAATTTTCAACTTTCATACTTCATGGTCAAAATAATAGTAAATTTATGTAAGCTTTTACATAGACCAGGCACCAAACTTCGGGTAGTTGTAAATCCTAAAAATAAAAGGAGCCTTTTAAGATAGTGCCCAGACCTCTCAAAAAACTATGTTTTTAAAGTCTTCTATTATTCAAGTGCCTAAATCCTAAGTGGCTTGATTTTACTCAGAAGAAAGCCTTCCCAGTGTCTCAGAAGCAACAAAAAGTAAAATGATCCCCAAATAAAAGAAAAATTATCTGCAGTTGTAAAATCTAACAACAGTAAGAGAGCAACAACAATTCCCATACAGAAACCCCACAAGATCCTATCTCAAAACAGAACACCTCATCGTAAAACATCACAATAATTTTTCTTTTAAAAAAGATGGTTATAAGAGCACATTATCTCCTCTTACTTGCACAGCTGCTCGACTGCCGCAACTATCTGTGCAGGCTGCACAACAGTCCAGTCCTCAAGCGTGCCCGCATATGGTGTTGGTACATCCTGTGATGACAAACACATGATTGGCCCATCCAAGTAGTCCCAGAAATTGTCAATGATTGCTGCCCTGAGACTTGCACCGATGCCACCAGTACGCATACACTCCTCCACAATCAGCACACGGTGTGTCTTCTTAATTGAGTTGCCAATCGTGTGCAGGTCAAAGGGCTTAAGCGACCTTATGTCAATCACTTCAGGATCATACCCCTTGTTAACTAAGGTTTTGGCAGCTTGCATGACATGGTACCTCATGCGGGAGTACGTCAGGATTGTGACATGCTCGCCAGGTCGCACCATCTCAGCCTCCTCAAGGGATAGCACATACTCCTCATCAGGAATCCTTTCTTTGAGATTATATAGCAGCACATGTTCAAAAAGGACAACAGGGTTTTCACTTCTTATGGCCGCCTTCATGAGACCCTTGGCGTTGTATGGGGTCGAGCATGCAACCATCTGTATACCTGGGATAGACTGGAAGTAGGATTCCAGACGCTGCGAATGCTCCGCACCGAGCTGGCGGCCAACGCCACCGGGCCCACGGATGACGATTGGTATCTTGAACTGGCCACCGGAAGTGTAGTGGAGCATCCCGCAATTGTTGGAGATTTGATTGTAGGCGAGAAGCAAGAAACCCATGTTCATGCCCTCAACAACGGGCCGGAGGCCTGTCATGGCAGCACCTATGCCCATCCCAGTGAAGGAGTTCTCAGCGATTGGCGTGTCAAGAACACGCAGGTCACCATATTTCGTGGCAAGGCCCTTGGTGACCTTGTAAGACCCACCATAGTGGCCCACGTCCTCACCTATCACGCACACAGTCGGATCCCGCTCCATCTCCTCATCCAGGCCTTCCATGAGCGCCTCAAAAAGTAGTACCTCATGCCTGGCACATGAGCAGGATATGAGGGAGTAAGATTAGTTGTTCAATAAAGTTTGCATGGGCTTTGTATGTATGTCTAACCAAATTTATCTTATGCATATGTCATCTGAGAATAAGGGTTTATGTGCAGATAACCCATTGCAAGACAACAATGCACGAAACAAGCTTAATGTGCACTATTGACAATGTCATAAGCTTAATAACAAATGCTGATCCAGTATGACAGCAGTGGCATTATTTAGGAAAAGTATTCTCAAAAAGTGAAAATATAACAGAACTTCCACAGTAAACAGGAGGAAAAAAGTATCATGTTTGGATGGGTGTGAAAAAAAATGCTAAATCTAAGTTGTAATACAAAATAAATACAACTTCTGTGCTGTATGAAAAACTAAAACATAATCTATTAATATAAAATAAACAACAAAATAGTAAAGTATATTTCAGAGTTTGGTAATGAATGGGCAGATCATCATAACGGCAAACTGCAAAAATTGCTTTTTAGGATGCCCATATCCATTTCAGAAAATTTTAGCAAGGGGAAGCTAATTGTTGCTACCAGATAAGACCGCTACTAGATTAGCATGGATCTAAGTTCTTGCTTTTAACTATAGGCTGAGTACTTGTATTAACATACAAAAGTATTTGCAATTTCTCCCAACTCCAAAATTCAATATATATTTTGGTGAAATGATATAATTGACTTATGCAATATTTAGTTTTTGGCTTGCCTGTGTTTGATACTGTGTTGCTTCCAATGGGACTACTTGAGGTTATATGCTCTAACAAGATGGTCTGGTGAAGAGTGGAAACATGGACAAAGGATGCCATGTGTTGTTATTTATCTCTTTTAAATAAATTTCACTAAGATTAATATTTCTTTCTTATTAAAACTTAAATCCTCTCATAAATATGTATTACCATGATGACAACTTTACTATCTTTATTTGCTTTAAGCAAACCACGGCTAATATGGTGATGAAGTGCCAAAAGAATACCAGAAAGAGTAATGCTTAATTATCTAGTTACTAAAAGTAAAAAAATTGGAAAATGACTAACTCAATATAGACAATATGTTCTTAGCTTTGATCACAATCAATTATTCTGGACTGAATTGGGTCCTTGTGAAAATTGCAATTTAATAAGTCAAGTACTAACATGTCAAGTGAGGGAAGATGCTTTCTGATTTTAGTTGACTACATTTGAGACAAGCTATAATTTCAGGCTCATATTGAATAATCTAAATATCTAATGCTACTTCAACGTTTATAACAATTGATGGGAAAAAGCTCTATAAGCTAATAAATACCCTTTACAAAAGAGTGCATATTTGTACAAATAGATGCAACAATGATAACCTAATCAGAAAGACAAAACTACAGACATGCAGCTCTGTACAGCAAATCAAGCTTTGATGATTAAGCACATTTTGTATACTAAACTAGTATGGAACAATTTTTGGGCTCCTGTAAGAATGCCATAAAAGAACATCTTATCCAGAAACAGAAAAGAGAGTAAATATAAGACTTGAAAAAAAAAAAATTGTCAGGCCATATTTTACCTTCTATTAAATTTTACTACCTTTCCTTAGACCTTCAGAAAAAGTACTAACTAATTTCAACCAAACCTCCTAATGAAAAGAAATATGAATCTGAATATCAACGCAAATCAGTTAATTTCTCTTCTTGTCACCCAATTTCAACAACTATGCTCATTTCATAAAATGAAACTTCCAATAAAATCATGTGCAATTAAGAACAACTGTGCAGCTAGTCAATGAAATTGGATGAGCAATTTTGTCAATACTGAATAGACATTAACTTGGCAATTTGGCAAAGAAATGAAGCTGATCAATACAAAATTGAGCAAGGTTTTACTTACCCAGGTTTCGAATCTGTAGCATTGGCAGCAGCAGCCTTCTCCTACAATAAGAAAATATTCTAAGAGATTGTACATCAAAACGAAAGACAAAGCAAAATGATAACTCCACTACTCAAATTCAGGCCTTCCACTTACCGCAACCGCATGAGTAATCAAATTCACGCCTCTAGCGGGCAGTCCACCATAAACCTTCGCTTCAGATCGCACAACCAGCGCGCCTCCATTTCTCGCGGTACTGGACGAGGCGGCAAGCCTCACAGTTCCTACCCGAACCCCAACCCCATCGCCCTTTACCGGAGTCGACGGAGCGGAGAGGAGAGCTGCCATTTGGAGAGACGCCATGCTTTGTCAAGTTCAAATCCGCCAAGTGGATTTAACAGAGTTGGTTACTTGGTTTTAACGAGAGAGATGGACGGATTTTACGAGGTAGAACTGCCGTGTGAGGCGAGCTGTACTAGGCTGCACAGCACAGTGACAATTCAATAATTCTGAAAAAACTCTATAATTCTGAAATGATTCGGCTGCGTCCAGCCCAAAATTTGAAGTTCAATTCAGCCGTTTATTCGCTTTTTTTTTACGAATAATTCGTGACTCGCGTTTTATACGTGTTTTATTCGCGAATAAAACGTATTATACGTTTTTTTGCGTTTTATTCAGAGTTCAGTTCGAAAATGTCAAAAAACGTATCAAGGATAGTTTCGAGTACTGTTATTATGGTATTAGGATAGTTTCAAACACGTATCCTCTGCATTAACTCAAAAGGGAATTTTTGAGTTAATGCATCTCAGCCGTCTGATTTTAAACGGAGTATATCTGATTTTAACACAAGAGCTTTAATATTAGTGCGGATCTAAGTCTACATAAATTTTAAAATATATCGGATGGTTGAGATTCATTAACTCAAAACATTATCTTTTGAGTTAATGTAGAGGAACGCGTTTCTATGTTTCCCTGGAATGAATTCGCATCCTCTGAGATATCTCAAACTTTGCGTGACTTTCTGGAATATCTTAATCGTTCAAATACGTTTTGCGGGAATCTCAAAGCTAAAATAATACTGCCCCCTACATTCCCCCCGAATAGGCACCGAACACGTCGGTCATGCAAAAATACCCGAATAGGCACCGGACACGTCGGTCACGCAAAAATTGAGATGTCTCAGACAATACGCAACCCCCCCCCCCCCAGAATTGGAGAGTGCTTGATGAGAGCAGCTTGGTCATCGGACCCAAAGTGGTTCTAACGGGTTTGCTCACCGTTGGATACTTGGATCTGCTTTAGGATTCGCGTCCGATTTTGTGTATGTTTTAAAATCCATGCGCACGAATTTTAAAACAAATCCGACAATGAGCGAACCCATTGGAACCACTTTGGATCTGATGGCTACATAAAAAATTTATAATCAACAGAAGAAAATCAAATTACGAATTTTACATAAATCAAAATTGACACTTGATAGAGTCCCGTTAGTATGATTTTGGTGTCTAATGATATTAATTTTAAAATTTATTGGATAGATTAATTCAAACTATTTAGATCGATTTATTTTATGAGTGATGTGTTTACATGCAATTTTTATAAAATTTCAAGTTATTTTAGTATCAAGTCAAGTGGTCAATAATATTGAAAAACAAATACATTAAAATGAACTTATAAACACTCACATTTGACCGTTTGACTTGATTCTAAGTAAATTCGAATTTTTTTTTTAAATTAAATTTAAACGCACAACTAATAAAATAAATTGATTTTAATAATTTGAATTCACCATTGATTCGATAGATTTTAAAATTGATATTATATAGACTAAAATGACACTAATATCATGTCATACTGGCCATACTCCACAAGCTAGCGGCTATGTTTGGATGACACAAGAATAGAGGCTATTCTAGAATAGTAGCTATTCAAAATAACAATATGCATCCAAACAATATTTTTGCTATTTGGAATAAGCTAGAATAGTTGTTATTCTCTATTCCTTGTAAATATTAGAATAACTACTATTTGGAAGTGTGAAGAGACTTTCTTTTCGAATTTCCGCCAATACTATTCCGAAATAATAAATTTGATACCACTTCTGATATTTCCACATCGTGACAATTCATTTGAGATTATACTTGCCTATATTTTTTTTTAATTAGTATCTTGTTAGCATTATTCTTTATTGGTTACAGCTATTCACTATTCCATATGTACAATCTAAACAACATATTTACTAATCTGAATAGCACCATTTTCACACTAATTTGAAAACACTATTTTTTTTTCTCTATTTTCATTTATTATTCTCAAATTTCGCTATTCTAGCTATTCTAGCTCCCATCCAAACTAGGGGTGAGTAAATTGTTCATAACTCGCTCACTAAAAACTCATTAACAACTCACTCATTATCAATTCGCTCATTAATTTAATGAGCCGAGCATGAGCATACCCCAACTCGCTCATAACTCGCTAATTAAGAAACTGCCACATCTAATCCTACTGCATTTAATCTCAATTCCTTAAATTAAAATTAAAATTGAATAAATAAAAAATCTCCCAACCTAAACTTACATTCCATATCAAATTTGATGTTTGATTTTGTTAAATTTGTTTATGGACAATTTTTTGTTAAATTATGTAATGTTTAATTAAATTGGATTATGACAATTTGTTAAATTCTATAAATGAAAATTAGTTTTTTATTTCTTAGTTTGCTAATAATGCGTGACTCGCTCAGTTGCTCATAGCTCGCTCATTAACAACCTGCTCATTATCAACTCGCTCATTAACTAAATGAGCCGAGCATGAGCATACCCCAACTCGCTCATACTCACTCATTAATCGGCCCTAATCCAAACACAAGCTAGATATCAGAAGGCAAAGTTGAAATATGTAACCTAAATACTTGTCCTTCAAGGATTCAAACTGGCCCATAAAAAGCAATAAAAGGCCGCATTTGCAGGCTTATTTTGCATACCAGCACCAGTGAAGCAAGGAGTTCTCGTCTCGTTGAGCCTCGACGTTAGAAAAGAATAACCACAAGCAAAAACAGTTGACTTGGTTTTCAAAGAAGGTCAATCTCGGCTGTTTACGGATCTATATATAGATCATAGATGGTGTGTTACTATGTTTAGTACATTAATGGGAATAGGTATCTCCAATGTTATAATAACTGTATCGGACATCAATCCGGTTGAGCCTCGAATCACTGGTTTATCAATCACATCGGTAGATTAATCGGTCGGACCGATGTCTTTCAAATAACAAAAAAATATTATTTGTATTACAATTTTATAATTACAAGCTGGGATAATATTGATACATATATCTTTAATAATGAACCAAACCGGAAATCAATTCGGTCCGGGTTTGATAACAGTGTTTATCAAAGAATCACCCTTTTACGACAGTATCTACAATTCTACACTACCACCAAATAATCCTACTTTTAAACGGTCCTGCCACTTCAGACTTTTGCTCCACCAGTTTCTCTTTACTCTTTAAAGACCAATTTTTTTTTTTAAACCTTCACAGCCTCATGAAAAGAAATCGAACTCTTGACCTTTAGATAAAGCGTCCTAGAACTTTTTCCTAGCTAAGTGTGTTACCTCCCCCTTTCTCCTTTAAAAAGAACTTATTATGACAATAATGCTGTCAATTCTGTGATGTTTCCTTCCATCAGTATTCAGTACAACCATAACCTGTGTCTATTCTACTCGTATCTACTAATCTTAAGTTAGCATGACAAAATCAAAGAACCTTGAGACTAAAAGAATCAAAGTTGAACAAATAGCACCGGCTTATGAACACTGGTTCATCGTAGGGATCAGTCAGAGCTCCGTGTTGAGGAAAAGAATCACTGAGTACCGCATTTGAGGTAACTCTCGTCTTTCACATAAACCTATCTGATATGGCGGCAGCACCAAGCAAAGCAAAGAAGCATAACAAAGAAACAAAGTCTTTAACACCAACTGAAGGCTCTTGGAAGTAAAATTTGTGATTGTCGCACTCACCATCAAATCCTCTGGCAATCATCGCCTGCCAGGAAAAATCGATTGTCATAGGATCCAAGCACTATATACACTAGTATGAGTTAGGCCTGGAATCTACCTATTGTTAGATATCTAATGTCAAAATGAAACACTGATGTCTAAAACAAAATTTGGAGAACTTCAAAAGTAACATATCAAACAACTCACCTGAGAGATCTGCTCCGAGTGATTAAAAATATTTGCAAATATCCTTCGAATATAGGATACGAAAACTGCATGATCAAACACAGTTGGATTAATCAATTGCTTCTGAATTTCTACAACAAGTGCCAATTGAAAATCAAATCATCTAGCACTCACTATCTAATGTCTCCAAATTTGACAACCGACTCCAATTTATACGCCGTGCCACTATTGCTACGGCGGCATCTCTTACCTACATTTAAATTGTCAAAAAATCAAATTCATGATACTTCATCCTTCAAATAATATTACCAATTTGGGGTTCTGAAATTACATAATAGTTTACATCACACCCACACAAACAACATTTTCCGTGTTTGCATCTGAGAGCCAACATTTTTTAGTTATTTGCAAATAATAGGCAACACTAAAATAGAGGTTTGAGATAAAATTGTCCGAATTGTCCTTCCTCATTTCAACTCAGATAAAATTGTTTCACAACAGGTTGATGCATCTTCAAAACCAAATTTGTTCAGTCCAAGAAGAGAAACCTTATCAGGGAAAAGACAAAAATTCTCCACACCTAACAGAACACATTTTTTTCATGTCTAACCAATATGATGAATTAGAATGTGCAAGAAGAGAAACCTTATCAGGAAAAAGACAAAATTTCTCAACACCTAACAGAACACATTTTTTTTCATGTCTAACCAATATGATGGGTGGGTGTTATTTGCAAAAAACTAAAAAATGTTGGATTTAGTTGCAAACAACAAAATCAGGGTGTTATTTGCAAATATGATTGAATGTTGCTTGAAGTTCCCATTGTAAAATTCATGTTTGAAAATATGCTCTGGCTTGCATACAATAACTCACCTCATCAAATACTAGACTGATAAATCTCAAGGAAAGAAGGAGGGTTAGTGTTATTTCAGAAACTGGTACACCAACATTCCTCAAAGGAGCCATGAACCACCATAGTGCGAAAGCAAACATCTCGGGAGGAGTTGTTGTCAAGCATAAACTGGCACTTTGGAATATCTGCACAAAAAGTGTCTTAATTAGAGAGAGGAACAGAGATAGATTTAATTTCATGCTCGGTATTGTATCAGTCAAATGGAACTATATCCTTTGACGTAGTTGCTCTTTGGTTGAAGATTCAAAATTAAGTACAAGTAGTAATGATGCCTTACATTATTTGCTGAGGTGAAGTTTTATGGAATAGATATACCTATCTTGTTCTCAAAATCAAAGCAAACAAATGTTTTATCTTATAGTTCATAGAATAGAATTGTTAGATAAAACATCAAGACCATGCAATGACTACCAGAATCACCTCCAGAAATCTCATCGAGTGAATAAAATCCAAAGATGTAACTAGAACAAAATATTGCAACGTGATGGCAAAGGGAAAGGGAACCATCCGATCGGCATTAAGATTCAAGCGTCCGTTTGGACAGATTTCAAAAATAAATCGTCTGCATAAATCTTAAAGCAGATTGAACGGCTCCGATCGGGCATTGGACTGAATGTGGTCCAATGCCCATTGGACACCCCCCGGTTCCAATGGCAAAATGCATGCTTATATGCAAAACCATAAGAACAACTCCTTTCCTTCTTTCTTTAACCATTCAAAGGAGCAGGTTATCTAAACAAATTTACTTGAAACTACAGCATAATCTTCAAAACAAATTGTACTATCCATATAAAGAGAAAAAAAAAACATCCAACATACGGTAAAGGTCAAGCATGCAGAAGTAGTGGCCACTGATAGGCCTTTCCTGGTAAACTTCAGCGGTCCCAACTTAAAAATGGAGTAAGAGTAACCTTCAATGGAGGAAGGAAGGTGCGGCAATCCCGTAAGAGATGAAGGGGGAGTTCTTGTCTGGACCATTGGGGCCACACTGTCAGACCCTAATCCCAGCATAATGAACAGTATCCCTGATAGCAACGCAACCCTTCCCAGTTGATCCTATATCACATCAAAGGTTTCAAAGTTAGCCTTGTATTGGTTTGGTATTAATGCTGAACACTATTTTGGTACATTCCTTTCTGTCTCATTCATTTTATTTAACATGACACAGTTGAAGCCTCATTTTGTGATTAAATTAAAAAAAAAAAATTAAAGATAAGAGAGAAAATGATACAACCCAGGCAGTTGTCTCTTATTGCTAAACAAAGAAAACAGGAGCTAATACGTAAAATGCTTACTCTAGTCAAATTTGAAAAATTGAAAGGAAATAAACCAAAATTTGAATAGAAGATCAATATTAAAAGAAAATTAACAGATAGCACAAATAAAAATCACATCTTACCTTCCAAACATCGCTTGGAAGAGTCCAAATTGAGAGTAGAGAAAGAAACAACACCAAAGCAAGGCGCATGTAGAAATGTGACCTAGCTGGTATGAGGACAAGGCCCAAAAGCCATACCTACACAAATGCATATCATTTCAAAATGTTCCAATTTAACCTGAAGAATCACTAAAGAAACATTTAATGTTTACCAATTTGACACGAGGGTCGAGGGAATGGAGAAAAGTGCGAGGTGCGTCGATGAACTGACAAATGGGGCCCGAAGTGGCTCCAGAGATTAGCCTAAAGATTTTCTCTGGAGAGAAACCGACGCCGAGAGGGATCCAAGACATCCATTTCGGCGGTGCTTTGCCATCGCCGGAGCTGCGAGAGGCCGAACAGCTTACCAGAAAAGTGCATCTTCGTCCAGTTACTTTGAGCAGTCGGGTCGGTTTGTTAGGGGAAGAATTGGAGAGGAGAGGAGGGGGAGGAGTCACGTGGCGCGGTGGTCGGGAGATAAAAGGAGAACTGGAGAGGTAGAGTGGGTGGCTTGTCATGGCTCATGGATGGAGAAGGCAGCAGGAACTGGAGAAAATGTGAGTCCTCTGCCTCTGAGACTGAAATGCTCGCTATTCGTCTCTTTTGGATCTTTTGGTGAGAAGCCCATGGGCCCAATCTCCACTCATGCAGCTGCATTGCAAGCTTGTAACGGGCCGGCATTTTTATTAATAACCAAAAAATTAAAGTAATATTAATAACCAATTTTCAGATTTTTTTTTTTTCATTTATAACCAAACTGGCCCCCTGTGGGGCGGTCTTCTGTAGAGACCAAACCGCCCCCCCATGGGCGGTCTAGACTTCAGAACAAACCGCCCCGGGGCTTTTATATATATATATATATATATATATATATATATATATATATATATATATATATATATATATATATATATATATATATATATATATATATATATATATATATATATATATATATATATAGATATATATATATTGTGTATTTTGTGTATAAAATGATCATTTTGTCTCTCCTAAGTCACAATAATCCACCCACTCTTCTTCCAAACTGACTTCTCCTCTCAAACAGTGCTACGAGGCGATTTTTTAGGCAATTCTGGGGCGATTGCGCTCAACAGTGACTAAAGTATATTTTTTTAAAATTAATTTTTAGAAATATGTCGGAAATTTCAGAAATAAACAAAAAAATATTAGAAATTGTTTGATCCATCCTCCAAATTTGAAACCTTATTATTTTATATGTTGTTTATGATGTTTTTTTTTTATGTGAAAATGATGAGCAAAAACACACCAAATCAATCGTCCGGTGGTGGAAAACTGAAATCTAAGCATTGGTTTAGTAATTGTACTGGAAAGGACTGTATCTGTAAAAAAGATTTAGCATACCGTAGGTCGTGTCCCAGTCAATGACGATGATGATTTTGAGGAAAGCCTTTACAAAAAACCAAACCCGTTATCTACAAAGAAAAATACTAGTAAGACGGTTTCTTCGTCTACTACGACTCGTATCGGCGATATCAAAAGAAAGAAAAATACTGGTAAGACTGTCTCTTCGTTTGCTGCAACTAAATCAGACTCAGACGATGATTTTGTTCCTTGTACCTTCGGTATTGGTTCTCAGAAGTAGTATTATTGGAAGGTCTGTACTAATTATTTAGTAATTCTAATGTATCAGTGTGTAATAATTATCAGGTTTTGTAATCGGATCGAATAGAATTTTAAAATTCATCTAAGGAAAATGGTTCACAACATAAGTTAATTGAATAAGTTCATAGCGTAACTGAGCAAACCAATCATAGAACATAAGATACAAATATAAATACAATATTTGTTGAATTAACTCTTCCTGCGTCCGAGCAGACCCTTCAAATGGAACTGCTTAACTTTGCTCGACAGTTCCTCTATGTTGGTGTAAAGCTGGCCCGGGCTAATCTCTTCGTTGTATACAACGTGTGTTCCAAAAAAAAAAATGTCTGCTTCTTCAAAAGAAGTAGTGTCATTGAATGTCCTTACCGGGTGCTTGTCTCCTCGTCCCTTGATCAGAAATCTGTCTTCAATTGGAGGAGGCATAATCTCCTCATCGTCGCCCTCTGATAATCTGTCTGAATCCCAATCCCCATCCCAATCATCACCAGTATCCATTTCCTTTGTCAGTATCTCATCAATACCGTCAAAATCAATGCCTGTATCATTTCGATCGACTGCGGATTGTCTTCTAGGTTCAGGGGGCTGTAGTTAGGTAATGGATCGGGTACTGATTAGTATCCAACCCGACCAACACATGACCGTCTTCTAGTTTTTTCACTGGGTGCAACACTGCGCTCAGGTACTTGCAAATACCTATCTCGTCTCACAGGTTCACGAGGGGGTGAGGTCACATCCTGGTTGTGATCATACCCATAATCAGTGGTATCATTATCATATCCCGGGTTATCATAATCCGAGAAATAATTATGGACAGAAGGTCCAATCCCGGTGTCCAAGTTGTGATATGTAGAAAGTCCAGCCCCAGGGTTCAAGTTGTTATGGGTAGAAGGTCCAGCCCCAGTATCCAAGTTGTTCTGGGTAGAAGGTCCTATCCCAGCACCAAGTGGTTGAATCGAAACTTTTTTGCAAAATAGGTCCATTACCGGGATTAAATTGGACTCAAAAAACTCGTACATAGCTGTCCATATATCCTGCTCTGCTATAGGATATTTTACATAGTAAGGTTTGGCATCAGGCGGTTGGTTGTTAATTCGGGTACTGATTTCTACGGTAAATCGGGCACGGTCCCAACCGGTTTGTTGCAAGATTGCTTCCTTTATTTCATAAATTGAAGTATTGGCATTTAGCTGGTAGCCGTAAGTCGCATCTTTCGAGTATTGGCATCCGAACTCCCCTTTCGTGATTTTTCCACCCAAGTACAATGCAATGAACATTTTTGTTTATTTCTGACATTACAAAAGAAATTCGTCGTTCAATATTAGTTTTTTGTTTATTTCTGAAATTTCTAATATTTAAAAAAAATTAAAAAACATACCTCGGTCACTGTTGAGCGCACTGTTGATCGCAATCGCCTCAGAATCGCCTAAAAATCGCCTCTGAGCACTGTTTGAGAGCATAATGGATTATAAGAAGAAGAGTGAGTGAATTATGGTGAGACAGGAGAGAGAAAACAACCAAATATAAGCCAGCCAGTGCAAACCGCCCCTGGAGGCGGGGCGTTTTTGTGCTCAGAGTAAACTGCCCCTTAGTGGGGCGGTCTGGTGTCAAGGTAAACCACCCCCCCCCCGCTTATAAAAAAAAATGCTGGTGTAACGGGTATTCCAGCCCTGATTCTTTCTTTTTTCTCATTTAATAATTTCTCATAGCAGGTTCATATTTCTCTTATTACAATTTCCTTTTTCACTTTATCATTGATTGAATGTTTTCTTAAGGGGATGGATGGCGCCACTGGTAGGGATGATGTTTTAAAGGTTGTATCATGAATAAATGAAACTGGTGCTATCTTTACATTTTCTTTTTAAAAAGGGGATTCTCAGTGCCTCACCATGGCAAAACCATGCATGCTGTTTTCGTAGGCAAGAGAAAGTTGGGTGACAAGGCATATTAAACACGTTAATTTCAAGCTAAAATTATTTACACAAATATGAACAAATTTCACTCAAAGCAGGGAAACAAACAGTTGAAATTACTTTTATGACCAACTTCCAGCATCTATTATCTCCATTCTTCACCAATCATAATTACAAATTGATTACAACACACCTTAACAATGAAAGAATACAAGAACAGTGATAGCTAGGAAAGCCAGCATGGCATGGCATAAGAAATGAATCCGTTCATGTTCACCATTTGTACAAAATAATCACAACATATGTATATATATGTAGGAGATTTGACGTGCTTGTAGATCGATGAATTTAGACCCTTCCGATGAGGGTGGATCCGGTGAGGGTTGAAGGTGCAGTGGCGTGGATGGATGCGGCACAAAAGAGTTGAGTTCCACTTAAAATGATCGTCAATGTCTCCAAAGCTCTCTGTGGTAATTAACAAACATAATTAATTAATGCATTAACTTATAGCTAGCTAGCTAGTCATGGAATTTGGTTTTGAAACAGAGATAAATCTTACTAAGTTTGCTGGCCTCCAACCTATGCTTATTTCTTTACATGCCAATCTGCATTAATTAATTTGAAGCTTAATTAATTAAGAAGCTATATATATGTGAAAAAATTAATAATTAAAAAAAGAGATGAGTTTAATTAGTGTTTCACCCCATGGCAAGAAGTGTGAGAGCCCAAGTGATAATGGAAGAGGCAGCAGCCGACAAAATGCTGGCCGGCCTTGCTTGCATAACTTCTTGCAATCCTGTAAGCGAGGTCATCACTCCTACTACCCCAGCAAACAGTGAAAATATCACGAAAAATCCCGTTGCAAGGTTGCCAATTGGAAAGTATATCGGGAAAATCCGAGCCGGCGCTGTAAGTCCTGACACTATATATATATTCATTATATATATAAAAGCTTTAAATTAACTCAAATAAGGAGGGTTTACATTTCCTTGGAAAATACATGCACTTACAAGAAGAAGGTGTCTTGTCAATGCTGTAATTGATGGCCCAGCCGGCGATCACCGCAACAGCAACATACATAATTAGATTCACAAATAGAAGAAAAGTAGCAGCAGATTGTGGGCCCTTGGATGCCATTACAGATAGAGAAGAGAAGGAAGAAGAAAAATAAAAATACTTATTTTGGTGTGGAAGCTTGAGGAACTCATATTGTTGCTCTTTATATATTTGAAAAAGGTGGAGATAGAGGTAAAGTCCAATGAAGGGGAATTTGCTTTGCTATATTGTTCCTTGCTGCACTAGTAGGGTTTTGAATTGCTGTTATATATTCCTTCCTTAACTATGAGAGAAAGTTATCCTTCATTCTATTCTAGATGTGACGTACACAAGTGGTTTAGAACAAATTTAATCCAATTCCTCCAACTCCTAATTTCTTCCTTCATGCGCTAGCTGGCTAGAAATTGATTTATAGATTATTCAATCAGTCCCCTTTACATTTGCACAAGTTTAGTAATTAATCTGATCGATTGAGCATTTGATTAGTGCACAATTGTTCCCTACTTTTGACTCAGGTCAATTTGGATTGGAGGGCATTAATTTGTTGGAAGAAAATTAAGGGTGTGTTTGGATGAATTAAGAACAGTGAGAGGAAGCTATCTCAATTTTGAGAATAGTAGCTATTTCAATATTTTGTTAGATTAGTAGAATAGTGAGCTATCTCACAAAAGAAAGACAAACAAAGAATAGTGGCTATTCGCTAATCCAAACACACCCAAACGTAGATTAGTAGCTCGAAATAGTGCTAATCTGGAATAGTAGCTATTCTTCACCCATCCAAACGCACTCTAACTAAATAGTTTGTAGAATAATTGATGTCCGTTTAAATTATAGCTATTTATCGGTTGGGGAACTGCAGTGAACAATCCGGAGCTTCTATATATAATATAGAAAATAGCTATAATTACGTAAGAAGCAAAAAAACAAATGCATTGTTGCACCAGCCGGGAATCGAACCCGGGTCTGTACCGTGGCAGGGTACTATTCTACCACTAGACCACTGGTGCCTTGTGGTTTTTTTTTAATAAATGTAATACAAATTTGAGTAGCACAGATGATCACCTTGGACCTTGGTTATCTAATATGTAGCTTTTTATTTGTCTACAAGAGAATTGGGTACACGTTTATTTTAAATTCAACATTGCGGAGCAAGAAAAGAGTCCTATATAACCTGGATTGGGAAAAACTGTATATATATATAACAAAGACTAAAAAACAAGACCCATCCCTTGATCTGATGGCAACAGTAATGCTTTACCTCCAAAACGAGATAGCAAGTTCAACAACCGAAAAGAACAAATTATTTGTGAATATTAAATAATTAGATGACTTGATCTCTAACCTCTACTAAGAAAACATTTATTAAATAGTTAATAAAGATATATAGGATCAATAGACTTGTATTTTTTTTTTTAAAGGTTGAGAAGGCTCACCAACAATTTAATTAATATAAGAAAAAGTCTGTACAACGCCTCTATCTTTAAGTTTATGCTCGTAGGTTAAAGGTGGCTCCTATTTTTCGGATAAAATGTAGTATGTGTTTGAGTTTTTCTTTACTTCTTTTTTTTTATAATAGGTCTTCAAATTATCAAAGTTTTTCACCACTAGGCATTTTATAAAAAAATTTACAGACATGAACAATCAAAGTAGACTAAATTCATCTTTTTTTCACAAGAACTGAGAGAGTCCAATGCTCATCGGAACTACTTTTAAGTTCAACGAGCTTTATGACCATCCAATTCATCTTAAGATCTGTGCGCATGAAAGTTAAAGCAGACATTGTTCGAAAAATATTAACTAACCAACTAGTTTTAAATCTGAATTTTGATCAATAAAAGAAATGATAATTATATTAAAAATATAATCAAGAATATAATTAAAACTTTATTACCCGGAGCTGCAAAATGTGGACCTAAGGCAACTTCCTGTCCTAAGCGCAGGAATAATCGGTTAAGCTTGCCCCAAGTTACGCCGGTATTCCTCTGCCTGCGGTCGCAACCGTGGTAGAGGTTGATGTAGCTTCTTTCAACAATGGTAGCAAAATAATATTTTTACTATAAAGAAAATATTTATTTGTGGGAGAATATAAATTTAATTTCATGAATTATAGAGCTAAGAGAAAGAGCAAGAGAGTATCGTGAATTGTTGGATTATTAGATTGATAGATAATATGCTCTACAATGTCATGTCTTATTTATAGACAAAGATGTGCATTCATGACATTATAATTCATATTAATTCAATTACCGTTTTTATATTAAAAGAAAATAAACGGTCAAATATGAATGAATGGTGCATATATAGATCAACTCAAACAGAAATTGATTTTAATGCTTGCGCATTCTATTCTCAATCGATTCAATTAATTAAAATGAGTAACTGACAAGATTTAACCAATTGTATCATTGAGACCAAACCATGGACAACTTCTGTTTTACTTATTTTATTTGACTCGATCTTCTGTTGCGGCAAACAGTGAGCTTTTATGTAGAAATTGAATCAATAATTAATTCACATTAATTCACAAATAGCTCTACAATTCATAAAGTGAAAAACATTAATATTAAAATAAATATTCATTTATAAAATTTTGGGTTTTCAAAATATATTTCTAACAGACATGTACGAAATTTAAAGCGTTGCACATGAATTTTAAAATAAATTTAACCGTGATTGAACTCGTCGAATCAAAGTAGGTCCGATGCTCATCAAACCTACTCTCAAGTCTTTTTTTACAGAGGAGAGTGTCCATAGGACCCAACTCCTCAACTGTCTATGAAAAATGGATTAATTTAATTAACAAATTTACACTCATCAAATTTGTTCATGTGATTCAACGTGTCAGTATCCATCAGATTAACAAAGAATACTTGAGGCTTGCATCTCGATCATTTAAATGCATCTCGACCATTTAATTTTAAACGGAGTCATATTAATAAATTTAATATGATTTCTGCTTATAAAGTAGGAGTTCTTTAATATTAATGCAAATTTAGTTCACACGAGAATTTAAAATAAATTGGACAATTCAAATGCATTAACTCAAAAAAAATATTTTTAAATTAATACAGAGGATACAAATTATATCACCCCACAAATATACAATCATCCAATCTACCTTAGATTTTTAACACTTTTACTTAAAGTGAAAAAAATAGCACGGCGAAGCTGACTTTGTCACGGAACGACACGGTTATGGCACGAAGCACGGTACGCTTAAGGTTTGGTCACAGCACGGCATGCAGTCAAGCGAGTTACGTATAAAATCAAATGGTAAATCTTGAATAAACTAATATAAATTATGAAAAAAAAGAGTTAAATGTGACCAAATGTGACAAACGTGACCAGTCACATTTGGACAAAGCGTGACTCACGTGTTGTGACTACTTTTGACATTTTAACCACGGTACGTATAACATGACACGTGTGACTGTTTACTTAATCACATACAACACAGCATGAGACCAAAATCACAGCATATTAATCACTGCATATTAATCACTGCACGACACGTTTTTACCACTCTAATTTCACCATATGCCCCAATTATCGCAAATGCAAACTTCGTTAAAAGAAAGGAAAAATAATCATCATTGTACGGAAGAAAATTTTATATTGCAATTCAATAAGAACATTGCGAAAAAATAATATAAGTAAAAAAGTCCCATATAATTATAAAACTGTAACACTTTAGTTTTTGCTCCATCTATCCTCCATGATAGAGACATGATCTGTCTTCAGGAAAAAAGGACTTCCTGTCTTCGGGAAAAAAGAAAAAACGAAAGCCTATTAGATATAGACATGATCTATCTTCTTTACTGTAGAAAAAGGTTTAACATTAATTTGTTTAGTAAAGATTGAAGATCACGTCATCTAACTATTTAATATATACCAATAATTATTCTTTTTGAGTTTCGAATCTGAGATCTCCCATATGAAGAACATTGTCTTTGCCACCGGAAAAGATTTGAAGTCAATTAAAATGAGATCCTTGCCCAAAAAAAATTACTCAAGAAAGGAGGGGAAATAATACACTTTAACCAAAAATTAATGAAGGATGTTCTATATATCACCGCAAAAAGAAGTCAAAATTAAAGAAAATGTAAAATTTCGCTTGAATACTTGATTTAGTTCAGAGTGATCTCTCATGTCACCTTCACGGGCCTCTTCTTTTCCAAGTAGAAATGAATATAATAAACAATAGGAAAAAAGTTAAAACAAAAAAACAATCATCCCAATGAAAGTCTATTGAGATGATATAAACAACAAAGAAACTAATAAATTCAAATCTTACCCAACTTCTACCACCTAAGGTTAATAAATAATTGAGTGGCACTTAAATAATGAGAGAAGCACCAAGCATGCTATAATGGATTGTGAAAGTTCAATCTAAAAAGTAAACTAATAGTAACACAAGCGACTTGCAAAAGCAACAAATCTTGGATGCCTTCTGTTTTGACAGCAACATAGTTTTGTCTGCTGTCTAATTATAACTTGTCAGCTACAAATTACAGGCCGAAATGTCTGAAACTCTAAATCCATAGTAATTATTTGCTCTCTAAAATGTCAAAATTGAATCCATTACAAGTTTCCTACTTGCAAAATTTTCTACCAACCCAATAGCAGAAGCTTCAACAAGGCCATACGAACATAAAGACCATTCTTTGCCTGTCTGAAATATGCCGCTCTTGGATCATTATCCACTTCCACAGTTATCTACAAGTATAGGAACAGTGTCAATTTCAGAAAGTAAAGAAGTGCAATAGGTCATTATTAATTTGGTTTAAGTTTAAATCTTCTATATAATTCTGCTTTAATATTTTACTCTGTGAGGCCTATCACTATTTGTACTACACCTATGGTTCGAATAAAGGCTAATCATAATAACACACACAAAAACATGCCAAGTACCTTTACCATTACGTATACTCATGCCACTATGTAACATACAAAAAAATATTCCTTGGAAACATATTGATCATCTAATATAGGAAAATACTAATATTAGCAAATTAATTACCTCATCTAGCCGAGGAAGCGGATGCATTATTACCGCATGCTTTTGCATAACATTTAGCACCTTTGTATCAACTATATATTTCCCTCGAGCCGCTTCATATAGGTCTATTCTCTCTCCAAATCTCTCCTTTTGGATCCGAGTCTGATAAACTACGTCACACATAGAGGCCACCTCCAATAAATCAGCGCTTTCTTCCCATTCAACCCCACTCATTGTTAAATAGTCCTTTATATCATCCTAAAAAAATGAAAAAAAATGAAAAGCACATTAATTATAGTAACAATTTCTGTGTCTCAATGGTGCATCAAATGTTGCAAACATACTAGAAGAATTTCAATGAACCCTAAACTCTGATTCCTTTCTACCGAATATTAAGTACAGGCACGAGGCATACATGTAAATTTGATATTTAGGAAGTGCAAAATGGAAACACAAAGATGTGGTATTGAACAATTGTACCTTCATTTTGACCACATCGGGAGAGACAAAATAGATCTTAATATCCGGGTACATGGCAATTAAGTAAGCAAGGGATCGAACGGTTCGTCCATTGGCAAGGTCCCCTACTAATCCCAGTTTAATCCCATCTAATCTTCCTAGTTCTCTTTTTATTGTGTACACATCCAATAAAGCCTGAAAAAAAATAACAAAAGAAAAAAAGGGTGATTTTAAGACAGACAATTGCAATATATAGACTGAAAATTCACAATAAACTCCCATTATTAAGAAATTGCAGAATAGACACCCCACAGCCCAAAACCATTATTTATAAATATAGCATAACTGTGTGCATAGATCAAATATTAAGCCAATGCAGTAAGCTGGTCTTGCAGCACCAACCAATACTCTTCACTCATAGAAAAAAGATTAATTGAGAAAATGAGATATAGTTCTTACTAAAACAACAATTAAGTTTGTTTCTGTTTAATTTTCTTCATGTTTTTATTTTAATCAAAATATAGTCAAAAACCAATTTTAATCAAGGCAATTTCATAATTCTAATACAAAAGTTATTCAAATCAACTCATCTGTGTTGCAAATGATCAACTACACTGACACAAATTTTGAACTTCATATCAAGGTGAGTAGTAGTTTTGAAATTATTGGCTATATTAGGAGCATGTACCCAAATTAACGTGAAGAATTTGCCACAAACAGATACCATGCTAGCTTTTTGAGCTTCTAAAAAGAATTGTCTTAAACAAGTTTTAAGTCAGTTTATTTGGGAGCTTTTTGTAATTTTTTCATAATGTAAGCAATTATTTTCAATTTCACATGACTAAATTATGTCACAGTTATTCGGTGTACATCTGGTTTCCAAAAGAAACCCTACTTAGTGTTATGCTTATGCTAAATCCTTGGGAAAGTTAAGGATTTATCTTCCAGTCTCTCCCCCTTCAATTCAGAATCTTGAGGAAGTAGTGAGGACCTGAATTACTACCGCAAGACTACCTGATTATCTTTCGACTGGTGAAGATGGCATGGGTAGATTTTGCCAATTTATTAAACCAGTACCAGGATAAATTCATATCAGTAGCATGTATTATACAACAAAAAAGATGGGTTCACTGGAGGAATTAAATACAAGCCTAACCTCTTTTAAGCGGAGAGAAGAATCAATGACAAAACTCAAACAAAATATACAACGCAAAATGTAATTTGACTATTTACCTGTGTGGGATGTTGACCAGGTCCATCTCCAGCATTAATTACAGGTACTTTTGCAGTAGCTGCAGCTCTCTTAGCAGCACCACCCTCAAAATGTCTCAGAACAATTATATCAGAGTATCCTTCTACCGTCCTTATTGTATCTACAAAATGCCCATACATAAGTACCTGAAACAAATTAATGTGATGTGCTGTGTTCAGTGTTTTTAAATGCGACCACATATGCGTATGCAGTCGGCAGCCGCATCCAGAATTCCATGTAGTCCCTCTTCTGCAGTTTTGAATACGTAATCCGCATATGCGAATATGTTGTCCGTATATGCAGACATGCGGGCTGCATATGTGGTCCATGCGGTTGCTCCCAAATCAGAAAAGGTTTCATAAAAAATATTGCTTTGGGGGGAGGCTTGAACCAATGACCTATGGGAGTGTGGTAAAAAACGCAAACCACTAGGCTAGAACACCATTGTATTATAGATCAGTTTTATTTTATAGAAATTCTTTTAACAACTCATAGTAAAACAGCATATGTACTTCCACATTAAATCCGCATATGCAGCCGCAAACCGCATATGCAGTATGCAGTGGCCTTCCGCATGCATGAACAAAACCGCATTTAAAAACACTGGTTGTATTGGACGCTTATGACATTTTAAAGAAAAGGCAGCTTCATCTCAAACCAATAAATTGCCAAGATATCATATATGCCATAAAAATGTTGAGTACCAAACATGCCACCCCACAATGAGTAGCCAAAATTGCTAGGGGGATTCTAGATTAATTGTAAATACCTAATTAGCTATTATATGAAAGTACTTATGTACTGACTTCATTTTATCCATAATGCACATTTTCACAGCACAAGTGATCCTTTGTATTGTGAAAAATTAAGTTAACACCTGTTGTGAAATTGCCTTAAATTAGATAGTTCAATGCATATTTCCTGAAGGTGTTCAAAATATTTATATGCCTTCCCCTATTAAGTCACTACACATAAATAACCAAAAATGAGAAAGATGTTTGGAATGTTTTGAAGAGCAATATTAAATAAAAATTAGTACAGGTATTTTAGTCACTACACATAAATGCCTGCCCCTATTTCTAGTTTTCAACTACTATAAAGTGCAAAATTTTAAAATATACAAGGAGCTAACAAAATGTACCTACCCTCTAGGGTTTCACCCTTGGCAGCTGAAGAGAACTCTCTTGCATTTTCAGTCGTAAGTACCTCTCCACCGAGCCTTTTCATGGCAGACTCGAACGAAAGCCTTGTTCTTGTGGAAGGCTCATAGAATAGAGTGGCCATTAAGTACCCTTTAAGCATGTTACTCCCAGGAGAGCTCGCATTTCTTTCGATTGCCTCCATATCCTGTGCCACTTCGAAAATTCCATTCAAGAGTTCTCGATTGAACTGTTGAGATTCAATTACATCTTCAAGCTGGAAGCTGGTCTTGATGGGGTGGGCATGGCATTTAAGAGCAGAAAAGGGGACAGAGAAAAAAGGTTTGTTGAGTTGGATCTGTTTGTAGGGTTTAACGAAAGAGGCTGGAGAAGCGAATGAGCAAAGAGCCATTGAAATATGTATGCAGAGAGGGTTTGGTAATTGAGGTAAAGCAATTGAGGGGTTTTAGTGGAGTGAATTAGATATCTTGTGGACCTATTGTAGCAATGGAAAGGGAAACATCACTGAAATCTTTTTCTATAAAATTTTCCTATAAATTTCTAATGTCTTTTTTTCATGACTTTAGTGCTCTATAGGAGTTAAGCTAATTTCTACTTTATGTAATTATCAGCATATATACAAACACTCAGAAAGACAATGAAGATACAATCTAATTTGCTAATAAAAAGAGCATAGAAAAGAACATATTGGATATACTGAACACAATTACGACGTATGAGTGTGTATCACTAGGATTAGTGCAAAATGTGGAGTTGGTCAAGCTAAGGAAAAATGTGTATCACCGAAATATGCCTACAGCAGAAGGTAGTATTGCACCATGGATTTGGTAGTGGACCAGCTGGTATCAGTTTCAGTTATGAGGATAAAGGTATTGCATGTTATGCTTCATAAATACTATTGCAGCCTTCAATGACCAATTTCAGAATTGATAAGTTCTCTATATCAATTGCATTATCAGGTACTGAGCTGTAGCTCTACAGCTTGAGTTTATTATTATTGACTTATCAGGTTTATAAGTACTGAGCTATATAGCTCTACAATTTTCTAATCTCACGGACAATTTCATCCCAATTTCATCCCCCCGGACATGTGTGGGTTGGGAGGGGGGAGCCCTTTTCAATGCAGAAGTGTTCGCTAGTCCATCTTCCAAATACAAATGGAATTACAGTAAGACACAAAGACTGGCACAGTTTTCAAGGGCACTCAATTTCATCCCACTTGGGATAGAACCACTGACGAGCAGCCCATGAGATGGCAACTTAAAACCTTGATATTGCCTTATTGCGTACAACTTCCAAATGTAATATAAAAGGAACCAGAAATATTAGAAAATCGAAGAGAAAAAGTAGAGATAAGCATAACAAACACTGAACCAGAGTTCCGTGCGCGCGCGAGAGAGAGTCGGCGGAGCTACGCGCGCCAGAGGGGGCAGGCGACGCCGCGAGAGAAAAAGCGAGAGGAGGTGAGAAGTGAGAACTGAGAAGTCGGTGGGGGTTTAAGCAGTTATCGGGTTTGAAATTGTGAATTAATTAAATTCGTTTCAGATTAGCTCCGATAATTCACACGACCCTTTAAATCTGATTTTGATTTTACTCAAAATAAAAAATCTGATTTTGATGAAATTCTACCATAGCGCCCGCTGGTGGTGCGCTGCCCATCGGATTGCTCTCTTCAGCATACCTCATTGATCAATACTTGTGTTTTCCCAACAAATTAACTTTAAAATTTTGCAATGAATTTCATCATTTAATATTTTTGTCTCTAAATCTTGTTTTATTATATGTTAAGTTGTAATTAAGTAACTGCAGTTTACTCTGTACAACACATTGTTAGTTTTTATGATATATAGTTACATAAAAAATTTAGATCTACAATAATAGTTTCTTACGTAAAATCAGCGGCGGATCCAGGATTTTCGTCGGGGGGGCAAAAAAATATCGAATCGGATTTAAATAGCTAATCGAATTTAAACCCATTAACTAATTGGATATTTAATAAAAAATAATGCTTTAACTTATACTTTATAATGCTCTGACTTATAATTTCTGATATTCTGACTTGTAATTATAATAACCAATCATAATTTAAGAAATTTATTTTAATTTTAACTATAAATTTATTCCGAATTACCAATTAAACATCCAGAGGGGGGCAAAGCCAGTCGGAACCGATAAATCTCCACTAAAACTCAAAATCCAGGGGAGGGCGGCTGCCCCCCCCCCTCCCTGGATGGGTCCGCCCCTGCGTAAAATTATAGAAATATTTTATAATGCATCTGAACACTTTGTACCAGTATAATTTTAAGATTGATGAATCATTAATTCTATAAATTATACTGATATCAGACTGATACATCTAGTCCAGGAGAGCAAGTTGTATGTATTAGACTTCGAGTGTTTTGGGCTTGCTCCGCTACGAGGAAGCGGGCCGAGATTGGTGGTGGTGTGCAGTGTTGGTCCCAAGTCGGGAGTTGAGGAGGTATTCGGACTCTAACCTGTGATACTCTCTCCGTGTGTAAAAGTCCAGCCCCTATTAAATGAGGCTCGGCACCTTAAATAGACTCAGTCCTCTGTACAAGTGGTCACAACACCGCATTTTTGTCGGTGTGGCAGCCAGGCGATGACGGTAAGAGGAGATCTAGTTGGGCCTTCTGGGGCCAAGGCCCTGCTAGGCCTTATTCAAATACGACTGTTTTAGGCCTTACCGGGCCGGGTCATTTCGTGCTCCAAATCTTTCTACTCGTCTCGAGCTGTCCCGGTGCGAGAGCGCAATCCGAGTTGATTTCGGCCCGGTACTAGGTGTAATGTTTTAAAGATACTCTTCGGTCTTGGGATTTCTCATTGATTTCGGTCTGGCCCGGGCAAGGAGTCCGAGGCTCAGTCTATTCTTAGCCCAAGACTTGTTTCATGTGGGCCTTCAGTATATTTTCCTATCACAGACATATCAGATGAATACGGATACAAGTGCAGATCAAATCGGATATTTATTAAAATAAAATAAAAAATATTAAAGTTCATAATATTTATCTAATTATGATGGTGAATAACATAAATTTTTCATAATATATATTAAAATATATGATATATATTTACTATTCGAATACGGATAATTAAAATGTAAAACTATATTGGTATCCTTATCCACACAAATATTCAGATATCATATATTCACATCTAAGTTTTCGAATACATATTGAATATGGATTGGATATTATCCGTACCATTTTCACCCCTAAGCGGAACTCATTTTTTTGTTGAACCTCTACAAATACCTTAAATTGACATATTATTTCAAGAGCGACATTTAGGATTTGATCGGAATGTGGCAATATAAAATGAAATATGAATTTAGCGCAACGTTCCGTATCCGTATCATTAATTTAGGCGGATTTGATTTCATGTTAAGACGGATACGTATTTCGTATTAGTATTATACTATTATTATATATGTTTACACTTTACACTCCCAAACTAATCGTCCCTTCATATATATTTTCACGTGAGAGATGTCAGATGTCTGCATATTTTGACTTTCATTATAATTTTATACTAGAACATTTATCCTAAAAAAAAATTTAAAATAAAGTCAAAGCTTTTGTTTCTCTCTCTTAAAGTATGTAGAAACAAAATCTACAATAAAACAAAAACTAATTCCCAGGAAGGTCAGTTAGTTTAAAAGCTTGGCCCTGCAAAACAGATGAAGGTAATTATCAAAGGCACTATAGAAGCTAAGGTTACCGATGAAGGTAATTTGTTTTTCATTGGGTGGCACTGCAAACATAATCATGGGTTCACGACACGAGCTAATGCTAAAAAACGATACTGTCCTCGACCCGCACTGTGCATTGTGTGACCAACAATAACAAATCACGGCATTGACGAGACAGAAAACAACTATTTTATTTATTTTGAAATCCGTACGTAAAAATTAATTATCTTTAAAATTCGTGTATTTCATAAAATGAATTGTTGGATTTGAAAAAACATAAACCTGCGATTTCCAAGAATTGCAGCAGATTTACATTCGATAAAAAAAATACTCTGGACATTGCATGGACAGCAAGATGTTAGACTCTGTGGAAGGAGAAAAACTCGAGAATTTTCTCTCAAAATGTGAAGACGGTGCCCATATCAATCGATGAAACACTCAACTAGATACCGTCACTGGGACAACAACTTGTAGAAAGATGTATAGACAATCGCAAGAGAATATGAAGAGAAGGTGACCCCGTGAAGTGATTTTCATGTAATTTATATCTTTCTCATTTACATTATAATTATGACCTGTTATCTATAATTAAGACTCAGTGTGGGATGTAAATAACTCTCTTTTCTAATATATTCGTTGGATGGGCTCTGTTAAAAATAGTAAATTTAATTAATTGATCACTTAATTAAGTTTACTATTTTCAATATTCCTCCTTAAACTTAAACTATTTTTCATCATTTTCAATATAAAAAATATATATAATTCTTCTTTTCTTCCTCAAAACATCAGTGAGTCGTATACTTGATCATCAAGAAAATAAAATCAATGAATTACCACACTCTAATATGATATCATTTCTTAAGCGAATTTAGAATGACAATATGGTTCCATCACACCCCTTGCATTGAAACTTAATTTGTTTGAATATTATTTCAGCTGTAACTGAGTCTCTTTTAAGCTCACACACATGACCTTGAAGTTTTATAAGTTCCTAAATATCGGAAGATTCTTCGCCGGTAAAGATTCAACCAAATAATCCTACATTCCTACGTAAAGAAGGACAAAGAAAGATTAATCCTCCACAAAATTCTTAGTAGAATAACATATTCCGAGCTGCTATTTGCTGTGACAGAAAATAACATATTCCGAGTATATTTGAGAATTTAGCAATTTCCAAAAGTGAATTTCATCTAGTATGTCTAACACAATACACAAAACACAAGTAAATTTCTCCATATAAGGTACCAAACAACTCAACTGACAAAACACACAGACAGCCAATGCTAAAAAGAAAAGGTAGTAAATAAAAGCGGTAGGTAACAAAAAACAAGCCTAGAAAACTCTGTAAACCTTGCCCATGGTGCTCTTTAGGTACAAGCACCTAACATTCTGCCAATTCTTTTTAAGAAGGGACACAAGGAAATTGACAGACATCTGCACATTTTGTTGTATCTGTTTCTCCTCCATGGCACAGTTGCCGACAGCAACTCCCATGCAGAGCACCTTCTTGAGCTGGAACTTCACGGTTGCCTTGACCTCATTGACCTTTGACTCGAGCGTCTCTTGGTGAGTCACAAGTGTTGGGAACTTACCGGCCTTGTTGAGGCCAGGGCCGAGCAGACGTGGTATCTGCTTTATGATGGCCTCAGAGGCAAGGAAGGCCTGGTACTTCTTCGCCAGCTTCTTCACCAGCTTCTTGTTCTTGTTCATTTTTTTCAATGATTCCACGTCCATATATTCCAGCCCCATCTTCTCAGCCTGTGGTGTGTCAATGAGCCAACATTTTCATCAACATAAAATACAGTTGTAGATGTGCATAGTATTGGCAAATTTATGGAATTATCAGACACAGATTTACTGAAAGAATAACTACAGCAGTCCGATTACTACATGTCAACACTTATTTAGCAAATTTATGCACTCAACGAGCATATAAAGTAATTGTATGCTGCCTTTATTAACTTAACTACAAAAGTTAACACTAAAGTAAAACACCAGAAGTTGCAGTCCGCATAAGAATTGAATTACTGTTCTTGATTAAAATGCTACAGCACTGTTAGTAGTTTAAAAACAATATATACTTCAACCAAACCATGATCAGTAGATATCAGACCGGACTAAAAACACTAAGCATACAAGTATTAAAATATCACACCATTTAACCCATTTTTATTGGAGCAGAGGAGATAGATAAGGTTATATATCCTTCCCAGTACATAGATCAAACCAATTTATGCAAAATATTAACAAGTATAAGGCAAGTAAATTTACTTCAGTATATTTTTTCCATGTTACTGCAAAAGCTATCACTGGTTATAATATGAACAAAAGCCGTTACTAGCTTGCCTAAGAAATACATGACCATCCTTATACTAATATTAACCATATTATAAGTAGGAGAAACATTCTGATAGATATCTAAATTAACCTCAACATTTAACTATGGCACTTGGGATAAAAGTTATCTGAGAATCAACCCACTTTGACTGAAGCAACAACCACGAGTTCTGTATTAGAAGCAATTAATCAGACCCAAAAAAAAAGGGATACCTCTTCGACATGCTGAGCATCACCAAGCATGCACACCTTCATCTTGGGGCGGGGAATATGAGGCAACTTAACTGAGCCGCTGAAACGCTTGTCCTTTTGTGGATCGTAGTTCTTCAACCCGATCTGAAGTTCGATTGTCTCGACGAAGTTCCTCTTCTTCTCTCTGGAATCGTTCATGATTCCAGAGATGGCCTCCTTGAGAGCTTCCACCTGTAGCTTGCTCATGGCGACGATCGGAGGCTCCTCTCACCTCTCCTTCAGAGATTCCAGAAGAAATGCGGCGGCGCTGAACCCTATTTGACGAGCTAGGACTGGAGAAATTAAAAATAATGCAAAACCCTAGGAGTTAGATTCTTTCAATTTATTGAGTTCTAAATTAGTTTACACGAATCTTAATAAAGTTGTTTTACGGAAGTCACGAAACGGTTTCCTATCTGCTTCCGGTTCGTAACAGCGATCTCAAACCCGTTCTTTCCGAATTCACATCCAGTGCATTTCCTGAAAAGGGAATCTTTTACAATTAGTAGATCCGCACCGTTCTTTTTACATGGGAACGACTCTCAAAGCACAATAATACCGCCCCTATTTCCCCCGAATCTCAAACCGTAAAGAGGATGGGAGGAAGTTGGTCTCTTTCCTCTCTCAACCGAAAGCCCGCCTCGCGCGTGCGGGACTCGAGATTGTCTCCGACCTTGATTAATTCGCAGATCCAGTTTGCTATTTTCCTGGCTTCCTAATCCTCCCTCCATTACCCGCTGCCTCCGCTCCTGCGCGTCATTGGTACAGAGTACAGAGTACAGAGAACCTTCGCAACACCGATAGCTGCCTCGCTCCGTCGGACCCTCCCGCATTTCAGGTAGACTCAATTTGGATCACCGTCACTGAAATGTAAATTGCAAACTCTTATTCTTGGCAAAAAAAAAAATTGTAGTTCAATTTAACGATACTAATTTAATGGCGATTAGAGAGTTGCCATAAAAGCAGTAGCAAGCCACTGATTTGCACGTTTTTATTAAAAATTATGAAGATAAAGAAATTTGAAAAGGAAATAAACTTTGTATATGCTTGGTACAATAGTGTGTTGTGTTGCACTGTTGCTTACCATGGCAAGTTCAGCTCCTGGTCTCGGCATTTCTTCTTAATTAATCTATATATCTCCCCTTGATATTATATAATGGGGGAATAATTTTCTCTCTTCATTGTAGTCTGTAGGACATTACAGGGAGATATAGCACTGAGTGGGAGGTATTCACTTTACAATGGCACGAGTAAGGGATAGGACGGAAGACTTCAAAGAAGCTTCTCGTGTTGCAGCTCTTTCACATGGTTATTCTGAGGTTCATCTTTTATGCTTTTGTTTTAGTTTATTCCATTCACACAAATTCATTCTTATTTTCGTATGAAATCTCAAATCTTTACTTACATTTGATTGTACAACAGGCCCAATTGGCGGCTCTGATGACTTTGTTCATCATGCATAAGTCATTGCCGAAGTCATCATTTACAACATCTGCAATCAAAACGGTAACCCCCCCTCCACCAAAAAAATAAAAAGGAGAGAAAAGAAATAAGTTTATATTTTGCCCGAGAGGTTGCAAATATGTTGAATATTACAGTAATTTTGATTAAGAAGAAATTATTTGTTTAGTGAGTATAAGTTTTAGTCTGTCCATTTATTTCAGCTTGAAAGTATCAAGGAGCTAGAAAGCTTCCTTGTTAAGCATAAGAAAGATTACAAGGATTTGCATCGAACTACAGAACAGGAAAGAGACAACATTGAACACGAGGTAAATTCAGCTTGAAATGTACTTGGTCTATTTTGTTGAAATAAACCTGTAGAAAGGTTACAAAGTTTGGACATGGACATTGAATGCTTAATTCATTGCTGAATGATCTCTTGTTGGTCTATTTTCCAGGTTGGGATTTTTGTCAAGGCATGCAAGGAGCAGATAGATATTTTACAGAATAGAATACACGAAGAAGAGGAGAATAGGAATACAAAAACATGGCTTCACTTGAGTAATTCTTCTCATGTTGATCTGGTTGCTCACAAGCATGGCGTGGTATTTGCACTTTTAACTCAAATTTAATTTGTTTTTTCAAATGTTTTCTGGAATTCTCTCAGTCATTCATTCAACTCAGGAGATAGAACATTGGGTAATTTCTGTACACAACTGTCCTTGAAATTTGCCTTGCGTGATGCAGTCCTTTTGTTTTTTACTGTTGCAGGTTTTAATTTTGAGCGAGCGTTTGAATTCAGTTACATCACAATTTGATAGGCTTAGATCAGAGCGCTTTCAAGATGCGATCAACAGAGCAATGCCTAGGAGAAAGGTTCACAGGAAAATTGAAGCAAAACCTGTGGAACTGTCTGTAGACGAATTGCCACAAGTTGCAGAGGCTGAGACATCCACTAGGGCAACTGTCAGAGTTCAAGAACAACTCTTGGATGATGAGACCCGCACTCTTCAGGTACCTTTTCTTTCTTTCTTTGTTCTTTTGTTGATATGGAATTGATCTAGCTTGATTTGCTTATGGAATAATATTTCAAGTGATAGGTTATTGATTTAATAATGCTTTACCTGCAAATCAGATAGCTTGATTTGCTTATGGAGTAATATTTCAAGTGATTGGTTATTGATTTAATAATGCTTTACCCACATATCAGATAGAGTTGTCAAGCATGCTGGATGCTGTCGAGGAAACTGAGAGAAAGATGATGGAGATGTCAGCGCTGAACCATCTAATTTCGACACATGTCCAACAGCAGGCTCAACAGATTGAACAGCTGTATCTTCAGGTTTATGACCTTACCACTTAAATCTTGGCCATTCTCTCTTATGAGTTGGGTTGCTTACTAAAGTGCAACTGCAAATTTTCTGAAGTTTTGAGTTTTTCAACCATCTACCCATACTATCCTATACTATTTGGGCGGTTTTATTTATTGCAATATTTTACAACTTCTACATCAGTTCCTCAGTTGTTATCTGTGAAATTTTACAACTTTGTGCCTACTGAAAAGAAAATTAAATTGGATGCTTTTGGTTATCTGTTTGTTCTTCAATCAGTGCGACGGCTTTACAATTGTGATATTTGTTATTATTAATTATTGCTGAAGTTCGAATTTACTGGTTATTTAGGCAGTGGAGGCGACAAATAATGTGGAGAAGGGTAACAAGGAGCTGTCACAGGCAATCCAACGGAATAGCAGCAGTAGAACTTTTCTTTTGCTCTTCTTTATTGTTCTCACTGTCTCTGTTCTCTTTCTTGACTGGTACAGTTAGAGCCCAAACCCTATACCTCAAAACCCTAATTAGTTATGCCTGAGAATGATAATTTTTTGTACCTATAGATATATTTTTGGCTTATTTTTTTCTTTCTTTTCTTCCCATTTATAACAAGGTCCGAATTTTCTTATTTTACATCTATGTGCTGAGTGTTTGACTGTGTTCAAATGGTTTTGAATAATTAATTACCAGCATTGGTTTGTAAATTGTAATTTATGTCTGATTATAGTTACGAAATCAGATCTTTACACAATCCTAGTTATGTACATCAGTCTATTCCTAGATACAAGAAACCTTTCAAGACTCGGAGTTGCATGAGGTGTTTCGTGTGATCCAATATTCTGATGCGTTATCTGATTGATTGTTGTTGTCGAGATATGTACTTATGTCTCGAAATTTAAAGATGAGCGGGCTTAAGTCTTAAGATATATGAAGGTTGGAAAGAAAAGATGGAAATTGGCTAAGGTTCAGTCTATTCCTAGAGTGGAAGACATGGAAGTATGGAACGCACCTATAGCTATAGGTTCAGGCTTCGAATGTGGAAGTTGAAGATGTAACGAGCGGTGAATATTGTGACGGTTCCCTCTCTGACTCTTACGTCATTGTTGTGCATACTAACTATTACCGGTCATATCAATTTCTGCACATGACGTGACGTCTGAGTCTGCACTCACTGTAAACTGGTAATTGGGTGTTAGTTATTTGCAAAATAAAAATAAAAATAAAAATAATTACACAAGGAAAGGTGCATCAGAAACTTAAATCTGGAGCGTCCGGATGTGAATTCATATTTCCTTCCGGAGGACGCAACGCAAATAGTGTTGGCGCAATGGCATTGGCCGCAGCTCACCGCCTCCCTTTGTCCCAAATCCTTTCTTTCTTTAAGTGGGGCAAAGGCAAACTCTCCATCTCTGCCGCTCTCAGCCACCTCAACGTCGGACCCGCCACCGCTCGGCCTACTGAGCCTCTCCTTTATTCTTGTCTTCTCCAGGCTCTCCCTGCCCCGTCATCTCATCCCTCCTCCGGCCTCCTCATCCATTGCCACGTCATCAAGTCCGGTCTTCTTTCTTGGCCCCTAGTTGTGAACAGCCTCCTCTCGTTTTATCTCAGATTATATCCTCGCCGACTGATCATCACACGACCTTTGTTCGATGAACTGCGTCCTCTTTGCGATGTTGTGTCCTGGACTTCCATGCTGTCTAGTTATCTCCACGCGTCCCAGCCCGAAGAGGGACTCAAACTGTTTGCTGTTATGCCTAGGTTTGCAATTGAGCCCAATGCATTCACGCTCTCAGCTGCAGCCAAGGCTTGCTCTGTCTTGGCTGACCCAAGAGTTGGTGGGTCCTTACATGCAGTGGTTTTGACATGTGGATTATCTAAAAACTTTGTGGTGTCGAGTGCGCTTATAGATATGTATGGAAGATGTTTGTTAGTCAATGATGCACAGAAGGTGTTTGACGAAATGCCTGAAAGAGATGCAATCTGTTGGACATCTATTATCTCTGCTTTAACAAGAAATGATAAGTATGAAGATGCCTTGAAACATTTCTTTCTTATGTTGAAGAGTAGATCTAAACTACCACTTGATGGACACACTTATGGGAGTGTGATGACATCTTTAGGTAACTTGGGTAGGCTCAAACAAGGCAGAGAGTTCCATGCTATGGCCATAATAAGTGGTATTTCTTGCGGCAATATAATAGTGGAAAGTAGCATAGTTGACATGTACGCCAAGTGTCAAGCCATGGATGATTCTAGAAGGACTTTTGACGGGATGGCTGTGAAAAATGCAGTCTCCTGGTGTGCCTTACTTGGGGGATACTGTAATTTAGGGTTTTATAAGACAGTCTTAAGTTTGTTTAGAGGTATGGGTGATAATGCGCTCGATGTGTATATCCTAAGCACAGTAGTTCGTGCATGTTCTGGATTAGCTGCTGTGAAGCCCGGAAAGGAGGTTCATTCTAGGGTTTTCAAGACCATAGGTGGTTTCCACCATGTGGCAGTTGAATCGGCACTAGTTGATTTATATTCAAAATGTGGGCTCATAGAGTATGCCCGTCGGGTGTTTGTTAGAATGCCGGTGAGAAATACAATAACATGGAATTCCATGATTTGTGGCTTTGCACAAAATGGACTGGGAGATGAGGCTATTGAGCTATTTAAGACAATGTCCAGAGAAGGGACTGCACCAGATTATATTACCTTCATTGGCGTTCTTTTTGCGTGTAGCCATACGGGGATGGTCAAGCAAGGGAAGAAACTTTTCAAGCTTATGGAAAGCAATTATGGGATTTTGCCACGTTTAGAACATTACAGTTGCATGGTTGACTTATTGAGTCGGGTTGGGTTACTCAAAGAGGCCGAAGACTTGATTAATGGGTCAGGTTTCAGGGATAATCTTTCCCTTTGGGCTGCTCTTTTGGGAGCATGTGTGACCCACTTGGACCCGGACATTGCAGAGCGGGTTGCATCGAAAATTATGGTTTTAGACCCAGATTGCCACCTTAGTTATGTTCTATTGGGTAATATCTATAAGAAGGTTGGCCGGTGGAAAGAAGCTGCGGAGATTAGAAAAGTGATGAGAGATAGGAGTGTTAAGAAAACAACTGGAACAAGTTGGGTTGGAGCTGAACAGCCCGAAAGTTCTTTTGCTTCACATAAAGTTGAACAAGAAGGTTTTGGAATTTCTTGTACCAAAAAGGGTCCTTCAGATTGTGTTGTTATTTGCTAGCTTATCTTAAATTCTGCAATGGAAGGTTGAAGTAAGAACTCAACAGTTTACTGGTGAACTTCATATATGAATGTGATGAGCATGTGTCTTTCAGTGCTATTTGAGAGAATTATCATGTCATAGGCTTCTTTGATGTTGCCAGTCTCTACCTTCCTGTGCTCACAAATGATTCTAATTGTAAGTAGTGTGATACTTTTAATTGTGTTGATAAAACTTATATGCCTTCATTCTTCTCAATTGTAGACCAGTACTGAGCCATTTAGCTTGTATTCATCCTAGTTAATTCTTGCTGTTATTGAACTTAACAATATGGTAAACAAATTTGTCATCCTACAAACTTATTTGCTAGTTATTAGAAATTGAATTAAACATATCATCTTATACTGCAAGGAGCTCAAAGAAATGGCAGAGGATGCTCTGACAATAAGACAGGGGACAGCAGAGGTGGCCACAAGAGCATTTGCCCTTGACGTGTTGCTCAGGTTGGAAAAGGTCCTCAAAATTCTCACCCACATTGTAGAGATTGATGAAACATTCATGCTGCTTAATTATTGCTAAAGTTTGATAGAATACCCTTCAGCTGGCAACCACCCTAGTTCTCTTGTAAGTTTTACTCTCTTTTTTTTTGCTTAATTTTTATCTAATTATGGCTTAAAATTGACTTTTTGTCTGTTTAAATCCTTTCAGAAGTCTTTAAGAGCTTTTATTTAAGATTTCATTCTTGAGAGCAACAAGCGGTCTGGAAGCTTTATTTGGTTAACACTTAACGAATCATTCGATGGTAACGAGCATCTTGTGATATTTTTAATGACAATGCGGCAGTGTGTGTATTTTGTTAAGAATGATAACGCAGTTTACTGTTTTATAAGTTGAGTATTATTAAGAAGAAAAATCTCTTGGTCAGGATTTAAAGTTCAGTTTAATTACCTATTGTTCAAGTTATGCAAACTTAGTATTCATTTTTCTTAAAAAAAAAATTAGGTGGTGGTATAGAGAACCAATTGTTTTATTAAAGTTGAAACAACCTGTTTCACATCAAATACAAGCAATCTTATATCTACAGCCCTGAAAAAACAAAAGTATCCTCAAACAAAAGAACCAGACTTCAAAGTAGACTAAAGAAAACATTACAACGTTGTCATACAGTCAGACCGCTTTAGCAAATTTTGCAAATCAGCCCTAGTACCTTTTCAAAATTAAAGGGCCCTTGAGTTATAGGTTGTAGCTGGATTAACTCTGTTTAGAATCAGACGGTCGAGATGTGTTAACTCAAAAGGTGCTCTTTTGAGTTAATGCAACGATGCGGACTCCCCTTCCAATGGCTTGATTCCAATTCAATTCCTCCTAGGGTGGTACCATACTGGTACCTTCCAATGCCTCAACAATTTTAGGTGTAGTCTGATGTATGAGCTGTATCAAATTAAATTCTAATCCATCCATCCAAAGTCTCGTGCGTGAAAAAACCTTGTTGCAAGGAATCTACTACTCTTTGGCACGGTATGATTAAAAATTTAAAACAAACGTGATTCCTTTCTTCCTATTCTATCCAAAGAATCTGCTCAAATATATTAACATAGAATTTCTTTTTAGCTTTCTTTTATATTTAGATACAACGTCATATATCTTTGTTGAATCACACATTCACAATGCATCACACAAATATTGAAATTTATGTGTAGCTATTTCCGAATAACTTATACACGGGGGCATTTTAGGAAAGATGATTAACATTTTAATTACCTATCCATCTTCTTTTCATAAGATTGACTTTTGTTAAATTTTTATTATTAATCACCACAAGCAAAAACTCTTACTCTTAAGAGACCTTAATTTTTGCTTTCCAACTCTCCTATTACATTAATTGAACAGAGGTTGAGTGTGGCCCTATTACAACTTAATCTATCAGATAAGCACCTAACAGTAAAACTACCATTAGCATTCCTCATCCGCAACATTTTTATATATGTCATCACACACACAAGCTACCTTTATTAGGTAGCAAAACTCTCAAGTCACACAAATCTTGTGCCAACGCACTAATTAATCTTTTTTTTACCATAGAAGATTACAACAGCATGCATGCTGATCATAGTATATATTAAAAATATTAGGAAGAAATGAGCATAGAGGTTAATCTATATGTATATTTTATCTAAGCTTATCAAAGTTATTTTAGTGCTGTGTTCTACTTCCGCTCTTTATCGTACTCCAGACTTTCAAAATAACATCTCATATAATTTTGAATAATAAAATTTATTAGTTGAACTCACAGAATTGATCTTCTGCAAATGAAAATTACTTTGTCTCTTAGAGAAGTCACAAGTTCGAAACTCAAATAGAAAATTTCTTGTGAATAGTTGGATGGATTAATCCCAACCTTTACTCAAAGAAAAAAAAAAGTATGTATTTTTCTTGATCGTAGAATATAGAATATTTTGTTAAATATTTTTTATTGTTTCGTGCTTACAATATGGTACTGAATTATAATAATTGCATACATCTTTCCATTTTCAAAATTTATTGTATCTTAAATTCAGAACAAGTTGTGTTTTGCCACTTTTCCAATCATACAACATGACATTCTAGCAAATTCATTTTCCTTTTAACCACTAATGCTTAATCTGATCAATTTATAATTTTATATTTTATACTCATCAGAATTAATTATTAACCCAGATAATTGTTCGAACAAATCAAAGCCCATTTAAGATATAACATTATTTTTTATCAGCGTGCAAAAAAAAAAATCAATCTGTCTTGAGCAATGTTTTAATTAATCGCTTTATTTTACTCTAATTTAATCTTAGATCTAATCCTATAAATTCAAATAAAGCAGACGTTATCACACTGATTACAAAGAGATAAGGACACTCAGAGGAGGATCTAAATTCGTTCATAGTATGCTAAGCTACTTAGGGTTGAAAACGGTGTGGATAAAATCCGATATGTATTTAAAAAATTAGATGTGAATATCTGATATTCAAATATTCGTGTGAATTTGAATATATATATATAGAGAGAGAAAAAGAGGGGCTAATAAACAAAGGATTGTTCCTGGACTCAGGAACACACAAGTTTTAAACCGTCCGATCAATTTTTTTATTCGTACTTGATCAGATCTGCTGGAGACGCTGATTTGAATTGAGCGGAACGGAGAAATTAAAAATTTCGCTCAATCCTCTGTTCCACTGGACTGGATCTGTCCATTTCTTCTCTGCCAACTCTCTCCCTCTCCTTCTCTCACTCACGCAAAGCAGGCGATTTACCTAAGCCCTTTCTCCTCCGCCAATTTCTCCAGCGACAACCACCGCTCTCTCTCAACCTCAACCTCTCCAGCAATAGCCGCTTCTCTCTATCCTCTCTTTCGGCGAAGCTAGTCTGGCGGACCTCTCCTTTCTGTTGAAACTAGGGTTAGCTAGCGACAACCTCCAAGTTCGTTGATGGTCTTATGAAATTAGTAAACTCCCTCTCCTCTCTTGTTCTCTCTAAATTTCTGAAAATTTATAACAATTTTGTAGTTTGATGAAACTAGGGTTAAAAAAATACGAAATTGGCATCTGACAAGTAAATTCCAAGTAAAATCTGAAAATAGGGTTAAAAAAAATCCGAAATTGGTAACATTTGACAAGTAAAATATGAAATTGTAGTCTTCTAACTAATTTTTGTTTAAAGCTCGTAGGCATCATTTTTTACCAGAGTTCAGGTACAACCACATTCATAATTATTGCATATTAAGCCATAACTTCCCTATCCTGAGCCCTGTACTGGTAAGATAAAAGAAATAGCCATCTCTCCAAACTAAAGACTAAAAGAGAATGCGGGCTTGATTAGCAAGTTGATTAGCTCTCTGATTATCCTTTCTATGTATGGAAGTGCAGTTGTAAAGTGGTTGAGCAGCCAATATTTTTTAGATTTGTACCAGTTCCAAGTACACCCTCCATTTCACTAGTTGGATATGCTGATGTTATTTGCCCTTTTTGAAGGATTGTACCAGTAATAATGCATGTTGTGCATGTAAAATAGTTTTAATTGGGTATTAAAGGATGTAAAATAGTTTTAGTTGGAGTACATTACCTCAGGTTGTGCATGTGCATGTCTCCATATATTTATTTGTACATGCTAATTAAGTCTCTTTATACATGGTTTATTTGCAGGAGATGTGGGGTGGTGCGATGATGTTTTGTTCCACCAAATGCATACCCAATTCATGCTTCCCCTCTTTGAAGAAAAAATGAATATAATGTATAAGAAAATAGTAGGATTATTTGTAATCGGTTTTCTAATTATTATTTTTAAATAGTATGTAATGTATTGAATGACATGTATTTGTAATGACTTTAGTTAGATGATGTTAGTTTTTGATGTAATGCCTTTAGATCAATTGTAATACTAAGACTATAACAGTATGCTACTGTAATTCAGAAGCTACTGTAATTTTTTCTCTCAATTCAAGTAATACAGGCCTATAGGTTTGCATAAAAAAAATACTTACCTTAGTATATATGATATTATAATTACTTTTCAATATGTAATTTTGTATTTTAGTATATAATATCACAATCGAAGCTACTGTAATTACTCTTAAGGCATGCTATCTCAAAAAAAATTTGGTAAAGGGACAGTATAACCATTTCTGACAATTTTTAAGTTTTTGAAAAGATGAACTTCTAAAAACCATTAAAATTATTTTACTAAGCAAAAAAATTGAAAATTTTATATAGAAATGCTCAGGAGGGGGTGTTTTATCTACCTGTGAGGTGGCATGGTCAGAATCTAAGTTTCGCTATTTTGCAATTTTAACTCATTTTCATTGGTTTTAGACCTTTTCTTGTACCAGCAAGCTAGCATGTTATTGCTTCTCTTTTGTCATTTGGCCTGGGACCATTAAGCATGCTAGAGTTTTAATTTTTGAAAATTATAGAAACTATAATATGAACTTTAAGAAAATACTTCTCTACTGCCTTGTCAGTCTTTGGTTCATGGAATTATGCAGGAAGGTCCTTGTTATTTTTTTTATTGCTTTTTAGTGATTATGAAACATCATATATTAAAAACAGCATATATATGAAACAACTATATCCAGAGGTAAATACATTGGTACCAGTGGTATATCAAACAGCATATGTCAACACAACAAAAATGAGCATATATCAAAAACTGCACAAAAAATGCTTTGAATAGATATGTTGGATATATCTTATATAAATTACTTTGGATATAGCTTTGGATTTACACAAAAACTGCACAAAAACATCACATAATCTGTACAAAAACTGCACCAAAATGAACCCTATTGTTTCTTGATATCACATAATAGTAAATTTGAATGCTATGCCCTCAAAACAAGTCTTCTTCGTCACCATCTTCATCATCTGCATCATCTTCACTCATAAATTCATATTCGTCTTCACTCGCATCTTCTATAGAAATTGATTCGTTTCTTTTACGCTTGTTGTTTTTTATGGAAATTGTCTCTTCTCCTTTACTTGCCTTTTCATCCTCTTCTTTCTACAATCAGAAATCAGGTAATAAGTATCATTTAAATATAAGCATACATCATTTCGCTGTATAAATATGGTCTAGCCATGTCACTAAGTGTACAGAAACAACATTCTTAATTCTGGTTGTAACTCATAAACCTAGGTCCATTAAAAAGATATTAGCAAGATAAAACTAAGCTCTAAGTTCAGCATCTTTACTCTGTTAATACTGATTTCCTAAAACATCTTACAATTCCTCAAAATTTGCACAAACATACCTCATTTTTATTTTTAAGTTATATCCTGACTGACTAAAACAAAACCAGCTATTTATCCATCAATTTTTTTTCCCGAAATATAGAATTAGAGTCCAAAGAAACTAAGCTCACATTGCAAACTAAGTACCGATTTCAAATTTTTCTAACCCTAGTCAGAGGTTACCAATTTCATATTTTTCTAACCCTAACATCATCATCTTTACAAAATTGCTATGAACTTTACGAAAATAAGAGAGAACGGAAGAGAGGAGAGAGCGCTTACCAATTTTACAAGACTCTGATCGAAGTCGTGAGGTTGAACCCGCTGACAATCGTTTCAGCTGGAAGGAGAGGACCAAGAGGAGAGGAGAGGACTGAGAGAAGAGTTTTGCCAAGAGAGAGGAGGGAGAGCAGCGGTTGGAGCCAAGAGAGGAGCGGAGTGGGGGAGAAATGGCTGGGTTTGGGGCAAAATCAAACCTCTTACGTGGGAGAGAGGGAGAGAGACGAGGGAGGGCTCAAATGCTGGATCGCGTAACAAAAGAAATGGACAGATCCAGTCCAATGGAACAGAGGATTGAGCGAAATTTTTAATTTCTCCGTTCCGCTCAATTCAAATCAGCGTGATCTGATCAAGCACGAATCAAAAAATTGATCGGACGGTTTAAAACTTGTATGTTCCTGAATCCAGGAACAATCGTATGTTTATTAGCTCTCTCTCTCTCTCTCTTTCTATATATATATATAAATACTAGTATGGTGTCCGTGCGTTGTAACGGAAACATATTATAAAATTGAATATATTTTTGAAACCTTCGTAGAAGCTGTGAAGTCGTATAAAATTGAATATTAAGAATGTTTTATAAAATTGTATCATAATTATTTTTCTTAAAAATTTATAAAATTGAATATAATTTGAAGATATCATTTTGTTTGACATTCACACAAAATTAAGAAAATAAATATTAAATGAAAATAAAAGACACACACATAAAAAATAGAAATCCAAATAATAAATAACAATAAAATAAACAACAAATGAAAAAAATGAATCAAATATAACATGAAAATGAATCCATTTATTTCATAAGATATGCTATAAATGTATGAATAAGAGAAAATGAAGAAATAAGAAAATAATTTAATTACATGAATCAAAAATAGATTTAAGGAGGAATAAGGAAACAGATCGCTAGAGATTAATTCTTAATTGTGACAAACTATATAGCAGTATGTGTGGTGAGTATATTTTTAACTAAATTTAGATTTCTACACATAAAATAGATGTATTTAATCAAAAGAAGACAGATTATGTGATTGGAGGGCTGATGTTAAATCTGAAAATTCATCTTTCAATCTTAGCCGTTGGCGGATCAGGACACTACGTGCATTATATAAGAATGGAGATATATATATGAGTAAGGCTACCGTGCATTGCGAATTAAAGTGGGTGTTTTAATTCGCGCTCATATCGCTATTTCCAAAGTTCAAATAGCCGATCCGAACCTCAACATGATCTCCATATTGAAATGTGCTTGGAGACCAAATTTTACATTTTTTGGAATTTTTTACTATTTATTAAGCCACTTTGAAAATCGATGATCCAACGGTTTCACTATTTGGTTGAGCCACCGTTGGATCATCGATTTTCAAAGTGGCTTAATAAATAGTAAAAAAAATTCTAAAAAATGTAAAATTTGGTCTCCAAGCACATTTCAATATGGAGATCATGTTGAGCGGTTCGGATCGGCTATTTGAACTTTGGAAATAGCGATATGAGCGCGAATTAAAACACCCACTTTAATTCGCAATGCACGGTAGTAGCCTTACTCTCTCTATATATATATAGTGATGCTATCATGCATTGCAAATTAAAAGGCCCCTTTTAATTCGCGTTTGAGGCCATTGGATCTGCTTCAAGATTAGTGCAGATCAGTAGATGGTTTAATTTAAAAATTTCACTGATGGACTTGACTGGACAAATCCAGTTTAATGGAACAGCCTCCTTCGCCTCTCTCTTCACGCGACCCAGCGACGCTCTTCGCGCGACCTGGCCCCGAGCCCCTCTCTCAACCACGCGGCTCTCGCGGCTCAGGCGCTTCCTTCTCGCTCTCCGTCTCACGCCTTCCTCTCTCTATTAAAAGGCGCAGCATCGGCTCACACACAGATTGGCCACCGAAACCCTAGAATCATCCGTCGATCCTCTCCTGTCGGCACCACATTGGCTGATTAAGGTTTGTAATGTCACTGCTTGGAAAAATTGCAATTTTTATATTCAATTTTACCAGTAAACCTGCTAGGATACTAATTGTTGCTTAAGTTGCATGGAGTTGACAATGGATGCTTACTGCTTAGTAATGCCCATCGATTTGGGGTTTAGAGTTTTGGTTATTGGATCAAGGAATGGTTGGTCTGTTTTTTCTGGAACAACAACTTCGTTTCCCTAGCAAATATTAGTTCATCCACTATTTGATGTTTCATTGTTTTCAAATTTAAATAAAACTAAGAACTGTAGCTGTACTGATATAAAAGATTTCCACTTACTGTAGGATAATGTAGCATTGATTGTTGTTCCAGAGGCAAAATTTGGTGGCATTCTGATAATTCTTGGAAAGTGGCAGCTTCTATGTGATGCATTAGATTTGAATTTTAACTCAATACATGAAAATCAAGTTATTATGTTGTTCTTTTGATTGATTGGTACATGGACTGATTGTGAGATATCAATATTTTATTCCTCCATAGTACATATTGCTCGTTTTGTTTTCTTTTCTGACACTGTTGAAATGTCTCTCCAGAATTAAAAAGTTTGTTAAATCTCCTTAGCTATGTAAGCTATTACTTCCCAATATATCACTTTTTTCTATTCGCTAATAATACAAGTTTAATTATTGTTTTGTATACAATTTTTCAGTCCTGGACCTTATGAAAAGATGGTAAGGCACGGCTCCATTTCTGAATGCTTGAGCGACAATTTGCAGATCATTAGATGCATCCAGGTGGGCCTTCTGTGTGTGCAAGACAAACCAGAGGATAGGCCCCACATGCCCAGATGCAAATATATCGCAACCGAAACAACCAGGTTATTTCAGTGACTGAGTTGTTAGTAACATGGAATCATCGTCGAGTTGCACGGTTTTCAATACACTGGTTACTATTGTAGAACCAATATAGCTTGTGTTTTGTGTATTTTGATATTTCTTCTTCTTTGATTTTGTATGGAAATTTTTGTCTCTACAGAGAGGAAGTTCTCTTATGAGTTAGAAAACACAGCAGACAAATGATCTGGTATGACCTATATAGACAATTTTGTCTCTACAATTTTGTTTTGTTTTTTTGTTAAGTATATCATTTTAATGTCATTTTCTCAAATAACATAATCATGATCTGGTAATTAGAAATTATAGAATACTGAAGGTGTAATAATGTAAATGTGCTAAATCTTTTATGGTTATTAAAAAAAATAATATCTCTTTTGCTGCTTCTCATTTCCATTTGTGCTAAATCTTTTATGGTTATTACAATTTTAGTTCTGGTATGATTATTTTTTCTATTTTTTTTTAAAGTATATCATTTCATTGTTATTTTCTCAAATTACATAAACAAGATGAAAATGCAAATGATTTGGTAATTAGGATTATTGAATTTCGAAGGTATAATAGTGTAAATGTGCTAAATCATTTTAGTGACATTAAATATAACATTTCACAGTCTTTGATCTATTAACTAATTAAAAAAATGCACTCAATTACATTGTTCTCGAAAAGAAATGCAATCAATTACACAATAATTATAAGAGTTCTTCTCATTATAAGCATACATAATCCTATTATGTTACATTAAAAAGAAATGCACATCGACGAAGTTCTGAAGCAGCTAAGCCTTGCTCGGATCAGTAGTGGCAGTATCTCTTACCCGATTTTACACCTATCTCGAGTCCTAGGTAATCTATCTTCACACCCTTTTTATTTGGCTGTGGCTGTGGTTTATTTGCATCAATTGACTTTAATTGAAGTTGGAATGATCAATGACAGTTTGGACTTTAATTGTCTTTATACCAAATTTTGGAAGGGAATTATTGAGATTTATTCTATCGGTTCCACCTGTTAAGAGCACCATTGCAGAATTTTTTTTATTACAGTAGAAACCGTTGTATTAGTAATCAGACTTGCTGGTTCTTAGCTCTTGTATCAGAAATCTGAAATTAAGGAAAGGAATGAACAGATTGGAGGATAAATACAGTAGAAACCAGCTTAGACTGACTGGTACAGTACCAAGCCGGTACAGTAGTTCTATTTAATTACTAGTTTTTTTTTTGTGAGTAGAGGAATAATTCACACTTTAATAGAAGTTAAGGACCTAAAATAGAATAATTGTATCATTTGAAGAAAAGTTATTGGCTTTGTGCCTACTGTCTAACATACCTATGAATTCTAATTTGTGTTACTCTTTTGAAATAGCTAAGAGAAATTAATTCTGGCACAAGTTCAACAGATTTGTAGAGTTATGAAGATATAGCCACAAGGAGGATGAGCCTGGGCAGAAAATCACTGTAGTTGAAATTCAGATTTTAGTCTGATATTAATTTCTTGTGAATATAAGATGGATGTTTTGTTGTGATGTTTTTTTTATTTATTTATTTAGTTGTATCAATATAAGCATAATATTGGGAATATAAGATAGGGTTGTTTTACTTGTCAGAAACTAATTTGGGGTTGTTTTACCATGCTTTGTAGAAAAAACATAGGAAGGCTTAGAGATGGATTGCATAGGCTCAAGTACAGCTAGTTGATAGAGTTCTAGGTTTTTAATTTCTTTTAATTGTAATTTTTTGTTAGTTATGTAAGCATAAGCTAAGTACAGCTAATGAAAGGACTGATATATTGAAATCAGCTTTGGCATGGTTTCTTTTAATTTTTTTTTTTTACTTATGTAAGCATAAGAGTTCATATTTGCATAAAATTTAACTTCACTTCAATAGGGAGAATCTCATATCAAGATCTCATGAACAACTCACTGCTGTTCTAATTGTATAACAGCAAACAACATAAGCAAATACATAGCAGAACAATTATGACCAAACATCACAATATTTAAGCAAACAACTAGCATCTTTCAATTATTGCATCTTTTATGTAAAGAGAAAAAAAAAACTATATTGCCGAATCCACTAATCAAAACTGTCAAACATTGTTAACCAGAAAAAATAATTAATTTTCTCTTATTATAGCTTGTTGCGCATTACAAATATGTACAATCCTAAGACAATGCAATTTATATTTGCATAACCATCTCAACAATTATCTTTTTTTCTTGCTACTTGTGACCATACCATGAAGGTTGGTACAGAGGCTGCTCTTGTCAAAATGTGCTTAATGAGTTGTGCTTCATCTTGACTCCAAGTTAACAACACTCAATGCCATAATGAATATATCTTTCAACAACCTATTTGAGGAAGACAATGAAAGATTTTAAATTCCATCTCAGGAAGATTAGAATCATAGATTCCATTACAACGAGCTAATTAATGAATCTTGCCCATTAGTAAGATTAACATAATAGTACCCATTTTAGGTGCATGTAAGCTTGGAATGTCAAAATTATTTTTGTACAAAGTTTCAATTTGGTGAATTGATTATACATAACAACAAGAATGCAAATTTATTGCCAACAATTTTCTGAAACCAAATTCAGTATACGTAACTATACTAATTACTTGACATAGGCTTATAACAACAAATTTTCAGTAAAAGCTTGCTGTACATATTGCATCAATAAACTAACTGTATGCAAGGATATTTGAAAAAAATGCCAAATAAAATTCACAACCCAACCAAACAAAAATTCAATTTTAGAACTTTTGGCTCAGGAAGTTTATGAGGAACAAATCCAAGGCATCATAGTCATCACCAAGGTCAAACACCAAAATAAAAAGGGTGTGAAGACATATTACCCGAGATAGGCATAAAATCACAAAGAGGAGGCACCGAAATTTGAGGGTTGGCATAGATTTTTAGGGTTTCTCTGCCATGGAGAGAAGGTTTCGCCGACAGGAGAGGAACGGAGAGATTCTAGGGTTTCGTCGCTGCCATGGAAAGAAGGGTTGCACCGAGGTCTAGGGTTTTGCCAGATCGTGGGTGAGAGAGAGAGGTGCCGCGTGAGAGAGAGCGTCGCTACCCACTGCCATGCGAGAATTTTTTTGGCTGGGTTGCGTGAAGAGAGGTGGGCTAGGTCGCGTGAAGAGGGAAGAAAGAGGAGAGCGTCTCTTCACTAGTTGGAGACCTCCAGTGATTCATACCAGCGAATTTTTCAAATTAATCCATCTATTGATCTGCACGAATCTTGAAGGAGATCTAACAGTCTCAAATGCGAATTAAAACAGGCCTTTTAATTCGCGATGTACCGTAGCCTTACTCTCTCTCTCTCTCTATATATATATATATATATATGATTTTATGTTTCAATTATTCATATCCAATAAAGTGATTCTGTATTTTTTTAGATAGATACAAAATCACTATTTTAAGAAGATTCTAGACTATTTGATAAAGTGATATTGTACCTATGTAAAAAATAGTAAAAAAATTCTAAAAAATATATATAATTTGATCTCTAAACATATTTTATTATGAAGATCACGTTGAGTGGTTCGGATCAACTGTTTGGACTTTAAAAACAGAGATAAATGATGTGGAGCATATTGAAGTACAAAATGATGGGCCATTTGAACCCGTATCGTCTAATATTCGATCTGTATCCAGAAAAGTATCCTATCCAATCTATACCCGTATCGTCTAATATTCGATCTGTATCCAAAAATTAAAAAAGGATTTGGATATGATTTTATCACTATCCGCTCCGTATTCACCCCTAAAGTCATTCCTATAATTTTAAAATTTTAGTTATGTAATATGTATATTGAAATTTAATTGAATTTTATATTTTTAGTACTTTATATAGTTCAAGCCCTTTATATAATATCACATACTTGTTTATAACCTAGCAGATAGAGTCTATTTGTGATTGGGGAAAACTCGAGTTCAATTCTCATTCATCCATCATGTATTGTGCATTTTGAATGTTAACATCTCTGTCAAGATTTTGTTGTTCTACCCCCTGACGACACCGGATTTATTGATATAGTTCAGACTTGCGATAATAGTTCAAGACAAATATAACGTTTAATCAATAGTTCAATACTACTCACGTAATGATGAAAATGTCGACCTTTGAAACAACAACAACTGAACAGCAATCAGTACTAAATCCGAGCAAGAACAATATACCGGGGATAAACAATTTGATCTTTTGATGGAGATTCAAGTAGAACTGGCCTAATTCTCTTTAATTTGGATGTAATTTTATTTTGAATTCACTTACTCTTATTTTAATTTTAGTATGTTTTTAATAATTTCTTAACAACTTTATATATATACTTTTTAATTGAAACTCCTATAAATGAGAATAACTTAAGACATGATTTAAGTTTAAGTCACAATAAAAAAAGTGTAACTTATGCCATCTTAATTTGGAATTTGGAGTGGGCAATTTATTTCGCCTTAGTTTTAATCCACAATCAAACCAAACAAGATAAAAAAGCTTAAAAGCTTGAAGAATTTTAGAACCTTTTGGTAGATTTAGAGAATCCTTATGTCTTGGAGATACTTTTAGATCACATTCTATTGTTTATTACGCGCATGATATAAGTATAGTATAAATCTCATTTTAAAAATCAGATTTCAAAATCACAAATTATATTTTAATCACTGTCATGACTGTAAAATTAATATGTTATTAACAAATACCAATCTGTGAAAAGTTGATGATTTCTTTCTTTTCATACCCTGCTAATCAATTTCCAATTGTTTTTTCAAATTTATAATTATATTTTCTTGCTTGGACAACATTGTTAAAAATAGTAATTAAATTTATGATATATGCTGAATAAATGTATAATAGGATTTTCTAAAATGGCTCGATAAAATTAATGATACGCATAAACATAATTTAAAATACAATTAATGAAAAATATTATTTTAGATCGTTAACAATTACAAATCAATTTGACTCACTACCTATCAATCTGAGCGCAAAAACAAAAAACCATGCAGACTTGCTATCTACCAATCTGAGAACGACAATCTGAAGGCCCATCTTTAATCAGAGATTCAGAGCATGATTCTGTTTTTCTTGTCTAGCTTTATAAAAGCAGATTCAACTGTAATTTTAAATGTATTGATATGGTTACTATATGTATGCTGAGTAGTAAAGTGGAAAAAATGGCACTGTAGAACGGAACGGTTACGGCACGACACGTGTGACTGTTCGTGTATCGTGATTTGCATGTCATGTGCCGTGATCATTCGCGTGCTATGGTCATCTTTTGAAAATTTGATACTGCATGGCACGTCACGCGAAAGATCTGGTCATTGCACGGCACGACACGTGGTCACGCGAGTAACATATAATTAGGATGACTTAATCAAATGGTGAACCTTGAATAACCTAACCTAAATTATGAAAAAATAGTTAAATGTGAGAAACGTGACCAATTACGTTTGGACACGACACACGAATGGTCACGGCATGACTCGCGTGCCGTGACCACCCCTCCACATTTTAGTCACGGCACGAGATCAAAGTCATGGCACGATACGTTTTGTCCACTCTACTAAGTAGAACTAGGGTGTTCTTAAGTTCACCAAATCTCTTTGTGAACTTGACTCTAAAACCTATCGAATTATCTTCAAACGAAGAATTTGAACTGTTAAAACTCTTCTACCTTACAAGTGATGTATCTACATGAGAACATTTTAAATTTTAGAATTAATTTTGTATGAAGTCAAGTGATAAATAAATGTTCAAAAAATAAATACATTAAAATGCATTTATAAACCTTTTAGTTTTAACCGCTTGCCTTTATATTAAACTAATTCGAAAGTTTAAATTTTTTACATATTTACGCATCATTCGTAAGATAGAAAGGTTTCAGCAGTTCAGATTCTTTGTTTGAAACCAATCCAATAGATTTTAGAGTTGAGTTCACAGAGGAACTAGAACACCTACTCATGTATGCTTATGTACCATTATAAAAACCGATGGATATATATAATTAATTTTTGTTATCCTAATTAATGAAAATACTTACGGCTTATTAACAAAAAAAAATTGCAATGGATCAATTTAATAATTTTAATTTACTGAAACAAGAAGAGTCGAGAATAGGGGTCTAAATGGAGCGGATAATGCTAATACCATATCCGCATCCGTTTTCAACAAGCGGATACGGATACGGATACGGATAGTAAACGGATATCAAAATTGAAAACCATATCCGTCTTAAACTGATATGGATACGGAACGGATAATCCACAGATACGGATTCGAATACGAATATGGAGCGGATAATTGTCGGATATTGAGTAATTCTACTAAATTTCATAATTTTAAATTACCTAATTTGATTATCTAAATTGACAAAAATTTAATAGTCTTTTTATGTTTGCACAGTGATGATTATGCATGACTAATTGCTTATTGGTTCAAAGAACCAATCCATTATCCTAATAGATTATATAATTTTTCTACCAAGATTCTTGGACTTAAACGAATATGTATGTTTTTTGGAAATTTCGCAAGGGTGAAATAAATTGAAAGCTGTTGAAAGATTAAATTTCGGATCCGGATATATACGGATATCCGCTCCGTTTATATTCTCACAAAATTATCCGTATCCGTATCTGTATTATTTTTTCATATACTAAAATTATCCATATCCGTATCCGTATCCGCAAATATCCGTATCCGTTTACACCCCTGACTCAAGAAGCCCCTCAAAAACCCACACACTTCATTATAAAATCAGTTTGTTGGCCAAAGCGAAGTTCTCTCAAAAGAAAAAGAAAAGAAAAAAAAAAAACCAAACAAAGAAAACTCTGGTCCGACTTCTGAGTTTGCAAATCTGTACTTCCTGTGGAGTCGTAGAGCAAGAAACAACGGCGACTGGCGCCTGAAGCTTGCGCGCTCTATCCCCTTCTCATCAGTCGCACTTCGCAAAAGCCAAAACGAAGCTTTCCCAGATCCACCGTTTACCTCCTCCCATCCCTCCCATCCCTTCGATCTAACCCCCTCTCCATTCTCCGCCGTCGGATCACCTAAATTGCCGCACCACAGCTGCAATGGCACGATTCGACATGAACGGGAAGGTGGTGCAAGGGGTCGACCTGCTCCGACGCCGGCACTGGCCGTGGCGACTTGACGTCTGGCCTTTCGCCATCATATACGCCCTCTGGTTGTTGCTCGTCGTGCCCAGTCTCGACTTCACCGACGCCTTGATCGTGCTCGCCGGGTTGGCGGTGGCTCACATCCTCGAGCTTCTCTTCACCGCCTGGTCTGTCGATTTTGGGGCCTTTGTGCAGTTCAGTAAGGTGTGTTTCTGCTCTTGACTCGTCAACAACCTTTAGAATTTAGCATTGACTAATGTTGAACTCAAAAACACCTGAATGTTAGATAGTGAAAGAATGAGAAAGCCGATGCTATATGAAGTTGGAATGGATAATTGATCGTTGCCTATTATAGCAATCACCTTACAGGAAGAAGAATTGTTGACAATTTCACCAGTTCACTGAAAATTATAATGCTAATGGTCTTATTTCTACTAGTTTGACTATTGTTGTTAAAACTGGAATTGTTCAAAATGAAAGGATTGATGTGAATATCCAGGGATGGGTTCAAGAAAAGACTGGTACCATGTTGTTGGTATGTACTGATATAATTAGTTGTTTAGCTTTATACTTTGGAATTTTCTTTCTGACAACTTTATTTGATAGGTGAAAGATATACACTCTGCAACCGCATGTAAGATTACTCCTGCCAAGTTCTCTGGATCAAAAGAAATAGTGCCACTTCATTTTCGCAGAACTGTGAGTTTGCTATATTATTATCGGTTCATGATAAGTGTCATGTTAGTATAAAGTTCTTGCAATGCTACTTTCATTTCTCCATTTTAACATTATAAAGTAACTTTCAGAAGAATTAACTGACCGATTACATGAAATGGCATCATACATGGATAAAAGAGATCTATTTTGAAATGACCTTTTTCTTTTCTTTATGAAGATTGGAGTTTCTTCGTCGTCAAATAGTGAAATAGAGGAGATTTATTTTGACTTTAGGAAGCAACGATTTCTTTTCTCAGAGGCTGACGATACATTCAGGAAGCTCTCTTATCCTACAAAAGAATCTTTTGCCCAATACCTCAAGAGCAGTGGTCATGGTACAGAAGCCAAAGTCAATGCCGCCATTGATAAATGGGGAAGAAATGCGTATGTTCTTGTTACTTATTCCAAGAATGTTATATTGCTTAAAAATTATTTTAACGGTCTCATGGTTTGAATTTTTGTAATAATTTTCTTTATTTGTATTTCTAGGTTTGACTATCCACAACCCACATTTCAGAAGTTAATGAAGGAGCAAGTTATGGAGCCATTTTTCGTGTTTCAGGTTAGTAGTTTTTCAAATGTTTATCAGAATGTGAGCCAAATGCTGTTGTTCGTCTTTCCTGATTTCTTTGTGCCTCCTCATATCTAGGTTTTCTGTGTGGGCCTGTGGTGCTTGGATGAATTCTGGTACTACAGCTTGTTTACACTATTTATGCTATTCCTTTTTGAGTCAACTATGGCCAAAAATAGGTTGAGGACTCTGACTGAGCTTAGACGTGTTAGAGTTGACAACCAAATCTGGCTGGTGCACCGCTGTGGGAAGTATGAATCCTGTCTTTATTTTTGTTTAGGTTGCTGTTACATAATCATCCTCAAGTTTTCTGTTTTAGCCAACTCGTTTTTTGGTACTTAAGAGTTTCAAAGTATATATACTTTTATTATAGGCATGGAACCTTCAATTTGGATAAGTAGTCTCCATGAACTTTCTTCATTATTATATTGTAATGTTCTCTTTTTGATACAATAAAATTTATATGTATCTACTAAGGTAAGAAACAGAATTTGACATGAGAAAAAACTTTGGCTGTCAGATGGGTGAAAGTTCCAGGAACAGAACTTCTTCCAGGAGACATAGTCTCTGTTGGCCGCTCATCTGGTGGTGAAGACAAATCCATACCAGCAGACATGCTTTTACTAGCAGGAAGTGCAATCGTCAATGAAGCCATTCTTACCGGCGAGTCTACTCCTCAGTGGAAGGTTTTCTGTTTTCTCCATCTTTTCATATGCCTACAAATATAGGAATTGAGTGCTTGACCATGCTAGTAAGGACTAGTGACTGTTGGTTTCGTTGTAACCTCCAATTTAAAGATTTTGGCCAGACTACATCTCACCGAGTTAAGCAGTTAAAATGTATGTTACTATGCTCACAAAACCACTTTCAAATTGGGGTAATGTGCTTGTGTCTGGTTTTTACTTTTTGTTCGTGTTGTTTGATTCTACAAGTTAAAATGATGTATCATAGGAAGACTTGGAACCAGGGGTGATGGATTTTGCATTCTAATCGTAAATTGCTGTTTTCTGTGTGCAGGTCTCAATTGCTGGGCGATCTCTTGATGATAGATTATCTACCAAGCGTGACAAGAATCACATCCTTTTTGGTGGAACCAAGATACTGCAACACACTCCTGATAAGGTACTATTGATGACCCATAAACAGTGAGTGGTACTTTCTTTGTGAATGATTTATCTAACTTGTTTTACCCCTTGAATATAGTCATTCAATCTGAGAGCACCTGATGGAGGATGTGTTGCTTATGTGCTAAGGACGGGATTCGAGACAAGCCAAGGCAAACTAATGAGAACAATATTATTTTCAACTGAGAGGGTAAACTCTGTTGTGATTTAGTTCTAGGTAGATAGTCCTTTTTCATGGCATCATCACATGTTCTTTGTTCTAACAGGTTACGGCCAATAGCAGGGAGAGCGGCTTCTTTATTCTCTTCTTGGTTTTCTTTGCCATAATTGCAGCTGGTTATGTGCTAGTTAAGGTATTTTTTTTTTCTGATATAAACCCATGGAATGATTTTATTACATTCATTTGACAAGTACCCTAAGGAATGATTTTATTGTATTCATTTGACTAGTTTCTTGTTTAGTGATATCTTGTTTTAACTTTGTTCTATAGGGACTGGAGGACCCTACAAGGAGCAGATACAAGCTCATGTTGAGCTGTTCATTGATTATCACCTCTGTTATACCTCCTGAACTGCCAATGGAGCTTTCTATAGCCGTGAACACCTCCCTTATTGCATTGGCTCGCCGTGGTATCTTCTGCACAGAGCCCTTTAGAATACCATTTGCTGGGAAGGTGAATGTCATTTCATAGGATATTTTCTCCTTTACCAATTATATTTTGGTTACAAGCTTTTGACAATGTACAGGTTGACATATGTTGCTTCGACAAAACTGGAACTCTCACTTCAGATGACATGGTATGAATATTTGGATTTTGCAAAATGGAAAGTGTTTTTCTATAGCCCCTCGTTCTTAGTGATTGTTCGTTGTAATAGATCATCTTTGTATTTTAGGAGTTCCAAGGTGTAGTTGGTTTGCATGAGAGTGAAGATTTGGTGTCTGATACAACCAAATTGCCTGAGCGAACTGTTCAAGTGCTAGCCTCCTGTCATGCGTTGGTTTTTGTTGAAAACAAGCTGGTAAAGTTTACTTTATCTGAGCTTTGGATGATCAGCTTGGAATAAACTGTTAATTAGCAAGTAACAACATAAACAACACTTCATTATCAGGTCGGTGATCCTCTTGAAAGAGCAGCACTCAAAGGAATTGACTGGAACTACACAGCTGATGATAAGGCCATGCCAAAAAGGTATATTAGTCTTTTGTGGTGCAACGTGTTTCTTAAAATAATTGCTTTGCAAATATATTTAGTTATGAAATTGTTTTCCAGGTCTGGAAATGCTGTGCAGATTGTACACAGATACCATTTTGCTTCTCACTTGAAAAGGATGAGTGTCATTGTACGGGCTCAGGAGAAGTTTCTAGCATTTGCTAAGGTAAATTATGCCCGCTAAAGGTGGATTTGTGTTGACATTCACTTTGATTTTTGGCCAATTATTGTAAGAACTTTTAATTTTTAGTAACTCATCTGTACAGGGTGCACCTGAAACTATCCAAGAGAGATTGGTTGACTTGCCTCCAAATTATGTGGAGACATACAAGAAATATACACGCCAAGGTTCTCGTGTCTTGGCTCTTGCCTACAAGTCACTTCCAGATATGGCTGTAAGTGATATCGAGTTGCTCTCTCTTTTTCCTCCCTGGTGACATAGGGTGCATTCTCCTACTATAATGTTTTGTACTTCATCATACTTGTGTTCTCATGGTAGAATTTGCTTTTAGCTTGTTTATGAATGACTGAGATGTAATATTGCTTTATTAATCATCTCAGTCAATTTATCTGCCTACATGATTTCATGTATGACCATATTCGATCTTATAGTATGGTGATCTTGTTTTGCATGATTATTTGAGTTGACTGTGGGCTTATTTCAGGTTAGTGAAGCTAGGAGCCTTGACAGGGACTTCGTTGAGTCTGACTTGATCTTTGCTGGTTTTGCGGTAATTAACAACTTCAAAAGTTTTATACACACACACACAAACAAATATATAAAATAACAATTTACAAACTCTATTGTCTTTATTTAGGTATTTAAGTTTCTTCTTTGCAGGTATTTAATTGCCCTATCAGGCAAGATTCTGGTCCTGCTTTACTTGAATTGAAAGGTTCATCTCATGATTTGGTAAGTTAGTTATCTGCCTTTGTTTCTCGTAAGTTACATACATTTTGTTGTTGCTTTTGTGTATTTTACATTGATTGCTCTTGTGGGGTTAGGTGATGATTACAGGTGACCAGGCACTGACTGCTTGTCATGTTGCCAGCCAAGTGCATATCATTTCCAAACCTGCTTTGATTCTGACGCGCTCCAGCACTGGAGGCTTTGATTGGCTTTCTCCTGATGAATCAGAGAGAGTCCCTTTTAGGTAATTTGTAATTAATTTATCCAGAATTCCAGATCATTTCCATTCTTCATAAAATTAGTTTGCTGTCTGCACCATGAGTTTGACCTTAATTGAGTTTTTTTTTTTTTTTTTAAACTAATAGTTTTTATATTTGTCAGTGCCAAAGAGGTGGAAGATTTAGCAGAATCTCACGACCTTTGTGTTGGCGGTGACTGCTTTGAAATGCTGCTGAGGACTGAGGCTGTTATATATGTTGTTCCTTATGTGAAGGTACCAGTGCCCTTTTTTATTTTAATGTGAAAGGACAGATGTTATGAACTACAAACTATTGTGAGCTTAAGAAGCCCTACATTTATCGGTGGTAGAAGGTGAACACTCTGATTGGAAACTATTCTCGTAAGATTCCAATGGTATTGCTAGAAAGATATTTAAATTTAAATGGTTTGAAGGTGAAATTGCTCGACTGAAAAGTCAAAATTTGTGGATGGAATTCATTAGAAGTTAATTGAAAACCATCGACACTTTTATAAGAATTTATTAGCACTTTCACTGAAATTTTAGAAAAAGTGTCTCATGGAAAAAGAAAGAAAGGGTAATACTGATATGAAGGCACCAGAAAGGAAGAGGAAGAATAGAGGGGAAGTTGTGGGTCCCTTGTTGGAGCTCAAGGTTTGGTCATTGGTGGGGTTGGAGCTCTCTCGACTCGATGTTTCAAGAGAAAGGAAGGGGAAGAATGAGATCAATTCCTCAGATTGAAATTAGTTTCTCATATGCACTTCCACTCCAGTTGGTTACTTTGTAAATTGTCCGAGGGTTGAGGAATTACCTCAATTGGGGTGGACTTCATTGACTAACAAAGTCATATTTTCATTTCAATTAAGAATCTGAGATAAATAAAGTTAGATCTAAAAGAAGTTTACCCTTTTGCATCAATTGCTGATGCGAATGCTAATTTCATACAGACAAAACAAGTTGTTACCTGTATGACTGTAATATAAGCACTTCTAATCCTTTACTCTCACACACAATTTATTTGTTTTTGAACTTTAGCCTTTATGTGTGTATTATGTTTCAGGTCTTTGCACGTGTTGCTCCTGAGCAGAAAGAACTTGTCCTTACCACATTTAAAACTGTTGGAAGGATGACACTAATGTGCGGAGATGGGACTAATGATGTTGGTGCACTTAAACAGGTGAAGCAACCTCTGCACTCTCTCTCCATCTCTGTAATTTATTCTAGTAATAAAGCTTACATCCTGTACATGTTCCTAATTACTACTCAGGCTCATGTGGGCATAGCTCTTCTGAATGCGGAACCCACAACTAAGAAAAAGGAGGATGAGGCATCTAAAGACTCCAAATCTGAAAGCAAGGCAGGAAAGTCAAAGAAGCCAAAAGCTGGCGAGTCATCATCTCAGCCACTGCTGCCACCAACAGCCAACAGCTCAGCCGCCGGGCCGTCGACCAACCGCCGCATGACAGCGGCTGACAAGCAGCGTGAGAAGCTGAAGAAGATGCTGGAGGAGATGAATAATGATGAGGGTGATGGACGTTCCGCGCCGGTTGTGAAGCTTGGCGATGCCTCCATGGCATCCCCTTTTACAGCCAAGCACGCCTCAGTGGCACCCACTCTTGATATCATTCGTCAGGGACGGAGCACTCTTGTGACAACCCTTCAGATGTTTAAGATCCTTGGCCTCAACTGCCTTGCAACTGCTTATGTGCTAAGTGTTATGTATTTGGATGGTGTCAAGCTCGGTGATGTGCAGGTACAACTAACATTAAATTGATAATGTTTATTGAAGTAAGCTGTCAAATCTAACATTAAAATCTTCATTTGAGCTAAAATGGCCTTAGACTAACTTAGCTGTAGTAAAAGTTTCTAGTTGAAAATTTGTGAATGTAACTTCAGATTGATGAAATAAGTTTCATTAATACTGTTAACTTACAGCAAAAGTGCTAATCAAACTGAAATTAGAGCTGAAAGAATTTGTGTAAAAATGCTTACCACATGCAATCTTATGTCAAATCTGTTTTTATCTTTCTGTGCAGGCAACCATTAGTGGAATCTTTACCGCATCTTTCTTCCTCTTCATTTCCCATGCACGGCCTCTCCAAACACTCTCTGCTGAGCGACCCCACCCTAACATATTCTGTGCCTATGTGTTACTCTCCCTCCTTGGCCAGTTTGCTATGCACATCTGCTTTCTAATTACGTCTGTGAATGAGGCCTCAAAATACATGCCGGAGGAATGCATTGAGCCTGACTCGGAGTTCCACCCAAACCTGGTCAACACTGTCTCATACATGGTCAACATGATGATCCAGGTGGCTACATTTGCTGTTAACTACATGGGACACCCGTTCAACATGAGCATCTCCGAAAATAGGCCGTTCAAGATTGCACTGTATGGGGCGGTGGGTTTCTTTGTGGTGATCACATCTGACGTGTTTCGGGGACTGAATGACTATTTGAAGCTGGAGCCTCTGCCGGAGGGGATGAGAGGGAAACTGTTGTTATGGGCTCTCTTGATGTTTTTGGGTTGCTACGGATGGGAGAGACTGTTGCGGTGGGCCTTCCCTGGAAAGATGCCAGCTTGGAAAAGGCGTCAAAAGCAGGCTGTTGCAGCATTGGATAAGAAGCGATCATAAACAATCTTTCAGATTTATACTGGTACCTTTCCATTTTCTTTTAGTGGTTCAGAGCAATTTTGGTGTTTTGCTATTTTGTCTCTCTTAACATATAGGTAAGTAATTTTTTGTACCTTTTTCTTAATTTTACTAGCCTTAAAATTTTATAATGGGGACAGGCACGTGGGGCTTATGTTGTAGTTTTGTTTGAATTTTCATATAACTGTCAAAGCATAATCTTCTATACATTTTGAAATGGCATGTACTTTAGTGTCCAATATGGAGATCTTGACAAATTAGTATGTTACGTTTCCAATTATTTGGAACCAAGTAATAAACTGTATTTGGTATTTAATCAATTGTCGTTTTCTCTATATTATTTGTCCCGAACTTTATATGAGATGTTGGCTCTATATTATTTATCCTGAACTTAATTTATATGAGATGTTGGTCCAGCGTGTTCTTATATGCTCATCAATCGAATTGGTTTTAAAACATGGATCCAAATTGTTGAATTCAATATAATTTTCAAGTTATGTATGAAGCATTAGAAAAAATAATGAAAAATGAATGCATTAAAATAATTTATAATTTTTTTTAACTGCTTGACTTTATACTAGATTAAATTGAATATTTATAAATTTTGCATGTAAATGAATCACTTGTGAAATGTTTGGATTCGTCGTTTGAAGTCAATCCGATTGTTTTTTAAGTTAAGCTCGTTAAGATTTTTGATGAGCAAAACACATTAGTTAACTCTTATTTGCACCAATAAAAAAGTAGGATGAAAATCTATGTTCGTGTTTATCACATGATGGTGAGATATGCGTATCTATTGATAATCCTTTATTTTGATAATTTTTTAATTTGAAGCTTAAATCTGAAATCTAATGTTATAGACATGAACTATATTATACTTTATATAAACATTATGTTCATAAAAAATGATCAAATTTGGTTTATGTTTTATGGAAACAATTTAAATTACAAACAATATAATATCAAGTGACTCTGAAATTGACGGTCGTCGGTCCATTATATAAAAATATTTAAATTACATACAATTTAATTGTTAGGCTATCTTTATATTCAATAATAAATTTACTTTTTAATTATTTTTTAAAAATTATTGTCAAAATTGTTCAAAATAACTATTGTCAAGTGTTCCTCGTAATTTAATTAAATTATGATGGCACGGAATTTGATGTTAGTATTCCTGTAATTAGTACGTGATATGGATGGTAATATTACTATATATCTGCGTTATTTCAATTATTTCTGTGACTACATTCATGCTTGTTCCAATTATAAACATATACTGGGATGAATATGTTATTTTTATGCATTATGAATGTCAAGGCAGGATTAATTTGATACCAACTGGACAGTTTTAAGATCAAAATTATATATATTTTTTAAATGTATACTATAATATGCTATTAAAACAGAAAGCCAATTAAACTGCAATATACTATTAAGGATTTGAAAAATTCTGATAAAAAGAGTTTCTGTTCTTTATTGATTGTTGAATCACACTTTACAATATAATACAGAGGTATTTATAGGAAAGAAGGTAATATATATAGCCGTTGTAAATAATTAAGTATTAACGATAATCAGGAAAGTATTAAAGAAATATTATGTAGCCGTTGAGTAGCTTCTGCAAATGGAGCAAGTTCAACCAAATTAAGAGATTCGTATCTTAGGATATAATTTGAAAATTTTCACATTTGATATGTGTCCTAAAGATGTGCATCTCCGTATTTTCAACAGGATTAAAATAGAAAGCCAATTAAAATGTAATCTACTATTAGAAATATTACCGTTGTTTCCGGGTACCATATCTTTGGATCATAAAGTTTTGTTAACTGAAGTTAGTAATTTACCTTGGTTTTCGTGTTGAGCATGTTGCAACGGATCGTGCTACAATTGAATTGATGCTTTAAAACGGTACCAGTAGGTAGGGGTACTTGGAGAGAGTAGAATATAATTAGCATTTTTAAGGCAATAAGTTCGTTTGTAGTATATGTAGCAACTATTCCCTGTTAATGGAAAAGTGCCCATGGACCACATAATTCAAAGAGGGAAGAAATAAAGTTGAGGCTATATTTTAACAATGTGAAAGAATAAGCATGATGAGGATGTGTATTTCTGATCGTATAGTGAGTATATTATAAGCAAGAACTAGACAACAAATACCGTCTTATAATGTGTGAGAGGCCATACATTCGAAATTCGAATGAGGGAAATCATTTGTTTTAATAATATGAATATGAAATTTGGAGACTTTGACATTCAACGTACTTTCCTAAAAAAAAAATATGTTATAAGCATAATTCATTAGTCGATCGGGATAAGCCGTTAGTGGCACCCCCTGATAAACTGGGTTTCTAATATTGTGATCCTTCCATTAGCATGTATCCTTGACTTTGATAAGTGAATAAAATGATGTATTATTCATTTTAAGCATTGGTTCGATAATAGTGAGGTAGAAGAAATAATTTTGAATTAAAAAAATTAAAATGTTCTCATGTAGCAAAATAGCAAATGAAGTGGTATGGATAAAAACAAATAAGATATTTTGTGATTTAACTTCACTTTTAAAATACCTTAAAAATACTTTCGTATAATATATTAAAACACCTTAGGATATCTCTAGTCACTGTCACTTTCGTTTAATATATTGAAGTATCTTATTACATTTTCGTGTTTCGTCTAACACAATTAATTGTTCCTCAGATAACACCAAAAATATCTGAGGAATAATTGTATTAGAGCAATAATTAACTTGAGCATTTTTGTTTATTTAATTCACTGAATTAAGTTGAACTGCCAGTGAACAGGGTAATAAACATCCTGCAAGACTGTCAAGATAACGCATGCATGCGCAACTGTAAGCAACATATAAACCTTCCCTTGCAGCAGATTATAGAACCATTAAGAGATAAAGAAATTACCTTTATCACGTTTCATTTCTTAATTAGATGAACCTTCATTGAAGCACAAGCACCCGTATACCACAATCACAATTTTCCAGACAAAATACCGACAGATATTACAAAATTCTGTCTATTGCCGAAATAAGTAGAAAAATAAAGGGAAGAAAAAAAAAAACTCTACTCATTACCTAATTAAACTTCCCCAGACAAGAAACTTGGCCATATTAACAGAAGGAAAGGTGGAACACAACGCCTTCTTCACAACTCTTGAAGAAAAGGCATTCATGACAATTGCCTGTAAACCACAACACACTGCTACCTTCTCTCCCAAAGAAACACTTCAACACCTAATGTCAACTCTATCATGCCGGGTACAACTCAAAACAAAACACTTAAATTGAAAGCAATGCTGTTAAAGGTAACTTATCACTAGCCTTGCACCTCAATTGCGGGCAGCAAAGAGGCAAAGCGCCTCCTCTGGATGCGAGGTGGGAGGTGCTTGTTATACCTCTTGGGACCCACAGTCCAGGGTAAGAAAACACCTGTACCTCCCTTTGTCATTCTCCTATTGTGACCTGTCACCACCGGCTTTGTGGGGGCCACCATGACGAAGGGGGCCGCTCTTAGCACCATCCCATATGGAGAAGGTATCAAGGCATGGGGCCCGTATCCGGGAATCATTGCTCCATTCGGGATTTTCTGTGGAGGTGGAGTACCAGGCTGCCAGAGTGTCATAGCTTTGGTTGGTGAAGAAACCATGGAAGAGATGTCAGACAGGCTTGGTGGTGGCCTGACTCTGACAAAGCTGATGCTGACACGCTTATTAGAGGAAGGGCAAACCACATGCCTCGCCATGTCTGCACTGTTCCCACGCATCACAAGGAGTGACCTGCATCAAGTATATCATGTTAAGATATTGACTAAATAAATCATAATAGTTATAAAAATGTACAAGTCAAATGTCTTCAGAAAATGATTGTACCCTTCTTTAAGGTCAAGAGAAAGGGGGCCTTTGTAATTCCCATTTTGATCACTGAATAACGCCCTTCCAAAAGCCATACTAGTTTCTGAAAGAAGGAGAGTTGAGATGGGGTTGTCCAGGTGTGGAGGCTTGTAGTAGGGTTGCGACGACTCATCCTGAAAGTTAACATTCTCAGTTTTACATGTTTGCCTGGATGCTAATTGCTAAGATTATTCATCATTTGCAACTTGTATGTAAATTTGTGGGTACCTCATCAAAGAAATTGATGATGCAGCTGTTTGGTTTACGGCTCTCTGGTATCAAGCGCCACAGTACAAGGTGGTCAATGACATCCTGAAGTGCTCCAGGGATTGGTTCTATGTTAGCTGCACAAAGTAAGAAAGTTTCCTAATTTAGTCAAAATTGAGATAGTTCACCTAGTGCAAGTGCCTCATTCAGTTTTTGAAAGTTCAAAAGCATGCTTGCAAGTTGCAAGGAGCTGTGTGGGATCCCAACACCATATTTTTATAATATTGTATTTATGAAATATAGTTCAGTAAATCTAGAACAACCAACCGAAAATAAAGAACCTAAATATAAGCAGCTGTCAATCTGTATTCAGTATAGAGGAATGTACTTGTAGCCTCCTCTGTGGTTGGCTGGAACAGAGGAACGCCGAGCTGAATGATCTCTCTCTTGTTTCCTTTAATCTGTTTATTGAAGAATATGAAGGTTTCACCTAAAAGACAACAAAATATTAATTTATGTTACTTGTAATATATTTACTAATAAGATCATGTGCATTGTATAAGAGAGACCTGTTTTACTTTCCAAATTCATATTCACTTACCAGAAAGCTCTCCTCGTCTCCCAGCTTGACGTAGTTCATTGATATATTCGCCAAGCTTTAGAAGCTCTGAACTTAAGAAGATATCCTCATATATTTTCAGGCCTTTCACGACGTTGACCTAAGCCAAAGAACAAAAAAACTAAAATTTTGTACAAAATCCATACCAAATGACTCAAAGAAGGAAAGAGGAATTGGTGCATTTGAAATTAGATTGCTTATTGTAAGTTTAATTACCATATGGCCCTTGACGGACTCTTTGGCGACAAAGCCTTTCAAGATCTTGATGCGCTCTGGACGGGTCATGCAGTCCTCGTGATCTGTACAGAGGTGGAAATTCTCAGTCATGCTCTGATCGCCTTGAGATTCAACCACACTGTGCTCCCCTTGCGATCCTGCAAGACCACAAAAGAAAGGATATGATCATATTAGAGTTATTTTAAATGCTCCCATTTAATTAGCTCCAATTGGAATTCAAGCAATGTTCAAGGTGACAAGCGAAGTAACATTTCTTAATAACAACCATTTATTAACTGAAACTGTGATTATTTCCTCAATTAAGTTTTATTTTCATTAATTGGTGCAGGAGGAAATAGATATGATACTTCAGAGCAGAGAATCTGCAATCTACGAAAATATGTCAAATTAATGAACCAAAGAGGCGGCTAGAACCAACAAATACAAACATTGTTGTTTTCAAGGGTTCAGCCGAACCATTCAGTTAATTGAATCCTATTCTGGCTACAGTAAAAAATTCCAGAAGCTTTTAATCTTGTATGGGAATGGGAATGATAAACCTACTTTATCTCTCTACCTACACCTGCGAATAGTGTTCAAAATTTGAGGCACATGAACTCATTTCCTTTTTGAAATGAAAATACTCTGTCTCCTACCCGTCCATTTTTTAATTATTCTCTCGAAGAAAAACCAAGTAGTTGGCAGGCAGGCCCCACTCTAGCTAGATGCCAAGTGGTGTTTTTTAAATGGACCAACTTTGTTATAGCCCCTTCAAAAGCTGACTGAGAGAATTCAAAATACCCTTGCAAATAATGCTCATATATATTTAGTATACATTGAAGCAAACTCCATTATTACCTTAGACTTCAAATCAAAAATCAATTTGACAACTTAAGAACAATAATTTAGAAATTGAATATTAAAAACTTGATTGAGGGAGAAGGGAAAAATTCCCAAAAAGGCATGGGTCAATCATGTCGACAGCTCAGCAGAAACTGCATGTGCCTTGTGCAATGCCAAATACCAACACCGGGCACAGACTGGGCCCAATTATTGGGCCCCTTTTTTGGGCCTAATAGACCGCAAGAGGGGAACCTACCAGAGAGATGCCACCTAAAGGTCCTAAATAAACTCCTTTAAAAGCCGCCATATCTAGCTGCCCTTTCCAACCACCGCAGATTTTGATCCAACGGTGCAAATGTGAAGCCGCAGCGGACAACTGACTTCCACGCCCTTCCAAGCTATGCCAGGCTGCCAGCTGCGTAACCTACTCTATAACTGAACAGGGTTATTCTGAAAACGACACGTGGTGCTTAAACCTCTCCGGTGGCGCGCGATTTTTTTTATTGTCTACCTCAACCTCAAATGTTAAAAAATAAAACAATATTTTTTGAATTAAAAAACTAGTAATATTAAAGCCAATATATACATGTGTATAAAACAATTTGAATTACTAAATGCAAAATAAGCATTGAATTCAATAAAAATGCATGTGTTCAGACGATTTGAATTCTGAAAGCAGACTTTGGAACAAACTATATAATATATTTTTGGAACACATGTATAGAGATTGATCCTAATGTGTGCGTTCAGATTCTCTCCCCTTCTCTCAGCTGCTCCTCTCATGTTTGTAAAAGCTTTTTTTATGTTAATTTTTTTTTGCTGAATTAAACACATATGGTAGTTATAATCGTTGACAGTATGTGTTTAGAAAACTGAGCAAAATTTCAAAATCCGAGATAATTGTTTTGTTTTTTTATGAGTCTCGGATAGACAAAAGCAAAGTTTGTCATGTGCTCTGATCTCCTGGTGTCCTAGGATATTTTCTTTCTCCGAAAATGAAATCGCAAATAAATGATGGGATTGCTTCACACACGACAAAATAACAACGGAATCATTCCCATGATACCAATATATCATTTTAGATTTCATCAATTAAATCAGAAAGTTGAACTATTGGATTATTGCGCAACCTCCACTATTAAATTTTGAAGACAGCCATTCTATTCTTTTATAGCCTCATTCAGTCATTCGTACCCATTTACCCAACAACGCAAAAGGTGTCCTGTGTCCCCTACTTTTCTTCAAAAGAAACTTTGGTATTAAAATTTTAACTCAATTGCACTCCACACAACTTCCTTTGATATTTTCCAGTTAACTGCTAGAAAAAATTATGTTTCTTCCTCCAAAAGATATAAGTTACATAAGCCAGTTGTGTGTGTGTATTGATGCACGTTGTGAGATGAATTATAATTATTAGTTTGCGAGAAAGGAGAGGTAGTACAAATGACTAGAAAAAAAAAGTTTTAAAATAATTATTTAATTAAAGAGTTAGATTCTCTCTGCGAAGATATACACAAAAATATTATTGGCCTGTAATTCTATAAAGCTGGCTACTTTTGAAAACCAAAAGGTTCAATGTTTTCTGAACAACCCGCTATACATTGACTTGGTGCGCAGTGAGAGTAAGAAATCCAACACAAAAGAAAGGTCTGGTTGGAAGTTTCTTTTTCTTTTTCTTTCTTTTTTCCGGTTGGAAGTTTCTCCTGCCACGTTTTGCATAAAAGTAGTATTTAATTAGAGCATTTAAAGCTACCCCATACTTTTATTTTAGTTTTTCTAAAATTCATTCTCCTTTTATATGAAACTAAGAAAAAACAGTGAGAAAACAACGAAATGCAACCAACGGAGCGCGACTGTTGAAAAAGAAGCATCGTGCAGAATCAGGCAAGCTGCACGAGCGTCGTTAAAAAAGGTTAACGGGAGAGCTCCAAGCTGTCCGTGACCTCTTTTAAGGGGCTCAGCCGCCTTCTATCGCACGATCGGTGATGTGAATTAATGAAAATTAAAAGAGCAAACGTGGAGATTTCTCAACCATCCGATCATTGGTTAATTAATCATACAATACAATAATACGTGATATCTCGAAAAACACGGCTTAGAGTTAGAGGTGGCGATTGCCAGATATCGGTGAAAAGAAAATTAAAACCAAATCTCTAGACGCTAGCTAGCTCCTAACGATCGAGGTTGTTTGACATTCGACTGAAACATAACAGAGTGTGATCTCACAGTACGTCCAGATCCAAGAAAAAATAAAAATTGCTAACTATTTTGAATAAATAAAATAAAAACAAATTGGCAACCTTCCAAAAAAATAAAAATAATTAGCGATTATTGGCGAAATTCCTACAAGTAATGAAACGGCAATTTTAAAATTAAGAAATGAAATTAAAAATTACCTCCATCAGCTGTCACTTCTTCTTCTTCAGCTGATTTTCGATCTGGCGATCCAACAGAGGAATCATCCACGTCAGCATCTCTTTCCGCTGCTGATCCGCCATTAGTAGCAGCCTCCTCCACCGGCGAAGGCAATGGATCGATCACTTCTTCCTCCGGCACCTCTTCAATCACCTGTTTCACCTCCTTGATCTCCATAGCCATCACCTCCTCCTGATATGCATTTGCAGCCGCAATGGCGGCCTCGGCAGCAGTGTGTGCGTCAGCAACTCGACGGAGTTCATTAGCGACCTCAGCAATGGAGTAGAACTTCTGGAGATGGAGCACTGGGAACCAGTTCAGGCGCCGGCGATGGAGGGCCCCGAACAGGGGCTGATACTCCACCCCACGGCCAGCTCCGATCTCTGACAAATGGCCACAGAGTGCATCGATTATTGCATTGGCAGCCGCAAATTCGCCCCTGTACCAGGCAATGATCGCGTCTCTTGCGAAGACATCTGGCAGGGCTGCTGGTGGACCCGCTTTTGCCATTACCGCCTCAGGCCTCAGCGTTTGGTACGTAATAGATGCGATGAGATTGAGATATGAATCGTATCACAGCTCTCTTCCTTGGCGTCCTTTGCTATTTTCTTCTTCTTGGCTCTCCCTCTCTGTTTAGTATTTCCTTTTTTTACTCTCTTCTCTCTTCTAGGCAGCTGTGAGCATACTTTTAGGAGTTTTTTTTAACCTTTTGAGTTCAAAACAAAATGAGACCTGGGATCCGTTTAAATACAAAGCTTCAAGTGCGGATCGGGGTGAGTTTCAGATCCGACTCCGAACAGGACCGAGGAGAATGAAATAAATGAGGTTCATTGTCACCATATATTTTAATGTTCTAGAGAGATTGGAATTCCAAGCAACTATTAATCATCAGGGACATTTTCTTCCATACAATTTCATTAGGGACCCATTTGAAATGCAGATTTAAAAAAAAACACACACACACACAATCCTGAATTTTCAGGTGAGGATTGAGGGCTGCTCAAACAAAAAAGTCATGATACACGTTGTTGCAGATTTAAATTTAATCAATGTCAAACCAATCTGTAGTTCTGTACTGTCATAAAAGATTCGTTAAAATATTGTCAGATAATTATAATATTGTTATAGTTCTTACTTCAAACAGATCTTGCTATATATAAATTTATGGTTTTTCATATTTGAGAAAAAAATTCTCTCATTTTCTACCACGAGAGAACATTTTACAAATTTTCAAAATCTTTTGAGATGTTAAATGAATTGTATGCATTTTATTGAACAAGGAAAAGTTGTATTCATTTCTTATAGTTATTTAGCCAATTTTTGAATTAAAAAGTTATGATAGTTTATGTAATAAATATAAATTATGTGATAAATTATTACCAATATTAAGTATTAATTTGCTTTTGAAGAACCCCTTGTTTGAAAACTTAATCCGTCGTTCCAGCCGTGCATTTTGATCGATTAATCAATTCAGCCCAAAAGGCAAATGCATAATTGCTTGCTAAAAAAAAAAAAGGTGCTCCGACGTCACATGAACAAATAAGAATTCTTCGAATAAGACGTCTTTTAGAAATTATTAAAGTATAAGGTGCCAGTTTTGCAAATATTCCAAACAAGACCGAATCATTCACAATCACAACCTCACAGTAGGTCATCGGACCGCGATCCCGCGAGAAACTAATTCACATCACCCAAGTAACAGAATATTTCTGCTTAGATCCGGACCGTCCGGTCAGAATCCGCACGAAAATTAAAAAGGCCCGTGAGCTCCTTTTTGGGCCGGATTGTCCCGGATTCTGATCGCACGGTCGTCATGTAATCAGAAATATGGGCTCTGGAGAAACCCATGGGGCGATCCACGTGGGCGAACCCGTCGCTTCTCATCTATGCGGGACTATCTCTTGACCAAATATCTCAGCCGTCCAATTACCGGGACCCAAGCGCAAACTTCATTTGCGCTTTTTGAGTGGTGGGACCACCTCAGCCAACGGCTGAGAGATCCGCGAGACCTGATCCAACGGATGGAATCATTGGCCAAGGTGTCATTCTCATATAAACTAATGAATCATTCAAGGGGGTTATAAATTTATAATACGGTCTTGATCTTGTTCTCGGGTTACTTGACACATTACTATGAAATTATTACAAGGGGGTTGAATTTTATATAGACCCGGTTTTTCGTCCTGTTGTGGTGACAGGGGAAGTTGTATAAGAAATGGAGGTAGGCCCCGCGTCAGTTCTGGTGTTCCCGTGGCATGTGGCGTTTGAGTGACGTCACCTGGCACGAACCTAGAGAACTATTTGCTGAGACAAGTCCGTTACCTCCGCTCGGTTCTACTGCGCCGTTAAGCCGTGTGGCGTTACCTCTGTCCTCTGGTGATTGGTTATTATTTAAGATCCTATGCGGCAGGCCGGCAGCGGAAGCGATTGTAGTTAGTTAATTTGGAATTTATTGGTGTCATGCGTGACCATGAGTTAGAGCTTATCGAGATCACTGCGAGTGCGAGATCCAGTGATGTGATTCAATTTTTTTTTATTTTAAATCAGAATCATTCGATTCGAGATGACCGTGCGAGATGGAGCGCCGAATTCGAGATGGAACACACATTCCGAGTTGGATCGTATGAGATGGAACGTTAGATTCAAACCAGATGGTCTCGATCTAAAATCCAAAAATTAGGCTACTTTAGGAGATCCGACCCACTAGCTGTCTAGAATATACGTAAAAAAATGTTAGCAAATCATATGTGAAAAAGATAAATAAAGTAAATATTACTTGACTATAATTTGTTTTATCTTTTAACTTTTTTTAGTTGTTAAAAGAAATGCAGGTGTAATAATTATAAATTTTTCTACTTATAAAATAGAATAATAATAGAAATTTTTGTGTTTATATATTTGGATATTCTTTAATAGTATATGTCATCTTTAGCATAGATGAAACTAGATATTCGAGCTACAAGAATAAATTATATAATTTTTTTTTAGTTATAAGAGTAAAAATCATATAAAATTTTCATTCAATAAAGATCAATTTTATCATACTCATAATATTTAATTCTAAACTATATATAGAAAATCATTATATAAAAAAAATTGAAATAAAATTTGAGGTCAATTAACCCCCGTATAGTGTAAGTGCATTCGTCCCTAATCTTTAGGGAAAGATCTTGCATTGCTAACATCTAGATACAATAATTTTGCTATATTTATCGATTCACTAGTTAATCATTATAATTATTACGATCGATCAACATTAAATACTAAGGTAATCAATAATAAGTTGATATTCTTTATTTGTTAAAGAAAGAAATTTACTCATTACAATTAATAAGATGTAAAGTGCGCAACATCTAACAATATTTTATTGTAACAATTGACATCACTGCAATCTCTTTTTAATAACTTAACAAATTACCCATGCTGTAGTCTCTCTCAAGGAGAAAACATTAACCCATAAGGCCATAATAACAATATACAGTATTCTGGCCGCACACACAGACGCACGCCGCGGTCCTCAGATGATCCCGCAAACGATTGATCCTTTCTGCCTTGTTTTTCCTAAATCGCTATCCATCTTTTATTTCACCTCTCAATGCAAAACAAGTTGACTAGAAATTTAAGGGGGCCCCATCTAAATGAAAAGGTCCATTCCATAAAGAGGTTAAACATAAAACAAAAACAAAAGAGGGATGTTATTTATTAATTTATTTTATTGTAGAGGAATGTTTTTCTGGTCATGAAATTTGACTGTAAAGAAAATTTGGCTATAACAGAGGAAGTTATCTTCCACTGGAAAGAAAAAAAAGAAAAAAAAGTCGACTTGTAAAGTTTGTCAAAGCTGGGTGTGCCACATCTTTATATCTATCACCATATTTTGGTATCATTTCCCTTTTCTTTTCTTTTCTTTTTTATTGTAGGAACATCAGGGATATTTCATTTTGGAGATGTTGTTCAGCATAGTTTTCATATGGGTTAATGTGGTAGGCCATGGGGCCAACTTTTTTTACCATAATTCCTTGTTTAGCTTCAACTTTGAGTTGTAAATCTATAGCTGCGTTATAATTTTTTCGGACCTCAAAAGCTATAATGTTATTAACCGTTTTTCTTTTATAATGATTCTAAATAGCTAGTTATAGTTGCGCTACAATTGTGCTATAGCTTTTTCAGACTTAGCGCTATAATCGCTATTTAGAATCTTATTCAACTAGATTTTATATTTGTATGTTTTTAAAATCTTTAAACGATATCATTTGATTTCTCTGGAAATTTTGTTGGATGTGAGGCGTTCGTGATGGCCATCTATAACTCTAGAAAGGAAAATAAAAATGTTTTATGTTTCTGAAAAACAAAAACAAAAAATAATTTCAAACGCACCTCTAGAGATAAAAATTAAAAAGCAGACTTTTATAATCGGGTTAATATAATTAAAATATTGCTAATGTAATCATTTACCGGAAAAATAATAGCTAATTATTTCATTTACATTTTGATGTGCATAATAAAATAAATTAAGCTCTTTTAAGAAGAGCTCTTTGACTTGAAAAAAAAAAAAAAAAAGAGATGAAATTATTAAAGTGAGCTCTTTAAAGCTCTGATTTGATCGAGTTTGTATTAATTTGACTTCAAAAAGTTCAAAAAATATCCATCTCAAGTTCAACTGGACACAATTAATAAACAAATTAAACTTGAACTAGAATAAGCCCATTCGAGTTCAAGTGGTTGTATCCCTATATAATTTTTCATATGACTTCCATATAAATGTTTTAAAAAAAAAAATCTTCCTAAAGATCGTGTGCAAGATAACATCAAACAAGTAAGAACAGAAAGGATTATAAAAAGTTTTGAAACCCTAAAAATTTCGGGAAGCTAGGGTTGGTTCATCCTTGTAAACCAATTAATGCAAATTCTCTCCTCAAAAAAAAAAAAATTAATGCAAATTCCCATGTAAAACTTATCCATTGTTTGTCACTCTGTAGTCTGTAACAATTAATTGAAAATTTTAATGTAACTTGGGAACATGCAATCAGATAAATTTTCTCTGACCTTGATACTTTTTTCTCCTTGGCCTTGATCTTATGAATTGATTGTCCTGTAGGAACTGTGTAACAAGTCATTTGGTTTTTATCATTTCACTATATTATTAAAATTTTGCTCATACGTTTGCAATTGTATCTGTGTATTATACATACGTATAATTAGATAATGCCTCTTAGAAAAGAGGCAACATTTTATGTAACTAGTGGTTGGATAAAATATAAATGTATAGTTTTGGAGGTAATTCTCATTTGGAATACACTGACAAGAAATGATACATAGTAATTATGAAAAATATGAATATTGTATAATGTAACAGCTTGAAATATATTGTTATTTGTGGCATATAAATGAGTTGTTAGGGTTGAGAGGTTGGACATATATATGTCCACTGTTGGAAATATAAAAAAAGAATAGGTGTAGACTTGACAAGGATAAGACATGAGAAGAAGATATCATAATTTAGATGTCAATAATGCCTCCATAATTTCTATATAAAATTACAATAGCGTTGGACCCCTAAAACCTAAAGCAAAATTCAGCTCGCCTGTTTAATAACCGACCTTTTTTTTTTTTTTTTCCAGAAGGTTGAGAATGTTTAATAATCATATTAATTGCCCAACAAAAATATGATAACCTTTTGAAATTAATTGGCCTAAATTAATTTAAAAGGGGATGATACAGTTGTAACAGCATGTATATCCTTCATCCTTTATAATTGCAACTTGAACTTTTCTCACAAAAATAAAGAACTATCACAATCATAGCCCAATGCACTCTCCAATTGACAAGTGGTCATATTCATTTTTTTTTATTAATTTAATGAGGTCATATTGGCTAAAAATATACAAATAGATTCAAAGATATTTCCGAACCAATTGAGGGGGCAAAAAAAAAAAGAAGGCAAGTATGAAAAGCTAGTCCAATTTATTTTATAAGGTCACACAAGCTAGTAATTAAGCCGCCAACTTTTCTCCAATATTTTAGAAGCAAATGCATCTCCTCAGACAAGAAACGCTTGCATTTAATTTAATACATCTAATTAATATTGAATTGAACCATTACGTAGCAATATTTTTTTATCCGAATCAAAGTGATGGTGGATATAATATACAAAACAAGGATCTCAGATATATGTATTAATTCTGATTAAATTGACCTAACTTCTTACATTATGTAATAAAAAAATAAAGTTGACCTAAGTTTGATGTTTTTTTATTATTTCAACCCTTCTTTACCCTAATGGGTAATGGAGTAATGGCCGTATTTTTCTTTGAATGCGCCGAAAGACAAATGGCTCCAAGAATTTATCAAATCTCCACCTTTTGGCCAATGCTGAACCAACCTAGTATTTGGTAAACGGTCCGGACCGGGCATCACGGGCATTTTATTTCAAAAATTCTGATCTGCCCGTTTAATGTCCGTGCCCGTCACGGGCTCGGAGGCAGGACGGTTCAGGCACCGAGGGCAAGACGGGCCGGTCCGGGTCTGGGTTTTTTTTTTCTTTGAAAATCAATAAATTATAAATCCAAATCCATACCAATTTAAATTTATTTGATATGGTTGTATATTTGAACTCAATAATTTTTGTTATAATAAAATATAAATAAAAAATTTCTTAAATCAATTACTTTAAATATAATTAAGCTATTATTTTAAAACAATATATTAAAAAATAAAAGTTACCCTCCTCTTTTATTCCGAACTTGGGACCGGCTATGTAAAATAACATAGGCAGAGTTCTAACTTTTTTTTTGTTAGTAATTTTTCGTTAAAATGAATAATTTAAAAACTAATTGAAATGTTTAGAAACTTATAATTTAAAAAATAACCATAAAGATTAAAGATATTAGAAATATATACTGACACTATCTATCTAGATTTTCGCATTCCTATACCATTGTTCGCTCTCTTCCGCACCATCTGAATCCGAATTAGCCTCGCCTTTGTATCACACCTTGGTACCGCTTTCTTCAGTGTTGGATTCGGGTGATGATTGTTGTTGAGGCAGATGTTGCGTGCGCTCTTCAGCATCAATCCAGTCTTTTAAACACACAAGTCTCTCAAAGACATGTGCACCCAACTTACTGCGTTTATCGGAGAGGATCCTGTTCGCCGAACTAAAACAACTTTCGGAAGAGACGGTTGACACCGGCACGGCAAATACATCACGGGCCATCATTGCCAGAATTGGATAGATCCTTGCATGCCTCCTCCACCACCCAACGACGTCAACATCTTTAGGTTCATTGAGCATCGCCATATAGCTCAATATCTCGTTTGTGGATGTGTGCAGTTGGCTCTCCGACTAGAAATCTGCTAACAATCCACCACTGCTAGTGCTCCTAAAAGTGGAACTATTAAGAAATAAAAATAAAAATTAGCGGACAAATAATGTAGATATTATAAATAATAAATATTAAAAATACATGTATATTTATATTTATACCTAGGGCCAGCACGGGACGAAGACGGGTTCTGATTGCCACTCATTCTTGAGCTGTATGTGTTAAACATCTCATCGAACTTCGAATCCACGTATGCCTCCACCCCGGTATTGTCTAAATGTAGATAATCTTTGTACCTTTCAATAAATTTGATCATGTAATACTTCTTGTATGCCGGGTTGAGGCAGTTTGCGATAACGGCCAAGAGGGGTACATCTTCCCAATATTTTAGGAATTTTTGTTTCATGGCATCTACAATCGGTGTGAGAGATTTATCTTTGATTTCAGCTTTTTCCAATTCACTATATACCTTGGAGATGTAATAGAGATGTTTGAGCAACTCAAACGACGTTGGTGAGTACGAGCAGGATAGTTGAACGATTGCTGTAAAAAAAGTTTTTAGGAACTCTTTAATCCTTTCTAATTGCTCCCATTCTCCCTTGGTGAGTTCCAATGCCAATCCCTTGGGGATGGAGCCTCTCAAAGCCTCCTCTATGACAACTCTGTAAGGAAGACATCGGTTTAACATCCTATAAGTAGAGTTCCAACGGGTATCTATATTCCAATGTACTTTCAACTTGCTCAATTTATAGTGGACACATAATCTCGCAAACTGTTGTTTTCTTTCTTGGCTCGAAACAATGTTTACCTTACATTGTAGATATTGCATAGTGCCATCCTCATCTCTTGTCCAATCATAGTATCTCAAACACGGTTTATTGTATTCGGACCATTTTTTAGCCTTCTTTTCTGCTGATTGTTGTGGGGCACTTCTTCTGTCGAAGGAGGGACATCTTCTTCTATAATTTCAGGGACACTTGTCGAAAGAGTACCTCTTATAGGGGCAGTGTCCGTGAATTGACTCGATGCTACAGAAGAAGTGCCTCCATATGCATACGGTATTATCGGTTGATGTGCTTCTTGTGGAATAAACATGTTTGGATCATTTCAAGTATAACACGGTGCGGTCATTTGAGGGGGTTGTTGATAATTTAAATCTAGCATTTGGTCCCTTCTTTGATAATTTTGTGAATAATTAGGTGGATAATTAGATGGTGGCATTTGGGAGGAACTATCAGGATAATTGGGTTGATAATTTTGTGGAAAATTATGTGGCATATCGGGGCGGACGGGGCCAAAAAGAACAATCTTTGGATGGTTTCTTCCACCGATTCGCGATGAGGAGTTGTCATTTTATTAACCTATTAAAAATAAATCCGAATTTCAAAAATAAAATCTAACATATTCAAAACAAATCTAATTACTTCACATATTCAAAAAAAAAAAATCTAACATTTTTTTAACCTATTAAAAATAAATCCGAATTTCAAAAATAAAATCTAACCTATTCAAAAAAAATCTAATTACTTCACACATTCAAAAAAATAAATCTAACATCTTTTTTAACCTATTAAATATAAATCCGAATTTCAAAAATAAAATCTAACATATTAAAAAAAAAATCTAATTACTTCACATATTCAAAAAAATAAATCTAACATCTTTTATTAACTTATTAAAAATAAATCCGAATTTCAAAAATAAAATCTAACCTATTCAAAACAAATCTAATTACTTCACATATTCAAAAAAATAAATCTAACATCTTTTTTTAACCTATTAAAAATAAATCCGAATTTCAAAAATAAAATCTAACATATTAAAAAAAATCTAATTACTTCACATATTCAAAAAAATAAATCTAACATCTTTTATTAACCTATTAAAAATAAATCTGAATTTCAAAAATAAAATCTAACCTATTCAAAACAAATCTAATTACTTCACATATTCAAAAAAATAAATCTAACATCTTTTTTTAACCTATTAAAAATAAATCCGAATTTCAAAAATAAAATCTAACATATTCAAAACAAATCTATTTACTTCACATATTCAAAAAAATAAATCTAACATCTTTCTTTAACCTATTAAAAATAAATCCGAATTTCAAAAATAAAATCTAACATATTCAAAAAAAATCTAATTACTTCACATATTCAAAAAAATAAATCTAACATCATTTATTAACCTATTAGAAATAAATCCAAATTTCAAAAATAAAATCTAACCTATTCAAAACAAATCTAATTACTTCACATATTCAAAAAAAATAAATCTAACATCTTTTATTAACCTATTAAAAATAAATCCGAAATTTCAAAAATAAAATCTAACCTATTCAAAACAAATCTAATTACTTCACATCTAACAAATTTAACATAAACTAAAAATCTCTAACAAATCTAACATAAAATAAATCTTACAAATCTAATTACTTAACAAATTTAATAAATCGAACATTCAATAAATATAACAAATCTAATTACTTAACATTCAATAAATCTAACATTCAATTTAAATTCTAAATTTCTCTACAAAAATAAATCTAACATTCAATATTTCAATCTAACAAAATTTAATCTAGCAAAATTTAATCTAACAAAATGTAATCTAACAAAAATTAATGTTACCTTTTTAATTTCGCGGAAAAATCTTCGAGAATACCTTCGTAATTCCGTTTGCGTGTTTGCGTTTGCGTATTTGTTAAACAACTATATTTTTTTTAACAATAAAATTAAAATTGGAGAATAATAAAAATATTGAGATTGAGATTGAGAGAACGAGAGATGAAAATATTGAGAAAGATGCAAAAAGTTGGTTCTCTTGTGACGCTAATTTGTGTGGTTGGTCAACTTAATTTTTTAAATGATGAATCGCCAAACCAGTAATCTAATTTATTTATCCATGGTTACGCGTTCGTGGCAAAAAATAATAATATAGTGAGCTTGATGAGCACAGTTTGCAAAATCGAATAGGAAGACGAATTAAATTATTTATTATATGCAAAATGTTTCGGGATCATCGTTACTATATTTATTTTGTCCAAAATAGTGTTTACTTGAAAAAAATAATCACATTTAAATGATTTAGCAAAGTCATGTTGAAAATAATAAAAAAATATTAGATATAATATCGGAAGTATATATTCAAACAAAAGCTATAATCAATTGTGCATTATTTTGTCTGAACAATTACTTCAAAACTTATTACTAGTAATATATTTGTACAATCATCTTCAAAATACCATATAATAAAATAATAAATATCCGATCACTAATCTTCCATATATATTTTTTTTGTGGTGTGTTTTTAAATTTTATGAAAGTTATGATCAATTTATCATGAGCATTAAAAACAATTACACCTTTTACGATGAAAAATCTTGCGAGGGTCCATCCGTCCATGCAAAATGTTGCCTAACATATTATTTTAAGAATAATTTGCTATAGTGTTTTTAGCTCATACTGCACATATCATTTTTTTTTCCCTGCTTTTTGTACTTTGTAAAGAATGTAACTTTTTAGGTAGGATTATGTTGCTAAAATTTTTCGGTGATGATTTTGTAATCCCTAGTCATTTTCATGCCGTTTTTTTACGACAATGATATGAATGGACTAACTGTCATAAACTACATTTTATTTTTCTAATCCATCTATTATAAAATGTGCATCGATTAAAACCCCAAATATTTAAATTGCATCGTAAGGTAACTGAAGTTACATGTCAAAAACAGTAAAAAAAAATTCAATCTGGCCCGCTTTTGATGACTTGCAATATTGTCTCATTGAAAGAAAGACTTGAAATTCAGATATTTCTGGAAAAGTCTTGATTTTAGGAGACAATGGACGGTCATTTTGACTGCTTTTATCTACTTTACGAGAAAAAAGAGAAAAATATAATATAATTTGGACAGACTCAAAAATGGGATGGTGGCCAATTGGGACCCTCTAAACTAATTCAAAATTTAGGTTTAAGTCTGATTAAAATCACACAATATTAAATAATATTAAAGAGATCTCGTGAATTTTAATAAAAGGTTCTGAGTTTTGACTTCAGACTCAAAATTTAAATTACTTTAGGAGATCCGGACTCGCCATGAGTTGGGAATTGGGATCCTCTCTAATTCAATGGTTTTGATCGGAAAGGATCTGGATCGTCTATTTTGAAAAGAACGATCTCGGTCTGGATTCATTTTTATATTGTATTTATTTTTCTATCTGGTTTGTCTGTCAAATACAAAAATTTTGATTTTAGCTGTGAGATTTATTAGATGAATGATCCAAATCTGTTCAGATTCTCCAATTATAAAATTTATATAATTAATCTGTTCAGATCCTCTCTTATTCTGTGTCTAATTACATGATGATAAATAAGAAAAAATTATTCATAGATATAGATTCAAAATGGACAATTGAATAAATCAATTAGATTAGATGGTTGCACCATATTATTATATAGCAAATTGTTTTTGGCAATAAGAAGAAGAAGTCACAAATGAGCAACAGTGGTACTACTATTAACATATATACAACTCAAACAATCAAACAAAATATAAACTATCATGACTTGTGACATTCTAGCTACTATCAACATGCAGATATTTTTCCCCCTTTCTTTTTTTTGATTTTTTTTTTGTTTTTTACTTGGTGTAAAACTAATAGTGTTTTTCCCCTTTCTACTTGGTGTAAAACTGATAGTGTTTTTTTTTTACTAGAAAAAGTGGAAGTCTAGCTTCAAATTTCCATTAATCATAACACAAGGAGTGTCTGGTTTTACATTTTTGAAAAAAGAAAAACATTGTACTAAAAACGGAGAACAGAAAACCAATATTATCATATACTTGCCACATAGAGAGCAAGGTATGCTGACAATTATAACATAATTTTTGCCTAACAATGAACAAATATATTTTTCATACATTTATTTTGGCCCAAGCAAAACAATGTATGGATTTTTTGTTCGAAAACATAATTTTCTAAAGTTTTTAATATTTTATTTTAAGCCTTTTGTGCTTTTGTTTTGAAATGCTCCTTGTAAAGATCAATTATGGGCCAAAAAATGGAACTTCTACGGTTCTACTCTTGAGAAGTAAAAACATTAGTGAGGCAATATAAATATGCATAATACGGATTGACCTATAATATACATTCATATATTTATATTTAAAGTTTAATAGTTGATTTGAAAAATTAAATATAATCTCCATATGAAAATATACTTGTATATCAAAATTTTATATTTTAAAAAAAAATTTACTAATTTTTATATAGGTAGTAAATCACTAATTTTTAATGGTTCAGAATATTCAAATCAAGTGATTTTTTACTTTTCTAAAAAAGTAGTAAATTATTTTAAGAAAAATGTAATTTTGGTGTACATGCTGGTATATTTTAATATGTAAAAAATATTGAATGATCCAGATCGATTGTTTAAACTTATAAAAAACAAAGATACGATTTCAAACCGTGACACATTGTATAATATGCTTATTACCATAGTCTCACTCTAAAACATATCTAATGGTGATTCTGTTTTCAGATGGATAAAGAGAAATCTTATTTAACTTTCTTTATTCGTTATTACATTCCAAACAGACTACCCTGTCCTTCAAATTAATAATTTTTGTATTTAAATATACCATTAAAAAATTAAATACATTACTAAACTTTTCGGTAGGTTATCAGAAATGAATTGAGGGACCATGATGAATTTAGCCCAATATAGAAATCAAAGAAATTTTATCCGTTCAAAAGACAATTGGGCATCTAATTAGATAAATTCCTTAACTTTTTTCTAATATTTAAAAGGAAAAATGATGCATATATTAGATACTAAATATAAATATTCGAGAGTTCAGTATATTTATAATACGAGCAACTTATTTAGTATATTATTCGAATGCAATTAAACTATATGATATATGATGCAAGAGTTTATTTTCTCTTTCCATGAGAGCGAGGGACGATCCAATGCCTAAATAGATTGCATCAAAATTTGTGTGAATCACAGAGTTAGACGGCATTGAATTGCCCCGTTCCCCTTTTGACACCAATGTGGTCATTTGTAGGTCCCACTAAATATACGGATCCAACTCCGCAGCTTGCCAAATTGTCAAACAAGGTCTTGCTTTTCAAATCTAACTATTGAATTTTTTTCTTGCACAAATCTCAACACAGATGAAAGATTTGATTTGGAAAAGCAGCAGAGTTGGATCCCTAGATATACATACTTAACTTGATAAGCACAACGAACTAATTAATTTGACTGTCATATATAAATCTCAACTGTTTCAGTAAGTCATGGCCAAATTTTATTACAATTAACAAGTTCCAATAAATATATCTTATTTAATGCAAGATACATTTGATCGGTGCGGCAGACATGGGTTACAAAATCTTTTTTTTTTTGACGTTGTGTACTGTTGCAATTAATTCGGATAAATCTACTATATATCAAGATATCAATTTCAATGCTTATTGCTCTCTTGAATCTTGAAGATTAATAATTATCAATGAGGGCATAAAGTCACGAAAAAAATATATTTAAATTTTATTTATAGATTTGACTACACTTATTACTTATATGTCATGCACTCATGTTATGTTACATTAAAAAAAAAAAAAAAAAAAAAAAAAAAAAAAAAAACAGCTCAATCAACAGCAAATTAAGTACAAGATTCTTAATATATCCGCTAGGGAAACAAATAATTATTGCTGAGCATAAGGTGATAAAAATTATTATTCCGAGAGTACTACTATTACCGACAAAAGTATCAGCAAAGATACCAACGCAATTAAGCATTTTTATTCTTAGTGATACTAACAAATTCTTGTAGTTTAACGATAGAAGCAGTAATTGTCCTCATCTTGATCTTAACATCTTTCTTTTTTATTTTCTTTTAAATTTCAATATATTTATAAAAAAAAATCTCTTATTCAAGTTTCTAACCACCCAAAATCACCAAAATTAAAAGTTGGTTCTTCTTGACATCTTTCCTTGTGTGCAACATATATTAATTTGCAAGCCACTTGCTTGCGATATTTTAACAACAAAGCAATCAGACTATACACCGTGTAGCTTCTGCACGGTTTTAAAAAAAAGCAATCAGACTGATAAATAATAGGATACTAATTTTGTAACATGGTGTCCAACACAAATATATTATTTTTTTTTTTAATACAATATTTTTAACAAAACAAGTATCATTGATTTGGATTAAAAAATCCGACTTTGCCAATTATGTTGAATATTAATGAATACACACAGACATTTGCTCTACCAATTCATTAGTGTAGTCATTTTATGACACATCTATACAATCTGATCTCATAAATCAATAGTAAATAACTCCACCGATCCGCAGTACAATCTGACCCCATAAACATATTTGTGCCTGCGTTGTTATTTCTTATATAAAAACAAATCAATGGTATTTGTTATGTTAAAATATTTAAACTTAGTTCTATTTAAAAAAAATCCTAATATATCATTTATGAGTTCAAACGAAATAATACATATTGTATTTTTCCGTTATATAACAAATGACGACTCCAACAAAAATTAAGAATCAGACAAGCTTCGATGTCGTCGCTACACTTAAAAAATGAAACGGACAGTAAATTAATTTATTTTGTAGGTCATTCTAAATAATTGGAATTTCGGTGAATTTAGCTCAAGGAAAAAAAAAATACTCAAGATATTTATCCTTCTAGAAATCTATTGGAGCATTAATGCATTTATTTATTTATATTTTTGCTTTAACTGAATCCCAATTGGATTCGTTTGTTTTATATGAAGTTCTTCGATATCTTCAATCAGAACTGAAACCTATAAAATCAAATATGTTCCTCAACCATAGTTCGTACAGAGAATATTTTCTGCGACACTCGTCTATGCGGCCATTTGTAGGTGTCACTAGATAAAAGAGATTTACATTTTTATTCCTTCTTTTAACTTTTAAGTACTAAATTTCGAACATCCGATTACAATTTATTTATTTTTGTTGTTGCAAGATTAAGTATAGTTGAAAAAAACATGACACACGCAGAGTACAAGGTTTATGATTTTTTGTTATGTGGTGTGGCAATTTGAATATACATATTTTTTAAGATATCAAATTTGAATGCTTTCTCTTTTAATAATTATAAATTGTTAATGAAGACAACAGGTAGGTTCGAATGAAATTTGACCGCTTAAATTGAGATTCAGCAACAATAATAGTGATCTCACTTTTGTTGTTGGGTTGCAGCTACAAAATCATCTACATCTTGTAATTGTGAAGCATTTTTTTAGCACATTAGTAATTTCATTATTTATTCTTTAATCATTTGCAAACCGTCTTCATTTCTGAAATGCATTCTAAATTAAATATTTTATATATTTTATTTCTATAATTTCTATAATTTTGTCAAAAAAAAAATTGTATCATGAAATTAACACTTTAAAGTAGAAGAAAAAAAAAACAGTGAGAGTAATTTTAAAAATGCCGGATAATTTAGCAAAATTATTAAATTGATAATTTCTTCACATTCATACAATTGAAATTGTAATTGGCTCATGGACATTTACAATTACAAAGATGGAATGAAAATGCTTAAACTAGCAACACATTTATTTATTTTTACATGATTCTTGAGGGTCTTCAGGTGCATATGAATATTTCACCAACAGACAACGGTCTGAAAAATATTCAGGATATCTGGTGGAACCCCAAAGCTATGTTAAATCCCTCAATGAAGATGCAATGAGCATCATGCAGCAGGTGTCTGGACAGTGGGGCACGGGAGAAATAAAAAAAAAACATTTCTCTCAAACCACCAAATTGTTTTTAATATCCACTAGAAATCACACATTTAGATTTGAAGCCAGCAACCTAGCTATATGGATTTTTCAAAGAGCAAAGAAGAGATTATGTTGTTCTTTACTTATTGGTGCGTTTTTAGTCTATAGTTATATTTATAAACATTGGTAAACCAGACCCTTTGGTCTTGTATTTTTTTTATTTTATTAATATAACCGTTGGTGGGAAATCAGCCAGTAATAAAATAAAAAAAATCGAACAACACACTTTGGCTGCAATATGCGAACCACATAGCAACAAGAGTATGATAAATAAATAGAAGACTAATTTGGGCATTTGATGATGATTAGCAACTTTATTAAGCAACCCCGCAATGCAACTGGGGATAGGATATGTGGCTCCTATTCCTATCCCCGTCACATATGCGCGCATGGAAAAAAGAAATTAATGGAAACAAGAGTATCACCTTCGTCATGAGGATCATGCATGTAGTTATTGATTCCGTTCCGATACGGTGTTGTTATTCATTGATGCCATTCTATTATTGCATTCACACCACACCATACTAGTATAGTACCATACCAAATAATTCAAAGAGGCGTGGCGTTCTTGGCCACTTGTTTTTTTTTTTTCATACGCTTTGGAGTTTGATACGAACTGAATTTGTTGAAATGGATCAGTTGGATTATGTAAGGTGTAAGGACCCCACCTGCAGTACACGTGCGTGACTTGGTACCCGCTAATTTTGTCTAATCTCAATCTAATTGTCTTGCAAAAATGGTACCAAATTGATGGTCAATTGTGTATACTACTATTTTAAACCTTTTTTTTTTGTCTGATCTCAATCTATTTCACTTACAAAAATCCTACGAAATTGATTGTTAATTGTGTATACTACTCTCTCAAACTTTTTCCTTGTCTGATCTGAATCTAATTTACTTACAAGAATCCTACAAAATTGATTGTTACTTGTGTATAGCACTTTCTTAAAAAAAAAAAAAAAAAATTCTTCCGATCTGAATCTAATTTACCTGCAATAATCCTATGAAATTGCCCGTTAATTGTGCATAATATTATCTTAAACCATATCTTTTGTCTAATCTGAATTTTACAAAAATGGCACTAGTATTATTGTTTTCAGTAAAGGTCAAATTAAATTTTTTTAACACAATTGTGTGAACGAATCAATGTAATAACGAAGTTAGCAGCTAACTCAAGATTTATAACACCGCTAACCCAATATATCAATGGAATAACGGAATGGTGAGTTAATCCAAGCTAAACCTAATATTTCGGAACAACTACTATTTTTCATCCAAATACACAATGATAATTTACTTTTTGCTATTCCGGAGCTAATCCAAAAAAAAAAAAAAAATACTTTTTGCTATTCCCGAGCTAATTCACATAATTTCAGATAATATCACTAAATAAGTGTGATTAAATTTAAAGACAAATTTATAAATTTTACTTTTATCAAAACTATGAGGTTGATGTACTTTTCTAAAATCCGGTTTAGGAAAAAAAAATAAAAAATAAAACATGTTGGTAGATTTTTTGGCATGTGATTGCAACCCAAAAGATGAATTTTCTAGAAAAGACTAGTCTTGAAATTAATTACACAATTAAAGATTTGATGTATTTTTATTTTTTTTCCAGATTTGATAATTAAGAGGGGAAAGGGAGAGTGCCACAGTGGACACACTCCTCTTCCTGGTGGCCTTGGGAAGATGAAAAAGGAGAAATAAATGTGACCCCCAGCCCAAGAATATTCTGTTGTTTTCAGGCTATGACTAAATAATCAATATACCAATTGGGCTGCCTATGTAAATGTTGCCGTCTATTGGCCCACACAAGCCGAGGGGACCCTACATGTTGTCGGATTTTCTGTAACAGATTCTCTATGACTCTAACTGTTGCAATTTATATTAATTCTTTTCCCGGAATTTCTTTTTTACAATTTTTTAAAACAAAAAAAGTTAAACCCACAAGCCATTTAATAGGTCGGTTGCACATCTATTATCTGCCAGCTAATAACTGCGCAATTTAATGTCAGTTGGTTCCTCGTACTATAGTTGCGCAATTGACTTGTTGGCTGAGCAACTACAAATCATAGTAACAAGATTCGCGAATTATTCGTGAATAATTCATTTTTTTTGTGATGCGAACCGAACGCCGAATTATTCGGTTGATCGAACTTTGACCGAATTATTTCCGAATAATTGGCGAATTTTATGAAAATTTCCCGATTTTTTCCTAGATTTTTCCCATAATTTGTTTTTTTTCTCTCTCTTACAAGAGTGAGATCTCTGATCCGAATAATACCGAATCATTTCCGAATTATACCCGAATTATTCCCGAATCACGAATTTTTGATATCGCCAAGCCGAACCCGAACCCGAATAATTCATTTGTCTATGGCTACAATCTGCAGACCTAGTAATTTTAGAATTTCTCCAAAAATGGCTTGTAGATTTAACTTTTTTTTTTCAAAAAAAAAAAAAAATTGGCACATGCTGCTCCAAGTATAGTAATTATTTTTTAGCATCTTTTCTTAATTCCGACTTTAATGAATTGTAGGAACACCACATTATTTATCTAATATATTAATATTAATTTTTATTGTTATTTACATTATAGACCAACGAACTATTCTCAAGTTTACAATATAGTGGAATTATTTATGAATATGAACCTATATATCCACGTGCCAACTTAAAGCACAATCCTTTGCACAGAAAATCGCTAACAAGTGATATGGATTATGGAATCAGCCTCAGGTCAGGGTTTGAAAGTATCAAATTAGATCGTTACAATTAGTTTGTTTTATAACATTACAATACTTTGCTCCTAGTCCAAGATAATCTTGTGATTCAATTTTAGTATATCATGCATTTGATGAACTTGGAGTATAATGTACGGATAGACCGACACTATGAGCCAGATGTTTGGATACTGAAGCAGCATCTTTAGTAGGGGAAAAAAAATTATACCTTGTTGGATTTGGATGCTTTCGCATGTGTCATCTATGTTACATGACATCGGAGCTAAAGGAAAACATTTAATTAAGATGCAAACTTACTTGCAATAAATAAATTCAAAGTATCGTTAGGAAATAAGAAAAGGTGGTGACAACGATATTGTAATAAAAAAACAAAAGTAGAGTTTCTTTGGATGAAATGATTAAGATGAGGTCTATTGGTCTAGTTACATATGATATCTCTAAAGTCAATTAAGTTACTGTCTGGTAGGCAAAAATCTCGATCATCTATATAACCTACAATGGACGGTCTATATTTAATTTATTATTCCTAAAAGGATCCTTGAAGATTTTCTTATTTAATGAATTAAGCAGAGTCAAATCTCAGACAAAATTAATAGCATGCATAATCCTCAGTATAGAATAGATAATTGTATATTTAAAATATGATTTATAAAAAGGAGCTGTTTCTTTACTAAAATAAAATTGGATTTATAAATCTGACAGCACAACCTAATTAAGACCTGAATGAAATTGACTGAACCTGAGAAAATTGTAAGCAACCCATTCGGCTTTTTTCTCTAAATAGTAAATTTGTAACACTGAACGCACGCAAACTACCAAAATTGAAGATGATAGCAGACAAAAATTTACCCATTATATATAATTCCAGAATAAACTTGAGTGGAATCTTGAACTTAATAACCTGACATTCAAAAACAACCGATCGAGTATGATTTAACTAAGAGGTCGCTTATGTAACAATACATCTCTAATAATAATTAATCCCTGTCTTGTTGCTGGTACATTAATTATTTGTCCTTTATATATATGTTTGAAGTTAAACTATTTTTTCATAACAAGAATCTCTAACCACCTTTTGCTTTAGAGCAAAAGAAGAATAGATGCCTCTAAACCACCCATGGTTGGAGGGTTGGAGCCTCTCTTTTTGTGAACAGGCACACAACCATCATTGTACTACTACTACTTCCTTCCAAGATGCAAATTGGCATTCATTAAATGGCAACAATTCAACCAAGCCCGCATTGACAGAGGAGCTTTTGCTTCATGCAGCACACAGACCATCGTGCTGCATGACTTGTGCGTTGTATTTGGCAAAAATTAATCTGTCAATATCGTTACCCAGATTGGTTCAAAATCATCAAAGAATTAGAGAGGGGATACGGTGTAGGGTAGATGGCAAGGACAATTCATGCGTGGGGGTTGACAAGTACACAACACAAATCTATGGGAAATCTCCATTGGCTTTTGTAATGTGTGTGCTTTGCAGAAAGGTATTGGAATCGGATACTATTTCTCAGTATCAATCATTTGTAAGAGCTTAAAAGAAAAAGGGAAGGGAAGGAGTGCATTGAAATTTCTTAGTCCCCACAAAACCTTACTTCACCTAGTGCTTTTTTGGGGCTCTTTCACGCTTTAGATTTCAAGAGGGGTAGAATTCTACCTTTTCCTATTGGGACAGTAGGGGCACTCCAAAATCAGCACAAGGAAGGAACCTTTGTTAATAATTGCTTTCTATTTTAGTGCATATGGCCAATTTAAAATTTACAATTTGCAACATATATAAATTACTATTTCTTTTGCTTGTTTATTTAAAGAACATTTCTTTTGGTGTGGAGCTGCAGCCACTCAAATTATTTTGTGTTAATTTGTTACTTCTCTTAGCAATTAATACAGTGCAAATTTTCGAGTATCCTTTCCTGTAATTTTTTTGAAATAAAAAAGAAAAGAAAATTGCAATTGATTTTAGTGTCCAAACAATTCACAATGCAAATAGTGGTCCTGAATTTGTAAATTTATCCTTACAAAGAAAATTATTAGTTGCCATTTATCCTTACAACAGCAAGTTGACTTATAATTCACCAATCGCCAGTGCATTGCAGAAAAGAAGAAAGTCACTTTGGGGAAAAAAAAATTCAAATACAGTAATAAACGGTAAAACAGAATTCTGAGCTAAGAGAGCCAGATTTGTGAATGCTTCCATTTGGTAGTACAAAAACTAAAACAACTTGATGCAATGAACCTCTTTTTCCTACATTATTGCTTTTCTGTAAGAAAGAGCCACAAACAGAATGCAAGAGGGGGTTCAAAAGATATGAGGATAATATATAAAGTGAGCTTAGACTTAGATGAGTGCTGAGTTGATGGCCCCACAAAAAAAATAAAGATCCATTGGCAGACAAGAGACTGCTATCCATCCATCCATTCAGGCCAATTTCTCAAAAGCTAACACACAGGTATCAGTATCACTACTCAGTTCCTTGTTGTAGATAGTTGTACGCATCTGCTTTACTATGTTATCATCTCCAAAAGAAAATTACTACAATAAATAAGTACAATGCTTTCTCTTGCTGATATTCCCTGCTGTGCTTTCAAGATATTTACAGTCTTTTAGGGTTCTTGGGAGATGTCACTTTTCCAAAGGCCTTGGCCTCTAGTAAATTGTTTTTGCTTCCAAATTTCGTATGCTAATCAAACAAATGGCATCTGTTTCAGTGTCAAAATTCCACAGCTGGAAAACTTGTTGTCATTCTATTATTGAGATATATTTACCAGTATTCACTCAGCATCTGGTATTGTTATATTCACTGGCTTGGCTTCTGATCATTGCCAAAAATCAAGATAGAATATATTTCTATTCCTTAATTAACCGGAACACTAGATTCTTTGGCTCCCTGTTGAAACTGTAAAGGAATAAAGTATTATTCTTCTTTGTTTATTCAACATCATACCTTGAATAGGCCTGGCCCACTGAACCAGGAATAAAGTATGGCCTGATATTTCCAATTTCATAAGAGCCCAGTTATACTACCAACGCTCCAACAATTTTAGCGGCTTCTTTTGTAATTATAACTCTGCTCACTGGAGTAGCCAATGAGTTGTAAATTTGTAATTATGAAAATCCATACACAGGAGGACTACAGCCTACAGGAGCAACCCGAATAAAAAGCCACCAGAGACTGGAGCTGGAGTGGTAATTGATTTGCTTTGATACGCATTGGATCGATTTTCATATATGGAATTGGGTGTGGGTGTGCTGTAAATAAATTAAACTGTCATCAAGTTTCACACGCAAACACTTGAATCTAGTACCGTGCGTTTCAAACAAGCCACATTATCCCAATTGCAGTAAATAAGGACAGTTTTTGAAGATGCATGATACCGAGAGCCACAAAAACTTGATTGATTCAGCCATTGACTAACTATTTATTATCCTTTGCATAAAGTTATAATTCTCACCATGTTCTTCCGTGCGCTTATCTCTAAAATCTATCAGAATGACTTAAAACAACGAATCCAAACCGTCGAAACCAATCTACTTCAAGAGTGATGCATTTATATGTCAAATTTATAAATATTCAACTTAATTAGTATAAAATCAAGAAGTTAAAAAATGATTTATAAGTTAATTTTAATGCGTTCATTCTTTATGATTTTTTGACCGCTTGAGTCTATACTAAATTAATTAAAAAAATTATAACATTCACATGTACACGCAAAATAAATTAGTTTTAATAGTCTGACTTCATTGCTGAAGTTAATTCAGTAGATTTTGAAGTTAAGCTCACAAAGAAACTTGGTGAACTTCAAAACACCTAATCCTACTTCAATTACAGATAACATTTGAATATTATCCGTCTCAACTCTCAAGTCAATTACACGCTCATTGCAATTTTGAAGGCAAAAGGAAAGAACACATCTAAACATTCTTAAAAGGAATTTGAAAATTTTCATGAGCTGCAAAACAGCAACCACTGAGCAATGAAGCATATTAAAATTACAAAAATAAGCATATTAAAAGAGCAATGACAGACAACCATTGAGCGGTGAAGCATTCAATGCCATAAATCACAACTTCTCCGTGCCCAACACAAAACTAGATTACCATCTCCACATAGAATAAGACCCGTACAGCAGTTAAACAAGGGGACACATAAACAGACATCCTCTCTCTAAAAACATTTTTACAAAAATATCAAACAGAGAAATATATAATGGACGAAATCACCCATGATTTGGCGACTCATTTGACTAGATGAACCGAGTCAGTATATCTAGTTATCAGACTGCACACTGCGCAGGATTTTGAGGATCTCGAGGAAAAGGTTGAGGATGTCGAGGTAAAGCACGACTGAAGCCCAGATGTACTCATCGTACGTGTAGCGCTTGATCAATGTCTCGGTGTCATAAACGATAAAGCCAGAGAAAATTACTGCCCCTGCTGCACCAGATATTGCCAGCATTGTCGACCCAAGCGGGAAAAACAACTGCATGGGAAACAAAATTACATGAGCGAGGCAAGAACGAGAGACTTTAAATTTGGTCCAGGATTGTTCAGGTTTGAGCTATATATGGTTACCAAGTTGGTGCAGTACAAGTTGGCTCTGTTCAGAATTCAGACACTGGTGCTAGAGTCAAGACTGGTATACCATTTTCAAATCCCTTTCTATGAGCTTATCTAAAGATTTGCTGATAAATTGTAATTCCGAACACTATATAAAGTCGATGTAGAAAGCCAAGCAATATAACTGGTAGAATTACGTACCTGACGGTTTGGTAAGAGCCAGCACAAAAGCTAACTGGTATTGTACTGAAGTTAAGGCCAATTCTACTATAGATCATTATGTACAGATAAATCATTATTATTTATAATGATTAACCCTAATTTTCCACAAAAAAAAAAAATATATATATATATATATATATATACACACACACTAGCAAATAGAATCATCCCTCAAGCCAAAGAGTACCTGAATCAAACTAGTAACTAGGAGAACATTGAGACCGGCAAGCAGGACAGGACCAGAATAGCTGTAGTCTTTCCCCTTCCTAGCTGCCCAGAAGGAGTATCCAGTCAAGGATGACACCACAACCGAAGTCAAAACCAATGCCTCAAGCACAATCTTTCCTACACCAAACAAATTTTAACCACGGTAAGCTTACATATTTTAACTCTGCATCTAAAATCAGAGATTGCAATGTGCATTGTCAATGTGATGAAATTGTAACAGTTTAGAGTGACAAACCATCGGTATTGGCACAGACCACACCCATGCTCAGGCTCATAAACACAGTGAACAGCCCAAGGAAGACAAAGTTGAGGGGATGCCTCTGCTGATAGATGTAAAGAGGGCACATCACTGAAAAATAAGCATTGACAAAAATCAGCGAAATCATTATTGTTTATAATTTCTCCAGAATAAAATTAAAGGAAGATCGCGAGGTTCTCTATTTGTTAATACAAAAAAATGCCAAAGTACAATGCAATGGCCATACTAGTAAGATCTGATTTTGGTGAAATTTCTCTTTTCTTTGTCAACTAACTTTGAAGAAAGTTTGGTTATTAGTGACTTTCTAACCTGAAAATTAATCCTGCTATAACAACTATTTATCTTTAAATTCACAAAGGATCTCATATTTTGCATGGCTGGTCCATATAATACAAACATTTAATGATTTAACTATGCTAGTGCCTTGTTACTCCAATCAGATGCTAAGAAATGTTCGTGTTAGTTGCGAACATGTTCTACTCAGATCACCGTATTTTATTACTGACCCGCTAAAATGTTCTACTCAGCAGATCCTATTGCAGTTTGGTCTTGCATTGACAGTTACCCTGAGATCATTATCAGTTTCCACATAAAGAAAGGAAACAAGATCTCACAAATCAATAGATAATCTATGAATATAATTCCCTATTCAACCAATACCTAATTAGTACTAGCATATATATTCTAAAAATAATGAAGTCCAAAGCTCAATTCGAACCAAAATCCCAAATCGAAGGTAAAACAAACCGTACAAATGAGAGGAAGGATGATAACACCAAGAGCAGCGGGGCTGTTAAGAAGGAAGCTATTGAGGCCAGGGTAGAAAACGACGGCGGCCGACACGACGGTGGTGAGTAGGAGCTGTGCACAGAGAATCCCGTACACCTTGCGCACGAATCCCCATCTCAACTCGTTCTCGCCACGCGAGATCCCCGGGTAGAGCAGCGACGACTCTCCCGCCTCCAAATCCACCATCACATCCTCGCTCTTCTCCTTCTCCGTTCGCCTTAACCCCATCATCTCCGCTCCGTACATTTTTCCTTTCTCTCTCTTTTTTTTTCACTTGGTCGATCTCACGATCTACCTATCGAACGGAGGCAATGGGCAAGGAAGGAAACAAGTTGGGCTAATGGGGATCTGGTCATCACTATTTCATCCTCTCCAGCGTTGCAGGATACAATACATATGAACGGAGTTTACAAGATCAAGATTCGTGCACACTATCTCCTTGGAGAGAGAACGATGTGGAATCGAACGGTGGTAAACCTTTGTATTTAAGTGAACCGTTGTAGAGGACGAGGACCTGTTATGAGACGCAGTGGGTGCGTATCCTCTGAGATATCTCAATTTTTGCGTGAACGACGTGTCCGGTGTCTATTCAGGGCAGCGTAGGGGGCCAGTATTATTTGAGATTTGAGATTCGTGTAGAACGTGTTTGAACGATTGAGATATTCCAAAAAGTCACGCCAAATTTGAGATATCTCAGAGGATACGAATTCATTATTTGTTAGGTGCAGCGTCTTTCTTGAAGGGAAATGTGGAACGTGTATCTGCAAACCGAAACGCGTGGGCTCCATGTTTGTGGAATGTAAGGTTCTCGAATTGGACCCAGAAATCAGTAGGAACCTACAGGTTTGAATACAAAAGGAGTACCACTGGAAAATAGAATTTTAATGAAACGCGTTAAACGGAGCGTAGTGCCAGTGGTGACCGTTGACCCCGACGATTTTTTAACCCTTCCGATTGTTAGTTGACTAGTCAAGGTCAAATAATACGGATTGGTGTGGAACTGCTATTTTAAAATTAGAGTAGAACTAAGGAGCATTAGAGTAGAACTAAGGTGATCCTAAGAGTACCAAGTATCTTTGTACTTTTCATTCTAAAATTTATTAGATTAATTTTAAACGATAAATTTAAATTTTTGAAATTCTTCTGCCTTACGAGTAATGTGTCTACATGTGAAAATTTTAAACTTTCGAATTAATTTAGTTTAAAGTCAAGTCGTCAAAAGTCTTCCAAAAAATGAATGAATTAAAATTAATTTAGAAAGCTTATAATTTTAACCAATTGACTTTATAATAAATTAATTAAAAACTTTAAAAATTTTAAAAATTTTACATCTAGACGCATCGCTCGTAAGGTAGAACAATTTTAACGGTTTGGATTCATCATTCGAAGCTAATTCGATAGATTTTAGAGTTAAGAGTACAAAGATATTTGGTACTCCTAGGAGCACCCTAGTTCTACTCTTGAAATTATTATGCAAATTACTATTATAATAGAATCATTAAAACAGTGATAACAAAATAATAAAGTAATATTTATACTAAACATGAGTATTTGTGCTGGTCGAGAGGTTTATGTCGAAATTAATGTAGTGTCGATTGTCGTTCTTATAGAATAGGAGGTTAGCAGTGTATAGAGATTGAAGTTATATTAGGTTGTATAAACATGTGTTCTCATTAATAAAATAAAAGCTGGTAACCGATTGCCACTCATTTAAAAAAAAATAATAATAATAATAATAATAATGTAACATTAATAATATAAGCCCAAGTGCTAAGTAGTGATACTAGTCAAAGTAATAACATGAACACATTGTAAAGAGAATTATGAGATTGTCCTCCTATATTTGTCCTTTTCTATTTTTCATTTATCTTTTTAGTACACAAATAGCACAAATTTGAATAAATCACGAGCCCAAAGAAAACAAGTGCTAAAAATATCACATAGCAAAGTCCAACACTAAATAAATTAATTTTTATTATAATAATGTATTTACTTTATAACGGTTGAAAAATAAAAAATATAAAAATTAATTCAATTTTGGGTAGTAATGTGAGTTTCTTTTTAATGAGAAGCGTTTGTATTTCAAAATATATGCAAAATCTTAAATCATGAGGGAAATTAATCTCAATCTTAATATTCATCTTTCTTTCAAAATATTTTGCACAAAAATATCAATTTCCTCCGACATCACATGAATTGTAAACAAGTATAAATTCTAGAAATATCAATTTCCTCCAACATTACCAGTAGGACTGTAAAAAAATTCGTAGTTCGTGATTTGATTGGCTTTGATTCGAAAAAAAATTATAATCAACACGTTTGATTGAAATTCGTTATGAAACAAATTAAACCAGTTTGGTTCGAATCTTATTTATTCAAACTCAAATTCAAACTGGATATAATTCGTTCAAAATTGATTTGTAAACTATTTAGGTTCGAATCTCAAATAATGCAACTAATTGCTTCAACCATCAATCTTTAATAATGCATGAACCAAACTTATATCAGAGCTCAAAATTATTAATATAATAGCAACTTATAATAGGAAAATGTTTCAACACTATAACAAATTAGCAATGGAATAAGTTTCATTTGACTAAGTCTATGCTGTAATTTTAATCAATCCAGCCATCGTAAAAGATAAGAGAATTTTAGGCTAGCTCATAATTTATCAGTGTGAATTTATGAAAGATAAAAGATAAAAGAAAATCGTGTGAATTTTGTTCCACTTGAAGAAAACTATATATAAACTATCGGTATAACTAGGGCTGTCAAAAAAAACCATAGTTCATGATTCGATTGATTTTGATTCAAAAAACTTCGTAGTTTGCAATTAACTCGTTCGATTGAAATTCGTTCTGAAAAAAATCAAATCAGTTAGATTCAAATCTTATTTAATTCAAACTCAAACTGGAGTAAGAGTAAGTTTGATTTAGTTTGATTCGTGTGCGGCCCTAATCAGTAATCACAAGAATATATATTCTAAATATCAATTTCCTTCACTTTTTCACATAAATATATTGACAACCTATACGGCTACAACATTAAAATAACGTGATTTATCATCATTTGTTGCAAAAAGTGAAATGAAAAAAGGTGACATTCTTGGCGTGTAAATTTAATCCGACAAATCCAATTGTTTTATTTTGAAAATTTCAAATTTAAAAATTGATTAGTTAGATTGAATGTTGATTATCTCAGCAAATAAGTTTCAAATATGAAATTTGAAAATAAAGCAGAATTAAATATGGTCCAACCATTGAATTTATTTTTTTCAAAATTTTGTTTATATAAATTCAACCATATATCATTGTAAAATCATGTAGTATCTTGTTAGTTTTTTTTTTTTAAACTACAACTTTCTCTGTATTATCAATAGTTAGAATATGTCACCTTTTAATACACACACACACGTGTGTGTAGAGTAGAACTAGGGTGCTCCTAAGTTCACCAAGCTTCTTTGTAAAGTCAACTATATAATCTATCGAATTGACTTTAAACGATGAATCCAAACCGTTAAAATCCTTCTACCTAATGAGTGATGTGTCTACATGTGAAAATTTTAAAGTTTTGAATTAATTTAGTATAAAGTCCATTGGTCAAAATTATAAGGTTTATAAATTAATATTAATGCATTCATTTTTTGGACGTCTTTTGACCACTTGACTCTATATTACATTAATTTGAAACTTTAAAATTTTCACATGTAGACGCATCACTCATTAGATAGAAGGATTTCAACTGTTTGGATTCATCGTTTAAAGTCAATTTAATAGATTTTATAGTTGAGTTCACAAAGAGACTTGGTAAACTTATCTACACTCTCTCTCTCTCTCTCTCTCTTATATATATATATAAATATGAGGAAGGATCCACTTACATTTTTTTGGTGACACAAAATTACACTGTCTATTTTTAAAGTTTTTAAAGTCCAAACAGTCGATCCAAACCATTCAACATGTTGGATATATTAAAATGTGCTTGCAGATCAAATTTTACATTTTGTTGAATTTTTTACTATTTATTAAGATGGGTACAAAAATTCAATGGTCTGAAAACAGTGATTTTGTAAAATGCTTATTAAATAATAAAAAATTTAAAAAAATGTAAAATTTGGTCTCTAAGCACATTTTAATATGGAGATCATATTGAATGGTTTGGATCAACTGTTTGGACTTTAAAAACTTTAAAAATAAATAGTGTAATTTTGTGTCACCAAAAAATAGCGTAAGTGAATCCCTCCTCATATATATATACGTGTGTATTTAAAAAATAACGTAAAACCGACAGCTGAAATATTGAATTAGATAATATTTATTTTATAGTTAAATATTTAATGTTGTAAACATGATCAATCGATAACCTAAAACGATGCAAATACGATTCAAATTTAATTACACACAAACAGTGGATTGATTTAAGAAGATGTTAGATCCCTCCAACCTAAATAATTTGAATAAAACATTTACAGTGTTATATTGTTAATTTCTTCATTGTATCAAATTTGAAAATTAAAACTTCTGATAAATCAAGTCCGCATTCTAAATATGAAATTTAAATGTCTTACATATGAAGTTAATGACATTTTACATTAGAAGACTAATTATTTGGCAAATCAAACCATCGAATTGACTCATGCGTGTTATCGGAATTTCTGTTAAGTATTGGACGGATTTTATTTAAACCGGGACAAATCTGAACAATTTATTTTAGATCGTGTGATTCAAATTAATCATGGTAATATATTTGTCTAATATCAAAACATTTGTTCCAGAGCTATTGTGCAACCAATTATATTTTCCGATTTCCAAATTCCAAACGATCGATTCAAACCATTAGATGTGATTTTATATTAAAATTTATTTAGAGACCAAATTTTATTTTTTTCGAACTTTTTATTATTTATTAAGCTAGTTTTAAAATCGCTGATTTTAATAAATAAAAAAAAATTGAATCATTAAAAGCAACGATTTTAAAACTAACTTAATAATTAATAATAGGAAAAAAAATTCAAAAAATATAAAATTTTGTTACCAAACACATTTTAATATAAATTGAATATTGAACGATTTGAATCGACTATTTGGACTTTAAAAAATATAAAAATTGGAGCATTTGTTCCTCGGTTTAGGAACAAACATTTTGATATTTTGATATTAGCCAATCTCTATGAGCGAGTTTGGGTTGTCAAGAATAGTATGGATTTAGCACTGTTTTGGGGTTGGTGACTATTTTTCTCCACTATTCTACATTTGGATCATTATAAGAATAGAGTTATTTCTGAAGTTAACATTGTTCTTGTCAACCCATTCAAATGATGGAATAGGAGTTAGTGCTATTCTTGCTATTTCTGGATTTGCATCCGAACGCACTTATATGAGTGTGTGTGTATATATATATTTAATCTGCTCGATCGATATGATATACAGTCGACTGTGTTGAACATGAAACAATCATTTATTAGTCATAGCTTGATTGCAAACCTGACTGTGTGATTGCTATAAAGTGAAACTGACAAGGTATTGGTTTTTCTACATGAAATAACTTGTAAAAGGTAAAACATTAGACTTTGTATTTTTTACGACAACACTTATTTGTTGTTTGTGCAAGACAGGTGCAATTGAGGAGGCATTGGAAATTGTTGTCGGTGCAGAATCGAGGGATGCAAGGTGAAAAAAAGAGTGGAAATAGATAGAAATGATCCAAGCTATGTTATTTTTTAGGAAAAATACGAGTCTTGCCCAGATTTGATTAATGATTTGTACCTACAGGCTACAGCTTTAAATTATGGTAGGAAGAAAAAGATACCACAAATAAACAGTAAAGTTAAAATTGAAAAAAAAACTGTAATTTAAATCGGAGGAAATCAAGTCTGCCTTCAGCACATATCATGGTCTCCCAATACCAGTGCCGGATCCAATGTGTACCAGTACCAGTACCGGGTCTGAGCCGTAACAGTACACATGCCATGGTCTTCTCGGTGATGTACCATGTCTAAGCTGTACCAGTATCAGGTCCCCTGTGTACCAGTTAATGTGATTTCTAAAGGGCACGAGTTTCATGTTGTGATGCAAAGCACTTATATGTAGATGGATTGTCAAGAGGTCTGAGATTGGAAAGGTATTGGATTTCTACATATTACGATTTTACATATAAACTAACAATCCCTTATCACCTTTCTTATAAATAAAAAACCCAATGTCTTGCTGTCAACAATAAATTCAATGAATTGAAAAAATATTGTGATTATAAAGATTATATGTACATATCCAGATAGTGAAATAAAGACACACAACAGATTTGAGAAACTATTTAATTTATATCAGATTCGAGAATGTATGTTTTGCTGCGGAATGACATTGAATAACTATCTATTGTTTAATTGAGGATGCAAAGAGAAGAAAATACTTAAGGTACCGATAGCAGGAGAGTGAAACCCACACAACCCAAAATCGCAACAATGCTCAATCCAATAGGACAGCCTCGCACGAAGCAAAGAAAAGCAGAAGGGAGAGGGGAGTTGGTGAGGATGCGGCCGGAAATGATACAGAAAGAACCGAGACTCTACTTTAGACGCTACTTGATGTCTCTGAAGGAGGAGACAGAAGATTGGGAACAAGATTGAAGTACAGATTCATCAGACTGGGCAATTTTTGGGTCCCACAATGCATGACAATTGAGGAGACGAAAGTTCAGGAAGATCGGAGAAGAAGATGGAGAAAGAGCAATCCAGAGAGAAGCGAGCTGTGGAAATTTTAAGAGAGACGAACTGAAAAATGGTACTCGCGTGTACCGTAAATGAACAGTACTCTCAAGTCATTAAGTATATAGAGTAGATCTATAGATATCAACTGAACACATACACAAATCTGTTACAAATAATAGACAACTTCCATTACCATTATCTAGCCAGAAAGCACATTAAAACATTACTCTCAAATCTCAACACAATATACATATAAAGACGAAGCATTTATTTTCAGTCCTCTTCCTCTAGGTTGTTTACCTTCTCGCACTCATCAATCCACTCACTGTAGCTGTTAGTAAGGAAAAAAAAAAAAAAAAAGAGTTAAAAAAGCGCCAAATTATTCAGAAAACATCTTCTCAATTTGATTTAAGTGTTCTAATTTATTCCAACATCTTCAGTGACTCTTTCATATACCATAATTTTCAGCATTTATTCTACAGAACTAACTTGAAGAACAATATAGTCTAAAAAGTTGGAATGAAATCTTACATGTCAATAGGCTCGGTGAGTGCTGCAAAGTGGCAAAATAAAATAGAGTTAGAAATGAAATTAAATAGGTCCAAACAAAAGACAACAAATAAGGCACCAAATTAGTTGACCTATTCCAGAACAGGTCTTTTGAATGTATCTTTTCTGATCGATCAGGAAATAGTGAACCCTTGCTGATTTCATAGCGTACATCTTGGTCTTGGGGACCAAACGAGTGCATTATTTTGACTTTTGGAAGCAAACGATCTACTGAATTGGAAGGATTCATACAACTTCTCCTACAATTCAGATGGCCGATTCACATAGTTGAGGTATGGAATCCTATCCTATTGTGCTATTTGTACCGTAAATCGCACGAAACTAATTACAGTTATTGGAACTTAATACATTACAAATAAATACAACTTCTTATTCACTTGCTAAAACCATAGAGATAGTACATACCATTAACGGTGGTGCTGAAGTTTTCCTGGCATATCCTACAATTAGCCTCGCCAATATTATTTTTCAAATCTCTGAAGATGAAAATGAGGAGACCAATGAATAGTTAATACGGTAAATAATTAGACATACTAAGCAAGCAATTAAAAAGGCCACATCAGCATTTGCTTCAACAGGCATCTCAACCATCAATTTAACATACTGTAACATACACTGCACCTCCCAACCCTTTGATTTTTCAAAAGCTTACGTCAATTCACGGTGAAAAATCCATCAGTACATACAAAAGTAGGAAATGTGTAAACCTGACAAAATGTAGTGAAATATGATGCACACCTGGAGAACACAAAAACCCTAAATGTGAAACTCTACCTGCAGCATTTGCTCCTACATATTAACACCAACGAGATACAGACACGAAAGGCATGTTTGAATAGATTACAAGGGGGAAACAGGTGATATTTTCATCGTATTTTAATGAGAATATATAGGACCATAGTACTTTGCAGGGCTATGCATGTCTTTTGATTTGAGACGTACATCAGTTGCTATGGATAATAGAATAGTATGAGATTAAAAGTAGCTTACATCTTGCATTCGACACCACTTCCATGGTTGCAAAAGGGGCAACAGAATGTAGTGTCCAGCTTGTCCATGCGCTTCTTTGCTGCTGGCTTTGCTCTGGACTTCCTCTTCCCCATTATGCGCTTTGATTTCCTTTTCTTTTCACTGAAAAATAAGTTTAGAGAGTTGATACTTGTTTCGGAAATAAGTCAAATAACATAAACAATCTGATACCAGAAAAATATTAACAAGTCTATTTAGTATTACAAACCTTTGTATCCAACATTCCGGTATTTTTAAATCACAAATGCACTATCCTATTGTTTGTTTGGGAAGTACCTTACTTATATTTAAAATTAGGACCTCGTACCATATCAAGCTATAGTCTGTTGTTGCTACCATAATTTGGAGAATCTATCAGTCTGTTTTTTTTTTTTTTTTTTTTTGAGATTTTCCAAACCAACTGGTGCAATTTGTTTTATGAGAAAGAATACTTGAATCAAAAGAGAGAGTAGAGTGAAATATAGGATAGTACTTTGTATCAGTTTTTGGTAACATATGAATTGTCATATTGGGATACAGTCCCAACACAGTGTATCTAACTATTGCAACCACAATTTTCAAGTTCTAATCCTAAACATACATGCAGTGTTTATAACTCTTTATTGGTGAAATTTAGTGTCAAATATATACAGAGTTACAGACTAGTAACTATAGACAAAGACTTACTCAAATTATTGAAGCTTTTTTACGATTCTAAAACCAAAATTTCAAAAACTTTGTTTATCCTTTTGGAAAAGGGATATATTAATAAACCCCTAACTTTAAAATTGATAGAAAAATCAACTGATTCATGCAAATTTTAAAAGAAGACACCAAATTATTGAATTATTAAACCGTAACTTTTCTTTACTTTGTATCAGTTTTTGTATACAGATGAATTGTCAATCTAATTATTCCAACCACAACTTTGAAGTTCTAATCATAAACATACAAGCAGTGTTTATAAGTCTTTGTTGGTAAAATTTAGTGTCAACTATATACTGACAAGTAACCATGGACAAGAGTTTTCTCAAATCAGTGAAGCTTTTTTACAATTCTAAAACCAAAATTTCAAGTAATTTTTGTATCTTATAGAAAAGATGGATAAATTAATAAACCCTGACTTCAAAGTAAATCAACTATTTCGTGCAAATTATGAAAGAAAGACACCAATTTATTGAATTACTAAAACCCTAACTTTAAAACTGACAGAAAAATAAACTGATTCGTGGAAATTATGAAAGAAAGGCAGCAGTTTATTGAATGAATGAAACCCTAACTTTTATGTTCTTTGTCGATATTGCATTAGAGAGAGGCAGAGCGACAGAAAGGATTTGTTGTGATTCTCAATTCTAGTTTTTATGAAGCAAAGCGACGGAGGGAGAAACTTACGTGCGGAGGGAGAGACCGCGAAGGAAATCTCGAACGGGTTCGTCTCGAGAGTCGAGAGAGAGCGCGGAGTTTGGTTTCCAAAAAAGAAGAGAGGAGATATCTAGAGCGGAGATGGGCTTATAAACGGTCCCAGTGTCCCGTCAAATTTAGAAGGGAGCGGAGCGCGTCGGATGGTATCGGCCTTACAAGTCGGTTCGATGACTATTTCAAAATTCTCTGGATCAAGTCTACACGAATCTTGAAGCAAATCAAGCCGTTACGATCAGACAGTCCAATATCCAACGAACGCGCTCCGCTTCCAATTTAAAAACAAATATATTTTCGAAAATCAAAATTACGTTTTTGTTTTTAATTTTCTTCCTCTCCTATCTTTAAATATATTTATTGTCTTTCCTCTTTTTCTTTAAATATATTTAAATATACACTACAACTCTTTCCTTAAATATCCTCATATATGTACTATGACCGTAAAAAAAAAAAGGTTATCTTTTCAATTATATAAGATATAGAGAATTTTTAACAAAAGTGGGCCTGCCCACCGTATATAAGATATAGATAAATAACAACAACGATTTCTATGATGAAAAAAAAGCTAAAGAATATTAATTCAATGATAATAATACAACCTTTTTTTTATAAAATATTATTCGGTTATCATATTCTTGATTTGTTCAATTTACTTTTATGCAAATTAACTATTAAAATTAATACTAAATTCTAAAATTAATAAGAAGCACGTTACGATATGATCGAATTATAAAATTTCAAGTTTTAAAATTTACAATTGGATCTTTTGATTTCATTGTTTAACCTCTAACTTGTATTTTAATCACTAACCATCAAAAGAACCTTTAGCTGGTACACAATTGTAAGAAATATTAAATGGATATAATTTCCGCAGATTTATTACCAAGCAAACATAAGTGTTTTTTTATGGAAATATAATATATCCAACTCAACCAGTTCCGTGAAAAAAGTTCAATTAGTCTAGAAGAGGGTTCAAATGCAATATGATTTTGTGCTCTAACATGCTCCACATCTTTTATCTCTATTTTAAAATTCCGATCAGTCGATCCGAACCGCTCAACATGATCTTAATAATAAAATATGCTTGCAGACCAAATTTTATACTTTTTAGAATTTTTTTACTATTTTTTTTACAAAGGCGCAATATTAGTTTTTCGAATGATCCAGAATCTCCTTCAAATGCCTCCATTTTTTGTGTCTCCATCATGCCTCCATTTTTAAAAACATTAATAACTCAAAATTTATAATTTTAAAGTCAAAATAAAACCATTGGATATGATTTACATCATTTTATCTATGCACGTGTAAAAAAATTATGACATTTCAATTTTTTTTGTCATCAAGAGCCTGTAAAAACGTACTAACGCAAATAATTTATAGACGTTGATTTTTCAACTTATTGATTCATGTATAAACAAAACTGAAATGTGATAAATTTTTATGAGCACATAGAGAAAATAACATAGATCACATCTAACGGTTTTATTTTGACATTTATAGTTTAAATTTTGAATTATTAACATTTTAAAAATAGAGGCATGGTGGAGGCACAAAAAATGAAGGCATTTGAACCCTCTCATCTAAAAAAATAGTAAAAATATTCTAAAAAAATATAAAATTTGGTCTCCGGGCATATTTTATTATGAAGATCATGTTGAGCAGTTCGAATCGACTATTCAAGTTTTGAAAAAGAAGATAAAAGATGTGAAACACATTGGAGCACAAAATTATGGTACATTTGAATCCTCTTCATGTTAAAAATAATAATAAGTCCATATGAGAAATTTTGAACTATAAAAATGATATTAGATTCGACATTTTGATTTATGAAAAATTGTAATGATTAAATGAAAAAAAAATTAAATTATGAAAATTTAAAGTTTTAATTTTACAAGTTTGAATCATTCAACCAGTTAATTTCAATTCTGAAAATATTATAGTATTGTTACTTGAATTAACGATTACAATTTTTTTATATACATTGATTTGTGGATATATATATTAATTAGAGGAAATTCGGAGCTGAAAAAAACGGTGCTCATGTAAGACAATAAGAGTATTATATTAATTAAAAATATATTTGTCAATAGCGACAACAAACTCAATGGTCATCGATCTAAAATAAAATAATATTGTAATTAGTGACTTTGAAAATTAATTAGTTTTTCATTAAGCAATTTGAAAATTAACAATGCTGTCATTTTAACTGATTACCCATTTTTAAACTTTGTAGAAAAATTTATACACCATCTATTCAAATTATAAAAAGCACATCTATAATTCACTTTTAATTTTGAATTTTTTTTATCCTTGCAAATTCTACTTTTGAATACTACGTGGTACATTAACTAACGACTAAAAATTCTTGGAAAATGCAGCTGCAATCATACCACCAAAAAACCAACCATTTTTTTTTTATCTTGGAAAAAGATTTTTGACAAACACTTGAATCATCAAATGAAAGCATCAGTTCAAATTCAAAAGGTCCAAATACGTGCCTTTAAATTGCTGTCAAATTTCAAAAGCTGCACTAAGAATCCCCAAAACCCTTTATTGTGAATATCAGCAGCATCATACAAAGAATTTAGAGAAGAAAGAACTATAGAACTGTATACACACATAAATCATTCCCGTAGTCAACTTTAAGGTTTACACGTACAGCCAAGTGGGCAACTAAGAATCAGGCTCAGGATCTGCAACAAATTTGAGCGAAATGCTGTTGACACAGTGGCGCTCGTCAGTTGGAGTTGGAAACCCCTCTCCTTTAAACACGTGGCCTAGATGTCCCCCACAAGCTGCACAGGTGATTTCTATTCTCATCCCATCAGCATCAGGCTGAAATTTTTAGAACATGACAAGAGTAAATATAAAGAAATTTAAGAATTAACAAGATATCAAGGCAAGAAGTTCATCTTTAAAATTGAAATTTTGCATATATTCCTACAAATGTCAGTCATCACAAACAATTAAGGACACAAGTTATGTTAAGTTTTTTTTTTTGGATTGTTTGTGATACAATAAAAAGTGTATTAACATGTTAATACGCTAACACTACATCATACTTAAAAAGTTCGTAAGAATTTAAATATACATTTGGAAATCGAAATATGTTAAAATGAAGCCTTTTCATGCTTGGTAGGAGCTTTACGATCCAGAATATTCCGTCTCAGCACCATATTATGTTAACTATTGATTTTAAAAGTAAGAACAAGCAAATCTTGATCATACAAAAATAAGAACAGAGAGATGTACCGTGCTCCTAATTGCACCAGGAAGTCCCTCAAAGAAGGCCGGCCAGCCACATCCAGAGTTAAACTTTGTATTGGATTTGTACAGAGGGGTTCCACACCCTGCACACTCATATATGCCTTTGTCAAAGTGCTTATCATACTCCCCTGTTCCAGGATACCTGAAAAAAGAAAAAAAAAATGAAAATAGGTCCGAAAGATTTACATCAAGGGTCGCAGGTTGCCTGATGGATATAAAAAACTGAGACCACCGGAAGAGTAACTAGAAAATTGAGATTGGAGGACTACAAAATCTAGTGTAGTGTAATTTCATTTTATACCAAAGGCTACAAATATTGATGCATACAAAACTAAAATATTTCAATTTATTGGGGGTGGGTGGGGGGACTTTTGTCCTCACTACCATTCACCCCTGAGGCCACCTCTCTTTTGTTAAGAACATTTAAAAGAATTCAGTTTGGCCTGATTAGCGATGCTTTGGAAGGAATAAACTATGTGGAATTTAATAAAATCATTCACATGTTCATGTAATCTGAGAATTGTACTTATTCAGCAAGAATGCTTGAAATTTTTCAGTAGAACATTTCCAGATTTTATCTAGAAAATATTCTGACAAAAATTGTCTTTTTGAAGTAAACAGGTATCACATCAGACCCCTATAATTAGTATTGAGCTAGATAATTGTACAGTATGGATGTATCCATTACAAGTCTTAAGGAATTATCATTTCACATCATTTTGTTCAGTCTACGTTGAGAATTCAAATACTGCCACAGCATTACCAGCACATACCAGTATTCGACCTCAATCAGACAAAGCTAGACCAATAGATAAAAGAAAAATAAAACTGACACACAGTATCTTACTCAGTTCCCTTCATTCGGAGGATGCGAAACTGCTCAGGGGAAAGAATAGCTCTCCACTCTTCCACCGACTTCTTCACGGGGCCCGATGACGCCATGGCCACAGTCAGTCTCCTGCTCGGCTGGTTCAAAACCTGACCGAATTGAACCGTCCGTCGAAAACCCAAACCCGAACCCGCCGGAGGTCTACAAAAGGGGCGATAGAACGAGTGCTGGAACGATTTAATCGGTGCAGCGGTCCGAGGAGCGGCGCTGGGGTATAGAGTTCTCAACAGGTGGTGAGCTCCCATTTTTTATTTGTTTAGGGGACAAATAAGAGAGAGAGAGAGGGGTTGAGCGTTGAGGCACGGAGCAGCATTACAGTCCACAGGCCGGAGACGAACTATCATTTCTACGACATTCCAGATGCGTGCCATTGATTCTGGCTGAACCATTTCAATTCGGGTCTACCTTAGATCCACGGATTTCATTAAGATTCGTGTCAGATTAAAATAAACGATTTAGATCTCGTTCTAAAGGTTGTTGCACGGATCGGCCCATGAGCCTTTGCTGGAGAAAGAAAGGCCTTAATGGATTGGGTTGGATTAAAAGGAGGAGACAAACATTTCTTTTCAAGCAATCTGGAACAAAATGCGGATGGCTGTCTATGATATCCGGCCTGTCGTTGATTTAAATTTTGTTAAATCTGAAATTTTCAGTTGAATTAGTTGAATATTTAGAAAAAGGAACCCCCATTTTATCATTGATTACGACCGGTTTATGTTTTAAATCCCCGTATCAATTATCCAGCGGTGGGTTAGTACTTAGTACAAGGGAGGAGGGAAAGAGACCATTAAATGTACATACCATATTAACATCTCTATTTAAAATTATATTTAAAATTAAAGGATATATATTGGCTGATTTAATATTTGAAATAATTGAATAAAATATCATATAATTTAAAAGGTACAAAAAAGAATATCAAGTTTTTATGAGGATGCTGAATATTACAATGTTTTCAGATCAAAATAATCAATGGCTACCTATTTATATATATAGATAGATGTGTAGCGAATAGCCGTTAAATAAACTATCGAACTGAAAATTGGATTCCGCAATGTTACGCTGGAGGAAGTGTAGTAGAAAACCCACTTGACATAACTTGTTTATGTGGTGAAGAAAAATATTGACATAATTAATCCATTATTACTTGATCACGTCATTTCACAGTACGTGATAAAAAAATATTCACGTAACATGATGTATTTTTTTTTTTTTTGAAAACTTGGTAGATGCTACCAAGGTTGTATTGATAAATGTGATTACAACATCCAATTCTAATGAATTACAAAATTAATTATGTTTCTCTATGAGGAATTATCCTACCCCGACTGGCTCCCTACTCAAAACCCGACTCATGCCAGCTCTCCTGTTTAGACAATATTGAGACCACAACACTGCATCTTCCTTTGCCCTACTATGCATCACCACTGTTGGTAACCTAACACCCCGAAAGATTATCTCATTTCTTTGCTTCCATAGCACCCACAGTACTGCCATGAAAGCAGTAGCCCATTGTTTCCGATTTTGCCTTTGCACTCGAAGTGATGCCTCCCATGTCGCGGTGATAGTGGGAGCATGCTGAATAAGATTGCGATATCGACCCTATACCTCCAATGCATTTGGGCACTCGAAAAATAGGTGCTGAGAAGATTCAATAGAAAAGTGCACATAACACATTGCATACCCCTTCTGTGCATTATGTCATGTGTAAGGAGTCTATCCTGGAGCAATAGGTAACTGAAGATCTTAACCTTAGATGGTGCCGGTGCAGCCCACAGTTCCTTAAATTTCCACTCAACCTTACCAGCTGAAATAATTGCTCCATACAGAGAAGAAGCGGAATAGGTACCAGTTGAAGACTAGCGCCACTTTGACTGGTCCGAACTCCCTGTCAGTAGTGGTACCGGTACTAGTTTTGTACCAGTAGTGTGCAATTCCTCTATAAATAGCATCTTTTAAGGATATTAGAGGTGTTGGAGGTCTTGGCTGTCCATTTCGTAATTGCCTTAGTGACCCGGTACTTAACCAGTTATCGTACCAGTAAGAAATTCTGCTGCCATCTCCTATATCCCACTTAACACTCCATTGGAACAACAAGTATAACTTAGAGTAATTGGCTCCAAAAAAATGAACCAGTGAGTAACCATACCTTCGGACCTTCTCTGTTTGGAGCTCGTCGTCGCAGAGAGTTAACGAGATCATACCAGAGACTTCCCGGTTGGTTAGAAGCCTTCCACCACCATCTAATCAGAAGGGTGGTATTTCTCAATTCCAAATTAGGTATTCCTAAGCCACTATACCTCTTGGGACAGCATATAGCCTGCCAATTAATTAGAGGAACACCCCGCCGACTATGAGACTTGCCCCATAAGAAATTCCTACAGAGCCTTTCAATTCTCTTAAGGACCCACTTGGGCAGCACAAAACACGTCATGAGATAGATAGGAATACTGGTTAAAACAGATTTGATTAATTGCGCACGACCTCCTTTTGACAGCAGCTTACCAAGATAACCCTCAACCCGGTTCTCAATCTTCTCAATGAGAGGGATGAAATATTGTCGTCGGGGTTTTTTAATCGAAAGAGGCATACCCAAATATGAAAGAGGCATTTCAAATTGAGTGCATCCCATGACAGTAGCTATCATCCATGTCTGATATTGGTTGAGGCTGATAGGACAGAATGAACTTTTCTCAAAATTGATGTGAAGGCCAGAGATTTTTGAAAATAATCTCAGAATCAGTTTGAGAGTGATGATTGTGGTGAGGTTTGCATGTGCAACTACTGCTGTGTCATCTGCATATTGTAATGCCAAGATAGAGCTCTTTAATTTGGACAAGATAGGCATTTGTAATGTTTCATTAGCACCAATCAACATTCATTGCATAACATCGGTAGCTATTGAGAATAACAGGGGAGATAATGGATCCCTTGGTGGAGGCCACGGTTATGACTGAAGTAAGATGAAGCCTCCCCATTTATGATTACTCGAGAGCTAGCGGTGTGGAGCAATATCTCTATCCATTTGATCTACTCTAATGGGAATCCTCTTGGCGTGCATTACTTTCATTAAGAATTCCCAATTAACAGTGTCAAATGCTTTGACAAAATCGATTTTAAAGAAAACAGCGGGTTGTCGGGTTTGTGAGACCTGTTGCAAAATTTCTCTAACCACCACAAAATTTTCAAAAATTTGGTGCCCCCTTACAAAAGCTGTCTGATTGATAGAGATGAGTTGAGGTAAGAAGCGGGATAACCTCGTTGCTAGTAATTTTGAGATAATTTTAGGAATCAAGCTGATGATGCTTATGGGCCGAAAATCCTTTAACTCAATAGCATCCGGTTTCTTTGGGATGTAATATGTAATTAAAATAGTGAAAAATAGACACGTCATGCGAATGGTCCCATCACGTGTGTTGCGATCATTCATCACGTGATCAAACGTGACGTGACTGATCGATCTTTTTTTTTTTTTCAAATTTTAAATTAATTCATAGAAAAAATTAAAATAAATACTAAGAGAAATAAGGAAATATTGCAAAATAAATTCAAAAGAAAGAAACAATGTATAATTTTTTTTTCTTACAAATCAATATATTGATGTCTTTTGAGAAATTTCTTGTATGATACAAAATCACAGATTCACAATTAGAGGAAAAGAAAGAATAGCAGGGTTGAACAGAAGTCAATAAACTCATTAAAATGATGGAAGGTAAACACGAGGAGTAAACACCCATTAGAATTAATTAAGAAATCAAGATGGAATTATGATGAAATTATATTCTACGGTGGAGAAAGGCTTTCGAGAAGAGTTTAGTTCAAAAGACTTTGGACAAAATCTGTTCTCCATGATTTGAGCGCACAAATATTGAAACGATCATCAGACCGATTTGAGTCCGAGCGCACAAATCTTATTAAATTTCATAATTGAAACAAAATGCATTTCATCATTTCAATTTTTCATAAATCAAAATGTCGAATCTAATATCATTTATAATTAAATTTTTGTTCACGAAACTAGTTGATTTAGGTATGTGATATTTCCATAAAAAAGCACTTATGCTTGCTCGGTAATAAATCTCTGGAAATTACATCTACTTTAATATTTCAACTGTAAATATGTACAAGTTAAAATGAAATAGTGAAATTGAATGATCCAATTGAGAACTTGTAACAACTTGAAATTTGGTCATATGATCATATCATAACATGTTTCTTAATTTCGGATTTAGTAACAAACTTAGTAGTCAATTTGCATAAAAATAAATTGAAAAAGGTCAACTTATGAAAATGAGAACTAAATAATAATTTTTAAAGAAAAATGCATCATTATTATTATACAATTATTATTTTTAATCTTTTTTTTTCATCATAGAAATCGTTGTTGTTATTTATTTATATTTTATATAATTGACAATGTAACTATTTATTATAGTCGTCCTATATGTTTGCGGATATTTGGGAAAATAGTTAAATTGTATATTTATAGATTTTTAAGGAAGAAAAAGGGAAACAGCATAAAGGATATTTAAGGAAATGAAAAGGAAAGAAAATAGAGAAGAACGTAAATATGATTCTTTCCAAATCAGGATAAACTCACGAGTTGAAGGGTCCGAAAAGCTCGTTTAGCTCATGAGTTGAGTTGAATTCGTGTTAGGATAAACTCGGTCGTTACCACTTGGACTAGGGATGCAAACGGGTTGGATATTATCTGTAAAAATCTGGATCCGTATTCAAATTTTTGCCGATTCGGATATTCGGATACGAATAGTTGTGGATTCAGCTACGAATACAGATATATTTTATGTGAATTCGGATGCAGATACGGATTGAATTTCAGAATTGAATACGAATACAGATAATTAGCTATATCTATATATTTTTATATTTCGAATATCCGTATAACTCTTTGTCATGGCCGACATACAAAAGCAATGAGTGATTCTAGAGATTCAACTCCTCTCCAACATTACACAGGATGGGCTCACTTTACAATTTGGGTATTAAATCTCACCGCTTTAGGATTGGGGCTAGTGCAGGAGTTGTATTATTAGGCTTTGAGATTCGTGACACGTTAAAATCATACTAAAAAAATCAGAGCGTTTCCAAATGGTATTATGACTTAGGGAAATCGCATCCTCCTTTTAATCTGGTCCGTTCGATTTTGCTCGGACGGACCACATAAGATTTTAGCATGAATTTTGAAGCAAAACTAATACTGCCCCCTCCATCATCCGAGCATTCACTGGATGAGATTAAATCTGGGCTGTCCGATCAGCGCCGCACAGCTCCGCAGAGGATACTGGTCCTTTTTGCAGAGTTTTTACCTACGGAGCTATGTGGTTCTTTTAATCTGGTCCGTTTGTTTTTTATCGGACGGACCAACTAAAATTTTAGCACGAATTTTAAAACAAAATTAATACTGCCCCTCCATCATCCGATCACTCACCGGCTGAGATTAAATCTGAGCCGTCCGAGCACTCACCAGCTGAAATTAAATTAAATATGGGCCGTCCGATCAGCTCCGCAGGGAAAAACTCCGCAGACGATACTGGTCCACGACTTAGGAGGGTGTTTTGTCAAATTACTCAAACCTCTGGAGGCGTTGATAGAAAGAAAGCGAGACGAGACAAAAACACACGGAGGGATGGCGGAGGCATCAGGTGTAGTTACAGTAGAGAAGGTGAGAGGCAGATCAACCATCACTCGTTGTTTTTTCAGGTACCCCCTCAAGATTATCCTCCCCAAAAAGGTAAAACCTCTTTTTCTCGAATTGGACCCTAGAAGTTCTGAAATGTCACAAGGACGTGATTTTGTGTATATATTTTTTTAAATAGCGCCTGACTTTTTCTGATTGTAATGTAGGTGGGCGCCTCTCAGGTTGATGCAGTTTGGATCTATGCTCTCTCCTATGGTGGTGGCATAGTTTCGGTTAGATCATTGAAAATTAAATCATATAAATTTTCAATTATAAAATGGGGATCATTTTGCCTTTTTTGCTTGAAAGAAAGTTGGATTCCTTGTTGAGTAATGTAAAATGAGTAATAGATAAGCATTGTTGTCAAACTAATATCAGTATCATCACAAAAATTCTCTCATTTGAAATTGTGAATTGAAAAGTCATATCAGATATCACTAAAAGTCTGAATTATGTTTCTAATTGAATGTAGAACATTTTAGAAGGATTGAGCTAGCAATGATCATGTTGATTAATTTTGTCAGACTTGAATAGTCCCAAATTGGTCAACAAGTGAATATTCTTACATAAGATGCTTAATTTTGTTTAGTTCACCTTGTAACTTTTTAGTTTTATTCAACTGAAGTGACCCCTTGATCTGTTATACTTATGTTCAATCCATGTCATGAACTTTATTTTTATTATTGGTATTGGTTGAGTCAAAGATAAATTTTACAATTGACACTGAAAATTAAAGGGCTTAAGGTCTGAGTCAAACAGAAGAAAAAAAATATTCAGAGGTGTGGATAGAATAAATTTGAAGAGTTGAATGAATTTTTTTTCGAAGTTGCACAAATTCACACCTTTTGCACTTGTTCTACTGTTTGTTTAATTGTTTGAAACTAAAGGAAGTTGTAGTAAGTTGGTTGCAAAAACTAAGCATGTGCCTTTTCTTGTCAAAAGATAAAAAGGATTTTGATTAAATTGCAGGGTGATAATATCTCTTGTAAGATATCTATAGGGGATCGATGTACTGCTTCTGTTACTACCCAGGCTTCAACAAAGGTTGCATCACACTTTTTATTTATTTATTAAGGAATATAATTTATGTGAATTGCATTGTATTTTGTCTGTTTTTTTGTTTGTTCATACAGACTCAGAAAATGCATCCAGAGCCTTAGAAAACAAAATGGCCATATAGTAATGTAACTAATTTACCAAAAATAGAATGTTGAGTTTTATTCTTTGGAGCTGTGGTTTTATTTCACTACTTTTGTAGATCAAAGTCCTAGTTTTTTTCTAACACAATGAACAATTAGCAGGTATACAAGTCTGTTGACTCAAAGTTCTCAGAGCAAGTACTGGAGGTAATTGTACTTTTAATTCATTTAACTTTTTAAAAGTCCAATTTAAGTTGGATCACAAATTGCCTTTCCTTTAGCAAATGATATTTTTGTACCAATGGACCCTACCAATATGTAGATTGGTATGAGCAATTGATAATAATGGCAGAGTTCTGAAGGTTACTTATGAATGTTGGTCTTTCTTAAAAGTAAAAGAAAGAAAGTTGGTTGTTAGTTGCAACATGCAAACATTATAATTGTTGGGTGTTTTTTGCACTTATAATAAAAGTGATGGTTAAATTTTAAAAAAATACCTCTGTTAATAGCAAGTTTTTGCATGTTCAGTAGGCTAGAATTGGAGATGAAGCATTTATGGCTCTGATTCCAGATCCTGTCACCTGTTTCTCGACTGCCAGGTATGATCAGAAGCAAAATTTCAGAATTGTTTCTAGTTCCAATTTGGTTGTTGTTGATTGGATCACAAGTGGCCGGTACCAGAGTGGGGAGCGGTGGGACTTCACTTCCTACAAAAGTACAAATTGTGTTTACTTAGACAATGATCGGCCTATCTTCGTTGATTCGGTAATCCTCCTATATCTTTTTTTTGTACCCTTTTATTTAGTTGAGGTCTAATTGGAACTGAATATTTCACCAGAATAACTCATAATTGTGCTATTGTATCTAAAAACACATTAATAGTTTTTAGTAAATGTTTAGGACTAAAATTAACCTTGATCAGATAGTCATGTTCTTATAATCATTTTTGCCAACAAAACTTGGAGTTATTGTACACAGTAGTGGGATGAACTGATTTGTTGCAATAGTTTTAGCAAGAATAAATGATGCCTTTTGACCATTACTTTATTTTACACCATTTTGTGATAACAATTCGATATACATATTTTTCCTTATATTGATTTTAACCAAGTGGGATAAAAATACATGTAATAATAGGTTTTGTTGGAACAAAGTTTGATCTGTAGCATTGCTGAGCGCATGCATGATTATCAAGTAATTGCGATGATAATAATTTTGGGGTGAGTTCACCTTTCACACAATTTTTTGTATCTTTTATTATATACATGTTGTTCAATAAAAGTCCATCTTTTCTATCTTTTTATCTGCTGCATGAAGTAGCAGATGAAATTATTTCTTGTTAATGTTCTCAAGGAGATGATAGTTAACCGTTGATTAATCCGATTTAATCTCATATTACCCTCAACAACAAAAAAAAGCAAAAAACCATGCTTAAACTGGTGAAAATAACCATCTTGGACCTAAGCTGATCTATCTATAGAGTGACCAATTGACTTTCAATTTTATAGCTATAGTGAAAATTTCTGTTATTATTAGTTAGGAACTTGTTGCCTGATATAAAATGTAATATATAGCTGCTTTTGCTTCATAGTGTGCCTAAGTAGTCCAAAACTCAGATAAACATAGCTGGTACATGTTGGCAGTGAAAATAAGGATCGGTAAAAACTTAATTTCTTATTCCATGCTTTGTAGGCCAAAGCTGAAGAACGTACAAAATCAAATAAAGGAAGAAGTAAAGAAAATGATGTCTGCACAGCTGCGCCCCCCTACTACTTCTTTTGGTCGATATGCAAAAATTGAAACTCAGCAAGACCGTACTGTACCGGATCTTATAGCTTCATGCAGTACATTTGGCCCCCAGGTACCAATTTTGTTGGAATCATTTATTAGCCATGTATAATCAAGAGAAGTGTAGGTGCTGAATAAGTTTTGTTTTCTAAGGCTCTCTTGCATTCTAGAAGGATAGCACAGTATCTCAATCGGTCATTTACAGTATTGCAAAAGAAGTGAAAATCAAGTTAAGATCATACAGACATTTAGGTCCCCTGCTCTTACGTTCAATTTTTTGGAGTTCGATGAAAAAATTATATACAATTTCAGTGATCTTTATGAGAAGAAAAACATTTAAGTTTTTGGTCTGTAAACCTTTTAGCGGCCCTTAAACTCCCATTTGTATCAAAATTAATCCTTAAGTTCAAGTTGGTCCTTGAACTTCCAACAAAGAACTAAAATTGGCCTTGAACTTCTCTCAAAAAAAAAAGAAAAACTTAAGTTAGAACCACACCTGATTTTTTCTTTATGAACAATTATCAACATTGGAAGGTGTTATTTTCAAATAACCAGAAAATAATAATCAGTTGAAGAATAAGTTTTTTCACAGCTTCAGTTGAAAAATAATGTTATTTTCAAACAACTATCAACATTTGTATCAAAATGATTGATATTCTTTTCCCATCTATAAATTTGGTGTTGCAATTGCTAGGTTTGTCACAGCTTCATTTTGTATGGTTCAATTTACAGTTTCAGAATTACAAAAACAAGTTTAGTCTGACCAAACCCACCTCATGAGCATTTTTTATATTCAAATAGCTTCTATCATATCATAGTGGCAGCCAGGTAAATTAGTCACTCTTTGTATATTTTTTTGTAGGGAATGGGTTTAGTGACCCGTGTCGCGGCAACAAACACAGAGGCTGTGTATGCATTCTTGCGAACCCATCTTTCTTCCTTGGAGATATTTCTGGGTGCTCCACCATACTGCCAATCTGGATTGTAAACATAAGAAACGTTATATTTGTTGTATGTGCGGCCAAGAATTTTGTGAAGCAGTGCTCAGACTAAGAAACAATGTACTTGATTAGTTGTTTCCCTTGTGATTTTTATGTGCTTTGTAACTATAATCTTGAACTTACTATGACAATATCTGATATCAAAATAACTTCATTCTTTCCCTGTAATTTTGTTTAATTTTCTAAATGTGGCAAACTGCAAGTAGCGAGGCCTTGCATTGCTGGCATCAAATTCAGTAAATGGAGTAACAACCGATTTTGTGGATGCAAGTTTTTTACTTCTTTTGATTGGTTTATTGATTTATTACCCGTTTCCGTCCAATGTAATTTGACTTAAGATCCTCTACTATAGGAATAACAAAATTGGTCAGAGTTACCGACCTGTACCAGCTACGGAATTGACTTCCCCAAGGCCAGTGACTTCTGATTTAATATTTATGTACCTTTTGTGTAAATTCTACTTTCATGTTTTCTCATACATAATGAAACCACTGGATTATTCAAATTCAACCTACATAAAGCAAAACATTCTTCCTAATTTTGAGCGCTTCACTTTTACATGTCAGTTTACTTATCAGTGCATGCATATGTTTTATACTTATCCTATTGTAATTTTGTATTATTGCTTTTCAGAGTCTGTGTTAATGCATTGGAAATAGAATAAAACAGGAAATGATACAAGAAACATCTCAAATAAAACCAGTGGAAATAGAATAAAATTCTTCCATTCGAACTTAGAAATTGTAGGGAATCTATGATGTAGCACAATTATCACATATTTACGTACAGTACTATGGAGAAATACAGAAATGGTGCTGATTGGTGTTACAAAAATTGGCAGCTTCAATCCCTCACATCAGATGTCTTATATTTGTTATTCCTATAGTAGAGTTAGAAGATTTGTAAATTTCTGGACTGTTAGTCTAAAGTTTTAGTTTTAAAAAATATGGCAGATTCTTCAACTTTGAGCTACCTGAATATTTTTCTCTGCATTTTCCTTTCTTTCCATCTGTGTCAGGTTTTATCCCGGTGAATAATAAGGCATTCCCGTTGCAAGCAACTTTTATTGAGATGTGAGCTGTACTTTGCCTTCCATTTTTTAATTCCGAAATCTACATTATTTCTCCTACCTATGTCTCTCTTGATGATATCAGTGCTATCTACGCTTGAGTTGCCATTTGTTTGACCTTTCTTTGTACTTCCAAGTCCTCATACTATATCTTATTTAATGTATGATCCCTATTTCTCATACAAGTACCTTTCTCTTTGCTTTTTAAAATTTACTTTAACTTTATAAAGCAAGCTTCTCCTACAATTTGTATCCTCTTCAAGGTAACTGTCTCTTCTAGTAATTTGACCTTGAAGCATCAGTTTTTTTCAAAATAAAAATCGGAACAACAGCTGTAGAGTTATTTCGGAGATATTTGATGAGTAGAAGAAAATTCTCAGTTGTATGTTAGCATGCGATCATGATTTAATTTCATCATGTGTTGCTGGTACAAAGATCGAGTATAATTAGATGTATAATTCTGAAACTCAGCTAGTCTATATCCTGAACTTAAGAAATGCCCAACTATAATGTGTTGTCCTTAATTAAGTGACAAGAAGGATTCTTTCTTACAAATTAAAATATATTGATGTCTTTTGAGAAATTTCTTGTATGATACAAAATCACAGTTAGAGGAAAAGAAGTAGTAGCAGGGTTGAATAGAAGTCAATAAACTAATTAAAATGATAGCAGGTAAATATGAGATGGGAGCGTGTGTGCTTTCTCATGAGAGCACAGCGGACGGAGGAGAAATAGAAGAGCTATTTTTGTTTTTTGTTTTTCCTGCGATTTGATCCCAAATTAGGAGAAAGGGAGAAAACTCATTTCTTTATTTTGTCTCACGGAGGAAACTAAAAAAGAGCGGTTTTCATATTTATTTAACGAGTAAACATCCGTTAGCATTAATTAAGAAATTAATTAAGAAATCAAGATGGAATTATGGTGGAATTATATTCGATGAAATTATATTCTATAATGGAGAAAGACTTTCGAGAAGAGTTCAGTTTAAAGGGCTTCGGACAAAACCCGTTCCTCATGATTTGAATGCACGGAAGCGGTTATCGAACCAATTTGAGTCCGATGTCGCATTCCGCTCCCTTCTAATTCTGATTAAATTTTATAATTGAAAAAATTACATTCCATCATTTCAATTTTTCATAAATCAAAATGTTCGAATCTAATATCAAATTTATAGTTCGAAATTTCTCATGGACTTTTATTATTTTTAATAATTCAATTTTTGTTCACAAAACTAAATTTGGTCATATGATCATATCATAACGTGCTCCTCAATTTCGGATTTAGTAACAAACTTAGTAGTCAATTTGCATAAATAAAATTTGAAAAAGTCAAATTATGAACATGAGAAGTAAATAATGTATTTTTTAGAAAAATGCATCATTATTATTATACAATTATTTTTGTTTAATCTTTTTTTCATCATAGAAATCGTTGTTGTTATTTATTTATATTTTATATAATTGAAAATGTAACATTTTTTAATAGTCGTCCTATATGTTTGAAGATTGGGAAAATAGTTAAATTGTATATTTATAGATTTTTAAGGGAAAAAAAAAAGAGGAAAGAGAATAAAGGATATTTAAGGAAATAAAATAGAGAAGAGCGTAAATATGATTCTTTCCAAATATGGAGCGGAGGTCGATGTCTCCGATTTGCTCCACGATCCGTACGCGCTTAATCTGCACAAATATTGAAAAGATCGCGCACGGATATTAAAGCGGTCATCAAACCGACTTTGAGTCGGGTACCAACTGACACACGGGTGCGGATCCTCTGAGATATCTCAATTTTTGCGTGACCGACGTGTCCGGTGCTTATTCGGGGGAACGTAGGGGGCCAGTATTATTTGTGCTTTGAGATTCGTGTAGAACGTATTTGAACGATTGAGATATTCCAAAAAGTCACGCAAAGTTTGAGATATCTCAGAGGATGCGAATTCCTCTCTTAGTTCCCTTCTAAGTTCTAAATTGGGAGACGCTGCACTCGGCTCTCTAAATTTGGAGAGGATAGTTTAGTTTTGTTCAGTTCTCCATCTCTCTCTTCTTTTTTTGGAAACCAAACTCCGCTCTCTCTCTCGAGACAGAAACCGGAGATCCGCTGCCGCCTCATCTCTCTCCGTAAGTTTCTCTCTTCGTTTCTTTGCATGATACAACCTGACAAGATATCCTTTGTGTCGCTCTGCCTCTCTCTAACTGCAATATCGACAAAGAACATAAAAGTTAGGGTTTCATTCATTCAATAAACTGGCGCCTTTCTTTCATTATTTCCACGAATCAGTTGATTTTTCTGTCAATTTTAAAGTTAGGGTTTAGTAATTCAATAATTTGGTGTCTTTCTTTCATAATCTGCACGAATCAGTTGATTTATCTGTTAATTTTGATGTTACGAGCTTATTAATTTATCTCTCTTTTCTAAAAGATAAAAAATGTTTTTGAAATTTTGGTTTTAGGACTGTAAAAAAGCTTCACCAATTCGAGAAAACTCTTGTAAATAGTTACTTGAAAGTATACATTTGACACTAAATTTTACCAACAAAACTTATAAACACTGCCTGTATGTTTATGATTAGAACTTGAAAGTTGTGGTTGGAATAATTAGATTCACAATTCATCTGTATACAAAAACTGATACAAAGTAAAGAAAAGTTAGGATTTAATAATTCAATAATTTGGTATCTTCTTTTAAAATTTGCATGAATCAGTTGATTTTTTTCTGTCAATTTTAAAGTTAGGGGTTTATTAATATATCCCTTTTTCAAAAGGATAAAAAAAAGTTTTTGAAATTTTGGTTTTGGAATCGTAAAAAAGCTTCACTAATTTGAGAAACTCTTTGGCTATAGTTACTAGTCTGTATACATTTGACACTAAATTTCACCAATAAAAAGTTATAAAGCATGTATGTTTAGGATTAGAACTTGTAAATTGTGGTTGCAATAGTTGGATACACTGTGTTGTGACTGTATCCTAATATGACAATTCATATGTATCCAAAAACTGATTCAAAGTGCTATCCTATATTTCACTCTACTCTTATCTTTCAATTCAACTATTCTTTCTCCTAAAAGCAAATTGCACCGGTTGGTTTGGAAATTCTAATTTTAATTATAAGTAAGGTTCTTCCCAAATAAACAGTAGGATAGTGCATTTGTAATTGAAAAATACCGGAATGTTGGATACAAAGGTTTGTAATGCTAACTAGACTTGTTAATATTTTTCTGGTATCAGATTGTTTATGTTATTTGACTTATTTCTGAAACAAGTATCAACTCTCTAAACTTATTTTTCAGTGAAAAGAAAAGGGATCAAAGTGCATAATGGGGAAGAGGAAGTCCAGAGCAAAGCCAGCAGCAAAGAAGCGCATGGACAAGCTGGACACTACATTCTGTTGCCCCTTTTGCAACCATGGAGGCGGTGTTGAATGCAAGATGTAAGCTACTTTTAATCTCATACTATTATATTATCCATAGCAACTGATGTACGTCTCAAATCAAAAGGCATGCATAGCAAAGTACTATGGTCCTATATATTCTCATTAAATCATGATGAAAATATCACCTGGGCCCCCTTGTAATCTATTCAAACATGTCTACAGTTTTAGTGTCTGTATCTCGTTGGTGTTAATATGTAGGAGCAAATGCTGCAGGTAGAGTTTCACATTTAGGGTGTTCGTGTTCTCTCGGTGTGCATCATATTTCACTACAGTTTGTCAGGCTTACACATTTCCTACTTTTGTATGTACCGATGGATTTTTCACCGTGAATGGACGTAAGCTTTTGAAAAATTAAAGGGTTGGGAGGTGCAGTTTATGTTACAGTATGTTAAATTGATGGTTGAGATGCCTGTTGAAGTAAATGCTGATGTGGTTTTTTTAATTGCTTGCTTAGTATGTCTAATTATTTATCCTATTCACTATTCATTGGTCTCTCCTCATTTTCATCTTCAGAGATTTGAAAAATAATATTGGCGAGGCGAATTGTAGGATATGCCAGGAAAACTTCAGCACTACTGTCAACGGTATGTACTAGTTTCTGTATGGTTTTAGCAAGTTAATCAGTTGTATTTATCTGTTACATATTAAGTTCCAATCACTGTGATAAGTTTGTGCTATTCACGATACAAATAGTACAATAGGATACGATTCCATACCTCAACTATGTGAATCAGCCACCTGAATTGAAGGAGAAGTGATTGTATGCCACATAGGTCAACTAATTTGGTGCCTTTTTTTGTTATATCCTTTTTATTTTTTTGACCTATTAATTTCTATTTCTGACTATTTTCTTTTTTCCCATTATGCAGCACTGACCGAACCAATTGACATGTAAGTTGATGTCCATTCCAACTTCTGAGTCTATTTCTTTTTGTTATTTAATTTGGTTGGCATGAAGGTGTAAAAGGTAGCTTAAATTCTATCAGACTTGGTGCATATTCTTGGCTATCTTAAATTTTGTTCTTAACATCTGGAAATGATGCAAATTATTTTAGAACAGATGCTGAAAATTTTGGTAGATTAAAGAGTCTCACTGAAGATCTGGGAATAACTCGAGTTTTCTGAAAAAAATGGAGCTTTTTTAACCTATTTTTATTTTTAATCCTTAATAACAGATATAGTGAATGGATAGACGAGTGTGAGAAAGTGAACCATCTCGAGGAAGAGGAGAATTGAAATGAAGATGTAATAGTTTCATCTTTATATGTATATATTCTTTAGAGTAATGGAGACGTTTAATTTAGTTTTAGTGGGAACTTGTGTTTCGTTGAATGTTTAAATGTGCTTTCTTGCTAGATAATGGTAATGGAAGTTGTCTACTATTTGTAACAGATTTGTGTTTTCTGTTCAGTTGATATATTTATTTTAGCTGGATAATGTTGTGTTTTTGAATAGCTGTTTTATATATATATATATATTTTTTTATTTTTTAATATTTTTTTTTTTGAGATGGTCTGTCCAATGGGCATTGGACCTACTTTTAGGTCCAATTAGCAATAACACCATACGATTAGCATTAAAATCTGTGCACACGAAATTAAATTGGCTTACACGGATTTTAATATAGTTTGCACGAATCTTGATACCAATCGAATAGTCATTGCACCCATCGAACCAAGGCAGGTCCGATGGGCTTCAGACCTACTATGAATTCATATTTTTTAGATAAGTAGAATATTATTTGATCTAAAGATTTTAAACTATTCAAAAATAACAAATTTCTATATATTTAATTTTTTTTTATAAAAATATAAGATTTAGTCTCCAAATATATTTTTATATGAAGATTATGTTGGAATTGTTGAATTTTGAAAACAAAAAAATAGTAATACATATTACGTTCCAATATCATAACCTTTCTGATAAAAATAATTACATTAATGGCTATCATTTATAGATATAGATTTAGATTGAACTCCACAATGCTTTGCTGGAGAACATGCAATAGATTGAATAAGAGTTGTAGAATTATTTGGCTGATATTTGATGAGTAGATAGATGAAATCTCAGCTGTATTGTATGTTAGTGGGCGACCACGATTTAACAGATCCCCTCCATCTTGAATAGGACGTATAATATAATATAATATAATATAATCCCTACTCTGTATCCTGCATAGTATTATTTTTACATCTGCATCTTAATTTTAAGAAATAATAACTTCTTAGCGTGTAAAATTTAATGTTTACATACACATCAAACCAGTAGGCACCACATTTTGGTGACTCTTAACTGCGTCCAAATATGAATATGATTTCCCTCAATTTCCCAAATAGATTAATCAACACGGAAACAACCTCATTTGAAAATCAATCAATTTTTAAAGATATTATCATATTACGAAGGCGAAATTTGAATCAATGGATTAGTTTTCCTTTTCATAAAATAAATTAAAGGTTTTTGTGCTCTATATGATTGATATATTGTATAATAAAAAAGTAGTCTCTTAAGTATGAGAACTAGGGGTGCAAAGGCGGATAGTAGTAAAACCATAACCATATTTATTTTTAATTTTTTGGATATGGAGATGAATCGGATATCAGCCGGATATGGATACAGATACAGATCGGATCGGATATTTATTAAAATAATATAAGAAATACTAAAGTTCATAATATTTATCTAATTATAATGGTGAATAACAATATTTTATCATAATATATTAAAATTTATGACACACACACACACACACACTATTCGAATACAAATAATTGAAACGTACAACCATATCATTATCCATATCCACACGGATACGGATATTGAATATCCACATCTAATATTTCAAATACGGATCAAATATTATCCACACCATTTTCACCTATGATGGGAACACAATTTGAAAGTAACTTTATAAATCCTTCAATTGTGGACCTTGTGGTGCATCCAAGAAAATATTTGCTGAGGATTTAAAATAATAAAAGTTGATTTAAAGTTCGATATTGTTCCTATGCCCAGAAATTATAATTTTTATTTGATTAAATAGTTAAAAGTATTTTTTTAGCTATTTATTACTGATATGATATGCTGGAAAAATAGTTGCAAGCATCTTTCTAATTTTTTAGTGTTGATATATTTAAAGCAGGGAACAAATTATATTTTACAGATCTGAGATGCTTATAAAGATTTTTCATATTATCTAATCTGCATATTCCAAAATAAAAATAACATGAGCAGGGATCAAATGTCTCCATTTTTTTTTGCCTTCATAATGTTTTCATTTTTAAAAATGATAATAATTAATTTAAATCATAAACATCAAAATAAAACCGTTAGATGTGATCTATGTTATTTTCTCTATGTGCTCATAAAAAATTATCACGTTTCAGTTTTTTTTTTATGTGAATCAATAAGTTGAAAAATCAACGTCTAAAAATTATCCACATTAGTACCTTTTTACAAGTTCTTGATGACAACTAAAACAAAGTTGAAATGTCATAATATTGTGCACGTGCATAGATAAAATGATGTACATCATATCTAACGGTTTTATTTTGATTTATAAGTTTTAATATTAAAGTTAATAACATTTTTAAAAATGAAAGCATGATGGAGGTACAAAAAATAAAGGCATTTGAACCCTCCTCAAATAACATATCTTACTTGAGAGGAGGGTTCAAATGCCTCCGTTTTCTGTGTCTCTACCATGTCTCCATTTCATCTATGTATGTATAAAAATTTATGACATTTCAAATTTATTTTGGTTGTCATCAAAAGTTTGTAAAAACATACTAATGTAGATAATTTCTAGAAGTCGATTTTTTAACTTATTGATTCATATAAAAACAAAAGCGAAATGTGATAATTTTTTATGAGAAAATAGATAAAATAACATAGATCACATCTAATGGTTTTATTTTGATATTTATGATTTACAATATTGAGTTATTAACATTTTAAAAATAAAGGCATAGTGAAAGCACAAAAAATAAATACATTTGAATCTTCCTCTTTACTAAATATAAGATATTGGTTTATAGTGAATATCCACATCATTAAGTCTCAAATGTCTATACCTGCAGCAAAATACGGATCTCAATTATAATTGATTTGATATTGTAACTAATAATTCACATCAAATTAAATGGATGTTGTATATATATTTCTGAGAAATAATTTATCTCGGTATTACACTTGACTTGTCCACTAATAAAACTTCATCATATCTCCAAATTGGAATCGGTGTAGCTCCGATGCCCATACGACCTAGTTTGGTTCCGATGGACAGTATCCACCGTAGATTCAATCAAAAATGATCTAACAGTTTGGCGTCTCAAGCAAATAAATCTAAAACGGATTTTATATTTTCGGACTCTTTAACCCATTAATCATCAAAACTCTGTTTCGCTTTTCTCTCCTCTCTCCTCTCCGTTTCTCACACAGGCGACATATCTCTCCCTCTTTTCCATCGAATTTGGTCCGGCATCGGACCTCAACTGCTTCCTTTCATTTGTCTCAATTCTAAACTCTAAACCCGACCGATCGGTAGGCTCCTGTTAGGCGGCGTGAGAGCGAGGCAAGTTTTTCTTCCCCTTTTCTTTTTCCTAAATATTTACTTGTTGCAGGAAATTCTTTCGAGGAAATTGCAAATTTCAAGTCGGTAAGGAATCATGTATTTCGATTCCTTGAGCTGAGCTAGGTCTGGATAAAGCTTATTCAAGGAGTGCATTACTTGGTAGTTGGTACATCTTGGCTAATAAAGTGCTTTCATGGAAAAAAAAATCCATACTTTCTATATATCAATATTTTTTTTACACTAATAAATAATAAACTCGATATCCCTGTTGGGTACTGTTTGTTCTGAATTAACTAGTTCTAATAATACAATCATTGCCAAATATTTCACAATAACATATTCCATTTGGTTTAGATAAAAATTATAACAATTTGCATTTCCAATTTTTTCTCCTTGATATACTGTAGGGATTTAATATATTTTTTTTCTCAAATAAACAGGAGTTGGATTTCTTTCAAATGAGGAACAAGAAAGAAGCTAGAGCAACTACACCGTGTATACTGCAATGTTATTTTTTTTTATTTTAAACCTGGATGCAACAAGCAAGTACATGACAAGAAAGAAGCTAGAACAACCACACCGTGTATCGAACTGGGCTAGAAGAAACAATACTTGTTTCCAAGGAATTCCAATTGCACAATTCATGAATGAGATGGGGATACAAATGGTGCTGCAATATGAGATTTTTCAAAAAGGGTAACAAGAGATGTATTACAATGGAAAGGGACGCGGAAGAATACAAGAGAAGTAGTAGGTGTTGTACCAGTAAACTGTGATTGTAGCAGTTTTAAACTGGATGTGATTGTAGCAGTTTGTTAATGTTCAACTATGGACATTTTGGTCTTATGTGCATATAATTATGTAATATCCAATAAGAGATGATGATAATACATTGTTCCATTTTACTTTGTATATGTTGTTTCTTTTTTACTTGATAATTATGTAATATCTAATGAGGATAAATGATAAAGAGAAATAAAAGGAGAAAAATAATAATATACAAAATGGTATTATTATGAATGTCGTTTCATTTGATATATGTTGTTACAAAAGAAGAAGAAACAATAATCCGTTTTTTATGTTCTGATCAACTTCCAGTTGACTTTTTCCTTTATTTTTTCATATATAGATTAGTTTGATTATATCTCTTAATTTGTTGTTTGTAAAAATCTGCAAAAATGAAAATTTTTACATCTAAATGTGTTCTATATGTTATAGGAATGTCAAGTTCAAAATAAAAAAGAAACAGAGAATTATGATTTTTTTTGTAAGCAAGAGAAGTGGAGAAACAATTGCTTGCTATCAAATAGGGTTGCAATAATTCTTGAAAAATTAGAGATAGAGAGCATCACCGTGTACCTGTGTTTGGCTCATCCAATCCTTGAAAAAATAGCAATATATTAATTAGAAGAATAGCAAATTCAGGAAGAAAACCTTTTCTTGCTCTTGCGCAGCCTAACAGGAGCCTACCGATTGGCTGGGGTTAGGGTTTAGAATTGAGACAAACGAAGGGAAGAAGTTGAGGACCGATGCCGGACCGTAGTTTGGTTTCGATGGGAAAGAGGGAGAGATGTGTCGCCTGTGTGGGAATTAGGAAAGAACGAGAGAGAGAGAGAAGAAGCGAAGCGGACTTTTGATGATTTACGGATTAAGAGTCCGAAAATATAAAATCCGTTTTAAATTTATTTGCTTGAGACGCCAAACCGTTAGATCATTTTTGATTGAATCTACGGTGGACACTGTCCATCGGAACCAAACTAGGTCCGATGGGCATCGGACCTACACCGATTCCCTCTAAATTATGTATGAAATATAAAAAAAAAAGTGAGTGAGTCTATGGTACTATGCATATCATGATTTAGTCCGTATTACAGATCAATATTTTTATTTTCAAAATTCTAACAGTTGATCCGAACTGTTCAAAATTATTTTCATATGAATATGTATTTGTAGACCAAAATTTATATATTTTTAGAACATTTTTACTATTTTTTAAGATGGGTAGAAAATCATTGTTTTTGGATGGTCCAGAATTTTCAGATCAAATAATTTTCTACCTATCTTAAAAAATAGTAAAAAAATTCTAAAATATATAAAATTCGACCTGCAAGTAGATATTCATATGAGAATCATGTTGAACGGTTCAGATTGACCATTAAAATTGAAAAAACGGAAATATTAACCCTATTACGGATCATCCTATGATATACATAGTAGCATATACTCACTAAAAAGAATGTGTAACTTTATTGTGTAGTGAGTCTGAAATAAAATTGTATCCTATTTTCTTTGAGACAAAAAAAAAAAAAAAAAGGTTTATGTTAACAATGAAATGTTGTCGGGCCCCTAACGGCTAATTGGTAAACGACAATTACAATTTGGTCGCTCTTTATTCAGTAATTGCAAATCCAACTGTCAGAATCGTGGACATGGAGTAGCGTACAAAAATCTATAAACAACACAGGCTGTCTTTAATTACCATTTCTCTATTCTCTCATGATCTCATCACCAGCCAACTGCCAAGTGCCACACTTCCACCTCCCTGACCAAATCAAAGTTCAAAATTCCATCGGCCAAATGGCCATGGCCGTGATTCTTTTCTTCTTCTTCTTCTCTCTTCTATTGGTATCGCCAATGGCGTTGGGGGAAATCCATTTCAACTACCCGGCGGTGTTCAATTTCGGGGATTCCAATTCTGACACTGGCGGGAGAGTTGCGTCTGGACTGGAGAGCATCAGTCCTCCTTATGGGGAGACCTTCTTCGGCCACCCCTCCGGCCGATTCTGCGACGGCCGACTCATCATTGATTTCCTCAGTAATTCTTTTCTTTTTTTATTTTCAGTTCCGTTCTTCTGTGGCGCTTCACTGTGAGGTCACCGTGTTGTGATTTAGGTGGAATGAGCTGCTACTTAATTAGAATTTATATTAGTTAGTTCTCACTGACCTGACTTACACCACACAACATAATGAACTAAACTCTTTTTAGTATAAAAAAAAACCAGGGGGCATAATTGCGTACATAATTTTTTCAAATTGGTGTGGACTGTGGATAAAATTCAGATTTTTTTTTTCGTTTGAGAAAATAGAAAAAATGAAGATATTAGCTTGGGTTGATTTGATATTAGGTCCAGGATAATACTGCCTTTTGGTAAATTTGATTGGGTAAATTACACTGCGGGTACCTATTTTGAGTGGCAGTTGTCTATCCAACATGTGTTAGGTGGCTTTAGTGCGTGTGTGGGGTGTCAAATTTGTTGCTTCTAATTGACCTTTCCTTTGGGTGAATTTGAGAAAATGCAAGTGCATCTTACTTTTCCCCCAATAAATGGTCCTATTTGCTTTAATTAGTGGTATGGTATAACCTACCTATTTATTTCGCCAATTCTTTTACCTTGTTATATCATATTCTATTGTGTCTGATCAGTAAGGTACTGAGACAAATACTGCACAATGCTGGGCTACACTAAGAATGGTTTTATTGTTTGTTTATATGCCTGCACCTTTGAACTTAAACTTAATGCTCAATTAAGTCTCAGTTATGCATTGATGATGAAATTAAAGACGGCTAGCAAACTAAAAAACAAATATGAGAGAGAAAAAAAGAGAAAATGGGCAATTGGCTCCCAGTGCTTACACTACTTCTAGGTTGGTATGCTTCATGGTTGACCAGTGCTTTTCGCATCTTAATACAAAGTACTTTGCAAACCAAAAATATAATTTTTAAAACAGAGAGTAAAAACTAAAAAACCAAGGTTTCTCCACTTGCATGGTCCTTGAACTTACAAGAATTTTTGCATTTAAATTAACCCCAGCAATCAACTTCTGATTTTCTCACATGAATGTTCACTTTATTTACTTTGATTGTAGTGGATGCGATGGATTTGCCATTCATAAATGCGTATTTGCAATCTGTTGGTGCACCGAGTTTTCACACAGGCACTAACTTTGCTGCTGCTGGATGTTCAATACTTCCTGCGAATCCGACATCTGTCAGCCCCTTCTCTTTTGGGATACAAATTGCTCAGTTTCTTCAATTCAAGAGTGATGTTCTTCAGTTATTAGCTGGAAGTATGTATTTCAGCTGCATATATCAAGCATGTACCTTATGATAACTATGTATATTACATATTACATGATGTTTACCTCATTACTGAACAACAGAGAGATTTTAATTTTTTTGAGATCAAATGGTCAAAACTAAAAAATATTATGCTTATTTGTTTCTGCCATAGGGGCTTCAAACCTTATAACTTGAAAGTCAACCTAGATATTAAATTGTTTTTAACAATAGAATAGCTATTTTAAAAATGAAGATATGGTGTAGTTATCAGTTATTACTGATCATTTTAAAGTTGCTCTTTTGTAATTGACCATCTGTTCTGACGGCCAACTAACTACTCTTCTTTCAATATTAGGTACTAAATCCAGAAGATACATTCCTCAAGCGGATTTCTTCAGCAAGGGTCTGTACATGTTTGACATAGGTCAGAATGACCTTGCTGGTGCATTTTACTCAAAGACCGAGGACCAAATAGCTGCTCTGATTCCAACCATCTTGTTGGAATTTGAAACTGGCCTCAAGGTCTTTGACCTCTTACCTTAGGCTTCATGTTGTGATACTTTTCTTTCCAACTTGAAATTTCTATTTATGAGGGGTAATTTTATGGAAACCAGTAAACTACCAAATGTCTTGTCCCCTGCAAAACATGAAAAACATTCTTGGCCCCCAAGACATTGTAAAAATTAGTGTCTCCTACAAACACCGAGTGCAATACTCAATTAACCGTCAATTGCCCATGTCTCTGAAAGATGAGGACCGATCAGTTCTCACTGTTTCTACTGAAATCAGAATGGAAGGATAGGTAGTTTTGAATAAATCAGGACAAGAATGTGTTACCATTTTTTTTTTTGGGCTATGGGGGGTTTGCATGAAATACTTGTTTCTCGGGATTTGCATTGTATTCGGAGGTTTCTCTGAACATGCATGGAAGCCTTCCTTTTGTTAGAAAGAACTGATATTCATGTTTTTCTTTAATAGAAATTGCATGATGAAGGTGCCAGAAACTTCTGGATCCATAACACGGGCCCTCTTGGGTGCATTACTCAAAACATTGCCTTTTTCGGCAAGGATCCATCAAAGCTCGATAGGGATGGATGTGTTGCCGCGCACAATCGGGGGGCTAGGCTTTTCAATCTACAGCTGCATGCTCTCTGTACAAAGCTGAGAGGCCAATTTAGTGATTCAAATATAATTTATGTTGATGTCTACTCTATCAAGTCCGACCTAATCAGAAACTATGCCAAATATGGTATGGAAACAGAAGAGTTTGCTATCTGTAGTTAAAATTTTAGCCATGGATTACCACATCATTGTTAGCACATGGGTACTGGATAATTAAATACAAGGAAAACCCTGACTGGTCTGTTCCTCTAATGTACAGGATTACTAGAATTCTACTGACCTTGCCTAGCATATCTGGCCAGGACCCCTATATTCCTTAAAGAAGATTACTTAGATAATTGCACTAATTTAAATAATATTGGTTGAACTTATTAATTAAATTTAGAATATTAATTGCTGACAAAAAGCTCCATTCTGGTAACCTCTTAATTGAAACTGTACTTATTCCCAGACATGTTGCTTTGTGGAAGCGGGTCTTAATTGTTTAATTTCACGGCTCGTTGAAATATAATTTTTAAGCTGATTGACATAATTCTAATACATTTTGTAGGTTTTGAGTATCCTGTAACCACATGCTGTGGCTATGGAGGTGGGCAGCTAAATTATGATAGCCGGGTCCCGTGTGGTCACACTAAAATCCTTAATGGGGTGCCAGTAACTGCAACAGGTTGTAATGATACATCAGAGCATGTTAATTGGGATGGAATACATTACACTGAGGCTGCAAATTTTCATGTGGCATCGAGAATTCTTAAAGGAATATATTCTGATCCCCCATTCTCAGACAAGATGCCATTCCTTCTTAAGCCAAAATATTAGCAATGTAGTTGTTAATTACATTGATTTAAAAATGTAGTACATGTAACAGCTCCTGTTGAGTTATTCTTTTACTATCAATAAATCAGGCTATTCTTTGAAGTTAGGTTTGATTTTATCCGTGTTTCCATTTCATGGTTAGTTAACATCTGTCATTACAAATTTCCTAACTGACGGCTTCAGCATTTCCATCAGTATTGGCTTGGCGGTTGACTAATTTACGTGTCAAATTTTCATCTTGATTTTGCCTGGACACTTGACAGTGTTAGAATTTCCGTTGTAGCCAAATCACAAGTATTAGTAAATCAACATGCAATTTACCAGTTAACAATTACCTCTATATGCTTATCTTATGAATTAACTCTCATCTTCTCATCTGGTCAATGGGCAACAATATGCTTTTGTACAAGAAATTCCCTGCAATTAACATAAACTAAAAATCATCTACTTCTTAGAGATGTAGGCATAGTACTGAGCCATGGGAACAACAAAGGCAATCACTAGCAATCCCCCAACAACAAGAGAAAATTGTCCCCGTTTTTCATCGGTTTCTTCCCTGGTTTTGAAGTTTGACTCCCTTTTGTTGTCCTTGACTTGGGGTCCACCTGGGTCTGGAAGTCCATCAATGGCCGCCACTAGACGCTTTGCGGTGCTATACATCGCTTCATTGTACTTCTCATCTGTCGCTAAAACTGTAGAGAGACAAGAATGGAGCAGTTAAGCACCATAAGTGAATTCGATATGTAAAAGTACCAGGTGCCTGTATTATCCACTTTTTAAGTATCTGTTTTACGTTTTTGGGTTTTTCTCCTGGAACTTGATGCTTAAGTATAACATTTCATTGCAACATTGCCTCAAGCAAACAAGGATGCACATCTTTGTGCACTTTCACACTTAAAGACCAAAACCTGAGGCAAAATTTGTTATACTTGTTTTCAATTTTTCTCTGAATTTTGAAGCAAAAGGCTAACCTGGGAGGTTCTCTGAGACGGCTGCATCCAGTATGGAATCACCAACAGCCTGAACAAATGCAGGCCCGCCTGTAATAGCACCTTCTTTCTGACTGGTTACTAGCACAACAATTCCCTTGTTGTTGCCTTCTTCAACTGTGGGGTACCATTTCTCTAACACCTGGTCTGCGTACTCGAAAGCATCTGCCTTGCTCTGCCATTTGAACAAACCAATTTTGCATAAAACTTTGAAGTTTCCTTAAGTTTGTGTTATGTGATTGTGTTGTGCTTTTTTAATTGCTCCTAACAAGAGATATCTTATGCGACTGCCATAATGAAATTGCCAAAAAAAATATATAAAAGCTTGTATGTATGTACCGTTAATTTGCGGATAGTAATGAAATTTATATGCAAGTTCTTTCTCGACTCGAGATCAGACAAGAGCCGCTTAAGGTCGGACTTGGTCACACGACTTAGCACTCCCGCATCATCTATAACATATGTTTCTGTGGGTGGGGCCCCATTCAGCACATCAAACTCTGAAGCCAATGCTGGTGACTGGACAGCGGAGACCACCGGGGAGAAGTTCACCACAAGAGAGATTGCAGCTGCGGCCAGGCCATGTTGTAAGTGTGTTATCCAACTTGTGTTTGGTTTAGAAAGAGTGGGTGTAGTTCTCTTGTTAAGGCTACAAGAGATGGATTTGGGAATGTGATGAGAGAGAGATTTTGAGGTTTTGAGCTTGGGGTTGGGGTTGAGTAGAGGGGTTAATGAGATGGTCTCCATTGAAGGGAATAAGTGGCGGGGCGAGAGGAATTAGAAAGAGGAGAGGAGGGAGGAGCATCTGACGCTTCTCTGATTTTGTTTGTTTCTCCTGATTTTTGGGAGAAATATTGTTTTGGATTGAATTCTGGATTTTCATTGGGTGGTTGGGTTTGAATTAGGATAAGGGTAACGGATCCCAACGGCAGTTGTCTTTGCACAGAGCAATTTTTGTTTATTATTATTTTTTGTTTTAATGAATGTTTTACACATCCTTCCATTGTACATATTAGTATGTTTCCGGGGGCACTGTGTAAATCCTGAAATCCAACCATCCAATAGACAATAATTATTTAAACTGTAATTTTGAATAACAACAAACTGCATTTAAACAAAAAAGCATACCATATTAAATAAATAACGAAAAAAGTTAGGAATTAGTCTGGATAATCAAATAAATGAAAATAATCCACAACAGGAATCCAATCTAGCAATTGCATCAAAATATCAAACAACATAGGTACCTTTTTGCAATGATGCATCTTTCGTCTTTCCTAAACAAAACATGAAGAAAAGGAAGGAAGATTAGATTACGACAGTTGTTGAGCTTCCCTCCGCCGTTTCCATGGCCGTTGCTCTCCGTCTCCCCATCCTTTTCCCCCATCTCCTCCTGCCTCCACCTCTCTCCCACCAGTCTCCCCTCCCCAAGTGGCCTCGACGCTCTTACTCCAGACGAGACGCAATAATACTCACCTCCGTTCTTCTACCTGCCATCTCTCTCACTCCTCCCAGGAGCGCGGCCGCTACAGATTCTCCAGAGAAGGCGAATGCTTCTACCCGAAAGCCGTTTCTTGAGGGGATTGTGAATACCAAGTCTTGGTTCCAGTATTTTGGCGATGGTTTCACTATTCGAGCGCCTCCTTTGTTTGATGACGTCCTGGAGCCTGAGGCGAGTGTCTTGTTTAATCAATGAATTTCAATTTTATTATTCGTACCTGTATCAGTACGAGTATAAAATGTATGTGTCGTCACATTAGATTAGAATACCTGTTTGGTACTTGTGTTAATTTTGCAATTAAGCACGCAGTTCATGCTCAGTTTGCAATCAAGTCTCTTTTGCTCCACCAATCCCTGGAACTATCCAACAATGTTGAATTTTATTTGGGTGTAATAAGATAAAAAACCAAGGCAGTGAAAAGCAACACCCTAAGGCACATGCTGGTACTTCCACATACTACTGTTAGTATCATGCTGGCAGCTGGGATCCAGAAGCTGTCATTCTCATTCTAATGTTTTACAGGATACCTGAAACCTCAAGCCTTCACTTATGTGCTACTTTATATGAGGATGATAAGCTAAATCTTTTTTTTTCTCTTTAGGAGTACAATAGTGAGGTAACTTACTATGGAGACAAGGCTAAACCTAAACCTTTTGCTGCTCGTTTTGCATCGCCAGATAGGTAATATCTTCTTCTCAGCTGCTGGACTTTTTTTTTTTTTCCTTCAAGATTCTGTCGATTTATTGATGGATATGTAATGCCAACAGTCCCCATTTGCGGTTCTTAAATGGGACATTTTATTTTGATAACTATATATTCTTTTAAATGCAGACCGTCCTTGTTTGTAATGTAGATCAGAAATTGTAAGTGTGGTAACAAAGCCGTCTAATCAACTCAAGATCACTTTTCTCGAGGTTTGTGAGAAAACTCCTTGTGTATGAATTATTTTTGCTCTTTAACAAGCAACAGCTATCCAGATACTGAAAATTTTCATTCAACTTATATATGAACTTGCATGTACAGGCGAATGATATAACAGATTTGGGTACCCTAAAGGAGGCAGTGAAAATATTTGTCCCTGGTAGTTTCATTAAGCATTTTTTTTTTTTGTTTTGGCCAATTATTATTTATAGTTTTCCTTCTTTTAAAATGAGGATATGCAATATGTTAGAGTAGATTTTTCTTACAGGTCTATTTCTGTATTCATTCATTTTTTTTCACAGGCGGGGCAATCTTGTACTATGCTCGAGCTATAAAAGTTAAGGAAGAGGAAAAACTCAAGTAAGAAGCATCATCCCCAAATTTTCCAAAGATATGAAATTTACTAAGTGCATTTAGTTATTACCTTTATGTTTAAACCAAATGAAAATGAATGCCATTTACTTACTGCAGGACCTATTATTTCTATGAGTTTGGATTCGATAAGCAACATGTCGCTTTAATGGCAGCAGTTAACAGTGGCAAGGTACTTCATTGTCTCTGCTCTTATTTAGTTTGAAAACCAGTACCTAATCAGTGTTGGTTTTCTGCATTGAAGGAATCAGCAATGCGCAAATTTTTTGCTTGATTTTTTTTTTTTGAAATAATTGTTATTACTTGTTAGGCATACATAGCTGCTGCAACTGCTCCAGAAATGAACTGGGAAAATGATGGTGTAAAGCTTCGTTCTGCAGCTATATCTTTGTCGCTTTTCTAAGTTTGTGCAAGCACAGAGAGATGGATACAGCAAGAGAATTAATGTTACTACAGCCACAATTTTGTGATTGAAATTTCTTAATTGTTTTTTCTGAAAAGTTGTTGATAGAGAGGAAGCAAGGAAAATAGGTAGAGCGGAGATAAGATGTTCAAAATTTTTTAGATGCTGCATAATTGATTTCTTGTTCTTCGTATAAATTTGTATAGAGATATTTGTCGTGGCAGCTGCATCAGGCATTAACGGCAATCTTCAAACACATGCAAAATTTATAGGATATTGACATCTAGCAATATCGATCAGTTGAACTAATATCAAGGTAAGCAGATTTAGGATTTATTTGTTAGGTTATGAGCTCCAGTGAATTGTATTTGTCAGAGTACCTACAAAGACCTTAGGGTTGTTTTTATAAATTGATCCTGACATCACATTTTTAATGCCTATATACCCTTGCATTTTTTTCTCATGATATTTTCTGCTGTTCCCAAAAAAGTCCAAACGACAGATTTTAATTTTATACAGGAAAAGTCTGGAAGAAAATTTGTGCTTGGGAACGGAAATTCGTAAATTAACACAGCGAATTCAAATTGGAGATGGTTGATGCTTCAAAACAAACTCAGGTGTTTTAAAGAATGAAACATGTCCAATTTTAGCTGTCAATTTTGTGTTTGGGGTAAACAGGTTGAGAGTTGGAGGCCGCTCCTTGGGAAAAGGGACTTTCGTTTTAAATCTTAGCCCGGTTAGCCATTAGTATATTGCAGTTCATCAAATATTCAAATTTTCTACCTTCTACCATGTCAATTTGGTTAATTTCTTTTTTCGAAATACAAAAATATTATGTCGTACTACTGACAATATATGAGATTTATATAAGGTCACTAACAAATGATTATCCATGTTTCGCTTCAGAGAAATATTTTAAAAAAAAAAGTTAAATTGGACATAAGATAATTCTATAAATACAAGTTTTTACATTAATCAAATTTTAGACAGCAATGAGTATTTTTTTTTATATTTTTTCCAGTTCAATTCTGACAGGATGTCTGATTTGATTTGGCTCCTGCCCTTTAACTATTAATTACTCTTACTTGTATGAATTATGTAGTAACCCTCACATAGAATTGGGAATTGTCATTGAATCACAAGAGTTGGCTTTGGAATTTACCAGAACATTGACCTGGGTTAACAGATTTAAATGACAGGGACTTCAACAGATTATTCTTTCCTTTTCAGCTGACTCAGAGGATGATCAACATCATTGGGGCTTAGCTACAAATGGGCATTTTACTGTTAAATCTTTATATCAGTTTCTTAATTTCAGGGGATCAAAGAACTTCATACCCTTGGTCGCAATCTAAACTACCTCCTAAAATCCAAATTTTCATGTGGTTAATGACCAAAACGAAGATTCTCACCAAACGTAACCTCATAAAAATGATGGAATGGTGATACTAATCATTTTTGTCATCAAGAAGAAACAACTAACAATATGTTTGGTAAAGAGAGTATTTCCTTTCTTTTTGGTAAAAGTTTGATCCAACGGGATTTATAAATTAAAACTTGGAGGAAGACCAAACGAACGCCATGTGGACCCCATGACTAATCGCGGAGATCCGTCGGGATCCATCATGCTGGGTGGAGGAGAAGGCATTGAGAGGAGAGACGGAGAGAGTTGGTCAGCGGTCAGTCAGCCTGTATAATTGCCTCGAGTAGTGTTTTTTTTTTTATAAAATAGAAAATCATAACCGCTGGATTAGACAAACGGTTCAGATTTCTGCCAATTCTACATGATAGGGTACTCAGGAGGATACGAATTCCGCAAAAGATTTGTACTATGGAAAACAAGATAAATCACATAGGAATTATGTGCAGATAAATACAAAGAGTTGTATCAATTTAAGATTTCCTTTGCCTCTTCCAAAAACCAAATACATTATCTTTATGTAAAGAGAGAATCATTGGAACACAGAGATGTTCAATTAAGATAAATGGGAAGAGATAAATAAAACTCAAAACTAATTTAAACAAGATTCAAATTAATTGAGTGAAAAACCAAATATCAAACTAATCAAATTCATACTGACAACCACAAATATCAAATGCTCATCTAATAATCTCCTTTAGGAAAATTGGTCTTTTGTAATGACCCCCACGTTTCCTAAAAGCCAGACAACAGAAGGATATAATAAAAAGGACAAAGAAAATAATGATTTACGAGATGCAAAACATAACATCAAATGAATTCAATATCAATTGTTTTTTTTTTAATGATAGAATAAACAAACATGTAATTAATACACTGCACATACATAAAAATTATGCTGTTAGTACAACAACCATCACTTACCAGCAGTGCAAGCTCACTCCTCAGAGATCAATCTTTTGTGCTACTGCTCCGGTTCCTTTTCGCATTACATGCTTTTAAATTTTGAACCTCTGTAAAAAGTAAGAACAAGTATCTGTATAAGAAAACATGGTATTTCAAAAAAGGAACCAAAATTGAATACAAACGAATTAAACAACACAACTCGTGGAAGATAACAGTGAAAAATCAGAATTGACAAACATACAAGCGCATGTGCATGTACACATGCACAATGGAAATATGTTCTATGCATACCAGTTTGGCAAGATTTCCAGTCTCTGTTAGATTTTATTAGGCATTCCTGAAGATATGATATGATAGAATAAATATGTCAGATAAGTTCCTGAAACAGGAAAAAACACACTAATACAGATATAATTATTCAGAGAAATTAAACTGAATACCCCTGGAATCTTTATTATTTTCAGCACCTGTCTACTATGCTAAGAATATATTACTTAAAAGAACTCAAAACCATACTAAATTTAGAGTTTATTAAACCCTCAACAATGTTCAAGGCTGTAAGATTGGTTTTGTTGTCCGCTTACAGAAAATTCATTCCTACAACCTGTCTCTACCACACACTAAGAGAGTACAACACTAAATTCAAACTAATAAAACTACCCCAAAATCACAGTAATTTGGTATTACAAGAAAGCCAAGCTCCAAATAAAATTAGGTTAAATTTTATTTTCTCTTCTGTGCCCCTTTTATGGTAAAAAAGGAGAGGGCCAATAGGCCAACTTCCATAAATACGCATATATCCTAGTTTTTGTATCATATTCGATCAGAGAATAAGCACCTGAAACATATGAGAACCTCTTTGAAACAAGTAGGAACAGTAGGGTTGTCAATGTAAAAACAAAAATAAATTTTGAGGTGGGGAGGGAGACAGGGAAGAGTGCCTGAAGGGAGAGATAGATAGCCGAGCACTCCTTGAGCTGCTTCACATTCTCATCTTCTTCGTCGGTGTCATCCTGATGCGGCGGCCGCGGTGGAGAAGGCGGTGGCTTCTGCGTCGCGCCTGAACTGTTCGACGAAATGTCCATGTGACGATGTGAGTTCTCCTCTCGCTGTCAAAACTCAAAAGTGATCAAATGTTATGTTGAGGCCTTGAGGGGATGAGGTGGGTCTGTAGTGGGCCTGTCACTTGGATCCATAGTGATTAGTGACAGACAGGCCCACAACTTTCGCCGAAGCAGGGAATGCCGTGATCTGACCGTCGATTAACGGATTTAAGTATTAATTAACAAATTCAAACTAATTACAACTGATAATATATCTATACCAATCCGTTTTATGAACAGATTCACACTTACAAATTACAAACCAAACTTCTATGTATTATTATTATTTGATATGGAGTCCACCATGTTTTTTTAGCTGTTTTATTCGTTGTCATTTGATGGATATCATTGAAAAGTCAGATTCATTTCAAATCAGAAGATTTAGATCGAATCTTACTCTGCTAAAATTATTATGAAATTTTCGTGTATATTCATTAAAAACTTTGAAATTATCGTAGTTTCCTCTAAAATTCATAATATCATATTTGTCCTTTTAAGTTTTAATTACTCACAAATTTATTTAATTAATTGTGTTTTAATTATAATTTGATTGTTTTTTTTAATAGTGTCTATTTTATCGTTTATTAAAAAATTAAAAAATATATAGCATGTTTAAATGAAATGTTTAGTTTTCTAATGAGTCGGTTATGAGGACAAATGATTTTTTTTTAATTTGTGACGTGCATACAAGTGCATGCCTAAATGTGATTGTATAAGCATCATAAGTAGAGAAATAAACAATTGTCATCGAAAACCATCCAATAAGAAGACTGAACATATTTCTTACATGGACTCGTATTTTTTATTATTTCAAAGTGTAAAATGAGAACCATTATAAATAAAAATGAATTTTAATAGAAAAGTGAGTACATTGCATATATTTGTTGAGTTTTTGAAATTTAGAATAGTAAATATGATACGGAATTTCTAGATTTTCGAGGAATAATGAAATTCGGCCTAATCAGCGGACAGCTTAATTGTTTCTCGGTCAGACAGAAGTTTGGTCCGGTCCACATTAACACATTAACACCACCATGTTAGGCCTAATCAGCGGACACCTTAATTAATTGTTTCCAAAAATCAGCTCTTAGCTCCAAATCAATTAACAGGTAGGTAGGTACCAAGCAGACAAATTGAGTTCCGGGCATGAGGAGCATCATTTTGACTTCATATGCGATAGATATATAGAGCCATACTCAACGAGAAATCAGATGTAAATCTAACTCACAAGTCACAAATGACTTAATCACACAACATCCTTGCAGGAAATTAGTCTGATCGTCAATACCACAAATCCATCAAAAAATTAATGATGCTTATTTAATGGCTTGCTATTTCATGATGCAGCAATAAAAATATGAACTAACATAGCTTCTTGAGGCGTACTTCCTAATATATATTACTCTTTACTAGCACAATGCTTTATCCTATATATGTTGTTCTCCGTCTTGACCATAAGCTTTTGTTTCAGAAAAAAATGCTATTACCTATAACATTGTTTTCTTTGCAGGGATTTCATTAACGACAATTACAACTTACAACCCCAATTTAACTTGGTCAAACTAAGGAAGCCTATATCTGTTCTATTTGCCATAGAAACTCTTCACTCTGTCCTTTGCAACCACCCAAGCTGTGCACATAAAAGTGACAAATTAGAGTTATAATAAGGACAAACAGTAAAGAAAAAGAAACACTAGAAAAAAAAAGAACATATCTAAAAGAAGACACCAAAAGGCTTGGTGAAAAAGGATATGGTATCAGCTGACCATACAACAGCAAAAGACTTGATTAAAATTAACATACCTTCCATGCATACATTGCCAAGAAAGCAACGGTATCAGCCGACCATACAACAGCAAAAGACTTGATGAAAAAAGGGATCAACACATTTATAAGAGGGATGAGAATGAATAGATAGTTGAGAGCCTCTTTCTCTTTGTTAGAACAATCTCGTGCCCTGAGTGAAGGTATTGCTGTGACAATTAAAAATTATAATCTGATCAGAGTTAAATCACCAAATAAATGTTGAATTTTCTTTCAGAATGCAGATTGAAAACACAAAGATATGGAAAAAAAAAAATACTCCTGATGAAAATTACGACCCAGAAGTGTAGCACCTTTGAAGCTTAAATAGTGAACATAACTTGAAAATATAAATAAAAATTTGACATTAATTCCTCCATATGGCTTTACTAAATTGGACTTAAAACTTCTACAGAATTTACTATAACTGCTCACAATTAATTATAACTCCTATAGGCTGATAAGGAATTTGTCTAAGTAGTGTTGGTAGTGTCTAAAACCTTGAAACGACCTCGATTCTTCCAGGAGCAAATTTGATCATTTTAAATTGTCATAGGGTCTGACTGAGGCCACCCACTAGATGTACTAAATAATCTCAATTTTGCATAATCACGCTACAATTTTCTTTTATGATATAGTTCTTGTCAGGAAAAAAAAATACTTTCACTGCAACCATGTAAAGCAGAATGATCCTCAGCTCGTAATTTTAAAAGCGAAAAAAAACAAAGAAAAAGGATGGAAAAAATTGCTTACTGAACATCCAAATGGACCACATCCCCATTAGTCTCCATATGTCGGGTTCATTTGAAGGGAATATAAGATTGAAGGAGAGAGCTCCACCAAGTAGCATTGATGCATAGCCCTGCACCTCAAAAACTGTGTAAAGAGTAGATCCCGGCACGGCAGGGTTTTTTGTGGCAGTGGAAGCCCTTGGTGCAAATGTTGCTGCGGTCTTCTGAACTACCTGTTTTTGATCAAAATGAAATGAGTAGGGTGTTAGATTGTTAGATTTGTTATGCATCTTTTTAGAAAAGAGGAATGTTTCTCTGGTCTCTGAACTATTGCACTCGTTTAAATAGACTGATTCATTCAACATCCTGAGCTAATATACATTATTAAATTAAGCTTTGGATTAATTCCAACTGATGATGTGGCACCATGTAAAATGAACACCAGAGCACCAGAGTCCAGACCATCCTCCAAGTGCAACATCACTGCATTGTCAGCACAGTTAAGTGCTCACTGAAGGATGGGTTGAATGAAAACCTAGTTCAATAGTTCAGGCCAAAAAAAACAAACACTAACCAGAGCAAATGTAGTAGTTCAGGGACTATTAGGCAATACAATGGACATGTCCATTTTACCGTTCCACTGGAGAACAAAGCAACCCAAAGAATCAAGAATAAAGGCACAGGAAACAGAATAACAGCTAACCGAGGTGTTAGAACTAGAGTTGGGATTACAAATAACCATGTATAGTTAGTGCATAATTAGAAACAATTCCTTTTCTCTATATAGCAGCAATCCTGTACATTGTAACAATCAATATAAGAAATACAACGAAAGAATTCTAGTATTCAAATTCTCTTCCCAATTATTTGGTATCAGAAAATACCATGGAAAATGCTGAAAATCATTCCCCAATTAGTCAGATCCAATCTCCGAAACCAAATCGATACAGTTATCTCAATCAATCAACCAATTTCCACCGAATTAACCCAAACAAACTTTCTCCCCTGGAAGGCGCAGATTTTTCCAATCATCAATGGATACAATCTAGTCATTTCTTGATTGACAACATATACATTAATTATTTCACCACTGTGTCTCCTCAATTTTTGGCTCTTGCTCAAAATTCATCTCATCAACCTCCAAAGCCCACTTGTCCTACACGGCTCATATCTCCTCATTTCACCACAATCTCTTCATTCACCAACTATTGTACAGCCCTTGTCGCCAATAAATGTGCAGCCCTCTGTTTTAAATCCCTCCCCTACGGACTCACAGAATCCCTCCAACCGGTCCCCTCCAAGATTGGAAGATTGGCAATGTATTGTCATACTCATGTGATTCTTTAGGGTGGTGAGGAGTCTTATGTACTGACAAGATTGTATCCATTGATGATTGGAAGAATCTGCACCTTCCAGGTGAGAAAGTTCGTTTGGGTTAAATTGGTGGAAATTGGTTGATTGATTGAGATAACTGTATTAATTTGGTTTTGGAGATTGAGTGAGATTGGATCTGAGTAATTGGGGAATGATTTTTGGCGTTTGCCATGGTATGCTCTGATACCATAAAATTGGGAAAGAATTTGAATTCTAGAATTCTTTCATTGTATTTTGTTTATTGATTGTCACAATGTACAGGATTGCTGCTATATAAAGAAAAGGAATTGTTTCTAACTATGTATTAACTATTCATGGTCTTTTTGTAAGTTAACTTTGTTTTGTAATGAAGCAGGGCCTCGGCCTTTTTAACCAAAAAAAAAAAAACTAACTATTCATGGTTATACACTTCTAGTTCTAACAGCTTGGTTAGCTGTTATTCTGTTTCCTGTGCATTTCTCCTTGATTCTTTGTGTTGCTTTGTTCTCCAGTGGTATGGTAAAATGGACATGTCCATTGTATTTCCTAATAGAATTTTAAGGACCATAAACAAAATTTTCATTAAACCAACCAAATTGACAATTTGGCTTGTACAAATTTTGATAGGTCAGTAAACAAATGTATCAGCTTGGCTTGGAAGTCCAGACATTACTAGCATAGCAAGTAGGTTTCAGGTAAACTGTGGACTATGATATCTACCTAAATAAGATAACGACCTACTCAACATCAACAGTTGATCCTATAACAAAGCAAGTACACCATAAAATTTAAAAAAAAAAAAAAAAATGTAACAGAGAAAAACAGAAAACCAATTAAAAGAAGGCACTAAAAACCTTTTTAAGCTCCTTATCAACAGTAGGAGAAACAACAGATGGCCGTTTAGCAGAGGTGACATCACCTTGCTCCTCCTTTTCCTCTACGCTTTCTTCAATGGCGGAAGTATCTGTAGCATCCGAACGAACAACAGTTCGAATAGAATTTCTTCTTCTGGACAGTGCACTGGAGCGGTGAGGAGAGATGGTTGCAGTTGGGATTGGGATTGGAACCGGATAGAATTTCGAAATTGTAGAGAAGATAGGGGTTGGGGAGTGCATTTTGTGAGAGAGGGAAGACGGGGTTTCACTTCTGACTCTGAGAAGTGAATGATGGGAAACGGATGGTCATAATTCATAAACGCGGCTCTAATTCATTATTCATCATTGCTGATTTTCTGATTTCTGATTGTATTGATTTTTCTTTTCTCACATTGGTTGGGAAAAAGAAAGTATATTATGGGCTATGTTTGGGCCTAGTGTAATATATTGGGCCCGTCCAGTATTAGTTTATCCACAGGACAAAGAAAGTTCAACCCAGAAGAATAATTTTATGTACAACAACAACAGTATGTTATCATTTTCATTCAATTTGTCAAATTGTCTGAAATTTTTACATGATCCAGATACTCCAAGGAGAAACAGTAGAATAACATGTGATGCTTATATAATCTGAGTTCTTTCTCGAAAGAGCAACCGATATTTGCCTTTGATTTAGTTAGCAAAAACACATGGTTTTCATGTGGAAGGTACGTAATGAGTTCCAAACTCATAAAGTGAAAAAAATTTCTATATTAACACATAGAAATGTGTTGGGTAGCTTGACTCCCAATCCATATTTCAAAAGATTAAGAAGCCCAGAACTTTATAAGGCAACCGAAAAAAAATATATAAATTAAGAAATCAGTAGCAAGTTATCTCTATTATAGCACATACTTCCCCAGGTTATTCACCCATACATGGCGATTTACTCATAATTAAAAGTTCATTTTCTTTTATTACGACACATATTAAAAAGCAACATCTTATTAGTTTGCTGGTCACTTACAGAGAAAGGTTTGATATGCTTATTAGTTATTACAAGCCATTATTATGTCTAAAACCTATTCAGCCTGAATTTTCCTTCTTTTGCTTTTTATTTCTCAGTACAACTCTCCATTCAGAATCTTGCGCAACAGTCTCCTCTGCAACCTTTGGGCTAACAAAACAGAACTTGGAAATTGACATTCTCTTCTTATACTGTGGGTGCGAGTGCAGAAACTTTGCCACATCACTTGTTCCCCTGTCAACATTCAAATGCATTATAAATATAATTGTAAAAGCACATACATACATACATACATACATACATACATACATACATACATACATACATACATACATACATAAGCAATTGAAATACAAGTATGTGAATTTAAGATGTTATGAATACATATTTCTTATAGAGATGCCACTGAAGAGAACTAAACTTCAGTACCAAACATATGAATAGTTGCTCAACAATGGACATGCTTTTATTGCTTTATAAAAAAACATCTATATATGAATTAACCAGATAAAATATTCATGTGCCTTGTGTACAATTCAGAAAATTTTCTGACACCAATTTTTTTAAATGGTAACTGGTAAATACTCATATATTCTTGATGCAAATTAATGTGCTTGGAATAAGCTAAGTTCGAGCCTAGGTTCAAAACCTAATCTAGGTTTTAGTTGAGTTTGTCAATTAATACAAAAAATGGCAAATAAAAAAATTGAATCAGACAGATCTTGTTTTGCTCTAAAACAATTGATATTATACAGATCTGATCCTGAATGTCGCTCAAATAATCCTGACCGTGGTCAACAGTTGATCGCTAAATTTGTCTCTATTTTTCTCGTCTTAACTTAAACCCTAAGTGTAAACCTTCTTGTAAAACCCTAGGTAGTGGTACATACATCTAAATCAAAAAGCACATACCTCACTTTTTTGCCATTAGGCATGACATAATAGATATCCATTTTAGACAAATTATGTCTCATCATAACTAATCGCTCAGTGTTAGGTGGTGCTTTGGGTATGTTGGGCCTATCTATGACCCAAATTCGAGTTGTATCATACTCTATGTCTGCCGGCTCGTCACAGGAATTATTAGGCATTTTTTCACAGTGCCATGGATCTTCTGTGAATCGCTCCCTTATGGCCTCAAACTCTTCTTTTGTGGGTATCAGTCGCCACTTAAAGCACCTAAAACATTGCACCGCATATGCGCCAATTGAATCTTTCCCATTTGGGGCTTTCTGTTCAAGTTAATAAAGAGGATGTTACATACACGGCATGCATAATAAATATACTGGGTATGGAGCTCGGCTTCTTGTTCTGTTTTTCAAAGAAAAATGCAATGTGATGGAATTTTTATCAACTTTCGCAATTCGCATTTAAGTGCTTTAATTATTTCAATTTCACAATAACAAAGGGCAGTACAGTTCAGCAGAGAGAGTAATGTAAAAAGTACAAAAATTGTACTTAATATTTTATAAGTCTGATAAAATTAGAAAGAAAATTTAAAATTGACAGTGAATTTATTTCTGAAGTTGAATATTGAGCAAGCTATTAAGCTCCACTGATTATTTATAAGCAATTACTCAGCTTAAAGGCAATTCCATATCAATCTTGTAAGGAAATCAACATGGGAAACCGAATCTCTCGCCAAACAAAGAGAAGTCTCATAAAACCTGAATCCCAGAATTCGAATTCTAAGCTATCCCTGAGAAACTGGCAACAACAACTAGAAATTGCGCTGCGGAGTGCTGATCCGAGAAAAAGTTAGAAGCAGATAATCAGAGAGTAAAACCATAGTATCCACCGACTGGTACAAGGTAAAGCAAGATGAAATGGGAAAAACAAACTAACCTCCATGGGGCTTTTCCTTTTCCTTTTCCTTTTTCCTTTTCAAGTAATCAATCGACCGCTGTTTTAGATTTACCGTACGGAGTTTGCATTATGTGATGAAATAAGATAAATAGGTCATTAGTTATTTCCTCTAATTACTGGGCCTGAGGCATGATTCGGGCTTTCACAGTTTTAAATGGGCTGATAATAGGCCCAATTAAATTAAATTAAATTAAATTAGGTTCCTGATCTTCTGCAGGTCATTGAATCAAGTGAATCTTCTCACGCAGAATCCAACCGTCAGATTAATATCTTCCTTCAGTTTTGAAAATCCGGAAGTTGGGCATGTAACCGACAGCTGTCCTTCGGATCATAAATGGACGGTTATATATAAAGTGGATATGCCAAGAATTATCCAATTGGAGAAGATCCAAAAGGATATTTTCTTTTGTCTGCGGATAAGGCAGGATTCCGCGTGTGACTGTGAACAAAAGAAGTAACTCCATCTGTCAAGTCAAACTTACACACTGTGTGAGCAGAATTATTTCTGCATATACAGAATTTAAAGTCTTTTATCTTTCGAATTGTGACTTATGATCGAGTCAATCGGACCCAATCGCGCGACTTATAGTTAAAATTACATTAAATTTATCCAATAACTTATTTTAGCAGTGATACGGTGGCCGGGTTTATCTATCAAATATATAAGATAGTGTAAGTTAATTTGATTTCACAAGGATCCAATTTGTATTTGTAAAATTTAGAAGGTTTAAGATAAAAAAAAGGTTCTAATTCATAGAGCGGTCCCTTTCTTCCTTTTCTAATTTTGGAACATTTCCATATGTTACTTTCCTAGATCCTAAGTCCTAACGGACACTTCTGGAGAACATCGATCCTATCTAATTTCATATAGTTATCTTTTATTTTTAATGTATAAAATATATTAATAAGTTGGGTTAAACTAGAAGGATCGTCATGTAACCTGACCAGCATCACATCAGATGAGACAACCATCAACTGCAAATTAAACTCATTTCGGGTAAAAACGAATTGAATTAGGTCGGGTTAATAATGGAATGTGTATTCGTTATATAGTAATGGAATATGTATGCTAGAAAAAATAAAATTTTGAATACAACTATAGAAGTCAAAGCAAAGCATTCAAAAGGATTAGAGTTTCTTTAATTTTTATGAAATGCTTTAATAAAATGTATCTATTGATAAATTTTTTTGAAATGAAAGTACCAAAATTAAAAAAAAAATTGAAAAACAAACACCATGTATGAACAAGTACTTCTAGAGAAAAACAAACACTATGTATATATGATATTATACAACTTTTTTTTTTATTTTTTAGCAAAGGTTGGAAGTGAAGTCACCCCGACTATTTAATATCTATAAAAGATCTCCCATTCAAATTTCGAATCTATGTCTTCCACACAGGGAGCATTATCTTTGTCATTAGACCAAAAGCTAGTTCTTGAGATCATACAACATTAACATATAATGTCATTTTATCTAAATGAGGCCTTGTTTCTTTTTTCTCCCTTTTTGAGAAAAACTAAAGTTTATATTTTTAATTTAAATTTGAATATTTACAATATATTTTTCATCTGAATTTCGAACATGCAATCTCATACATAAAAAATGTTGTCTTAATCAATAGATGAAAGACTAATTTTCAACTATATGTTAGTTATGTAATACCATTAATTGTGTTGACAATGACAAAATTCAACTAACTATATATACATCTCTTTTTCTTTTTTTGTGGGTCAGAGGTTAGCTTCCTTTAGAAGCCTCAAATAAGAATCACATAAGATTCAGAAATCAGTAGTTTCAGTGGCGCCAAAAAAAATTGTTGAATATTTGTTTGGTTGGCTACAACTGAAGCTGAAGCTTCCTCCCATATGGGAATCATTTGAATCCGTCTGAAAACGAAGTGGTGGAGTATCTGTGATTTCTCCATACTTGAGGGGCAAATTAGTGATGTAAGGATAATATTTAACACATTTCCAATTATCTTGCACCAAGTATTTTGGTTGGTCCTTGTTTTCGGGGCAGGAGGCCTTTGGCCTTCATGCTGTTGCTCGCTCAGATCAACGAAAGACTAAAAAGCTAGAGAAAACAATTTTTTTTTTTTTTTTCAAATTTTCATAGATTTGGAGTTTCCTCCTTTGCTTCTTGATCCTCCAAAGGTACGTACGGTTGGTTTCTGCATTCCCCATAAAGAATTTCTTCAACTGATCTTAACTAGATGAAATTTTTTATACAGAGTTATTATTATTTATTTTGTTAAGAAGAAGAAGATGCATTTGGTATACCATGATCATCTCGTATTGAATTGGTTGGAGAATTAATCAAATTTGTTACAAGTTCAAAGAGAAATTAAGCTGGTGTAAATTAGATAGATAAGAGAGATCATCTGTTGTCCAATAATATGATCAGTGTAACATTTATATATAATCAGCTCACTTAGCCTTAATAGTAGTTCTATAGTGTAATTAAGTATAGAGACTAGAGTAGTAGTGCAATGGTAAAACATATACGATTGATTATAATAATACTTTTCGAAAGCCGAAATAAATATATAATGTATTTAGGAAGAACAAAGAGGTGAAAAAATTAAATCACCAGCAGTGATGGAGCGAGTATGCATGCGTGCTATGCACGGCATCTACAAGAAAACAATCGTGACGAAGGAGATCAAGCCCTATTTAGAGGAGAATATTCGGCTTCGAAGAAACAAAGGGTACCTCTTTCGGTGTCTCGGCTCATGTCGAGTTCGAGCAATGAGGCATGATCAGAGTGGATTCGAGACTTCCCAAAGCCAAAGCAGCTCTGCTCTTAAAGCTGTTGCTACACCTATGCCAGTAACCACCAAAAAGGTACATACATGAGAACTTCTTGGTATTTATTTCTAGCAAGTTTAGTTTGCTCTTTCTTTTTCCACATTGAGTAAAACAGAGGAAATATCATAACCACAGAGTTGGTAATAGAATTAGTTATATTTGATAGTTAGTATTTAGTTGTAATTAGTGAAGTTGTTAAGAGGATGTTAGAAATATTGTTAGAGTTGTTAAGAGATTGTTAGTGGTATAATTGTAATTTGGTAAGACTCTAATCTCTATATATAGAGCATAGTTGTAATGGAAGACACAATCAATACAATATCATTTCATTTCTATTTCTCTCTTCTATTATCACAAGCTTATTTGGTATCAGAGCTCTAGGTAGAACTGGAATTAGGCTAACACCTATTTCAGAATTATACCTCAAAACTCTCTATTCCAGATCTAAAAACAAAACTTTTATCCAAAAATAAGTTTCTATTCCTCACTATTCCCTCAAACTTACAAAAATTCCCTCCTTATTCTCTCTATTCTCCCTATTCTCTCAATCCCTCAGATTTCCCACCTAATCTCATCACTTCACGGAAAAGAGAAGGAAATCAAATCGACGACTGGAGCACCCCGGCAACTCCGATCAACGGTCCGCCACTGCCACCTCTTATCCTTATGATCTTATTGTGAGGAGGTTGACCTCACTCTCAACCCTCCTCATAGCCCGTTGTGCTCCACCTCCATTGTCGCTGACCACAACAACCACCGCAAGATCCATTTACAGCGACATCGACAGTGACTCGAGCCACAGCTGATGGAAAACCTACCTTCTTCTCTCTCTCTCAGTTAGTTACATTTGATAGTTAGTATTTGATTGTTTCTGGAAAGAGAAGAATAGAAATGAAATGGTATTGTATTAATTGTGTCCTCCATTACGACTATTATATATATAGAGTCTTACCAAATTACAATTATGCCACTAACAACCTCTTAACAACTCTAACAATATTTCTAACATTCTCTTAACAACTTCACTAATTACAATCAAATACTAACTATCAAATGTAACTAACTCTATTAGTTGGATATGTGAATATATAATGTGTGCAAAACATAGGAATAATAAAGTAAATAATCACTTCACGAGCATTGGGGTAAATATTTTAACAGAGTACTTTTGACTTCGTGCAGCGCACAAATCATATGCAGCACTGTTTTGATTCTATAGTCCCCGCTGTACGAAGCCAAAAGTTCTCGGATAAATATTTACTCCATCCTTCGCTAAAACCAAGAGCCCCTGCCCTTCTGGACCGTTCGATTCTTTTTTCTCCGCCGCTGTGTTTTGTACAAAAGGCCCATGGGCTTAGAATATCATAAATTAGAATGGTTAGGCCCAAACGAATTTGTGCGCCTTTGCTCCAACTTAAGAGGTGACGGTCAAATACGGTACGATACGGGCTCGATAGAGATACTTTCGTATGCACAGTGTATTCATTGTAAATTAGATTTATTCACATTTTATTTTAATCATTCGTCTTATTCAAAATCTATCATTACATGTTAAGGTATACTAAAAACCAGTGAATAACATATAATTGTTAAATAAAAGAATAATTAATATGATATAACTCAAATAATATGCAAGTAAATGTATTATTTTAAATAAATCATATCCATAATATCATTAATTACAATAAAATAAATTTATTCGTTGATTATATTATTTAAAATACCTATAAATTATTAATTAAATAAAAATATATAAATATTGCATAAATCAATATCTTCGTAACTAAAAATATTATATAATTAAATATCAAGTACTTCTTAACTAATAAGCAAATTGTTATAAAATAAAGATAAACAAACATAAATAAGAAGAGAGAATGTAAAAAATGACAATCTCTTTATTTATATAATTTTCATGTGTACAATACAAGATTACAAAGTCTCTATTTATAGGTTAATAGATTACAGATTGTAAATGAAAAGTCATCTAAAATTAATTACAATACTAATGGGGAAATAAATTCTAATAGTAGTGGGGAATGAGGTGATTAATATTGAGAGTTACAAAATGGTTGGACATCCACATTTATATTTATAACACAAATTGTTATTTTTACCTGTATTTTTATCCGATATAATAACAAAAAAAAATCTTGATTTGTATCCGTCTTATTAAACTACGATACGAATTATATAAACAAATTTCGTTCATATACCTGCTTGATTTGTTCTCAATGGTTTGCTTCGAAAAAAATAGCAAACATGCCCCCAACAAAATTAATTCCAATGTATACAATTAATTACTTGAAAAATCCAATTACAATATTATTCTGTTTTCATGTATTTTGTGTTATTCATCAAAATATTACTCCTAAAAATGCAAATTGAATTAACCAAACATGCAATCATTGAGTTATACATGGTGATGTTTACAAATCAACCACATGCAAACCTAACCAAACACCCAACTCTTTTATTAATTTTCAAGTGCGTGTTTAAAAAAATATGATCTCATTTTCATTGGCAATGGCAATACAAGATAAGCCAAATCTTAAGTGGTATTGAACGAAACCAATAATGTGTGCTAAGTTTGAAAGGAATCAATCATAGAATCTTAATCACAGAAAGCGACGAAATAATTTGAAATTAGCAAAGTATGTATCTGCCTTAATTCTAGATTTGGGGGACAAATACAGAGAATCAACTGAAAATGGGTCATTATAGGCTTGTTCTTGTTGTGAGACAAATTGCAAAGTAACAACTTGATTGATTGGTCACGGGAAACTTTAATTTTTACTCTTATCTCTGGGAATAATTGGTGTAGTCGTACTCATGTGATTCTTTTTTATTTTCCATTTTATACAACTTGAATTTTTTTTAGTAGTAAAGGAAAAATTTGACGTGGTCAAAATTTATTTTACATGATGTGGTTTGATTATGATGGTGAAAAACAATCATATTATATAAATAGTCACATTATGTACGGTCATGTTGTTACCACACATAATGTTATCAGACATGATTGATTGCATATAATTATTGTTTTCAAGATTTAAATTAGTTGAAAATAGTAACAAAATATACAATAAAATTATAATTATAAAATAATGTTGAACAAAGTAATTACATAACGTGTAACGTGACGTGACTAAGATGATAAAAAGATAATCACGTTACACAACACATGAGTTCTTAATATGATCGATACACATGACATGGCATAATGTGATATAACTGATAACCATGTGATTAATTTTTTTTCACCAGAGAGGTGAGAGAGAGAGAGAGAGAGAGTGTTGGCAATGTCATGAATGTCAAGTTCCTCTAGAAGTTGCTAGGTTAATTCAAGGTTTAGTCCGTTGCGTATTTGTAATGTTTTTACTAAAGTAACTAATTACATGTGCTCTATAAGTGGACCTATAATTTAAAATCACATAGGCGATAAAACATTTTCCACAAAATGACTACAATGACTATAACACATTTAATGGCTTTCTAATCGGTTTCGAAAAAGATAGAAAATTTTGTATATGTGATGTCAGTTCAATGCACTTTAGAGGCAATGTGCAAATTGCAATGTCAAGTTTTTCACTGGAAAATGGTGTTTTCTATATTTTTTTTTAGGATAATTAAGATGGCAACTAATTATCTTACGAATTTTTATTGATAAAATAATATTTTCTATATCTTATTTCTGAAGTTTTAGTTGAGATATGAGAAATGCCTTTTGCTATCAATTAATTAATAAATAATAACTAATAAGCATCGCTCAAATAAAGCTGTGATCTTGTGTTGTTCTCGAATGTGCCTTCACTGGATGGAACCATTTTTCTTTATAATATATTATCCATTTACCTGAAGAGAGATGCAGTTTCATAAATTTCATTTTTAAACATATTTTGGGATATATAAGAGGTCAACTGGGATTCAATAAATGAATTGATTTTACCCATATTCTTATCTATATCCATTAAATATTGATTTTACTCTACTCTACCTTTATCCGTTAAATTATTGGATAATGAAACAGTAGCAGATAAAAACAAATAATATTAAAATAATAATTCGTTTTATTATAGTTTACAAATAGAACATCGAAACTCATTCATTTCTCACATATGCAATCACATTACTAATTAAAAAAACAAATGTGCAATCAATTTCAAATAAATTATTTTTTATAAACAAGAGAATTTTAAAACACAAATATCTCTCAAATTTAATTATTTAACTAATTAACAAGAAATGGAAATAACACTACATATGCTTAATATTTTTCTTATAACAAAAATACTTTAAATAACAAAAGTACATCACTAATTATTGCTCAATTATTATTATATTTAATATCACACAAATAAATTTTAAATTTCACCATCACTAATTATTACTTAAACATTATCATAATTTTATTTTATATAATTACCCTATAGGGTAACATATATGAAATAGCCTTTACCCATATCCGTCCAGCTAAAAAAAAAATTCATCCATACTCCCATTTTTGAATACGGTACAGATCAGATAAACGATAAAAAGGGTATCATTGGCACCCCTATGCATTATGCCCAATAGCAGCTAGTTTTTATTTAGAGAAAAATAAAAATTTATCTTTATAAATTTTCATATTTATAAAAACAAAATATTCGAGTTTTGATCAAGTGACATTCTACACAAATTTCAGTGTCTTTTCCCATCAAATTAAAGACTAATTTTTGTAACTATTATGGCTACATTAATCATAGCCATTTTTCATAGGCTTTTTATATAGTTTTTGCATTCAAAATCAGAAAATGTTCTAGAAATTCGATGTACCGAACGTTTATGAGAGTACCGATTCTCTTGACTAGAAACCACATGCATGCCAGCCACTAGCCCACTACAACTACTACTACCACTATATGTATGATAATAGGAAATGAGCGTCTACAAACCAAAAACATTAGTTTTAAGTACCTGATTTTATATATATAAGATTGCCATTGGTTTCAATAAGATTCAATAAGATACGACAAACCACTTAACAAATGGAACTAAAAAAAAAAAAAATCCAAAACTTAATATGTCGCTAGGATAAAGTAATTGCATATTGCCCTACTTAATATATACTTCTAAGTAGTGACTTAATTATACAAACTAGTTGTGTGTTAGTTGACAAAAATTATTGTGATAATTTGAGGAATCTAATTAAATGGAAGCATGCTATTTGGGATTATGTCAGCGCTAAAGTAGAACCTTAAAAACAAAAAAAAAAAAAAAAAAAAAAACCTTATTTTCTAAGTGCGTTATAAATTAAGATTTCTTAGTATGGAACTACTTTATTTTTTGGTAAAACAAACCTTATATATCTAGTACAAACGGAGCTCGAAAATTTAGGTTGAAAACTCTATAATATTTTCTGTGGTTATCCCCATTGTTTTTTTTATTCCCCTTGACCCAATTTTGGGCTTTTCTCTTGGAAAACTCTAAAATAATATTATTTTATAAAAAAGACTAAAATGTATAAATACTTATAAAAATTAGAAAATATAAAAAGAAAATAGATGCTTTAACCACTCTATTTACCCTCTAGATCCGCTTTTGTACATATACTCAATCCCTTGCTTTTGTATGGTCTTTTTTTTTTTTTGGATAATACATCCCATAATCCGTTCAGTGAACAATTTTTACTACTAAACCTGAGTAAGTGTCTCTGTTCATTTTTTTTCATCTCATCTTAAAAACCGTTGTAAAAAATAATTTAGTCCGAGCAAAAAAAAAGTTCCAGAATTCTGCGAATCATCCTTTACTTTCTTCGATATTTATTTTTAATTTAAAATATGTTTAACTTTTAAAATAATTCATTTTATCTTTTGTATTGCCGGTTAAAGTAATTTATTCAAAAATTCTATTCTTTTATTATATAAGCTTATTATTTTTCATTTTAAATAACTATCTCTTTATAAAAATGGCAACTTTAACAAGCTTGAGTAAATTTATGCGGTAATTCCTTCACAATTCTCCCGTTACGATATATCATTTAAATTAGTCGGGAAATACTTATTATCAAAATATTGTTCTAAAATAGCTAAAAATTAAAAAAATCTAACAAAATCCTACCAAAACTTCATATACATTCATTCAGCAATTTTTTTCGATTTTGCACTATTTACTTCGTAGTCATAAAATCGCAAAAAATGTGACTTTCATCGGGGGCCAAAAAAAAATCGAATCAGGTTTAAATAGCTAATCAGATTTAAATTTATTAACTAATTGGGTATTCGAAAAAAAATAATACTTTAACTTATACTTTATAATCATCTGACTTGTAATTTCTGATGTTCTGACTTATAATTTTAATTACCAATCATAATTGAAGAAATTTATTTTAATTGTAACCCTAAATTTAACCCGAATTACCAATTAAACATTCAGAGGGGAGCAAAAAAAATTTCAGGAAGGCAAAACCAGTCGGGACCGATAGATCTCTACTAAAACTCAAAATTCAGGATGGACGACTGCCCCCCTCCCCAGGTACACTATGGGTCCACCCCTGCTTGTAAATTCAATGCACAAAATTTCATCCCTACCGTGTTGTTCAGCGAGAGGAAATTAAAAGCCCCTTCCTTAGTCTATTTTTGTCTAAAATCTGAACCCCTGAATTAAACTTTTCTAGCCTCTACATACAGATTAAAACAACTGATCGATCTTTAGCACAAATTAAATTAAATTAAGTTAAAATTTAAGTATACATCTTTACAATACCACGGCTGCAAAACGGAAAGCCCCGCTAAGTTGGGAATCAGAATTTTTTTTTTCTTTTCTCGAAAGTAACATCCAACACACAGAACAGAACATGCCTAGTTCAAAATTGACAACAAAAAGTACTCTAGATTTGTAATGTAAAGATCGATGATATGATCATGACTCATGAGAACCGAACCACATGCAACCAAATACTAAACAAACTTAATCTTGCCCATTAGATGCTCTGTATTTCTCAAATAGCTTAAAATAATTTAAGCTTGTTCAAAACCAAATTAATTGTAAGAATCGGACAAATTTGAAAATTCACCGATAGCGTTTTAAGATTCGTAACGGCTGATTTTAATTCTACACAGTCAAACTCAATTTTTTGTTATTTCGGAGGATGTGAATTTTGAAACTAAAAAATGGCTCATATAGTTTGTACTTACAAAATTATTAACCACTCTAAATATAACTATATATTTTTATATAAAGAATTATAATGAGGATGATTAACTATGATTTATTTTTTAATATATATTTTGTGTCATTCTAATAGTATTCACACTTGGCCTACACCGAAACTTTTATTAATATACAAAATAAATAATAAATTTAACAATTTATACAATGTTCTGATCAAATTCGAAATCTATCGAAACCGATAACATTGTCATCGGTTTCAGAAGCTAGAACCGATGACAATGTCATTGGTTTCAACCTCAAAATTCAATTTTTAGAGATAACTTTGCATAATATATTTATGTACGATTTTTGAAGCGATAATTATATCAAATTAAAACGGAATCACATATGCTGCAATTCTAAAAGGATGAACAGTAACCCTAAAATTTTTGCTTTTCCAAATCTAGCCGTCCAATAATTTCATGCATGTATTTCAAAGCAGCTGATTTTTCTTTGCACGAATCTCGAAACAATTCAACAGTTGGATTTGGAAAAGCAGGAATCATAGGTTGTTCATGAGCAAAGAATCGCAGCAGATTCGGATCCAATTAAAACAACGAACGACTCAGATTCAACACTTTTTGAGTAATGATTACAATGTTGCAGAAACTTTTCTTAAATTTTTATTTTTTCAAAAATAGAAATACCATAATATTTTCTGTATTTACCTAGAAGTGACTTTTGAACCGGGATCAATAATTCAGATTCAAAGTATTTTTATTTTTTCTAATAACACACAAAGAAATATTTTAATTTTTCTTACAGTCACGAAAAATCTGATCTGAAAAATATTGATCCGGGTGATTTGTTTAAGTCTTTGTAATAAATCAAATTATATGGTATTCTATCTAATTTCAAAAAAAATATAACACTATTTCTAATATTTTAATATAAAAAATAAATAAATTATAATATTTTCTAATTAAATAAAATAATTAAATGAAAAAATATTTTAAATTCAAATTGGGATGAATTCGCATGATCAAACCGATGACATTGTCATCGGTTCAAGCTTCTAAAACCAATGACTTTGTCATCGGTTCTAGCTTCTGAAATCGATGACAACGTCATCGGTTTCGGTAGATTTCGAATTTCATCAGAACATTGTATAGATTATTAAATTTATTATTTCTTTTGTATATTAATTAAAATTTCGGCAATATACATGTAGGTATTGCGAATCAAAAGTTTCATAGGATTGATAATGTAAAGAATATGTAATTTCTTAATAGAGGAGGGTTCCAATGCATCCAAAATTTCATCTTTCTAATTCTTTATCTTTATTTTCAAAATCCGAACAGTTGATCTGAACCGATCAACACGACCTTCATAATAAAATATGCTTGGAGACCAAATTTTATATTTTTTGGATATTTTTTTTACTATTTTTTAAGATAGATACAAAATCATTGCTTTAAGAAAATTCTGAACCATCCGATAAAGTGATTTTGTACCTATCTTAAAAAATAGTAAAAAAATTGGTCTCTAAGCATATTTTATTATGAAGATCATGTTGAACGGTTCGGATCGACTATTCGGACTTTGAAAATAAAGATCAAGGAGATAAATTATTGGGAGCAAATAGGAGCGTAAAAATTTGGGTGCATTTGAACCCTCCTCTTCTTAATAAGTAGGTGCTATTTGCAAATATATTATTTTGATCTACTCATTGCCAAACAATATTTAAGTATCAATCTACCACAAGCTTAGCATTTTTTTCCCTCTTAGGCAGAAGCGGATCCATAGTAAATCAATGGGGTCAATTGACTTCCATTCATTTGCAATTTATTTATTTATTTATATCTTATTTTTAATAAATTTAAACTAAAATATATGAATAAAGTGAAATTGATCCCATTCGTAATAGAAATTTTTTATATACTTGACTCTCATTCATCCCATTTATGTTTGAACCTCATAGTCTGAAAATCTGACTCTGCTCTTAGGCCTGTCATGCTTCTTAATCAATAATTCCATATAGGTCTGTCATTAATGGTTATTTTTGTAAACAATCAAAATGCAATTGGCTCGTTTCATGAGATTCTCTCTTGGACGTGTGGAATAAAATACTTGATATTTGATACTTGTGTTGGGCACTTGAGATAGATTTTTTTCATGTTTATCCTCGTTTTTTGTGTATTAACAAATATACCCCCACGTTCAAAATGATTGCAAAGTATGCTTTTGTTTCTAAAAGGAATTATCACTTGAATGCAATAGCATCTAAATAGTTTTGTGTTTAAAAAAGAGAGGTGAAATATGCATTTTTTTTAATAAAAAAAGATATATAGATTGAAAAAAAAAAGTTTTCTCTGAGATGGAAATTTATTGCAAGGAAATGACCATTATAAAGTTACATGTTGATCTTGCCTCAAAGTTGGTCATCCTGAAAAAGCTCCATTTAATTAATTATTATATCTTATTTAAGAGGAAAAAAAAGGAGACGAATTCATTTTTTCTTCTAGAGTTTGTCATAGTATAAAATACTTGAATAGAGGGACCTGGTGTTAAAATGTCACTATCAAAGATGGCCCTGGCCATTAAACCCGGTAAAAGTTGGTGTTATAGATGTTCTTTATTTTATGGTTGTGTGACTTGTGTCTGCCTAGATACTCTAGGAGTCTAGGATCAGGTTCAATAATAAAAATTGTCACCTCTTAACTCTTATATATAATATTTAATAAACATTTCAAAAAATTTATTACTTTCTCAAAGTTCTGAATCAAATACTGTGTAAAAAGCTGATTTTTTTTTTTTTTACCAAGCATTTAATATTGTTTTGACTTGTATATTTTATGTTTAGTTTTTTTTTTTTTTTATAAAACATTTAATAAGAAATGAGACTCACATTGTATCAAATAAATACCCAAGCTATCTATTAAAATAATTATAAATATTTTCAAATTAATAAAAAACATTATCGAAATTGTCACATTAGATCAAATGAATCACAAGTTTATTTTTCTATTCTCAATCATCTGAAGATGAATGCAGGGCCATATAATGACAAGATTAATTGTCTTGCCGGAGCCGTTTCTTGAATAAAATCATATTTTCCTCACGCAATGTGGGTCCCAAAGTCAAAAGTTCAGAACACAAAAGAGTTGGATTTACTTTGGAACTATAGTAACATAATTTAAGGATAATATTTACATTATTTATTTTCAGATTTCTACAAAATACAAACAATAAATAATTTGAATAAGAGGAGGAATTCACTTATATCATTTTTTAGTAACACAAAATTACACCATTTATTTTTAAAGTTTTCAAAGTCCAAACAGTTGATTCAAACTGTTCAAAATGATATCCATATTAAAATGTGCCTAGAGACCAAATTTTACAATTTTTTTTTGAATATTTTTACTATTTATTAAGTATTTTACAAAATTGTTGTTTTTAGACCATTGAATTTTTGTACTCATCTTAATAAATAGTAAAAAATTCAAAAAAAGTATAAAATTTGATCTGCAAGCACATTTTAATTTATCCAACATTTTGAACAATTTGGATCAACTGTTTGTACTTTAAAAATGAATGGTGTAATTTTGTAGTTCATTTTAATATATCCAACATGTTAAACAGTTTGGATCGACTGTTTGAACTTTAAAAATGAATGGTGTAATTTTGTGTCACCAAAAAAATGTAGTTGGATCCCTCCTCTTTGAAAAATATTCAAAAATAATTTTATCCAATATTGATTGACATTATTTGCAGATTTTACGAATATGAAAATAAAGTCGTGATTTATATCTCTATGACTATATTACACGCTTAAATTTTTGAACCTTATTCATTAACTTCACTATTTTAGTATTTGTTTGATAAATTATTCTTAAATTATATCTATATAGTTTTAAATGAAACTGTTGAATTTTTTTATGTATAAATTTCAACACAAATTAATAGTTTGATTTGAAAAAGCAAGATTCTGGCTGCCTATGTAACAAGCAGCGGAGTCCGATTGGTATTTATTTCAGTACCCGATCCGGAGGTTACAAACTTACGAGTTAAAAAGTAAAAAAGTTAATAAAAGAGTAGGACGTCTGTGAATTAAACGGCGTTAGGAAAAGACGGAAAACTGGGGGGGAAACGGAACAGCAGTGCAGTTTGCAGCACGCAGTTTTGATTTTTGAAGATGAGTCCAAACTCCAAAAGAGTGTGGGGCCCGGCCCATAAAGGATAATATCAAGCTGACTGATGACCCCGAACGCGTATCCTCGGCGTTAACTCAAAAAAAGAATCTTTTGAGTTAATGAATCTCAACCGTTTGATTTTAAACGGAGCTAATCCGGCTCCTGCATATGACATAGGGGACTTTTCAATATTAGTGCAGATCTAGTTTACACCAATCTTAAAACAAATCGGACGGTTGATATTTATTAACTCGAAAGATTGCCTTTTGAGTTAATGCAGAGGATACTCGCTCGATGAACCCAGCGTACTTGAGAGAGACAACTATGTAATGTATCTGTCTGACTCATGTTACCTCCTTCCTACGTGTCACTCCATCTCCATCCATGATCCATCCCCTCTTTTTTCCCGTCATTTTTTTTTCATAATCATAAAAAAAAATCAATAAAAATAACCAAATTAGACATTTAATTTTAAAACTAACCAAACCACCCCACTATAAACACAATTATCTAAATTATATCTATATTTATATCTCATGACATGCAAATTTATATATAGTTTACATCAGAGTTATATATATATCGCATGTAATTAAGACAATGCAAGGCTATTTACCTCCCTCAGGTTAATTTACTGACAGGTATAATTAATTCAGTAATTAATCTGCGTTAATTTTTAAGCTATTTACCAATGATGTTTTTAGTTTCCTCTCTCGTCCAAGTGGACTATATATTCAAAATTAGCTTACCAAAACTCATTTATTGCCACGAGTATCAGGATATAATTAATTTTGCATTAATTAATTTATATCCAGACAATACTATATACTATTGAAGTGGACTGGATCCACTCTTTAGCAAGCTAATTAATTCCAGAGTTTTCTTAATTTACTACCAAGAGCTGTAATTATATTTCATTAATATAACTGTCTAAAACTGTATAAATATACATATTTTTTTAATTTTTATCCAATTATATATATATATATATATATATATATATATATATATATATATATATATATATATATATATATAGGTATAGGTATGCTAATGAACATACAAATAAGTGAATAACCTAACAAATTAATTTCATACAATTTAATTAGCATTAATTGTTTGATGCATCAACGACTGTTGAATCTTCTTTTCGCGGAAAAAGACAAATTACTGGCTTCGGTAATTTGCCTGTGTACATAAACTTTTCTTATCAATATATTGTTGACAGGTTGCTGCCAACCTTAAAAAAAAAACGACCGTTGAATCCGGATATATAGTAAGAAATTCAAGTCGCTTAAAGCTTAAAGTACCATGAAAAATATTAATTGAAGTAGATAATTTTTTATAAACATGCATATACCTGTTTAATTATCTGTACACGAATTAATACTACAAAATAAATAGTCGATCGGTCTAGCCAAAATGGGTACCGTCTCAATACAATACGGTATGACTGCGATCCAACCATGCATATCCGCAGCTAGCTCCTGTTGTTTTCACCTCATATAGACATATAGTGCCAAAGCAGAGACACCAAAAATGAAAACTCTAGAATTAGAATCTTCATGGAATCAAATAATTTCAATCAAGTACGTGCTAATAAATTAAATTTAAATTAAATATTCTTTCATTTTTTTTTTTTTTTTTTTTGAGAAAGACTAAAGATAGATTTACCCGGAATAAAATATTAATTTATTATAGCTTTAAATGAAAATAATTAATTCTCTCTAGCATTAACAAGTTTAATTAATCTTTATCTTAATTTCTGTAGTGAAGAGCTAACCAATTCGATCTACAAACTTGAGTATAAGATCTATGTAATTAATATCTATCAAACCACCCGACGACGACTGTTCAGCGATCGAATCAGGTGCTACGTACCTGAACCTGAGTGACGCGGATTCAAAATATTAATACCAGGTACGTAGCACCGTAGCAGGCCAGCACACTAACTAAGCAAAGGATCGCACCAAAAAATATATACATCATCACGTGCGAGTGCGTGTGCACAGAGTTAGTTTTATCCTGATCGTATCGTAAACCTCGCCACGTCTTAGCCTACGCTAGCTCACCCTCTTGACTTGATCAACCTTTCTTTTTCTTTATAACTTTTTAATTAATTAATTAGAGCGACTTCTCTCTCTCTCTCTCTCTCTCTCTATATATATATATATGTATCCTCTCCTCCCCTATAAATACATCAATTACCTCCTTACCTTTTAGAGTGAGAGAGAGATAGTGGGAGATTACAAAGAGTCGTTTTATGCTTTAATTAAAGAGTTGGCTTCGTTTTGATTGATTGTGAAGAGCAAGCAAGATAGATAGCACTAATGGCTCCTCCTGCTCCTGTTGTTGGCTTACAGAGGGTCTTCACCTTTGGCAAGAACAAGACCGAGGGCAACAAAGCTATGAAGCAACTGGTATGTTCATTAATTTCACTCATCCATCTCTACCCTTTCTTTAATTCTCTTTCATTTTTTTTTTTTTTTTTTTATCATATATAGATGTTACCTAGTTCAATTATATGCATGCATGATCAATTCAAAATTCTCCATTCATGCATGTTAATTACTATTGATCATCGATCATCTAGCTCCTAAAATTTTTTTATTGTATTGGTGATCATGCATGTTAATTGGCATGCATGCAGGTGGAAATTTTTGTTAAAAAGCTTTTGTTCTGTTTTATGTGTATATTTGTTGGTTGATTTTCGTCAGCTAACTTCAAAAAAAGAAATTAGTAGCTCAAATTTGGTACTGTATATTGATCGAGAGAATTTTTCGGCTTGACCAATTAAATACTATATATAGATTTATATAGAGTAGTAGTTGTCATCTTGTGATGCTTAATCAGTACATATGCAACAATTTTTTTTAAAAACTACTAAAACCAAATAATTTTTTTTAAAAAGAAATTGGTATTGTGATGGCATCTCACGAGAGAACAGAGAGTGCCTCTAGTCTTGTTTGGTAGAGTTTTGACTTTTAAACATAAATTGTGCAAAACGATTCTTTTCATGTAAGGAAATTAAAGTGTAACTTCCCTTAAATAAAGACCGTTCCCTCTCCTTTTGGACCAAATAATGACAAATACAAACAAAATAAAGTGCATGAGATATGAGGATGGTTATTATACGAATCATCAATTTTGTTTGCTTTCTTGGTAGACATTGTCACATTAATTAATTAATCACCTAACCAATGTTTTCCCCTAATTGTAAATTTAAGTCTCAACTTCAGGCCAAAACAACACTAGTTTTTTTTTCCCCCAAATTTTTAGGTTAGCACATGATCAGTCATGACTTAATTAACCTGACTAACTTGACAGTAAATTAATGTTCAGTCTAAATTTAATTGGTACACCGGATATATGTAATAAAAGTATATATTAAATTGCAAAGTTAGCAAATTAATATTGGAAAAATATATATACAGCTTGGAGGTAAGGGTGCAAACCTAGCAGAGATGGCAAGCATTGGCCTGTCAGTTCCACCGGGCTTTACCGTGTCAACCGAGGCATGCCAGCAGTACCAGGAAAGCGGTTACAAGATGCCGTCAGGCCTCTGGGATGAAATAATGGAAGGCCTTGACTGGGTACAAAAGGATATGGGGGCACGTCTCGGGGATCCCGAGAAGCCCTTGCTCGTCTCTGTCCGATCTGGTGCTGCGGTACAGTACTTCAAAAACCCCAACTAAAATCACCACATACTAGTGATAAATTTCCTTTTTGAAATATATATATATGTGAGTAGAACTAGGGTGCTCCTAAGTTCACGTAACCTCTTGTGAACTTGACTCTAAAATATATCGAATCAACTTTAAACGATGAATCCAAACTATTGAAACTCTTCTACCTAATGATTGATGGGTCTACATATGAAAATTTTAAAGTTTCGAATTAATTTGATATAGAGTCAAGTGGTCAAAAAAGTACAAAAAATGAATGCATTAAAATTTATTTATAAACCTTAAATTTTGATCACTTGACTCTATATTAAATTAATTCGAAACTTTAAAATTTTCATATCTAGACGCATCACTCATTAGGTACATCACTCATTAGGTAGAAAGGTTTCAACGGTTTGAATTCATCGTTTAAAGTCGATTCGATATATTTTAGAGTGTTCACAAGAGGTTTGGTGAACTTAGGAGCACTCTAGTTCTACTCTATATATATAGGTGATTTAATTAGTTGGTCTTAATTCTTAATAATTACTACAGGTGTCAATGCCCGGAATGATGGACACTGTGCTAAATTTGGGGCTGAATGACGAAGTGGTGGCCGGCCTTGCTAAAAAGAGCGGTGAACGCTTCGCTTATGACTCCTACCGGCGCTTCATTGACATGTTTGGCAACGTGGTTAGTTTTTCTTTTCTTTGTTAATGCCAATTTAATTGACTTCTTTAATTAATTAGGAGTATATATTAAGGAGCGTGTGTCTGTCTGTTCGTCTGTCTGTCTAAAATTGTTTTGGTTTTACTTCATTCCTAATTATTAGTTATTTTAACATGTGGGCCCTTTTGTACGTTCAATTGTGCTTTTCCACATAAGAACAAAGTTTAGAGGACACAATTTTAATTAATGTACCAAGTTAATTTAGACAAATGGATATTGTTTAGTTTGTGAATTGCTCAATGGCCACCACACTCCTAGTGTTCTTAATTAATTATACGTACGCTGCTAAACCCGTTATTTGGATGTCATTTAATTTCTGTGGGAAATTTTTAAATTAGGGGCAAGAGTTAGTGGGCCCTAGTTTAGTTCAGTTCAGCATCTAGCATTTCTATTTTAATTTCTCTTTTCTTTTTGCAAACAATCTGTTGCGCCATAAAATAGTTATGATTTTCTTGACAGTGACATGCATACATATATTTCAAATGATGGGATTGTGTCACTGTGTTTCTTGTTCCACTATCTATATATAATTGAGAAAACAAAAACAAAACAACAACTAGCTAGATGTGTAGGGACCAACAAGTTGCTCCCTCCATATGGTTCTGTTCTATTTAGATGACGTGATCACAAATAAATAAAGATATGTTTCAACTTTCAATTAATATTAGCTGCATATATTTTAAGTCTCTTAATTTTTTATTTTTTCCTGCTAGCAAGGCCAGTCAAAACAAACTATATAACTCTTCATTCTAGCTTAGTCGCAACAAGGGATAACATTTGATCTGTTTATATATAATATAACCCAGTCAAGGTTAATTAATTGGCAGTTAAATTTAATCTATATTTACCTATGAGAAGTTGTAGGGTCAAGTATTGTTTCCAACTGAGGTTTGGTCAACAGAAATGGCTTTGAATCAAATTTTACGTTACTAGAAAAAAAAAAATGTACAAAAAATAACAGTATACATAAAACGGTACCCTCAGCTTATTAGCTTTCAAAATTCTCCAAGAAAAACAGAGTCCTAAAGGTGTAAGAAAAATCATAAAATCTTTAATGAATAAGAAAATATTTCATATAAGCAATCTTATTATTAGATATAGTTCATTAAAAGAATATGGTTGCCACATCAAAGATAATTAAAAATAATTTCACAGCAACCTTGTACCGTCAGTTCAAAGAACTCTCCACGTGTTAAAATCCTAAAGGTGGAGGGACTTTCCAATTGTTGCATACAAATGGAGAGGATCCAATAAGGTGTTGGTTCATGCGGGATAGGGTCGGGGTGCGTATCCTCTGAGATATCTCAATTTTTGCGTGACTGACGTGTCCGGTGCCTATTCGGGTAACCGTAGGGGGCCAGTATTATTTGAGCTTTGAGATTCGTGCAGAATATATTTGAACAATTGAGATATTCCCAAAAGTCACGCAAAGTTTGAGATATCTCAGAGGATGCGAATTCATAGGATCGGATCCAACTTTTATTTCCTCCGTTTCTGAGACAGTCAGTCACTCTCTTTCCCTCCATCATCTTCTTTCTCGGATCATTGCCAATGGCGGCCTTGAACTGGAGACCAGTTTGAGCGGCTCCGATGGTCCGAGAATTTCGTACGGTGAACCGGCCCTGGCCAAGGATAGTTTTGCAGAGTATAACCTGGTTCAAAAAAACTACTACAATTAGATCAGTAGGCTATAAAAGGCTATAAAAGAAATAGAACAATATCTTTGAGAATTGGAACTCTTGATTGTGGCACAGGTGATGGGAATTCCTCATGAGCATTTTGGTGAAAAGCTAGAAGAAATGAAGGCGATCAAGGGAGTGAAGAACGACACCGACCTGACAGCTGACAACCTCAAGGAGCTGGTGGTCCAGTACAAGGAGGTCTATGCCAAGGCCAAAGGCGAACCCTTTCCCACTGGTAATTAATTAATCTCATATTCCCTTTCAATCCCAAAACATTTTAATTAAATTAAATTATTATTCCTTTTATAAAAATAAAAAAAGGTTACTATATATGAAATTAATTTATTGGCAGACCCAAAGCAGCAGCTGAGCCTTGCTGTGCTGGCGGTGTTTGATTCGTGGGACAGTCCCCGAGCGAACAAGTACAGGAGCATAAACAAGATCACGGGGCTGAAGGGCACTGCAGTAAATGTGCAGTGTATGGTGTTTGGCAACATGGGCAACACCTCGGGAACTGGTGTGCTCTTCACCCGCAGTCCCAGCACTGGCGAGAAGAAGCTCTATGGTGAGTTCCTCGTAAATGCTCAGGGCGAGGATGTGGTTGCCGGCATTAGGACCCCACAGGAACTTGACACCATGAAAGATTGCTTTCCTCAGGCTTACCAAGAGCTTGTTGAAAATTGCAAGATTCTTGAGAGCCATTACAAGGACATGATGGTATATTGCCTTTCAATTCTCTCTCTCTCTCTCTTTTTTAAAATAAATTCTATCAAAATTTGCTTCAATTATATCTATTTTTTGTGATTGTAGGATATTGAATTCACTGTGCAAGAGAACAGACTATGGATGCTTCAGTGCAGACTGGGGAAGCGTACCGGCAAAGCAGCTGTCAAGATAGCGGTGGATTTGGTCTCAGAGGGCATTGTTGATACCCGTACTGCTATCAAGATGGTTGATCCTGGACATTTGGACCAACTTCTCCATCCCCAGGTATATAATTAAATTAATATTTACCTTTTTAGTTTAAGCATTCATTTTGTGTGTATTAATTTGTTCGACTTCTAAAATAATATTTGTTTATACTGACTATGCTTTTTCTTGATTACTTGATTACTTCAGTTTGAAAACCCAAAGGCATATAAGGACAAGGTGATTGCCACTGGCTTGCCTGCTTCTCCTGGAGCTGCAATAGGTCAAGTTGTGTTCACTGCTGAGGATGCTGAGACATGGCACGCACAAGGAAAGACTGTCATTTTGGTGAGTTTACTTCAGAGAAAAAAAAAAAGGGCAAGTAAAAACAAATAAGAATATGCAATTCAACCAAATTATTTGTTGTTTTTTCCTTCAACTTAGGTGAGGACTGAGACCAGCCCAGAGGATGTTGGTGGCATGCACGCTGCTGCCGGTATTCTGACGGCAAGAGGTGGCATGACCTCTCATGCTGCTGTTGTGGCACGTGGGTGGGGCAAGTGTTGTGTCTGTGGCTGCTCTGATATCCGTGTGAATGATGTTGAAAAGGTTATTTGAGTGGCTTTAAATAATTTATCACTTGATTTGACCGGATGGTAAGGTGTTAAGGTTGCAGATGTTTTGGATGACACAGGACTCCGGATTGACTTGCTACAATTTCGTTTTGTGTATTTTGTTTGTTTAATTATTTTGAATTTTGATATTTCAGGTAGTGATAATTGGGGACAAGATAATCCATGAAGCTGAATGGATCTCACTTAATGGTTCAACTGGAGAAGTCATCCTGGGCAAGCAACCACTAGCTCCACCCGCTCTTAGTGGTGACTTGAGCACATTCATGGCTTGGGTTGATGAAGTTAGGCAAATTAAGGTCAAATGTCCCACAAATGTTTTGCTAATATAAATAGATTTAACATAATTTAAATTCTTTGGGGTGTCACTTCACATCTAAATTGAGTACTTTTGACATTATTAGGTGATGGCTAATGCCGACACTCCAGAGGATGCGTTGGCTGCAAGAAACAATGGTGCTGAAGGAATTGGTCTTTGCAGGACAGAACACATGGTAATTTTTTATTATTTTTTCTAGAAGCGGGAAAGAAGGACAATGTGGTAATTGTTCTCTAACACATGGTTGCATCCCAGTTCTTTGCATCTGACGAGAGGATTAAGGCTGTGAGACAGATGATCATGTCTTCAACTGTAGAACAGAGGCAAAAGGCCCTTGACCTTCTCTTGCCGTACCAGAGATCAGACTTTGAAGGCATATTTCGTGCTATGGACGGTACCATCTCTCCCTTTTGCTCAGTTCATCATTGGTTGACACTAAACTCATCTGAATAATTTTTCGTGCTTTTGTGTTTAGGCCTTCCTGTAACAATTAGGTTGCTAGACCCACCGCTGCATGAGTTCTTGCCAGAGGGCAACATTGAGGATATAGTACGTGAGATGGCTTCCGAAACAGGCGCAGCTGAGGAGGAAGTCTTTGCCAGAGTTGAGAAGCTTTCTGAAGTCAACCCTATGCTTGGTTTCCGTGGCTGCCGGTCAGAATTACCTTGATTTTCTTTAATAATTTTTTTTGGACCTAGTACTAGTTATGTGGTTCTATTAATTCTTACAACGATATAATTACAGGCTTGGAATTTCATACCCTGAGTTGAGTGAAATGCAAGCACGTGCAATCTTTGAGGCAGCAATTGCCATGAGCAACCAAGGTGTTAAGGTGTTCCCAGAAATCATGGTGCCTCTTGTTGGTACACCTCAGGCATGTCCCATTCACAACTTCTATCAAAATCCTATCTTCACAATTTTCAATATTTCCATTCTGACTGAGATTTTCCTACTACTAATAATAGGAACTTGGACACCAAGTGACTCTGATACGAAAGGTGGCTGAGAAGGTGTTCAGTGCTTTAGGCACTTCGGTCGCCTACAAGGTGGGGACCATGATTGAAATTCCCAGGGCTGCCCTTGTTGCTGATGAGGTTAGAAAGAACACTAATGAAATATATATTTATGTTAAATTCTAATCCTTAAGTGGTTTTTGTTCTTAATTACTTTGTGTTCCTGTTGACAGATAGCAGAGCATGCAGAGTTCTTCTCCTTTGGGACAAATGATCTTACTCAGATGACATTCGGTTACAGTAGAGATGATGTCGGCAAATTCCTTCCAATCTACATTGCACAAGGAATTCTCCAAAATGATCCCTTTGAGGTATGTATAACTTCTATCTTGTTAATTTTTTTTTTTGTTTTTTATAATTGATTATGAGTTCCCATAATAATAATTTCTCATGTCCTGAACAAAAACAGGTTCTAGATCAGAAGGGTGTTGGTGAGCTGGTGAAGATTGCCACCGAAAGGGGCCGCAAAACTAGGCCAGATTTAAAGGTTTGTTATAATTAAGCATTGTAATTAAATCATAACTAATATATTTAGTATCTTTATTTATATAAATTATTTCGTTTTGCCAGGTTGGTATTTGTGGAGAGCACGGTGGTGAGCCTTCCTCAGTTGCATTTTTCGCCAAGTCTGGATTGAACTATGTTTCATGCTCTCCTTTCAGGTTAGCCCCTCTTAGATTCGATTCTGAATGCAAATTGAAATTTTGAGAGTGATTGTGTGTTCAATCTAATTGAATTTACAAATTTTTATTTTCAGAGTTCCAATTGCTAGGCTTGCTGCTGCTCAAGTGGTGGTTCAAAAATGATTGCTCAGGTGAGAGCATGATTTAGCATGCCAGTGGAAGGAAGATTAGCAGTAAAATAATTACTCTTCTGGTTTCATAAGTCTCATGTATGTTATGTGAGAGAAATATTGCACTCTTCCTGTATGTAATTGACGGTTTCGTTTTGTGTATTGTTTTGCAACTTTTAGCTTTGCCGGCATTCCATGAGAAAGCTGCTTCTGCTTCGCTATGTATAATAAAGACATGAGTTTGTGAATTGTGCTGGTTTTGTTGCTTGGTTCTGATTGCTGTTTGCTTGATTTAATTTTACCACACCAAGTACATTTGGAATGAGAGATCTGATGGCTTGGATTGTGTTTGATCTGAAAGTGTTTATCATTGGAAAATTGATTGACACTTAAATTAGTGCTTGTGACTACCCAATTGATTCTATAGTCTATACCATTGGTGGGTCACTCTGAACAAATCTTAGTTATAAATTGAGTTACAAGAGAATTCTATAACTATGATTTCAAATTCATATTAAAAATTAAAAAGGAAAAGAAAAAAACTGGGACCTATTTTAAGGAGTTGACACTTGGGACCCACTCACAGAACTGAGTCAACTATTTTTGCACACTTGGTTGTATTTTTATTGTTCTGTTATGTGGAATAAAAAATAATAAAAAATAAAAAATAGCATGACCTATGACCTATGTTGTGACAAGGATCAGAAAGAAGATGGACCCAAAAGGCCGAAACTATGTATTTGAGAATTGAGACCAGCATATGGGCCATGGAAATTTAGGTCCATACCTCCCTATGTATATTTATGAGATGATTTAGCGTAAAAGTTAATTGGAGCCTAAACTTATGGAAATAAATCTATAAGGTTCCTGTTATTACGATCTCAACCATTCAAAAATTTCCAAACACAAATCTCAATGAAGTCGAATGATTGGAATTAAGGTTCCTGTAACCCTGTTAGAGTGTTAGTCCATTAGAATTAATAACAGCAGATTTATTTCCTAAACTTATGAACAAAGGTTTGCATGTTTAACCTTTGTTAATAATTTGTCGCATGCATCAGTTCGAACGGCAAAATTCAACCGTTGGTTTTTATCTATTTCATGGGTGCGTTTATATATATTCAAAACTTTTAGTTATCGAATTTATTTTGTATAAGACCATTGAAAGCCATTAATAAAGTTCAAAATTAGTTATATATTTACCCATCCAAACTCACTTAATTTATAAATATTCACATTTCTTAATTTCATCACTTAAAAATTAATAAAGATTGATATTAATAAAATAATAGAAAGACAGTTTTGGCCTTATTTAAAAATACTGCATGGGTTGTCAAATGTCAATCCCTCTTTTTTAAGCCTTCCCGGAAGTAAAAACTAAAAAGAAGAAGAAGCAGGATCTTATATATATATATATATTAGGATAGAAACTCCAATGCAATCAAACATGAATTTAAACAAACCGAATAGATATAATTAACAAGAGATTGTAGACCGAAAGCCTCTAGATTCTCCAATCTTTGATAAAATCATAATTTCATTTTACTCTCTCTTTTCAATTGTTTAAACCTTCAATTCTTTAGATATTGAACCCACCAATTTAGAATTTTAGAAATTAAAGATTAAAACAAATTTTCAAACAAACCAAATTCTGAAATTATTCGTTAAAGTTAAAAATTAAAATCTCCCTTTGTCCCAAGAATTGACACATTTTATACTACAAAAGTAGATTATACGCTTATAACCAACCAAGTCTTAAGTATTTAGATTTATAAATTTAAAAATAAAAATAGTAAAAAGTTATAGTCAAAACTCTATACACAGAATACTCAACAACAATCAAAGAATAGGTGTTTTGAAGTTTCCACTGCCCCTCCATCGCACATAACACAGTGCTGTTCACAATTGATGCCTCTTCTTTACAACATGTCTCGAGTTGGTAGTCTATCTTTTAACAGCAACTGAGGAAACACCTTGATTTTCAAAGGTGCAACCACTTCCCAAATATACATAAAGGCCAAATTAATACGTCCAGCTTCAATGAGAATTCACCATTGGAAGTCCAACGCCATGTCAGAGAATCCTCTATTTCACTTAAAGCCGGTACAATACTAGTATAGGAAGAAGCAAGAAGGAGAAGGAAGCATCCCTGAGAGAGGGCTGTTGAGGAGTTGGCCTAGGCATGCCATCCTTCATCTACCTTAGCTTAGTGGTGTTGGACCCCAACAATCATACCAAAAGGAGATGCTAGCGCCATTGCCAATGAACCACTGTGTACTCCATTGAAAAAGGTTATATAGCTTGATCAATTGATTCCAAAAAAAAACAAACCATTAACCATCCAAACTTTAGGATTAAGTTGCTGCGGTCGGTGCTGCCTTAGAGTACGTATCACCGAATACCAGAGGCTATCTGGCTGATTTATTGTCTTCCACCACCATCGAAGCAATAAGGAGTAATTTCTCAACTCCATATTCGGAACTCCAAACCCGCCAACCCGTTTAGGCAATGTCACAACTTCCCAACTAATTAACGGTTGTCAATGCAAGATATCAAACTATCAACCTAATTAGTTGTCAATTAATGGATTTTCATCCTAAAAGTAATTTGCATTTAACCTCTCGTTCTTATACAATTTGAGCTCAAAATAAAAAGTTTAATATATAAATGTCTTTTCTAATCAAGTAGATTAAAATTATTAATTTAAATTCTTCGTTCAAAAGGTAATCGGATAGTTTTGAGATTAAGCTCATAAATTTTCTTCGACCCCATTTCGTGTAGAAATTAATATAGCTCTTATCTCTTATGAAAAATGACAAATTAAAATCATTTTAAAAAGCAATCTCTATACCAAAGAGAGTCTCTGTAAACTTACGAATCTTGTTAGTTTAATGAATAAAGCTAGCGTGTTATCTATAGTGTAGTGACATGTCGTATTACTTTAAAAATCTATTGGATACAATTTAATGACAAATTCAAACCGTTGAAACTGATTTATTTCCCGAGTGATACATTTACATGCAAAGATTATAAATTTTTGAATTCATATATTTAGTATAAAGTCAAGCGAACAAAAAGTGAAGATTTATAAATTATTTTTTATGTATTTATTTTTCATTATTTTTTTATCGCTTAACTTTATACTATGAATATAAAAAAATTATAAATTTTATATATAAATACATCACTCGTAAAGTAGATCGGTTTTAATTAACATTTTGGATTCATCGTTTAAAGTCTATTCATTAGATTTTTAAAGGGTAGCACGGTATGTGACTATACTATGGGTAGCACGCTAGTCTTTCTCTAATTTAATTACGTCCTAATTCGTGATTTATACATGATTTATACATGAGATTAGTATTATTATTCATTGCCTTGAAGGCATAGTTGAATAAAAAGTAGAGTCATGCGATGAACATTGAACGATTTGAAGTTTGAACAGACTGAAGACACCGTACGTCCTTTAAAATATCGCTTTATATATACCTCTATCTGACCATTTAAGTGCGTCTACATTTCATTGGACAGTCAGTCACATTTACATATATAATCACGAATTCACGATGTTTTGTGACAATATTAATTGTGTGAAATATTTTCTAGTTTACAGGCCAAATTAATTAACAGCGTACATCATTCTAGAAATTAAAGAGTGAGTTTGAATGATGAAATGGGAATTAATTATTAATCGTACGTGTTCGCAAAATGCCTAATTAAGCCGTTAAAGAGAAATTACGTACTGACAAACTGTTCTCTGTTGTGTTGCTGTAAAGTTTAGAAACTGAAGCACGTTAGTTGTGTAGATAATTATGAATATGAATTATCTTTTGAGTTAAGCGATGATATATATATACAATCCATTATTTCCAGCTACACATGCATGATAATAAATCCTATTCAACTGGAGGCAAGGCAATTAACCCTCCATGTTAATTGGCGTGCTCGTACAGCAGTAGGAACCCTATGGATTTTTTGTGGTGAAAATTAATTATATAGGTGCATGGCCTAGGCAATCAACTAGAAACTATATATATATGTTTGACATTTTGACTACCATTATTATTTATTTTTTTACATATGAATGCATGATCAGTGTTTAATTTGTTAATTATAATTAATTGTTCAACATCGTGCTTATTATATTTTTTTTCCCTTTTATAATTAATATTACCTTAAAAATGTACCTAGCTAGCAATTCTTTTTTCTCTTTTATGTATTATTATTAGTACAAACTTAAAATAATCAATATGTAAAAAGAAGTTAGTAAGAATGTGCTAGCTTGTTTCCAAAATTAAAGGAAAATCACCCATTATTCAAAATACTCTATTCGATCCTATAGTTTATACATATTATCATATATACCGTCTAATTTTTCTAATGGTTATGTATATTACTAAATATTTTATTGTCGTAATTTGTATTATTTTATAATTAAAGTAAGTAATTTATTGTCATATCAATTTAAGATGCGCTGAAAAAGGCGAGTTTGAAACATTATTATGTATGCACTCAGCATACTTTCATTAATAACTTACCACACGCGCAATGCGACGATTATTGAATAATTTTGTTCTTTAATTAGCGTATCTAGCTACATACATACATACATACATACATACATACATACATATTAATTTACTCCAAGGTTTGTTGACCGATCGATGGAGCTAGTGGTTTTTAATTAATTACCAGCAATAACGTAATCAAATCATTTCTTGCTAGATCGATCGCCTCTAAAAGCATTTTATATATACTACGTCTGCTAAAATTCGATCATGCATACACCAGTAAATTTATGTCCGCTCGTCGATAAAAATCAAACAGTTACAATCTATCTAGTTTGATTTTTAGAGCACAATCATTCATATATACTCAGATAATTCCTTCATGAAAACCAATGCCGCATAAAATCTTAATTACAATGAAAAAAAAGGCCTCAACTCCACTTCAAGGAGAGAGTGGTTCCAACTTGAGAGTCCATTTACCACTTTACTACCAAGTAAATCTCTCTCTCTCTCTCTTTCTCAGGGACTACTATAAATACCCCCACACTCCACACCCTCTTTCACTATGGCCTTCCTCCTAATTTTTCATCAATTCCATCACCATTTCAATTAAAAATAATTAAGACACAAAAACTAGTCCATTCCTCATCTAGCTAGCGTATACACATGCACACCGGCCGCAATCAAAGCCATGCTAGTCATCCGAAAATGCCTCTTCGGCTCCTCCAAAGGTGTCGGAGATGAGAAGCATAAGTACTATGATATCCCTTCCTTACCCGCCGACGAAGACAAAGACTTTCCTCTGATCTTCATTGATCCCCTAAGCCTGCATGCACCTCCTGAAGAAGCACACCTTCAACCAATTTCAGAGGCAGAAAATGGAGAAGATCAGTCAGAGAGAGAGTCTCATACTGAAGAAACCCTAGCTGAGGAAGAGGAACCTCTGCCTGCTGAAACCCAAGTTGAGGAGCCTCCATCTCATGAAACCATATTGGAGGAAGAGGAACCTCAGCCGGATGAAACCCCAAAGGCGCCGCCTCAGCCTGAAGAAACCCTAGTTGAGGAGCCTGAGCTACAAGATCTAAGTGCTTTGTCTGGGTTGTGTGAACCCGATTGCAGCAGCCTATACACATGCACTGAGATTCTCGGATCGGAGATTTGTGATAACATGGTGAAGGATATGAGGGAGGCCGTGACGGAATGGAGTTGGAGTCGCAAGCATCAGAAACAGAAGGCCGTAGATGTGGAGATGCTGGCTAACAGGGTGTTCCCACCTCCAATTCCTCGGTATATGGGGAGGCCATGTCAATTCATGAACATCGAGAGATCCAATGGGAGGATAACAATGTCCTTGGTGCAGATGGATCGCCAGCCAGAGCTGATGGAGATGGAGAGAGAAGATGGGCAGGTCAAAATGCAGTTGATGACGTACATCGAATATGCTGCTAGGAAAGACGATGCTGAGGCTTCGACATCGACATCGACATCGACATCGACATCACAAGAGGTGGTGGAGGAGACGACGACTTGTGATGAGGATGAAGAATTAGAATTAGAATTAGTGACTGACAAGTTGGACAGCGGCGGCAAGGCGCAAAAGAAATGCTTGGCACTAGCTGCCTAAGGCTAAGATGATGATGAGTTGGAGTTGGAGTCTCGTTATTTTAGGGTTAGTGTCGCATTTTATGAATTATGAGTTGGGATAAAACTATTTACACTCGGTCTATATTAATTTTGAAAACAGTTGATCGATATATGCGCGCATCAATTTGTTAGAGCTTCTTGAGGAAACATTTTGTTAAGAGTTTATAATTATAGACCGGGTCCTTGTATTTGGTTGCTATATATTAATATATATTTGGAAGTAAAGGCATTTATTTGAGAAAACTGAAGAGTACTATGAATTTCTTTTTTTTTTTTCTAGCTAAAAGCTAGCATATGATAAAGATGATGAGTAATCAAAGTACGTGAGCAAACTAAAATTGACAATACAAATAATGAAAAAAAAATGTGTACAATGCTTCCTAATTCAGAAAACAAAATCACCAAATTAATGAAATGTATATCACTATTTGCACAGAATGTAAGAGACTATGATATCCTTGACTATATTTTCATGAGGATCGATCAACGCGGTACAAATTAATGCACAATAATTGTCCACGTTTTATTTTATTTTTTATTTTTTTTGCAAATGCCGAATCTATATATCAAATTTGAGTCTAACAATTCGACATTGCAATCTTATACAACACATACATTGAAAATTATACACAAATCATGTTTAAATATTTTATATTGACAATATTTTAGTGCAGGAATTAAGGAGCTGTTTAATTGCTTCTTTGGAGAATTAAACCCTTCTAGTAATTAGTATTATAGTAAGAGTCTAGAAGGTTCATGTTTACTTCAAAGTACTTAAGGTAAGCGTTTACAGCAAAACTTTAATTATATGTATATTTCTGTGATTTGTATAAATTAAAGACTTCTTATTGATGCCAACATGATTAATTTAATTTGAATTAAAAAGTCCGAAAGACTATGTATTACTAATTTATTGACAATTATGTATTTTAAAAATCCTGACAATCAATGGAAAACAAAGTTTTTATTTGAAATCCAACATTATATATAGGCACGATAATATCATGTATAGCACATATATATCATGTCTGTAGAAAATGATGAGATTTAATGTATGTTTCGTTGAACATTCGAGTGACCTAAACTTGTAACAAGATTTCTTTACGTAATTGACGCACATATATAATATTGTCATATTAATTTTCGGAGTTCCTTGTTGTAATACAAGTTTTAACTACTTTTATAGAAATCAAGTTAGAATTAAAATCATGATCAGTTAGGTCGAATTGGACATATATGTTTAAATTTAAATTAAATCAAGCTAGAAATTAATAAAATTTTGGACTTTCATCGAATCTGGCCCATTAACTAACTGTACATATATGCATGGTTTCGGCCGCACAAGTGTAAGAAGTGTCCAGCTTCTGCCAGGATTTAAAAAAAAAAAACAGTGTAAGAAGTATAAGGGGTCAAGGGGATTAATTTCATAGCATGCAGACGTTAAATATCTGGTCCGTGCATATATAGGAATCCTGCAGATGCAACAACATACATACGCATGCAACAGCCAACAGGTGCGCCCCTTCACCCACCCTTTCCTGCAGGAAATAATTAAAGAAGCTCCGTATGAAAACCATTCTTTCAATAGCAGTGAAATATATATTAGAATACATGAAAACAGCCGATTAAAAAGAAATATTTTTTTTTACCAAACCAATAAAACTTTAATTCGGACAGGACACTGTATGAGTACTCCGCATGCATCTCTGGAGTATCAGACTGAATGAGTTCATCAAAACAACATTTGGTATAAGAGACTTTTAGAAAAATACTGTCCAATTGAATCGATCGGGAATCTCAAGTCGAGAGAGCAAATTAAGCATGAATACAAAAGTAGGATTCGATTCAACGAGTAGCTAGCGAGGTCGTCTATCTTTCAAGACTTAATTATTTGAAAAATAAAAGGGGATTTAATTAAATAATTGCACGAAAATCCTATTGAATTTTATTAGAAATATAAGAAATTGCGGACTGTTATCCGTATTATTAACATAAATAAACTATCCAAAAATTAATAGTTAAAATAATTTTGATTCATTTTTTTTTATATTATACGTCATATATAGCGTGCAATCTTTACTATACCAAATGAACAGAGCAATTTACTGATGAGTTGATGGAATATATCTCCATTCTTATATTAAGTACGTACGACGTAGATGTTCTGATCTACCAACACATGTAATTAAAAGATCAAATTTCAAATTGAATATCAACCTTCCAATAAAATAGTTTGTCTTTTTTCTATTCAATGCATTTTTTTATTAATAAGTAGAAATCTATAATTTATTTAGACACGTACCCGCTACACGTATTTTACATGATTTGGTTAAAATAAAAGTTAAATAAACTTATATTGGTGTGCTGCAATAAAAAGCTATTGATGTGTTACTTTCTTTTTGTGATTTCCCTGATCCTTCTTTCCTCTTTCTTTCTTTTTCCAAAAAACGAATTTGCTAGCGAAGAATGTGTATGTGTGTGTGTTTTGGGCTTCGTCAATGCATATAATACCACCGAATAAGGAATAAATATAGAGTTGAGTTCCGGTACTTCATGAAATAAAGCAAGTGTTTTACTTCACACTTATATTTTTGCGATTTTAAGTTCAAAATGTCAATCTGAACCTCAAGTTGATCTCCATATTAAATTGTGCTTGGAGATCAAATTTACATTTTATAAATTTATTACAAGTTTTTTCGAATTTGTGAAAATGACTAATTTTGTATGGTCCACAATTTTCTAAAAACAGTGATTTTAAAGAATCTAAAAAATAGTAAAAAAAATTATAAAAATTAATATTTTAATACAATGATCATTTTGAACAGTTCAGATCGACTATTTGAACTTTATAATCGAAGATATAGACGTAAAATAAAATACTCACTTTACTTCATAAAGCACCGTAGCCCAACTCTATATATACTAAATAAATATTCTTTTGTTGATATATCTTTATTAAAATAGGTCACTTTTTATGAAAATATTTTTTTTCTCTTATAACATATCTTCGTTGCAATGTGCAGACACAAGACACAATACTAGAAGTATAAATATGTTCGAAATCACCTTTTGTTGGGTATTATTCTTTGTTCTGATTAAATTAAACTTAGGGATGTAAATATATTTGTTAAGATAGATAAATGGTCCAGATGATAGTTTATTTAATTAGTCTAGATTCAGGCTACATTGCTAGCATATTCTTGATAGCCCCGTACAAGAACTCTTAATTTCAATTTGAAGTTCTGATTGGATGATCCAAAAAAAAATATATTAAAATATTGTTGTAAAATTATATTATATGTTTTTCTTAGAAAAATTCTAACTATTTTTTAGATTCAGCGATGATAGTAGACGGTCTAAAATTTTCAAATCAATGATTTTTCTCCTCATACAAAGAAATAATCTAAGAATATAACTGATTTTTTTAACAAAATTTAAATATGTAAATGACATTAAATAAATCCATTCGGCTAAGTGCTAACAAAAATTTTAAAATGAAAATATGAAAGCGTAGCATCGTTGGAATTGGCATCCTCTGAGATATCTCAAACTTTGCGTGACTATTTGGAATATCTCAATAGTTTAAATACGGTCTACACGAATCTCAAAGCACAAATAATACTGGCCCCCTAAATTTGCCGAATAGGCAGCGGATACGTCGGTCAGGCAAAAATTGAGATATCTCAGAGGTCAGAGGATACGCACGTACCCGTAGGAATTTGTATCCCGGATATTCGGAGCCTCAATCTGCGTGGGGGCCACCGGGCCTGTCAATCTTAATTACGTCATAGCTATGACACTCTAGGCTCTAGCTAGCCCAAACTCTTTCAATTTCTCTCGCATACATATATCATTATATGTTAACGCTGACGTTGTTGAATTCCTTCCTCTCTGTCTACTATATCTATACTACTAGAAAGTAGAAAGTAGAAAGTAGAAAACCACCTCCTCAATCCACATATCGTATCCATTCGGGCTCGGGCTCGGGTTCGCTCCTATTATTATGTTTTGGTGGGATCGATTAAGAATTTGGAAACAAAACAAGCTAGTGTTCCTACTTTGAGAAATTAAATAAACTATTCTTGTACCAATTGATACTACAACTTGTTGAGCCTAGCTTCAAGCCTTCTAAATTAAATGACATACATCACTTCCCATAATGATGGTCAAATAACTAGCACCCATTAACGTTAACACTACAAATTTTAACCTCCGATCAATAACAAATTCTCTCAATTAAATTTAAACCTCAATTTTTCAATTTTAAGCTTCAGCTTAATTAGCCTTATTCAGTTTGTGATCGATCGCCATTGAACACAAGTTTCGAGACATCCATTCATCCCCACTTCTCCAAGTCAAAGCTAGCCTCATTCTAATAACTCAAAACTACTTTTGGACAAATCAGTTCAAATCAAATGATAATCTGAGCATGGTACGCTATAAAGAGTTCTAATTTGAAAAATGAAATATATAGAAAACACAGGTTGTTTCATGGTTCTCAGACATTGTTATGACATGGGTAAACACTAAACACCATGAAATATACATTTAATGTTCCGTCTTTTCAATGTTATACAGTATTTGCATCCAACTTTATATACAACTCCAGTAAATGCACAAAATAGAATTTGGCAATTATATATTTCCCTATAATTATCATACAATTAGATTGCTACATACATATAGGGCTCTTCCATTAATCCATCTGATTCAAAATCTTGCGAAAGAGAACTTGAGCACCATATTGGGGCTGAAGTGTCATGAACAGCATCGGGGCATGCAGGTAAGAAGGCGAGATCTCAAACTCAAACCTCTGCAATATCATCGCAAGCGCCATCTTTGCCTCCACAGTTGCGAGGTTCTGGCCAACACAGATAGCAGGCCCCGCACCGAAAGGGAGGTACGCACCTCGGTGGTGGCTAGTGCCTTCTGCAAATCGTTCTGGGTTGAACTTGTGCGCGTCTGGGCCCCATATTTCAGTGTCATGGTGAATGTATATGAGAGCAAATTGCAATTGGGTGTCCTTGGGGATGTCGTATTTGCCTAGCTTGGTGTCTTTGGTGGCTAGTCGGTTGATGAAAACTGCCGGAGGGTAGAGACGGAGAGTTTCTTTCAAAATTAAGCTTACCTATTGTTGAGAATTGTATCATTGTTAGGGACTTATTGAGAAATAGAGAATAGATAGAAGTCTAGGGACTTATGTGCAAGAATGTAAAGGCTCTATATAAGCCCAACTCATTAATGAATATACTAAGTTTTTCCTCAATTAAATCTTTTCCTATATTAAAAAAAATAAGAGGATAATGATACATTCATCTTTTGAGGGCAATGATGCAAGTTTGTACAAGAAATCTGTCAGTAACAAATAAAAAAGAAGAAAAACAAAATCCTGCTGTGTTTTGACTATTTACATGAGGTCCCACATTAATCAGTTCCTATAATAACTTGTATACTTTTATTATAAGAACTTACAATTTTCAAATTGGCCAAATCATCTGCACTAGGGGACCGATCCTTCCCACAAACAGACATGACCTCCTCCCGGGCCTTGCATTGCCACTCCCCATGCACCGCTAAGAGAAACACTGCCCAGGTTAACAAGTTAGTGGTTGTTTCTTTCCCAGCAAAGTAAAATGTTTTGCACTCATCGATTATCTCTTCGATTCCCAGCTCCTGCCCATCAGCCTTGCCAGCTGCTAACATTAGCCCAAGAAGATTTTTAGAATCCTCACACTTGCCTTGATTTGTTTTGATTAGTTTGCGAAGGGAGTCTCGGATTTCTTTGTTTATCCTCCACCTCATTTGGTTTTTCTTAGAAGGTATGAACCTGTGCAGCAGGATTATGAGCTGGTAAATAATGCCCACACCAAATGTTATACTATTTTTGCAATACACTTGAACATTTCTCATGCTTGCAACTCATTAACCAACAATTTGTATTTAAGGTGCAAATATCACGCTACCTTTCTACTGTCAACAGTGATGATAGTCAATCAAAATGACTGCAATGCCACTGAACCTCTTTTTTTGTATAAAACAGAATCTATTCTTGATTGTTCAAATAACTTAAAGCATAACAATTAAACAGTATCTTTTCGAATGCATAGTCAAATGTAGGGCTCAATATCTTTCTTCACACTGTCTGACTTTGATTGTGTATGTACTTGCAACCATCTCTAAGAATGTTATAATTTACAAGCTCTGGAAATGCTGGATGTTATTTAAATTACAGTCAAACAAGAAGTTTGCAAAACATTTTTTTTTCTTCAAAAGAGGAGAACTAAACTATAACAAAATAATCATGTCACCTATAAATAAAAAATCACCTGAATCCTGGGAAATAAAGTGATCTTAGTGCAATTAAGACAAGACGGGCTTGCTCATCCTGCAATTCAAACACCCGTTTTGCTTCCTCATAGCTGCTACCAAATGCCACACAAGAGATGACATCAGCAGTAAATATCTCGAATTCCCTGTGCACTTCTATCTCAAACTCCTTGCGTGTGCCTCCCTGTGCCTCCCATTTGTCCAACATAGAAGAAACGATTGTTGCAATTTCGGGAATCCAAGCCTGAACATAAATTAAAATAATAATTGTTAATGAGGCACATCACAGTGATGGGACCATTTAGGACCAAAACCATTTTCATACTATTCGAGATCAGAACTTCATCAAAGTTCTTTTCAAGTACATATGTTGTCAACGAATCCCAACCTATTCGAAAATGGAAGACTCTTGTCAACCCTCAGTCCTCACCTCCCAAATAACCTCCAAGTATTTTTAGCCAACTTCCATAAGTAAAAAAAAAATGAATAAGTCAAGTACTCAAGTATGCATTCTGCAATCATCATGTATTATAGCCAAGTTTATATTTTGGGGATGAACAATAAAATGAGCATAGAAGTTCAAACTTATGCATGCATTATTTAATAGTCAAGTGTGCATTTTAGATTTAAAATGAGTCTGGAAGTTCCCTACAACTGATGCCAGCTGCCAAACACATATTAATTTGATCAACAGTTGTCTAATTTGAAATACATATATGTGAATTTTGCAATAGTCGAATGTGCATTCTACATTTCCAAGTGTACATCTAAGGTGCATGAAAAAGTTCATATATTTGGAAGGTGAGTTCATTGAGTATTTATCTAACCCATTCTGAAATCTATATAAATAAAATAGTCAAATAATGTAGTGATTTGCGAAAGTGACACCGTTGCCCAGCATTTATGTCAACCAAACCATTTCATGGAACTTGGTTGGCAAAGACCATTTTCGAGGGCTTTATTAAAGCTACCTTGTTTTGTCATTGGGAATTAACATGCAAGTTGAAATAATATTTGCTGTTAGGTTCTATAGTATACTACTATCAACAGAATATCATAATCAGGTTAGTATTTTTTTATCAGCAGCTAGTTTGCAATTGGATTTAAAATAAGCCCATTTCATATAGTATTTTAGATATTTGCCAAATAGACCAACAAATTTGGATAGCCATTGGTAGATCAATGTTCTATTGTTCTTCATCCTCATATGCAGACTAAACCATCAAAGCCAAGCCAATGGAAACTTCAATATAAAAAGATAGTACATCTTTTTTTTTTTCATATATAATAAGACAACATGGAACAATTGTCTATGTGTCTGTGTGAAACTATATAGAAAATAAGGCAACTTTTGACCATTGCCCTCCCACTGGGTAGCTACATAACATTATAAATATGATAAAAAAAAAATTAATTGAATCAACTTATTTTCTCTCTTATCTTTCTACAATTTCATTCATGTACCATATGGAAAAATGTAAGCATTCTATTAATTATTTGTGATTTATTTATCGGTGTGATTAGCCTTTCCGTCCCTCAAATTAGGCCACATTATCACAATAGGAATAAGTGGCAATTAAGTTGACTAAACGACCAATTTAGTACATGAGCTTGATTTTCATAAGATTTGACCATGGGTACTGTAACTATTAACTGAAAAATGCCACTTTTGAAAAGTTTGGTTATTATGGATTCATATCGTAATTTTGAGTTCTTGGAACTTCAGAAGGGTATGGAAATTTCCAAAAATAAATATTATAAGTTCATAACACAGAGTGTGCCAAGAAGAATGTTGAATTGAGCACTAACCTTGATCCGCTCCATATTAAACGCTGGAGCAATAATTCTCCGGTGGTGGGTCCACTTACTGCCATCAAGGCCGGGCAGCCCCTCGCCAATCAGCTGCCTCGCTAACGGGTTGTTCCCGCCTTGCCTTTTCCCAAATAACCCGGTGGCATCCAGCAAGACAGTCTTAACAAGATTCGGATCTGTTATCACGAACCGTGGCCGTGACCCGAACCAGTAGACAAAGGGGCGCCCGAACTGCGCAATCCAGTGAGAGAAGAAAGGCGCCACCCGATCGACGACGTCATGATGGATGTAAGGGAGAGGCGTGGATTGGGCCTTGGATATGACGGCCCAGTAATCGGGCGCATTGCCCGATATGATGCGCCGTGCGGGCCCGGTGATGCCCTGACTGCTGAAGCGGAGGGAGGCGAGGTAGGGGAGGTAGAGCTGGTTGTAGAGAAAGCGCGAGAGGAGAGAAAATAACAGTAACAGGAGAATTGGGGAGCAGAGATAGGGGTGTTCATTGGGTCCGGTTTAATCGGTTTTAAACTGAACCGATTTAGATTGGACTCAACGGTTCGGTTTTTTCGGTTTATTGGATCGGTTCGGTTTAATTTCTAGAACCGATTTAATACTTTGGTTCAGTTCAGTTTGAAAACTTTCAAAACCGTTTATACTGAATCGACCGAACAATCTATTCAGCTCATCCCAGATTCCCAGTAGGTAGCGTGATTGAATAAAAAAAGTACCCAACCCAACTTCTCCAGTTCTTCTCGCACTCAGCACGCGTGACTAGGGTATAGCCTTCTAGGGTTTCATGCGCGACGCCTTCACCCACTCCTGTCTTGTCGCACCTCGCACGGCTTCACGCCTTCACCCATCTCGAGTCCTCTAACGTCAAATCGCTGAATCCTCTCGCACGTCAGTACGTCAGCACGATGTCCACTAAGGCGCTAACGCTTTAACTGTGACCCCTAACCCTAGGTACGATTTCTCTTTCTCTCTCCGTCTCTCTTAAATCTCAATTTCTTGTTCTTGCGCAAAACTAGTTGAAACAATTTTCTGAGCTTCCTCTTTCCTTCTCTCATTGTCTTTTTTTTTTTTTTTTCTTGAATAATAATGGGTTTCCTTCTCTTTGACTCTTTGCTACTCTTTTGTTGTTTTGCCTTATTTAGTTGCTCTCTCAGTTAGAGAATCGAATTAGTTACAAAGATTAACGTGGTTCAGGGAAGATCTCCCACACTAATCAGGTGTTGTATCTACTATAAACCAGTCTCAAATATACAAGTATATGCAAGAAGTAATCTTTGATTTAATTTGTTCTACTTTGTTAATCTAACAATAATTTTAATCAAGCTATTTATTATTGACTTTTGAGATAACAAAACTCTGTGAAAGCAATCTTGTCAGCATCTAGCATTATTTCGTGAGAATGCAATTGAGGCGTTGAATTTGCAAATTTGAACAAGGCCTTGTCAGGAAGCATGTAATTTTCTTGACAGTACTTGAGAGCTTTTCGAGATCAATAGTAGCTTTCACTTGATGACAAATGAGATACTTTCTTTTATTTTCGGTTTTTCTTAATTTTAGTATTGATAAGTGTTGTTAGGAGATGGCAATGTAGTTGGAATTGTAATAGAACTTCAGTTAAACAGGTTTTGTATTATCTTTAAAATCGTCTTTGTGGTGTAAATCTCACGTCAAGTAAATATATTCTTTTGTTTTCTTTGTTTTGTTGTTTCAAATGATTAGTTTATCTCACTTCTAAATAATTAATATAATTCGGTTTAAACCGAAAAAACTGAACAAACCGAAATAAAATTTCGGGTTGGTTCAAGTTCTGTTGATAGTCTAAAACGGTTCGGTTCGGTTCTATTTTTAAAACCAGAATAAAAGTTTAGTTTGCCTAGTTCGGTTGGTTTGAACCGAACCGAACCGATGAACACCCCTAAGCAGAGAGGTGACATCGGGGTCGGGGGAGTGTGAGGTGAGTTCAAAATATGAAAGAAGAGAGCATGTTGAAGTAATTTGGTTGGACCGCTGGACCAATGATGAGCCTGGATTAATCAACCGAACACATATTTATTTCGACAGGAAGGCCCATGGGCCAAGCGAACATATTTCTTAATTTCCGTGTACCAGTTGGTAGGTGGCATGATACATTTTTGAGATAATTGGTGGCAAGATACCTGCAAAACCTTGTGTCAACACTCAACACCGAATTGTACAAACAGGTACAATTGAGATCTGATGATGCTCTTAATTTAGTACTTATAATATCGTACCAAGTGGCACAGTTTGAGATTTGATGCTCTCAGTGCAGTACTTGTAATATCCACTTAAAATTACGGCCTTAATTTTTGTTTTAAATTTTAATCACGTAAACGTAATATTTAATTTTTGTATAATCGAAAGTTTCTGAACTCCTGATCAAACATGAACAATATGAGCCTTATCATTATCAAGGGATCTCTTTGCTCTCGTAAAAAGATAATTTTAATTAAGAAGAAAGGAGAGCATGTTTACAATTAAAGCATCCCTCATAAATCTGCCTATAAGTTTCTTGAATCCACTGTTCGTTCTTCTGTTTTGTAACAATTCCATCCAATAATTTGAACCCCTCTTATGTTTCTTCCTCAACAAGATAAAACTAAAAGATCATCGGGTTGCTCTTTCCAATTCTTCAAAAAAATGAATGGAAGACCAACCATCAGATCATCTAACAAAGAAATTAAAAGAAAAGAAGGAAACAGAAGAGAGAGAGAGATATGCTGGGTTTCATTCTTCTTCTACAATTGTGGAGACAAAGCAGCCATGTTTGTCCTGCAATGGCAGCTGCCTCTAACAAATCTCGGTTGTGGAAGATCCTTTGGTGATGGGGATTGTGCTGCTACATGTCCTGCATACATTTTCGGCGACAGGGTAAGATTGTTGGATGTAATTCGAAGATGAATTTCTCGGAGCACCTTAAGTTTCAGCTCTCTCAAGGCCATTTTCTCATCATGTCTATAATGAATCAACTTTTCCTCGGTAATTACATTCTTGATCAGCTTATTTTGTCCAGCTGCATTTTGATTGAACATTTCCTTATCAGCTGAAGTTTTAATTGAGGAGCCAGATTTTGAGATTTTTACAGACACTACAGGTGCCGGTTGCAGTTGCCTTCGCCGATGAGGCTCTTCTTTCCTTCTTCGGAAAGACCTAGGGATTGAATTAGGCCGAGCACGGGGGCTACTATTGTGGCTAAAGAACGCATGTAAAAGACATTGTTGCGGCAATAGCATCTTTGTTCCCATTTTGGAGCTGTCAACGACTCGACCGAGCCGTTGCCTGTTGCCACCCTTCCCTCTCCTTCTCTCTCTTGTGAGTTTTGTACATGGCCTTCTGGCATTTTCCAGGGCAGTATTTATAAATCTTGCACCTCTAAAATTAACAGATGGCCTGACTTGCCATACCGTACACCGTTCGTTTGGCGAGAATTTCACCTATGTATGGAATGAGTTTGTCCTGGCACACGTATACATGATCGAGTTACATGAGTTACTAAGGTAGCATGACAAAATTAGCTCCTATTTTAAGCTAGTCACAAATCTTCTGTAATATAGTTCCTGCAACAAATTATGTGGCGGATCCCTATTTCAGGTTTCAGCAAAATTCTGCAGCTTGTGTCAATTTAGGAGCCTTTGACATTTTTTTTTTATTTAGAAAACACTTCTGTCCTCTTAAAAGAGAACAGAATACGTGCTGTTGAACCAGTATACATTCTCTTGTGTTATGCACAGCTTTATTTAATGTCTTTTTGACAATAATTTGCTGCATAATTTACAGCATTCAAAATGCCACACTATGTCCTAATTTGCCTAAAACCAGCAGTCCAGTAATGCTCATCTGTCAAACGGAGAAAGTGCCGCCATTTAGGTCCCGTTTTGTTACACACGTTGAGTGATATTCAAGTTTGAACTACTTCAGATGTATTCCCAGTTTGCCACATCACTACATTTTTTGCCAAACTAAGTAATATCTGTGACTACCCTGTTTCCTAATTTAACCTATCATATGGCAAATCAGATAGCTACCATACACTAGCAAACGAGTTCTGTTTGTTTCTAAAATTATTAAAAAAAAAAATACAGTCACAGAGTTCTCACCAAATAAATATATCTTTTTTTCTTTTTGCATCAACGATTTTGTATATTTTGTGCACAAGATGAAAAGATACCCTTACGATACTATCAAGAGTTGTGTGTGACAATTGCCGGTTGAAACAACTCAGTAAAAAAACAGCACCAGTCAAAATGAAGGGCATTTCCTCCATTTCGTTTATTGTTCATCTAACTTGAGTACTTAATCTTGTTGGGTATATTTAGGTTCGTTAAAACAAATTTAACAAAAGTACAAAACCCAATCTAAGTTGATCATCTGTGGTGAAATCTGTGTGGTACTCCCTAAGGTTGATTGAAGAAGATTGGAGCAGCTAGTTAAAGCCAATTCATACAATTAAACAATAAATTGTTCTGAACATTATCAAAAATTTATAATCTAAACTTGTGAAAAAGAAACTTATAGTTTCTCTGTTTATAATACATGATACCATACAAGTCAGGTAAAAGAATATTGTTTGAAACGGACACCTGAGACTAATCTTGCTAGAATTATAAAGAAGACATTGACGCTTGTATATCTTCAAGAGTCCTTCCCTTGGTTTCTGGCACCAGCCTCACAACAAACAAAACAGTAAAACCACAAATGCTTGCAAACAAGAAGAACGTACCTATAAAATATCCATAGAATGCACATCAATCAGATCAGATCTAAAACAAACAAAAAATTGCAAGCTCATCTGCTCATGCATCAGTCAAGCTTTAAATTAACAGAACTTAAACATGTTGGTGCCAAAACAGCGAACATTTATAAGCACACAGTTATTGAAGAAAAAAAAGGGGGGGAATGGTTTCAAATGGTTTTCAAATTATTGAAGAAAATGGGTATTTACCTACAGAGCTCCACAACATAAGAAAGTTGAATGTGTATGATACTATCCATGAACCGAGCCAGCTTACTAAGGTTACAAGGCTTCCAGCTGAGCCCTTCATGTTAATGGGGAATATCTACATAAAATCGCAATTCAAAAGCAATATAACACTTTCCAATTTCAGAAATATCTAAATGAATCTATTAACATCACAGAATATTAGTGGTAGTTACCTCGGACATAATTACCCAAGGAATACCCCCCATGCCCAACGAAAAAGAACCAGTATACACCTGGTCAAATTCAAAATAGGAAAATTGAAGTTAAATGAACTAAAAGGACAATTGACAGCGACCAAATCTGATTTTATCAGATAATAAATCAAAAATAGGGGAAGACCGAGTACCAGAATCCCAGTCAATGCCAGGATTATGTTCAGATCCTTTGCCCATTGATAATCCTGTTTCGTCAAAGAACAATATTATTTACAGGTGCAACAGATACATACCCAAAATAAGTTGCTAAATTTAAATTATTTAACCTGAGATAAGAAAGACAATCCAACCAAGAAGCAACCCAAGCAGGTACCTGCTGCAGAAACCTGAAAATAAGATACAAAAAACAATTTATGCTGCACATTTTTCAACTTATTTTTTTATATATATATTATAACTTGGTTTATTGAATAAAATTACTGGGATGGTTATACCAGTAAGAGGGGCCTCCTTCCAGCCTTATCCATTAGAAGCATACCTAGAGTAGTCATTGGTACCTAAATTTTTTTTCTATATTCAGATTCATTAACAGAGAAATTGTGTAATGATGCACCAAATGTGAATGTTACAACCTGCACAATCACCATAGCAATCATGCCAGAGTTTCCTGATGAAAATCCTGTCACATACACAATATAATGCAAACTAAGTCACAAAATGGAGCCTTAACCAGTGATAATGATTATTGCATCATCTAGGTTTTGCGATGCTTCTATAATGAATATATGTTCATTTACCTGCTGATACAAAAATTTCACTAGCATAGAAGCAGATAGCATTTACTCCTCCAAACTGCTGAAGTACCATCAACCCTACTCCAACCTATTTACAATTTTTTGAGATTTATTGAAATTTGAATAATATAGTGAATTGACTGACATTCGGGATGAGTATAAGGCATTGTTACAAAGCACTTGTGACTTCAATAGTTGAAATCAAAAGAACATATTAGGAAAAAAAAAAAAAATTAAGTCTCACAGATAGTGCTGATATCAATGCACATCTGGGATCTAGTTATGCTGCTGGTATTTGTACTGGAATGTACCAAAATAACATGATACCGAGATTCCAGTTGTGATTTGACTTGATTTCTTAACATTGACTTATACTGGCCTGGTGAACCAGTGAACATCATGCCGGTACGAGTAGCACATGATACGCTGAACTAGCTTAACTTGGGCCTCAGTAAATCTGGAGTTCTCATGAACAAGCTATCTGGAACATATTTTATTTTAATATGTAAGTGCTTCAAAAGTTAAATAAATACTTACAGTAACAGCATGAATGTATTCCTTCTGAAACAGATCTATCAAACTGGCCTCTTTCTGATGCATTAGTTTCTTAGTGAATTCCTACTTTCAAAGATAAAACATCGCAACCCTTGTTGAAGTGAAATGAAATTTTACTTCAGACATCAATAATTAATTTGTATGTATGACAAATATACTCACTTTGATCTCCTCTGCTTCCTCAAAAATATCAACACTGTTTCCTCTAAGCTTCTGTAATACCACCTCAAATTCTTGATAGTGGCCAACTTTAGACTGTGGATTAATAGTGTAAACTAATTATTACAGGTCAAACCAGAAAGGCTGCTACATTATAGGTTTATTTGCTTATCATAAATTTAACTAACCAGCCACCTCGGAGATTCTGGTATCAATAAGAGGCCTAGCAGTTGGAACAAACACGGTGCAACTCCTGCAGTAGAATAAAGAATAAATTTATGGATGTCAGCGTAAAATCATAGTATCATACTACCTGAATATTGTAAATTTCCAATAGAAACCTTACCTAGTATTGCCAAAGCACGCCATGAAAGAATGGTTCCCAACAAATAAGCAAGGGATGCTCCACAACAAATCATTAGCTGCACAATGTAAAATTACATGCACAAATACATGAATCTCGTTGGTAAAGGAAATTGTCTTTTTTCTCTTTTTTAAGTGTACCTGATTCACTGTAGCAAAGCTACCTCTTAGATTCTTTGGGGTTATCTCTGATATGTAGACTGGTACCTACTTCATAGATATTATGACATATTTTCAGTCATGTTTTGAGAAAAATAAATCCATAAAAAAGGGTTTCAAACCAAACTCCCAATATGTGAAATTAGTAAAAGTGTACTTACTACATAAGAAAAGAGGCCAATGCCACATCCAACCAAAAATCTTCCCGCATCTAGATACCAATAATTCTGGACAAGAAAACATAATATGGCATTGTTTAAAGTTATGATTTGAAACATAATTAAACTTTAAAAAATATTGAGAATTTCTAATAAACCTTCGAGAGGACAATGGAAAGCCATCCTGCAATACAAAATGCATCTGCTATTGACATTGCCTGAATTCGGAGACCAGTTCGAAGGATAATTAATATCACATCTTAATTGTTTTAAAACATTACTAAAGAAAATACCCTATTTGGACACAAATTAAGCGCAAAAATGTACTTACATATCTCCGACCAACTTTCTCGGTAATGCTACCACTTACTATGGCACCTAGCATCGCTCCAATTGTTAAAATTGAGGCAAATAGAGAGTACTGGCCAACAAAAAGTTCAAAAAAGAAAAAAGAAATTAACAGTAGTAATTATAATCTCAATGCATTATATATTTATATGTTCATTGAGAACTCAGCATACTCTCAACATTGACAATTTGACATATTACCTCAGCTAAAGAGAGGCCAAGATCAAGCATAATTCCAGTTTGAGCCGGAGACGAGTACCCCACCTGAAAATAAGACAAGTTCATGAGAGGACGAGAGCATTTTTATATATGTACTGTTGACAATCAAATGGAGACTTCCATTCAGTCAACAAATGGACACAAGACAGAAGAAGATGCCTCTTCTCCCTAAGAGGTAACAGCTTCTACCGGCCTTCTTTTCAACAATTAATATTCCCTTTGTTTACTCAAGTTAACTCTTGTAAATCCTAGTTAATAGCATAGGTTAAATATGAGCTACCGGCCTTCTTTTCAACAATTACTCTAGTTAACTCGTGTAAATCCTAGTTAATAGCATAATAGGTTAAATATGAGCTACGTACTCTATATAAACAGTTGATGCAGGTACATAGAATCGAGAATGAAGTTTTCATTCTGTACATGCCAGATCATGAATTAGTAACTGCATTGTTTCGAACTTTCTATACAGTATACACACAGTGAGATATATAGACACACACACACACACACACAGTCAATGAATCCGTTGAATTAAAATCTCTCGATGGCTAAAACCTTTCATATATATACTATTTGAAAAGAAACAAATTAAGAGAAAAGTAGGAATTAATTAAGTCTTCTTAAAAAGAGAAAACAGGAATCAGTATAGAGTGGATATGGATGTATTAGATACCGAAATACCAAATACGAAGGAACCAGCAACGGCCACTCCGGTGCTAGTCACTACTGCTATCCCTAGTGGCACGGCCTGAGAAAGCTTTGTCTCAAGTAGAGGATGAGGATCCATTATTAATTTGATCTCTCAATTTCCTCTATTTGTCTGTCTGTCTGTCTCTTCCCACCTCTCCTTTTATTTTATTAATTATGTCCCTATCTTGTATTAATACAAGAATCGGACACGCACCTCTTACAGCATCGAGCATCGAGCACGGCCTGACTTTTCCTGTTGTCAGGGCATCTCTTGTTTTGTCTTCTAGCTAGCAGAAAATAACTGTTTTGTCTGCTTCTGCCTTCTTACCAAGTTACCAGTCCAGTCTTATCTCTCGCTCCTATTGCTCACTGCTTCAAGCCCATGGGCCTTAAGTGACCCAATACAAGAGTTGTACACGATGTCTATTCCCTTTCTTCTTTTGCTCTACCCAATAGTTTCATCTTAATTTCACTCCACGACATCCCACATAAAATAAAACATTATCTTAATTACTAATACTAAAAATTACTTCTTTGAATGACCGCTAATGTTGATGTCAGTCTGCATAATGATATGAGCGGAGCGGAATGCCTTTATTGCCGAAAGCATAATAATAATATCAGATCAGCTCAGAAATCATCCAACAACAATTTAGGAACGGAACTAATCCAAATCCGATTCATTATACTTTGATTAAACAAATTCCTTATCAGGGATAAAAGCAATGAGTTCAGGAACAAACCCATTTGCAAAGCCATGATTGCTGCAAGCTGACATGAGGTTCATAACCACCCTCTCAAAATAAATATGGGTTTTATTTCATGAAGAAATGTTGTTTTTCAACTATTGGTCTAATGTTGGCTCGCCGCGCCTATCACAACCCTCCTCCTTTATCCTGACTTAAGATAGACTATGCAAAAACTACACAGACAGAGTTCCTATAAAAATAAATATAATGGATTATAATAATATGAGACTTCTTTATCTAGCTGTCAAGCTTTAGCCCATAACCTTGCACGCTCAGGTAAAATGAGAGGCGGCGGCAACAGTTGCACTAAAAATTGAGCCCCACCTGTCAGGCTAACTGTAGACAAAACTGTTCATCTGTGGATCCAAAATTAAGATATAAGATAGAAGCCATAACTTCACAGATTCAGTAATGGCATTGCAGCTGTTTCAGAAAAAAATAATCATAGTAAATCAAAGTATATTTAGATGTCACGTATAACGTATTTTATTTACAAGAATGACAAATTAAGAACAGCACAATTTTTCTTTCTTTTCAACAAATAATAATATCATAAAATACAATTACAAATATAACAGCACAAAGTCAATATCAATTTTTCAAGGCAAAAAAAAGTCTATACAACGAAACATGGAGAGCTTAACTTAGGTAGGGAGACACAATAATAATCTCTACCATGAGTTCCAACATTTCCATGAAAAAACAAATACTTTTCACGAACTACCACTGAAATTTAAATCTACAGAATTTACAAAGAGCGGTGCAAAAGAGCAGTTGGCAGCTCAATCAACCACTTCAAACAGAAACCGCCCACCAATTAGTCGCCTTTTCAAGATGTTTGGTTTGATTTTGAATTTTGCAAATGAGAAGCAACAGAAGAAACATTCATCCACAGGATTTTTATACCTTTTCACTATGTACCACAAGGTGACAGACAAATTGTTATAATTTTTTTTCTTTCAATAGTTCCTCTACTATACTGCCACATTTTACATGATACCCAGACTGATTACTCCAGTAAGTTGCTATATGCAGAACTAACCTGCAATGGAGAGTAACAAAATAAGAAGAAAAATGTAAGTGAGATAAACTAAAAAAATCACACGAGCATTGTTAGCAGTACACAATAGCTAAAAAAAAACAATAAAAAACATCAAACTGCAGGTATACAATCCACCCATTAATATAATACAACAACAACCAAGCCTTTAACCCATTAATATAATATGCCATGGTTTTAAAATATTAAGCCTAATGGACCAAATATTGGTAACCAGCACTATTTCTTCTACATCTGCATATGAAACTACCTAGCCTTCTCCAAGTTCCGGTCAATCTTCATACCAAATGCCTTTTATAAATGCATTAATCAAAGTTTCAAATAGCGATTATCGCGGTATCGCTTTTAAGGTCCAAAAAAGCTATAGCTATCGTAGCATCATCGCTTTTAAGGTCCTAGATATATAGAACCCTGATAAAAGGAAAGCGGTTGATAGCGCTATAGATTTTAAGGTCCAAAAAAGCTATAGCGCAGCTATTGTTGCGCTATTGTGCAGCTATAGTTAGCTATTTAGAACCCTGTCATTAATAAATCAATCGATTTCAATAAATGCGTTTATTAGGTAGAGACGAGTCATTATTTAAATTTACAGTGGTACATAATCATCAATTATTATGTGTAGATAACTAAATCATTAAGAAATGCACAAAGAGCCACATTAAATAGTCAGCTCATACAGGAAATTGACCAGTAGGAACAAATACAATTGTTCAATTTTAGTAACACAGAGAAATGCAATCACCAAAAAGAAAATACATATATAAAAAGAAATTCCCAATAAACCAAGGTTGAGTCAAATTGTCAAACATTAATCCCTACCAAAATAAAAATAAAAAAAAAGAGTCAACAAATTAGGTTTCCACTTTCCACAAAGAAACACCAACATGTCAAAAGAAATTACCTTCTTCACAAAAGGCGAAGACACCACCAATGACATCATCGTTATCCCCATCTTCCTCGGGCTTCTCTCTCTCGCAGTAGCTGCTGTTGCTGTCTCCATCTGTCACAGCTTCAGTCACCTCACGGCAGTCATCGAGCTCTGGTGCTGCTATCTTGCAGTAGCCCTCGTGGAAATACTGGGTGAACTCCACTGAGTTATTAATCAAATCAGAAGTAATCTGGTTATTAGTCTCAACACCAGCCAATTCTCTGTTGGTGTCAGGAGAGCTGTTATTTTCCAGCAGCAAGGGGCTCATACTAATATCGTGCCCATTAGCAGCTTTCTTTCCCTCAAGAATCGGTGCCTTAATTGATTCAAAAGGCCTCGTGGCTGTGGTTGGTCTAGGACCTGCAGCAAATTGGTAAATGTGTTACTATTTACACAATTGTTTTTTTTCTTTTTCTATTTGAATACTTTGTAGTAGTGTGCTTACTGTTCAACGAATCAGATCGAAGGAATACAGGCTTGGACGGAGAGAACCCATTTTCTTTTGAGAAGGCATAACTACCTTGGGCATTCATGGGTAACAGGGTTGTCTGGAACTTCCCCCCAGTGTGAACCCTGAGCCAAGATCACAAATTTAGCATAGCGTGCAAAAGATTGCTACCGCATCAACTACGTACATTAAGGTGAAATGTTTAATTCATTATTTCTTCTATTTTGTTTCATTATCTTTGTTGAAATTGGAATCCAAATTCAAGCAGCTCATTTTAGGGGTTCAACGCATGCTGCAATTGTATAATGAACTCTATTCAGGAGTTCAATCATGGATGAGAAACAACTAAATGCTGAACAACAGAGAACCTCTTGTGGTTTGAAACTATCCGGAAATTACTTGAATGCTAAACTAGTTGGATTTCAAAAGTCCTCAGGTACACTTCCTTTTTAAACAATTTTGTTATGTCAACCTGAATTCTGTTACTAATGCCTCAAGGCCCACATTTATCAGTACTATATCATATAAAATGTAGCGCAGGATGTTGACACACTGTAAATATAGAAAATAAGTCAAATTTTTCTAAACCCTAAACACAGACCATATCCCTGAAATAAAAGCACTTCCCAAAACCCTTCCCCACCCAACAATATTGAATTTCGCACAATAAACTCAAGACGAATATATCAAACAATTTGCAATTTAGGAGGCACAAGGCAGGGTAATTCATTGGTGCTTACCATTAGGCTACTAATTACCTTTAGCTTATTAGGGTACACTAATGTGCAAACAGAAACCAAAATCTGTCAATAGCAGTTAGTTATATGCAACAGACAATGCAATGTCTTTTATATGCTAATTACCTGTCGCTGCTGTCCTGCTGAGAGTAGAGGAACTGCTCAAAAACAGGCAGCAATTCCCTCCTCTTTATTTCAACCTCATTATAGGGCAACTTCTCAATTTCAATCTCCCCACCTGAGCCACTAAGACTTATTCCAGTATCCTCATGTTGACTTATCACATAGAAACAGATCTACAAATAGAAGAATAATCACAATCCCATCCAAAATCAAAGAGAATTCATTACAATACAAAATGAAAGATGGAAGATTGTAAAAACCACATACCTTGGATTTCTGCCAGATTGGGATTCTACCAGAGTTGATCTGTACTTCAGCATTAGAGAGGTACCAGTGTGGCCTCTCAGGACCTTTCGTTAACTCTTTCCCTGTGTTACTATTAATAGAAGGTGCATGGCCCAAGATATTATTATCTTCATAGTCAGAAGAATCAACACCAGAAATGGAATTCTGACTACTTATAATTATTCTAGAGATATTTTCATCCCTCTCAGGCCAGTTAGTCCTTCTGCACACATCCCACCACTGAACTGGCTCAGTATTTACATGGAACTCATCATCCTGCAAAAGGGAGCCAGGCCCTACTCTGGAGGTGTTGTCAGATGAGTCAGGACCCGTAGAGGGAACAAGGTCATGCTGAATGACATGACCTGATGGAGAGTATACCAAAAGATGCTCCAAGGACAACTTGCTTTTTGGTGAAGCTGACACAGGGCCAATTGAATTGTGAAAGGCAGCAGCCATAGCACCAGAGGGAGCTGCAATTTTGCCAGTTGCAGTTGCTGCAACGTTACTCACGGTGTTTAGCCAACCAGAATTACTGTTTTTTATTCGACTGATGACAGATGTGGTGACAGGTGGAGGGGGTGGGAAGAACAGATGATCTTTAAGGAATGAAGAATTTGACCACCATGGCCTGGAAACTTTAAGGATAAGCGAAACCCCTTCAGTGTGATGACTGTCAAATTGAAGACTGGCATCACCACCAAATGGAGATATTACAAAAATATGACATGTTCCCTTTGAAGAAACAATACCCACCCATTGGCTGTAGGGACTGAAGCAAAAGTCTTGTATGACCTTGAAAAAGAAAAAGGAAAGCACTAAAATATGAAAAAACAAAGTACAAGAGCAAAGAAAAAGGGTATAAATAGCAAAAGTTCCAACTGAAGCTATGTGCTATGCCTCGTGATATTTTAAGTGCGTACCAAATGTTTGAAAAGTGCAACTAAATTGTTGGATTGAGTTTGCAGTAGGTGTCCCTTTAAAAAATTCAATAATCAGAAAGTATTTCTTACAGCAGCTGTTAGTCCACGATAAAGCTTGTATAAATGAGCATGAGAAGAGGACCAGTCATAGCGGGTTGAGCCAGAACCATTTGGTATGGAAGTTGGCAAGATTCTGAACACATTTATATTGTGCCCATATACAGACGCAGTCACCAAAAGAGTGCCGCTTGGATCAAAACAGAGTGCTGAAATGGGACTTGTATGAGCCCTAAATTGCGATATAATATCTTTTGTCACAAAGTCCTTTATCACCACCTGCAAGCCAAAATTTCCAACAATTAATCAGTAACTTCAAAAAAATTAAAAAAAAACCCTTAGACCTTTATCAAGGTTGACAAAATACGAACCATTCCTGCATTGTCAGCTTCAATTGGATGCACGGTAGATGGCAACTTCCCAGCTCTCCTGCTAGGACTCGATGACAAGGGAGAATTAGAGCCGTCAGGCAAAAGCTCGTGACAATATTTTGAAAGTGTCTTATATCCCATGTCACCAATATTGATAATCCCAGCCGCAAGTTGTTTGCTGGACTCCATGGCATACCGAGCAACCAAGTTGCCATTGCCAGGAGAGGTTGACGGGCTCACGCCTGGAGATGGAGTCAGGTTTTGTGGGCTCAGACGACCTGTGCTTGGGAGCAAAGGACTGTTAGTGGCATAGGCCAACCACCTTGGGCCCACGGCCATGGGACCATACCCAATATTGACGCCACCTGCGCTTTGAATTGGATACGTCAACACACTGAACTTATTCTCTAAAGTGACTGCATCAAAACAATATATCTGCAAAAAAAAAAAAAAGATGGTAGTCATCTATGCAGTTCATTATACTCGGTATAATATTTTACAATGATCATTCTTTCCTTCAGCAAGAAGATAACTTGGAATTTGTCTTTGCATGTCTCATGCAACATAAGCAAAGAGGCACAAACAATCCTTAATTGATCTCTTTTCGCAATAGGTTGTTTTATGATGAATTTGAAATTCATAAGCTCAAAGAAAGTAAGAAGGACCAAATTATTTTTGATCCAACACCAACAGACCAATCATTATGCAACTTGGACCATGAACCTGAAGTTTCTGATAACAATACCCAAGGAATATGCTTAAGTTTTCAAGTCCAAGTAACCCACACAAAAAAATTATTATGTTTTGCAGAAAGAAAAGCAAAGAACAATCAAAAGTACCAACAAACTTCAACAAAAATAAATGCATCAATACGAACTGCATTTCAACATATCTAACCTTTCATACAAAATATAGCTATTTCTTTTATGAACTAGAACTTACTTGAGCAGCAAGAGCAACTGCAACTATACGAGGACTGCAGCGAACATTATACACAGCAGATCTGAACCTCAGTACATGTACATAGCTGTTCGACTTCAGTGAGTAGAAGCGAACAACTGTTGGGGCGGAGATGCAGTTCCCAACTTGAGGCTCGCTATTATTATCTCTGATTAACGCACTCAGCCGGCCTCCTTGAACAGTGCCAGACCCATTCGTCTCGTCACCTAGATTATTCCAATCAACAATTAAATCAGTATGTCTGATGGTAACTTACTACAAGCATGAAAAATCCGGGATTCTTCACCTGCAACGACCAGAAGAATAGGATGAGATGCCCGGAAGCCTTCAATCCCATCAGAGGAGTCGGCCGGAATAGGCTGCATCTGTAAGAAGGTGACAGGACCCTCCCGCTTCGAGACAAGTTCGCACACATTTGAGGAATCATCCACATCCACAACTTGAAACCCGTTCGAGTAGCCGATGAGTAAGACATTCTTGAAACAAGAGGGACCAAGCTCCAGACGGTCAAAACCAGCCCATAACACCTGAAAAAGACACATAAAATGTTGAGTGAAAATAGCAAAGCAGAAGGAATCCAGAGAAGTGTGTGTAATGCAACAAGATGGCCTTTGCAAAAATTCTCAATGTTGTAATTTAGTGAGACTAAATACTGGAGTGGCCACACAATGGCAACTAGTTGTTCACCTTACCATAACAATTTCAGTCATCATGCATCAACTTCCTAATTATTAACAAATATAATCGCCTGGGGTGAAGGTGTCACAGCCCAATCATTTCCAATTCTAGCCTTCTGATCTACTCTTGCTTTTTTAAATGATAGAGATAAAGAGTAGAAATTAAAAATTCAAAAGAGGGAGCAATTTACTAGAAACAGACAAATATGTGCCGACTTGTGTGACTTGGATTAACTTATTTAGCCAATCTGATATGGTTTCCTGCAAATCTACACAGCATAGAAAAAATACTAAACCCAGCACCTCTGAACCACCAAAAGAATGCGTCGTAATGTTTCTGTATTAGTGTTCTTTCATTAGTTGCAATAAGCCAAATCATCATTATTTGACGCACTTTGAATCCATCTTAAAAGGACAATAGAAAACAACAAAACAGTGCTCTCGGCACTGTTATAAATGACATGACAACATTCTAGATGAAATTCTAATGGAATTCTACCAGCCTTTGCTTTCCACTTTGAAGATGGCATAACGGCATTATGAAACATCACTTAGATGACACCTGGCATACGAGAAAGCTAGCACAAGATTAAAGCTGTCACGTTTCCATAATGTCTTCATGACGAAAAGACAAATTAATAACGTCTAAACCACAATTTGCATGAACTTCTTCATCAACCCCCGTCCATACAGAAAAAATAACCAGATTACTTCATATTGCCATACTTTAGCAGCACAAATACCAAAGCTCTAAAATGTGATACACTGAACAAAAAATCAGAGCGATCAACTGCATTGACTTCCTCAAATCCTGAAATTAACGCCACATCCAAGGGGCCACCTCACTATGCAATTTCTACTAGTAGTGCTACTAGAGCAACTAAATGGGAAGGCATATTGCTAATATAATAAAAATTAAGAGCACCATCAACTACATTAACTTCCTTTCAGTTTCATGTACACTACAATTTAAATTAAGAAAAAGGAGAAAATAATGACCTGATCCTTCTCGTCCTCTGGCGGTGCGGCAATTGAAGCAGCAACAGAGGCGCCTGCCGAGCGCACTGTGGAGGCAACTGAGCCAGCGTTCGAGGATACAGTCTTAAGGCAAGAAGAGATTATTCGAAGCGAGTTAGGTAGTAGCCCGTTGCGGGCGCCTCCTCCTGCCACCCCTCCTCCTCCTCCCTTTCCCCGTTTCATCGTCTCTCCTCTTTCTTACTGCCTCTTCTCCTCACCGGTGGGACCCACCAGAAGCCTCCTCCTTTCCCAACGCTTCCGCCTCCCCCTCCGCCGCTTGACCGGTGGGCCCCACCGCCGTGGGTGACCAATACCATCCGATTACTGACCCGATCCAACGCTTCAGACCCCGCCGACCTTCAGCTTCCGGAGTTTGACTTTGCTGTTGCCATCTCGACTCCTCTTTGCCCGAAAATTTACGAAATCCGATCCAACAAACCTCCCTTCCTCTTCTTTTATTTTCTTCTTCTCTCTCTCTCTCTCTATACGCTGTTGCTTTCGTGTGTCTATCTCCCTCTCTCTCTCTCTTCCCCTTTAAATAATCCGAACAAATGGTGTCCAGTGAGCCCGTCGCGCTCTTTAACCACTCCACCAAACCATAACACCGGTCTGACCGTCTATGTGCAATGTTTCCAATTTGGACCGACGCCATCCGGTCCGGTTCTCAATAATTCAAGTTCAAACGCTGCTTAGCTCGAGTGAAATGTTGTTATGGTCACTTATGCTAGCCATTGTTTTTCTTTTTCAGGAAAATAATATTGTGCATGTTATCACTAAATGATGAAAATAGTATTTTATTATTTGAATCGATTCAGATGTTTCATTGTTATGAAATTAAAGAGAAAACTAACAGAGAGGTTGTGAATTTTGTAATATCAAATGTTTAATGTATTTTTTTAAATATTGTGTTTTAAATTATATTTAGCAGATCATTTGAGTTTTTATTTACTATAATAGAATGTATAATTTTACAAACAAGTGTGTAAGTTTTACATCATTCTTTGATATTTAGTGAGACGACAAAAATTCTTACTTCAACTAAAAATAGTTAAAATGTATTATGGGAGTGAAGATTTTGACAAAGAAGTTTTTAATTCATGTAGCGCATGGATAGTAGAATAAAAAACGTTACATATGACTTGTACACTGCATAAATAAATAAAAATTGCTCTATCAAAATGTTTACTTGTATTATGCTCATTAAGTCAAACAACTTTTTTTTAATACTTTATTTCTAATGTTTTGAAAAAAATATAGAATTATTATATTATGTTAGACAAATATTTATAAATAAAGTAATTAACAATATATTCCCGCTAAGGATTTGCATCATAAAGATATACAAAATACTAACAAGAAATTAAAAATTAACAATGAAATTGGGAACATTTTATTTTAGTTAAAAGTATGAAAAACAAATTTAGTTTGCCTTTCTTGTATACTAAACTTTTTTTTGGTTAGACTCGCTTCAAAAGGTTAGTTTCAAATTTATAAATAATCGTTGATATAAATTAACATTTTCTTAGCATGACAACATCATTTAATTGGGAATTTCAATAGTTAAGAGTTTTGTATTATTTTTTGGTAAAAAATAGCAGTTAGAAGATTTTTCAAAAAGCAGTGACAAATTATAAAAAAAAAAGTATGTGAGAAAGATCATTTACATAAGATAATAATAAGCGTACACTAATTATTATATTTTCTTTGAGCACGCATCCGTAGACATAAACTATCATTTGCTTACTTTTTTTTATTAAGCTTCTAACCCAATCCTCATAAGAATTTGATCTTGAATCCCTACAACATAAAGTTGTGTCACTACCAATCTTCATTGTTTAGATTGTTTAATTAATTATTCGGTAAGTTTTTGTCATTTCAACAAGTAAAACCAAATTAGTAACTAAAAAAAAAACTACAACCACAAGCATGAACGGATTAAAAAATTATTATTAGTATTTATAATTTTTAGTTCCTCTTATAAATAAAATTATATTAAGATATTTACTCACCGTCTTCCATAAGATTTAACTAACAGGGCCTAAGGTTGGTTTTGTGATATCTCCAGATTCGCTCCCCTGAACCGGCTCCAATATCCACCATTCCACCATTCCACCAATGAGGGCTATGGCCTATGGGGGTCCGTGGGGTCCATGGGGTTTGGGAAGGAACACGATAGAGTAAATGAGTTCCTGCGAGCACACCGAAAAGAAGGACACTTTAAAAAAATTCGGAGGAGCTTGCACGCAAGAGAAATTTAAGAATACGAAGGATTAGATCCTTTTCCCAAGCGACCGCTATTCTCGCTTCTAATTTCTTAAGGGTAACTTTTTAACTTTCCTCCCCGGTTTAATCTTCGTAGGGGACCTTCGCTATTACTAGTTTACTCGGTTTCTGCTGTGCTGGGTTACTGGGTATCGTATCTTCGCTTACGCTTCGTATCATTTATCAAGGAAAGGATATCCATCCATCCGGATCCTGTTCCATAATTGGAGTTGGAGATATACCATAGTACCATACCATATGCGTTTGGATTAACATGGAAAAGTTTGGTTGCCTCCAGTCCTCACAATACTGGAGATATCTGTCTGTTCCTTTTAAAGGAAGGTAGTTGTTACTTGTTAGCTCTTAGCTGTGTATGATTCCATCACTGCCATCTGGCATATTCATTTTTCAAGCACATATTTTTGTCATCTTGGAATTTTATGCGTATTTAGTGAATGCAATAGAAAATGATGTCCAATTAAAAATATTATATGCCAATCATTTTACCTATTTATGAAGCATAAATGTTTGTTCATAAAAAAATGTACTCAAGTATATTAATTTTGATAGACTCATTTTTGTTACCAAGCGCTATGTTTTTTTGTCTTCGTTCCAAAATCAAAAGCAAGGTAGCTCCATCTCTCTCAACTTATTTTTTCTATAAAATAGAAATTATTCGCGCAAGTGTGATGTCATAAATGGAAAACTAGTTCTTTGACTACACTATTTTCTTTGACAAGTTCGTTCAATAGTGTTCACTCATCTCAATAGGATTTGCAAATAATATAAATAGTATTCAAAAAAATGTGATTATACTTATACAAGATAATATGTTTTCTAACAACCATAGATAATTTCTAAAATTGACATCTTCATCAATATATTGTATGAGTAGTTCTTAATAAATAATATTATTAATAGGAGGGATCCACTTACATCGTTTGCCGGATTATATTCTATATTTTAAAAGTTCAAATAGTCAATCTAAACCGTTTGAGGTGATAAATATATTAAAATGTGTTTGCAATCAAATTCTTACATTTTTTTTGAATTTATTTTACTATCTATTAAGATGAGTACAAAAATTCAATGGTATGAAAACAATGATTTGTAAAATACTTAATAAATAGTAAAAAAAAAATTAAAAAAATTGTAAATTTGGTCTCCAAACACTTTTTAATATGAAAATCATGTTGAATGGTTTTGACTGTTTGGACTTTGAAAATTTTGAAAATGTAGGGTGTAATCCAGTGTCACCAAAAACAGTGTAAGTGGATCAACTTTGAAAATTTTGAAAATATTATGACTTTAAAAATGAGGAGGGGTCCACGTACACCGTTTTTTGTGACGCTAGATTACATTCTTATTTTCAAAGCTAAACAATACAACATGATGGATATATTAAAATATACTTGTATATAAAATTTTATATTTTTTTTTGAATTTTTTTATTATTTATTAAAATGGATATAAAAAATATAATGATATCAAGATAACGATTTTGTAAAATAGTAAAAAAAAAAAAAATTAGAAAGTATTTTGCTGATAAAATGAATGATACAAATTAAGTCTCCGTCCTTGTCCAGCTAAGGAGTAAGGAGGGGATGTCGCATGCAGAAAGGTGGGTTCCAGACGTCAGTGATCCTAGCGGTGGGATTTTCTACGGACGTTTAGATCCTCTCCAGACTCCAATCACTCGATCTAATGAGTAATGTAATGTCTAATGAGAGATCCCTATTAATGGAGAGGATCCGACTTCCGAGCCATTTGTGTGGGAATTGACATCCTCTGCTGCACTTTGAGAGTCTGTTTGGCTGCAATTCCGCGTGTTACTGTTCACGCGGAAAAAAAAAAATTCAGTTTAACTGAATTTAACTGAACTTTTTTTCTCCCATGTGAACAGTAACCTGCTGTTTACTATTCACCCGTTCCTGTGCCCATTCCCGTTTACGAGCTGCAGCTGAACAGGCCCTTAAAGTGCAGCAGAGTGCTGCACTTTTAATCTGGTCCGTTCATTTTTTTATCGGACGGACGAAATAAGATTTTGGCACGAATTTTAAAGCAAAATTAATACTGCCACCTCCATCATCCGAGCACTCATTGGCTGAGATTAAATCTGGACCGTCCAAAAGTGCAGCAGAGGATGCGAATCTATTTGTGTGGTTGGATTTGGATGCTTTGATAAACGAAACGATTGATTATATTAATATTATGGTCGAACGTGAGTGGGTTACGTCTTACGTGCAACAAAGGAAGCCAATTTTTGTTTTTTTTTTAATATTTATAGAAGCTGTGAAGTTGTGAGGAGGAATTAAACTCTCAATCTTTGAGTACAATAGTTTTAAGACTTTTTTCTAGTCAACTATGCTACCTCTCCTTTCTCAGGAAGCCAATTTTTATTAGTTGGCAAATTATGCCTTCCTTTTTATTATGTTTTGAAAATCTGTCAGGTATGAAAATTAATTTTGATAGAGTGAAATGGTACCTTTAAATATTAGTGAAGAAGAGGGGTTAGAATTGGCCAATCTTATAGAGTGTAAATTAGTTAACCTTCCGATAATGTATTTAGGGGTCCCTTTGCATTGGAAGAAATTGAGTGAGTCTGATTTGACACCTTTAATTGAAAAGATTGAAAAACGATTGCAAATTTGGAAAAAAAAACTGCTATCAATGGGGGGAAACGTTGTATTATTGAATTCAGTTATTTTAGCTATACCATTATATTGGTTTTCGTTGTACAAAATGCCTAGTAAAATTAAGTATAAAATTGATAAAATTAGAAAAAAGTTCTTATAGTTTGGAGGTAACACATTAAGGAAAAAAAACCCTCACTTGTTGCATGGGACAAGGTATGCATGAGCAAAGAACAAGGGGGGCTTGGGGTATTGGACCTTAATAGAATGAATATTTCTCTTATTTCCAAATGGCTTTATCGTTTTTATGACCCGAATGTGACAGGTACATGGAAATTTATTATCATTGATAAATACTCTATTACAGGAGATCATTATGTTCTATCATCCTTATGGAAATCTATTATCCATCTGAGTGATATAGTGCAAGAATATATATTTTGGCAGGTTGAAAATGGCAAATCAGTTAGGTTCTGGATAGATTCAGTGGTGTGGAGATATTTTACTTAGTATAAGATTTCCTAATTATTTGCTATAGCTTATGACAAAGATACTAGGGTAGTTGAAGTGTTTGTTAATGATAATCTCATTCTTCCGTTAGCTAGACAATTGACAGGTTTATATCGTATTGAATGGGCAGAATTGATGTCTCTTCTTGAGTCTATCCGACTTAAATCTGAAGTAGACCAAATAAATTGGAAGTTGACAGGTCATGGCAGCTTTACTGTGCATTCGTTTTATAAACAATTAGGGTATCAAGTAAGTCATGTTAATACATATACTAGTATCTGGAAAGCTAAGATACCTCTAAAAGTTAAAATATTTTTATGGTTAGTCAAGCAAAAGAGAGTTCTAACTCGAGACAGGTTACGGAAGCGAGGGTGGACAGGTGAGCTTAATTGTGTGTATTGTTCTCAAAAGGAAACGATTGACCATCTGTTTGTAACCTGTGTTTATATTCAATCAATTTGGCAGTGGATTGCTAAATTTAATAATTTTTATTTTGACTTTGATAATATTGTGGCATTGTGGGATATGGACTATTGCATACCTTTAAAGGAACCCAAAATTACAGAAATTATTTGAGGGGCTATTTTATGGTCATTATGGAATGATCGAAATAGGATTATATTTCAGAATGGACAGGTTTATGATGTAAAGGTTTTGGGTTCAAAGATAATGCCGGTCGCTCGATTTTGGGCGCTAAATCAAAAGTAGTATTTAGCATCTCAATTGAATCTTATTTTTCCTTGTGATTTAAAGGACCTGACAGGAACTACAACTCGTATGCTAGGCACCGCGATTAGTCCGAGGGAGGTGGAAGGTCCAAGGGATTCTGACAATATGGATACACCTAGGTTTTGAAAGAATTATAGTTGCTGATGGTTTACTATGTATTTCTTTTGTTGACATTTGCAGGGTTCGGAATAGTCTCTCAGGATATTTTTGTTTTGTTGATACTGTGATGTATGTTTCAGTTGTTATCTAGGGGTTGTAGTTTTTGCTAATTTGGTCCAGGTCTTGGGTTAATGGTATTACTCAATATCAAACTATCATTTTGTATGGTTTTCTTATTATTAATAGAAAATCGATGGTGTTTACCACTAATTTCAAAATATATATATATATACAATGACTAACTCTTTCAATTGATGTTGAACTCTCACGTTTCAAGGATATATGAAGGAGTTAATTTAGTTAACAATACATTAATACGAAGAGAATTAAAAGAATAGTCAGCACTCAGCAACTTTAAGGTTTGAATAGCAAAAAAAAAAAAAAAACATCTTCACTGGCCTTTTAGTGTGTAGTGAAAAGATTTTTGAACATCTGTATAATAAACGTACTTTTTTTAACATCTTCTGAATGACAAATTAAACGTACTTCAAAATTGTTCAACTGATATCCTAATTTAGTTGATGCTGAAACTGATGTGCACTTAAAAAATTTATATACCAATCATTTAACTATTAACGGAGCATGAATATATGAATGTTTGTTTATCAAAATTTGTACTTAAAAGTATAATAATATGGATAGGGTCACTTCTGTCCTAATAATTTTTTTTTTGGTCTTCGTCCTGATAGCAAGTTAGCTCCCTGAACTTATTTTTCTATAAAATAAATATAATTCGCTCAAGTTGATGTCGTAAATGGTTTGACTATAATACTTTATTTGACAAATTTTTTTCTTTTTCTAAACAGGCAAATAATTAATGCTCGTTTTATTAACTGAAATATTTAATTACAACAGAAAAAAAAAATACTCCCTTCGTAACAGATACTACATATCGTTTTTTCGTCTAACTGATCCTATGTCAAAAATACAAAATTGTACCCATGCTATGTATAACATTTCTTAACCTGTATAGTATACCTCGTGTTATTCACCTCTAGCCACATTATACCTAGTGTTCTAGTCTATTAATTTCACATTCCTCAACAAAACAAAACAATAGAGAATTTTGGTAAATAGTGTTCACTCATTAATGAGTAATGAGTAATGAGTAATGACAGTAAATTAGTAATTTGAAAAGCATTTTCGAGATAAAATGAATTAAACGTGGCAGTCTCCATTGTACTAAAGCAACGGAGGGGTCCGGTCGAAACTTCAGCGATCATATTGAACGGACGAGATTGTTTGGTGAAAGTGAGATCAGCGGAGGGATGGCGCTTTGGGATTTTGTCCAGTCATTTGGATCATCTCCAGTGATAGTATGGTCGTTGGACAAATTTAATCTGATCTATACCCTCCAACCCGCGTCACAAAGTCCAAATCACTCCTGTCCTGAATTCTGATGAGTGATGATGATCTATTGATCGATCCAGATCCAGGGACCAGGATATATGTGCCATGTGTGGGTGTGGTGGCACTGGGCCACTGGTAGTGGTGGGAATTGGGATGCTTTGATAAATGAATGAATGATTATGGATTTAGGACTCGCATCCTCTGCGGAGATTTTCCCTGTTGTGCTGTGCGGTTCTTTTAATCTGAACCGTTTGTTTTGATCGGACGGTCCATATTTAATCTCCAGCCGGTGAGTGCGCGATTTGATGGAGGGGGCAGTATTAATTTTGCTTTGAGATTCGTGCTGTGATCTTATTTGATCCGTCCGATCAAAACGAACGATCAAGATTAAAAGAACCGTACAGCTCCGCAAGTAAAAACTCCGCAGAGGATGCAATTTCTATGGATTTATGGGAGCAGAACTAGGGTGCTCCTAAGTTCATCAAACCTTTTGTGAACTTGACTCTAAAATATATCGAATCGACTTTAAACGATGAATTCAAACCGTTGAAACTCTTCTACCTAATAAGTAATGCGTCTACATGTGAAAATTTTAAAGTTTCGAATTAATTTAATATAGAGTCAAGTGGTCAAAAGTTGAAGGTTTATAAATTAATTTTAGTGCATTTATTTTTTGGACTCGTTTGACCACTTGACTCTATATTAGATTAATTTGAAACTTTTAAATTTTTATATGTAGACGCATCAATCATTAGGTAGAAGGATTTTAACAGTTTGGATTCATCGTTTAAAATCGATTTGATATATTTTAGAGTCAAGTTCACAAGAAGTTGGATGAATTTAAGAGCACCCTAGTTCTACTCGATTTATGGTCCAATTAAGTTGGGTTACCGTGCAAGGTGCAACACAGGAAGCCTATTTTTGTTTTGTCGGATCTCTTCAACCATTCATTGCCTACATCGGCCCAACTATTAGCTCCCCAAAATTAATTACATATACGTCCTTAAAATTTCATATTTTCCTTTACCCAAGTACAAATGTAATAAGAGTGATGCTTCCATGGACCCAAGGACCTATTTGTAAAATGAACATATCTTTATTTTCAAAGTTCAAACAGTCGATCCGAACCGTTCATCTTGTTCTCCATATTAATATGTGCTTGGAGACCAAATTTTACATTTTTCTGAATTTTTTTACTATTTATTAAGATGGTACAAAATTCAATGGTTCGAATTTGATATTTTTGTACCCATCTTAATAAATAGTAAAAAAATTCAGAAAAATGTAAAATTTGGTCTCCAAGCACATATTAATATGGAGAACAAGATGAACGGTTCGGATCGACTGTTTGAACTTTGAAAATAAAGATATGTTCATTTTACAAATAGGTCCTTGGGTCCATGGAAGAATTTGCCATGTAATAAAGCAAATACTATAAAATAGGAGAAATTTCACGTATACCCTTCAACAGTTTCGAAATTATGTATTTCTCCCTTCTAAAATTCATAATATCTTATTTATCATTTTCAATTTCAAAACTCACAAATTTATCCAATTTATTGCCTATTCTATTAAAATTCATTTAAAATTAATAAAGTATCGATTTTATCTTTTATTAAAAAAAGACATGCAATCTGTTTAAGATAAAAAAATTAGTCTTCTAATTAATTGATTATGAGGACAAATGGCATCAAGTAGAGAATGAGTCATTTCCTCTCTGCAACTGACCAATCCAAAAGCTAAACATTTTTTCTTATAGTAACTACATATTTTTATCTTTTAATGAAGGATAAAATGAGAACTTTTGAAATTTGAAATGAGATATTAATAGAAATGTAATAAATTGCTGGATAAATTTGTGAGTTTTTGAAATTTAGGAAGGGTAAAAAAATATTATGAATATAAAGGGAGAATACGTAAATTTAGATTTTTGAAGGATATACATGAAATAACCCTATAATATATTAATTACGTTGTCTAATCCATCATCCATGTCCTATGAGATGAGCAAAGACTTTTTTTTTAAATGGAAATTATAACAAACTTCTTAACCAAACCAGCTAATCCAATGAAAAAGTTACAAAAATAGCCTACACCGGATCTCCAATCCGGTGTAGCTTGAGAGGGCCGGACTGCACCGGATTGGGAAACCGGTGGAGCTTTTTTTGCTCTGCAGACAGGAGAAAAATGGATCAACCGGGTGGAAAAATGGCTACACTGGATTGGAAAACCGGTGTAGTCCAGCCCTCTCATGCTACACCGGATTGGGAATCCGGTGTAGACTATTTTTGTAACTTTTTCAACGAATTGGCTGGTTTGGTTAAAAAATTTGTTATAATTTCCATTTAAAAAAAAATCATGAGCAAATGGGCATGAAACTAGGACAATATTCTTTCTCAACTGACACGAAATTAAATGGCTCCACGCATGATACTTAATTGACTTGTGATTTAGGACCCAAATGGATCAATTAACTATTGATTTATTGTGCATATCATCATATGCATAATTTAATTAATACACTCCCGGTTCTTCCTTTTCTATTCTATCTACCATATTTTTACCTGTTACCTGGATACTATATTTATCTGTGATATTGCAATTTAGTATATATGCTAATTATTTTGGAGAACACTATATATGTTATTGATCTTAAAATTTCCAACCGAAACTGAGTTAAAATTTAGTTTGAAGAGATCTGAGAATGAGACGTGCATGCTTGCAAAGTTTGTAAAAAAGGAAATTCCAAACTTAGACTTTTCATATATAGTCCGTACAATTATTTACTCGAACCTCGGTAGGTCCGGTCAAGGGAGAAATTTTGGAAAAATCATGCCGCAGTGCCAGGATGAAACACTATTTAATTTCTTATTTCTTATTTTTTAGATCAAAACATCTAAAAAGAAGTTACTGTAGCAAATTGTTCCACTGTGGGACGGTCTGCTCTGGAGAGCACATCGCCCCACCGTGGGACGGTTTACCCTGGACAGAAAACCGCTCCACATGAGAGGCGTTTTGGATATTTTAGCTATTAAATTGAAATATTGGTTATTATTAATATTTTTTTATTTTATTTTGGGTATTAAAAAAACATGCGGCCTACTGCTCCTTGACTTGTCTCTCTCACACGTTTTAATCTTCCAAAAAAAAAAAAATCTGAAAATGGTTACCAGAACCAAAAAGCAACCAAAAAATCAACTCAATATGCACGGCCAAATCTGCATCATCAGCACAGTAATTGTGTACACTATATATGTTACTTATTTAATTTTTTAGTTTTACAATATATTAATAAGGTTTGTAACGTTTTTTTCATAACGACAGTACGTGACAAATTGCTTTGCAATATTAATTTGAACGGACTGTTAATTGCTGGAAAGTATAATAGCAGCTTATGTTAGTTAGATCTCTAGGCCAAGCTTCAAGAATGGTCATTAAGATACAAATTTATAAGTTTAGCTTCTGTGTAGGACCTTATTATAATTTAGCTTGGTACATGATCCGTACATGCCTCGAATGGGTTGGAAAGAAATATATGGCACAAAACAAAGAGCGCGCAAAGAACACAAGTAAATTAATCGTCTCTAAAGATTTTTACAAAACCTTGTTTTTTTTTTTTTTTTTTTCTTTTCACGAAGAATATATTGGGTCTGACAAACGAGCTTTCTTTATCCTTTCAGCACAAAGACCGAGACATTTCAAATGCCTCGCCGCTAGTTTAAGTGGCGAAAACGCAACTGGAAAAAAGAAGATGCAGATCTATTGTCCATGGAACTCAGATTCAGATTCAGTGTAATTCTCAAGGTTCTAGATATCGATTATAGCGGTCTAGCTGGGAGACAAAAAAAAAAAAAAAAAACTATAATGAATGACGCAATTATAGCGAAAGCTTTCATACATAGTGTTTTTTTACTTTTCAAAATTTGTAGTCTATATTTCTACTAATTATCAACATGATCAATATTGAAAAATTGAGTTAATAACTAAATGATAACTGATTTAAGTCTAGATTTTTTTTCAATCATGCAAATAAGAAGAAAAATATATATATAGAAGGTTACATTATTTAATAGTTCATACTTCATAGTATTACAGATTATAATAGAGGAAGAGCAATTAATTTTATAAGTGAAATAAAGTTAGTATGCCTATTTGAATATTTTATATATTATAATAATTAAAAAGTTTTCATTGAAATGAACAGTGATAATTTTACAGGTGAATACTAGACGAAGAGAAAACAAAAGGAAGAATTAATATTTAAATATTTTTCGATTTAGAATGAGAGACTATATCACAAATAGAAACAAAAACATATAGTTCAGTTTAGCATACTTATTATAGCAGATTATGTAGTATCAAAAATATGAACAAAAGTACAGAATTCCATGTAAATTGCAAAAAAAAAAAAAATCAATGTAGCATAGTGGCAGCAATAGCGCATAGCGGTAAAAGCAGTCAGCTATTACAGCTATAGCAGTCGTAGTTGTAATAGTGCACTTTTATCTCATAGCGTAGCTTTCATGGTCTGAAAAAAGCTATAACATAGCTATTTAGAACACTAGTAATTCCTGATCGTGTATAATTATATTTGAGCTTCCCGTTTCAATTTGACACAAATTTGAAAACAGATCTTCGTATATTTTAAGGAGGATCCACTTACACCAAAAATGATATCGGATTACACTCTACATTTTCAAAATTTTCATAGTCCAAAGAGTCGATCCAAACCGTTCAACATGATGAATATATTAAAATGTGCTTGCAGATCAAATTATATATATATATATTTTACTAATTATTAAGTGTCGTTTTCATACCATTAAATTTTTGCACCCATCTTAATAAATAGTAAAAAAATTCAAAAAAAATGTAAAATTTGATCTTCAAGGACATTTTAATATATCCATCATATTGAATGGCTTGGATCGACTGTTTGGACTTTGAAAATGTAGAATGTAATCCAGTGTCACCAAAAAAAGAGTGTAAGTGGATCCTCCTTTATTTTATAAGAATGGTTCAAATACCTTCATTTTTTGTGCCTCCCTCATACTTTTATTTTTAGAACTATAATAACATAAAATTTAAAACTTAAATGTCAAAATAAAACCTCTACATATGATATATATCATTTTCTCTATGTATACGTAAAATAATACAACATTCTCCTATTGTTTTGATTAACATCAAGTGCTTGTAAATACACCAATGTTGATAAATTTTGGATGTTGATTTTTCAACTTATTGATTTATATAAAATCAAAATTGAAAAGTTAGTTTTTTGTATGTATATGTAGAGAAAATGATATATATTACATCTAACAGTTTTATTTTGACAAATAAATTTTAGAATTTTTGTTATTAGTAAATTAAAAATAGAGATATGATAAAGACAAAAAAATAAAAGTATTTGAACTCCCATCAAATTTTAAATAGGTGCCGAGTTAAGTAGTTCCATTGAGAGTATTTTATCTCCTTAGATAAATGAAAGGATATGAATGGATATCTTGCACTTGCGTACGTTCCGTGTTTTTTTTGGAGTAAAAATAGAGATCATGTTCATATTTAATTAGTAATGGAAGATGTAACGTTGGTACCGTATTGTTACTTTGTACCGTTTTAGATATGCAACTACAAGAGCTCAACAATCGATTTGATGAGATACTCTGAATTAGAAGCATTTGACAACTAAAGTTGGTGAGATTGGCTACAGTTATAAATTACTTCTCTAAAACCGATCTTTTAGTCTTGGCAAATTAACTCGAATTAATTATTATTATTATTATTATCAGAGTTGAGAGTGGGACATCTAACATTTTTTTCAAACTCATGTTATTCGAACTCATGAATATGTATTACCCTAGATACCTGAGGTGCAAGTGATAAATTTGAACTGTTCTTTTAACTTGGTGGGAATCTCAAAGCAAATCCTCTACGGTCTTAATTGGCACCAAATTAAGTTAGGTCCGACTGGAATTAATCTGGATCATCTATTTTTTAAAATTGTACCTCAAGTATATGAGGGACGCAATCTTCGAACCCATAATCTTCCACGTTAGATAAAATTAATGGATAATCTATGTAGAAAGATAATAGAAACTCGGCACAATCTATTATTTATTGAAATATTTAAGACTACTAAAATTAACTCTAGTGTTCCATGCAACTACTTCATTAATGGAGAGAGCATTTTCAACAATGAACTTCATTAAAAACAAACTGAGGAAGAATCAGTTTTTACTTTTTAGTCTAATAAACAACACCTTCCGTGTAAGATATCATCAGTTTGGAACTCAGATGAAAAGTTATTTATAAACAATTAAATAGAAGTGACCTCCATCTTTTTTTTGTCAAATATTAGTATTCAGGATATTATGTATTATTATATTATCAAGATACGAGATCTCGTAGTTCCAATTAGCAAAAAAAAAAATACGATATTTTAAATCTGTATTATTTTTACTCAACGCTACAGTAGTTTTTTTTTTTTTGTGTTTTTTAATTCAATGTATAATTTTATTTATATTAATTGACGTTATTAAAGGCAATTTAATCTCTGTGGATTGCACTTATTTTGAAGTTACTTGATTTTAGTGTGTTTAGCAAGTGAAGTAGTACTGATTTAAGTATTTTAGGATATATTTATCACTATATGAAAGTGTAAGGTGTTTTAAGATGGAGTAAAAATTAAAGCATCAAATGTATCAAACTTTAACATTTTTATTCAATATATATATTTTTTATTTTATTACTATAAAATATTAATACTTTAATTTAATTTAGTATCTACTTCACTTTAACATTACTTTACTTACTCAACAAAGTTAAGTTCGAGAAACTTTTTTCTGTTATAAAGCCTAAGCAACAACATAGCATTGGTTTAAACTTTCAACGCCTAAAACTAGTTGCCAAAATTAAGCCAGTGTAAAAATCAAGATTAATTTTTTAAGAACTAATTTTCCGTTTAGTGGTAAAGGTAATATCATTTGTACGAGAGGTTACGTATTCAAAACTCGAATAAAAGATATTTTTATAAATATTAAACGATTTGATGGCTTGACCACCAATCATTACTAATTTTTTTTTTTTTATGTTTAGGTCTGTTTTGACAGCAAAGTCAGGATTCTCTGTATTATTTTGCCATTTGAGTTTGAATCTAAACTATATGATTAGAATTTAGAAGCCACCGTTGAATCAGCGATTTTCAAAGTGGCTTAATAAATAGCAAAAAAATTCCAAAAATGTAAAATTTATTCTCCAAGCACATTTTAATATAAATATCACATCTAACGGTTTAGATCGACCGAGCACATTTTAATATAGAGATCACATCTAACGGTTTAGATCGACCGTTTGGACTTTGAAAATCAGAAAACGATTTAGTTGCACGGGAGTTCAGAAACAATCGATTGTATATTAACTAACCTCTATATATATATACACAAGCCCCCCCCCGAAATTCCCTTTGGATTTTGCACTCAAATGGGAATGATCAGACGTACTTCTTCCCTCACTTTCCAAATATATCTTGAATCTGCATTTATATAAACTGATCAAGTACTTGATCAGTTTAGATGTTTTTGTTATTTGATATCTTGTTGTATGTTCATATTGAAAGTTTATAAATTGACTTGAAAATACACGATATTAGATATTAAATCGATTAATTAGAAAAATAAATGACAAAAAAATAATGCGAAAAATATTAGATATTGAATTGACTAATCAGTGACCGGGATTTAAATATCAGTGACCAACATATTCGTCACTAAAAACAGGTATCAGTGACCGAATTTTAAATATCAGCGATCAACATATTCGTCACTGAAAACAGGTATAAGCGACCAGATTTTAAACATTAGCGATCAATATTTTGGTCTCTAATAGAGTATTAGCGATCGGATTTTAAATATCAGCGACCAATATATTCGTCATTGAAAACTAGTATTAGCGACCATATTTTAAACATTAGCGACCAATATTTTGGTCTCTAATAGAGTATCAGCGACCAAAAAAATTTGATCTCTAATAGAGTATCATAATGACATCAATCAGCGACCATGTGATATTGTGATGTCATTCCCTGAGTATCAGTGATGGAGCATCAACGAACAGCCATCTGCGACCAAATTTGGTCGTTGATAGGTATCAGCGACCAAATTCGTGGTGGCTCATACTTTTTTTTATTGTAGTGATATAAAAAAATAATAATATGGTATCTTTCGAAATGCTATTCAAACTTCACCTCTGAAATTTCTCCAAAAATTTACAAGGTGATCTAAATTCAACATTGAACCGTGCTAATGGGATGGCAAAAATGCTAAAATAAAAACTTAGTCTCTACGTAACTTTGAATGAGAAAATTCCTAGTGGATATTAAATAGTTGGATGGTTTGACCTCCAACTTTTACACACACAAAAAACTTGGTCTCTAACAAGTGTTGACAATAAATAAAGCACAAATATCATGCTAATAGCATAAAATTAATGATAATTTGTTTTTGGTTTTTTTAGGAATGATAATTTGTTAATACAGAAAACAAAATATATATTTCATTAAAAAAAATAGAAAACTAAATAAATGATCCAACTGGCTTGATGCCTTCTTCTTCATGAAGATGTTTATTAAAGTAATGTTTATAACACTTAATAAATAGGAATAGGGTTTCAAGCAGAGTGCTAATGATGTTTGAGCGCTAACTATCCCATCATACGAACCAAACCATGCCTAAAAATTGGTATGAATTATATGCCTAAAAAGTAAAAACCATGCCAATCATTCATATTTCCAAGAGTAGCAATTAATATAAGAGCTTTACTTCATTAGGCCCAAAAGCAAAGAGCATAATGCATGTGTAAAGAAACTAATATATTATTAGTATCTATCTTTGTTGGGCCTGATCTATATTCTCACCCTTTAGTCCCTATCCAGCTATCCTATCCTTAGTACCAAGTACCAACTACTGTAAGAATTAAGAAACAACAAGGTGAGGTCTCAAAATCATTATCCAATCCCAGCCGTTCAATTTAAAACAGACAATTATATATGTATGTAAGACTGTAACATACTAACATGGGCTGGGATATCGGAATTGTGCTCCATATGCTCTTTGCTTTTGGGCATGAGTATCCAATCCCAGCCTTATCGTTCGGAATTGTCACAGGATTCGAATCCGTCTCTCGTCTCTCGTTCTTAGAATGTGTAGGCTTCAAATTGGATGGAACGGACGGTTCTGACTTAAAATCCAATTTTGTGGTTATTTCACTGAATCTGAATTCGAACAACAAGAAGTCAAGGGACCCCTGGGCTGGGCCCTGGAGGCTTGGAGAGTTCCCTGGGCAGCTCATTATGCAGCAGTTCACTTTGCTATCCTATGGGGATGGGTTCTGTACATTTCACACAACAATGTGAAGTTGTGAACCCACTATCATATATTTAATATTTTGCATAGATTGCTCCTGAGAAAATTACTAGTGCTAGCTGTAAATTATTTAAAAGCCTTCCTAATCCCAACCTTAACAGTCAACAGAATCAAATTAATATTATGTCCATTTGTAACTTGTGTGTTTAAGATCTATGATTTAAATTAAGATTATTTCTATTCTTTTTATACTTCATTACTAAATTATATTAAGTAGCCTACCATTAATGGTGAAAAAGAAAGACAAAATTTGAAATAACTAGTAAGACAAAATATGATTAACATGCTCCAGCTTTTGTCTCAAAATGAGACATTTCAAATGCTTAGTCAATATGCTACATGGAATTAAAATGCAATTTACAATGCGTAATAATTTGGTTAATATCGAATTATCAGTTTTTGGGTGCTACTATGTTACTTTAGAATGAAAATTATATGTAAATTTCAAACCATTATGTGATAATAGCTTATTCTGTAATTTCGATTTTGAAGTGAGAATACTATACATTTTTTTGTAAATAACACTATATGTAATAATTGAACTAAGGTTTAAAATTTAATATTGAGAAAAGGTCTTCTCAAATAACATATTGATAATCACAAGTGTCAAAGGTTACAAGAAATTATATTCCTTAATTAGTGATTACCATAAAAATGCACAATCAATTTATTTTTCGTGCGTCGATTTTTTTTCTTTAATTTTAAATGCCAAGCGCTTTATAAAAAAGAAAATATTTTTCTTTAAGGTTTGTGGTTTTGAATCTAAAAACAAAAAATCCAAAATCCAAAATCGGTATATATATGAGAAACAAATTATCTCTCCCATGTTATAATTTGAGTGCTTAATGTACAAAGCAAATTAATGTTGTATCTATAAAAAAAAATGTTAATCATCCAAGCCTGAAATACAAAGATAATTATATATGTTGTCACATATACTAGCTCTTTTGGACATAAAAATATCAAATAAACTGATATTGCAAGTACCTCATATAGAAGGCAAGTCATGAAGAGAAGAGTATGACTGCGACAAATATAGAAAAACAAATATTTTTTAACTTTTTACCCCCCAAAATGAGAAAAACTATGAGTTTAATCGAGCGTCTTCTATATTTCCAATTTATTCTCGGTAATTCAAGCGAAAAAGGTGAGAATTTTAAAAAGAAAATTTATTTAAAATCAAACTTCAAAAGAAAAACATAAAATAGGTAAACAATATCCATTTTTCATTGTCAGAATTAATCTTATTTTGTTATTTATTTTTTCAGTAACGTCTCTTATATATAATGTTAAAATACGAGCCATACAATTAATTTATCATCAGTTCACCACAATAAGCAGAGAAAGAAAGTTAAAGATGATTGCAAAAGAGAGAGTGAGATAATGGAGAGAGGAGTAAACTATTTTTGAGCATAATCTTGCAAATGAATATACTTTCATCGACTCATACATTAAAATTTAAAGCAATACATCACTATCTTTTTTTTTAAATTTATTTTAGTTGATTTTCCACCAATATCCTATGGTTTCTAACTCGAGACATTATTTTTTTGAAATAAAAAATGAACTAAACAATATGTATTTATTTATTTATTTAATATTATTTTGGCAGGAGGGGTTGCTTGGAGATATAAAAAAATTCTTAACACACTTAAAATTTTCAATTTGCCTATTTGCATATATAAAAGCAAGATTATATAATAGTGATTTAATTTTATCAACTCCATAGAATGAAATTGTTGTGTATGTGAAGGTGAAGGTACAAATTTCTTTCTTATTCTATTGTCATGTAGATATAATGACTATATAACCCTTTCAATTGATGTTAAACTCGATCTTACGTTTCAAGAATGATGGTTAACATTAATTTGAAGAGAATGCAATTTGGAATGTTTGGTATGCGTAATAATTTGGTTAATATTGAATTATTAGCTTTTTGGTGCTACTATGTTACTTTAGAGTTTAGAATGAAAATAATATGTAATTTTCAAGCTATTATGTGATAATAGCTTATTTTGTAATTCAGCTTCGATTTTGAAGTGAGAATACTATATATTTTGTAAATAACACTATATAGTAATTGAGATAAGGTTGAAATTTAATATTGAGAAATAGTCTTGACAAATAACATATCGATAATCATAAGTGTGAAGGTTATAACTATAAGAAATTATAATTCTTAATTAGTGACTACGACACAACCAATTCTTTTCGTGCGTTGAATATTTTTCTTTTTTAATTCAAACCTGGCAGTCTCTGCGCCAAAATCCGTATATATGAGGAATAAATTCTCTCCTTTTAATTTTTTAATTTGAGTGCTTAATGTACAAAGCAAATTAATTAATGTTGTATCTAAAAAAAAGAAAAGAAAAGAAAAGAAAAAGTTAATCCTGAAATACAAAGAGAACTATATATTGTCACATATACCAGCTTTTTTTTGGACCTAGAAAGCATACATTTTTAGCCCAAAATGAGAAAAGTTACGAGTTTAATTAAGATCTATATTTTCAGTTTATTTTCGGTATTTTAAGGGATTGGGTATTGTCCAAAGAAGGTTGGACAAAGCCTCAACCAAAGGCAAGTTTAAATGTCCAATTTGCATTGAGATTCGTGCAAATATATTTAAAACTTAATGAATTAATTTAAATGGCTCCTTGAAACTAAATGTTTGTATGAATTTTGACGCAGATCGGACAGTTTAGATCCGATTTTGAATGAGACTTTGTCATCCAAGCCATACAATTAATTCATCACCACAATATATATATTCAGAGAAAGAGAGAGCGAGAGAGAGAGAAAAAGTTAAAAGGTCAGAGCAAAATAGATAGTTTAGGGACATAGTAAACATGGCTCTCAACCAAGCAAGGAATTAATAGCCGGGCAGTACCAGTACGTGCAGGTGCAACATCAACATGCATGTTTTTTCATTATAATTAATCTTGCACATGATCAATAATCAATTTGTTGTCATAATGCAGGTTGCCGACTCATATCGATCGGTATGTAACAATTAATCAATACCAAATTTCCTATATTGGTGTACCAGTCCTCCAATGGGCTATATATATCAATATATATATGCATGGCGGTTTGGAGAATGCATGTCACCGAGATACTGCAATGGGTAGAACGATCGAGTTATTAATTGGTCGTGCTCACAATTAGTCACAACGCTGGTACAATAAGATGCTAAAGATCTTCTTTAAACATGGCATTCAAGGCTTTGAAGCCTGCACTGCCATGCGCAAACCTAGCTAGCTCATGCGGAATGCAGGAATTATAAAGAATTACCATATATATATATATATATATATATATATATATATATATATATATATATTATTGTGATTATTTTTTCTAGTAGCATGGTTGACGTCCAATTTGATCTTATTCATTATTTTGTAGGTTTGAAATCCAGAAGGAGCAATATTAAATTGTTGAATGATTTGATTTTCAATTTTTACTCGAAAAAAAAAACTCTGTGCTGTGTATGATTGTACATTTGTACATTTTTCTTTCTGTAGTGCACGGTGATGTTCCAATGTACTGTTCTTTTCTTTTAATTTGCTTTCAATTTTTTTAGGGCTGATGTTGCACTCATGCACTGTGTATCTCGTCAGCAATTAAATATTCACTAATGCAAATTTTTGCCATGCTTTATACAACCCAATTTGGAAGGGCAATTCGGGAACATTGCTGATTTTATTTTATTTTCTTTTGGGAAATCTGCAAGTAGAATAAAACTGATTTTGATGGGGATCAATTTACTTGTTCCTCTTTTTTGAAATTGTTAGTTTATTGATAAGCTTTTAGTAAAAAGAACAGTACTTCGAGTGTGCAAATACACAAACATTGCATTATTAGAAAATCAGACAAGTCAACTATTGTAGAACAAAATCACTGGTTTGTTAAACCTTTTCAAAACCATCTTATGGGGTCTTGGCTTTGGTTAATGGAGGCTGTCAAGCCATTGTATTCTCAAACCATGATAGTTAATTAAATCACATAACACGCCCTAATAGCTAGCTGACAGTAAAATGATGCAACCAAACAATCTGAAGATACTTTCCTGATCCATCTTAGCAAATGCTTTTATGCACTGAGAAAGAATTATGATGTAACAATTTATACATTTCCAATCAAAATAAGATAATAAAATAGCATAATTACTGTAGTAAACAGGACAAAATACGTTAATACCCTTACAAGATGATAATACTGTACAACAAAACTAGACAAACGGCTATGCCTCCAAGGAACTTTCACCTTTAATGAAGGTTACGAGAGATCAAACCCTCAAATATCGTGTACAGGTCCTTGTTGTCTTGACCAAATATCTCGTCAGCTTTTCTGAGTGTTTCCTGTAATTAGAACAATGAAGCTTAAGAGAATCAGCAAGAATTGAAGATTTTGTCCGTTAGTACAGGTAGTGGGACTAATTAGTTTTGCACCATTCATTTACCCTCTGTTTCCTTTCCTGATAGTTTTATCTTTTTTTCATTAGCTGAAACTTGGGTATTAAATGTTTTCAACTAATCCACAAACAATCAATACATGCTAAAAGTACCAACAGAACAGAACTAGTAAGCACCATTAGTGTAGTTCAAAAATTATTCACAAATGATCAGTTTCCTACTATCTGTCTGACAGATTCAGTATCAGTATCAGAGATCATAGGTTCAGTACCACTTTCAAAACTGTACACCTTTGTCATTATATACCTCTCTTGTTTGCTTACGTGCATTTAATTCTTTCACGTTCGCCAGAAAGGCACTGAACTGCTCATAAGACAAACGGCTCCTGCAAAGTTAACAAATAACATAATGAGTTAGCTGCTTATAAAACACTATGTATAGACATCAAATGACTTTTTTTTTTTTCAGAAATTAAGAGCTAAAGAAAAATCCTTCAAATAAAGCTGAGTGTCAATTCTTTTGGACAATCTATAATGAGAGCAAGAAAAAGGTACAAAGGAGAATCGCGCCTGGCACAGTTGGCTAAGACATTGTCCTCTGTGTGAGAGGTAGCAGGTTTGAAACTCAATGCCTGCACTTGGGTGATTCGAGGACTTTAACCCTCATCTCATGCTCCCAAAAAATAAAAGGGCACAAAGTATATAAAAATACAGACCTGACTTGACGAAAGAACTCTTTTCCATCAACTCTTGTCCGTCCTGAATCAGATCAAACATATTAAAATGTGTAAAATTTCAAGATATTATATATTTACTGCTACAAGCGCACTAAAGATAGTATGTGTGTCAACATGTCAATATCTAACTGAAATTGGTGCCACCAAGATAATATGAATGTTATACAATTCTTGTTACACTGTAACAAAGCCATAGAAAGGAGAATAATTGATAAGCAATACAAAACTTTACAAAGATTGCTAAGCTAACAATGCAATGGGCAGGGGCGGACCCATGTTCATCCAGCGTTTGCCCCCCCTCCCCCCGCGCCCCGGATTTCGAATTTTTTGAATTTTAGTGGAAATTTTGATGTTTGCCCCCCCCCAACCCCCCGGGAATGGATTTGCCCTTCCCTGCCCCCACCCTAATAGAAATCCTGCGTCCACGGCCTATGGGAGACCCTAAGTCAAGTTAATTACAAGGTGCATGAGAAAAACCTGTTTGATTGGCAGTGTCAAAGGGAGAGGACATGGAGCTGTGATGGCTCGGTAGGGATGAAAATAGAGATGACCTATCATCATACATATTTCGCGTGACTGCAATGGAATGCCGCCTTGGAGAGGAAGACCTAAAGGGCCTTGTTGGGGACCCTGATGCAGAAACCCTAGTTGGCGAGTCAGGTGGGGTCATTCTTGGCGTGCCACCCTGCGATGCCAAAGGCCCAAGGCTTCTACTTGGTTTTGGAACTGCAAAGGATAAAAACATACAAAATGCAAGAACCAAGCTTGGTATTACTGATTCCTTTCAACACTACATAGAGAAATAACTGACAATAGAGTGGAATCCAGGAAGAATAAAACCTAAATAAATGCTATATGTTTATCAGGCTTCCAGTAATGAACTTTTGGATGAAAAACTCACTTAAGAAGGAATCACAGCTAGGAATATTGAACAGCATCTTTTTGGCCCTCTGAAGATGAATATTTTTTTCTTTCCTTCCTTTTTTTATTTTTATTTTTTTGGAGGAAGGGGGGTCTGTGAGTGTTCTAATTCGATGAAGGATCACACAAGTCAAGTAATACATAACCAGGACATCATTTACTACATAGTTGCATGATCTTAGTTATTCCAAATATATTATGCACCTTCTGCTTCCACGTAATTGCTTCCCATTGTAACCGAACTGGCACCTTCTGACGACTGACTCTTTGCAGATGCTACTTTCAAAGCGGAGAGCCCAAGATCTTCATCCAAAGATTCTGTGAGCCTAGCTCTAGGAGGCCCGACATTCTACACAGAGGCAATCAATATATAAAGATGGATGTATCATCAAAGCATGCTGCTGTGAACTTTTAAAAAGTATTACTGACCTAATACGAAAAACAAAGTGGAAGAAAAACTTACAGGGGTCTCATCCTCTTCCTGAAGCGACTTCATAAATGTCTTCTTGAAAACTTCAAACTGAAAAGGTTATCAGTAAGTTTCAGTGCCAAAACTAGGCTTAACAGGGGTCTCAAAACCTATTTTTCTTTAAAGTTCAGCCAAACAAAAACTTTCTCTGTTCTCAATTTTTGTTGGCACAAAATCTCATATATTTTTCAAATTTAACATGTACATGGCTATTATTGAAAATAGCTGGAAAATCAATCTGACACGAAGTTGCTGAGAATATCCTAATAAGGAATTGTTTAAAATTTTCAAATTTGTTCATTGCCACACCTTGGAAACATCTCTGTTGAGCTTTTTCACGGTATTAGAGAGCGACACATTCTCATTCAAAAGGTTCTCCTGTACAAACAAATACAGCTGTTTTTAAAAATCACGTTCATAAAGGCAATAGCAGCTGAAATAAAATAAATTTTACTTAACTGGTCCATAATTCCATATAGAATATAGATCCATCTTCCGAAAACACACTACTACAAGCCAGCACGCATTGTATCAGAAGTGAGAATATCTAATTGTGTTTTCAAAATTCTCTCAATTCCCATCCAATCTCATTTCTAATTTACCAAATTTAATATAAACTGGATTATTTACTATGTCACATTAAATTCCCAGTATCAACATGAGATTAATTAAAACGGCAGTAAAATTTACAGAATGAATATCAATTGGTAACCATGAGAATTACATATAAGTATAAATTATAGGGGGAATTAAACAAACAGCATGGTATCGTATGAAAATATGACTCCAATATATTGGCTGAGCGCTAGAATTTCATATGCCAGTATTACCTTGCTATATATCTAATCTAGCTCTGATGTTATTAAGAAAATCAAAGTACCTTCTCCTCTTCGACTCTGGCAAGCTGAGTTGACATATCGGAGAGAGAAGCATCAAGTGTCTCAAGCTGCACACGCAACTCAGCGACCAGGTCATCCTTGTCAGCTAAAGTGGCACGCAGCCGAGCCGACTCAGACTCAAGCCGAGCGACACGTGTGGCCAGAGCAATGGACGTGATCTTACGCGCCACATCGAGCTGCTCGAACGGGTCGGATGGGAGCACCTCGAGAACCGACTCCGGTAGGCCGAAGTCGAGCTGTGGCTGGTCGACCTCCCCTTCTCCCTGCTCTGACATGTCACCCCTAATTTGTTAACTTCATCAGTTGAGTAATTATAGTTGAGAAGCGGGAGAATTAACGAGGCGTGCGCGCGAGAATGAGAATGAGAATTAGAATTAGAATTAGAATTAGGGAATAGGGAATAGGGAGGAGGAATGAATGTGGGTCGTTGGGATGGGGGCGGTGGGGTGGGGCCATAGTTTTGGTTTGTGTGGGGGAGAGGGAGAGTAGACTGCCATTGGGATTGGGATTGGAGGTTTGGATAGAGTCATTACTCATTACTCATTAGAGAATAGAGAATAGAGAATAGAGAATAGAGAATAGAGATAGGTCCGTGTGTGGCGGAGGAATCCCGGCCACACTTCCACGTCTCAACTCTCAACTCTCAAGGGAGGAGGGGTTGGGGGCTTGTGGCTTACACAAAACTCAACCTAACAAAAATATATATTCTCTTAGTTTATATACACGTGTTCATTTATATCATTTTTATTTACTACTATTTAAAATTATATCTTTATGTAATCTTTTATATCAATTAATTATATATCATAAACTTCATTTCTACAATATTTTATATCCTTACTTCAACTTATGAGATAAAAAAAATTATAATGTCTAAAATTGATGATATTAGGTAGATGTCGTCTTTATATATTCATTTGCTTTTTTTTTTTTTTTTATTTCTATTATAATGGGTAAGGGTCTGAATAAGAAAAGATAAGACTATGAGCAAGAACAATTTCATACTTGTATTTTATAGGATAATTCATAAATACAAATTGAGTGAGGTTATGGTTCTATGTATAGCGTAGATTGATCAGTAATATGAATCAATATCTTTGATGTCAAAATCATAATTGATTTGAACCGATCGGTAATATGGACCAATATCTTCGATTTCAAAATTAAAATATTTGATTTGAACCGTTTAGCATAATTTCCATATGCAAATGTACATGGATAATAAATTTTACATTCTTTTTAGATCTTTTTGCTATTTGTTTAAATAGGCAGAAAATCAATACTTTCATACATTTTTTATAATATATTAGATTCATACTATATAATATATTATATATATTTTTATTTATATTTTTATTCAACTCTTATGATTAGATTGATACTATATAATATATTATATATTTTTATTTAGTAATTTATGATAACATTAGTTTATCCAATATTTTATATTTTTTGTAATTAAGAATTTATGACAAATTAATTTATACAACATTTTATATTATTTTATTTTTATAATAATTGATAATTAAAAAATGAGAGCATAATTATAGTTTTATGATTTATGAAAATTTATAATTAATTTATTTAAGAGGAGGAATCCACGTATAACATTATATAGTTATAACATCTTACAACACGATTTTTCAAAGTCCAAATAGTTTATCTAAATCGTTTTAGACCATTGAATTTTGTACCCATCTTAATAAATAGTAAAAAATTCAAAAAACTATAAAATTTGATCTCCAAGCACATTTTAATATAGAGATCACGTTGAACGGTTTGGATCGACTGTTTGGACTTTGAAAAATCGTGTTGTAAGATATTGTAACTATAGAATATTGTAAGTGGATCCCTCCTCTTTAGTTAATATATTTATTTGTTTGTTATAATTTATTTATTTTGATTAAATTATATAAATTATCCATTTATTCAGTAATTATTTATGATATATTATAGTTTAATATTAATGAATAAGAGTAGAGTACGAATAGTACTAACTGATATGATAATGATAACATATAAATAAAATTAATTTTATACAGATACAGATAAAATATATCCATATAGTACATAGTGAATAGTATATAATATATTATCAAAATTGGTATAATATATTAATACGGATAAAATAAACTTGTTGTCATCTCTTAAATTTTAAATTATGTTGTTTGGAATTATGGCTAGTTGAATTTTGTAATTATGAAAATTCATTACTTTGAACTCCCTGTTGTGAGATCCCAGATCATAACGATTGAGTTTTGACAAACCATGCTCAATTTGAGAAATATGAAGGATTTTATTCATTGTAGCCTTTAGAAAAGGTCTGGAAAAGAGTTTTGCTAATTCTTTACGTTGCCTGTATTTCAGTTATTATTCATTGTATTTGTATCCGATTTTAATTCCACTCATTATATTTTTAGAAATATTTTAATTATTTTGTCAAAAAAATAATATATATTTTTTGGTTTCAATTTCACAAGTGAATTGATTGGAGTTGGGGATCTTGTTTCGTTTAAGATTAATAAATAGATCAAATTAAGGTCGGTGTAGATGGTGTACGGACTACGGGCCATGTAACCAAAAAATTAAAAATGACGGTGGGAAAGATTGTTTCATTCTTTGACACGTGGACGTGAATGAGTGGCTACACGCGGAGCACCGTGTCAGGAAGACTTCGCTTGGGGAAACTTTTATCCATATAATAAATTATTCAAATGTCATCTATCAAAATAGAAACGAATATTTTTATAGATCCATCTAATTGTACTCAAGTAATTGTACTCAAGAATTTGTACCCACTTTTTACCCGAACCAATGTCATTTGCCTAACATAAATACTATAACAACAACACTTAAATATTATAATAGACAATGTTGAATACTGTAAAAAATGAGATCAATTTTTAAAAAAAATAACAACTTCCAACTTCTAACATCTTTGTACTTGATGTACTTTGTACTTTCAAACTTGTTGTACTTTGACAGCAGTTAATAACAGTTGACTGTACTTTATTATACTTTTAAAACTGCCAAGTTATATACTTTCAACTTCTAGAAGTTTCTAAAAGTTTTTAATTTTTTTTCAATGTTTTTTCTATCGTTCTTGTAGTTTTCAATATTAAATTTTTTTCAATTTTTTTTATTTTTTTTATAAATAATCTCTAAAAATTACAGTTTCAAACTAACGAAATTGAATACGGTAAAAAATAGCTACGTAAACTGCAAAAATAACAACCAAATCTATATAAAATGAATACTGTAACAATTAAGTATGAAAACTGTAACAATGACAATGAAAACTATAAGACATCAAAACTATCACAAATATTGTAAACAAATATAAATTTGTCCAAAGCACAGCCATATTCACAGTGATAAACTAACTAGAAAAATAATATTTTGTTCAAGAACAATTCTCCAGCAAACAACATTAGACTGTTTCCTTTGTACAGCAAACAACAAACATAAATTGTTAAACTGTTTTCTTAGACTGAACTTATTTAATGTTCATTGTTAGGATGTGTCAAGAAGTCTCATTGTTAGAATAAAACACTCCTTTGATATATCCTCCTGCTATACAAAATATGACAAATCTTACAATTAAAATTACAAATATTATAAAGAAAATAATAATACAAAAAAATACTGAAACAAATAGAAACCAATAATGTAACAATTGAAAAATAATATTATAACAAATGTAAATCAATAGTACAACAAATATAATTCCAACACTATTACAAATTGAGACCAATACTCTAACAAAGGAAATACAAAACTGTAACAAATGCAAGCCAATACTATAACAAATCTAAAGCAAATACTACAAATCTAAAATTCAATACTGGAACAAATGGAAAACAATACTGTCACAAAGCTAAAACAAAAGTGTAACAAATGAAAATCATTACTGTAACAAATCTAAAACCAGAGGAGGGTTCAAATGCACCATAGTTTTGTGCTCCAATAATGCTCCACATCTTTATCTCCGTTTTCAAAATCCGAACAGTCGATCTGAACCGCTCAAAATAATTATTACAATAAAATATGCTTGGAGACCAAATTTTACATTTTTTAGAACTTGTTTACTATTTTTTTGGTAGGTACAAAATCTCAGTTTTCAGGAGATCCTGGACCATTCAAAAAAGCAATATTGTACCTACAAAAAAATAGTAAACAAGTTCTAAAAAATATAAAATTTGGTCTCCAAGTATATTTTATTGTAATAATTATTTTGAGCGGTTCGGATCGACTGTTCGGATTTTGAAAACGGAGATAAAGATGTGGAGCATTATTGGAGCACAAAACTATAGTGCATTTGAACCCTCCTCCTAAAACCAATACTATAACAAATCTTAACCCAATACTGTAACAAATGGAAATCAATACTATAACAAAACTATAACAAATGTAACATCAATCAGTACACATTACTGTAACCAATACTGTAACATCAATCAGTACCCATTACTGTAACAAATGTAACCATCACTTAAACAAATGTAAATAAATATTGTAACATAATGGTCTAAGAATGTAATACAATGGTCCAGTACTTAGAAATGAAAAATATCTGGGTGAAGTTAAGAGAAATGCCAGTGATTATATTGTAGACAATGCGCAATATGAATACAGCGCAGTCTATTGATTTTTTCTCCTGTTTCGGACAATCCTTGAATTGGGTGTTAAACAAATCTAAATCCAATACTAAAACAAAATTAAACCCAATACTGTAACAAAGATAAAACAAAACTGTGACAAAGCTAAAACAAAAGTTTTACAAATGAAAACCATTAGTGTAACAAATCTCAACCCAATACTATAATAAATCTCAAACCAATACTGTAACAAATGTTGATCAAAACTATAACAAAGGTAAAACAAAACTGTAACCAATACTATAACAAATGTCAGACTCGAAGTATTACCATATCGGATCAGCATCTGCCAGAAACAACGAATCATTAGAGATATAGAACAAAAACTTTGTGAATTATCACTCAGACAATTCATCGAACACCTTGTGAGCACTAGATAGAATACATTGAAAAAGCTAATAGTAGTTGAACCAAGAAAGAATTGAAAGAATAAAAAAGTTGTACAGACTTCTTGAGATACATCATATGAAAAAATAAAAAAAATATTTGAACCACTGGATAATTACGAAATCAGTTAGCAACACTCTAGTCCAGTAAAAAAAAAATTGGAGATGAGAAAAGCAAACCTGAGTATATTGTCACGTTTGCATTTCCTTGAGAAGAGAGATTTCTCTAATGACTGTTCTAGGAGCACCTTCATTCTCCTGCTGTAATCAGATCTTCTTCAAAGCGATTGATCTCATTAATAATCTGATCAACAACCTTTTACACCACGCCATATGTCGAAGTTGTTCATTAGGAAGGCTGAGAGATCGAGAGGTCAGAGCAAAGTTGAGAGGAGCAGATCCTTGGGCGCAGGTGAAGAGAGCAGAGTTGAGAGATCGAGAGGAGGGGTGGAGAGTGCGGAGTTGAGAGATCGGGAGGAGGGACAGAGCAGACCCTTGGGCGCGGGTGAAGAGAGCGGAGTTGAGAGGAGAGGAGATAAGAGAGCAAAGCGTAGAGAGCAAAGAGATTGGGAGGAGAGATCCAGAATTTTTATTTTTGCAGAGAGAGAAGATTGAAAAAGTTCATTAAAAAGGAAGGTCTATAGAAGGCGTTGGGAGTTTGACAGATAAAATGCCTATTCAATTGAAATGGGTAAAAAGTGGATACAAAAAGTTGGGTATAGAAACATTTTCTCTATTTTTATTCCAACATATTTCAAAATACCGATTAACAATCCCGATTTAATATATTTTTTTAATCTCCGTACATGTAGAAAATTTACTGCTGCAGAAAATCAAGTGGTTTAGAAAAAAAGAAGAAGATCATACGCAAGTAGGGGTGTAAACGGATTCGGATAATCCGCTCCGAATCTGTTTATTATCTATATCCGGATTAAACGGACACGGATGCTTAAGGATACAGATATTTTTAGTATATGAAAAAATAATCCAGATACGGATACGGATAATTCCGTGAGGATATAAACGGAGCGGATATCCGGATCCGAAATTTAATCTTTCAGCAGCTTTCAATTAATTTCACCCTTGTGAAGTTCCTAAAAAACATACATATTTGTTTAAGTCCAACAATTTTGGTAGGAAAATTATATAATCTATTAGGATAATGGATTAGTTATCTGAACCAATAAGCAATTAGTCATGTATAATTGTCACTGTGCAAACTTAAAAAGTCTATTAATTTTTTTTATCAATTTAGGTAATCAAATTAAGTAATTTAAAATTATGAAATTTAGTAGAATTACTCAATATCCGACAATTATCCGCTCCATATTTGTATTCGAATCTGTATTCGTAGATTATCCGTTCCGTATCCGTATCCGTATCCGTTTAAGACATATATGGTTTTAAATTTTGATATTCGTTTACTATCTGTATCCGTATTCATATCCACTCGTTGAAAAACGGATGCGGATACAGTATTAGCATTATTTGCTCTTGAATCCGCTCTGTTTAGACCCCTATGCGCAAGAAGAAAAGAGAGAAGAAGAGAATTTTTTTTAGAAACCATAAATAAACAAAAAAATTATCAAACCAACTTGATTGTTTTGGTTTTTACAAAAACTATAAGAACCGAGATGCCATTTCGGTCCGAAGTTTTTTTTTTTTCGGAACCGAAATGTCATTTCTGTCCTAGCCATTTTCATAGATTTAAAAAAATATTTTAAATCCATAAATTATTTTTATCTGTTTTCCATATATACTTCGGAGTTTGGAGAAAGCCGGTTGTAGCTGTTTATGGAGCAACTTTATATATTGGTGTATATTATTATATCCATAAATTATGAATGGACTGATCTCATATGGCTGGATTTTTTTTTTTTAAATTTAGAAAATAGACAAAAGCATTTAAATGAAAGAAGCACTGTATCTGTATCAATGGTAATATGGTATGGTAGAAGATGAAATGGAGGCATTAAAAAAAAGAAGCTTTTGTATCTTACTATCCTCGACAACACTAGTTCTACTCTGTATAACTATAAATAAATATAAACCTTAAAAAAACTATAAATAAATAAGATAGTGTAATTGTTATCGAAATACCGGCGCATAATGTTAATTTTATTTTTTAATTAAAACTTTTTTGATAGCTAAAATATGTTATATTTTTGTTTGAGTTACATTTTTTGGCGGTTACTAACCACTAGGGATGTTCATTAGTTTTTATTAAAACCGAAATAAAATAAACAAATTGAAATTTTATTCGATTTTAAAAGTTTAACCAAATTGATAGAAATAAACTTATCAATTGATTTAAAACCAAACTAAACAAACCAAATTAAATTTCGGTTTATTCGATTGAACTGAAATAAGAATATTAATAAAACAATAAAAAAAAAACTTTTTAAATTTTTTTTATAGGCTAATTTTTTTTATTCATTATACGTTATTGAATAAGGGTATTGATGAAGAAAATTTTCTTAATTATTTTTTTACAGGTTCAAAAGAATTATAGTTCTTTTTTCAGTCGGTTTAACCTAACCGATTTTAAAAGTTTCTAAACCAAACTGAATCAAATAATTAAACCGGTTTTAAAAATAAACCAAAACAATATATTTAGGACCTGTTCGGATGTTTGGGTTCGAAATGAGAATTGATGGATTTCAAGGTAATTTCCTTTCTAAATCCTGGAGCTGTTTGGATACTTAGTTTATTCCGAATATGTTCCTTCCTTTATTCCCAATCTTATCCCCAAACAATGTTAATTGGTGGGAAAACAAAAATTCAATCGGACTGAATTCTCATTTTCCCACTTGGCGCGGAGCTGCTATTTGTTGGGCTGCCTTTGCAACCACTCAACTTCTATAGCTATTTTATTCTTTTTCAAACAATATAGTATGTTTATTCTCTTTTATATTTTTCCAACTACTCAATTTCCATAAACGATAATATCAAATACTTCTTATTTAATTATAAAAATATTTATATTTCTAAAATAATAAAGAATTAGAAATTTTATGTTATTATTTAATCTATTTATTTAATTATATTATTGATTATTTATTAATAAAGAAATTGTACAATATTATACAATATAGAAAGAAGAAAAAAGATTTCTCACAACTAATTCCACGGTACAACCGAACACTTAATTTAGCACAATCCCACAATCAATCCTGTATGTACATGTATCCGTGTGATCCCGTGACATCCGAACAGGCTCTTAAGTGAAAAAACTGGTCTAAGTTGGATTTAAAACTAATTAAATCGGATCCGATGCACCTTCCATTCCAACTAACTACGGTCGTATCACGTATGACTATGAGAACAAAATTGGAAAAGAAAACCAAACCACCCCAAAATTATAGACCAACCGAACAGGGTTTGGGCTAAGAAATCTATCTCATTTATTCCCACGGATTCCATGTCTCATAGGCCTGGACTAATATTATAAGACCCAACTTACGGCCTGTTTAGATACAAACCGTCCGATCGGATGCACGAACGAAGGGGCCGGCCCCGTGCATTCTACTTTGCCAGATTCTGATCGAACGGTCCGAATGAATCTATACCGAAATATTATTCTACCTCAGAGTCAGAGGATATGGAGTTGAATCTCCTTCAATCTCCTTCAATCTCCTTCAGTTCAGGCGAAATGGCGAATAAATCAGAAAATCAGGTCCCCGCCTGAATCCACACACACACACACACACACACACACACACACACTAGCTAATAGCTATTAGCTAAAGAAATTATGGAATCCATATCTGGGTTTTGGATTTCTCTTTTCTTTATACTCTTCAATCTAATCCAACAAGCGCAAAGCTCCTACTCTCATTCTCATGCGGATGGGGTCGATCCATCCAGATCAAGGCAGATCTCTGTCAAGCCTAGGTTTTCTCTTATTCCCTGCCTTTTACCTTTTATTTTGCCTTTCAATGTCTTATGATCCAGTTCAATTGATCATATAAGTGCCTCGATTTCATACATACACACTTTTTTACGCAAATCATCTAGATTTGCAGTTAATTGATCCTAATTTCGAACTTTTCAGAGCGTTTGTGTATGAAGGATTCCTGACTGATGAAGAATGCGACCATTTGATATTACTGGTAACTATTCCACTGATTATAATTTCTCAATTTCACAGATACAAATGCTATAACTTGGTATAAGAATTTAATTTTTATCCTTTTTTTGTTAGGCTAAATCTGAGTTGACTAGATCGTCAGTTGCTGACAACTTGTCAGGAAAAAGCGTGCTGAGTGAGGTTCGTACAAGTTCTGGGATGTTCATCAGCAAGGCAAAGGTTTGGACTCCATTATTTTGCTCTATCAAATTATTTCTCAACAGCTCCAATAAATGTGTATCTCTTTCCAAATAAAAAAAAGGAAATTATATCCTTGCTGCAAGTCTAATTCAGTTGGTTCGGTTATTTTTGTAAAAACCAAATAAAATTTTGGTTTTAACTGAACCACACCAATGGACACCTGTAACTGGAAGTGATAGCAGTGAAAAAAATATAAACAAAGCCAACTTGACATGCTTTGTGGCGTCTTGCAATCTCTAATCTCACCACATGCAAGGTGGTGAGATTAGAGATTGCAAAAGGCCACGAAGCATGCCAAGTTGTCTTCGTTTATTTATTTTTTTTTTTTCATTGCTATCACTTCCAGTTCTGCCGGGATCTAAAATTTAAGAGTGATTATATTAGTCTGGTGAAGAGGTGTATACTTGGACTGATTTGGTCACCATGCCATGAGTGCGTGCATTGTAAGCCACACTGATGCTTTGTTATTTGACATAGACTTATTAGAGCAGATTAATATATCCTTTCGTAATCTTTACTCCTATTTCTCCGACACCATTCACCATTTCAGGATGAGATTGTTTCCGGCATAGAGGATAAAATCGCTGCTTGGACATTCATCCCGAAAGGTGTGTAATTTGTTTCCCAATTATTTGTAGACAGCTCAATTATTTTCTTCTTTAATCACTTAGCATATCTAGTTTGAATTTCATAATTTTTCGTGTTTCCACAGTCCACATATTGACTGATTATGCTATAGCAGAGTTTGTCGTCTGCTTTTAATTCTCCTTCCATTTTCCCTTAAAATGTGTTGATTCATGGTTATTTTTTTAATTATTGTTATTATCATATACAGAGAATGGTGAAGACATCCAAGTTTTGCATTATGAGTATGGGCAAAAGTATGAACCCCACTATGATTACTTCACCGACACTGTTAATACCCTTCGTGGTGGCCATCGTATTGCTACAGTTCTTATGTACCTTTCTGATGTTGAGAAAGGTGGCGAAACTGTATTTCCTTTAGCCGAGGTAACTAGATTACTGAAATCATATGTATTTATATCTCTTGAATTGCTAGCTTGTTGCATTTTTACATTTGGCATATATTTTTTTACCCTTGGAGTTTGTTGATGGTCGCTTTCATGTCTAAACTTTATGCTGCTATGCACCAGTTCATGTCCATTGTTGTATTAAAAGCAAAGGTTTAAATAGCGTTTATCGCGTTATAGCAGAGCAGTTAAAAAAACGACGCTATTGCCATATAGCGCGCAATAGCGTCAATAGCGCCATAGCTTTTATGGTCCGAAACCGCTATAGCGCGCTATTTAGAACCTTGATTAAAAAATATCATCATCTGTACTATCATGGATAAAAGTTCTTGGACAAAATAGAAGAAACTCTTACATTGTTTCAGGCACTTATACTGATGTTATCTTAATTCATTGTGTTTGTCAAATTAGGAGCTTAAACATCACAGAGGAGAACATGTTAAGGATGAGACCTTGTCAGAATGTGCCCAACGCGGAATAGCTGGTAAATTCCAAAATTCCAAAATCCGTTCAACTTGTCCTTTACTCCATAGTAACCCTTTTGATTTTCTGGATGCAGTAAAACCAAGAAAAGGCGACGCGCTTCTCTTTTTCAACCTTCTTCCAGATGCAACAACTGATCCAAAGAGCCTCCATGCTGGGTGTCCTGTCATAGAGGGTGAGAAGTGGTCAGCGACAAAGTGGATTCGTGTCGCATCATTTGATAAGGTGTACCACACTGGAGGCAATTGCACTGATCAGAACGAGAGCTGTGCAAAGTGGGCTGCTCTGGGAGAGTGCACAAAGAATCCAGCCTACATGGTCGGGACTGCAGACCTGCCTGGCTACTGCAAGCAAAGTTGCAATGTTTGTTAATTGAGTTTTTTTTTTTCGGGGGTTTATTCTTTAATTCTTTTTTAAGTAATGTAGTAAATTGAGTTTATAGGTTCACACTAGATTTTGACTGTGCCACTTTGCCAGCCCCTCCCATCTTTCATGTTGTCAATTATTAAGTCATTATAGATTAATTTTCCTTCAGCTATGGGATAGTGGAATTGATCTTGTAGAGGTATCTTTTCTTTGGAAAATAATTGAGTTGAAAGTTGACAGTTCCATTTTAGGGAAATAAGTTTGCTGTTATTCCGATTTCAACCATTCAAAATTTTCCATATGTGAATCTCAAGGAAGGTAGTTTTTTATGCGCGAATTTCAATAAAAATGAACTATTTCCCCATTTAGCAACAAAAACAAAAGGGATCTTGTAGCTAGGGGTGTTCATTGGTGCCGGTTTGTTTGGTTTTTAACTGAACCGGAATAGTTTGGTTCAAATGGTTCAGTCTTTAGGTTTAATTGGACCTGTTCGGTTCAATTTTTGATGTTATTCGGTTTATACAGTTTGGTTCGGTTATAAATTTCTAAAAACAACAATAAACGAACTGATCAATCTCTAAACCCACAGTAAAGCACTGAGCTGAACCCTAGCGTACTGAAAATAATCCCGTCCCCTTCACTCCCAGCTGCCCTCTCTCTCTCTGCATCGTGCAGTACCATGTGCTCGTATATGTTTGTGCTTTTTTTTCATTAGGAAGATTTCTTGTTTGTGCTTTTGCTTGTGAAGATTGATTAGCGAATTGATCCCCTTGGCTTGTATTTTTTTTTCTTAATTTCTTGTTGTGATATATGGGTTGAAATCCCCCTCTTCATTAATTGCTTGATGCCGTATTCTTACACATGGTCGTATCTGTTAATTATGGGCTGAGCCCTGTTGCGATTTGGTTCTGTTGCGTGAGAATTAAATTGGTGAATTGAACCCGGTACCGATCTCGGGCAACCCTATACTGGTGGTTCTCCTCGTTGATTAGGTGTTGTTTCAGTTAATGGATAATGAATTAAAGGTTGTGATGCAATTTGTGGGGTGATACTAGCATCCTTGAGGTACTGATAAATCAGTACAGTTTACCAGGGACCAAACTGTAAAGTTTAGAGATGCTAAGGTTGTTTAAGTAAAATGGAGAAAATAGTTTACTAGGAACCAAACTGTAAAGTTTAGAGATACCGATATTGTTTAAGTAAAATTTTCCTTGGCTGGTACAATGTTCAGAGGCGGAGCCAGCATATCACAGGGGTAGGCAACTGCCCACCTCTGGATTTGAAATTTTTAATAGGACCTGTATAAATTGCTGTCTTTGTCTACTCCTAAATTGAAATTTATCTATCCCTGTATTCTTGATAGTTCAATTTCTAATATATTTTTTTTCAGTTATTTATTTTTTAGATTGATTATTCTCTCTCTATATCATGTTCTTTTTTCTTGCTTACTCCTGACAAAAATCATGGTTACGCCACTGACAATGTTAGTTATTAATCAATGTTGTCTGGTAAAATTTTAAAGGGTGATACAATGGATCAATAAACATGACTATAAATGATTGGAATCGATCAATAAAGCAATGAGGTAATTATTATTATTATTTTTTTTTAGGAGAATGAGATAATTACTTGGAATAGCGTATCTGCGTATGACATAGCATGGGTGGTACAATGGTTCATAGCATGACTTTCGTGTGGTACAATGCCATATAATATATGAACTATTGTACCATATGTAACAAATACCAGTATGTTATATGAACAATTGTACCCATGCTATTGCATTCTAGCAAGATTCATAGTATGGGTTACTGGGTACAATGGCTGTTGACATAGTGAATTTATTCTTTACAATGTCTCCTGTATTATTGTATTAATATCAACTTGTGAATGTCTTGTTTTAAAAAAGTAGTTGGCTACTGCTGCAAATTTATTTATTTTGTAACCAAATAAAACTTTAATTTACCTATTTTTATTTCAGTTTTAATTAAACCGAACGATGAACACAACACCCCTGGTCCCCTAGTTGCAGCTCTTTTTTGTGAGCTGTACTAGCTTGCTAATATTTTTGGGTCGTTATTATCTTAGCTAATGGGGATTCTCCACGTGGTGTAGTTCATCCAGTACAAGGAGCAGGTATTCAATGTTTGGAAGTTGAACCTTATCCACTTGTTCTCGTCTTTTCACAAAGTGGAATGCCGATTGCCGAATGCCTAACCTTTCAAGTTTCAACACGTGACGCCTACCCGTGGGAAAATCCTTTTGTCTCCGTCAATAATTCGGAGCTATTTATACCCCTCGAAAATCTTTAGTCATTCAAACTACTTAATATAATTTTCATATTAAAATGTATTTGGAGATCAAATTTTATATTTTATGGAAATTTTTTACTATTTTTTTATGATTCAGATTTGTTTGAAAAACAACAATTTTCAATAAATCTAAAAAATAGTAAAAAAATTTCAAAAAATGTAAAATTTGCTCTCAAAGCATATTTTAACATGAAGGTCATGTTGAGTGGTTCGGATCGACTATTTGGATTTTAAAAACAAAGATATAGGATATGCCGTATGAGGAGATGAGACATTGGAACCCTCATCATATATATATTTCTCCTAAAAAATAAAAGCTATATATATTTTTAATATTGATCAATAAGGGCATTTTAAATTGAATTTTAAGATAGAAGTTACAGTCCGTAGGTGCAGTACAATTAGTATCATTTGCATAATCAAAGTTAACTAAGAGCATCTATATTTGTGAAACTATTAGAGTTTCTAATCTAACGAGGTAGTTTTTAAACTAATTTTAAAAATGTAGATGGATTTCTTATTTAACAATTTTGTTCAATAATTTATTAATTAGAAATTGTTTATAAAATCTAATGTGGCAAAATGATTTGTCTTATTTTTTTTTTAAATCTGTTTTAATTAAACACTGATATGATAATTAAGAATTAAACTGTAATTTTAATATCAAGAATGTGAAAGTTTAGAAATTGAGAGAGACTAAAATTTCTAAAAAAATAGTTAACAATTATTTAAAAATTGTAAGAGTTTAAGAGAAGATATTCTAAGGCTGATTAGTTTTAGAAGCTTCGCTGTCAGTGACAGGGCTCTTCTTTGAGCTGTTGCACCTCACTTCAAGCAACCAACCGTGTCTATATATATGTGGCCTCTGGAATTTGGGAATTTGATATAGTGGCCCAACATTATTTTTTCTCTATTAAGAAATAACAAAAAAAATTTAGTGCTAATTAGGATCCTCTCCAATCGGATTTTTTTTTTGTACCACCCTCAAACTCAAAAAGAGTTTAAAAATAAAAACCACCCGGAGCAACTTTTTATTAAAAATACCACTCCCGCGGGACTGAATTCGCGTATCCAGATCGACTGGATCTGCGGACTGAGCAGGCAGATCCAGATTCGCAGACTGAATTGGCGGACCTGCGGATTTGTAATGGAGTGAACGGTTGAGATTCGTGCATGTCAGTTCCGTAAATAAGTTGAACGGTTGAGATCATATAACAAAAAGAGACGCAAAGTTTGAACGATTCGTGAATAAAGATTTGAGAGTTGAGATTTGTGCATAAAGATTTGAACGATTGATATATTCCAAAAAGAGACGCAAAGTTTGACACAGAGGATGCAAATTCCCACAATAGAAAATGAGGTGTCAGCAGGATGCGATATTATTTGAGTGTTGAGATTCGTGCATAAAGTATTATTTGAGAGTTGAGATTCGTGCATAAAGTATTTGAACGATTGATATATTCCAAATAGTCACGCAAAGTTCGACTCAGAGTTTATGGCTGGGTGCGCGGACTCAATCCGCGAATCCGTCCGCGTCCTCAGTCCGCGAATCCGGATCCGCGTGCGCAGTCTGCGGTTCCGGTCAATCTGGGTACGCGGATTTAGTTCGCGGGAGTGGTATTTTTGATAAAAAGTTACTTCGGGTGGTTTTTATTTTTAAACTCTTTTCGAGGGTGGTACAAAAAAAATCCGCTCTCCAATTGTACGAGAATACTTGAAAGAAGTTAGTAACTATTGAGTATTGACGCTTTGGCTTGCTTGGACTATGTTTTAATATTTGGTTTATATGTACTATGCAGTAAGTCCGCATATGCGGACTTATATATACAAATTTTAAATGAGAATTCATAAATATAAATAAGTATACGATAATATGAGGTATAAACTATTGTTAATATCAAAGGTTTAAATAGCGTTTATCGCGTCATAGCGGAATGGCTAAAAAATAGCGCTATGTCCAAATAGCGCCGCTATAACGCGAAATAGGACGCTATAGTGCCGATAGCGTCATAGCTTTTATGGTCCGAAAAAGCTATAGCGCGGTATTTAGAACATTGATTAATATACTTAAATCAATATTTTTGTCACTGTTAATATACTATAAACCATATATTCGGACTGAATATAGATTTTCTATTTGAATTGCAACCGAATAGGAATATTAGGCCGAAAGGCCTAATATTAGTATACTGGTGATATATATATATCTTTTATACTATTATACTTCTAATGTCATAAAAAAATCATGCAATTATTGTTTTTTATGCTAGAATACATTTAAGTTGAACGAGTGAAAAATATCTTCAATATTAACATGATATACACAAGTTTAATTGACACCTGGTTAATGTACATAATTGACATTGTACAATTTAAGAATCGATACTTGTTGAACAAGTTTATTTGTTGGTCTATATTTAAATAACTTAGGTTTTGATGCTTCAAGAATTATATATAAGTTAAAAAATGATATACTTCTATCTATCCAATAAATTATGTACAATGTGAGGAGTTAAATCTAAAGATCTTTATTTGTTTTTCTTTTTTTAAAATATAATTGGAGAAGATTTAAGCCAATTGACACATATCATTTTCTTTTGAATCAAATCAGACAGTGGCAGTATCTTGCTAGCCTTTTTTAAGACTCAGATCTTAAGCTTAACCTTTTGCTTTCTTAGAGTGCGAACCTCTTTAGAGACCAAATTTACATGTGAACTCATACAACAATGTATATTTTATTCAATTTAAGCTTTCACTTTTAATCTTTCATTCACTAAACAACCACTCCTTAGTAAAAATATGGTTATAATTTGAATTGTTGGACAAGTATTGAACCGTATATATTTTAATTTATTTGAACATGTTTATACAATGAAGACAACCAATAATACATTGAACGTGTTTTACTCCTTTCCAATTATACTAAATTCATTGTATTTATTTTGACTTATCCAAACTAGTCCACATCCACATCCACATCCACATCCACTGCTATGCTATATGCTTATGGTGATGATTGCATGCGTCATTTAAAAAAAAAAAAGCGTGATTAGATGGCAGCGGATGTGGAATCATACTTGCTTTCATCTAACATAATTTGATTTCAAAATGCAATTTATACACTTGATTATTATTTATTACTCAAGTGAGAATTGATTTGAACCGTTCGATTTAAATTGAACTGTTAAAATGAAGAGAGCACCCAAATATTTGGATGGCAATGGAGAGGAACCGGACGACCCTTTTTATTTTTATTTTTTCTCTTTTGAGTTTTGAGAAAGAAGACTCCTTTCTCTCTTCCATTTGCCCTTTCTAGCTATTATAAATAAATCCTTCCTCTATTCTGTCCTCTTGTGGAGAGGAGAGCTAGCTTAATCCCCACGCTGAAATTAAACCAAGAGATAATAGACCATGGATTTGAGCCTGTTGCAGCGGACTTACTCCGATCTCCTCTCTTCTCTCTTTGCCGAGGTATCGGATTTTGTAATCTTGTCCTGTAGATTCTGTTTTCCTTTTACCAAACTTACGTTTTTTTTTTTTTTGTGTGTGGGGAAGGGTATTTTGAATCAGCAATTTACAGAACTGCAACAGCTCCAGGATGAAAATAATCCAGGATTTGTTTACGAAGTGGTTTCTCTCTTCTTTGACGATGCAGGAAGACTGATTAATGAGCTTGGCTCAAATCTGTAAGCTCTCTCTCTCTCCCTCCTGTCTCTTTCTAACAGAGTGTTAGACACAGAGATCCTGTTGGTTTTGTTGATTTCCTTTCTCTCTGTTGTATCTAAAGCAATCAGCAGGTTGTAGATTACAAAAAGATTGATGCGCATGTTCACCAGTTGAAGGGGAGCAGCGCAAGGTTTCATTCAATTTTTCAATTTTGCTTAATCTTAATTTGTAGGTGCATACAATCTTATATATATCGGTTCTATTACCTTAAATATCATTTTTCCCCTAACGAGAAATTAATGGTTAGGTTTCGTGTAATTGTAACTTTCAAGGAGCTTACCTAAATTTTCATTTACGTGCAAGTTTTCTAATTAGAGAAAATAAATTAGTCTCCTATGGATCTGGAAATCAATGTGTGTGTGTGGCCACAATTCGGGACCTACCTCACTAGACAAAAAAAAAAATTGCCCTTTTCATTTTTATTTTGCTGTCTCTTTAGAAACACCAGTGACCAGTCCATACTCCAAGGCAATTTCTAAATTTGGAGGCAATTTTTTAGTCTCAAAGCCCTTAATGGTCCTCAAATTTTTACCAGAAAGATCAGGGGCAAATTCGTCTAGTTTATTTTTTATTTAATACTAAAAATAACCAAAATTTTGCATTACAGTATTGGTGCTCAAAGAATTAGAAATGTCTGTCAAGTCTTTCGCGACTACTGTGAAGCAAATGATCCCCAAGGGTAAGATATAAATTTCAACTGTTTATGTATATCAAGTTATCTTTCAACCGTATGGATTTTAGTTTTTATAATTTAAATAATTTATCTCCTGTGCAGATGTTTCAGTTGCATGCAGCAGCTGAATCAAGAGTTTCTGACCTTCAAAAGCAAGCTTGAAACTCTTTTTAAGGTATAACATCATTTTTCTTTTACTAATTTCTGTTGACATTCTTCGTATTTTATCAAGGTTCTAAATAGTGATTATCGCGTCATTGCGGAAATGCTAAATAAAAAGCTATCGTGAATATCGTAGCTGTAGTGAAAGTTATCCTACATAGTGTTTTTTGTTTAATATTTTATATTTCTATTAAATGAAGACTAAATTATGTTTTATATTTCTACTAATTATTAACATTATCTAAAATCTCATAGAGCAATAAGTAACGCAAAATTAATTAAGAAATTAGAATATTCATATTGAAACAGTACGAAGTCCAAATTACTATTCAAAATAGTCCTAATAATATTATAAATTATCTATCTTTTTTCATTCAAAATAACCTAAGCATCATGGCATAAACTATATATTTTTTTCCATTCAAAATAACCTAAGCATCATGGCATAAATTATATTTCTTTTTCTATTTAAAATAATCTAAGCATCATGGCATAAATTATTTATCTTTTTTTATTTAAAAGCAAAAACAATCCGGACCTTGAAAAAAATTGATCCTTAAAAAAAAAGTTTTAGTTTGGATATTTAAATAAAATCCCATGTAGCATAGCGTATAGTGCAAATAGCGGTTTGTTATTACCGTTATGACGGTTGTAACTGAAAAAATGCACTTTTATCTCATAACTTAATACTATAGTATTACTATTGCGTGCTATTTAGAACACTGCATTTTATATATTTTCATCCCAATTAATTGTAGGTGGAGCATCAAATAGTGGCATCTGGTGGATCCGTTCCAATGATACAGTGATTGTTCGTGCATTGGGATAATTGTGACTATTTAGGAATAGTTTAGCTGTTTTGTGGGTGGTGGTGATTTCTGAACTCTATAATTTATTCTGTCTATTAGCTGGTTTTCAGTAAATGCTCTCTTCATTTAGTTTTAAATGTGAGATGATATCTTTGTTTAGAGAACTCAGTGTAGGCTAACTATAAATATTGTACTCTTTTCTTTCTGTGTGTGTGTCAGTTTGCACGTGTGCACACTGATAAAGTGATAAGCACCGAGGTCACAAGTACGAATTACCTTACAGGTAGAATTTGCATCCTCTGAGATATCCCATATTCAAGCCTAAGGGCCTTCAACTCAAAAAAAAAAGAGATATCCCATATTCTGCCTGACTTTTTTGGAAAATCTAAACCGTTCAAATACATTATGCACAAATCTCAAAGCTCAAATAATATGGACTCCTGCGCTCTCACCGAATAGGCACTGGACACGTCGGTCACACAAAATATGAGATATCTCATAGGACACGCCCTCCCTCTTACAGGTAAGGGGAATAGAAAGATCTCACTCTAAGGGCATGTTTGGCTGCAGCCCGGAAACAAAAATGGATACAGGAATGGATAAACAATAACACGCGGAATGGTAGCCGAACAGGCTCTAAATGACCGAACAGGCTCTAAATGAATTCAGATCCAGTGAACTAACTCAATTTTTGGGTTTTAGATCGGAACCGTACGATTCAAATATGCGAAAATCATTTAGAAAGTGGAGTGCACACATCCCGAGAGATGAATTCGAATCGGTCGGTTCCAATCCAAAATCTAAAAATTGAGTTACTTTAGGGGTTCCGGACCCCAATCTAAACAGTTGTTTTGATCTTCTCTTACTGCACAGCACAGAGGTGACAAATCTGAATTTGAATTCAATTAAAATTATCGGCTGTTAATCTCGCTCAGGGAATTTATTCAAAACCCTTCAGCATGTGGTTGTACGTACGCTAGATTGAAATTTAATAAATTTGAGTAACATGCAAAAATTATACAAAAGATAGTGCATGATTAAGCTGATGATAATGGTATCCTTTTCAATACTTGTAAACATTAAAAAAAAAAAAAGAGGGGGAAATAAAACGTGGGCGCATCTACAACCATAGGCAACCGACCATTTTAAAGATCTGATCGATATCTTGTCCATAAAAAAAGGGGAGTATTGATCTGCGTTGTTTGAGAAATTGGGGGAAGATCTTATTTATTAATATTTTGATGAATATCTTGTCCATTGCAGGTGATACATGTTTACTATTCATTAATATTTCTTCATAACTATATATATTATATATAATAATGATTATGGAATCGGATCTTGCTTTTGTTGAGCGCCCACAACCGCTATATATGCTTTTAAAAATAAATGTTCTAGTACTAAATGTTGGCCATTCTAACCCTTCTTGGGGGATTCCATCCACAAACACAAAGTTTATGGTTGACTGATATCGCTCATCATCATTTAGCTATTGCCTTTATTTTTCTAATTGCTGGTCATATGTATAGAACTAATTTCGGAATTGGACATAGTATCAAAGATCTTTTAGAAGCACATATTCCTCCTGGGGGTCGATTAGGACGTGGGCATAAAGGTCTTTATGACACAATCAATAACTCCATTCATTTCATTGAGAGCCGTACAAATTTCACACGACAGAGAGGAGAGGATCATTAATTACTCGTAAAATCGCTTCCATTATGAATGGAAATGAGATTCTTAATTTTAATCAAAACCGATCGATCGACCCTCTAACCCCAAACATATATACGACAAATTAATTAATGTTTCCAGCTAACAGATAGTTAGTTAGTTGTCTGCATAAAAATTAAAAAAGTGATCGGTTCAAATACTTGATCACACACACACACACACACACTTAATTTGAGATTATACTCATGCATGCACTGATGCACATGTATATTTTGAAGATTATAATTAAGGAATGAAGGGGGCTGCGGTCCGATGGGCTTAATTTATATCAAATTTTATATGCTGCATATATGTGTCATCAAACTTTATATTAATTTGATGCATATATACTACGTACTATCAATTATCAAACTTCATATTAATTTGATGTACTGCGAATACTTGTACAAAAATTATATATCTTTATTAACTAACACTAATATATAAATAATTAATGTCCTAATATATGTTTGATCACCTTTTCGATATTTTAGCATCAGATATATGGTAGAAAATATATGAACAGACACACTATGCATGCAGGCCGGCTTAAATTACATTCTATCATATTTTTATGCAAAACATTTAACGTATCTTTTTTATTATTTACCACAAAAATATTCTATCTGTTTTTGGGCATTTTAGGATCTCAATGATATCGAAGTTGGTTTAAATAATTAATACATTTATACGTTCAGTTCAACATGCTGCAAATATATTCTGATAGATTAGTTTGCATAATGATACTTAGAGATTATGTCAGTTTTGAAGATTTTAGGATATGCATTTAGTCTTCAATATATTAATTGACTAAAAACATGACTAATAATGTAGTTGGGAGATAGAATATTTGATATATATTCCTTCATTTTTATGCATCAAAATAATATAATTGAGGGATTATTTATCTATCTTGGTTTATGTTAGAATCCCAAATGAGACTCCAAATTGGTTCAAAACTTAAATTAAACACGAAACATGCATGTTATAAATATATATTCCAGCAAATATGTTTGTATAAAAGTGTTGAATTAACATAAATAGAAATACGTCCAAGTATTTAATCATATTTTTAAACAGTGTTTCAGATTTTATGATCTGAAACTGAAATGGAGTTATCCTAATTAATTAAAAATATGAGTAGACACATGCAACGGGTTATAAATTGTAATTGCATTATATCATACTTCATATGTAGGCAAAATATTCCATGTACTTTTTATCTACCACCAACAAAATGTATGTGCATGTATTAAATTTAATCTGTCAGTTAAAAAATCTATCATTTTTATTTTAGAATCTCAAATGGGGCAAAACAAATTAGTTACAAAAAATATGAATTGTTTTATGCGAATATGTGTAAATATATTCTATACATATATATCTATATATATCTATATATATTTACACACACACACACACACACACACATGGTTATTTAATTTATTATCCGTGTAGGATTAACTTTTCTACACGAATTTCTGCTCAAAATCCGTTATGAATCTGAAGGGTTTAGGGTTTACTTAGGGTAGTCCAAACGTCGCGCGGGAGTTCAAACACTCTCTTCTCCCTTAATTCTATTTAATCACCGCTGATTTTAGTGAAAAATCGCACTACACAGTACAAATCAAAAAAAAAAAAAAATGAAATGGAGAGTCCTCCTAACGTTAACCAGAATTTGCCCACAGTGCAAAATCCTCCATCTGAAAATCCTACTCCATCTGAAAATCCCGCAGAAAATTCTACGGCCGAAGATCCCCAAGATGATCCCAACTGGGCTCCCATAATTCCTCCACCGCTTCCTTTTCCCCCTGGTTACCCTCCTCTCGTTGGTCCATCTGAAACCTTCCAGTTCTCTAATCCACATCCAGACATAGTTGAGTGGAGTCATTTAGCCCCGCCCCCCGTAATTGACTTAACACCATCCCCCGATGAAACTGATCACTACTAGTTCTCTGATGACGAGCCTTACGGTCCAGAAGGTCCTATGGATGATGAGGATGTTTGGTTATCTTTGAGAAGAAGCAAGATAATTTGGAACAATGTAAACAAGGATGGAGACAAGAGAATCAACTACTTCCCTAAGAAAAAAAGGCGCGGCAATTAGTGAGAAATGTTTTGTATTTTGTTGGTTTTATATTTTGTGTTTTCATTTCAGTTATATATCTAGATAGTTTATTTATTTTTTTCTGTGATATCTAGCTAGTTTTTTTTTTTTTTCTTCTGTGATGTATGGTGTAACACCGAACCAGTTTCTTACTAATGTTATTTTAATGTTTTCTTTTTCTGTGATGTATGGTTTTATATTTAAATTTCTGTTTATATTTATATTTTTCAATAATCTAACTAATGTTATCTTTAAATGTAAAAATAATAACAAAATATGAAATTGAAAAAAATAATTTGAAATTTTTGAACTACACAGATATTAACTTTCAAATCATATTTAATATAATAAAATATCAACATATATATTCAGAGAAGTTAAGATACTTTGATAAATTTTCAGATATTGCATTCCGACACGGATTTTTACTAACTATCTGTGTACAAATTGTATCCTACACTGATATTTAACTGAATATCCGTGTAGGATTCACTTTTCTACACGGATTTTTCTGCTTCAAAATCCGTGATGAATCTCAGTTAATATTAGGGTTTAGAGTTTATACTATATTTAAAAGTTATCTTCAAATATAAAAATAATAACAACATATGAAATTCAAAAAAATAATCTTAAATTTTTTTACTACATAGATATTTACTTTCAAATCATATTGAATATAATAAAATATTTAATAAAAAACCTTTTTTTTTGGTAATTTTTTTTGTTTTTGGCTAGTTTCCATCAAATTATATATAAATCAGAATTTTTTCTTTGCCCAAAAACAGATTCCCCTAAACATAATATAACAATTAAAATTGATAATTACACTAATTAATTTATACAAATCCATATTGTTCTTTACAAAATTCATCTCACTTGGTTGATTTGGTTGATTTGCAGGTCCTCGTGTAGCAGTGTGCGGTTGCACCTGTGGGTTTAGGAAGTGGCGAGTCTTTTCTCCTACGTACCCACAAATGCAAGCGCACACTGCTACAAAAGGAGCTAAACTCATATGTGCCTTGTAGAGAGAGTGATCAAAATGGCGCTGGAAGAGAAACTTTGAATTTCAGCTGAATTTTTCCTCCGTTGATTTTACTCTGAGATGGAGGATTCAGTGTCATTTCCTCCACCTCCAATAGGGAGGAAAGACTTTGAATCCTTCATCTCAGAGTAAAATCAATGGAGGAGAAACTTTGAATCATATATCTCCTTAATCCGTGTAGAGAGAGTGATCAAAATGGCGCTGGAAGAGAAGCTTTTTATTTTAGCTGAAACCCTAGATGACCTTTCTACACGGCTATTTAGCTATTAATCTGTGTAACTCTATCAACATATATACACAGCTATTTAAATAAAAATACGTGTACAAATAACTCTCATAACACGGATATTTAAATAAATATCCGTGTAGCTCTCGCACAATTCCTACACGGATATTTAACTAAATATCCATGTAGGAAATGTAAACTTCAAACGGCTTTTTTGAAACACTGTTTTTCAATGAAATATCTGTGTGGGATTTTTAGAGATATCATTGATCATTGAAAAAATCCTATTTGATACACGATTTTACATAAAACCGAGAACATCCGTGTATAACCACAGTGTAGAAAGCGCCATTCTATAACAGTGCATATACGTAATTTAGAGATTATATATCTTTTTGATCCATTTAACTTGTTTCTAATTTTACCAAATTCATTATATTATTATTTGATGTGATCACTTATATGTTGCCATTATCGTGAACGATATCATGATTCAATGAACATTCAATCTGAGAGATAGCATTCAATGAACAACGTCTTAAAAGCTTAGACTATATTTTAGATAGAAAGATAGATAGAAGGTGAAGATACAGTGGCAACTAAACCTCGCTCGTTTCAGATCTTCTACATAACCTTAATTATATGTTAGCTAGTATTCATAAATTAAAATTATTTTTGAACCGTCTGATCTAAAATAACTTCCCAAGATGGTCTGAGGAGTAGCAAATTAAATTAATTCGGTACGAATGGAGACCACCCGAACCCACCTTCAACTTGAAGGCACCCCTTTCCTTCCAGTTTCCTTTTGTAACTTAATTAACTCCTCCTCCTCCTCCTGTGGAGAGCTTAAATACCAACGCAACGCTAGCTCAGAATGAAATAAAACAAACAAAAATTAATAGAGGAGAAATTAAGAAGAGATCTAGCTAGAGAGAGAGAATAATTAAGCCATGGATGTGTGCATGTTGCAGAGGACTTACTTGGAACTCCTATCTTCTCTCTTTAGCGAGGTACGTATCTGATATTAATTTTGTAATTAAACTTCTCTTATAATTTTTCTTTTCCTTTATTTTTTTTTTTTGAGAATTTTGATGGAATTAACTTCTCTGCATGTGTGCATGGTATGATGGTAAGGGTATACTGAATGAACAGTTTACAGCACTGCACAAGCTCCAAGACAAAGATGATCCCAAATTTGTTTTTCGCACGGTTTCTCTCTTCTTTGACAATGCTCAAAGACTGATCAATGACATTGCCTCTAATCTGTAATCTCTCTCTCTCTCTCTCTCTATCTAGCTAGCACACACTTTCACACCCACATGCAGATCTTTTTAATATTTCTATTTTATTTATTTTGTTTCGATTTGTTGTTTGTGAAGCAACCAGATGACTGTAGAGTTCAACAAAATTAAGGAGCTTGTTCACCAATTGAAGGGGAGTAACAAATTGTAAGCTTTTCTTAAAAAAAACAAAAATTAAGTAGGTGCGTATAAGTTATAACCTGTTATTGGTTATATTATCTTAAATGACATTTTTCTTTTGGTCAAGTACTCCTACGATCGATAAAAATTAAAGGTTTCTCTAGTACTTATATATCTAATTCTCCTAAGCAAACTTTGTAAATAAAGTTAAAATTAAGCAATCTGCTATGTGTCTGGAAATTTTGACCAAGGGTACCGGTCTTGTCCATTAGGCCTAGCCGAGATTTAGTATATTGTTTATACTCAATCCAATTTTTTGTTTTGGATGACTCTCTACATGGTTCATATGTTACAAGTTAAGGATTGACACTTAGTCACCAATTTTTTTTTTTTTTTTGAAGGACAGTTAAGACTTAAGACTGTCAATTTCATTAAATATAAGAAAGTTATTTACAAGGTGTCCTAGTCTCTATCTCAATCCAACAGAAATATAGTATAATTACAATCCCACACACACTATTCTATTGGAAGCCAAGGGTTAGGTGCCTCTGTTCGCATTTATACCATGTAAACGCCTCATGCGCGGTCTTCCCCTCAAGGAATCTCGCAGCAATGCATTTCTGTGTGAAAAGTCACATATTTCGCTCCTTCCAAATGTTCCAGCAACCTGCTGCCCAAAGGCAATCCCAGAGGTTCTTGTACTGTGGCAGAACTTCAGTTCTTCTGGACCACCAGAGGTCCCAGCAAGGTGTATTCGGAGCTCCTCCTAGTACCGCGTACCATCCAGCCATTAGCTCCCGCCAGAAGTCTGCTGCGTAAGGACAGGAAAATAGTATATATATATGCTCTGTTGTTTCCATATTCCGATCGCGACACAGGTGGCATCCAATTAGTACGTTGCAGCCTCTGCTTGGTAGTATATGCTGCGTAAGCAATCTATCTTGCATTGCAACCCAGATAAATACTCTGATCTTGACCGGCACTTTGATTGTCCACAGTGACAGATTAATGTTGTTTCTCTCCCCACAGTCATGTAATCGGGCATATGCGGATGAGGTGGAGAATGAGCCATGCTCCGTCCATCTCCACACTACCCTATCCATTGCCGGCGGTCTGTCAGGTTGTCTCACGATCGACGCCGAGTAGAATGGTGATATTTGCATGATTGATTTTAGGAAGTTATTTATCAATGTTGATACTTAGAAAACTAAAACAATTGAAAGGTTGATATCCTGATAGCTTAAGGGCATATACATTGATTTATTAATGGTTGATACTTGATACACAAAATAAGGGTTGACACATTTTTCTTATTGACTTCAGCTAGTGTGTTTAGTTGAACCTTTCTCGTTCGCACATTTGGGAGCCTCATTTGCGATCCAAATTATTGTTTTTAATATATTCTTATTTTGCAAATAACATCTATAAATACTGCTATGTTATTTCGAATTGCAGACAATTAATGTTTGCAAATCAAAAAGAGTATCACAGATAGCTAGTGTTTGCGATCTGTCTAGTTTAGAACTAATTTCCAATTTGAACCTTTCTCGTGCGCTCATTTGGGCAACTCAGTTAGTCGGTGAACCCTAATGAAATTCTATTAGGCAATCCATATTATTGTTTTTTATTCTCGTTTTGCAAATAACATCTATAAATTAATACTGCTATGTTACATCTCAAATTGAAGATAATGTTTGCAAATAAAAAAAAAAGTATCGCAGATAGTGTTTGCGATCTTTCTAGTTTAGAACTTTCCCATTTTAACCTTTCTCTCGTGCTCATTTGGGCGCCTCAGTTAGTGGGTGAATGTCCCTAATGAAATTCTCTTAGGCATCCATCATCCATGTTCTTTTTTTGCAAATATATAGCATCTATGAATACTGCTACATTACATTCTAAATTGTAGACGATGTTTGCAAATCAAAAGGAGTGTCGCAGATAGTGTTTGCGATCTTTCTAGTTTACAACTTTCCAATTTCATGTGTTACTGGCTTACTGCTGCCTCTTTAATACACCAGATCAACATATAATTTTCTGAACAGGAATGACATTTTCTGAAGACAATGCAATAATTATTCAAAAGAAGTATGAGCTAAATTGTACGTGTTATTTCTTTGTTCTCAACTGAGGACAATGCAATAATTATTCAAAAGTATGAGCTAAATTGTACATGACAATGTGAATTATACTAAAACATTTTACCAAATGAATCAGGAAAAATTGCCATGTCTGGTGATATAACAGCAAAATAACAAAAATTTTGTGTTCTTCATATTTTATCGCATAGTATTGGTGGTCAAAGAATTGAAGATGCTTGTGTGGCCTTTCGCAGTTACTGTGATGCAAATGATCTCCAAGGGTAAGATCTAATTGTCATGCAAGCTAATACACACAGCCTCATGTACGACATGTTATCATTAGTTTTTGAGTAAGTGATTTGCCTACTGATGGGTTTGGATATTAGATGCCTCCATCTAAGGGATACAAAAATATAAATGCCTCCATCTAAAGCTCTCAATGCATGCATTTAGACAAGACTTCTGAATGCATGGATTCAGATTTTATTCACAAGTTTTCTATCCTTTTATAAATAGGGATATTGTTGCTGATGTTTGTAACAGACAAGATATACAAAAAATTTCCTAATTGACATGCTTTGCTACTTCACATGCTCAGATTTCTGTGAAGAGCGAAAATTGACATAACATATTTAGTAGTATCGAGGGATTCTACAAGGACAATCATGTTGTGACATTCGTCCAATTTCTTCAACAGCAACTTTCAAAGGAGTACTTCAGCATGTAAAAACCATTTTTACCACAATTCATTCAATGCTTTTTCAAAGCAGATTTTCCAGACAAAATAATCAGATTCATTAGACACACACAGAGAAAATCAGAGATAAAAAAATAAAATACAAAACCAGAAACAGGGTAAGTAGTACCACAATACTATTGGTTGACTTAAGAGTAACGACATGCATGGCCCACAGAGTCGCTGCCATAGATCTGATTATGACTAAAAAGAAACAATATAATTGTTCCTTCGATTTTAAAATAACCCCTGTTTCATTAAAATGAAATAGGTGATCAGTTGATCACTAATTTTCAAAGAAAAAAAAAAATAACATCTTTGGCCGAAAAAAAATTGCAAATGTGCCAAAACTACTTTGCACCTAATGTATACTGTGAACAGTATTGGCTCTTCTTGATCCATGCATGTATGTATCATCTTCTCAAGTTGTGTGGGTTATATTTCAGCTCTTGTAACCTCAAGAGCTTGCATTATGTTATTTTGGTTTTTAATTAATTTAACACTGCAGGGCATATGGACCAAGGAGAAATACGAGAGATAAGAAGGAAAAAAATACATGCACGCACAAGAAAATAAAACCAAGGCCTAAAAGAATTGTAGTTCACATATTCTCTTACAGTATCAATGATCTTTCTATAAACATATTGACTGATACTTTGATTTTTTGAGTTTGAACAAGTAAATTTTTAATCCATTTTACTTTCTTTCCACTAGTTTGGTAAAAAGATTTAAAACAATAATGGACTGAAATCATCTGTCATCAGACATGTTGCTCCACAGTTTCCTTTGCTCATCAAAACTAGCAATTACGGCAGACTGTCTTTTACTGTTTAATAAATTTGCAAAATTTGTATAGAATGCTTCCTTCTTGATGTCTATTATTATCTTCACTAGTTTCTCATGACCATTTTCTATTATAACCTGTCCATCCTCGCTTATGTTGTTATTGCTCAGAACTTTAATTGACTCCATTAACACTTCATGACTTAAATTTGAGCCTTCAACGAGAAAAAATGCCCCAAGAATTTCACCCGAAAACATATCCTGGAAATACATGTAAATTTTGAAACATTGACAAAGGAAAGAAAATATAATATACTTTCTTACATGATAGAGAAAAGAAGTGAAAGACAATGACAAAAACCAGTTAAGAAGAATTGTGTTAATTACCATATGGTGATATGCTTCATGCTTCTGCTTAAGCCTTTGCATCAAAGATAGTAAGCGGTGTAAAAAACGAGCTTCAGGAGTTCCATTGGCATGTTCTAACGCTTTAATCATTGACCTAAATGAGTTCAATTTCCGCTGAGTACTAAGCGGAATAAGAGTAATATTTATATCCGACTTCACAACAATCTTGGCTGCTAGAGGATCCAGAAAGAAGTTGAACTCTGCATATTTGTTTGATGGAATGGTGAAAACGTTCCCTTCTTCATTTTGTTCATCCTTGATATTACCTCCAACAATGTAAATACTCTATATATCAGAGGATACCAATCCGTTAGTATTGGCCTAAATTGAAGTCTCTCTTCAGATAATTCTCAAAATAACAACTGACCTCTATCACTGAGCTCGCTGTTTTATCTGAGAGTATAATATTAGCTATGTTTGTTAGAGGCCCATTTGCTAATATTATGATCTTTTCATCTGGATCAAGTTCGCTTGTAGTAGATTGCCAGACTTCAATTGCCGATGGCTGCCTAAGTTCAGTTGAATTTTCAGCTGTATATCTGCAAGGGAATAAAATTTGCTACTGCATCATGTACACTGGAAAACGCAGGAATGAGAACAGAATGCTTTTAAGTTTTAACATAAGCATGATACCCTCGGGGACTTCTTGGTAATATTCGAGCAAGCCCAAAAAGTGTATCTGAATCGAGTAATCCACCGCTGCCCTTTGGAATAGCCTTCACATACTTGCAACCAAGTACTGGAGTGTTGAGTGCAGTGGTACTGCCGAGGCCAACCATAATATCATCGCGACCCATCATATGTAACACGTCATAAATAATGTCTATGGTAGCTATATCTGCCCATCCATTGCCACTAACAAGTATACCCTAATTAAAAAAAAAAAAAAATCAATTAGATTTCTAACCACATACAAGTATGCAACCTCTGAACTATTATATGTGTGTGTGAGTAAAAAAAATTGTACCTTAAGATTTATTAGATCAGTTGGAGCTTTGAGAAGGTATATTAGGGAGAGGAAGTCTCCAGCACTCATGTCCATGTCAAAAATAACAGGTTTTCCCTTAGGTTTATCAGAAAAAATAGACTTATAGAAAGTTACTCTGTAATATGGGAACTCGGTTGTCAAATTAAAGCGTCCTGTTTGTTGAGGTAGATTTAGAACCTACAGCAATTTTTGTCATATTATACATATACTTGGATTGTACAAAATGCAAACATTTTTAAACAAGGTATTTATATTTTGATTGTAAAATAAGCAATATATTACCTCCAGAAAATTTTTCAAAAATTCCCTATCAAGAGAACTTTTATGATCTTGATTTGCTTTTGCTTTTGTCGCTACTCGAACTTGTACAGCCTCTGGATGTCTTACTTCCTTAGTATACCCATCCTGGGAATGCAATTGCACATAAAATGGAATGCAAGTATTTTAAAAAGAAAATTATTGAATTAATTTGCTAAATTGAATAGGTGGGCTTGAGAACAACCTCACATCTGCCCCAATTGCTTCCATTGATCAGGCAAAAGGGATCATCTACTCCTGTTTGAACATGACCGCTGTGTACTCCATACTTTGTTAAATTAAACTTGGGGACCGCTCGTCCATTGAAAAATGGGTTAGAGCCATCATTTACACCATATGGTTTGTTTGATGTGACTACAGTTAGGTTCATATATTTCATTACGGCAAACTCATTTTCACCACTAAACTTGTCTCCATTCTGCATAATCGAGATAGCAATGCCAGAAGTAAATGAATCCCACATGAAAAAAGCCTGTGACAACTTCTCACAGTAAGTGCCCCATCAAATAATTACCCTAATAAATAAGTATGGTCAATTTGCTATACAAGTAGATCTGTAGATGCAGTAGAGGAGCATACAGTGTAGAATTTCAGAGTCTGGTAGCAGTATTGTGCCTCAAAAGTGTTCTGGTGCTGCTTGAATTCGGCTAAGAATTGTTCTGTGATTGGAATTGTGTTGGTAGCGTCAAGTGGCACAAGGGTTATAGGAATGCCAGAGTGAAACACCTGCAAACAACATAATTAAGAAAACATTACTCTGTATTTTTTCAATTTTAATTTTGTACTGTCTATTCTTTTTCTGTATGTTATATTTTTTTTTTTTGTGAAGCGTTTCTTTGTTTTTAAAACAATGCATAGATGAACCTCCTACAAAAAAAAAGTAAGACAAAAGTAAAATCTGGCATATTCACCTGGTAGGCAGCGAATGGGTCCACAAATATATTAAACTCTGCATAAGGGTTACTCATGTATCCCGAGAACAAATTACCGACGATACCACACTGTCCCATAGGCTGGCAAGAAGTGTTACTTTTTAGGCAGCAGCCTATTGGATTCTTTGACCGGACTCCGCCCCCCATGACATATATGTGCTTAACATTTTTCTTCAATTCAGGATGTGTCATGAGAAAAATCGCAAAATTTGTGTGAGCTCCAATTAGAATGACAGTTGTTGGGCCATCAGAGATGGTGTCTATCATCACTTGTTGTGCTGTCGGTTGAAGAAGCGGTATGTATCTCCTGCTACCCTGTTTTTCAACATGTCTTGGAATGAATACGAGTGTGCAGTACTGAGGCTCTGTACGTGCATATCTTATCTTATCACTTCAGTAAAGTAATTATCAAAGCATTGTTTGTTATTCTCTCTTTCTCTCTCTTTTTTATTAAGTTGTAAAGTATTGGTAATATATTATTTATTGGGCTGTACCTGTGGAAGAAAGCTCCTTCTAAGTCCATAATTTGTGTCGATATTTAACCGTGCTTGCACAGGAATAGCTTGTCTGTAACGACAGTCACCTACTGTTGACATATCCTGATATCCACTTTCACACATGAAGAGAAACTTGGTCATATGAGATTTGTAATATTAGTATAAAGACAACTTTAGTTCTAAAACAGGATGCAAAAATTAGATGCAAATAAATTACAAAAGGAGGCAAAAAAAAAAAAAAAAAGTGTATACTTGATCTATTAGAGGCAGATACCCTCCAACATCAGGGTATACTTTACCATCTTTTGATATACCGCCTTCGCCTCCTACTCCTACTCTAATATCATCACGACCCATCATGTACAAAATGTCGTACAAGTGATTAACTGCGTGTCCAGCATCCGACCATGCATTTGCATTTACAGTTACCGCCTGTAGTGAGAAAATTTTAACTTGTACATGCTAACTAATTTGAGCGAGAATTAACAATATTTGAGTTTTCTTGTTCTTTTCCTATAAGATTCCTTGTAAAAAAAAATACAAAACAAGGTGAAATTTTTTAACAGAGCAGTTTTGGCTTCATACAACGCACGGACTATAGAATCGAAACAAGGTTGCATATCGTTCTGCTCTGCATAAAGCCACTGACACTGTTAAATATTTACCCCAAAACAAATTAAGGCCCTATTATGATTATTAATTATCAAGGTTAAAGCACCATGGGTGATTTTTGTGAGGACTAATTTCAGGGAGTAATAGAAATTGCTTGAATATATATATGCTGTAGGATTCCATGACTCACAGATACGGCTATGAAAGAAACAGAAAACTGATAATTAATCAATAGTGCTTGTTAGAACCCATGAGAAATATGCTATATCATGATCTTTTATATTTTTTTAATCTACGATTCCAAGTCAGATTTTACCTGCCGAAAGTACAAATTAAAGTCAAAAATATAATGCTAATTATCTACGGGGAACATTTCCTAAAAAGATAAAGAAAAGAATAATTGAAAGATATATGCACGTACCTAAACTGTTCGCCTATTCTGTCTATTAAAGAAAGAAAACAATGGGCGATGATATTAACACAGTTACTTCTTTTATTAACACAACAATTTTAGAATTTTTGTTAATTAACACAACAATTGAAAGATACATACATACATACATACATATATATATACATATACATATACATATACATATATAGAAAATTGCTAATATGCTATGTGTAGCATAGGGCCTCCGTGCAATGGCTCAATATTTGAGTTTCAAAATTCTAATGGTCAATCCGAACCTTCAACATAATTTCCATATGAATATGTACTTGCAAATCAAATTTTACATTTTTTAGAATTTATTTACTATTTTTTTAGATAGGTAGAAAATCACTTGATCTAAAAATTATGTACCATTCAGATCAAGTGATTTTTTACATTTATAAAAAAATAGTAAAAAATCTAAAAAATATAAAATTTGGTTTGCAAGTACATATTCATGTGTAGATTATGTCGAACAGTTCGGAACGACCGTTAGAATTTTGAAAACTCAAATATTAAAGCGTTGCACGGAGGACCTCTATGCTACGCGTAACACCTTAGTCAACTCCTACACACACATATATATTCAGTTGTACATTCATTTATACAAGAGATACATAATTTACTAGAGAGGAGCGACATTTAAATTAGATTAATGAAAAAATAAAATTGTCTAAGATTCAAATAATGTCAGCATTAATAGAAAATATAGTTGTGCTAATATCACCTCTCACCTCCGAGAACAATATATTTTTTTGTGAAGGAAGAAGTATAAGTAGCAAAGTTTGAAAAGGACCATTATAGCTATCTCTATTAATTACAAGGCCTTTTGAACTATTTCAAATTTTCAATAAAGTAATACCTCAGGATTTGGGCTTAAGTAGCAACTTGTAAAAAAGGAATTAAGAAAAAGAAGTTTCTAATTAAGTGTACGCGCGAGTCTCAAAGCAAACTTCCAAATTCCAATCTACATTACAAATTAAAGCTTCTTCTTATAATATAAGTACAATTAAAAATGGAGAACCAACAAACCAATCTCATTTATATAGTTGTACTTTCAATTTAATTAAGAGCCAAGTCATCACTTATTTATCCTCTCATTTGATCCAAAATTAAGTAACCTAGCTGTGCAAAAAGAAGGTAAAAGAAAAATGAAGAGAGAGAAACTAACCTTGAGATCAAATTCTGATCGATTCTGCTTCAACAAATACAGAAGAGCAAAGAAGTCATCTGTATCCATGTCTGTATCTAAAAGAAGTCTTCGAGCAGGTTTCGATTTTCCCATTAATCCATAAAAGCATGGTGATATTACAAGAAAACAGAGCAATATTGCCCTCAAGGCCATCTCCTTGCAAACTTTATACAAAAAGCTCCTTTCTTTTATTCCTTTTTGTTGTTTAATTACTATACAAAGGAGGAAAGGCGAGCTTTTAAAGACAGATGAGTGGCTACTGAGGAGTCCAATTGGTAAGGAAGTCTAAACAGTCATTAACTCATTATGGGTATGACAGGAACAAGAAAATTGTCTTTGGTGTTTGGGATTATATATATTATCCAAAAAAGAAAGAAAGAAAGAAAATTAACAAAGAGTATCTTGCTTTTGATAGTCTCTAGCATAGGATATTAAGAGAACTAGTTTTTCTTTGCTAAATTATATGTCCAAAGAAAGAGTATCTTACATTAATCAATCAAAGATATAATAAAGAACAGCATCTTTGAAGCTAGAAATGGTCATCCCTTCCTTTCTCTATCTCTCTAAATGTGTGTTTCTTTTTGTCTCTCTCTGCTACATTCTACATCATCCTCTACATGATTGGTGTCGTTTTGGAGTTGCATAGCATGTCTATATATGTGTGAGTTCTTCGATCCTTGTCTATTAATTAAGATGCATGTATGGACTATATATATACATGGGTTGAAAAAACAAGTGAAAGGGAAATAACATAACATAACAGAAAGAAAGAAAGAAAGAAAACTCTAATTTAGAAAACAGAGACATTGGTCCCTTTAATTTTAACAAGGACATGTTGGACTTTAATTTTCGCCTTTTAGCGAGCAATTCATGAATTCTAAGTAAGCCGATCGAAGAGAAGGCGGTCGATCGAGCAATTCATGAATGAGCCATGCATATATATATATATATATATAGGCCACTCCAACACCAAGACCAAGACCGAAATCACGGGGCATCGATCACTACTGCTCGTGCACCGCCCATCCCAATTCCTTTTTCTTCTCTTTCTGATCAGATGTGCTCCAAGCTATACACCGCACCTCAAATTTTTATTTATACCATAATCCAAACAAAAAAAACTAAAATCACAAATTATGATGAATTTTAAAAATACAATTAAGGAATGCAGATTGAATTGACAGTCCCAAAAATCTAAAAATCCAAAATTTCGGACACCGCACTATCCACTGCCAACTGTGCGTTGGTCGGTATATACTTACTAGTTTTCTATTGTAACAAGTTCATCGCTGACTTGAAATTAATTTTGGTGAAGTTATCAATTTAATATTACTCTGTATATATTATTATCAATTTGATCTATATATATATGTCGATTGTCCAACCCCTTTAATTAATATTAACAAGTTTGATTAAATTACGAGCTAGCTTTGTGCCCTTGCAAATTGCAAGTCCGAATAATGATTATTTTGTTTAATTCAAATGTGAAGCTTCATGTTTGAGTAATTAATAACTAGAGGGGTTTCAAGATGAGAGTTAAAACTTCGACACGCAATGACGGGTTCTGAATTTTTGTTAGAAAAAACAAAAAGATAAATCAGCTATAAATAGCTAATCACATATTAGATAAAAAAAATATTGTTTTAATTTATAATTTCTAATACTTTGACTTTTCGTTTCTAATTTTCTAACTTTTAATTATAATTACTAATCAAAATTCAAAGAATTAATTCTACTTTTAACCCTAAGTAATTACAAATCAGATTCCACATGGGGACAAATAAAATTCTAGAAGGCAAAGTTAATCTGAACCTATAAATCACCATAAAAATTCAAAATCTAAGACAGGATAGTTGGCCCCAGGCCCTTATTTGAATCCGCCCATGTTGGCATGACACAACAAGTGTGCTAATCATCTGACGTGACTCGTGTATTCCGTTGTAAAGATTTGCATATCCTGATCACCATTCGAAAAAATAACACGGGATGACATATGAATTGGTCTGATCACAACACGCGACACAACAAGTCACCATATGTAGCCATGTAATTTCACTAAATGTGATTAAATATGACTAAACATAATCAAACATGACTAATTGTAATCAAATTACGAAGAACAAATTATTTTTTCACACAAAATTTTATTAACATTGTTTCTTTATTTTATATTTTTTTTAATATTTTTCACAATTTTTTTCTTTCTTAAATAAACTTATAATTAAAAAAATTAAATGTAATTAAATATGATCAAATATGACTAATTACGGCATAACTAATGTATCGTAATCATAATTTTAATATTAACATGACACATAAAAATTTAACTTTGATCACCACACCACTCAAATCACGATGGGACTAATTACAAGACAACACAAATTTATACTACATGTTAAGACTCACATTTTTATACAGCCTTTATTTTAATGGCATGGACATGTTGATCTTAAAGTGGACGGTGATGATAATGTAGTACTTGCTCGCAAATTGTATAAGTGAGTTTAAGAGAGAATTAGTAGAGATTTACTTATTTTAAACAATATAAACATAGGTGAATATGTGTATATTGCAGGAGTGCTCAACCACTTATATTATTTCAACAATTTTAATAAAATTATGTATATTAAAATTTAATTGAATTGAATTTTAAGTTTTTTTATAGTTCAGTTTCTCTCGTAAATTATACATGTATAATAGGGATGATAAACTACCTTTATAATTTTAAAATTGAAATTATGTATATTGAAATTTAAATAATTTTTTATTAATTTTTTATATAGTTCAGTTTTTCTCGTAAAATAAAAAATGTGTATTTCTAATTAACCTAGTAATTAGAGCTCTATTTTGTTATTGTATAGACTTAAATTCAAATCTCACTCACCATGTGCATTTTAAGTTCCAACCCTCCCTTCTCAATTTTTTTAATTCTGCCTTTGATTAAATATTTTTTTTAAATTCAAATTCAGACTATACATTATGAATTTTAAATTTTAATCTCTCTATCTAATTTTTTTTAGTTCCGTTCCTCAATAAAAATAAAAAGAGTAAGCTAGTTAAATGTAATATATGTGATGACTCACCATAGCCGAGAACAATTATTGCGATGTTGTGATTGTTAATTTGTGGAGAGAGAGAGATAAGAGGAGAAAAAAAAATGAGGTCCAAGGAACCCAAGTTCAGTTCAAGTATAAGAATCTAACTTACAATTAATTATTGCAATACATTATAATTAGGCTGATTGAAACTAAAAAATAAACACAAGGGAGACTAGAATTAATGCTTCTCCATGGAAGTCAAATGTAGTCAAAGCTGCACAATCACACGAGAATAAGTTTTGATGATGATATAACATGGCATAGGTTGGTATAAAGAAAGAGTTATGCTTGTCTAACTTTATGCTTAATCAAAACTGCTGCTAAGGTTGGTCCTTTTCTCATTGTTTTTTATTTTATTATTTTTATGGTCAGATCATCATCATCATCATCCAAATAACAATAATAATAATCATATAAATTATTTCTATTAGTTATCATCAATATTGGAGAATTGAAGTAAAAACTAAATGACAACTAATCTAAGCCTATACTTTTTTTAATCATGCAAAAAAGAAGAAAAAAAGAATCTACAAAGTAACATTATTTAATAGTTCATACTTCATTAGTATTACATATTATAATAGACAAAAAACAATTAAATTTACAAGTGAAATGAAGCCATTATAATTATTTGAACATTTTATATATTATAATAATCAAAATCAACTTTCAATGAAATGAATGGCAATAATTTTAGAAGTGAATACTAGACGAAAAGCAAATAAAAAGACGAATTAATATTTGAATATTTTCCAATATAAAATGAGAAACTAAATCACAAATAGAAACATAAACACATAGTTTGATTTAACATACTTATCGCAGACTATGTAGCTCAGAAATAGAAACAGAAGCCCATGTAAATCGCAAAAAAAAACATGTAGCAATAGCGCTTAGCAATAATAGCGTTCGTAACTGAATTAGTACACTTTTATTTCATAACGTAACTTTTATAGTCCGAAAAAACTATAGGACATATATAGCTAGCTAGCTATTTAGAACTGTTCACTATAGTTAGTGGATGAATTCGAAACAACAAAATTTTGAACAATTATTAACAAGTCCCTTAAATAAATAAAATACATATTATCATCAAAGCACGACTGATAATAATATAATGTATTGTTGATAGCCTTCTATCAAGTTTTCACACACAAAAAAAATAATAATATCATGTAAGGACCCAAGAGAAAGGTTAACATAAATATATATATAATAAAATAAAAAAATTCCTCCACCGCTGTACTTTACGAGAGCTTTGTGCTGATTAATCTTTGTTGAGGTCAATTGGGCCCGAGTTTGTTTGTAGAACTTTTATTAAGTTTTTCAACTAAGATAAATAAAATGGCCATATTTGCAAATGCCTAATAGACGTCACTTGCCTCTAAAGCAAGGAATCTTGAAAATAAAGTTCTCTGTTGAAAACAAGGGAGAGGATAAGAACGATCCAAAGACAGAGAAAAAAAAAGAAAAAAAAAAAAAAAAGGGTAACCAGACCTGCCCCCAATGCAGAAATACGGGCTGCCCAATATTGGGAAATTTTTAATTAAATCGTTTCTAATTATTTGGGCCTCCAAAGATATATAATTGCTCGTCCGCTCCGTCTGTCAAGTGATTACTTTCTAATATAATTATTATTACTGGACCCGGAGTGAGTCTTCATTATCCATTTAGTTATTCATTTCATGACACTAAATTTTATACCAAAATGTAAGACGAGCGTGTTATAAATATTCTGGAATGAGAACTAAATCGATATTATTCATATATTTTTTTCACGTACAGAGTTGTCAAGTGTAATAAAAAAATTTCTAAATCAAGACCACTGGTATGTATTTGTTGTTATCTTTTTTGTGAAATCTGAAGTATAAAATCCCCTGTTTGACATGCACATCCGTAGGAATTAGGAAAGAAAGAGACAAATGAATGGAAAGTACAAAATTGGTTTGAAAATGGTAATGTTGTAACAGAAACGGATGGGGTAGCACTTAGCAGGAAACCGAAGACAGCAACAACTTTGTGTCTGGTGGTTTCACAAAATGAGGTTTTTTATAGAAAGCACCAAGCATGCACCAAGCGGGGGGTTGCTACTGTTACTGTAACCGCTATTTATATTATTATATATTTAGTTCAGTTAGTCAAGCAACGCAAACTTCTTCTTCTTCTTTTTTTTTTTTTTTTTGGGAATTTCATGTAAATACCCCTCAAAATTTTGGATATATTTTTTTCTTATAAAATTCATAATATCATTTTTGAAAATTAATTATGTATTTTCTTTCTAAAATTCATAATATCATATTTACATTTCTAAACATCAAAAACTCACAAATTTACCCATATTATTGTCTTTTCTATTAAACTCATTTAATATTTATGAAGCACACATTTTACTCTTTATAAAAAAAAATAAAAACTAGCAGTATATTTTAGAAAAATATTTATTTCTAATTGGTCAATTTATGAAGGCAAATGGGTCACTTCTCTACTTTTGACGTTTACACAATAACATTTAGGTATATACTCGTGTAAGCGTATGAAAAGAAATGACTTATTTGCTATTGGAAACTATCCAATTAGAAGATTGATATTTTTCTAAAATATGATCTACATTTTTTTAATGAAGGGTAAAATAGATACTTTGTAAATTTAAAATGATTTTTAAGTAAAAAGATATTAAAATGGATAATTTTTAAGTTTAGAAGAACAAATTAATATGATAGTATGATAGTATGAATGTTAGAGGGGTGAATAGGTAACTTTCAATCTTTTAGGGATATACTTACATGAATATCCTTTTTATTATATTTTTGGGGGCCCGGGGCACGAGAAACGGCAGTGAGGGAGTCGGGCCGTTTCGCCTAACTCCATTACTCCATATATATATATATATAGTCCAATATCCACTTTCGTTTCGTTATTAAATTAATTGTTTTCCGTTACAACGCCTATTTAATTAATTAATTCTTTGCATATTTCTCTGAAACTCAAGATTCATTCCTGCCTCTTACCAAGGACCGTGGAAACCTCTTGCCTCTTGCCTCTTGCCTCTTGCCTCTTGAATGGATAGATAGATAGATTAGGCTTATCTTTAGATGAAGGCGTGTTTAGCTTCCATTCATTCTCATTTAATGCATGCGTCAAGTAATTAATTTAGTACAACGAATCAGAATCTTTCTTTAATTCGGTATTATTTATTTATGTCCAACAAAGTAGGATTTTTAATAAATATAATAATTTAAGAAATAGAATGCTTGTGTTTTTCATTAAAATAATAGCAAATATGTGTTGAAAATAATAACCGATATTAATTATCACAGTGCTCAAAGTACTATACATCAAAAAAATAAATTAGAAGACATATATATTCAGAGGCGGATCCAGTAACAAACAATGGGGTCAATTGACACCCGTTTATTTTTAAAAAAATTATAATTATACAAAAATTTATGTATAGTTTAGAGTAAAATGCTATAAAATTATAAAATTGACCCCATTCGCAATACGGAAATTTTATATGGTTGACCCCCATTCAAATTTGACCCCCATAACTTAAAAATCTAGCTCCGCCCCTGTTAATATATCAACGAATAAAAGTTTGCAAAAAAAAAAAAGCATAAATAAACAAAAAGAAAAGCGGACAAACATAAAACTAAGTACACAACCGCATTAGCAAGGTGTGTTATGTAACAACTAGAATACAAGTAAAAAGGACGTCATAAATTCCAGAAAAAAGAAATTTTGACTTAGTACTTCCACCTTCTTCATTTACAATATTTGTTACAAAATTTACCACAAAAATGTGCTCTTTGGTATTTCTTTTATAAAAAATAATCATTTATTTTAATTTTCAACTGTAGAGGATTTTAAACCACTTATGTTGTTCTAAAAATAGGATTTAGAAAAACATTTATATATAGATATTCTAGAAGATAATTAACTGCAGACCACCATTTTAAGACAAAAAAATTGCAAATAATAATAATTAAAACAACGACAATATAATGAAATTTGACATAATTTTTTAATTAGGTAAAACATGATACTATCGATTTAATTATATAAAACAATTTCATATATTCAAACAGTAGAAATTTCATCATCAATTAAGATATGAATTTAAGATGTACGAATAAATATTAGACGGACAAAATCATCAATAATGCGTAAAAAAAAAATAGCCCGTACGTACAGCGCCGTGAGTAGTCTTGTCATATTTAATTTAGAACATAATCAATAATAGAACTTATAACCCATATTTAGATGAGATGCAATTGCATGAAATTGGAGGGATAAAAGTGATAAGGTGCATAAATAACTTTAAACGGACTTAAACCTGAGAATGAGAATGAGAATGAGAATGAGAATTGAGATGATGGATGGATTACTGATGAACGAACAAGCTAGAGAGGTAGGTAGTACTGTTAATTAATTTGGTACGAGGTCGCACGATCGATCGATCGATCGAGGTTACATATACATATTTGTTACTGCGGTGTGGACCCCATTTGGTCGTACGCACCGGCCGGTTTGGTGATCGAGGTCATCACCTACTAGTATGTATGATGTGTTACCAGCCTTTAATTTAGTTCGGATCGACTTGGGGCCAACAGCTAGCCCAATTTCACGATATATATAATTTTGGATGATTTTAAAACTAAGCAAACGGGAATTTAGTTAATTCGAGATACCTGCCGAGATATCAGACAAATTAATTAAATCTCGCCGCAGCCGCAACAGGAATATCGGAATGAACCAATTTCGTTTCATCAGATAATTATATATTAATTGAAAGATTCTTCTTAACTTAAGCGCGCGGTTATTCATTCTTGATAATTCTATTTTTTTGAAAAGAAAAAAAAACTGATAGTAGCTATCGGCGGAACATTCCTGATAATTCTATAATTACTAAATAAATATTAAATAAAGAAAACGGCTTGGCTTAATTGCTGTTACGTTGTAATAATTAATCAGATAACTAATTACCTTCTAGATTTCTGTGCGCGCCAGTTATATATATCCCGGGCGTACGAGTGCGTGGGTGCACATGGGTGAACATAAGATAAAGAGTAATTAATTAAGACAGACACATATATATAGAAAGATCAAAGATATACATATATATGTTACAAGTTAATTACAAGACATGCATAAGAAATTAAGAAAAATAGATAGATGAAACAACCGAGGTAGTTCGAGCGTTAGGGTCTCGTACCGTACCAAGAGAAAGGAAACATAAACATATTAATTATATTAATATTAATATTTTATTGGTGAGCGGTTTACGGTTCATGCGAGTCACCCCCTCAACCATCTCTGAAGAAACGCCCAAACGGTTGTTTCTGATAGCGAACTTGAAACCGCCTCTCTCTCTCTTTTATCTCCTCCTCCCTCCATTTTAAATTGCATGCTTCCATCACCTAATCGATCCATCCCCAAACGAAATTATTAAGAAGAAAATCGATCGATCTGCATGCATGGGGGAAGGAGAGGAGCAGTACTCGCAGCCTCAGTCTCAGCCGCATCTTCAGATGCAGATGCAAGTTCAGCATCATCAACAGCAGAATCAAATGCAGATTCAGATGCAAGTGCAACAGGTACAGCAGCAGCAGCAACAACAACAGGAGGCCCACCACAGAATTAAAGGATCGTGGAGTCCTGAGGAGGATGCGATGCTTACAAGACTGGTGGAGAGGCACGGCGCCAGGAACTGGAGTGTGATCAGCGAGGGCATACCAGGCCGGTCGGGGAAGTCATGCCGCCTCAGGTGGTGCAACCAGCTTAGTCCTGCTGTGCACCATCGCCCCTTCACCCCCTCTGAGGATGCCACTATCGTTGCTGCTCATGCCAAGTATGTTCCAACTACCTTTATATGCCTATAGCGGTATATTTCATTTCTTTCCTTTTTCTTCTTTGATGATCTTAATTTTATTTTATACAATCATCTCCTCGATCCATTGTTTTTTTTCTTTTTTTTTTTCTTTTTTTGAAGAATGCAATATATATATATATATATATATGGATCACTTTGTTATGAGTTACGACTTGAAAGATTCATAAATTAACTTGATGATCAATCTTGAATGGTTCGTATAATCACACACTGTACCGATCGATTTAATTTACTTGTCAGATTTGTAATCAGGATTTTACAGTTATTATTTATGGCATAAATTAAACCATCTTTTTTTCAATATATGTAAAAAGGTACGGCAACAAGTGGGCTACGATTGCACGACTTCTTCCAGGTCGTACCGACAACTCGATCAAAAACCACTGGAATTCATCCCTTCGTCGGCGCCGGCGCCTCCAAAAATCTCAATTTCCCAGCTTGGTGCCTGAATTGCATCAAGGCGAGTCAGACTCTGAATCAGCACCTAAACGACTATGCTCAGAGGATTTATCAGCAATGCCGGAGCCAGAGACCTCGCTAAGCCTCGGGCCACCTGGGGAGACGGCAGGAGAGAAAAGGTTGGAAGGGGAAATTGAGAAGAGAGATATGGTGGGTTTTATGGATATTGTACGGGAGATTATCGCAGAGGAGGTGAGGAGTTACCTTGACAGCCAGATCATGAATGTGGAAGTACCGCTGGCTGTGTTGCCTCTCGCAGCCGTCAAGCCGGAGTCAGTACAGGAGAGGCAGGATTGATTTAATTTGTTAATTAATTCCGAATTAATCCTCCCATTTCTTTCTTCTGTAAATTAATTAACAGTTCTGGGATAATTTGAGGATTTGGGATGGATTCTGGGTTTATTTGTTATTAGATAGTGCGTTAGGATGCTTCAGTGTAGTTAAACTTTAAACTTTAACTGAAAAAGAGAAATAAAAACCAAAAAACCAGAAGATAAATTAATATTAGTTGCATGTTCCTTTTTTCTTTTCTTTTTTTCTTCTGTTTTCTCTGCGCAATGGTTTTTGGTACAGATTGTGTTTCTTAATTTGCTCCTAGCTAGGCTAAGCTCTGTATTTAGGATGAGTAACTTTAGAAAACCATTCATAAATTAGATAACTTATAAAATTAAGATAAAAATGGCATATTAATTAGTTTTCCAAATATAAGAATTGTTCTGCCACGAAATGGGAAATGGAGATGCGCTTTTAATATATAAGTGGATCGATGTTTACTTCATTACTTGCCTGTCAGCCTGTGTTGTGTACTTCCTACTTCAGCGGTAATATGTAAGCATCGACGCTATTTCAATTTGAACTGTTCAGGCCTAGGAAAAATTGCAGTACTGATGAATGAAATTGAAGCCTGATCATGGGCCTGTATTTGCTAATATCATAGGTCCCTTCGTTACCTACGGGCCTAATCACCAAAAAATAAAGGGTCCAGTCTTTAATAGTTTGTACAGTTTTTTTTTGGTTGAAAGTCCAATGCAATTACAAGCTAGCGATTAAAAAAAAAAAAAAAAAGTTACAAACCAGCTGTTACATATGATATTAGAGAATGAGTATTTTTGAAAGTATTTAGCTATAAACAAACAAATACACACATACAAATTTGATCATTTTTACTTTATTATAATTATAGGAGCCTAGTGATTGTTTCCACTGTACGCATATTTGTCTTGATTCTTCTGGCAGACTATACCGTATCAAATCCTTGTGCATGGCTGAGAAGACACTGAATCATATCAGACTAGGAACTGAATCACCGGACCAGACAATCACCGGTCAAAGAAGTATGCAACCGAGAAAACACTAAATCAAACCGGACCAGAACAGTCACCTCTCAAAGGGTTGAAGCCAAAAAAAGTTTATTAGAATAAGAGAGAGAATAAAGAAGAAGAAGCATGACACAAGCAAACAATCAACACAGAACAATAACAACAACAATAACAAATATATAATATAAGTAACTATATGTACAACTCGTTCCATCTACTCTTCCATTGTCAAATAGAGGAAGAAGAGCACAGGAGAAAAGGATAAAAAGCGAACTTCTTATCTTGGAGAGACAAGGCGGTTGCCAGATCCACTAGACAAAAGCACCGAAAACAATGGTCAGATCCACTGGACGGAATAGCGGATCGAATAGTGGTAAAACCATATATATATGTATCCGCTTTTATTTTTCAGATACTGATCGGATATTAAACGGGTACGGATACGGATCGAATATTAAACTGATACGGATACAGATCGAATATTAAACGGATAGGGACCGGGTCAGATATTGAACAAATACGAATACAGATATAATTTAGATACATAATTTGAATATTGTAGTCAAATTATCTACCACCAAACTTTTAGAGATGTAAAATTATCTAGTATCTACTGCAAAATAAAACAAATTCAATGCAATTAATGGGGATGAACTGAAGGAGTCCCTTCCAGTACTTTAAGTACATGAACTTAATTATAATTATCCCTCCATCAAACTGAAATTACACTATCATTTTTTATTCTATTCAAACTTTGAACTTCTCTGTTGTAGAAGAATACTAGGATCATGTTAATTTATATTTAATTCATGAACATCAAATGAGAAATTTTCTTTTAAGAATAAAAAAGATCAACAGATCTATATATGCACCTCATGCATCGCTAGCAATAGCTAGCATGGACTTATGGACTTAAGTTCAGTCGGAAGACGTTTTCACAAATTTCGCCAATAATCGCTACTTTACTGTACATTGGGGAGAAATAAAGATCGATAGAGGAGACAATATCGTGAAAGAAACGAATAAAATAAACAAAATTGGTAGTGGGCAGCGTGTAACAATAGTTACCGCCGACTGATAAACGTATATCCGAAAATTAAAAAAATAATTATCTGTATTGTATTGGTATTTGTATTCATTTTTTAAACTAAAATTATATATGTATCTATGTTCGCAAATTATATGTATCTGAATATTCGAATTTGCAAAATTTCGGATACAAATCTGAATCCAGAAGAATAATATCCAATCCGTTTGCACCCTAAGACGAAAGCGCCTGTTCAAACAAAATCAAAACAAAAAACAATAGTCATATCCACTAGGAGGAAGCACCAAAAATAATAAGCAGATTTATTAGACGGAAGCATACATACCAAAACATATATAGTACGTGGATCAATGAACTGAAGGGTGAAAGACGCGAGAGATGGCACCACGCATTAGGCGATTTTCCAATCGCCTTTAATTTGGACCTTAAGCGGTTGACTTTATTCTTTTCGTTATTTTTTTTTCTCATAGTCTGTACAGTTATGGGTGTCAATAGCATCATATTACTCATTTATCCGACCCATATTATATCCAAAAACACGGGTAATGATAAGATTTTTATTTTCATTAATTTATCGGGTACAGGTAAGGGTATTGATTTTTTTTCATTATCTTACCCGTTTTTGTATAAGATAATTTTAAAAAATAATACACACACAGAGATAGAGAGAGAGAGAGAGAGGTTGGCTAATATCAAATCGATTGTTCTTGAAGTCTCGTGCAACTAAGTCAAATTTTAATTTTCAAAGTCCAAAAAGTAGATCTAAACCGTTAGATGTGATCTCTATATTAAAATGTACTTGGAGATCAAATTTTATATATATATATATATATATATATATATATATATATATATATATATATATATATATATTACTATTTATTAAGTCATTTTGAAAATAGATATCCAACGATGGCTAATGTATATAAAAAAATATTTTTTTCAGAATTATTTTTACACAAATATTGATGAAACTAATGGATTTCATTCATTTGTACGAGGGAAGCTAATGTGTGTGTGTATATATATATATATAAAAGAAGGAATAATTCTCATTTTAGCCAGTAAATATTAGAAAATTTCGCATGTTCTTAGTACGTACTGCTGGTAGCTGGTTTTGGTCTTCGTTTCATCCCTAGTGTGAGATTATAGTCGCTTAATTGTATGTTTAATGATGTATCAGCAGAAGCCATGAGAATGGTTATTTATCACTTGATTCAATATTTCCACAAAACTTTGCAGATCTTATAAATAAATATTGGATATTTCAAACAACAATTAATGAAATGTCGGACTTAACTGCAAAGTTGTTTCTCATAGGTTTTTTACAATTTTATTGCAGTCAATTTTGTTCAAGATATATAAGAGCATATCACAGAGGTGACAGAGCTCGGTTGAATATTTTGCACTGTAGTTGAAATATATATAGTTGTGTGTCACATTTAATACTTTAGAGGCAATTTTGTTTGTATATTCATCATGATTCATGACCATTGTTAATTCTCTGCAAGTGTAAAGTATCTATGTTTTTCGTTTCTTACGGGTATATATGTACGTATATGGAAGTGGAATGAGAATGCTTGAGCTATTTTCTCATGCTGCATACATATATATAGAGAGGTGTTTTATTTTTTACAACGTTTAGATTAATGAATTCATCTTCATCCAATATTTTCATTTTTTTTTTACACCACCCAATTTTCATAAATATAACAGCTACATTTACATAGTATTGGTATTGGACGCAAAGGGGATAACATATCCGTCTCATTGAATACTTCTTAAAGATGGTTCCAATGCATCCAAAATTCTATGCTCTCATTTGCACCCAATCATTTATCTTCTGTATCTTTATTTTGAAAGTCTGAATAGTCGATCCGAACCGCTCAACATGATCTTCATAATAAAATATGCCTAGAGACCAAATTTTATATTTTTTTCATAATAAAATATGCCTGGAGACCAAATTTTATATTTTTTTTATATTTTTTTTACTATTTTTTAAGATAGGTACAAAATCATTGTTTTAAGGAGATTTTGGACCATCCGATAAAGTGATTTTGTATCTATCTTAAAATATAGTAAAAAGATTCTAAAAAAAATATAAAATTTGGTCTCCAAGTATATTTTATTATGAAGGTCATGCTGATCAGTTCGGATCGACTGTTTGGACTTTGAAAATGAAGATAAAAAATTGGGTGCAAATGGAAGCATATAATTTTGATTGCATTGGAACCCTCCTCATATTTCTTATAATTAAATATAAAAAAAATATATATATATATATATATATATTTTATTAAATACTAATTAATAAGTAATGTTATATTATTATTTAATCTATTTTATTTGTTGCATTATTGATAATTTTATTATTAAAAATAATTGTATAATATCAAATCTTTTCAGAAAAAAGAAAGATTTTCCACCACTAATCCCACAGTACAACCGAACATCTAATCAATGTATTCCCATAATAATTCTTGTACTTACACATGAGTATGGGCTCTCACAAATTAAAAAGTAGATTCCTGAACTCCTAAAATCTCATCCTGCGCAATCTCGTGACATCCAAACAGGTTCGTAGGGAATTTTTGTGGGAATGAAAATTTTTGAATATGAAAATGGAAATATCAATTTTTAAAATTCTAAGGTCTTTTAATCCATGAAAAAATTATGGAAAAATTGTTTTTATGCCACTCCAAAACATAAAAATTAGGAAATTACCACCCTAAAACATGAAATTAGTTATATGCCACTCTAAAATCATTAAATTTATGAAAGTGTCACAATTATACATCTAATATACATATTAATTTGATTAAAATTATTCTGAAAAATATTATATAAAAAACGTATTTTGAAAGTTCCAAAATTACCCCTTTGTTCATCCTCTTCGCCTTTCTTTCACCATTTATTCATCTATTCAACACCGTGTCTTGATTATTCCCTGGTTTCACAAAAGTTTTAGACTACGCCAACGGTTTCTTTCCTCCGATCCCCATCTCTCAATTTCTTCTTCCTTCAATAAATTAACCACTGGTGCTATAAAATCAGTTATAAATTATACCTATTTCTAATCTAACCAAACAAAGATAGAGATAGTCGATTAATGGAACAATCAATGGGAGACGGTAAAGTGCAAGAAGGTAGCCGCAAATGTGCATTATGTGAAGGGGAGGCACGGATGTATTGCAAGTCTGATGATGCGATCCTGTGCTACATTGTGATGCATGTGTGCATGGCCCTAACTTCTTGGTGCCACGGCACACACGTGCCTTGCTCTGTCGCTCATGCTGGAACCCTACTACATGGAAAGCTTCCGGGTCCCAACTCATCCCCACCATTTATCTCTGCTCGCATTGTTGCTTCGGTGGTGATAATTAGAGAAGGAAATACGTGACGTGACATGACAAACACGCTGTGATTTGGTCACGTGACGTGATCAAAATGGTGGCAGATGATCACTTCACGCGTAGTCACGACCATACGTGACGTGTCGTGATGTAAATTAGTCACATCAATTTTTTTTTATATTTTAATTTAAATTGTTGAAAATTTAGAAAAATAAAATAAAAAATATGAAAATTTCTAAAATAAGTAAATAATATTGCAAATATTTTTTGTTTTGTTTTGAGAAAAGACTGTTGGGCATCTGACATTACTTTAAAAATTCAAATTACAAAACTTTATTAGTTTAAATTAGAAAAAATAAAAATAAAAATAAACTTTATTACTTTAAAAAATAAAAATCAGTACTACATGAGTACCAGTATTACTGAATCTATACTAAAAGAAAAATCTGAATACTCTATACATACTAAAAAAGTTGGATACTCTATGTTTTATACCGTGATGTGACGTGACGTGACTGGTTTGCGTGACGTGACGTGACGTGTAATTTTCGCTCACATGTAGTCACGTCACGTAATTGACATACATGACATGACTAGTCACGCCGTGACAAATTTCCTTATCTAGTGAGTAGTAACGGGTCAACACTGAAGCGGACACGAAATGACCTATCGGAGCAGTCGTCATCTCCAGGAAAGGTCAATTACTGCTTTAATTTTATTTTGATTAAATACAGATTTTACTGACAGGAATTGTTGCTATGTGTGGATTAAAAAAGATCCTACTTTTAAAAAAAAGAACACAATTAAAGTTAAGAGATCTCAAGAAATTAAGCAAATGAGTACTAAATTAGCTCAATTGGGAAATGTGACTAAACTGGTAATGCAACTCTCTGTTTCAGGATGATGAGGCCGAGCCGACGTCAACGCAGGTACAGAACATGGAATTCGACAGAATCAATAGAATTGATGTAGGAGGGGACAAGAGGGTATCGAAAGCCGGAAGGCATCTCAGGTTGAGAAGGGAAAGGAAGAGATCAACTGCTCACATTGTTGCTCTTATTGTGAAACCAGGGAATAATCAAGGCAAAGGGGAGGAAGGGAAGGATAATTTTGGAACTTTCAAAATACGTTTTTTGTATAATATTTTTCAAAATAATTTTAATCAAATATGTATATTTGATGTATAATTGTGGCAATTTCATAAATTTAATGATTTTAGAGTGTCATATAACTAATTTCATGTTTTGGTGGCAATTTTCTAATTTTTATGTTTTGAAATGGTATAAAAATAATTTTTCCAAAAAATATATATATAAGAGTCTTGTTATGGGATTACACAGAATGAGAATTCGCTTTTGAAAATATAAAAACTCATGAATGCGAATACGTACGAAATTAATTATGAAAATATATTGAAATGAGTGTTCAGTTGTAACTGAATTAGAACAGAGATTCGTCCGTTAAGATCCGAAACAGATCTAATTAATCAATAATCCTGTCCTTCGTCAAAAATGACAGCAGGCTTTTTTATCCCACCTGCGCCAATTTATTGTTTGGGCTTTTCCTTTAGGCTTTTTTTAGCGTCTCGGTTACTTGAAATCAAGACTTTTATACAGACAAAAAAAAAGTGTGTGTTGATTACTCGATATAGTATATCAATTTAATTAAAGATCTAATACTCATTCTTGATTACCTTATATACAAATTTTAAATTTAGGGGGAATTTCTTGCATATCCTTCGAAAACTTCAAAATTACGTATATTCTCCTTTAAAATTTATAATCATACTTATCATTCTAAATTAAAAAAAACTCACAAATTCATCCAATTTATTGTCTATTCTATTTGAACTCATTTTAAATTTATAAAACATCCAATTTATCATTTATTAAAAAAATAAAAAAATATGTAGCATGTTTAAGAAAAATATTCAATTTTCTAGTTGGTCAATATCTAAGGGCATATATATGGTTTATTTCTCTAATTGTGAGGCATACACTATGGTATTTGAGCATACGTTTGTGTGTGCATCTCAAGTAAAAAAATTAACCAGTTTTACTCATAGCCGATCAATTAGAAGGCTGAACATTTATCTTAAATACACTATATATTTTTTATTTTTTTTAATAAAGGATAAGATAGTTATTTTATAAATTAAAATGAGGTTTAATAATAATGAAAAGACAATAAATAAGGTAAATTTATGTGTTTTGAAAATTTAGAAGGAAAGTATGATATTATGAATTTTAGAGAAAAAAAGACATGCATAAAATTCTCACTTTACAAAAAAGAGAGATTTCAGGAGCGAGTATATATAACAGGCTGATTAAATAAGTAATAGCCGGCCGAGAAATTGCAAAATCCACGGCCCAAAAAAGTCGGCTATGTTTTTTGCTCAGCAGCCGCCATCGGGCCATCGGGCCATGGGCCATCGGATCCCATGCACCCGACAGAGGACAGACGACAGACCCATCTTCTTTCTTCTTCCTCTTCTTAATTAGAGAAGCTAAACCTACATCCCTCCCGATAATACCAAATCCCTCTTCCGATCATAAGACCGTACCCACCTTTCCAAGAATCGGTCAACCAATCAAATCTCAAAAATCAATTAGTCGCACACAAACCACAAACAACGAAGAATCGGCGTAAATCCGACATAAAAGGTTAATCTATCTCTTCTGATTCAAGCTTTTTTTTTTTTTTCTACCAAAACCAAAACCAAAACGCACCGGTTTGGAAAATCGCGCTAAAATCTGATCCTGGGCTGCCGATAAATTGATTTCCAAGCCATGATATTGGTAGCGGCTTAACAACTAACAACGAACTATGACATGGTACAAGGTCCTAGCTTAAGGTACTCCACAGCAAACAATATGTTGTGGTGTCTTTTGAGCTTCTTTCTACTGAATTTAATTGGATTGTAGCAATTTTTGGCACTGTCTATAATCTCAATTTTTATCATCGCAGGATTTTTGTGCTGGACGATTTATTTCCACAAACAATGATATTTGCATATATTTCAGATATTTAATTTGTGCCTTATTTCAAATGAGCTCCAATAACAAATCTGACATGTCAAATAGTGGGTCTGAGAGCCCACTATTTTCCACCGGGCTGCGTGGGGCGGCCTTTCTTGAAAAGCCCGGGAGCTCTCGCGAGAGCATTGCAAACCGCATACAGTCTTCCGCACTTGGCACCACCAGGTCAGCTGCCGCCACATCAGTGCATGGGGATAATGTGGCCCTTGTCCAATCGATTATAGCTGATGTGAAGCCAATAATTCCTGCGCAGTCCCGTCCTGCTGAAATGAGACGGACAGTGGGATCCCTTCTTGCTAACATCTCTGACGAGCTGGGATCCGGAAGGCATGCGGAGGATTTCAAAAGGACAAGATCTAAGCTTGTTGAAAACATAAACAAGGCTAGGTATGCAAATGTTCTTATTCTACTTTTTAAAATTCATCTAAATTGTGGTAAAGTAATCGATTGAGCTAGGTTAAGCTGCTTGGGGTGGGGTGGCATTTGCATCTACAGATGTTGCAGACTTCCAGCTTCTTTCTTTAAGTTTTTGAACTTTGGTATATCTTAAGTATGCACAAGTGTTTTTTTAATGTTGGAGTTTTCTTGTATTGTTTGGTTTATTTAAAATGAAAGAAATAAAATGCCTGAGTTAGGCAGTAATCTAACTACTGAGTTCAACAAGCCTGTGTGTTGTCTGACAGTGAGAATTACTCTTTGCAAAATATGTTCATAACAAGTGTACATGCAGTATATGCCCCATCATAAGTGAAAGATATTTATGTATTCATTATTGGTTTAATTTCTTTGCCTCGGTCGTCACTGTAGAGTATTTATTTAATGAGGTATGCATCATTTTATTTATTGCAGCGAAAGAGCAAAGACTATTCAGGGAGCCATTTCAAGAATTGACAAGCTTAGCAATAACAAATCTAACCCACGCAAACGCTCGCGTGGTGAATCCTCAAGTGACCGACCAGGGGGGCCATCGTCAGGTCCAAGCGCCTCTCGGGCAGTCCAGCAGAGCCATTCATCAAATGCCGATGAGTCAGAGATGGGGCCACCCAAAGCCGAACGACCCAAAAATCCAGGACCGAACAGACGGGCCCGCACCTCCATTGCAGAAGTATGAACTTGCTTTTATCATCCCCCCCTTTTGTTTTATCTTGATTCTCAATTTTAACTGAGTTAAAATAATTGACATGTTTTGGACGTTTTGTAATTTTGTTTCATTATTCCTACATTTGTTTGGGTGTCTTATTTGAAATGTCGTGTCACCTCACCTAGGGGTAGTTATGACAGTGCAATTTGTGCTCTTTGTTTTCTGCGTTTGGCATAGATTACCCTTCTGAGGTGACTTGCTCTATTAGCAGAGTTATTAATTTCATCGAATCAAGTATCCAAGATAATAACATGGGTAAACTGTGATTATTGTTTAGCATACAATTATCTCCTTTACTGTTTGCGTGAATGGCAACAAAATATGCTAATTTTGGTAATAGAAAAGACATAACTGATCTGTTGAATTACTTTGTAAAAATTTTTGTTCAACTTATGTGCTTTCTATATAAATAGTATATTCTAAAATTACTTTGTCACGCTGTACTTCTCTTAAGTACTTTGTCTATTGTTCTCTTAGCCTGAAATAGCTATATATATTTAGATACAGACCAGGTGAAGCAAAAATGTCTTTGGCCACCAGTAGCTTAATCATTGCTAGAGTAGCGCATGGAATTTGTTATCACTTCTGAAGCTTACTTAAATCTTTTTGTAGAACTGTTGAAAGTCCCTTCCAGGGGCGTAGCCAGGATTTTTATTAGGGGTAGGCAAAAAAAGTTATTATTAATATATTATTATTAATTTTCATCAGAAACAGATTCAGTAAGTTATCATGAAATCAGAATCGAGAGAATCGATAGGAATCAGCTTAATAAGATTGAATACAGGGCGGAGATTTCTATTAGGGTAGGGCAAGAGATCAAGGGTAGTTGGGTTTGAAGCCGATTAGCAAATCGGGTACTATTGTGGGTTGCACAACAAATTTTTATATTATGAGCTCAACTAGGGAATGTAAATACGTGACGTATTGTGCCATGCCGTGATCAAGTTAGATTTTTACGTGTCGTGCATTGACCAAATTCAGAAGGATGATCATGGCACGCTAGTCATGACGTAACCACATATGACATGTCGAAGCGTGACCAGTCATTTAATTATTTTTTTCATAATTTGAGTTGGTTTATTCAAAATTCACCATTCGATGAGGATCTAACGGTCCTAATCACGGACTTGAGAGTAGGTCCACCCATCAGACCTACTTTGGTTTGTGGGCTCAATTACTGTCTAATCTGCTTTCAGATGTGTGCGCTCCGCTTTAAAATTCGTGCATATCTGTTTTAATTTTCGTGCGCACAGATCTTAAGCGGATCGGACGGTCTTGGAGCTCATTGGACCCAAAAGTAGGGCCGATGGGCTTCGGACCTACTCTATTCTCTTAATCATGTGTGACTCGTGTGTCGTGCTGTGATCAAATCTTTTGTGTGATGTGTCATGCCGTGCCAATAATTCAATAAATGGTCACGGCACAGGACGTGGGTCACAACACATGACATGCAAGTCACAGCACGTACTGTGCCCTGACCGAATTGTGTCGTGCCGTGACATATCTGGTCACGGTGTAACTTTTTTACATCCCTAGGCTCCATAGGAGATTTTGGACTCAACAGTGCAGGGCAAAGTTATTTTATGGGTAGGGCAAGAGCCAATAGTATATTTCGGAAATTTTATTTTCAAAATCCAGACCCTGATTATATGTGGGTCCGCCCCTGATCGAATACCCGATTTTTTTCAAAAAATTAATGCAAAGCATTAAAATATTGCATTTTACTTTAAAGCATAGTCCATAAGACCCTTCCTATGAAGTTCAACCCATTTTTGAAAAGTTGACCCTCGGAAAATAATTTAATGCTTTACATTAAATTTGGCCCATTCCTTCGAAAGAAAAATAACAGGTTAATTGTGGTCCCACTGTGACACCCTTCTCCCCCTCCCCCCTTCTCGTTCTATTTCCAAAACAGATCTCAGTTGAGGGTAGGCAAAACCTAAATTCAGGGGCAGGCAAACCCAGATCCAAGCCAACTATATACGGATCTTTTAACGCTCTTCAAATTCCAGGGGTAGATAGTTGCCTACCCCTGTGTGGATATGGCTTCACCACTGCTTCTGGCCCCTTGTCAGTAGTAGTGCATAAATTCACTTATGGAAACTCTGTTAGCTCGTTTCACAACCTATTATGAAAAGGAAAGTAATTATGTCTTTTCATACCTTTATTATCACAGTCCAAGTAACGTAATGGGCAATGTGGCTTAATCATGTCCCATTGCAGCCCACAAAAAACTCATATCCGACTTCATATAATTGTCAGGGTCACTCACCTATTTGTCGAGGTGGAACTCTACTTACAGACCAGTCTTGTATATCATGCAACATATCTGAAGCTCCCAACAAGAAGCACATGTGGCACTTGGTCCATCACAGGATCTACTTAGAACTAGGCCCAAATGTAATTAAGTTCATATAACTGCAAAATGGAAGTTCACGACAACGTAGATAAATCATTGAATTTTACTCTAGTTGGTTTTTGTTAAATTCGTTACTATAGTTCCTGCGAACATTACAACCCGTCTGAATTTGCTTTATTACCACCACCTACATTTGTTTGTGTTCTGCAGGTTTTGTCTTTAATACTTGTGGCCATTTATGTCGGTGTTCATCTTGTGTGCCTGACTAAGATTGTTTGAATAAACCTGTCTAACCCATGTGAACTGAGCCTTTGGAGACAAAAAGTCTAGATATGTTCATCAGATTGTTTTGATGGCTCTTGCGGTTGATCCAGTTAATGTTATGTCACTGTGTTGTTAGAATTTATCACTCATTTGTTTCCTATACCATCTCAGATTGATGCAAGGAACATTGGAACTTCTAGAAGCTCAGGTTCAGTTGATAAAACTAGAGACATCTCAAAAATTAACAATAAGATCTCAGGAGAAGAAAAGCCTTCGGGATTGGCGGCTAATAGCTGGGAGAAGCCGAAATTGAAGAAAAGGCGTTCTGTTATTAAGACAGATGCCTCAAATAGTGTTGGTCTGGCTCGCTCAGTCGATGGAGATAGAGAGAGGAAGCAAGAGTTGCTGCCCAAGATTGGTGGGGATTCTCGACCAAAGGTGACAGGAACCCACAGTTCAAGGTGAGAACATGTTGTTTAATCTAATTTTATGTCCCCTTTATCCGTTAGCTGTATAAAAAAGGAAACACATTCAGTTACTTTGAGATGCGAATAATTAAAGATGTTCATGTGAACTGCATGATGAAGTAAAAAAACACTTGTGACTTGAGACCTGTCATAGATCTGTTCATGTCGTATTGCCTAAATTGGATTTTGAACTAGTATGACTATTTAATTTTATTTCATTTAAAAGACTATTATTATTTAATGCTTCTTAAATTGATGATTATATTAAAAAAACTACTAACTAGACAAGATGCTGTGAATATGCAGGTATGGGGTTACTTTAGCAGCTGGAGGAAGTGGTGGGAAGCCAGACACTGAGCAAGGTGGTCTTGAATCCCCCCGGTCTTTGCCTAGGGGTAGTCAAGATGGTGGTGGAGCCTTACCCATCAACAAAAAAGAACGATTGGGTGGATTTGAAATGGGCAACAACCTCAAGGCAATTAATAAGTAATGAACACCAACTGCTGTTTCTATCTTCCTTGAGCACCATTATTTTTTTTTTCTGTGAAACTTTACCTCAGTACTAATATAATGGATTGGTGGTGTCCAGGCTGACTGATCAAGAAAGTGGCCCAACTACTTCCATTTCAAGGGCAAGCACCTCCATCCGCGGGCCTCGATCAACTTCTGCTGCCTTACCAAAGGCTTCTTCAGGCATGTTTAGAACTCCTGACTCTGACATGTGGGACCAACCTTCTCCCAGCAACAAGTCTGGTACATCTGCTGGTGGTTCCTCCAGCTCTAAGCGTGCAAAATCTGCACTCTCTCCTTCCCCTCCGGTCACCAAGTGGGCCAGCCACAGGCCTCCAAAAACATCCCGCGGAGCAAGAAGATCAAACATAGCTCCCATCATTGGTAGCCAGGGTGGTGAGTCTCAGATGCCAGACTCGCAAGAGAACAAATCCGTGGTTATACCTTCACAAGCAACCCATCGTATCAAGAAAGGGGATCATGCACAATCTAGTAGTGAAGAGTCGGGGGCTGCTGTTCACAAGCCGAAAGACAGCAAGAGGAAAAGAGCTGTAGAAACAGAAGAAAACAATAGTCTGAATTCTCAGAGGATGGGAACTGCAGGTCACCCCCTGAAAAAGAACAAATTAGTGGCGGAAGATGATATTGGGGAGATTGCTGTCAGAAAGCAGGGGCGGGGTGGGCGCGGGTTTGCACCACCTAGACCTGGTAGACCCTCTTCTGTTGAGAAACCTGAAGCAAGTAACACCACGACTAAGCAGAGGAGTGTGAGATCTGGTGTAGAGGGGTAAGAATGGAAATAACATTTTTTAAGCTTATAAAAGGGCTCTCTGTTGGGAATTGATATATGTTTTAGTGATACAGGTGTTACACAAATATTTGCTACTGTAATACAATAAAAGATCACCGTTATTGTTATTCTAACCTTTCTAATCTCTGATCCAGCAGTAGGCCTGGAAGACCTCCAGTGAAGAAATTCTCTGAACGAAAGTGTAACACTAGAGCAAGAGAAGTAGCCATTGACTCACCTTTGGATATTTCAGGTACTTCAACGCGTAAGTGTTTATTTTCTGGTTGTAGCTGAATTGTTCAAATCACTTGTGTTGCAAGCAATTAGTCATGCTTTGCAGCAAACAGTAATCTTATCAGAAAACCTGTGCAGTAAAGCTGAAAACAATAAAAATATGGGTGTATGGATGTAATTTGTGTTTAGTAGATCTGGTTGTTCTTGTTCGGTTTTTTATGATAGCACGCAATTATTAATTGGTTTAGATTGCAGTCATTTAACTTGCTTTATCTTTGTTTTTAGGACAACCAGAGGATGATCGTGAAGAATTGCTAGCTGCTGCCAATGCTGCCCTTGCTCCAGGTATCATTTGTAATGGCAAAACTACAAAATTACTTGAAGCTATATGTATGTATTCCAGATCACAATTAATATGTGAGTTCAAAAAAGGTGTGAATTAATGACCGCCATATCAATAGCTCACCTGAGATGCCTCAACTATGTTTACAAATTAGTCCAATTATAGAAGTTCGAGATAAGTGAACACTGGTAGTAAATGAGAAGCCAAGCTGGTAGCATAATATAGAACCTTATATATGCCTGATATGTACATTATATAGTATGATTCATTGGTGCAACAGTTGACTAGCTAGTGGTGACAGTGAATCACAGTAAGATTAGCTTTATGCTGATTTATCTCTGTATTGTTAACTTTGAATGATGCTTCTCTCACCATCTTTTTCTTTTTTTTTTATTTGTGGAAGGCTATGCTTCTACTGATGTGCTTTGGAAGCAGAATGAGCCATACTTCCGTTTTATATCTGATGAGGACATGAGCTTCCTAAATAAAGAGGTTAGATAGAATTTTATTTACTTTTATAGTTATACTAATCCAATTACTTTGTAATAACATCTGGTTTGATAAACAGCTTGCTTTGGAAGAGCAGATTAGCAGTACAAAAGCAGATGAACAGGATCTTTCTAAAAAGGTGAATGATGATAAATGCTAATTGCTTTTCACCTTCCATTACTTTTAATTTCAAACTTACAAACGAAGAAAAAGAACAGCTGAAAATAATTTTTTTTCCCTCAAGTTGAAAGTTAAATCTCTAAATTGTATGACATTACATCTTTTTGATAAATTTCCAATTATATGACAGGAGATGTTACACATGATCAGACCATTAATAGCTAGTTGGTCAGGATTCTTTGATAATGAAGCAAATTAGTGGAGACTTTATATGTTAAAATATATATTCACTTATATGACAATTAAAGATATATTTTTGTTCCAGGGAACTATTGATTATGTGTCACTTCCCTCAACTCCAAATGGCTATGGCCCCTTCTCAAATGGAGGGGAAAAAGAAATTATTGCCTGGCAGAATGATGCTGTGGAGCCAATCCTGGAGCAGCTTGTCCAGGGAATGGATGTTAGACCGGGTGCCGGTTCTGACATCAGGTCTGTAACGAGCATTTCCATCTGTCAGAAGTTAATGTCAGCAATAATTAGCGAAGAAGAGTTAGAGAGGATCGAGTGTATGAATGGTCATGATTCAAACATGTTGTGCCTTGAGCTCGAGGAGGGATGGCTGGCCCATCAGGAGTCGGAAAGGAACCAGCCTCGCAATGGTGTCAAGTTGGACGTGCTGTCTGTTGACTGCCCTTATGAACAGATGTCAATCAATGATAGGATCCTCCTTGAGCTGAGCCAGATTGGCATTTACCCTGATCCTTGTGAGCATGTGGTAAGTTTAGGTTACATTATTCCCATCTTTTATTTTCCGTGAATCTATAGTAAGATTCACTTCATTTCAAAAAATAATGCTGAACTTACTCATCTTTAATAAGTGAAAGTAACGTATTTAATGGTGTTGCCTTCAGCCTGACCTAGCACTGACTGATGAGGATGACATCAATGATGAGTTACCAATGTTGGAGGCTCGGCTAGCCAAACAGGTGGAAGTTCTTTTTCTTTGGCATTCTTTAATTTATTTCATCTTTCCTTGTACAACCTGACAAAACTTAAGATTGTATGACTCTAGCCCTTCAGTGGTAATTTAACTCACCATATTCTAGTTTCGGATGTTGGGTTTAATTTTTTTCACCTTGGATTCTCTATTCTCCTTACCTTCTTAATAAGTTTTGCATCGGTACAACATTGCAATTAATTATTTTACTTCTATTATATTAAAAAAGGCTTTGGGGACAAAAGTGGTTCTAACGAGCATAGAGCAGAAAGCAGAAGCTGCGAAGGAGACACAGGAGAGGTATGTTGTAATTACAAAAGCTCGTGCCAATTTCGCTACTTAATTGGTATTATGTGTTGTTTACTTGTTCTTAATAATTATTCTTGGTGCTTGTGTAGGGATTTCTCCCAGCTTGCTTTGGATAAGCTCATCATTAAAGCAAATGAAAAATATTTGGTAATTTATTTGGTCACATCATGTTTCTGGTTGCTCTTTTTCATGTTCATTCTGACATACTAGCAATTTTCAAATTATTTCATGGTACTGTAGGGCAGTGTGCTTCCATTTTAATTAACATTTGTCGACTTTTATCCATGTAGACATCGCGTGGAAAGCATGGCAGTCGAGCTGCAAGACAGAGCGCGATGGGTTTTGTGAATCGTACTTTGGCACGGTGGAAGGAGTTCGAGCTCAATGGTACGAGTTGCTTTGATGAACTCTCTTTCAAGGAGCTGCTCCTCACCTCTGTTTCCAAGCAAAGTGATCCTACTAGAAATGAAGACAAGTCCCCTCAAGGTCCTCTCCCTCCCTATCTCTCTCTTTCTGTTGCTCTCTCGCGCACATGCACAATACATTCTTGTTTTTAACAGTGTCTCTACTTGAAAATACCAGAGCTAAATTTCTTTTTGCTCTCTCCTGCTCATGTGATTTCATTCTGTAATGCACAGATCTGTTTGTTGACAAGGATGAACAGTGGTCGACTGGAGTAAAAAAGAAGGAACTCTTACTGGATGACGTGGTTGGCAATATCACTGGGTCTGTTTCTTTGGGCAGTGGGGCAAAAGGGAAGCGCAGCGAGAGGGATGCTAGAGGAAACAAAAAGAATGGCCGTGGCTCTTCCTCAAATCCCAAGGGTGACCGCAAACCTAAGGCCAAGCCTAAACAGAAAAGCGCCTCAACCAGCACTCTACTCTCCAATGGCACTGCTGACCTGGCAACCAAGTCAAACAACAAGCGCGAAGGTTTGCCACCTCTGCCGACCAAGTCCGGGTCGAAGCAGATGATGGGGAAGGAGAGTGAAGAACTCGAAGAAGCTCTTCCTGACAATGATCAAGACTTTTGGGCAAGTATGGATGGAGATGGACTCCAGGAGGTGGACTCTATAGGGCTTGACATTCCATTGGATGATCTCTCCGATCTCCAGTCTTTTCTCATGTAGTTTTTTTTCTTTTCTAGGTTTTTTCTACAGGAACCAATTTTTTGTTGTTTCTAATCTAGAAGAATATTTATTTGGTTATCATGTATAGCTGTTAAATATTATGAGTAGCTACCTCACTGATTCTTTTGACCTCCTCAATTGTATATAGTATTAGTTGGTGATTACAGGAATAAAATGGGCTGCATAACTGAGATCAGGCTAAATAGTTTTTGATGAAGACGGTACATTGTCAATAGTTTTCTGAGATTTTGATGGTGGCTGAATGACACGTACATTGTCATAGGACGGCTGTCATATTAGTTAGTTTTTAATAGATATATATTTCGGTTTAATAATTATCACGCTATTCTGCAATTAGGATTTTCGATCACAGATAGAAGAGAGTATTTTCTCTTGTTTTGGTTGTAGACTGCTAGAATGTTTCCACAGACAGTAAACATCGGCCTTGTAATTAATTGGAAACAATCTCCATTACTTCAAATTAATGTGGCTAGACTCCAATTCCGTACCCTGTACCTGTAATCACGGGATCAAATTTCTTTTTCATTTCTTTCATTGGATATGTCTTTGGATTTTGTTAGTCTTCAACAAAGATCCAAGTTATAAAGCAATTTGCGCATAGTTGACTTCACCATCTCGCATCAAAAAATTTAATTTTACTTCACAGAATAATATATGACCTATAAGGTTACAAACAAGTCTTGATCTACTTTTAAGTTCTTATATGACAGCTAGGCAGCCAGCATTATAATTAATGTTAATTTATGATGTCAGTTAAGATCAAAGGTTAATTAATATAGGGTTTGGGTAGTCTTTACTCTTTAGCAGCTGAAACTCTGAAACTCCAAAAAGAGACTTTCATTTTTGATAAATAAGTACGACAGGATATAATTTGAAACTTGAGAAAGCATTATCGATTTATTACTAACAAAGAGGATGGCAATCATGAAATTAATTTCAGCAGGCTGTTGAAATTTTTGTCTGCTCCAAAACAATTTTCCAGCATCGATCTATTTGTTTTGAGAAGACCCACTAAAGGTTACTCGACAGTATAATTAGTAGTCGATTGTTTCAAACATTTGTGAGAGTTGATCATCTGAACATTTGTGAGAGTTGCTTGTGTTTTTGTCAATATAAAGTTTAATAATATGTGCAACACTACTTGAAGCAAGAGAACAAACAAATTATTCTATATAAATATTTTTACTTGTTTGTTGTATAATTTTGTTGGACTTGCTCAAAATGGTTGTGTGCATTCATGTGTGTTCACCTTCTTGTAGTAGTTTATAAGATATGAGCTTATATGCAAATGCATCAAATTTTACCCAATTTTTTTTTTTTTTTTTCTGTTTTTGGGCAACTGGTTCGGGAAATATACCCCAATTAGAATAGAATTAGAATATGGTAGAGTTTGAGTTGTTGGATCCAGAGCAGAAACCAAATTCCACAAATGACTTTGTTCTCGGGGGAGTATTAATTACTCTATTCCAATTTGGAGAATGTGTTGCTGTAAAATTCCATTTATATGCTTGTTCTTCCCGAAGCATCGGATTCATTCCTACTTGTTTTGCACTTTCTAAATGTACTAAAAAGTTTATCCTCAGTTCAATACTGTTCATTCAGTATCCAACAAGTTTTTAAGATAAATTCAAATTTCAATATTTTTCGACCAGCATAACCCCTAAAATATAATATAATGTTTTTCTACTTTTAACTTTTAATGGAAGGGAAACTCCTTTTAATAAATTTAATCTGGTGCTTTATTATGCCAGAATTGAATTTTAATATTGGACTGCTACCAGAATTCAATTTTGACAGTACTGTGTATGTATGATACTGGATTTGTTTTTTCATATTATATATTTTTACAAGAAATCTAAAGATTTTCTTTAAGATCCATTACAGTAGGTTTTAAGTGTTATTTTCTCAATTAGTGGGTAATGTTATAAGCACAAATATTCTAGTGCAAAGGGTTATTCTTTATTCTAGGTTAAAAGAATTTCCATAGAGTATAATCGGTTGTTTCTGTTTGGGATATCTAAAAAAATTGTACAACTTTTTTATATACGCATCATTTAGAGAGAAAGCGAAGAGTTTACACTGGTATTAATCTGATTTAGACAGTTGATTGATTCTTACATAAATACTAGCTACATACTAAATTAATTAAATCAGCAATGCATTAAAAGTTAAAACACAAGTGATGCTGATGCCTAGCTATGGCACGGATGGGAATTTGTGGATGGAATTGGAGAGAATGACACAACACAAACAAGTGGATTTACATCAATGACATCGCTTTTCTTTCTGCCTCCCCAATTCAATCCGAATCCTGTCAATTCAAATGATAACATAAAAGAAAAACCAAGTTATTAATTAGGTTTCTTTGTCAAATGATAAAATGTTGTAAAATGGAAATTTGGACCATAATAAATATCTCTAAATGAGGTAAGAAAGAAGGAAAGAGATATCTTGATCGGTTTCTGACGAAACTTTTTTATTTGTCTTTTCCGAAAAATTTCAACCTAACAAAATTGACAATATTATTTCATATATATGGGTTCCATCCCATCCAATTTAATGAAAATTTTATAAAAAAAAATTTGCCCAGTATGAGCAGCAAAACAATAAATCTGTATAAAAACTTTTTTAGCATTTGAACTTTGAATTCATGTGTTTATAAACTTGCGTTCAAGCTATCCTCAACAATGGCTTTTCAATTCACTCCAATTCATAGTGCAGGCATCGACGCAGGGAAGGTCACATTTGTCCAAACAAGACAAGTTCCTATGTGATAGGATCTGGGCGGCGAGAGTCTGGACAATTTGGAGAGAAAGAAAGACTCTTCTCCGACAAAAACAAACCGGTGCATATATTAATAAATGACACAACCATGAATATCAGTTTCTGAGACCAACAGTGATAGAGATAGGGATAGAGACGATGAGAAATCGGAATTTTGTAAACTTATAGTGGCAATTAGCGGGAATTAGAATCATAACTTGTTTTTATAATTACGAGCCGTTTTGTAAATAAACTTTTTTAATTAATATATTTGTCGCCAGCAATTGCTGACCGACCATCAAAAAAAAAATTCACTCCAATTCTTTTTATACTAGTAAAATACATTTCATCAATTCGAGATTGATAAATAAAAAAAAAAATCCTTTCTGAATCAGGAGAATTAATATTCGACAGGTTGGTCAACCATGATTTTTTTTTTTTTTTTTTTTTGTAATGGAAACATCACTGATGGGTAGGGATGTAAACAGAGCCGATTCGGAGCGGATAATGCTAATATTATATCCGCATCCATTTTTCAACGAGCGGATACGGATACGGATAGTAAACGGATATCAAATTGAAAATCATATCCGTCTTAAATGGATACGGATTCGAATACGAATATGGAATGGATAATTGTCGCATATTGAGTAATTTTACTAAATTTCATAATTTTAAATTGTCACACCCCGGTGCCCCATGAGGTGCGACAGGTGCTCCTGCCGTAGGCATACGGTTGCCCGTATACCCACTAGGCAATTACGATATGATAAAAAGTAAAACATAACACGCAAACATAACAAACAAATAACATATACAGATCTCAAATCCCAACTGGTCAAAACCCGTATCTCGATGGATACGCATCACAAAATGACATAGAGAATATATATATATACAACCAAAACATAACTATATACATAATCTCTAATGTCACAATACCAGACGAGCTACACAGCGGTGAAACCAGGGCCTACCGACCTCGTGCCTCTCTCGGATCCGCCAAACCGGAACCTGAAAAATTTACCCAAAAAGGGGATGAGAATTGAATTCTCAGTGCGATAATTGCCACAAAATAATCCCTGGACTTGCAATCACAGATTATATTCAAAATGAAACACAAATAAAGTTCATATCAATTTATAACCATTTGTAAAAATGAATGCATAAATCCGACAACATATATATCCAAATGAAATCACAATTCAGGAATTGCCAAGATGAAATTCAATCACACAATATCTCGGGTTTACTCGGTTTGAGAATATCGGGTAGTAACTACGAGATGTTCCACCGATCTGGACCTTAATTCGTTCCCTCTCATCCGTAGGGTTACGAGACACCTACAGACGGCCGCGCCGAGTAAAACCTTTTTTTTTTCTCATGACACCCATCTCGTAGTTACTGGGCCTAACCATTTAATTAAAAGTCTGGTTTCAATTCGCATCCAGAAAATCCATATAAAGCCAATTGACCATCCAAACGCATTACCCCCTGGGTAATGCCTCCGATACACAAGTCACATATAACCACAATCATAATACAAGTCACTTACCCCTCGTCCCAACCGGTACTGGGAATTGCCGAGGGCCAGACGATCTAAAGCTTTAGAACACTGGGCGTCAAAGTCCCTGCAGAGACTCTGACAAGTCCGGTTTCACCCCCTGGGTGACGTCATCACGGTGGATGACAATAATACCCTATCCACCAACCGATGGTGATATAAAGCACGGTAACTTTAATTCCAAAATCAGATCATTCAGATCAACACAATTTATAACCATACCAGCATGCAAGTCAATCAGATAAAACAATTCGAGTTTCACTTTATTTGGGCAATGCAATGCACATGCAACACAATCCGATATTGCAATTCAATCAATAATCAACATGTCAATCGAAACACAGTTTAATTCTGAATATAAAATATCAAACAAGTCCAGAAATCCCGCACCTAAATATGCTTGCGCGTAAAACGGACCTTACGTCTCGGACGTCTCGTGAGATTTAGTACCCGGTTGCCTTACCAACTCAAATTAATCGTTCGATTGAGTAGAGAGCTTCGTTCTGATCTCGAAACTACGAACGATTCGATCGATCACGCCGATTTCACTCTCTTCCTTTCTCCCCTTTTTTTTTTTTTTTTTCTTGCGCAACCCACACACCCTCACTCAATTATTTACGGTCCAAGCGGTGGTACCATTCGGTACAAAGAGATGGGTATGACAAGGTTTTGGCTCTTTTGCCATTTAGTCCCTCTAAGTTTTTATTATTACACAAGGACTTAAATTATGCACATATAACCTTATATATATTTTTAATGCATATAAACCTTTTAATATAATGGATTTTATATAAGAATGTTACATTTCTCCCTCCCTTAAAATAAAGTTCAGTCCGCTGAACGTAATTACGTACCTTAATTGTCGAATAATTCAGGATATTTTTCTCTGATGCTCTCCTCGAGTTCCCACGTCGCTTCCTTATCGGAATGGCGTCCCCATTTTACCAATACAAGCCTGATCACCTTACTTCGAAGACGTTGTTCTTTTCGATCCAATATCTGCATTGGTTCTTCCTGATACGTCAGATCCTTTTGCACGTGTAAACCCGAATGATCAATACAATGCGACGGATCTCGCACATATCTGCGTAGTTGTGATACATGGAATACCGGATGAACCCGGTCTAGTGCTGGTGGTAGCGCAAGCTCGTACGCTACCGGCCCAGCTTGTCGCAAAATCTGAAAAGGCCTAATATATCGGGGACTTAGCTTACCCGAAACACCAAATCGATGCACGCCTCTGACAGGCGAAACCCGAAGCCATACATGATCACTTTCTTGGAATTCCAACGGTCTTCGATCAATATCAGCGTATTTCTTTTGTCTTTCTTGAGCCGACTTGAGCCGACTCAAAACCATTTTCGTTTTCTCAGCAATTTCTTCTAACATTTGCGGTCCCGTAGGTGGATATGTACCCGCTGGTCCCCACCACAGCGGAGTACGGCACTGCTGTCCTGTCAGCGCCTCTTGCGGTGACATACCAATACTCGAATGATAACTGTTGTTATACGCAAACTCCACCAGATACAAATGGTCAACCCACGAACCTTGTAAACTTAGCGCGCAGGAGCGCAACATGTCTTCTAACGTCTGAATAGGAGCGCAACATGTCTTCTAATGAATTTTGATTGGTAATTAGAATTATAGGTTAAAATATCAGAAATTACAAGTAAGAGTATTGAAAAGTATAAATTAAAGCATTATTTTTTATCGAGTATCTAATTAGTTAATGGGTTTAAATCTAATTAGCTATTTAAACTCGATTAGATATTTTTTTGGCCCCTCCTCCCCGATGAAAATTCTGGGTCCGCCCCTGATCTCTGCTTCCCTCCCTGAATATACATCATGAGTTCATGACTTCAAGGGTGAAAGTTACATTTTTCTTTAGTTGGAAAATACCTATTTTAAAAAAAATTAAAGATAAAAACCTCTTTTCAACTTTTTTGACAAAATATCATTATATGCCCATATTTATATTCCCTTCCTTTTCCTCTTCTTTTCTTCTCCAATTTTAATTATGTTAATGTTGATAATTCTGGAACTGTTATAATTATTCAAATTTCTTGTAGATAATTATTCAATTTTCTAATCCTACAACTCAAATAACAATTTTGAAATTTCCATTTCCTGCGTTTCAAATTTTAATTTAATATATTCACAAATCAAAGTCTCATAAATAAAATTTTGTAATCTTTAATTCAATTCAATTATAATAATGTAATATTTTCACAATTGGATTTAATTGATTATGGGCCATATTTCAAATTTTTACTATTGGGTTTCATTATATCTATCTTCTTATTTATTTTTTATGACCTTTGCAGAGACTACGAAGTCGTGAGGGGAAATCGAGCTCTCAATCATTGGATAACCAACGGTTATAGGACCTTTTTCTAGCCAACTGTACTACCTCTTCTTTCTCGGATTCCATTATATCTATCATTGATCAAATTATAATATTTTTTAATATTATGAAAATTTTCACTATAATTCAACCATAATTCAAAATTTTAAATATTCCAACCTGTAAACTTAATTTAATTTGCATTAATTTATTTCAAATTTTCACGAATCAAATTGTCGAATCTAACATTTTTCAAGTTAAAAAAAATATTCATAAGAACTTTTTATCATTTTTAAAATTGAAAATAATTGTTTTGGTTATATAAGATAATTTGTGATATAGAATTTTGCATTTATTCATTTCATATTTTAATTTTGAGATTTACAAAACACCACAATAATAATTATCTTACAAAACCAAAGACCTTGAGATGTGCATACGTACGTGTTCATCTCTTCAATGTCATCTCAATCCTCTTCAACAGTCACCACCTCAGCATTGACAGGAATGATTGATTATAGAGATGTTTGAATAGTGTATAGTGTATAGTGTATAGTGTATAGTGCAGGGGAGAGAGGGTGCCCCGTTGCCCATCGGACCAAACTCAGTTCGATGGGTGGTTTCTACCGTCCGATTCACTTCAAAATCTGTGTGCACAAATAATAAAACAAACAGTACAGATATTAAAGTGATGTGCACAGATTTTAAAATAGATTGAGCGGTGGAAACTATCCATCGAACCGAGTTTGGTCCCTATAGTGCAAAAGGTAATCTAGTATGGACCCGCACACGCTGCCTTCGGCCCATGCTTAATTTTCTCTTTTGATAATAAGCCTTTTTGGATGGCGCTTGGTATAAAGTTTGCTGCACAGGCTTAGTGTTAGTGTTAGTGTTAGTGTTAGTGGTAGCACAATAATTAATTAATTTCATTCTTTTAGGCTTAGTTGTCGCTGCATAGAGCTAGACACATTGAGCATCTCCAACTCACAAAATATTTACAAATTATAATTTTACCACATTATATTACTGAATTTAACAATTAGATATTCATAATTTCTAAATCATTCTATCTCAACAATTAATTTTGTAAAAAGAAGAAGAATACTATAATTAATTTCATCCAATTAATTAGTTTGAAAAAATAATAATAATGTAAACTATTGTATTGTTAACAATTTGCAGTTAAAGTAATATTTTTACGGATATTTTCAATAGAAGATGTTGTATCTCTGTTATCATACGTTTTGTGTAAGTATACATTTACGTATTAATTCAAGTCCGAATTTATTGTAATTCTTTTGAAAATAAGGTTTTTTTTTTCTCATTCAACCATTCAATTTTTTTCATACACAGATTTCGACAAAGCTTAACGGATGGATGAGGAAAAATAAGTTAATTGTTTTTTCCAAAATAATAGCAACATATTTCATTCTATCAGCAATAATAGAACTCGATTGAATTCCATAGAGGGTAAGCGTATAGTAGGAGCATTAATTTCTTAGGAATCTGATAATTATCTTCCAAATTCAATTTCTATTCAAATCCTTTAATTCTAACTATCTTTGATTAAAAATATCTTCTAAAAAGTTACTAGTGCATTTACAATTGGCGCTAGTTGGCACGTACAAATCTTTAAATCTACACATACACATTTTTAAACCTAACACGTTTAGTTTTCATACATAACAAAAAACAACAATATAAGTATAATCTAAAGTACTTCATCATAAATCACATTTAAAAGAAAAATTTGAGTAGAATATATTTGTAGTTTTAGATTCGTACAATTTTTCACATATCGTCGAAAAAATAAATAAAATTTTTATTGAATTTTATTTTTTTGGTTTGGAGACAATGGGAGAAAAAGTAGTCAGTAGTTGAACTAGTTGGGGCACGTTCGGAGATTGATGCTTGAGAGGCATGACATTTTTTAATTTTCATAACACTATCTTTTTAATCTGAAAAGTAAGGACAATTTTTTAATGCGAAAGTTGGAGGTCAAACCACATAGTACTATTTTTTCAAATTCTTATTATTACAATAAAAGATTTTCCTCAATCAGATTTCAAATTCATGTTACTTTATCACTAGACTAAATGTTGATTCTTTAAAAAAAAAATAAGAATACTGAAAAAGTCAAATTAATTAATTTTAACATAAATGTGCTATATTTTTTCTTTTTGAATGAATATAATGTATTATAAATGTTTGATATATTCATTCATTCACATGTAATTGCTAAAATAAAGGTACCATTACCCACTTTAATCAATTTAAGCTCCGTCCTTGATATCTAAAGGTCCCGTATTACCATCTCCATCAAATCACACTGTAGATAATATCTGTTGGGAAACTATTCATAGAGCATTATCCGATCTCTGTCTACAAATTTAAATATGATTATTCAAGTGAGAAGTTCGTAAATACCGCTCAAAAATTGCGAAATTACATATTTATCATCTAAATTTTTATAATTACGTAGTTACTATTTAAAAAAAAACTAATAACTCGCATATTTATCCAATATAATTTTAGTATCTATCAAATATACCTAAAACTTATATTAATTATGTTTAGTATTCTTAAAACTATAATTAATCAATGATTAACTTACCACTCTATATTTCTTTCCTTAGATCTGTTCTCTTTTATACCTAGTATAAAAGATTAAAAAGTAAAAACATATATTCTAAACTGAGCCACTACCACTAACAAAACGCAGATTCTCAAACTCAATTACTACTTTGATAATGAGTCACGATATCATTATCAAATTTAGTACAGAGTTGTTATGTTGCAGAAGGTGAAATTGTTACCTTGTTTTTAGACAATCAAGCTGGAGCTGGAATCCTAATCTCGGAGTCTGCTGCCCCTTTTCTTCTAGTTTCAGCGAGAGAGACGAGATGAGGAGAGAGTTTCAGTGGGAAAGAGAAAGTTATGTCAAAAAAGACAGGAGAGAAATATGTACGCAGAAGAAGAAAGGCAGAGAAGAAGATACTAAATAACTTATTAATTATATTTTATATAATATTAAACTTAATCAATCTTATTTTTATTAATTGAATAAATATGCGAGTTATTATATTTTTAGATGCTAAATACGTAATTACAGAAATTTAGATGGTATTATGTAATTTCACATTTTTTGAGTGATATTTATGAAATTCTCTCAATATTCAATATCTGAATATTGATGAATACTGATGTAAATATGATTTTAAATCTACAAAGAGGACACGAACAACAATAATTATTTATATAATTATTTTGTGAAAATTTCAATATCCAATTAACAGGGAATATATTATAATTTAAAACTTATTATAAAATATGGTGTTGTTCACCGTTGTAATTAGATATATGATATGAATTTAAATTTTGTTATAGTATTTGTTGTTGTAATTAGATATATGATACGAATTTTAATTTTGTTATAGTATTTCTATTATATAACAATATTTGTATTGGAAAAATTACTTTATAATAATTTGTCCTGTTTTATAAAATTTTAAATAAATTTCCTTTTATATTCGAATTATATATGAATATGTATTCTTATCTGTCTCTAATTAATAGATGTTCCGTATCCGTATTCAAATATATTTATATATGTATTCATATAAAAAAAAAATGAAATAGGGATACGGTTTGACTTGAGTTTATCCAGATAAGAACTCCTTTTCAACGTGTCTTTACAAATATAAAATATATATATTCCAATAAAAAAAAAGGGTAAGAAGGGTTTGGTGTATCTTTTCAGTTTAGTTGTCAATGTCATTTTCCAGATAAGTGGTATCTTTTGGCGATAACAGAGGATATCCGACGAACATTTTTTTAATAAGAAAAATAATGTTAAGTTCGAACCTCAGATATTAAATTCAATAATTATTTAAGCCAGAAAAATATGGATCACGCTAGGGGAAATTTTTTATCTATAGAAATTATAAAATTCTGATCAACACAAATAAAAAGAGTACCTTGATTGCAACAAATATAGTCAGATCGGAGTCAGTGATCCAGATCCATGAATTTTTTTTTTTTAACTGCACTGAGAATTTGCAAAAAAAAAAAAATATATGGACTGTGAACAGTGATTCCGACCCATAAAAAAATTGCTTTTTTGTGGCACAAAACTCTTGTATCCATAAAAAAAACAATAGTTACAGAAAGTTTTATGCCGCAAAAAAGCAACCCATTTATGGATCAAAATTACTGTTCACGATCCATATTTTTATTTTTTTTGTAAATTCTCTGTGCAGTAAAAAAAAAATTAAAAAATTCATGGATCAGGATCACTAACTCTTGATCTTACTATATTTGTTGCAATCAAGGTACTATTTCAAAATTCTATTTGTGTTGATCAGAATTTTATAATTTCTATTGATAAAACATTTCCCACGCTAGGTCGCTAGGGCTTTTACCCGGTTGAGATAAAATTCGAGAGATTTGGGTTTACAGTGGAGACAGACTTTACCCATTTTGGGTATGTTTGGATGGAAAGTTAGAATAGTTAGAATAGTGGGAAATTTGAGATTAGCAAATGAGAATAGAGACAAATAGTAATTTTTCAAATTAGTGTGAAAATAGTGTTATTTGATTTAATAAAAATATTATTTGGATTGTACGTTTGAAATAGTGAATAGCTGTAACTGAGAAATAATAGTGTTAATAAGATGCTAATTAAGATGAAAAATAGTCAAGTGGGATCTCAAACGAATTGTCACAACGTGAAGATGACAGAAGTGGTGTCAACTTTGTCATTTCAGAACTGAATTGGCAGAAATATGATAATGAAGCATTTTTGTTTCTCTTTCTTCACGCTTCCTAATAGTAACTATTCCAACATTTACAATAGCTAAATAACAACTACTATAACTATTCTGAATAACAAAAATATTATTTGAATACAATTGCTATTTCAAATAATCTCTATTTTTAACATCCAGACATACCTTAGAAAAAGCAAGTACATCATATTATATTAATATTGGTATTATAAACGTGTTATGTAAAAATGTATAAATATTCATCAAGCACAGTCATCATATTTTCGTAAATATGGTGTTTTTTTCAAGTTCATTAGAGTCAAAGTAGTTAATTTATATATGTTGAAGAGAAAGAATAAGCTCTGTGCATATAACATCACAAATTTTGATTAATTTTTATTCACAGCATTAGCAATGATAAATTAACAATGCCGCAATGAATTCTAATGGCTCCTAAGTAATGAGCCCAATTGATTTATTGTTTTTTTTTTTTTTTTTATCTTTTGGAGTCTATCTTGTAAAACAAACCAAAACAAATATATATATATATATATATAGTTGGGCTACGGTGCTTCGTGAAGTAAAGCGATTGTTTTACTTCACACTCATATTTTGCAATTTTAAAGTTCAAAATGTCGATCCAAACCGTTCAAGTTGATCTCCATATTAAATTATGCATGGAGACCAAATTTTACATTTTTTGGAATTTTTTTACTATTTTTTTAGAATTTTTAAAAATCCCTGTTTTTCAGAAAATTCTGGACCATAAAAAAAAGTGATTTTCAAAAATTCTAAAGAGATAGTAAAAAATTCCAAAAAATGTAAAATTTGGTCTCCAAGCACATTTTAATATGGAGATCAACTTGAACGGTTCGGATCGACGTTTTAAAACTTTGAAATAGCAAAATAAGAGTGTGCAGTAAAATATGTCATTTACTTCGCGAAGTACAATAGCCCAACTCATATATATATATATATATATGAGGAGGGTTCCAATGCACCCAAAATTTCATGCTCCCATTTACATCCATTTTTTTATCTCCTTTATCTTCATTTTCAAAGTCCGAATAGTCGATCCGAACCGTTCAACACGATCATCATAATAAGATATACTTGGAGACCAAATTTTATATTTTTTTGGAATTTTTTTACTATTTTTTAAGATATGTACAAAATCACTTTATCGGATGGTATAGAATCTCCTTAAAACAATGATTTTGTACATATCTTAAAAAATAGTAAAAAAATTCCAAAAAATATAAAATTTGATCTCCAAGCATATTTTATTATGATGATCTTGTTGAATGGTTCGGATCAATTATTCGGACTTTGAAAATGAAGATAAAGGAGATAAAATAAATGGGTGCAAATAGGAGCATGAAATTTTGGGTGCACTGAAACCCTTCTCTCTCTCTCTCTCTATATATATATATATACATATATAGAGTAAATCTAGGGTGTGACGTGCTCACCAACAGGGTTTGGTGAGCACAACTCGAAAAACACATCGGATCGGCTTCAAATGACGAATCCAAACCGTTGAAATCCATGTACTTCGTGAGTGATGCATGTACATGCAAAATTTTGAAAGTTTCGAATTCATTTGCTAAGAGGTCAAGCAGTCAAAGTAACGATGAAAATGAATATATAAAATAACTAATAGAATAATTTATTAAAAGATTCATTACTTTGACCGCTTGACCTCGTAGCAAATGAATTCGAAACTTTCAAATTTTTGCATGTACATGCATCACTCACGAAGTACATGGATTTCAACGGTTTGGATTCGTCATTTGAAGTCGATCCAATGTATTTTTGGAGTTGTGCTCACCAAACCCTCTTGGTGAGCACGTCACACCCTAGATTTACTCATATATATATATTTTGGCTAATATGCTACGCGTAGCATAGAGACCTCCGTGCAACGGCTCAAAATTTGAATTTTCAAAATTCTAACGGTCGATCCAAATCGTTAGATGTGTTTTACATATTGAAATGTGCTTGGAGACCAAATTTATATTTTTTGGATTTTTCTTACTATTTATTAAGCCACTTTGAAAATCGCTGATCCAACGGTTTCACTGTTTGGTTAAGCCACCGTTGGATCAGCGATTTTCAAAGTGGCTTAATAAATAATAAAAAAATTCCAAAAAATGTAAAATTTGGTCTCCAAGTACATTTCAATATGGAGAACACATTTAACGGTTTGGATCGACCATTAGGATTTTAAAAACTCAAATTTTGAGCCGTTGCACAGAAGTGTTCTATGCTACGCGTAGCACCGTAGCCCTGTCCTATATATATATATATATATACACATATAGGAAATTGTTAATATGCTACGCGTAGCATAGAGACCTCCGTGCAACGGCTCAAAATTTGAATTTTTAAAATTCTAACGGTCGATCCAAATAGTTAGATGTGTTCTATATAGTGAAATGTGCTTGGAGACCAAATTTTATATTTTTTGGATTTTTTTTACTATTTATTAAGCCATTTTGAAAATCGCTGATCCAACGGTTTCACTGTTTGGTTAAGCCGCCGTTGGATCAGCGATTTTTAAAGTGGCTTAATAAATAGTAAAAAAATTTCAAAAAATGTAAAATTTGGTCTCCAAGCACATTTCAATATGGAGAATACATCTAACTGTTTGGATCGACCGTTAGGATTTTAAAAACTCAAATTTTGAGCCGTTGCACGGAACTGCTCTATGCTACGCGTAGCACCGTAGCCCTGTCCTATATATATATATATATATATATATATATCCATATCCATACCTAGGACTAGGAGGCAGCACTAATAAATTTCATAATTTAAGTGGGCTCAACCCTCCACTCCAGTCGCATTATTTTTATTTTCATATATAAAAGCCTATTTGTGCAATTATATCATATGATTTTTATTTAAAACAACTTTCAGATACACTGACGTCAGATGTTTAAATCAAGGCGCCGGAAGTAAGTGTTAGGAAAAGGAGGTTAATATTATTATTTTTTCCATTTTTACCATTTTGATTTTTTCAGTTTTATAAAAATGATAACTATTAGTCTTTCTCATAAAATAAAATAAAATTAATTAATTACATGATATTTATTCATCCAGTCTTCTAATTCTATTTTTTAATTCCGTCACTAATTAATGTGAATTAATGTGAGTCTCGTTCATTTTAAACTGAACAGACACGATTGTTATAATTGTTTTTTTTTTAAGATAAGGAAAGAAAGATGATACATATTTACAACTCACAAGTGATCAGAATTCAGAAGGGGGTAGAGCCTTGGAGCATTTGTTAGTTTTTTATATATACACCTTTGGACCTATATGATATATCTACGTACGTGAAAAAAATAATACTGTTCATGGTTTCTATATATTAAAGTTTCTACTTTAATTAGCATGTAATCAATCTGTAATTGGTTTAAGGTACTTGCATTCATATAAAATTCTTCACTTTCGGCGAGTTATTTCACCCTTTTACCTTTTCTTTTTATTTATCCTTCCACTATAAAACTCACATTTCATTTGTTTGTGTTTTTCTGATTGAATGCCCGAAGGCGATTGCATTGATTCAAAGATTTACAAGCTAGTTGTTACATGATATTAGATAATGAGTATTTTTGAAAACATTCAGATGTCTACAAATAAAAACACACAGAGGGCAGGTATGTGCTTCCTTTGGACATAAATTTGATCATCTTTGCCTGATTATAATGATAGAAGTCTAGCTAGTGATTATTTCTACTTTGTGTATATTTGTCTTGTTTTCTCTGACATACTACATTGTATTGAACCCACCCTTCTCATGCATGAAACATCTTTTATTCAGAGAAATGTGTAGCCGAGATGGCACTGAATCAAACCGATTCAGTTTGTATTTTCTATACAAGTTGCTAAATAGGATAGATCGAGTGTCATAATTAGCTCCCAGTTATGTTATAACGTACTGACTTGATTTAAATTGTGACCGATTAACAAAATTTTAACTTCAGCGCAGATAGACTAGCTAGCTAATTAATTATGAGATTAAACTTAAGTTGAAATAAATATTTGACAATGTTGTTTTAACATGATTTCATGTGACACACAAGTTATATATTTTTTAAACTTTATTATTATTCGTCAACTGTATGAAACTAAAACATAGCTAACAATTAATTAATATCTTTTGTCCTTTTGAGTACGTCGTGCGAGTATGAATTAATGTATGATGACCTGATGGTTTCGATTTGAAGTTAGAAAAGTCAATATTAATTTTTTCACAGCTTACAAATTTCTAATTAACATGGAAAATATACTGTTAAAAGAACTACCAACTACTCTCATCTTTTACTAAAAAAATAAGTACAAAATGTCTGATTTTATTTCCAAATTGAACCTTAAAGGATCATTTTTGTATTTTTAAAAAATTCACAATGCAGTATGAGAGGGATATCGACAATTATTTTTATGCGATAACCGTGACAATCAATCAAATAATTATTAATATTGACTAAGTAAAATTGTGTAGATGTTCTTATAATTTATCTCAAGTTTTGTAGCAAATTTAGTGTAATTTGAAAGAAAAAAAAATCGTTTGGTCAGTGATAAAGTGCTTATAAATTTTAATCAATTCGAAAGATGATCAATTGATTTTAGACTTGATCTAATTTTAATATATAACATATTCAAGATATATATATAGAACATATATCTAATTTGGAAAAGACTAGTGTAACATGCTTATGCAACCTCTTCGAAAATTAATTGAATAGACTTCAAACAACGAATCCAAACTGTTGAAACCAATGTTCTAAATAGCGCGCTATAGCGGCGCTATAGTGTTTTTAGACCCCAAACGCTAAGCTATGGCATTAAAATACGCTAATTGAGCTACGGCCGCTATAGCGGATAGCGTGCGCTATGCAACATAAGCATTATTTTGGGCAATTTATATGGGCTTTGATTGTGATTTTTTTTTTTTTTACAATTGACGTGCTATGCTCTATATTAAATTATTAATTGTTAAATGAGAATTCATCGGTAAATTAAATAGTTAAATAAAAGCAAAAAAAAAATCAATTGAAAGCTTGTTGCTACAAAAGGAACCCTTGTCGCTGAAATTAGAAAAATTCTAAATTGGCGACCTTCCTAAAATGATACTTACTATATGGTATATGGTAGTTGAAATAATTTTAATTGATAAAGATAAATAGTTTATGTCATGATGTCTATGTTATTTTAGAATTTGAATAGAAAAAAAGAATATATTATGTCATGAATCATGATGCTTCAGATATTTTGTAGAAAAAGATCAATAATTTATGATATTACTAAGGATATTTTGAACATCAATTTGGACTTTGTACTGATTCAATATGAATATTATAATTTCTTAATCAATTTGGTGTTATTTATTGTAACATGAGAATTTAAATAATGTTAATATTTAGTACAAATATACAATATATTTTTTGTAAAAACAAAAAATGCTATGTGGCATAGCTTTTGCTATAGCTACGTTATTCGCTATAGCTTTTTTTGTAGCCTTCCCGCAATGACGCTATAAACGCTATTTAGAACCTTAGTTGAAACCGATCTATTTCACGGATGATGCATTTACATATAAAATTAATAAAATTTTGTATTCATTTAGTATAAAGTCAAATGGTAAAAAAATAATTAAAAATGAATCCATTAAAGCTAACTTATAAATCTTAAATTTTTTTTACCGCTTGACGTTATATAAATGAATTTCAAAATTTAAAATCTCTGAATGATTTGCTTATAGAGCCGAAAATTTTATTTATACCATATTAAAAAAAATAATTAATCACTTTTACTGGAGAATTAAAAATCTACCATTTCCGCCAATTCAATCGGCGGACCCTCTTTTTCCTCATAACCCTCACATGATGAATTCATGTTAAAAAAAAAAAAAGTGTCGGCCTAGTCAATGGGGGGACCCCTGTTTTTGGGTCTGCCAATCGAATTGGCGGAACTGGTATATATGGAATTCTCAAGAAAAAAATGGCGAAATGGTTTTTTTTAATATGATATAAATAAAAATTTCGGCTCATGGAGTAGATCGGTTTCAACGGTCTAGATTCGTCGTTGAAGCATATTCAATAGATTTTCAAAAAAAAATAGCACGTCGTGTCACTATGCTACATATAACATACTTTATTCATCCAATTTTATATTATATTTAGATACTATTTGATCATTCCTCATAATTATGAAATCATTTTTGTTATATATCAACATAATTTATTCTATTAACCAGTTAATCACATAACAGTTATAAGCAACAGAGATGTGCAAAATATTGTGTACTCCAAATATTATTGGCTTACTATATTTCAGAGAATCCGGACCCAGAACTAAACAAATCCAAAAGAAAATAAAGAAACATTTGCACCCTCCCAAGCAAGCAACTCCATAATATATTCCACTCTTCAAGTCCTCGTAAAGCTACCTCTATTATTATTTATGTTAACAAAAAAAAAAAATACGAACCCAAATGGACACTATGCATGCCCACTTTTAGTTACATTTTTAATGAGTCCGGTCAGTATGACATAAGTGTCATATGACACTAATTTCAAAATTGATTGAATAGATTTCAAACGACTAATTCAAACTGTTCAAACTGATTTACTTTATGAGTGATGTGCATGCAATTTTTTTTTATATTTTCGAGTTATTTTAGTATCAAATAAAGCAGTAAAAATGTTGAAAAATGAATGTATTCAAATTAACTTAAAAACTCGTGCATTTGACCGCTTGACTTGATACTAAATAAATTCAAAAAATTATAAATTTTGCATGTAAATACACAACTAATGAAGTAGATTGGTTTGAACAATTTGAATTCACTGTTCGAAGTCGATTCGATAAGTTTTGAAATTAATGTTATATAAATTAAAATGACACTAATGTTATACTAGCCAAACTCATTTCTAAGTTCTTAGCTTTGATCCTTTTTCTACTTAACAGTTGTGTACGTACGGTGGTCCCTCCAAATCTAATGGTAATTTTTTTTTTTTTTTTTTTTCAGATATAGTGATTGGGGTCAAGCCACCGAGTCTCGCATCCTATGAGATAACATAATATTCGAATTTAGATCCGGATAGTTAGATGAGAATTCGATAATTTGGTCTAATTCAGTCCGAGATAAAATACATGTACATATCTCTTTAATATATATTCGCGCTAAAGTAGATTGGACGGTCTGGGTCCAAACTCATAATTTATGTTACCTCAGTTAATATGAATGCAATCCGTCCAACATTTTTTTTTTGGTAGATGTTGGAAGTCAAGCCACCTAACTATTTAATATTATAAGAGATCGATTTCTCTCATGATAGGCCTGTTTTTGGAACATTTTCTTGAGCCTTTCCATGATGAAATATGAGGTGCTCTGATGCAATCAAAACATAATAGCAGGAAGTTTCAGTATAGTAGACTATGCCTTTTTAACTTTGATTACACTTTCGACTCAGATTGCAAGTACAATTATATCGCGTAGTATTATCAGGTATCGATCCACAGAGATAGTGTATTAAGATCTAACAATTTTTCTTAGTCTAGGTCCGGTTTGTTGTTGATTAGGGGTTTGTTTGTTTGTGATCTTCTAAATTGTTAATTAATTAAAGTAAATTTAAAATACGACCGGATTCGTAGCGAGGTTTAATGCGGTAGATGAGGACGACCTACGAGTACAGGGATTCTCTAGGGATCAGGACGACCTATGAGTCTAATATAATGATTTATATCAGGCATTGTCACTAACGTATGCGGCCTAAAACCTTACCTGCAGGCTATCCCGCATGCGACGCTGTCACTACCCGCAGGACGCCATGGTATTCTGTTGGGTGTTGTGTTTAGGTTTTTCAATCTTGCGATTAGCTTTTGGGTTATCAAGACTAAATTATTTTAAGTACGGAATTATATTCTTTCATTATACTACCCTAGTTGAAATATTCCAAATCTCTATGCAATTTCTATTGTAGATCTGGCTAAGTAAATCTAACCTAATATACTTTCTAACCCATCTTGCCAAGGGAGACCCCCCTGTGTTCTAACCCTAGTCTTTGAACCACTGCCAAGCCTCATTAGCCAAAAAATTAATTAAGACATTTACATGATCCTTTCATATATTTACTTGTTAATTAATTCTAAATTACTTATTACATAATCTCTGGGTCTTATGCTTCTCCAAAAATTAATTAAGACATTTAAAATTAGATTATCACATAATTCCTAGATGTTTGCATAGTGGTACACAAACCTGAAGCAAACACAACTTACTAATGTTGCTAATTAATCTAGGCTTCAAGGACTATTTTGAAAATTATTTGACTCTCAAATATCATCCATAAGGTCTAGACTCTAGAGGTATGGACATTCCACATAAATATTTTTCAAACAATTTTTCAAAAAACATACCCTGAAATCTTATTTCTTGATGTCGCTGTTTTGGATATGAAATTAAAAGTATCTAGGGTTGTCTAAAAATCACAAATTTTCAGGTGGAGCTTCACCCTACAGCCCTATAACTACCTTTAAAATTTCATGGCAAAATTCGTAACAGAAAAAAAAATATTACAAAAACATGACACACCAGTCATGGTTCCAGCAAGCAGAAAACTAGAAACTCATGTTTTAACTATTTTTAGGTCGTCCAGATTTAATTTATTTTAACAGTTAAAACAAATTTTTCTGGTTATTAGGTATGCGAAAGTAACATCTAAAAAATATATTTCACCATGATTACTTGAAAAGGATTTGTAGAAAAATTATTTCGTCCAAAAGTCACAGCCTACAAATTTCCAGAGAAGCATTCACAAGAGACTTATGACTTAAGTAATCAATTAATTACCTCATCAGACAAAATTATTGTTCTAAAACACTCACAATAGCCCTAGCTTTGATAGCAAGGAATAAAACAAAAAAAAATGTTCGACTCAAAACAAACGATCTAGTTATTGTAAGTGCAAGAAACAATCTTAATTAGCCTAATTAAAAAGGGAATAACATAATACCTTATATTTGACCTCCAGATCAAATCAAGAAGGGTTGTTTCGCTTAGCAACTTCTTATTTCCTTTCTCTTTCAATGATGGTTGTTCTTTAGCCCTTCAAATGATGAGCCTTCTTAGACATCCACTGAAAGATTAAAGAAATACTTGTATTTCTAAGGTTAGTAAGAGATTAACAAGTAGAATCTTAATTCTAATTTAACCCTCTTGTTGATTTCTGAAAAATTCTTAGATGATTTCTAAATCTCATCATATGAGAGAAAATGGAAGAAAATGGGAGAGAAAAGAACAAATTTCGGCCAAGAGATAATAGACAGAATGTTTGACCTTTCGGTACTAAAACTCTTATATCTCCTTCTACGTAACTCCAAACGACTTGAAACTTTCACTATTAAATTCTAGACTCAAAGGGCTTCAAATTACATAGGTCATATGTCTAGAATAGTTACGCTATGATCAGAACTGATCTACACCCCTTAAAACGAGAAATAGAATCAGAATTCATGTCGCGTTTCTGATCGGAAGCGGAGGTGACGAAGGAAACGAGAGGAATTCACGAGACTTTTCTCCTTCGAAATCCCGTCGGGAAATCCACGCCAAAACAAAGGTATTTGGTAAGAATCATACAGAACCGCGTGAAGTGACGCAAAACCCCTTATTTCTCCCTTCTTCTTCCTGTTTGCTCCGACCTATGATTTGATTGCGCGAGAAGCTTCTCGTTTGCTCCGACGAGGTGTATTTCTACTCCTCCTTGATTATTCTTTCCATCCATTGTCAAAAAAAAATTCTGGTTTCCTTTCTCTTGCAAATGTAAACCCTAAAAGATTGGTATCGATGGCATTATTTGTAAATTAAAAGAAGTTTATAGGTAATTATATGATTGTTGAGAATGAATTCGTTTTGAAAAATTAGTCTAGCCAATTATAAAATTTCAATTTAGAATCATGTCCAATCATGTCCCTTTTAAATTCCTGTTCAAAGTTACCTACACATTTATCCCTAAATTTCTCTCATCTTTTATGAAATTGATTAAGTTTAATGACATATTTAAATATTCCTTAAATCATGCCATCATTAATCAATTCTTCTCAGTTGAAATAGCATATATTTGGGCTTTGAACTTAAATATACTAATCATATTAATATTTAATTAAGCCACAATCCCATATATTAAAATGCCAACATTTAAATTAATATTTTATGTTAATTTATATACATCTATTATGTGTCAAAAACCATTTAAAATATGTCACGCATACTTAAATATTACTAGGATTATTTTACAACATCTCTATATCATAAAATTGTTCATATATTAATAACATATAATTTGTACAAATTAATTATAACTCCTTATAATTAACATAGCACACATATGGTGTGGCCCTATGCTTTATTAATATATTTTCTTTTAATATTTCATATGGTGCGATCCTATGGGATCCCATCATTATGGCAATGGAATTAAACATTTTAATTTCATAAATCAATGATACAACTAGCCATGGTATATTGATTTCCCAAATGATGTGGATGAAAAAGTACAATGCAAAATCACGATCCCTGTAACATTAAAAATGATGTTGTGTCAATTCCTTACCACATGATATCCAAATAATTATAAAGTGGGAATGTGTCATCCTTACCAATTATTTTTTCTTGATTTTCTGAAATTTAATTATGATATGATTATCATATAATCATATATTGCATGCATATAATACAAACTTTATCAAGGGGCCCAGAGATATCATCATTTATATTAACATATAAGGGACAATGGTTTCTTGATACGTATCGTTCTTCCACATAAGTTATATGCACGCAGTAACTGCCTATATAACTCATGGTTAAAGAGAGCGTTGGACAGTACCAACAATACACATCCCTTATGTAAGAAAAAAAATATTTCAGCCAAAGAATTGTAGACATAATGAAATATAAATGACATAGAACACAATCTATATGATATTTCATTCTTAAGTTGTTTAGTGCCAGACATCTCCATATATGCACATGTGTGATTAGATCGATAACTCCTTATCATATAACATGTAGAACATGACCATCATCTAATCACTACACTTATCTTATATGGTCAACCAATGTACCTTGCTGGTTGCCAAAATAAGAGACATTTAAGAGTAAACAAATTTATTCGTTGTGAATTTCTACAATTTAAGTTATCAACTCAAATGATCCATCAATATGAATACTCAACGTACAAAATGATAAAATCACTTACTAATAAACTAAACATATCATACATATGATCTGAATTTAGAACACCAACACTAACATTTCGCACATGAAAAATTTAAACTAAACATATCGTACATATGAAAAATTAAAGAGATTCCAATTATTCGAAAGGAATAACAGTATATTTATTTTCCACAAATGAATCCATATCCTCTGAGTTTGATCCAGATCGTCTCTTCAGAATTCAGGAACATCCGATCGATCCGAAATGAAATGCAGGAGCATGTTTAATATTCGTGCCAAAGCAGATTCAATGGTTCGGATCTGAAGTGAAAATTTGAGTTGCGTTTTAGGTGATCGAATTTCTTAAGGGACCCTTACAATTACAATTACAATAGTTCAGTATTGTTCCCGTCTCCCGCTATAAATACACCCATTTCCACACGGCCACACCCACAACACAGCCCTCCAGAGTCCAGACCCGTCCCCCCCACGCCCCACCCTCTCAAAATAAAAACAAATAAACAAACTCTGCTCGCTGCTCCTTCCTACTTTGGAATTTGGATATATCATCCCATGGATTCATATTACGCTCTCCACCTCGCCATGGCCGCCATGGTTGGCGCCTCCTTTGCCGCCGTTTCCGCTTACTATATGCATCGCAAAACCCTAAACCAACTCCTCGACTTCGCGCGCGACCGCTCCTCCAATCACGTCCCGCCACGCCACCGCCGTCAAAACCAACGAGTCAAGCGACCCGGCTCTATATCGCTCCCCGACATAGCTTCCGTTGCTCATGTCGACGGGGACGACGAAGAAGACGAACTAGAGGACGAGGCGCCGTGGGGAAGGGGCCCCACGGGTCAGGTCCCCAATGGTGGTCTCGCCATCCCTCCTGGCCTGCCCCGCCTTCATGTTTCCCGGGAAGGTATTCATTACTGCCACTTTGCCTCGCCCCACATCTTTTCTGATTTCTCGCCTCAGTCAGAAATTTCTCTGTGTTTCGATAAATTGTACAATGTCTAGTGGTGTACTCTACTGTTCATGTTCAGACTAAAGATAAGATTAGCGGATTTATCTTCATGGAATTTTTCTTCTTGCGAGGTCTCCTAAATTACTGGTTAGTAATAAACACCGGTTTTTCCCCGTTTACGGAAATTATTACAAGGGAATACCGTTTCAAATTACAAAATTGCAAGCTCCTATTTCATTAATCGCGCCCTCTCAGAAAGGCATGCTGCTCTTCTTTAACCGGAATGAATTTAGGAAAATGATTCCTTTCTTTTTTTTCGTGCAAAATTGCGATGGAGATGGTAAACACAGTTACGTACTAGAGTAGATTTAAATGCCTCCTCTTGTGCTTCTGTCTTGCTCCAGCTTTAGAAATTTGTTTGAGAAATACATAAATTGCAAAATACACTGAGAGATGTGGATGAAACCAGTTTCCATACATGCTTATAAAATATTTTGACATTTTGGTTTCATTTTCATATGCATCGACAGGTTTCTTTAAAATTCGGTGACATAGACTGTTTTCGTAACATTGGTTTTCATGTTTTTCATGTCATGAAAGTGCGGCTGGGTTGTCATCACCTTTCGCATTGCATATAGAAAGTGATTTATATCATATCTAACTACTTCATTTGTCATTTAAGTTATTTTTCTTTTTATTACTAATCAAAAAGTGGAGGCATGATGGAGTGGCTTTGGAATCTTCATGCTTAAATGACTTTTACAAGTATATACATTGTGCTGGACTGGACTGGACTGGGTCAGATGCAGTTCATAGAAGAAAAAAATATTTTGGGAGTTCTGTTGTATGGAAATTGTTTGCTACTACCTTGTACATTCATTCTCTTCCTGCCATTGTCATTCAAAATCCTTCACTTCACTTTTATATCATATTGAAATTCTCAAGTCTACTTGTATTTCCAAACTGCAACCTACTTCAAATAAGTTCTCTTATCCTCATAATCTCAATCAGCTTTACAATGTAATTATTAATATATCAGGTGCCAGGTCAGTTGTGCACTCGGGTTCAGCCAAGAGGATGACACATTTAGTTAGACCAACCTCTCCCAAGTCTCCAGTTGCAAGTGCAAGTGCCTATGGCAGCCTAGAAGGATCAGATGAAGATGATGTATTGCAGGATGATCCCAAGCTTGACACTATCTATTTACATTCCAATGGAAACATAGTAAGTCAATCTGTTGTGGTTAAAGTAGAGTTGTCTAGTTGAATTTTGGATAATTGCATAATATTGCTGACTACTACACAAGTTTTCTGTATTTTAGGTTGTGAATTATCTTTTAATTGTAGAAATATGTGAATTTCATTCTTGTCCAAAAAATATATATATGAATTTACATTATTAATTTGCTATAATTTTTTTTTGTATTAATGAAATACCTATATAGTACGTACAGTACCATAAGAAGGTTTTTGCTTGATGGTATGCAGGAAAATGGAGCCAAGATTGAGCTTCAGACTGAGAATGGAGAATCTAATGCGCTATCTACAGCAATGATCCGGTCACACAGCGTTGCGGGTGATCTACATGGGGTCCAACCTGATCCGATTGCTGCTGACATTCTGAGAAAAGAACCTGAGCAGGAGTCTTTTACCACACTGGTTATATCTCCAATCGGTATGATCTCTCATTGTACTTGGAATGCCTTCCTAGTAGTCAGAAGGGGGTCCCATATATTCTAAATGTAATTAAGGATAAGAAAATCTCTTATACACAGAAAGCAAATGTATAGTTGTTGTCTTAGTGGGTCTGAAGTAAGCACTAGTGAATACATATGCAAATTTCAAATTTGACTTGGGTAAAGTGTGCTTTGATTTCAAGATTGCTGACTTACTTGAGTTGACTTTTGGTCTTATGAAATTCAATTACAGAGACACCAGCTAGTGATGAAATTGATGTGTACAAGACCCTCCAAAAGTGTCTTGAGTTAAGAGACAGTTATGTTTTTAGAGAGGAAGTTGCACCATGGGAGAAGGAAGTCATTACTGACCCTAGCACACCAAAACCTAACCCTAATCCTTTCAGCTATACCCCTGAAGAGAAAACTAAGGTTAGTAGTTTAATAATGTTTACATATAAAAAGAGAAGGTATTAAATGTACTTAACTCATGTATATGTATTAACTTTTTTTTTTCCTAATGTAGCACTACTTTCAAATGGTGGATGGTGTTGTGCACGTGTACACGGATGAAGATTGCAAGGAGAGAATTTATCCTGTGGCTGATGCTACCACCTTTTTCACTGATTTACATTACATTCTTCGAGTAATCGCAGCAGGAAATATCAGGACTGTGTGTCACAACCGTTTGAATCTTCTAGAACATGTAATATATAGTTTTATTTAGGGCTGGAAATGGGTGATTAGATTTTTTATGATATGCATTTGGTTGAGACCCAACCTGGCATCTAGCTGGTGAAACAATAACCTGGATCTTACCTCTTAACTTGTTGGTCAGCTTAAATTGGGTTGGATTGAACTAACTAGTCCATTTATGGAGTATACTTTGTGCCTTTTATGTTAACAACAATGCCAGGCTAAGCTCTAAAGGGGTTGGGTTATGATCTTCTCTACTGACCCAAATCTGATTTGATCCAAGCTGTGTCAAGTCTTGAGCAAACTATGACCCATTGTGAAGTGAACCTGGTGGACTGGCAGTCCAGGTCAATCAGACAAAAATTAAAGCCGTCTCATTATTACTTGGTCCTTACTTGTGGTTGTGATTTGTATGCAGAAATTTAAGTTTCATCTGATGCTTAATGCGGATAAGGAGTTCCTTGCCCAAAAAAGTGCACCACATCGTGATTTTTACAATGTCAGAAAGGTTGACACACACGTGCACCACTCCGCATGCATGAACCAAAAGCACCTGTTAAGATTTATTAAATCCAAGCTTAGGAAAGAACCTGATGAGGTAGGATTTAGCTTATAATTAGGTTCTTTAATGTCAGTTTCAACTGAAAGTGTTACTAAAAATTTGCATTATTTTAGGTTGTGATTTTTAGAGATGGAACCTATATGACCTTGAAGGAGGTCTTTGAGAGCTTGGACTTAACTGGGTGAGGATTGCAAATATCAATTTTAAATGTATTGTTCGACAAAGTATATTTTAATGGTGATCACTTACTGCTTGCTTGGTTTTTTTCTTTTCAGATATGACCTGAATGTTGACTTGTTAGATGTCCATGCTGATAAAAGTACCTTTCACCGTTTTGACAAGTTCAACCTAAAATACAATCCTTGTGGTCAAAGTCGGCTCAGAGAGATTTTCCTTAAACAGGACAATCTTATTCAAGGTACACTGCTCAGAAAATATTGTCTAAAGGAAAAGTCTTTTTGTTTTAAGATTATTTTTGAGTGGGGAATTTAGTTGCTTAATTATGTTGCTATTTGACTCCATATAGGTCGTTTTCTTGCTGAATTGACAAAGCAGGTTTTTTCAGATCTTTCTGGGAGCAAATATCAGGTAACACTTTTCTTTTGGCTATATTACAGAAGAAAATAACCACATTCTATATTAGAGAAGAAAAGCATTTTGCGCTATGCCTTTGTGGATTACCGTAAAGTGAGAAGTATCCAATCATTAAAACACTTGTAAAGTATGATAGTTTATTGTGATACTAACTGAAATGCTTCTTCATATTCTATTCTTTGTTATAACTTTTCTGGTAGAACTCACTATTGTGACTCACATTTCTCACTATTCTGACTCACATTTCTCAATTTTTGTACCTTCTTTTCCTCTTTTTTTTTTCCCTTGATTATTAGATGGCAGAATATAGAATATCTATATATGGAAGGAAGCAAAGTGAGTGGGATCAACTTGCAAGTTGGATAGTCAATTATGAACTTTACACTGAGAATGTTGTCTGGTTAATTCAGGTTCACTGTCTCTCACCTCACCAAAACATGTTTACTCCTTAGCAAATGCCATTAATGTAACTAAGCTTTATTTTATTTTTTATTCAATTTGTTTGACAGCTTCCCAGGCTATATAATGTGTACAAGGAAATGGGTACTGTGACCTCATTTCAAAACCTTCTTGATAACATATTTCTCCCACTTTTTGAGGTCACAATCAATCCAGACTCACACCCCCAGCTGCATGTTTTCTTGAAACAGGTATTATGGTCTCCACTAGCATACATATAAATATGTTACAACTTGTACGTAGTTGGCATGAGGAGTATATTTCTCTGTTCAGGTTGTGGGGTTGGATTTGGTTGATGATGAGAGCAAGCCAGAGAGGCGTCCAACAAAGCACATGCCTACACCGGCTCAATGGACTAATGTCTTTAATCCTGCATTCTCCTATTATGCTTACTACTGCTATGCTAATTTATATACCCTTAACAAGGTACTTACTTTCTAAAGAAAATGAAAATTATGGAATTGATATTTGATCTGCTTCATTTTATATGGAGAGTAACTACATGCCAACATTGTCCCATTAAATATTAGGAGAATTCAGATTTTGGTCCCGAGCTTTCTCAAAACCACCAAGTTGGTCCCTAATTGTCATTTGCATCAATTTACTCCTTTAACTTTCAAAATAAGTTAAATTAATCCTTAAAATTTGAGAAGATGAAAACATTGATCCTCAAACTTCTATACAGACCAAATTAGTCCTGCAAGTTTAAAAAGAATCAAGTAGAAAGATTAATTTGAGAGAAGTTGAAGGACTGATTTGAAGCAACTCAAAGTTCTAGGACCAACTTAGTTGTGCTGAAAAAGTCTAGGGACCAACTTAGTGCAAATGAAAGTTCAGAAACCAATTTGATTTTTTATAAAGAAGTTCAGGGACCAAAACCTAAATTTTTCCTTTAATATTGGTGCTTGCACTATATAGACTGTACTGCCCTAATTCTAATTGTTGTGCTTCCTAATCCATATTGGCAAAGAGGGATGACAATTTTTTGGAGCTATTGTGTTGTTCTAATAGAATAATTTTTGAAGGAAAATAGTCATAGATGTTTTTCTTTTTATAACAAGTGCAGCTCCGGGAGTCCAAGGGGATGACCACTATTAAATTCCGTCCACATGCTGGAGAGGTATTAGTTAACTACCTTTAAAATTTAGCTATTTTGTTATCTTCATTAATCATTGCTTTTTATGGGTGTTTATTCTTTTTTGCCTGTTTATGTGTAGGCTGGAGATATTGACCACTTGGCTGCAACATTTCTTATTGCTAACAATATTTCTCACGGAATCAACCTAAGAAAGTCGCCTGTCCTTCAGTACTTGTACTATCTTGCGCAGGTAATCATTACTACCAGTACTACCTTCCTTTGTTAAATATACTTTATAATCACTCTCAAAAATTTGCTATGAACATACATATTGCTTATATAACTTAATTTTCAATCTCTTTATTGATTTAGATTGGACTAGCAATGTCTCCTTTAAGTAATAACTCGTTATTTCTGGACTATCACCGTAACCCATTCCCAACTTTCTTCCAACGAGGCCTTAATGTGTCACTTTCCACTGATGATCCTTTGCAAATCCATCTCACCAAAGAGCCCCTTGTTGAAGAATACAGTATCGCTGCCTCTGTACTCTCTCTCTCTCTCTCTCTCTCACACACACACACACACACTGCTCACTTCATTTGAAGGTCTAATTAATTGTCTTTTTTGTTTTCATGCAGTTGTGGAAGCTCAGTTCCTGTGATTTATGTGAGATTGCCAGGAATTCAGTATATCAGTCAGGATTTTCACACGCTCTTAAGGTCAGGTTTTGAAAGGTTTTACTTATTTGGCGACTGTAATTCTTAAATATGCTCACTGATACATATTGTTTATATTTTATTTAAATTTTTTTAGTCGCACTGGATTGGTAGAAATTACTACTTGCGAAGTCCAGAGGGCAACGATATTCATAAAACTAATGTCCCTCACATCAGAATAGAATTCAGACAGATGGTATGTAATACTGACTTTACATGTACTAAAAGCCACTGGTTTGGTTACCTTTCTTAATTTTTTGGTTGTGATTTGTGTTGTGAATGAGGTAGATTTGGAGAGATGAGATGCAGCTGGTTTATTTGGGCCATGCCAGGATACCTGTAGAAGTGGACCCCTAAAATCAAGACTAATGTGCAAAGCTGTAACGTCTGCTGGTTAGTCATATCTTTCTCATTCTCATAATTTAATGTCAGGGTTGCTTTAAGCTTTTGAGAGTATTAAGTTGTAATATCTGAAGGGACTAATGCACTTGTATTCACACAGGAGTGGGTTTTATGTTCAACGTTAAACAGTGAATAAAATTATATTTGTTGGGTAAAAAATTTGGTCTATGAATGACTTATATTTCTCGGTCTGCCTGTTCTGTGCAGGGCCAGTCAAGAGTCAAGACACCTTAGCTGCAGCCTGTTGGTAAAGAATTATATGACTTTGACATCTTTTCAGAAATAATAATATGCATTCAAAAGGGGGGACAGGAGAACTATTGATTGGAGCCCTGCTCTTCAAGCGAATTTCGACCATACTGATATTGTGAGATGTATTATGAATTGTTTCAGTTTCACCTTATGGTAAAACCAAAGTAATAAAAAGAAATAAAGTAGTAAAAGCAGGCTAACAATTTGGTGGTTGGAGCTATGTTGTAGTGGTTAAATAGATTTTTTTTTTCCGCTCTATGTATATGTAGAAACATTTATTTTCTGGAAAAAAAAAGGCTTCCGTTAGTTTTAATATATTTTTTAAATGTTGTATGTGGAATTAACATGTCTTTTTTTCCCCGAAAGATGTGAAGTTGATCATCAATTGCAATTGCAATGTAATGTGCGTATTTTATTTAGTCGCTGCTGCTTGTTGGCGCTTAGTAACATTTTTTTGGCCCCTTTTCCGATTCAATCGTATTGTGCCTTTTCATTTGAGGACTGCAATCTGCAACGGGTTTTTTTGTTAGCAAAATCCTTGTATCAGTGTACGTTTCTGTGAATTGAAGGCAGCATGCTCCCATGCTTGCTGTATTGGAAATTACTGGTGGTGCAATCTCATCTCCTCTCCACCGAAAGGAGAGTGGGAGTGTGAGTGTGAGTGTGAGACTATTCGATCTAAATCTGATTTTATTCAATTTTTTGAGGAGTCAAACTCACTTGAATCCGACTTGATTTGACATAACTCGTCACTCGAACATGATATAAAATTGAATAATCTGAAATTTGATCGACTCGATCCATGACTTGACAATTTTGTAAAATCAAACAGAATCTGATGTCATTTGAAAGTAACAAATTTCAATCTGAAGAACTCGTCTAAATCTTCTCGACCCAAACCCACTAAGTCCCACGTTAGGGTTTTTCCTTCCCAAAATTGGCGCGCCTACTGCCTACTGCCTACTGCTTACACCTACAGGCCCAGGCGGGAACACTCTTCTCCTCTCACTTTCTCTCTCAGACTTTAGTCCCGCGTTGGCGTTGCTACAGATTCTGGCAATGTCCATCAAGGTCCGGCAGCTGACAGTGCTCCGCGACTTCAGGCCGTTCGGCCTTACGGTGGAGGATGCCGACGGCAAGGTCTCTCAGTCTCAGGCCGCCACCTCTCCGCAAAAATATCACTACTCCCTCTTCGGCCCAGAAGTCACACGCCAGACTCCCTCAGATCCCCTCCATTTCTCCACTCATGCGTCCGCCACTTCCTCCACTGAATTTGGAGAGCACGAGCTCTTTGTTCGTGGTAACCGGTAACACTAACCTTTTCTTTCACATCATATCAAACTTACGGAGACTTCTTACTGTCATTCTAATTTTGATGAACGCGTTACTTTTCTCATGAATTGATATGATGTAATGCTGCTTGTCTGATCTCTACTTGTACTTGTACTTGTATTGTCAGAAGACAAGGCCTTCCTTCTGAACTAAGACTAGCATAATTCATTTTCACTTATTAGGTCTCAGTGTCAGTGTCAGTGTCAGTGTATCTACTTCTACTCAAGCATTCCTATTAATTATTTTTACTCTTGGCAGGATAATATGGAGCATGGGCACTCGGATTTACAAAAGGTATACAGCTGAAAGTGCAGTTCTTATGGTAGGTTCCATTTAATTATGTAACTGCCTTAGATCATAACAATTGCAGTGGTTTAGTTTGGGTCAGTTTGGAAGATAATGGCACTCTGATTTACCAGGTACAGTGGTGCCGCATGGATTCTATCTCAGAACCTGTACTTTGTGCTTTGCAAGCTGACTGCTTGTCATTTTATACAGCTCAAGGTAGTCTATTGTTTTACTGCCTTTTCTGTATTTTCATCTCCAAGAAAAAAAAAAACCTCAAAATTCAAACAAAAGATGGATGTACTGATGTTTTTTAGAAGCAAGGGTGACACTGAAGGGACTAAAATACAATTTGGGGGAGATACATAGATAACATTATCTAAAAAAACAATGCTTACGCTATTTCACTAGTTTATACATTCCACTCAAACATTGCATGCAATCAATCCTCTTTGGCAGCTTGAGGGTTATTTAATGAAAGACATAAAAGACAAGTACTGTCTCTAACCAGGGGTATTCATTGGATCTTCTTTGTTTGGTCTTAAACCAACTGTCAGATTTTGGATAAAACAGTTCATTTTTCTTTGGTTTGGTTCAATTAAAAGTTTGAGATTATTCAGTTTTTGATATTAGTTTGGTTTTAGTTTTTCTTAAATCAAGAAAAGCCGAACCAACCAAAATCCAGATGAGCCGAACCAACCAAAATTCAGGATTCAAATAGACCTGCATCAGTAGAAGCAAAGTTAAGATAGCTCTTTATTACTTCCATAACATCACTTTAAGGCGATAACTCCAAGGGGCCCAACAACAAGTGCGTTAATCATATTTTTTAAAATTGCTCTTGGAGCAAACAATAATATACATAACTTCTCATCTTCCCTACTCTTCTCTCTTATGCAAGATGACAAAAAAAAAAACACAGAAACATAAAATCTGGGTTCCAGTGCCACCAAATATCACATATCGCAACCATTGGATAAACATTGATCAATGACTGTGAGAGTGCATTTTTTTTGTGCCACCAACATTGTCAACGGCTGCGATAATGTATTAGTATTTCTCTGGCCTTCTGTTAAAGCTCTGTTCATGTCTAACTGACAGGATTACTTAATTAAAAAGACCAGTTGTCTTACCCAATGCAACTAGAAAACAAGAAAAGGAAATACACTCTCTCTCCTTTGCCACAGCCAAGATTCTATTTCAAGCTTTATTTCCTGCCATTTCATACCATTTTCTGCTCAACATTGTTAACAATGCATATCGAGCTAGACTAGCTGTGCTTCCCTCCTGAGTCCTGACTGCTTGTTTAGATTGCTAAGTTAGATTATTGCGTTGCTAGTAATTTTTGGAATTGTAATTATATATTTTGTTATTTTGTTCTTTACACTTTTTAATGAGAGTATTGAGGAATTTCGGTCAAACCAATGGAACCAAAATAACTTTCCATTTTTATGGTTCGGTCCTTCCTTCAGTTGACATTTTAGTTTGGTTCGTTCAGTTGTGTTTTGTCAAACTGAAGAAAAGTTTGTTTGATTTTGTTTGGTTCAGTTTGCCCTAAACGACCCTTTGATCACCCTTCTGACACCTTGATAAACAGCCCTACTAATAAAAAAAAGGACACAAAACCTCGATAAAAAACTATGAGGGTCAAACAAGTGGCATAAAAAATATGGAATACCATGAGTGCAGCCTGCTGCATCACTTACAAATACCAGTTCCGTTCGGTAGCAAGCTGCAGGCAGATGTAGAAGCAAGCATAAAGCAAAGTTTATGTTCTGTGCAAGCGTGCATAAAAATATCAAACAAGTAAAATTAGTACCGAACTTTTAGTAATACCATAGTATTGAGTTATTTATAACTTCTTTTGATTTTATTTTAGGAGATGTGTTTTGCACCCCACTTCCATATTATGTGGCTTCAATATGGCCATCAAAAATTGGCCTCCTTATCCAAAAGGCTGCTGATGTCAACCGTGCCACATCAACATCCAGCCCTCCCTTACATGGAAGGGACATATTCCGACCCAATAAGGAGCATGGGTTCAGCCACTTCAAGCCTCCTGTCAAGGATGACCCAGCTATGGTCTCTTCCCTTCTGGTCTTAAAGCATCCTCTTGAAGAACCTCAGGTTATTTACTCTTGTTTCTGTGATGTTTGTGAGCATCTTACATATGTGCTTTGTTGTGCGTGCATGGGCACATACCTGTTTTGTAAGTGTGTTTGAGTCCTCAAAAGTATGTTTGAGTCAGGATGGTGGTTCAGTGCAACACGTCTGCTGAAGTTAAGTTACTGGCTATTCAACTGCTTGTTGGTAAAATATTGTAAGAAAATGTGGTGCAAATTTTTCAGTGGATTTATTGCCAGTATAATGATATATTTGATAATGGTAAACTTTTCTCGTTTTTCCAGCTAAAACCCAAATATTAGAAACTGATAGTGAAAAATTTCAAGCAAATGAGTGTCTAAATTGGTCCTGAGGTTTTTCTATACGATTGAACTGATGCAAACTAAACTTGGGAGCTTATGACTTAGTACAATCTGGTTTATGGAAAAATAGTGCTATCATATAAAGGCAGTCTGTCAATATTTAATGGAATGCTTCGTATCTGTCAGACAAGTTTATGGCTGGATCTTGTTAAATATGCAAAACATTCCGTATTGTTCAAAATGATAAAGCATTTGGTGTTAGGATGAGATGGCCAATACTGGTAAAAAATGAAATATGGTCTAATGGTTTCTCATTCAAATTCAACTCAATAAGTTTGTCAATTTAAACTTTTCAGGCTACTTATTTTGAAGAAAGGGGCAAGTTGTGCTTGATGAAAGATTTTGAGGAGAAAGTTATTTGGACAAGTGATCAGATACCTCTAATGGCATCTTACAATAAAGGTGTTCTCCACCATTTGTAATAAAAGCAAAGTTTTTGGTTAATCTACCTATGTCAGGTTAAGTCTGATATCTGCCTGGATTCATTCACATTTTCTGTCATGTTTTAATACTCAATTTTTTAATCAGGCAAGCATCAGTACTCTCTTTGGCATGCTAGTATTTTCGGGCCCTCTTCATCCGTTCCCGCTGAACATTTTGCTTTTAGGAGGATATGGCAAGGGGAGAGTGCTCAGTCTTCTGTCAATAAGGTTTCTCAGATGCGTCTTCTTTTGTTTATTTTTTGAGATAAAAATGGGGATCAAGAATCCCCCAGCCTGGTTTTGCATCTGCAATCTCCTACTTCTGATATTGTGTATTTTGATATATTTATATTATTGTCAGGTGTTCTTGGCAACAGATATCGACGCAATGCCTGTTCTGTATTTCTTGTTTACGGAGCAGAAAATGCTGCTTGGAATTAGGCTTCATATTGACGAGGCAAACAAAGAGGGTGCTATTGATATTAAACCTCTTACCACTTGGAGTATTCCTGCTGTTGATGCTTCACCTGTGCTCGTGACTCGACCTAGGTGGTACCATGCATGAATATATACCTTTATGTTCTGCCATTTTATCAAACTTGGGTATACTAAGAATTTACATTTGTGTGTTTAAATTGTTTCAGAGTCAGAGCTGGAGCTTTTCTTTTCACTGATGTAGTTATCTTGGGAGCAGAAAACCAGCTCTTTCTCTATGTAAGTTTTATTGTGCTGATAGAAAAATATGATGTTTGACAATTGTTATATCATTTATGGTCCCATGTTATTTTTATTGAAGTTTGTAACAATACTAAACATTTTAGTGCTTGGCTGACAAAATGTGTAACCTGGGGCAAATTAGGGCACAGAATAATGCACCAAGAAGTTCCTATATTGTAACTTCTGTACCAGTTAAGATTAACGTGGTGTATACTGGTAGGTACACTAATTGTTGGAAAAGTAATTTTGTTAATAACAATGCTCGTGTGTTTGTTTACAGTCTGGACAGCATTGTCTTTGTAGATACATGTTACCAGTTGGTTTGGGCAAGGATTTTGCCACACATGGTTTACAACCTTTAAGAGGTGAGCTGAAGATTATAGGTGTGAAGGATTCTGTTGAAGGGCGAGTAAATGTAGCTTGTAACAACGGCCAGGCACTTTCTTTTCCTTTCTTTTTTTGAATATATAAGACAGGAGTCAAGCCCCTAACTTGGAAATTTTATTAATTGAGACGGTGCACTTTCTTAGTTGGAGCAGAACCTTTTATGTCTCGAGTAACCTTAAACTGTGACAATCTAAAGTCAATTCGAGCTAGACATATTTTTTATTTAATCAGAATTGTTCTCAAGTATACCATTTAATCTTTAATTTTGCAATTGTCAAGCCAATTTTTTTATCACATTTGTTTTTTTTATGCCAATTCTGCCTCATTAGACCTTATTTTGGCTATTGAACCCAAATAAAAACAATTGTACCTCAATTGTGCATTGGACATGGAAACAAATTAATTTAATAAACTAGAAGGCGGTGTGCATTTTGGTATGCCGTCCATAACTTTTGAACTGTAATCAATAGTTCATACATCACTGCTCTGCAGCTTTAGACTCCACAGTTAGTTTATCTCCTTTAAATCTTAGTGCAATGACTTATTATCAATATTAAAATAGGTATTTCGGTGTGCTCTACGAAAATTCCCCTTTTCTTCTTTGGTGAATGATTGCATAACTGTCATGGCCGAGGGTTTGCAATGTCCTTACTACACACACTTTCTCTCTCTTCTATGGGGTGACAACAGCTCATCCTACTTGGCTGATTCGAACTCCCATCCTGATCAGGAGTGGGAATCTTTCTCATCTGAAATTTCAAAAATCTGCAATAAATTTGTACATCCACCATCAAAGAGGAATTACCCTGCATGCTCTCAAAAGGAAACAACAGCATGGGACTTCCTATTGGGTAGCAGGTTTCATGCCCAGTATAGGAAGCAGTCTTCGGCTTCTTTGCTACCTATTTTGGCAGATTCATCTCCATCTGCTGGGCTATACAAGTGCAATTATGGAAGAGAACAAGGAGTTGAGGAATTATCTTATTACATGCAGCTCGGGGAGGTGTTGGATTCATTACATGCATTGTATGAGAGTCTTAAGCTTAATATATTGCGCAAGAAGTAAGACCTGATTATTAATCCTTCTCTTTAATCAAGTTTGTCGACTTCTCATTTTTGCTATTTCATAGTCAAATGTTTGCTTTCTAAATAATAATATATCAAACTTTCAGGGATGTGGAGCACCTTGCATCTTTGTTGTGTACCGTGTCAGTGTATCTAGGGAAGACCAAGTATATTGATTATTATTGTCGAGACTTTCCTGAGATCTTAGTGGAATTACGATACAATCCCCCTCCTGTTATTAATGAGGATAATGCCCTTGCCCATTTAAACCCGCCTTCTGTATTTTGTTGGCTGGAGACTTCCCTTAAGAACAGATGTAAATCAATCAGTGATTCAAACAACATTCCGACTCTAATGTGTAATTCTAAGAGCCCTGTGGTCGGGTGGGCCCGCAAGGTTCTATCCTTTTTTAGTCTTCTCTTGGGTGCCGAAAGGGATGGTGCCACACTATCTTCCGGGGTGAACTGTGAGATTGCTAATGGATCTGCTAGAAGTAGAGAGGAAGTTATGGTTTTGGCCATGGTAGCTGAAAAATTTGGCCGCCAACATCTCGATTTGCTCCCTGTCGGTGTGTCTCTCCCACTCCGTCATGTGAGTTTACATTCGCCCCATCCCTCCATTCCTCTGATATTTAGTTTATTTGATTTTTATACACAAAATAAACAGTTATTGAATGACATATCTGAAGAGAAGGAAATGAATGTCCTTTTAAAATGGGAATAATTCAGGTCATACTCCATATGATACCTTCTATGTACTCCTAATGACATTATAATGGTATGCTCTTTTAAAAAATGAGTATCCTCTTTTTGGCCCAGTACACCAAAGAATTGTACAGTGATTATTATTTGATGAGTAAATTTTCTGGAAGGATATTATTGGAATTACATACCTACCTTGTCATCCGGTAAGAAAAAAAAAAAATGGTTTAACAAGAAATGTTATATTTTTTTTCCTTCTTTAAGTGCTAAAGCAAACATTTCAATTATCTCTTAGTTATTACAATCCAAATCTTAAGATTTCTTACCAGAAAAATGCAACTAATTATATTTTGTTTGTTAATAATGCCCTTGGTATATTGGATGATCAAAATTAATTTCAAATTTTTCTTCACTAAAAGGTGGTCTACAGGAGCAAATCTCTTAACTTTTTTATATTATCCAATATACTTTCATCTGACCCAAACATTATTTCACTAAAAAGTGGCGTATAACGAAGGATGTAGTAGTTATTTAGTCTATTTAGTAAAATAATGGAAGGTAAAGAACCATACCTATAAAACATTTATCCTTGTTTTTGGTTTTCTGCATTCAAGACTAAATGCCTTCCTCTTCCAATTAATTTATTATCTTTTGTTTTTCCTGTTAGGCATTGGACATATGCCGTGATTCTCCACCTCTTGATTGGCCTGCTGCAGCTTACGTCTTGGTTGGTCGTGAGGACCTCGCCAGGGCGAAACTGAGGAAGGAGCATGGATCTCAAAGCAGTGCTGATCTGGTCTCATTATCTGTACCATACATGCTACATTTACAGCCAGTGACTGTGCCCTCTTCTTCATCAGAACCCAGTTGGTTGGAGGTGTCCAGTTCAGAGGACCCAGACTCTCTTTACAGAAATGTGGAGGATGGCATGGAGCATATCTTCAATTCCAGCACCCAGCTACGATATGGCCGTGACTTACGTCTCAATGAGGTTTGTACTTCCTGTATTTTTGGGAATTTTATGTTTATGCATCTCCATTCTTAATTTTGATTGCTGACTTATTTTGGTGAAGGTGAGAAGGCTCTTGTGCTCCTCTAGGCCTGTGGCTATACAGATGTCTATTAACCCTAGCGCAAGTGATCAAGAAGTTCAGCAGGTTTGTACAATGGCTTGCAATAATTCTGATTTTTCCTTGGTTTTTTTTTTCTGGGTCTTTGTTTGAGCTCCATTACTCTGCTGATATTTCCCCCCTTCTTTTCTTGATAGGCAAAGCTATGGAACCTTGCTCAGAGGACTACTGCTTTACCTTATGGCCGTGGTGCTTTTACATTGTCTACTACTTATACTCTCTTAACAGAGGTATTAGGGTAATATAATTGCACCATGCCTCAATGTTGACTTTTCTTGCTTTATATGTAACTCTATATACACTTTCTTTAATTAGGCACTTGTCATCCCCAAGCTGGTCTTGGCTGGCCGATTGCCTGCACAACAAAATGCAACGGTACGCTGTTGTATTTGTTATTTAGTAGGAAATATTAGCAAGGTGTTGTGTGATGTAAATTGTAAATCTTCATGAATTCTCAGAGAAGTTAATTAGCAAATACTTTAGAAAGCAAAACCTTTTTTCCACTTCCCTTGCGTACTATAACTTTTTAATAATAGAGTAAATTACATAAATGGTCCTAAAGTATCACTCATGTACCATTTTGGTCCTTAATTGTCGGTCCTTAAAAGTTTTCAATGTGTTTATGAAATTGCTCCTATTATTATCATCAGACAGTTTGATGAAAATCCATGTTATGATGATATTCATGTTACTATTTAATTATTTTTTTATGACAGGGGTATGGATGTTAATACCCATTTAATCAATATTTGGTATTGTGGATAGTTATGTTTGTACTCGTGTTGTCTTTATTATTTGCAAGAAGATCCATGTTATTTGCAATGCTAAATTGATGGGGAGATGGATGAAAAATATTGTTTTTTATATGGATGTTAACAGTTAGGACCAATTTGATACAACTTAGAAACTTCAAGGGACCAAAATGATAACTGGGTAATACTTAATGGACCATTTATGTAATTAACTCTAAATAATATTTGATATTCAGTTTATTGATTTTGATTTTGACTTGTATTTAGTATAATTGTGCAACTAACATTCAAGTATCACTTGTATAGGTTAAATAACCTTTTGCTTTCCTTAACAATTCATCTCTCACTTTCCATGCTCTTGATGGTTAGGTTAATCTTGACCCTAATATAAGAAATATCTCGGAGCTTAGTTCATGGCCTGAGTTTCATAATGGTGTGGCTGCTGGTTTGAGGCTTGCTCCTTTCCAGGTAAACAAAACCCACTGAAGTTCCTGTTTGTTTTAGTATGGACCAGCACTGATTAGAGCTCAAGATTTATGCAATAAGCACAAAACAAATCTTCATTTGTAGTAGATTTTCCTTGCACAACGGATATTTGTGCAATATATTTTGGGCATCCCTTATATAGGTAAACTATTGCTACAGGGTAAAATGTTGAGAAGTTGGATACAATACAACAAACCTGAGGAGCCAAGCTTCACTCATGCTGGGCTTCTTTTTGCATTTGGTTTGCATGGACACTTAAAGGTTTTGGCAACTACTGATGCATACCGGTACCTTTCTGAGGTAGATATATCTCTTTCTTCTTCATTCATTGCTTGTCCATTTTTTTTTTTCCTGATTTACTTGATGCAAGATTTGTCATTTTGTTGTTCTGATTTACTTGATGCAAGTTTGTAATTTTGGCGAAATTTCAGTCACTTTGGGCACTAAATTTCAATTTGGCTTGCACAAAAAAGAATCTGCAATTTCTGTGATTTCTGCTTCAAAAATAATTGTTTGTTGATATCCTATTTTAACAGTATCAGCTGTATCCCATTGGTGTTGATGAGCAGTAATCTCTTTAACAAGCCTGCTACAAAGGCCAAATGATTCTAATTTTGATTGTTCTTCATATTTTTATTAGTTGGAGTCTTTTGCCAAATTTGACTATCAATTGCAACTTTTGATCTAGTATGTTAGTACCCTTTCGGTTTGAACGTGTACAAAAACAATACTGAGTTCTGAAATATCAGATATCCTTCTTGAATGTTAACCTTCTGCACTCCTGTATGTCATTCTACTGTGTTCTTTACAAAAGAAAATTCAGTGTTTTAATTATGGCTCCTACTAAATTGCACTGTCTTTCACACTTATAAATTATAAGGACGATGGCTTCATTTTTTCCTTCTAAATTAGTTTCCTGTTACATTTTGATTGAGAAGTTGACTCTGAGTATGGGGAAAGGAAAGAAAACAAAAGATTAGAAAAGAAATGAATGTTTTACTTCTTTTCCAGGAGCATGATGTAACAAGTGCAGGTTTATTGCTTGGCCTTGCTGCATCTAACAGGGGAACCATGGACCCAGAAATATCTAAGGTGAAAAGAATAATACACTTTCTGCTGAATAATTGAAGGGTTTTAGTTTATCTCCTGAGTAATCATTTGAATTTTCTTCTTCTTTATATTTAGACTCTCAACGTTCATATCCCTTCTCGACAGCCAGAAATTGAGCTGCCAACACTTTTACAGGTTCTTCTTCGTTCCCCCCTTCCACCTTGTTGCTTCATTCTTATCTCGGCAATAACTTTTAATCAAGAAGTAGAATAGCTTATGTTACTAAACATCTAAATAGCTTACCAATCAAATTTTATGAAATTTGAGTGCAAAATTTATCAGAAGGCAACAGAATGTTGACCCTTGAAACTGCAAAGCATTTGATCAGCTGTAAAACAAACATCAAATTTGATCGTTTTGATATGTTACATGAGTTCTTTTTTTTATGGTTGTAACAATCCAATAATGATACTGTCATGAGGTCCACTTCCTAGGATTTTCTAGTATAAAACTAATTTGAAGCATATTCATCTCTGGACCATAACATATTAGTCAATATGTATGCACATATAAGCCATCTCGTACTGTAACATATCAAGCACAGGGCTTCTACACTATTGGGGACCACACAAAATATTCTTTTAGGATTTGAACTTCTATCTGGTATTTGCTAGAAACTTTTAATTACAAAAATTAATTTATTGTTGCTTTTGTTTTCAGGTAGCTGCATTGATGGGAATTGGGCTTCTTTTTGAAGGTTCAGCTCACCCATTAACAATGAAAATGCTTTTGGTAAGAAATTTATTTTGTATTTAGTTACTAATACAATAATTTCTGAACACCATACTGATGTAGTCAAGTGCATTCTTGATGTTGCTGGGCATGGTTTTCAATTATTTGATCTTAGTCTTAACTTTTTCTATTCATATTGAAGGGTGAGATAGGCCGAAGAAGCAGTGGTGAAAATGTACTCGAATGGGAAGGATATGCTGTTGCTGCAGGATCAGCTTTGGGGCTTGTTGCATTAGGTAATGAAGCTGTCAGCAGAGTACATGTATTTCTAATTTTACAAAGAGGTTCTATACTAGGAGTTGAAAAGATCACAACTAAATTATATATGTAGAGTAGAAATGAGCCCTACATTTGAAAACAAAGCTTATGTATTTCAGTTTTTCTTTTCCCTGATTGTTCTTATTTCTCTTATGGAGGCTAATAAACATTTAGATGTGAATTTCAAGTTAGAAAGAAATAAGTTCAATTTCAATTATGCTTACCTGATTCAATGAAATCTGTAAAGGGCGAGGTGCAAATGCATTCAGCTTTGCTGATTCTTTTGTTGACCAGCTTCTCCTCTACATGGGTGCCAAAGGTTTTTACATGGTATGTACTATCCTTTTGTTTGCTTTTGTTTCTTTATTCTTAATGTTATGTTTTGTCTAATCTTATGTATTTTGTTGCAGGAGAAAACTGCCAAGAGAACCCCAACTGCAGATGAACAGATCCGCAATTCTGGACAGGTACTTATGCAACTTTTAGTTTTGCGTGCCATGAATTTCAGCTAATTTTGTACGTCTTAATACTTGTGTGGTTCATTTCTTCAGATAATAGATGGGAAGCAAGTTAACTTTTATGTCACTGCACCTGGAGCCACAATTGCTCTAGCCCTAATTTGTTTGAAGGCAAGTCTTATGTGCTGTTTCTGTTTGTATTTATACTGTTTTTTTACCTATGTTTGTTACAAAGTGTCTAAATTCATCTCAGATATGTCATACATTATCAGCCTAATACTGCTTGGCATATATTCCCCTCTAATACTCTGAACCTTGAGCTTTCATAAGAAAATAAAAGCTAAGTTGCAAATGAAATATATATAGTGGATATAACATTCATGCATTACTTAGTATTTGCATTCTAATAGAGAACTTCTAATGCAGACTGAGTCTGAGGAAATTGCAAAACGAATTTATATCCCTACGACTCGCTTTGACTTGCAATATGTGAGGCCTGATTTTATTATGCTTCGTATAATTGCTCGAAGCCTTATAATGTGGAGCAGGTACTCATACTGTCTGATTTTTTTTGCAAACACACCCCTAAAGTTCTGCTTTTGGCAAATAACTCTACAAGCTTATGTCAATGTGACATTTTCCAGGGTGCAACCTTCGAGGGAGTGGGTTGAAGCTCAGGTGCCTGAATTTATCAGAGGTGTGATTTTCAAATCTCAAGATGATACTGTCACTGGTGATGAGTGCGAGTTGGAAGATGTCTGTCAGGCTTATGTCAATATTATAACTGGGGCTTGCATCTCTCTTGGTAAATAATCTTGAGCATTTATGGAGTTTGCAAAAAGCACCCAAATTTCTCTTGATATGGCAGAGGCTTCCATGATTTGTGATTTTTTTCAAAGGGTGCTCGTAACTATTATTCTAGGTGTAAAACAAAGTAAACAAAAGTGACCACTTGAACAGCATATTTGAACATATTTAAACCATCAAGGTTGAACTTGTCCAAGAAAAGAGCAATTAATAGAGAAGAAATACTTTCATCATGTAATTGTATATAGCAATGAAATGGATTTGCAGATATCCATAGTGGTGGTTTCTTTCTGTAATTTAGGATAAGTGCTGTTTCTTTTATTTTCCCGACAAACCATTTGGTACTCGCTAATATTTCTTTGTCTTTCTTTTGAAATATGGGGGCAATCTTGGAACATATATGCCTCCAGCTAATTTAATTAAACTAAAATTAGACATTTTCTTTCATTGAAGTGCTAATGCTAATGTTGTCACCAACAGGATTAAAATATGCCGGAACTAAAAATGGGGATGTCCAAGAGCTGCTTTACAACTACGCCATCTACTTTTTGAATGAGGCAAAAATGCATATCATTTCTTTATGTTGAAACAATTAGTGGCAGAAAAGAGTATTTTTTTGTGAACTTTTTACTCAATATCACAGATGAAGCATGTATATCCTCCTTCAAACAAACTTCTACTGCCAAAGGGATTGCTCCAACAAGTTGATCGTGGCACTGTTGAGTTAAGCATGCATCTTATTGTCCTATCTCTTTCTCTGGTTAGAATCTTGCTTTTTTCTTAACTCTTTCCACTAATTAAGGATGTACATTATCGTTCATTTGTGTTTGCAAACAAAAAACAGCCTTCTTGTTGTTATGATGGGACAGACAATTCCTTGTTGTTGTTATGGTAGTTGCAAATAGCACCTAACATTTTTCATACTTGCAATTAATCCCCTTCTACATTCTTTTTGGCTATACACAAGCCATGGACAAATCGGTCTCAGATTTTTCATGATCAATTTGAGTCTGACAGCTACATCTAAATATGGTTGTCTTGATCTCAATTAGAATTAGAACTTCAAAATGGGGCTCAATACAGTCTAGTGCAAAATTATCAATGTTCATTCGGACATAATATTTCCATAACATCAGTATAATTGTCTGTTCTGCAACTAAAATGGTGTTTTTTATTCGCATAAAGCATGGCTGTTAATTTGGTGCCCTCTGTTTATTGTAAGGTAATGGCGGGGTCGGGCCATTTACAAACTTTTCGACTACTGAGGTACCTTCGGAGCAGAAGCTCAGCAGAAGGCCATATGAATTATGGTCTTCAAATGGCCGTGAGTTATACTTTGAATTGATCTTGCTCTAGGACATTTGCTTGTATTTTGTTTCTCATCCTTTTTCCCCTAATTTTTCAGGTAAGCTTAGGCATTGGATTCTTATTTCTAGGAGGTGGTATGCAGACATTCTCTACTAGTAACAGTGCAATTGCAGCTTTGTTGATTACTCTGTATCCTCGTTTACCTACGGGCCCAAATGATAACCGGTGCCACCTTCAGGTATACTGATCTTTTCCTTTTGTACTTAAATTTAGTGCTTTGAGCCTAAACTCTTAAATGTTTTTCTGGATATTCAATGATTCTTGAAACATAAAAGCTGACAAAACATGTATTACATTGATCATTGTTTGTTAGAATTCCTTTTATCTAGGTAAGCAATTTGTGCTCAGAAAAATACATAAAACGTGATATTCTTATAGTTTTCCAAGGTACACTATTTTTCAGTTTCACTCTCTTTGCATGGGGTAGTGGAGACCTTATCAGGCAATCTTAGGTTTTGCAAGTACAGACAGGAAATTTACTTTTCTTCTATGAGTTTTGATTTTTGAAATATTATAATTTTTTTAGGCTTTCAGACATTTATATGTAATTGCTGCTGAATCGCGGTGGGTCCAGACTGTAGATGTTGACACGGGTCTACCTGTTTACTGTCCCCTGGAAGTCACTGTTAATGAAACAGATTTTTATCGCGAGACTACCTTTTGTGAGGTCACTCCTTGCATACTCCCAGAGCGCTCTGTGGTATGATCAATATTTTGTTCCTACTATAGTTGCTGGTTTGTTAAAGAATGTCACACACTACGCTGCTGTCTGAAATTTTATCATTAATTTTATATAAATTTTGTGTAATACATGCAGTTAAAAAGTGTTCAAGTTTGTGGCCCCAGATATTGGTCTCAATTCATTCAACTTGAAACTGAAGGTATGCTAGTAATAGTAGCTCCTTGACTTTTTGAATTATTTCTATTTTTGTAGTTATCTGAGATAAGTAAATACTGTCCCTTAAACTCCTTTTACCATAGATAAACCATGGTGGAAAGCTGGAGATAAGAGCGACCCATTTAACGAAGGGGTTTTATACATAAAGAGAAAAGTTGGGTCTTGTCCATATTCCGATGACCCGGTGGGATGTCAATCTCTACTTTCTCGAGCTATGCACAAGGTTTCTACCTCTCTCCCTCTCTCTCTCTAACAGGGTTAAATTCAGCTTAGGTGAAACCTGGAAACAACCTGAACTGGATTGTTTCTAGGTTTCCCTACTTAAAAAGGAAAATTCAGCTTAGGTAATGTTGTACCTCTTGTCATCCAGTTCAGGTTGTTTCCAGGTTTCTATCATGTCTGTCTTGTGTTATTCAGGTTTGTTGCTGTTGGGTTTCAAGCCACTTCAATTTTCAGATTATATGAGTTCACTTCTTGGATTGGGTCATTTGAAGCAACAGCAGGCTGGGTTTCATACTCAATGATAGCGACAATTGTGGGTTGGGGGGGGTATTCTGGTCAGTTCAGATTTTGCAATCTCTAGGTTTTTTATTCGTAAGCTTCAACTGCTATCTCTTTATGGATATAGGTCTCTGGCGCGTCATGCTCTACAATTGGAATTGGCAATAATCAACAAGATAGCTCATTTGAGGTTGACCAGTTAGTGAGTACCTTTTCAGCTGATCCTAGCCTGATAGCCTTTTCTAAGCTATATTGTGACTCGCCAGGTCGCAGGCAAGCCTTGTATATCTCTTTTATTGCTTTTCCTTCATCATTTTCTTTTTTACTTTTCTATATCTTGTTGTTTAGATGCATTGCTGTTTGGAAGAATTGGTCCTGATTTCTTCTCATATATTTTGTAAAGAAAGCTCATTATTTTGTCTTGTCAGTTGTGATCCCAATTTTAAGGAATTTTGCTTGCAAGTATTGTATGAGTGTGTGAGCAAAGACCGACCTGCTCTGCTACAGGTATTTTTGCTCTTGTTTAAACTTAGTTCCTTTTTTATTTATGTATTTAGCAACTAGCACGTACTTCTGTTGTGACATTTGCAATTATTATTTTTTATTTTTTTATTTCTGTTGTGACATTTTGTAGGTATATCTTTTCTTGTACACAATGATTGAAGCTATGTGGGAGCAAGTGCAAAACAGGCTTCTTGTTGTTCATGACTCTCTTTTCATCTCCAATTTAAAGGCAAGTTTGGTTAACTTTAGTTGTTAATTGTTACGTGCAATAAGTGCATAATTTGCTTGATTGACACAGTACTTCAGTATGAAAATTGAGTTGGCAAATAGCCATTTAGGCCATTCAGAACAGATTGGGTCATTTTGGGTTGAGGTGACTTCCTGTCAGGTTCAATTTTGATTTTTCAAAATCCTTAGGTGGGTATGTTCACCAATGGTATTCAGAATTATCCAGTCAGGTTTGTTTCGGGTATTTGGATAGGTATTTCAGGTGGGAGGGGGGGGCGGTTATTTTCAGCTACAAAATTATAATTATCAGGCCATTTTAGGTTGGGTTGTTTGACTTTTCAAATTCTCAACTAGGTTTGGGTTTGTGGGAGGTTGGGAAATAGGAAACCCACAAGGTTAGTTCAGATCATTTGACTTTCAAATTTTGCGGGTCAGGTTAGTTGGGTTTCGAGTTGGATTAAATTTTCCCAGCTATTATAAAGTAAAAGATGTCTAACTTGGGCCAGAGCCAGAATTGATATGACCATCGGAACATCTTAGGAATACTTTCTTGCATATTGTATCCAGGTGGCATTAGCATATGGCGATGCCTTACTAAATGGCCGGTTGAGTTATATGAATGGAGGTGACATTATCCAACCCATCTTCATAGAATCTCTCAGGAAACGCATAGAAGATATTCTGACAAATTCAGATGGAATCCAAGAGAGCCTTTCAATTTACCTGAGTAAAGAACAGTGGCCAAGTGGTACTAAAAGGACGGATGCTGTACTTCTTGCTTGGTACCTTTTGTGGTATTCAATTCCCCCACCTAGTGTTGTCAGTTGTGCTCTGAAGAGAATTCTCAAGGGAAAATCAAATGATAAGTTATCCATGGTTCCTCTGCTTAGGTTGCTTCTTCCATTTACCCATCAGAGAGGGATTATTGAAATTGAGAAATTTCGCATTAGTTTGGGAACTAATTAGGCTGATATTTAGTCTTAAAAATTGTGGCCCCAATTTGGCCATTACTGTTCCTCAGCAGTCTCATTATTCTAGTCGTTTACTTAGCTTTTCTTTTTCTCGTTTGTACATAATAAGATAATTTTGATAATCTGTTTTGCATAGTACAATACCTTATTGCCATCTTTGTAATTTCTTTCTTATTTGTTTGGTTATGGTATAGTTACATTGATCTTGTTGGGCAATGTAGAATCTAGAAAGCGTTCTAGCATACTGAGGGCCAAGCAGTACGTCTCAAATTTTCCACTGCTCTCATGGAATTCTTGAATTCTTTTTCGTATTTCAAATAATGATATTAATATTTCGGATCTAAAAACTGTCAAGACGGTCTAAAATCAGAAAAAAAAAAAAAAAAAAACTGTATAAGGCTGCTAAATGCATGGTTCAAATAAAAACGTGATTTTGTTTAAATGCAGCACTGAAAAGCAGCTCATCAACACGCTCTCGGTGGAGATTTTACGATTATGAACGAGGCATATGTTTTTTTTTTTTTTTTTTTTTTTGAGGAAAGGCCCGTAGGCTTCTACTAGTACATAATTAAGGTTACATCTGAATAATAGAGTCTGACTACCCGTAGAGGGTTTAAACAAAGAAACAAAAATTACACATATAGCTAGAAATTTAAATCACTATCTAACTTAATAAAAAAAACATCCTCCTAAGGCTTAAAAGCTGCTTGTCCCGCTCCAGTATGGAGGCTTTGTGAAATTTCGAAAAACTGAGGGTCTATTTGAGGTCAAATCCCCAATTCTCTGGTAACGGATTCCACTGTCTGTCCCGCCGTGTGCTGCGATCCTCTCCTTGCCCAATTTGCAATCCGGTGAGGCTGTTGTATGGCATTCCATCCCGCATGCTGCATTGTTAGTCTGTGCCCCATCAATCTAATCATTCTACCGCATTCTGCCATTATCTCCATTGCTCTCCATGAAGGCGGATCCTCCATACCCGTACCCGTTACTGCTTGAATTAGTTCTTGGCAATCCGAGTACAAGGTATAGTTGTCCTCCCCATTTTGATCCCTTACGTATTGCAGCGCATCTCTCAGTGCGTATGCTTCCGCATTAATTGGCTCGTGTGCCATTGTTGCTCCATGAATTACCTCTTCAATTCTCCCCCCATTATCATATACAATGACTCCAGTACCCGCCCTTTTGGATGCATCCCAAGAGCCATCCATGAGGATTATTTTTGTCCGTGTCGGCACCTCAATTCATACCACCTGGGCCGGTTGTACCGGCCGTACCTGTTGGGTTACCACCTCCATTTGCCTAACCTTTTTCCGAATTCCTTCTGGTGTTGCCGTTTTCGCAGAGAATACCACCTCATTTCTTGCCTTCCAAAGGCACCAGAGAGTGTTGCAGAAGATTGATATTTGAGTGTCATCCAAGGTCTCAGTTATATCCAGCAAGGCAACTTTGAAGTCTAATGGAAGGCCATGTACTCTGATCTGTAGTGGCAATATGAACCACGTCTGTCTCGGCACTTGGTAAAGGAACAGCATGTGCATCAATGACTCCACTTCCAATTCGCATCTTGGACATAGTGGGGTTATGTTTGGGATCCCTCTATGCAGTGCCTCCATTGTAGGTAGCCCCTGGTGGATCGCCTTCCAAAGGAAATTCTGCACTCTCGGTATGATAGATTTTCCATTTTAGAATGGTTCTGAATGCCTTTGTTTTGAGTGAGTCAGACACAGGCCTAGTGAGTAGTTGCTCCTTCAATTTTTTGTATCCATCCTTTGTATTGTATTTGCCATTCTTGCTGTGTTTCCATATGAGTCTATCCCCCACCAAGGGGTTATTAACCGCGTTATTTACACCATGCTGAATTTGTAGCAGTGCCTCATTCCCAGATTGTCCATGATATCCCGTTCCTTCCATTGCAGTGTATTCATATCAAACAGGCCTTGCACTGTCAAATATCTTTGGATATTGGTGTATATTCTGCTGACAGTCCAACTTTCGGAACCAGGATTGATTTATGGCTGATATCCCTTCCCCACTTCCAATGTGCCAGCTCAAATCGTCCTTAATCAGGTGCTTGAGTTCTTGTATACATCTCCACATTGAGCTAGTCTGGCTGACCGAACTGACTCCCCAAAAGCCTCCTCTTCCTCTTGAGTAATATTTTGCCCGCATCAGTTTGACCCAAACTCTATCCTCGTCTGCAGCCAGCTACCAAACCGTTTTGAGGAAGGTAGCCAAATCCCTTATGCCAAGAACCCCATCTGCCTGGTCCTGACAAATCTTAGTCCATGCTATAAACGAGATGTATCTTTCTTTTGTCAGCTTTGCCCAATAAAACTTCCGAATCACCACCTCAATTTCCTTAATCGTTTTTTTTTTTTTTTGGGATTTTTGCCACCATCATATAGTACACTGTTGTTGAAGTCACTCGTTACAAGTTTTACGCCATAATTAACAAATATTTTGAAATTATCTTATTTTAGCTCTTACTTTGAAATACACATCTACCCCCCATATGCCTCACTCTCCTTTTTGGACAGCTCTGATGCATATATAACATTTGGTAGAAGTCTCACTAGAAAATGAGCCAAAAAAAATTTCTTTTATTAATTGACCCATTGGGGTATATATAGACCTTACATCATTCATTCTAGTCCCTATGATTACTCTATATTCCTATCTCACAAATAGATCCCTAAACATATCACAAATACCAACACTCCCCCTCAAGATGAGCCTATGGACGAAAGATATCCACTAGGCCTATCTTGTCACAAAGTCTCGACAAATCTAACGAACTAAGCCCTTTAGTGAGACAGTCAGCTACTTGCTCACTAGTAGTTACATATCCCAACTCAAGTAGTCTGCTATTCAATTTCTCCTTGATGAAGAACCTGTTGATCTCCACATGCTTGGTCTGATCATGTTGCACGAGGTTATTGGCAATGCTAATGGCTGACTTGTTGTCGCACCACAACTTCATTTTGGCCCCTTGGTCCATCTTGAGCTCCACCAGCAAAGCTCTCAACCACAACAATTCCGCTACACCCAATGCTATGGTCCTGTACTATGCCTCAGTTGTGGACCTAGCAACCATCGACTGTTTCTTGCTCTTCCAGGAGACCAAATTTTCTTCCACAAACATGCAATACTAGGGGTGCAAACGGATCGGATACGGATCAGATAGTGGTAAACCCATATCCGTATCCATTTTTCTTTTTCGGATACAGATACAGATCGGATATTAAATGGATACGGATACATATCAGATATTAAACGGATACGAATATGGATCGGATATTAATGGATACTAATATGAATACAGATACAATTCGGATATTATAAAAAAATAACTTGCCCTATTTTATAACAAATTACTTTTCTTATTAGAAAATAAAAACAACATAATATAAATATATAATTAAGTAAATTAATCTGATAATACTTTTCATTGTATGAGAAATTAATTTGTTTCAATGTTGAACCATTAGCTATCTTAGAAACAACAAATGAATTAAATAATTCATTGTTTTTAGGTTTGCTTCCATGTCTCTAATGCAATTGAACGTACAGTATGTCACTATTTCATTTCTAAAAAAAAAAACCAATTCATGAGACGTTTTGTATATTCTCAATTGAGGTTCATTTGAGGACAGGAGGCTCTCCGTACAAGAGGAGTCACATAGATAAAGAAAAAAAAAAGATATAGGTTGTATGGTGCCAATCTCTGAATCTCTTTGTGCAGTGAGTTAAAGTATGTTGAATTAAACTTAAAGAATCAAAGAGCAACACTATAGATCTTATTATAGAAGGCCCAAAATACCCATACAAAACCAAAAGGCTACCATGATTCTCATTTTAATAATAATCTCACAGCTCTCCCAAAATTTTGAAATAAACGGATATTCGAAAATTTAAAATACACGGACACGAATAATTATCCGTATTCGTATCTAAATTAAAACCGTATCCGTATTCGAATCCGCATAAATCATATCTGTATCCGTATTCGAATCCGCAACTATCCGTATCCGAATATCCGAATCTGCAAAAATTCGGATATGGATCCGAATCCAGATCCGGACGGATAATATCCGACCCGTTTGCACCCCTAGCAATGTAGCAATACCCAGATGTGGACTTTCTATCATCGGCACAACTAGCCCAGTCTGAATCACAATAGCCCTCAATATTCAAATGCCCATTCTTCCTGAAAATCAATCCCTTCCCTGGTGCACTTTTTAGGTACCTTAAGATCTTGATACACGGCATCCATGTGACCCTTCTTAGGGTCATGCATGTAGTGGCTCACCACACTCTTCGTAAAAGAAATGTCGGGGCGAGTGTGACTCAAATAGATCAAGCGACCCACTAACCTCTGGTACCTCTCATTGTCAACTGGCTCTCCTGCCTCAGCACTCAGCTTAGCCTTCTGATCAATGGGAGTAACCGCAGGTTTGCACCCTAGCATACCTGTCTCTGTAAGCAAATCTAGCACATACTTCTTCTGAGATAGAACTATCCCCTCTGCACCACAAGCTATCTCAATCCCAAAAAAATATCTAAGCTGCCCTAAGTCCTTCACCTCAAACTCCTTACCCAATCTCTTATTTAGCTGTGCAATCTCACCCTTATCGTCACCGGTGATAATCATGTCGTCCACATACACCACAAGCATCGTAATGTGAACTCCATGTCGTTTAAAGAACAATGTGTTGGGTTACGGACGGTCCAAGCCCATTTGATTAGCCTTAAGTGCGGAAAGCGTAAAACAAAATTTTACACTACTTAAGCTACGAATTAATCGGGGTATGTCAGGAAACATTCCAAGGTTGTCCACCTTCTGTATTTCTTCGGCATCAGAACCCCTTTTAATTCATTTACAGATCTACTCCATAATTGATTTTCTAAAACGTTAATCTACTTATCAATTAAATAGATTAATATAACTTGTTTTATACCTTGTTTCCAAATTACAATTGGAATGCAGACCGAGCGAGAAGACCGGATCTGAGCAATGACTTCTTTCGGAGCACCAAACATATGGTGCCTCTATCGGTTATCCACCAGGACTAACCAGAGAGCGGTTTATTTCTTTAGCCAGAAATCCCGTAAACCGCGGGATTTTCGGTAATACACTATTCACCGAAAAAGCGCAAAAACACTATTCACCGAAAGATTGGTCACTCAATTTCTCTCTCGCAAGAAAAAGCTGAAATACCGTAAATCTCGGTAAAAAACACTATTCACCGAAAACCCGCAACATCCGTACAACGAGAAAGAGAGAAAATAGAAACCCGATTCAATCTGACAATCGGATACGAATGTGAATTAGTAATTTTCTCTCTCCATGTACCCCTCTATTTATAGGCATTTGAGGAGGTTCGCAAAAGACCGAAATACCCTCGGACTTCAAAGTATTACATTAATGCCATTTTATAAAAGGTATTCAATTTGGATCTTACTACTTCATATTGGTTAGATATGTTTAATGGATTCTGAACCCATTAACCCAATGCAATAGTAAATAGTAACTATCCAAATCAAATATATATAATTGTCATATACAATTATATTCGTCTGCGGTTTTCGTTTGGTAATTTTTATACAACATGTCAAACATGTTTATAAACTAACCAGTGTTTCTTTTTGTCATTCTAAATGACGTATAATTAATTATAACTATATCAGTTATAACTAATTACATCCATTTGTTTTTGCTTTGTCATTTTACATGACAAATATATAATTTAATTATAACACGTATAATTAATTATAACCATCTTAATATTAATTATAATCAAATTATAATTAATCAGTAAGATTCCCCAGTTAGCTCCTATATGGTGTGACCCAATAGGATCTGTGTTATGTTGGTAAATAGAATTTAGAACTGTTCTAACTTCTATAATCATAGGCGGCATCTGACATATGCACTATGACCATCCAATTACACAGATGATGATGTACTGTACACTATCACGATCCAGTAAACAATTTACTTGTATCAGTTCTTCTGTCTCATAGCTATCAGACCAGTTTCAAGGCGTATGTGTGTCATCCTTGCTAATCGAATCTTTTCTTGATCTTGAGCAGATTATCAAATATAATTACTCTTGTAATTATACTGCTAGCAGATAATCATACTCTATCAAGGGGCCCAGTGATGCTATAACTCGTACAGATATACGAGGGACAGTAGTACTTTTGGTAAACCATCACTTCCTCATCTAAGCTATGTATATGGAAGTGCTACCGTTATGACTGCTTTTTACGGACAGCGTTAGATAACACTCACACATATACATCTCTTAGTAGGAACGATGAATACCTCATACTTTAGAACTTAATACTGAATGAAAACATTAATGACACGAACACAATTCTGTTTAATGTTTCATTCGGGGGTCTGTCAAATACCATATTCCTAGAACATGTATCTATGTGATTAAAATGACATCTCTTGTCAATGGTCTGTAAAACTTGACCATCTTTTAATTCACATACTAACCTGATAGCGGTCAATTAGTGTTCCTGCTAATTACCTCGGTTAGTGACTTTTTAAGAATATATATCATCTACATTATGGAGTTTCACAATTCCAGTCATGAACTCGGAATGATCCATAAATACAATAATACTCAAGGCAACAAAATGATAGTTTATTTAATCATTCAATTCATGAACAAAGCTTTATGATAATTTATCGTATTATTGACTTCTAGATTATTACAAACTAACACAATGTATGGTCCGCATTGGTCTGCCGATACCTTATGCCTACCATAGCGCTCCTGAACCTGTCAAACCAGGCTCGAGGGGATTGCTTCAGCCCATAAAGAGATTTCATGAGTCTGCACACCTTACCCTCCATCTGTTTTGTGCCAAAACCTGGTGGTACCTCCATATACACCTCCTCCAACAAATCACCATGAAGGAAGGCATTCTTCACATCGAGTTGGTGCAACTTCCAATCCCATTCGTTGCCAAAGAAACAAGTGTTCGCACTGTGCTCATCTTCGCCACGGGAAGAAAGGTCTCATCATAGTCGATACCATAAGTCTGAATGTACCCCTTCACCACCAATCAGGCCTTGTAGCTCTCAACCTGACCCTCTGGGATTTGTTTCACAGTAAATACCCATTTGCACCCAACCACCTTCTTGTCTGGTGATAGTGACACAAGTTTCCAAGTTTTGTTCTTAACGAGAGCCTCTAGTTCCTCTATCATGGCAGCTTTCCATTTTGGGTCCTCCTTAGTAACCTGCCAGCACTTAGGAATATAGACAATGTCCAAAGATGCAATGAATGCTCCGTGTACAGGTGATATGTGAGAGTAAGAAAAAAAACTGGGCAATGTCATGTGGGAAACTATACCGATCAGAGGGAACTCCCGCATTGCTGCGAGTAGTTCTCCTTATCGATAGGGGAGTGGGAGGAGTAGAGAGAGGAATCATATCACATGTGTATTCTGAGTCTGTGGTGGAAGGTGTACGTGTCTCAGGAGTCGGAGAAGGCAGGACAAGGGACTTGGCACAAGTGGCGGCACTGTAGACACTGTAGGCACGGTTCCTTCATTTTGCTTTCTTCTCCTCGTGTACACTCTCAGCCCCCCCTAAGCCTGAGTTCCACCAATCTCGGGATCAATCCTCTTCTGTTCATGTTCCGGCACAACGGCCGACTTCTCTACAACCGGACCATTCCCCTCCTGTTCCTATTCCGACACAACAGCCGACTTCTTCACAATCAGACAAGGGACATCCTCCACACTCACCATCCTCTCACTACTACTGCTATTATCCCCCTCTCGCCTCGTACCTCCTGTATCCAGCGAGTCTCCAAAGGGTGATGTGACCTGAGAGGAGTAGTATGGCTCATGCTCTCGAAATGTGACATTCATACTGGTGAACAACCTCTTCTCCACAGGGCTCCAACACACATAGTCCTTTTGGGTGGCCAAGTATCCCACAAAGATACATTTGACTGCCCTTGGATCTAGTTTTTTCACATTCGGTCTATAATCCTGCACAAAGCACACACAAACAAATATCCTCAAAGGAAGAATATCATAATTCTCACCTTTCAATACTTCAAACGGAGACTTTCACTCTAGCACACGTGAGAGCATCCTATTTCTTAATCTCGCAGCTGTCAGGACTACTTGCCCTCACAAGTATTTTGGTACATTCATCGAGATCATCATACTCCTTTCCACCTCAAGGAGATGTCTGTTTTTTTCTTTCCGCAACCTCATTCTGCTCTGGTGTGTATGGACACGTGGTTTGATGCTGAATTTCCTGAGATGACAAGTACTCTCTGAACACAGTGTTCGTGTACTTTGTCCCATTATCAGACCTCAACACCTTTACTACTGCCCCGTATTGAGTCTGAACCCCTTTGTGGAAATCTTTAAAACAAGCAAACACATCGTTCTTGTTTTTCATCAAATATATTCAAGTCACACGAGAGAAGCAATCAATGAAAGACACAAAATATCTAAATCCATTCACCGAAGTTGTGGAACAAGGTCCCCAAAAAATACAAGAGATCATACTACCAGAACTAACATATGAACTCCTAGTACGTTTGCCAAACTCCCAAGCATCACAAACAAGCTTTTCCTTATTAGCCTTCTCAACCAAAGAGGGATACAATTGACTCAAAATATTGAAAGAAGGATAACCCATACGCCTGTGGTGAAGCAACAACAAGTCCTCCATACTACTCCCAACTCCTTCAGATCTCTCTATCATGGATGAAATGGCTGAGTCCATCCCCTCTCTATCCAGGTACCACAAGCCGCTATGCCATGTGCCAGACCCAAGCCTCCTGCCCGTCAAGGAAGATCACCTTGGGAATATCAAAAGAAACAACGCATTTTAGTTGGAGAATGATAACACTTTTGGATAAGAGATTCACATGAAAAAAAGGAGTATGAAAAATATTGGACAAAGTCAAAGAGTTGGTACATCGCACAGTACCCTTACCTACCACGGGCTAGGCTGTGCCATTAGTTGTCTGAATACTCTCAGGGATTGCCAGGTGAGTATAGGAAGAGAACTCCCCAACAGTACCCGTCACATGTCTAGAAACACCAGAATCAACGATCTATGGTGATCTAATGGTGGGTATAGAGGCAAGGACGTGAGTGTCACCAGTACCTACGGCTGAATGAGCATAAGAAGCGATGTTACCCGAGGTGGATGCATCCCCTACTACACCTCTCTGCCTCCTCCAGACCAGCTACGAGTAGGATCTCAAGAGCTCCTGATCCTCCGCAGAAAGACCCTCATCTCGTTCACCCTCTTCTTCATCTTCCTCTACTACCATCAGGATTGCCTGGTAGCCCCCTCTTTCGCTTCCTTTGCGACCACAACAGCGACTGGGATCTTCAGACTGACCACATCCTCCTGAGTTCTTCACCTTTAGTGGCTTAGTGCAAGCCAACTTCAGGTGACCTATCTCTCCATAGTTGTAGCACTTCTGGATCTCACCCTTAGACCTGGAGTTGCCCGGGTTGGAGATAGCTAGAGATGACTTCACCCCTGGAAGTCCCCCTTCCCCAGCCTGTAGCCTGATCCGGTTCTCCTCCTGTATCATGGCTGACACATCAATCAGTGGAAGCTCCACCCTTGGTGTCGGTTAGGGCTGGCTTCGGCGTATTCTCACTCAAGGCAAGGCTGAATGCTCGCATTAACATCACGATCTCATCACTACTTAGCTTCCCTAAGGCCTCCTTTATGAGATTCGAGTCCTTATCCTTGCCTAAATCCACTCCGTCCATTGATCCGACTTTGATCTACACCAATCTGAGTCAAATCTTTTATTCCTCTTCAAGACCCGATCTTGCACCCTCAAGATCTAAGCCTTCATCACCTCTAACCTCTTCCTTCTCCTTTTAAACCCGATCTTGATGTTATCTCATCAAGATTCGAGCTCAACCAATCCAATCAAGACCCCGATCCACCTGATCGAGAATCCGATCAACCCGATCTCACCCCGCTTCTGGGGTATCGTGGGGTATTGGTTGGCCCCCCACGCCGGCCAAATCACACCAAAACTCAAACCCTAGGTGGTGGTCGGCCCTAGAAGAAAAAGAACTAACCTAGGGAGAGAAGAGAGAGAGTTCGGTTACTGTAGCGGCGGCGGAAGTACTGTAGGAGCTGCACAGTTTTCGATACAAAATCCTAGATCTGAAAAATGGCTCGGATATCAATTAGAAAATGAGCCAAAAAAATTATCTTTTATTAATTGACCCATTGGGGTATATATAGACCTTACATCATTCATTTTAGTCCCTATGATTACTCTATATTCCTATCTCACAAATAAATCCCTAAACATATCACAAATACCAAGAGTCTCTATAAACCAGGGTATAATAGTATGATTCATTCTGGACAGATGTTTGGTTTGGAAATTGCTCTCTAGCTGTTTCATATCCTTTTTTGTTTGCACTTTGTTCCAACCCAACATTTCACTAGTAGTTGTAATTGCATCCAAGGGCATTGCAGTGCATTTCTTTAGGACTTTCTGGGGTGACTAAATATGAATGGCTTGAAGTAGTGCAGATAATCCTAGCCTTCCAATCTGGACATGCTAAAGATGAGCTCATTTGGCAGTTGAGCTCTTCAGGGATGCATCCTGTCAAATCTTTATATCAATTTCTGAATTTTGGAGATATTAATGAAATGTATGCTATGACATGGTGGACATTAAAAATTCCTCCCAAGATACAAGTATTCATGTGGCTTCTTACTCATCATAAAGTTTTAACCAAATCTAATCTAGCTAAACGTGACTGGACTGGTAACACTTCCTGTCATTTCTGATCGCAAGAAGAAACCTTAGACCATCTGTTTGTCAACTGTGGTAGAAGTAGACAGGTTTGGTTTTGGATGGAATTAAGCCAATCTTATCTACCATTATAACATTCTTTGTAAGATATCCTCACTTTTGCATATTCTTTTTCCAAACAATTTAGAGTAGATTTTCTTCTGGTGTTTAGTGCATTATCTTGGTTTGTATGGTTACTACGAAATAAAATGTGCTTTCAAAATTGTGTAGGCAAATCTGTTAAAAGTTATGTTCTTCATATTATTAATTTGGTTAATCTTTGAACATGACATACCAATACAGACCCAGCGAAGTCTCTTTGGCTACCTACTGATCTCAACCAGATACCGTTGCAGGAATTGGAGCCGGAGCAGGTGTTAGTGGAGTCGATCAACTCTGAAAATTCACTTTAGTTTCCTATTTTCTGTTTCTGATTTGAACTGTTAGTCGTAGTCTAAACTTTTGTTCTGGGCTAGGAGAACGTTTCATGCGTTTAACTTTTGTGATGAGATCTTATTTTGGTGGTTGTAACTAACTTAAAACAGTTTCAATTAATGAGATAGGCCCATGCCTTTTTAAAAATAATAATAATAATTATTAATTAGCAATATTTTGTTGGCGTTACTATCTGCTGTAATTGAACTCAGTGATAGTGTAAGCTTAGGCCAACCACCCTGCAGGTTCGATGGATGCAAACATCAACATACGATCTACTTAACTCGTAAAAAATAACCTACGTACTAGTATAAACATGCGTCATTTTACTTAGTATTATCCTAGAAAACCACTAGCTAATTTTTGATAGCCAAAGTGAACTGAAACTACATCAATAAATATAAACATAAACTTAACCTGCACGTACTCCTAATGCGGAAATTACAAAAAAAAACAAAAAATAACTAAGCAACAGAAGGCAAAGGAACAGGAAAAAAAAAAAAAAAAAACCACTGCCTCAAGTATTGCACTGGATGGCCTGTTCTCCACTCGCCTTCACCTTTACCTCAGCTTGCATCTAATGTCAAGAATGTCAAGAATGTGCTCATGATATTATCTCAGCATACAAAAACTCGTTCCACACATCAGGCAAACCTGGGAGGCACCAGTGTATACAGTCAGCATAAGTTGCCGGGTCAGCCTGTTGTTCTGGCGTCAACACCTTTCCTTGCCGCAACGTGTGCACTGATGTGTGTGCATCTTTTCGCACCTCAGACAATGCCGTTATGTTGATGTAATGCACCGGCACTTGCCCCATTGACTGCATCACATCATCAGCAGCAGTGAATAAACGCCAGTCAGTGCCTACATCAATTCTTTGTGTATTGTTTGTTATAGGGAGAGTCTCCATTGCGCATCTTATTGCATTGGGATTTCCCCAAGTGACTGTCCTGGTCATTTCAAAGATATGAATAATGTAAGAAGGAATATGCAAAAAATATGACCTCTAAATTAAGCATAATTTGAGAAACATGTCAAGAGAGACTTACTCATGAGCAGGGGACATGCTCATAAAAAAGACCATGGTTTTTTGGGGATCGACATTCTCTGTAACCCACTTGGACCATGTCCTTAGAACTCTTCTATATGCTACTATTCTATCAACCTCTTCAAACTTGATTGATCTTCTATTCAAAATTCCTTTCCTCCTATTAACAAAGGAAAACACAACAAATAACAAGGGAAAATAATTCATAAGCTAGCAGTTTTAGACATGCATAATATTTTACCCCAAGAAAAAAAGGCTTTTGCTATGGTGTTCCTATTTTTAGCAATTTTTTCATAGAAATTAAATGAGCATTAACTTTGTGGATCTACTTTGCACTTTATCAAATCAGTGCTTCAGATTTCCCATATGAAAAAATCAACAGCAATAACAGTAGAAAACACCATAGCAAGAGTGCAAGACTAAGGAAAGAAAATTTATCATAAAACTTATGAAGTACGATAATTTTTGTGTGTGTGAGAGAGAGAGCTCACAAGACTTTCATCTTGGGACCATTCATCCACCATATGTAGGTATTGAAAATCAAGAAATCAACTTCCTTCCAGTTGGCACCATGTTTTAAGATTGATGTCGGCCTGATGATACGATCTCTAATGCTATGCATTGCTGGGTCATCAGAGTTGGACTCCACCAGGAAAGGAGCCCAATAGAACTCCATTGTAGCATTGTACTCCTAAGTCAACAAATGAAACAGGGGCCTTTTTAAATGTTTATATTCTTAGGGCTCATTTGGAAAATAAAAAAAATACTACTAGAATGGTGCTATTAAAATAGTAAAAGTAGAATATATAGTGAGTGAATGATGCTAATCAGATAGGGGAGTGTTGTTACGCAAATTGTGTTTGAATGGTTATAGGTAATGTACCTCAGCTCGAAAGACATTAAGTGAACCATTTTTAACAAGAGTCTTCTTATCCCATTGAAGTACTGACTGGACTAGGCACACCATGGACTCCCATTGATTCCTATTTAGTGAGTCTCCCACAAACATCATGCGCTTATTCCTCAGTCTCTCAAGTAGAGCTTTAGCATCAAAACTGCAAGTAATATTTAACTAATTTCTATTAAAATACAATGACATAACCGACAACACGACATGTAGGTTTTATGAGCTAGAATGTTGCTTTCACAAATATAAGATGAACTAAAATTCTAGGATGCGTATGTCAAGTTGACATCTCCCATTGAATGGCAAACAATTAAGTTGCTGCAGCACAAAACAACACGGGAGAAATAATGTTCCCTTTCCAATATCAGGGAACATTTTTGTGCTTTCTGCAAGCTATTGGTACCACACAAATCAAAATCAAATCAAATAATTGCGAAAATAGTAATGTCTCAACACAAGTGTTGGAGTGGAATAAAACCTACTTTAATCGGCTTTGATTGCTTGTAGGACCAGCCTACTTAAAGTAAGAGATACCCTTGCGAGTTGCGTCCATAAATGCATTGGGAAGAAAGGACAATAGTCACTGGATGACGGGAAAGCAAGCTCAAGTAGGAAAAACAAAAAAAATTGTTACTTTTTAAGGGCAATTGGTAAATATCACTTGTACAAAAACCGGGCACATACTCTGATTACTACAACTTTGTACTATTTCTGACGTGGCACAAGTAACCTCGTATACTTTTACTTTATATAATAGCAGTGTGACCTGTGTGGCCGCGTCAACTACACTACTGGGTAAAGTAAAATATATGTTAAAATTGCATGTCGGATAGAATGTTATTCCAAAATAAATAATTGAGAGCTACTGGCCAGTCACGTGCACGGTGCACCCTCTCTCTCCTTTCTCCTTTTAAATTAATTAAAGGAGCCTTATATATGTGGGCCCCCCTGCAAGAGACTTTTGAATCTTTTCCCAGACAAATTAAGAAAAAGACCGAACGGCCGGGAAAAATCACGCGAAAAAGAATCTAAATTCACGGAAAAGCTGACATTTCAAAACAACAAATCAAATTACGAAAAAATCGCGTTTAGGTGCGACAGCAGTACGCGCCGTACGCTTAACATCTGTTGATTAAAGTGGAGGAGAGCCAGATCCAACGCTCCTCCCCACTTAACTTACTCGTGCTACAGCAGCTTTCAATTCATAATTAAATATACCGTACCTATTTATTAGTAACAATAGTCAGTCAGGAGATATTTTTATAAACCATAATTAAAAAAAAAAATGTTCCGATTTCAGTATGATTAACCGAGTTTTTAGAAAAACTATAAGAATCGGACTGCCAAACCGGTCTTGATACCCTCTAGAACGGGTTGCCAAACCGGTCTCTACAGTATACTTTTTTTTTTTTTACAGATTGTTTATAAAATAAATCAGATATTTTGTTTGATTTTGTATATTAACAATAAGATTAATTGAACAATTAGAATATATTTTTTTTTGTGTATTTTGACCATTTTATCATTTTAACAAATCAATAAATTTTTTTGTGAAAAAAATTAAAAAAAAATATAAAGATAAATTACAATAACATTACTAAAAATTTGTATCTCTGGATACTTTTTTCTAAGAAATAATGTCTCCGAATGATTAATGGACATATTTTTCATAATCTAACATCTTTTATGGCAAAAATCGACTCTATTTTAATTTTTTTTTTTCAAAACTTATAGTTACAGAAACTTCTAAATCCTTTATGCAGTAGACCAATGTATCATTATTTTAAAAAATCGACCAATTAGAATACTAACATATTTTTTCATAAATAAAACACTTATTTTATATTTTTACAAAAAAAATAAGTACGTTTTAAATTAAAATAAGCTTTAATAAAAATAACAATTAAATAATTAAATTTGTTTGTTTTTAAAATATAAAAAAATAAATTAAAAAAAAATAATACGTACATTTGAAAACCAATTCATTGATTTTTATATATTTATTGATTTTTTTATATAGAAAATCAATCCATTGATTTGATAAAATGATAAAATGGTCAAAATACACAAAAAAAATTATTCTAATTGTTCCATTAATCTTATTATTAATATACAAAATCAAACAAAATATCTGATTGATTTTATAAACAATCTGTATAAAAAAAAAAAAAAAAGTTATTGTAAAGACCGGTTTGGCAGTCCGGTTCTTATAGTTTTTCTAAACATTCGGCTAATTATGTTGAAATCCGAACTTTTTTTTTTTTAATTATGGTTTATAAAAATATCTCGTCAGTCAGCTACACATGTGCTGACATACCCCTCGTAATTTGGAAATAACACGATCAGCTCTGGATGTCTTCTGTTTCTATTTGTACGAGGAAAATATAAACCGTCTTTTTTTTTTCAAGTTCACGTCAAAATCAAGGTTTCTTAAATAGACTAATTTCATTAACATCCGCATCTTAACAAACTTGTATAATGACAAGTGGACAGAAAATAGATATAAATAACCAAATAGAATATTCTGCTTGCTAATCTCACATGCATTAATGAGAATCGTAAATTAAACACCAAACTTTTACTTTACTTCGTCAGGGAACACTTGAGAGAAGCAATATATAACCATTACTACATTATAATAGGTAGCAACCTAATTAATAAGACACTACGTACAGAAATGAGAAATGCAGATGCAAAAACAGGAATTAACAAGGTCAAAATTGAAAATGAAGAAGAGTATTAATTATTTGATTCTACGTACATACCGAGGCAAGGAGCAGGAGCGAGGCTGCCATCGCCACCGCTGGTACCGATCATCTTTCCGACCATTTCGCATGCACGTGACCTGTTCGGTCAAGAAGGCACACTCCTCCTCTCTGTACAAGGGGTACCTCCTTCCCTGATCTCCTTCTCCTTCTCCTTGGTAAATCCATTCTCCATCAAACAGGTCACATTTCTCTTTCCTCTCTCCTCTTCCATACACGCTGAGCACTCTCTTCTTCGCCCCGTCAAACAGATCAGCTGGCGATTGGAGCCCTCTGAGCTCCGGATCGGACTGCTGTGCTGTGTGATTGAGATCATCGAGGTGTCGAGGGGAGGATCGGTCGATCTGGGAGTGAATGGTGATGAAGCGGATGTTGTCGGCGGAGTAGAGGAGAGTAGCGAGAAGGATGGCTGAGAAGACCAGCGCTCCAGCTCGGCGGAGCTCGGGGTGGTTGGGTTTGCGAGTGGAAACGGAGGAGGTGGTGGTGAAAAGGAAGGAAGGCTTGCGGCGTGGCATTCGCATGGAGTTTGAGCGAGAGAGAGAGAGAGAGAGAGAGAGAGAGAGACCTGTGTGGGACTGGGATTGGTTCTCTTGTCTGTCGAACTGAAGCTGAAGCGGGAGTGGTGAAAGAGAGTAGAGACTGAGGAGTAAGTAGCTTTAATTAATTTATTTATTAATTGGGGGCTTGCTTGGGGGTGGTGAGAATGAGAATGAGATGGGATGTGAACATCTCTATGTGGTGTTAGTTGTGGTGGTTGAGGAAAGTAGTCGGCAATCGCCAATCGGCATGGGGAAAGTATAGCATGAACCATGAAATGAATGATGAATTTTCTTTCAAAACTAAATAAAGAGAGCAGAGAGCCAGAGAGCCAGAGAGCCAGTGAGCCCAGGCCAGACGTGAGACGTGAGACGTCCCGTCCTCCCATAATGATCCGCAACATATAATAGGAATAGGAATAGGATTGATTGATTACACACTCACTATTAATTCACGCGTCAGAGCCTCAGAGGAAGAGGAATTATCAAGTTCTGAGCTGAGGCGGTTGTGCATGTGGACCGTAGAGGCGTAGACCACTGAGTCAGATGAACAACTCATAGGATTCCACTTAATTCGTGCGCTGCGCCTGCGCTGCGCTGATAGATAGGATTCCACTTAGTTCTAAGGCGGTTTTGTTCGGGTGCGTATCCTCTCAGATATCTCAATTTTTGCGTGACCGACGTGTCTGGTGCCTATTCGGGGAACGTAGGGGGGCCAGTATTATTTGTTCTTTGAGATTCGTGCAGAACATATTTGAACGATTGAGATATTCCAAAAAGTCACGCAAAGTTTGAGATATCTCAGTGGATGCGAATTCGTTTTGTTCATGTGGACCGTACGTAGATCACTGGATCAAATGAGACAGACCAAGATACTTTTATATTGCTGTTTCTTATGCATTCAGTTTTCTACATTTTTTTAATAAAAAAAAACAGTTTTCTACATTTTATTCTTTATCTCTTCACTTTAAATAATTATCATAATCAATCATTATTCAACAAATTACTTATATAATTTAATCTCAAAATATAATATATAAATAAATACTTGGGCTCCATGCTTTATCAAGTACGAGTCCTTTCTTAACATCTGTATTTTTTATTTCAAAAAGTTCATATTAGCCGATTTAAATCGTTTAACATGATTTTTATATGAAAATATTTTTAGAGACCAAAATTTATATTTTCTGAAACTTTTTTTTTACTAATTTTATAAATATGTACAAAATTGTCACCTTTTTAATAGTCCAAAATCTTCGAAAAACAACCATTTTCTACCTATAAAACTAATACTTAAAAGAATTCTCAAATAATGTAAAATTTGATCTCCAAGTATATTTTAATATGAATATCATGTTAAATCCATTTGAACTTTTAAAATAATATTAACGTTAATTAAAATACGGTCATTACTTCACGAACTACAATAGTCCAACTCTATAAATAAATATAGTAAACATAAACATGTATCATGTTATGTAATAAGATATAAATTAATAAAAATTAATAATAGTTGATCCTATTATTTTAAAAAATTTAGGTTATTAATTAAATAAAATATATAAAATATTGTTTTACTTTTTCATAAATTACTATTAAACAATTATATAAAATGTTGGATAGATCGATTTTGTCATAAGTTACTAAATACAAATCATTACAATATTTTATAAATCAATCTAATCGTAATAGTAAAAAATATATATAATTATACATACGAATATAAAATCATCATATATAATTTTATATTATCAATAATCTTATAAGATAACTAATACAAAATGTCTCTTATTTGTATCTTTATCCGATAAACTAATAAATATTTTTCTCATATGTATCCTTATTCATTACATTAACAAAAAAAATCTTATATGTATTTATTTTACCAAATTATGATCGATAAACGATGAAAAGAGTTTGGTTGACATTACTAACCTTAACATAAACAATTGAATTCATTTTTATATATTTAGACAAGGATATAATTTATAGCTCAGCACAAGTTATGTTTTAACTTTTCTTTTTCTAATTTGTGTGTTGTCTTGAGAGAGAAATAGATGATGATGTCTCTAGCTAGTGTCTTCTAGCTACTAGTATGATATCAGCTGTAGAATATGATTTTGGATACAATAGAATTCTAAACTTAACACAGTGGTAAGTATGTGTTCTTTCTTTCCGGAGTGATACATATTTAATTTTTGAAAATAGTATTTAAACAAAAATTGTTTTGATAATGTACAAATGTCGGCATGATCAGTTATAACTGATGAATCTACTATATTATATTGTACCGTAGGGGGGCAATATTATTTGAGCTTTGAGATTCGTGCAGAACGTATTTAAACGATTGAGATATTCCAAAAAGTCATGCAAAGTTTGAGATATCTCAGAGGATGCGATTTCCTCGTTTACCCTCTATTAATTTTTACATATATATATATAACCTTTCTCATATATGTTTCCAAATTGTACATTTCTGACATGTCTTCTAATTAATTAATACATAATTTATTGAATTTCTTTCTCAATTAGATAAATTGAGATGGTTCATTTCATACCACATGATCTTCTTGTATACCGTTCTTATTATATATACATTATGGCCATATATATATATATATATTATATACCATGTGAAAAAGATAAGCAAAGCAGGGGCCCACTGTCAGGGCAGGGCTGATCCATCGTTTTCAAGAAGGGAGGGGGGCCAGCGTACCAGGTTTGCTGCTGCATGTGGTCCTTAATTAATTATACGAACCTTGTCTTGATTTGAATCCACGGATTAATGATTCATGTTCATGGAATCATGGTCCATGCATGCTAATTATTAAGCGCAGGGTTTTATGGCGCAACTTACGATCGAGTATCGACGTCCAAACGATGAGATGAAAACTTGAAAAGTGAAAACCAATCATTGCTAATTTCCTTTCTCAATTCTCAATCCTCAATTATATATATATGTTTAAATTCATTTCCCTGGCCAATAGAAGAGAAGAGCAGAGCCCCGTGCCCCGGCAGCTAGCACATGTTAGTTAAGTTAAGTTCCCCCCAAATTGTGCCAATTAATTTGTCGCATGCATGTAGATAACAACACTAACTAAAACATGCAGCGTGATATACTGATATCTCTGACTCTGACTCTCTTCTTTCTTCTTTTGTTTGGGTCTATATATATTATATATATATATGATGGTTTTTCGTCTCCTCTCGTTACATGATTCACGTAACATTCCAATCGCTTTATTCTTTTCTACATTACAATCCAAATTAAATTTCATCATCTAATTCTTTCTTCTTCTTCTATTGATTAACGGTCAACAAGTCAGGCTCTTATCTGACCTGTATACAATATTTATTTAAAAAAAAAACTTGTTTTATTTAAAAAAAATCTGGACATAAGATAAATATATTTTGAAATATTATATGCATATAAAACTGTAAACAATACGACTAACCACCAGTAATTTAAAAGAAAAACACAAAAAAAAATATTATTTTAAAGTTTATATTGCATCTTAGACACATACAACACAGTTTCTTAGATAAAGGGAAAACAAATCATGAATTGATTCATCCGATAAAAAAAAATAACAACTAAATCAGACAGATACGTGTCATAAAGGCCTTTACGGACCTTCGCTACTAATATTACCATATTACCATTGTTCTCAGTGACAGAATCAGGAATGAAAACTAAGGGGCCATAAATAATTTAGGGTCCATAAGCAAAATTCTCTGCGGAGGTTTGCGATGCGGAGCTGATCAGACGGTCCATATTTACTCTCAGCCGGTGAGTGCTCAGGATGATGGAGGGGGCAGTATTAATTTTGATTTGAGATTCGTGCCATAATCTTATTTGGTCCGTCCGATCAAAACGAACAGATCATATTAAAAGAACCACACGACCTTTGCAGGTAAAAGCTCCGCAGAGGATGTGATTCCAAAAAATTTAGGAGGTGTCAAGAGCCCATAAATAATTTAGGAGGTGCCAAGGACCCATAAACAAAAAAAAAATTATGTATATTTTCTGAAAATTTCTATATATTTTCTGGGCTAAGGGGGAGCTGGGGTCTAGGCTGACCCCTGCCTTAGTTCCTCCCCTGATTGTCCTCCCCCTCCCCTACCCTCTTTCCTGACTTGAAGATTTGAACAAACAATCACCGCAATTTCTACTTTGGAGCTTCTAAACTTTCAATTTTTAAATACCAAGTATCCCTTCAAATTGCCAGATTCATTTCACATGAAAACTTCCAGACTAAAAAATGATCACAATAGCCATGATATTTTTTCCATTCTGGTGAATTTTGTTGTCAATTTGAGAAGCTCATGCTTTAGGTTTTCGTTATGAACCTAAAATTGGTCCTAAAAAAAAGGCCATTTAATTTGTAATCTAATTAGGCCATTCAGTGACTAGTGTCCTTGAAATTGGATCTAAAGCCCTGTTAAGTTGTTATCTAATCTAATATAATGGTGCCATTTACTGACTATTGTTCTTGCAATTGGGCCCAAAGCCCAGTTAAGTTGTTATCTAATCTAATGTGGCCATTTTAACGACTAATGTGGCTATTTTATATATTGAACATGAATCTTTTGCTTCGTTCAATTTGTCGCATGTATTTCTCTCATGACATGTGACTATATATTTTATTTTCTGGTGTCTTATGCATTCTCTTTTCTGGTGTCTTACAAGAGCGTACGCTACTGTTAACTGACTCCATCTCCATGCATTATCAGCAAATAGAGCTTTTCAAATTCAAATTCGTTGCATTACACTTATCCATTTCTCTTCACCGTCATCCTTTAGTGATTCTCAAGGAATGAACCATGACCCTTTAGAGCTTTTCAAGGAATGAGCAGATTCAGCACGCCATTTCTCATCGTCATAATCCTTTCCTTTAATCCAAGATATATAATCATCCAAGTAAGAAACCGAATAGATAGATTAAAAGTTTGGTTTGTCGAAAATTAATATACAAAATTAGTAAGAAACAGAATTAAAAAAAAAAAAAAAATCAATGAATTGGGAGGATATTTTGTGCATGATATTTCAGGGGGACCTACTAGCTACTAAAATTTTGCGGTAATAGATCAAACCCAAAATCTTCTAAGATCTAGCAGGGAAAATAATTGTTAGTTTCTTTAACAAAATAATTTGTTGCCTAATGTACGTGAACAAATGTATCCATTTTAGTATATCTTAATTTTGCTGTTTTAAGGCAAGTACGACTTATTCTGATCGATCGATCATGTTAAAATATTTAACTTATCTCTCTAATAAATCCATTCAACAATACAATCATATCTTTCCATACAAGAAAGATTGTATTTGTATAGTCCCCTTTATCGGCCATGCAAATAACAAACGATAGAAGCAAAAGCAGAAAGAATATCTAACTGAAAATTCTCTTCTTTAAGACTTGACAAATTCGTACAATATGCATGTGATCTCATCTTATAAATACATGAAACTACCAACGGAAAACACGTCAAAAAAATATATATATATTATAAAAAAGAGAAGTGCAAGCCACATACAAAAAAAAAAACCATAACTATGGTGCCAAGGTTGTTGCTTGTTCTTGGAATGTTAATTTCGTTAGTTTTACTGCAAGTAGATGCAAAAATAGATTACGGCTTGGCACTAACAAAGTCTTTGCTCTACTTTGAGGCTCAAAGGTCGGGGAAGTTGCCGACTAGCCAACGTGTAACATGGCGCAGCAACTCTGCTTCAAAGGATGGAAGTGATGCAGATGTAAGTCATGTATATATATTGATAAGATGTTTTGTCATTATATTGATTCCTTGTTAACTAGCTTTCCTACTTCAAAGAAAAAAAAAATATATGCTCTGCATATGATATGCATGCGTTTGTTCAACATACTTGTATATATTACTGTTGACAATAATTTTCCTCTAAAGATATACAGATGAAATAGGTAGTATAACGTGCATATTTTTTTTCCCTATATATATATTATCATATCACACTAAGTTCAGAGAGAAAATAGGATGGCCTACTGTTCAATCAAAAGCTCTTCCAGTGCAATAATTTAATTTTTGAATTGCAATTTGACTATTTGATTATATACAACTTCACACGGTGTATGAAACTTTTTTCCTTTGTTTTTGTAAATCTCACTTATCTTATTTGCTCCAAGAAAAGCATGCTTTGACAAGAAGCTTATGAAGTCAGAGTTTGGTGTAGTCTCGGTCTGAATACCAATCTAGTTATTTGATATTTGATATATGTAGTAAAATTCGTTACGCGTGTGATGCAGATTGACCTTACTGGAGGCTATTATGATGCCGGTGACAACGTGAAATTTGGCTTTCCAATGGCCTTTACAGTATCGCTACTCTCATGGAGCGTTGTAGAATACGGCGGAAAAATCTCAAACAAAAGCGAGCTACAAAATGCTCTGGATGCCATTAAATGGGGCACAGATTATTTGATCAATGCGCATCCAGCGCCTAACAAGTTGTACGTGGAGGTAGGGGATGGGAATTCTGATCACCAGTGTTGGCAGCGGCCAGAGGATATGACCACACCGAGAAATTCCTATGAGATCGACGAGTCTAAACCCGGCTCAGACGTGGCGGCTGAGACAGCTGCAGCATTGGCAGCAGCATCGCTTGCCTTTCTGAAGTCGGATTCGAATTATGCCTCTACTCTTCTGATCCATTCAAAGCAGGTATATAAATTGTCATATTTTATTGGAGAGAAGCTGAGGGGTGGAGGAACAAAAGGTTTTAAAAGCTTGTATATGTTGAGATTCAGGGAATGATTACTAAAAAAATTGATCTAGTTATATAAAAAGCTTTGCTAGAAATTTTGAACATATACTACTTATATCAGGTCTTGACATGAACCGGCTTAAACGGAGGTTCTCAAATATCTAGCAATGAATATACTAGTTTACCATTCTTTTCCTTAATAAATAATTAAGTTGAGAACTAATTTTGTTGAAGAAAGTTTCTGCTTCTCTCAGATTGAAATTTGTCAGTCACTAAAATATTTAGTATACACAGATCCTATGGGATCATCCTTACAAAGGCTTAAACACTCGTCGTCATCGCCACCAAGGAAACAGTATTAATACCACTTCTCTATATTATTTTCTTAATTTTGTATTCTTATATATTTTTTTTCAGTTGTTTGATTTTGCAAGAAATCATAGAGGCTTGTATCAGAACAGCGTGCCAGTAGCAGGGTCCTTTTATTCTAGCAGTGGAGATGATGTAAGTGACACTATGTACACAGTTCTTTGAGTTTTGCATAATTTTTTTCTTAAGATTTCCTAAAAAGTACAAAATTCACACAAAAATCCAATTTCCGTACCAGTTGAAGATGCTTTAATTTGCACCTGTGAAAAATTATAGTGTGTGGTGGTAAGATGATTGTAAACATATCCACTACAAGATGTAAATAGTTGCAACCTATATTTCAATATTCCTTGATTGTTTATGCTTGTATTTGTTTTAAAGGTCCTAAAGAAATTAGAAAGAATAAGAATAAAATTCTGGAGCTAGTACAAAGTCGCTATATAATTCATGCTCCCGTGACAGGATGAAATTGCATGGGCTGCCGCATGGCTCTACACCGCAACTGGGGACTTCACCTACAAAAATTTCATCACATCTGGAAACAACGGCTGTACACGTTCTGAATTCAGCTGGGACGACAAATTTGTTGGTGCACAAACACTAATCTCAAAGGCAAGCTCATTTTACTAGTTTGAATATATCAAAATTGGACTTGTCAAGCTGCATTGTTCAAAGTTCAAACCAACCATGAAGAGGAAATAACAAAGTTTGATAAACATTGCAGATGATTTTAGAAGGTAAGTTGTCAGACAACAGCATGTGGGCCGAGCACAAGAGCAACCTGGGGCAGTTCATCTGTAATGTGCTTCAAAAAGGATATGGTAACACTCAGAAAAGCCCCGGCGGTCTGTTGTGGTTTCATTCATGGAATAATTTGCAATATGTCACCTCATCAATGCTTGTCCTTTCGATCCATGCTGACCACCTGGCAGCAAAGGACACAACCCTGCAGTGCCCATCTGGCAATGTCTCTCCCCAGGAAATTATCTCCTTTGTCAAATCTCAGGTAATTTCATTCTCTAAGAAATTAGTTGATTAAATCTCAGTTTCTGTTTTCTTCACTTCTAAAACAAAAGAAATATGTACAAGTTAATCTAAATTTAATTGTTGCCCTTTTCAGGTGGATTACATACTAGGTCAAAACCCAAAGAAGATGAGTTACATGGTTGGATTCGGGTCAAGCTACCCCCTTCAGGTGCACCACAGAGGCGCGTCGATTGTTTCAATCAGGAAAGACAGCTCGAATGTCACATGCCACGGTGGCTATGACGGTTGGTTTTCAAAGAATGCTCCAAATCCTAATGTGATTGATGGTGCAATTGTTGGTGGTCCCGATGCGAATGACCAGTACTCTGACATTAGGTCAAACTATCAGCAGGCCGAGCCAGCTACTGTCAACACTGCCCCTTTTGTTGGCGTGCTAGCAAAATTTGCATGACCTCTTTCTTCAAGTGGCTTGTGCAGTTTGAATTGAGAATCATACGATCCATATAGGTGTTTACTTGTCTCAAAAACATATTGTTCAAATAATGTGATGTTGCAACTATGAGGAACACATTTTGTATTAACATGTTAGCTTGCAGTATTATAATACAAGTATGAATTTTCAAGAAATTAATTCTTTTGTCACAGATCGATCCTAGCATGTGCATTCCCCCTTTCTTTAAAACTCCAAAAAAACTTTTTAATAGACCTGTATGAATGCTTATTCAGTAAAAACTGTGGCATTGCTATCATGAATTTTGGTTTATATTTCATTGTAACTGTGCGTTTGTAACCTCAAAAGTAGGCTTGCTATCCCATCATGTACAACATGAAAAAAAAAATTACTAATTTTTTTAAAAACTTGTTGAGTAAAACAATAAAACTAGCATGTGAGGGCAGCGCCAGAGCAATTCCTCATCCAGAAGGTGAATTCCAGAAAAGAAAGAGAGAAAGAAAGAAACAAGCTAACAAGTAATTAACAAGCTTGCAATAACACACAACACAAGCAAATTACCAATCTCAAGCACTTTGACTCTTCGACAGACAACAAACACTAATATTTTATAAAACCAACAAAGAATTAATCCCTAGTATTTGTTATAAATAATTTGGAATCAAAGAGCTGCAAGGCAATTACTGATAACCTCAGCACCAAACTCCAATTCCTCCATTGAAATTACCAGAGGGGGCACCAGCCTCACCACATTTCCTTTCCCAGCTGTCAGAACCAGCACACCATTCTCCCGACAAGCATCAACCAACCCAGCTGCCGGCACATCCAATCAATCCCCACAATAAGCCCTGTGCCTCTGATCTCCTTTAAATGCGTGTTCCCCTTCAGTTTCTTTGCAAGCAATTCTTTCAAAAGATTTCCCTTCTTGGTCACATCAGATAAGAAAGAGGGAGTGTTAATTTTGTTTAGTACAGCCAAGGCTGCATTGCAAACAAGAGGGCTACCGGCAAAGGTGCTACCGTGATCCCCTGGATTGATAGCTGATGCAACCTTTTCTGTGGTAAGTACAACACCAATAGGTAGGCCACCGGCAAGTGGTTTGGTGAGCGTCATTATGTCAGGATAGATTCCGTAGGCCTCATGAGCCCATAGCTCACCTGTTCGGCCTAACCCGCATTGGACCTGTAATTTAATATATTTTTTTTTCATAGAAGATCTATAATAGTGAATGAAAGACAAATTGCTTGCTGTCAATATGCTGTGCCAAAAAGTTGATGATTACTTTAGCATTATGAAATATAACTTGTATAAATAATTTGTAGGCCTGAATTACTTTATCTCTCAGTTCCCTTCTCTCTCTCTCTCTCTCTCTCTCTCTCCCTCCGACAAAAACTCGAACCACTGATTCCTCTTTCCCTCATTCCCTCTTACAGGATACTAAATTTAACCCAATTTGTACTCAAATTAATCCTGCCTATAAGCAAAACAATCTTAACCCAATTTTCAAGTTTTATTTTACAAAAGCTAGTACATTACCAGCAACTGAGTTTATTGTTCTTCCTCCAGACAGCAATGTAACAATTAATTAGATTATAACAATGAAACTCATTTGTACGAGAACAATACTTGTAATCTAGATCAAGAAATTTTATACCTCATCAAAAACTAATAAAGCCCCAGCATCATCACAGACACTCCTTAATCCCGATAAGAACTCCTTAGTTGCACTATGAATGCCTCCCTCCCCTTGCAATGGCTCCACAAAAACGGCCGCAACACTCCCCTTGTTAACCAATCATGCCACCTCCTCCACATTTCCGTACTCGACAAAGGTGACACCTGGCATGATGGGCTCAAAGGGAGCTCGGTATTGTTCTTTACTGGTGAGTGCGAGAGCACCAAGAGTGCGACCATGGAAGCTTTTTGAGAAGGCGATGAACTCAGTTGGTGGGTTGGTGGAGTCAGGATGACTGTGGCGGTGGTACTTACGGGAGAACTTGATTGCGGCCTCATTGGCTTCTGTACCAGAGTTGGAAAAGAATACTCGGTCAGCGAAGGAGCACTCAATGAGTCGCTGTGCGAGTTTAACCTATCAATTACAATTACAATTACATCCGAATTAGTCTTATGGGGTTCCCAATTTTTGCAAGAAAGAAAGAAAGAGAGAAAGGGAGAGACCTGAGGCAGTGAATAGAAGAGGTTGCTGACATGTGCAATAGTAGTGGCTTGATGATTGAGAGCTTTTAACCAATCGGGATCTGCATGGCCTAGCGAATTAACGGCAATACCAGCTGCCATGTCTAAGTATTCCTTCCCATCCAAATCATACACTTTGCATCCAATCCCCCTCTCCAGTACAACTGGGCTCCGCGCGTAAGTCCCCACCATCACACTCTTATCAGCCTCCATCAACTCCTTGCTCGCATCAGAAACTCCTGCTGCTGCTGCTGCTGCTATAATAGGTTTCGTTCTCACATCTGAGACTAGGCATGACGAGATTTTTATTTTTATTTTGACGGCGTGGGCGTGGGCGTGGGGTTTAAAGAACACACCTTTGTTATTCTTTAAGAGAGAAGATTGAATGGTGTTCAGAGATTGGAGGCCAGCCATGGAATCAATCAATCGATGTGTACTATCTTCTCACCAACAGAGATGGAGATGGAGTCGGTGCAACTTGAAGTTGAACAAACACTCTATTTCCTCTGCGCTGCGTCAACCAAAATATGCAGAATTGGCCCCACTTTGACCAGATAAGGGAACGACAGCCCACAGCCCTGTTACCTGTACCGCTGTACAAGAGAGAGAGTTAATATATATTTGCCTTTTTCTCCTTCTTCCTTCTCTCTCGAGATTTTTTTCTATAACAATTTTATTTACTTTTAAAACATATATAATATTTAATTTCAAAATATTTATACAAAATACAAATGCGAATTAATGATAATATTTTACAACTGACACTTTATAGTTGACAGCGTTTCACAAGAAAACGACTGCTGTTGTTAGGGGTGTAAACGGAGCGGATAATACTAATATCAAATCCGTATCCGTTTTTCAATGAGCGGATACGAATATGGATACGAATATTAAACGGATATCAAAACTTAAAACCATATCCGTCTTAAACAGATACGGATACGGAGCGGATAGTCTCCAAATACGGATTTGAATACGAATACGGAATGGATAATTGTCGGATATTGAGTCATATGTATTTTAAGATACAAATATCAATTAACAAAACTAAAAAGTATAATATCCTTTCATTACAAAACAATAGTGCAATTAATTATATAAGTATATAACCACCAATACACAAAACATAACATAATTTAGCTACAAAATAATAGAAACCAGTGTCAACCAACTCTCATATCCTAAAATCAAATTCGCGCATCGACCTTTACAGAACCCTTTTGCTAATGTCAGTGGAACCTTGGCAAATTCGTGTATCAAAATTAAATTGAAAAGAAAAGGGTAAGCATACACAAAGATTCTCATTAATTAAAAATATAAAAAGATAACTTGCCTAAGGTCCTGTATTTCTTTACTCGTCGAGCTCCTTCCCATTTAAGAGTTGAAAAGTACAGAAACTGGCGGCGCCTAAAGTCTCACCTATCAAGAGAACGGGGGAGAGAAAGAGAGAGTATCTAACTATCTCGCCATTGCCAGTTTCGAACCATCGGTCCAGATCGAGTCAGAGCGATGAATCAGATGGAGAGATTAACCTTGGAGATTAACCTGGGTGCAATATGGGAGCCTCATGGAAATACCTCGACCCTGGACCCACCTGTCATAGGAAGGGATTCTTTTTTCGCTGAGTTCTGGAAATGGGTAAACATGGTTCACATAGACATAACCCTATGCACCAAGCCGTTAGTGCTTCGGCTCATAGTACACCCAGACCATACAAAACGCGACTCATGTCGCTGAGTTTTAACTCAGCTCCCTGCGACCCCTTCGCGCTCCATGCGCTCAGCGCACCATGCGCCATGCTAAAAATACTGTTGGCTCACGTTGAACCAAGCTCACCTGTAGCGAGCGGCCAATCAGAAAAGAATTGAAGCGGGTCAGATGAGTCATCTCCTTCGTTTCTCCTTCGCCATTTCTGAAGGCAATCCGAGTTCCGAAATGGGTGAATAACTAATAGAGAATTAAGTTGGTTTTGAATGGAGAGGATATTCTCTCCTCCACCCTTTCTTCCTTTCTCTCAAACACAAATACTTGTACTTATTCCCAATTATTCTCGGAGAATAAAAGAAGGTGAGAAATGGAATGGCTGAGATAGGCAAAATTGGAGTATGAGAGCTTTAAAATGCACTCTTATGCATGAGGCGATGCTAATGGAATCGTTAATTGAATACAAAGATGAGCAATTGGATCGGCCCGAGGAATGAACATGCACCCGGATGCGATATCACCTGAGAGGACCGTATACGTCATCAATGGGCTAAATTGAACCTTGGAATGTGATAAGGGAGACATTACGATGTTTTCTATCATTCCCTCATGCTTTGGCACGCAATGGATGATGCGGTCACACATTAAGCACCGCCGGGCTCGGGCATAGCACACCGGCTTGTTATAGCTGTTATCAGCTTGATGGTCCCCCTCGGACACGTATCCAAATGAGGAAGGTTCCTCTCCAGAGGCGCAGAGTCATGCCTTTTACACCTTACCTCATATAGCTGGTTTATGGACGGCTATGATGCAAGCCCTTGATAATGGATGCAATTCAAGGGCTCAGATGAATACAATGCATGATTTTGAATAAATATAAGAATATTCTCATGATCCTATGCTATGAAGGCGCCTGGAATGCATGCAATTAACACAGGCCATTGATCAAACAGTGAAGGTGCAAGATGAAGCCACCTCACCCTATGCCATGATGAAACCCTAGCCTATGCCTATATATAGGCTCATATACCTGATGTCAAAATATACGTACAGAATACACACCATAAACTCACTCATACTGAGAGATACACATAGTGCATAGTTCATAGGCTAGATTAAGCAAGTTCTTCTTCTTCTTCCTCTGTAGCAACAATTCCCTAGGTAATTAAGCTTTCAAAGATGTAGCCCTAAGGGGCTGTGAGATGTAGATCTATTTTCATGCAATAAAATCTGGATTTTGATGTTCTTTTATGCATTTCTTCTTCTTTTCCTTTGCTACTGCCCTGTATCTGCATTCTGCCTTTATTTCTTTTGTTTTTAAAGCATCAATACTGAGATGATGCTATGATATTCATATCTCATCTCTGGATGAAGATCAAGCATGTTTTAGTCTAAAAATACGACAAAATATTATAATGATGTTAACTCAACATAAATGGTGACATTTGTTCTACTGCAAAAATAATGCAACATAATAAAATATATTTCGCTGGCCTACCTTTATGAGTAACAAAAATTAAATAAAAAGGGATATGTTAAAAAAATAAAACGAATAAGTAAATAAAAGAAATATAAGGGAAGAAAAAAAAAAAAAGAGAGAGATCAAAGTCTTCAATTTGTGCCGCATCATGGGCTGCCTGTGATTTAATAAAATGGTCGTATAAGAAAACAAAAACTCTGAATTAAAGCCTGCTATATTCGGGCCACATCATGAGTTCCAATTCTCACTATTTTGTTGTTGTTGTTTGAGCCCGTTAACAAGCCTTCAACCCACATGACTTTATAATTTTAACCTGTTAAGCTTCAACTCATAAAGTACATGCGAGATGCACGCTGAAACCACTCTGACAATAAATCATGAGTTTAATGCCCACAACAATGCCTATCACTGTCAATAAAAAATTGCTCCCTCATTGCTAGGATTGCTCCTTGAGCTATATATCATGCCCAAATGGCTCTGAAGTTAATGATCTGATTCAATGATGATTATTATTTTTCTTTAGTCGGCAACATAAATGTTAATTAATTCAAGAAGATTTGTTGTACAAGCATCAAGAAAAATAAAATATAATAAAAAAATGAAAAGCGCAAATAAAAATATGATTGTAAGTTATTAAAGCATGATGCTTTTGGAGATTATTAAAAAAAAAAAAAAGACACCGTCATGAGGATGCAAGAAACTAACTAATATAAATTTTTGTTACAGTAGTGATGTCAGAAGATGTCATCAGCGCATTTTTTTTTTATTGGTTCAAATTGATATTTTAAATATAAATTATGCATAAATTATTTAGAGACCTTTTCAATAACCAATCACCGTGTAACGATGGTCCATGATTCAACGCTGTTATAACAAATAAAAAAAATAATAACTGAAGCATGCTCACCGCTACAGCTATAATAGCGCAATCCTACGTTATAACTTATAAGTTATAACAATATGCCAAGTATCTGGAAATTAAAAATAATAATAAGGACATACGCTGGCCAAATTAACTGGAGAAGCGTGATCTTCAACAGAGGCGACCCCCTCCTGTGCTATAAAAGAACGACCAAAGACACAAAAAAAACACTAATAAGAGAGATTGAGGAGCAAAGACTATACTCAAAGATACACAGAGAGAATACACATATATAGAGGACAGAATACACAGAGAGACCAAAATATACTCAATAGAGATCAACAGGAAAGGATAAAAAAAAAGAGAGATTGAGTTTTCTTCGCCAAACAAGAAAACAAGGTAGAAAAAAAAGATTTTTGCATTATTCATGAGTTGAATAATTGATCTTCGGTTCTTTCATCTCTCTTCTTTTCTCAGATTTTACAAACAAAAATTTGATTTTAAGCGAAAGTCACAATACGTTCGAGATAATTCACCGCCACTTCCGGACTCGAAGCACTCGGTGTGCATAGGGTGCCGGTTGGGCAAAATCACACAAACACTTGCTACTCCCGGACTCGAAGCACTCAGTGCGCGTAGGGTGCCGGTAGGGTGATTCAATGGGCTCGAACCACTCGGTGAAGTAGAGCGCCAACAAAAAAAACGGATCCGAAGCACTCGGTGCGTGTAGGATGCCACAATCATGCTAACGATGAGCGCGAATGAGGCAGAAATGCTGCCCAAACTTCAAAAGAACAAAAAAAATGTGCGCAGCTTGAATAAAAAAAAAAACTAAACAAAGGTTCTTGTGATTTTCATGAATGTCCGAGAGTTAAAACAAGTAAAACGTTGCTGGGAATAAAAAAAAAAGTTCCAATTGAATAAGAGCAACAGAACATGAGAAATATCAAATTACTTGTGCATAAAATAAATCATAAAATGATAGGATACATGGTGTTCCGGGTCACCATTGGATAAAAAATAAAAATAAAGTAAAAGCATAAATTGAAATGTTGATGATTTGATCAGTATATTCTTGGGTAAATACTGTTCGATGACACAATTTCTGATTAAAGTTTGTAGCGACATACATATTGAGGCATAAAACTTACTACAAAGCCAGTTACAAGTTTTCTTCCCGCCATGCACGGTTCTTGGACACACTAAAAAAAAAATGAGAAATATATTCATTCGAGCTTGAAAGAATAAAGGAAGTCGATCTCACCGGAGCAACCAAAACAAACCTCAACTTAGCTTGTTCGCTTATACACAAACTCGAGCCTAAAAAAAAAAAAAAAACCGAGATAAATCTATAATCGAAGACTTAAACCATAAGACTATCCCAATTCAAGTCAAAATCCACATTAAATATAACGCTCAAACCAAACCCAAGAATCAACATAAAATCCAAGACTAAATCCAAAAATCAATACAAAACCTATACCAAATACAAGACCCAAACCAAATAGACCAGACATATCCAATCAAACCGAATAAATCAAATGAGCCATCAAATTCAAAGCAAACCGAGAACCGCAATAAAACCCAAGTGAAACCCAAGACCAACCCAAACCTATATCAAACTCAAAAACCGCAAGAACCTAAACCAAATATCCAAATGAACCGAATAAATCAAATAAGCCATCAAACTCAAAGCAAACCGAAGAACCGCAACCAAGCCCAAGTTAAACCCAAGACAAACCCAAAAAATCAAATAAAACCAAACTCAAATCAAATCCAAGCAAAAGTTAAGCTCAAACCCAAACGAGACGAAACATAAACCAAACACAAGTAAACTCAATGCGTCAAAGTGAACCCAAGTCAAGTCCAAACTAAAGGCTTCAATGCCAACCCAAGTCAAAGGCTTCTACGCCAAACCAAAATCAAAGGTTTCAATGCCACTTAACAATCAAAGGCTCCAATGCCAACCGAAACTAAAGGCTCTAATGCAAACCGAAACCAAAGGCTCTAATGCCAACCGAAACTAAAGGCTTCCATGCCATTCGAAACCAAAGGCTTTCACACCAACCAAAACTAAAGACTCCCATGCCACCCAAATTACAAGGCTTCCATGACACCCAAATTGAAACACTTCCATGCCAACCAAAACCAAAGGCTTCTATGCCACCCAAATTCAAAGGCTCCCATGCCACCCCAACAATACCCAAGTTCAGCTAAAACCCTTGCATGTAACAGGCACCCCAAGGAAAGGAAAACCCTATATACACCACGGGCATATGATACGCCTTTGTCTAAACCCTTTGCGCCAGTCCGACCCGTAGACTGTCGAAGTGTTCCAGACACCCACTCACATAGTCTGGTGTCGCCCATGACATATATATCCAGCTAAACCCCTTGCATGAAACAGGCAACCTCAAATTAAATACAAAGCCTAGAAAACTCTCAGCAACCCCAAACTAAACAAAAACCCTAGAAAATCCTAGGCAACCCCACATTAAATAAAAGTCCTAGTAGATACTAGGCATACACTGTTAGTATGCCCCTCGAGGGTTGAATCAGGACTACCCCTTCTGATTCAATATCACCCTCTCTTCTTGATTACACTTTAGATACCCTACCCTAATCACGTCATTTCGTCTAGCCCCTTAATCGGAGGTTCCTGGGTATCTATCCAGGGTAATTAACGGCAGGGGCTTGCACCTGTCGGAAGGAAAATAATCTCCACAATCAAACAATAAGCTCCTTCTCCTTTATCTATTCAGGGGAGGGAGTGTATCTGCAGAGATGTTCGCGCCGGTCTACACCAACATAGTAGGCCAACAAAAATGGCTCAACAAAGCATAGTATTCAAAGATAAAAAAATATGCATATGCATACTGTCTTCTATAAATGTGCAATAAAAATCATAAAAATGCATTTCTTTCTATATTCTCTGTCATTTCAAGTCATTTAGAACATAAAAATATAAAAAAAATGTGAATATATGCATGTAGCATAGATTTCTTTCCCTTTTCTATCTTCTTTTTCCCTTTTTTGTCATGCTTTCTTTCTCTTTTTTTTTTTTTTTTTCCTGATTCCCTTGAAACTTTTGCCAAAATGGATATTGGAAAGGATGCATTGAGTTGATCTAGCTGGTATCCTCTTTGCATCCAATCCATTTGAAGTTTTGATCAAAAGATTCATTATAAGGGATTAAAGTGACTTAAATAAAAAAAATTAACACACAAGGGGTCATGGAGTTGAGCCAACAGTTGGTATCCTCCATTGATCTCTCAACCTAAGTTCCCAAGGGTCTATTTGCAAAGATATGAAACCTTTAGAGGTGCTGTTATGCTGCCAAAATGCAAAGTAACAGTGGTTCTAAGGGCATGTTTGCAAATAGTAAGAGATAGAGGATCAAAATGAAAAGAGGCACTAGCTTAGGCTATATGTCATGTCCTTTGTATTTTTGATCCAATGATACCTTGATGATATGCCCAAATATGCAATACTCAGACACCAGGGGTCTATGTGCAGTATTTCACATGCCTCAGGTTCTGATGAGTGTATTATGGAATGAATTTTTAAAGATTTTGAAGCTTGCATGCTCTTGATTTAATCTCATGTCTAACTGGTACAAGGCAGTGGCCTTTGAGCCCTTGAAACACTGTTCTGAATCCAACCAGCCCTTTAACCATGATTAAGGTGCATTAGAGATGTCTTTTATATGATGTATGACCCATGCCCAGTGGTACCCAGTGGTATATGCACCACTGGTACATAGTTATGCCTTCAATAAGGCTGATTTGACCTCTGCTGACAAAACAGCAAGTCTGGATAATTACAGGGACCAAACTGCAAATCTAAGATCACAGTCAAATAAGAACTCAAAAACACAAAATACACATAAAATTTATATTTTTCTGACTTTATTTCAATTTTCTATGAATTTCCAAAGTTGGACAAACGAAAAATAAAATTGCTGCACTGTGCTGAAATAGATTTCACTGTGCTGTGCTGACTGCATTGACCTTTTCACAGCCTTAATAACATTGAAATATAAAAAAAATTACATATTCAAAAACTAGACTCAATGATGATCAAAATGGACACCTTACTTGCCTAATTTGGTTTAGTATTCTGTCTCAACTAAAATGTTTAATTAAATCAAAATTAAATAGGAAAATTTCTGCACACATGTACATATATGCCCCTGACAGCCAAATAAAATTATTAAAAATATAAATAAATTTTCAAAAATAGTAAAAATCATCCTGAATGTCCTTGATATACTAAATTACATATCTGTGATCTTATATAATGCAGCTCTTCATAAAAATCTAAAATTAAAACATGAATTCTGAGCCTCAGAAATGTCAAGTCCTGTGCATTACATGTGTCTGTGCATAATCATACTTAAAAAATCAAATCAAATATCTCTGAGTCTTTGGCATGCTCTGGAGTGATAAACATGACGATCTGAATGCTTGAATTCAACCCAAGTCTCTTGTACCATATATCGGTACCAAGCTTATGTCAAGCCGAGACCGTTGAACACAATTCACGCATATGCGATGTCCAAATCCCAAATTAATGCTTCCTTAAGCTTCCATGCTCCCATACTATGCCATATAGCCAATCAATTGAAGAAAATCATGAGTAGAACGATGAAATCCAGTTCATGGTCCAAACCGGTACCGACACTACCAATGTCAGTCATGAAACCCCACCTCCGGTGATCCATCGTTGCCGAAAAGTGGTGGAAAGGACTCCCCGTGGAGAGACGATCAAAACTGTAGCGGCCCAAGGCCGGGCATGGCCAGAGTAGCGCCGGAACGGTGTGCTCTAATCGGGACTGGAGTCGTCCAGTCAGAATCAAAGCCAATCAAATCCGCACGAAGATTGATGCAATATGAAATGTCTGATAATGGCGCTAAAATGAAAAGTTTAAATCTGCACTGATCTTGATGCGCATAACCCATCTGAAGGCCAATATTTCTTTCATGAATCAATGTTTCTCTGATCTTTGGGGCCCAGTAGTCGGGTTTAATGAAAACCAATGTTGTAAAATGCGGCCGCATATGCGTATGCAGTCCGATTCCGCATGAAAATTTTCATGCGGTCTCAAATATGCGGTTTTGCATATGCGGCCGCATATTTCCACATATTTCCGCATATTGGTCTGCATGTGTGCGATTGAGCCCCAGATGTCCGCATATTGGTCCGCATATGTGCGAATTTATTGTTTGAATGATTTTAATGAGAATATATTGCATGTTTTGAGTGGAAATAAATTAATATATAATTTAAAATCCGCATATATGAGTCCGCATGAAATTCCGCATATGCGGCCGCATACCGCATATGCGGTCGCATACCGTATATGCGGTATGCAGTGGTCTTCCGCATGCATGAACAAAACCTCATTTTACAACATTGATGAAAACCTTGTTGAACCGAATCTCAAAACCCAATGTTAATCTCAAAGACCCATAAACCAAATCTGAGCATCTGCACTGTTATGAATACATGAATGTCCAAATATGATCCAAAGGCCATGTCAATTGTGAAATTAAATAAATTTGATTAATAAAAGCTCTTTTACAAATAATTCCTTCTAACAAATAAAATTGCAGCACAATCCTTCATATTTTACAAACAGGTCCCTGCATTCATAAAATCTTCTCAAACAGACCCCTTGAAGCCTATATTTCATATCAAACCTCAATAAAAGCCCAAATGACATATTCAAGCCCTCCATAAATTATGAACAAATCCCTGAAACATAAAAATATTTACAAACAAATCTTTTTTGCTCATAACTTCTTCATTTCAAGTCCAAATTGATTCAAACCAAAACCAAATGAACCCAAATCAAATTCTCTATGATTCTAAATCAAATTCAATCATGTTTAAGTCTCAGCCATAACCTGAAATAACCAAAATACCCTTTTCATAATCAAATATCATATTTTCATAATAAAAAATCATCAATTTTATAAAAGATGTCACATATTTCATAATATAATCAAATGAGAAATATGTATACAGATCTCTCATGATATTCTAAAATGACTAAAATACCCCTCTCTGCATAAACATCATGATTTCTCAAACAAATATGAACACAGATGCTATGACCATACACATGCATGCATACACATACACATACACATGACCATATGAATGTCTAAAGCAAACGAGAACCAACCATGTAATTAAAATGACAATACATGAGCCCTCATTAGTCCCATTAAACCAAATAAGCACAAATCCTAGAATGAACGAGGTGTTCAGTTAGACCTGAAAGGTCTTTCTGATGTAATTAACGGTGGGGCCTTACGCCCGTCGGGAGTTAAACGTCCCCACAATCAAATAATAAAATCCTAACTGACTAATCATGAATGTAAGTCTGGCTAAGGGTGAACCGGAAAGTATGCAGGAAGATATTCAGCAATGCCCCGAGTTCGGTGCCCTACTCATGTTTGTTTGGAAACTAGAGCACTGAACCCATGCGGGAGCATTCCCCCACCAAATATGTTTGCATTGTTAGCTAACCTAACCATGCAACTTTCTGCGCCCTTCAGTTATGTGCATATATATGTTTTCTAGAAATGCATTGGAGCAATTGATGGAACTCACATGTGTGTAAAAATTAGAGGGTGATGGTGCAAAGACATATAGAAGTTGAAAGCAGTTCCCTACACAAAATATTTTAGTAGCATGTACTTTTGATCTAAAATTTACATATGTTTTAGCGGGTTGGGAGGGTTCAGCGCATGACTCAAGAATACTTGAGGATGCCTTAAATCGAGTAGACATATTAAAGATACCTCGAGGTAATGATTTTTGTAATAATTAATTTCAGCTTTACATAGTTACTTAGAATAAGAGTACTAAGTATCACTTTTGTGTTTTTTTTTCTCTTGTGCAGGTAGATACTATCTAGCTGATGCTGGATATATGTTAACACTCTCTTTTATTACCCCTTAATTCTCGTGGTACAAGATATCATCTTAAGAAGTACACAAATCACGCTCCATAAAATTCAAGGGAACTGTTCAATCTGAGACACTCCTTTCTACGAAATGCAATAGAAGTATTGGTGTTTTGAAGAAACGATTTTCGATTATTGCTAGTGGCACTGAGCCACATTATGATGAGGAGGTGACTTGGTTATTGCTTATTGCATTATTCATAATTTTTTAATGGGTGTTGATCCTGATGAAGAACTAATTTCTGAAGTAGACAATGAGCTTATGCGTAGTGAAGTTGAAAATGAGACACCGCCAACTACCTCCAGAAATAATGAGTATAGGCGTGGTGAAAGGATTAGAGATACTATTGCTACGATGATGTGGCGATATTATATTTCTTGCAAGTCCTTAGTTAGCATGTGTGATGACTAGAAATATTATTGTTATTTTGTTGTTGTAATCATGAGGAGGGTTCAAATGCCTCCATTTTTTTGTGCCTCAATCATGCCTCCATTTTTAAAATATTAATAACTCAAAATTTAAATTATAAACGTCAAAATAAAACCGTTAGATGTGATCTATGTTATTTTCTCTATGTGCTCATAAAAAATTATCACATTTCGGTTTTGTTTATACATGAATCAATAAGTTGAAAAATCAACGTCTAGATATTATCCACATTAATATTTTTTTACAAGCTCTTGATGACAACTAAAACAAAATTGAAATGTTATAATTTTTTACATGTGCATAAATAAAATGATGTAAATCATATCCGCCAGTTTTATTTTGACTTCTAAGTTTTAAATTTTGAGTTATTAATGTTTTTAAAAATATACGCATGATGGAAACACAAAAAATGGCGATATTTGAACCCTCCTCTGTAATCATTTTGTAAAACTGATTTTCATGAATATTTTGCTCTAGAACAATTTTATCTCCACTGCATATGCTATTTGCTATTTTGAAGTAATTTATTTTTTAAGAGTGTTAACAGTTCTTGTATAATATATGGTTCTTCAATTAAAAATTGTAATATTTTTTGTCTCTACTTGCAGTATAATGGAGATTGATGGTTTGTTCGAAGAAATCCAAGGCAATAAGAAGATATTTGACAGAGTTGAGCATGATGAGAAACAATTAGATGGATACTTTACATGGCCAAGACAAATGGACACTCTTCTTCTTGAAGTTTTGCCGGAGCAAAAGATAAAGGGTTTAAAAGATGACATGAACTTTCAAAGAGAGGCTTATAGGGTAGCCATTGATGCCATTAACAAGAAATTTAATTGCAAAGTTACAAAAGAGAAAATTATAAATCATATGAAGCCTTTGAAAGGAATAATGAATCTTGCTTTGAATGCACTTAAAAAGAGTGGCATATCATAGAATGATACCACAAAGAAGATAGAAGCAGGACCAGAGGTTTGTAATGAGTTCATTATGGTAGAACGTAGTATAAATTTTCATGCATCTTTTATGTTTTTATAAAAATATGAAACTCTAGAACCAGTAGAATAAAAAAGGTATTGGATACTGTACCAGACAAACTGTACCAGATACGATACCCAATCAACATTTTATAGCTTCTTTGTGACATTTTGTTTCTTTGGACTTAGGCGAAACCAAAAATGAAGCGTGTTCGGGACAAGAAAATTTCAAATTTAGAGTTTTCTTCGTGACATTTATGAAAAAGATCAAGCAACTGGAATGAAGGCAAAGATAACAAAAGAGAGACTTCATCAATGGTAAGTAGAGGTGTTCAAATGGTTCGGTTTATTTGGTTTTTAACCGAACCGGAAAAGTTCGGTTAAAATGGTTCGATTTTTCGGTTTAATTGGTTCAGTTGTGTTTCATTTTTGGTGTTATTCGGTTTTTGTTGTTTGGTTCAGTTTAAAAAGTTTTGAAATCGGTTGAACCGAACTAACTAAATTCTTTTGATGAAACTGCACCGCTCCTGTTAGGGTTCGCTTCATTTTCACTCTCCCTGACTCGTCTTTTATTTTTTTCCCTTCATCTCTTCTGAGATTCTATCGCTGCGTTCATTTGAATCTCCGCATGGAACAAATTAAAACAATTCACCTCCTTTTCTTTACTCAACGAAGATCCAACCAATGCAATATTTTCACTTCCTTTGCCTCTTATCCGATTTCAGTGGTTTTTTCTCAAAATTTCGTCTTTTCTCTAATCTCTTTCTTTCTTTTTGTAATTTTTGTGTGATTTGTGTAATGCACAAGGAAAACAGAAAACATCGAAAGATTTGAAGGCTGTGTCTTTTAATTTTGTCTGATCTTTGTCTAAGTTTTGCATTTCTTGATTTCGTCTATCAAATTTCGGTTCAACTGAACAAACCAAAATTTACTTTGGTTTATTCGGTTCAATTGTAATTCGGTTGGGAAGTTTAGTTTGGTCGGTTCAGTTCTATTTTTCAAAATCAAATAAAACTTTGGTTTGCAAAAATTAGTTCAGTTTCAACCGAACCGACCGTTTGAACAGCCTAATGGTAAGAGACCGACACAACTGATGAGTTGGACCAGCTTCAAGCTGAAAATGTGGTGATTCTAGAAAATTTAGAATACCCACATACTTTTCCTCACCTAGGTAATTCCAATGGTGCATCTAGAGAAGGAAATTTGTCATGGCGTGACTAGTCACGTCACGTCACGTCACCCGTGACGTAACTCGTGTGTCACGTGACATGATCATTCACGTGACGTGACCGCATTTAAGTGAAAATTACACGTCCCTTCACGGTATGAAACATATAGTATCCAACTTTTTTGGTATGTATAGAGTATTCAGATTTTCTTTTAGTGTAGATTCAGTGATACTGGTACTCATATAGTACTAATTTTTATTTTCTCTAGTTTAGTCTAATGAATGTTTGTAATTTGAATTTTTAAAGTAATGTCAGATGCCCAATTGTCTTTTCGAAAAAAAATAATATTTGCAACACTATTTACTTATTTTAGAATTTTTAGAATTTTTAGAATTTTTCATATATATTTTTTTCAAAATTTTCAACAATTTAAAATATAAAAAAATTAACGTGACTAATTTAGGTCACGTCACGTCACGTATGGTCACGGCATGACTACGCGTGACGTGACTACGCATGATGTGACCATCTGCCACTATTTAGTCACATCATGTCACGTGAAAAAAAAGTTGATCACGTCACGTGATCAAATCATGGCGTGTCACATATTTCCTTCTCTAGGTGAATCATTTTTTAACAAAATAGTGAAGAAGGCTTCGTCCAAAATAAATGTTAAGAGAAAACTTGAAGACAGAAACTTTGAAGATGCGAATGGTAAGGACTCAACGAATGCAAGAGGGATTGAAGAATATGAATGAATCCATGGATGAAATTGCACGAGCTCTACACGCGACACATACGAGGATTTATTGGCCACTGGAATTTTTACTGAACTTGAGAAACACGGGGTTCCTGACGAGAAGTTAGTTGTTGCTGCAAAATTTCTTGAAGCTAATAATGAAGAGGCTGACATCTTTTTTGGTTGTCCAGACAAATTGAAGCGCCAATGGCTAGAGAATAATGGGGTTTTGGTTTAACAATAGGTTAAGATATACTTTTGCAGTAGAAGAATAGTACTTTTTTGGATACTGATGTCAATCTTTTTGTTAATATAAAAATGACATATTTAATTAAATACGAGTGAACTCCTTAGATACTTTTCAGTACTGTATTTTGTTAATGCAATATGGATGTTATGTATGGATGCTAGTTACTAGTATTATGTATGAATCCATTTGATAATGCATGCTCCTTGGTACTTTTGATGGCATTATATTTTATTTATTTCATTTTGGCAATGATTTTTACTCAAGGGTTAGCTTTCTAGTAATCTGTATAGACAACATTAATGTGGTTGACAACATCAGTGCAATCCTGGGTGTAGTCAGAGCTAAGTAACAAGAGAAATGGATACTGGTAATGAGGTGTTTTACATATTACAGACGACAATGGAATAGTAGAACTATCGGAAAAGGAAAAGCGAAGGTTATTGGAAAAACTGGGATCAAGGTGAAGACACACTTCTGTATTCTCAGTTAGTTACAAGCAAACCCCTTATCTTTTCAAATTTTAGAAAATGGAGGGAAGGGGTACTTGAGACTTGACCTTTTAGTACCTTTAGACATTTTAGTACCTTTTAGTTTTTTATTCCGGATCTTTTCCTCAAAAAAGGAAAAAGTATCAAAGCACTTGTATGCTTTAGGAGAATCTTCCTTTTGTGATAATATCTCTTCTGCAGTGTTGTTTAGAAGAAACTGGCAGAGAAGAGTTGGAAGGTCTTTTCCTTCAAATTTAGCAAATGCATCTTCTATTGGCGACTATACAGAGCCGCTTCACTGCCTATTGGTACAAAATCAAGTTCAAATTGAAGGTGCAGGGGGAGACTGCACTTACAGGTAAATGAAAATGAGTTGGCAGAAGAAGAAGAAAGTTACAAATGGACCCTTCAAATCTTTTTATAAATGGAAAGAGGAGGGTACTTTTATGAATATAGATTTATTTTTGAAAACTGGATGTGTTTAATTTATTGCTGGTTTAGCAACTTCTTTAATTTTTATTTTTTAGAATTTGTAAGTTAGCACAATGTAATAGTTTTGGACATTTTAATTAATAGAATGCACTTATGGGTTACTCCTAAAAGAAAAAAGAAACTGACACAATATCAGACTTTTTCATGTTTTAGATGTTTTGTACATGATACACTTCTCTCGGATTCTTCATTACACATTTGATTTTCACGAGCATGATAGACCTCAATAATATATATTTTTGGTTAGGATTTTACCTCTTAAATTGTGTTAAATTCATAATTGTCTTTTTCTTATTTAAATTGCAAAAATCAAGCAAATGGAATAAAAACACTAGCTGATGTGGGCTGCAGGAATTTTTGTACAAGCCACACGAATTCTGTGCGGGTCACACACATCCGATTTACAAGTAAAAGCAGCAGCAACATTAGGGATAATTAAATTAAAGAAAGCAATTGATTGGGTTCCGTGGGTCGTGGTCTACAAAGGAAGAGGAAAAGGAATGGTAAGGGAGAATGCAGAGTAGCCCTTCATTTTAAAAAATTAATAGCTATGTAAAACATCGGTGGGGGTTAGGGTTTTTAAAAAATTAATAGCTATGTAAAACATCGGTGGGGGTTAGGGCTGTCAAAAAGACTCGTAACTCGTGGCTCGCTCGTAAGACACATCTGGCTCGATCGGTAACAGCTCGTTCGATAGTGGACCGAACTGTTAACGAGCTGGCTCACTAATAGCTCGGACCAAAATTAACGAGCTGAGCTAAGGCCTTAGCTCGTTCACCAGCTCACGAGCTAGCTCGGCTAGGTATCAATTTGTGAATTTGTATGAATTTGTGTGTATTTTATACTGTCAAGTTTGATCCAGCTCGGTTCAGCTCGATCCAAAAATATTTATAAAATTTATTTTCTTCTTAAAACAAGGTCTAACCAAACCCAGTGAGCCAGCTCGTGGCTCGTGAGCTGACTCGTCACGAGTTTGAGCTGAGATTTTAGCTCGCGAGCTGTTAACGAGCTGGCTCACTAATAGCTCGGTCCAGAATTAACAAACTGAGCTAAGACCCATCTCATTTACAGCCCTAGTGGGGGTTAACTAGAAAGGATTTAGCTGTTCAATTTGCTTATGCAACAACTGACATTTAGATCTTACAACTCTATGCTCCCAATGGAAATAAATTATTTTGCAAAAGCACCCTGACGGGACAAATCCAAAGGCTTTCCTTGTCGAGGATTATACAACTTTTTTTTAAACAAAGGGGGCTCAAATTCCGCCAGCTAGGAATTCCCACCTTTTTTTTTATAAACAAAGTCAATAAAAATGATATACAGTTTCAATACAACAGTTCTTCAAAAACCGGGTCCACACTGCCTCCCCACTTCCCATGGTACAGTTCAAGGAGCTTCTCGGCTGGTGTAACCCCTGTCATGAAAACAACTGAAACTGTTAGCCAAAATAATTGCACTCATTTTTAGCAACATTTACACAGGCATTTGCTAGGCTTATGCTCTCCTGCTGTTTGATTGCTTGATCAACACATCAGGCTAATTAAGGTCTCAATTGACAAATATAAGTAAAATTATGCACCAGTTGGGTCCAAAAACAGCATGCACATGCCAGAATTTCAGAATGTTTAACTCAAACTGAAGTGTTTGTTATGACTTGTATATATAATAAAAGGTCCATACCCGTTGTAACCACTTCAGCTACCTCTCTTAAAAAGCCAGATTCCTTGTAGCCTCTTCTCTCCAATCCATCCTGTGCAACAAAATAAAATTTTGTTTTAAGCAAACACTTTCAAGAATAGACCCTGAATCAAAGTTGTTAGACACTATAGCATAATAAAATAACCTTAGCCATTTTCAAAACATCTTCAGCCACATGCCTCAACAGCCCGTCCCTAAATGGTGTCTTCAGTCCAGTAACAGGTACCTGATAAACCAAGATGCATTACTTGCTATACTAGTTAATTCAAGTAACAACACAAACACAGGAGCCCATGTGCTTGGATTTTTATTTTTTTTTATTTTTACTTTTTAATGCTTGGTATAGGGAAATGCTCCATTCGTTTATTAACTTTTTTTTTTACTTGGGTAAAATAGGCTGAACTCAGAAGACAAGTACACATTTTTTTTATAATTCTCCTTGCCGCTTCTACATTTTGTTTCTTGCAAAGAGAGTATGCAATAATACATAGTGCCAAGTCATTTAACATGAAGTTGAGGTAAATTTAATTAATTACCTTCCTCCTTAACATCTCTCTTTCTTCATTTGTCCAATCCGCTGTCATATCTAAAATATTCTGAAGTGAAACCTCATCGTACAACAAGCCCACCTATAAAAAGTAAGAGTTAAGCAATGCACACAGACGTGGGCAATATATTGTAAATTGATTATCCTTCAAAATTAAAAAGAGGAGATTTTCGGAATATACCCAAAAGGCTGGTAATGCACATAATCTCCTCCAGGGACCACCATCAGCGCCTCTCATTTCAAGGTACCTTTTCAACCTTACCTTAAGAGAAAAGTACCAAATTTCAAAATCTCTCACAAAAGGAAAAAAAATAATTAGAAAAATTAAAAGAAATAAAAACCTCAGGGAAAATAGTAGTCAGATGATTTTCCCAATCATTAAGGGTAGGTAGCTCCCCAGGAAGAGGAGGCAGCTTTCCTGCCATAAAATCCTGCACATTTCAAAATTTACCAATGTTAATGTTTTCCGTACCTTTAGTTGTGTGCTTTTTGGTCTGAGAGAAGAGGGAGAGAGGAAGCAAACCCTAAAGGACAGGCCAGTACAATCAACATATCTCTTATTCCGATACACAAAGTACATTGGCACATCTAATGCATAATCCACATATTGCTCAAATCTGCAAAAATGAAGATGAAAGTACTAGTTGGAAATTTATTTACCTATGAAAAAGATAAGAAAAAAATATATGTCAATGAGAACATGTTGAACAAACCCAAAAGAGTTGTCAAAGACAAAAGGAAGCATGCCAGCTCGATTATTATCTGTATCGGTCCAAATATGGCTGCAAATTTTGTTCAAGTTGATATCAACATCTATTCGAAAGAAAGACATCTTAAAGAAAAGGGATGGTGAAACAACTTGACAATACCTTCTCATGCTAAGGAAGCCATTTGGTTTCCCTTCTTTAAACGGTGAATTAGCAAATATTGCAGTTGCAATCTGTTTATAGAGAAAAAGGTAAGCATATAAGATACAATTATTTAATTGAAAATAAAAAAATAATAAAAATCGAAAATGGCAAATTATACATACAGGCTGAAGGGCAAGACCAGCACGAAATTTTCTGATCATGTCCAGCTCGGAACTGAAATCAAGATTTACCTACAACAACCACTACCAAGCCTTTAGTCCCAAACAAGTGGGGTAGGCTAGAAATGAAACCCAACCGGAGACACAATCAGGAGGGATACAGATAATTGGAAAGAAGTAAAAATGATACCTGAACAGTACATGTACGAAACATCATGTCAAGCCCAAGGGAGCCTACTTTGGGCATATAATTTCTCATGATGTCATACCTACCCTGTTGATCATGATAATATAATTATAAGTAACCACATTAAATATGTGAAAAGCTTTACAAAAAAATAATAGAAAAAGACTATACTTTTGGCATTATAGGGATGTCCTTAAGAGCCCACTTCGGCTGAAATCCAATCCCAAGAAAACCTATTCCCATCTCTTCTGCGACAGCTTTCACCTGTCAAGCAACACAAAATCCCTAACTAAATATATAAAATAACTATCCATGCAGGTGACATTAAAAGCATATATAGGTCAGGTACCAAGTAACAGTGCATACAGATGTATAGGGCTCACCTGGTAAAGATGTGAATTCACCTCGGCACAAGTCTGATGAAGTGTCTCAAGAGGTGCACCACTAAGCTCAAATTGACCACCAGGTTCCAAAGATATGCTTTGTTTACCCTACATGCAAAAAAGTGAACATGTCAAGGAAAAAAAAATTCCCACACACTAATTCCAAAAACTCTTGCAAATAATAAATAGCTCTTTATCATATTTGCGAAAAGCACTGAAGTTTATCACATTCACAGGTAACAAAAGTCTGTTATAAAAATACTCACAAAAAAAAAAACTTTTATGTTATATTTTCATAAAATAATTTTCAGTTATTTAGAGATGATGTGCCCCTAATCTACAATTTATCTTCCTCCCAAGCCCAAATCAAACTGAAATCAACCCAGCAAATTATGTGCTGTGTACCAAGTTTATATGAATTAGTCACCAACAAATTTGGGGAGGAGGCCCACAAAAAGTTTATGAATATGAGGTTCAAATGTGAGACATCCATTCCAAATTTTGTAAAATACTATTAATTTTCTAAAAACCCACATGCTAGATTAGATGGGCTACATAGTTTGTAGGAAAGCTTTTCCAATATATTTAACTTCCAACTAGCTTTTCCAATACTAATTGAGATACACATATCTTTAGCAGTATCACCACATAAAATAATAGTAGTTTATAATGATGGTAGTGGAGGTAATAACAACGAAAAAAGATAATGTGATAATTAAATTTACCTGCTTTAACCCAATAACATAATCTCCTTCCATGATCTTATCCCAATCAAATCTTTCGGCAAGCCCATTTAGTAAATCTCTTATCTGTTCATACTTTATTGGGCGTAAAGTTTCCACTTCAAAACCAAACTTCTCATGTTCAGTACCAATTCTGAAAAGAAAAAAGTACTAACAGTAAAGAAAAATGAGGCATAATTTACGTCGACATAATTAATCTTAACTCATAGCTCTTATTTGTCAGTGTCCTAATATCAGTGACAACATAAAGGGGAATCAATTGGGTCAAATTGAGATATCTAAATCATAAGGCAGATCTGCTTAGATGCTCAAGGATTTTTATATCGCAAGTGGTGTCTATATTAAAATGCTGCCAGATATGCTGCAATGAGAACAAATCTGGTTTAATATATTTGTGAATATTGTTTTTTTTTAAAAGTACCCCTAGTCCAATGCTTGTCACTGGCATTTCTTGCATGGATATGGATAGTTCTCATTGTCAAGTGTTTTCAAATTTTACCACCATCTCAACCCACTTTTAGAATGGAATTCTGACACCAGATATTAGAAAACTTCTGATACAAAGCCTAATTTTAAGCTACATATAACAAAAACAATAAGAGTAAAAGTCAAATTTACAGCAAAGGCCTGCTGCACTTGCATTTCAACTACACAACCTATCCAACCTATCCACTATTGCAAAAACTAAATTTCAGGCATTAAAGAAAACTGAAAAGTTTTCATATATGTCCCAGCAAATTGTGAAATATGTAATGCAAACATTATCCCCTCCTCCCTTTTTTTTATTTTTATTTTTCTTTTATTTTTGTGTAGGGAACCCAAATGCTCCTCCATTCTCCTTTATATATGGATAAAAGTAGCTGTGGAAAGTAAGAGTAGTTAAGGCTTCTTTTTAAGAAATGAGACAAGGGTAGAACAGCTTGTGTTTTTTTCTTTTTTCCATCATGTACTGCAGGGGGGCTATCAGTGGTAATTTCATAATTTGCAAGGACATGCATGCTACCAATAAGATATGAGAAATGTATGATGGATAGTTAAAAATTACCTCCATTTGTCCTTCGTCTTGCATCCAGAGGCTAAGTATGCAACAAGATCCTCTTTTGTTAGTGGTTCTGTCGCAACCACAGCATCATCTGTAGGAGGGCTTGCATGCATTGCCAGTTTATTGCCTCTTTTTGCAATGTTATTATATCTAAAATTTATAGCATTCTCTCCAAATGTGAGCTTTCTCTCCTTTAATCTTGTGTTCAGTGCATCATGACAGTGGATTTGGTGGTTGAGTGGCAATCTCGAAGCAGCGACCATTGCTAGCAGCCTGTTCAGGAATAGATGAAATGAGAATAAGGTAGACTTGATTTTAGAAATAGGTACAATTTTTGGAATTTTGGAATATTACTCTACTCAGATTGGCAGTAACATGGAGCAAGTGTTCTTTCAGCAATAATTTACAAAACAATCCTGGTTAAAACGAAAATTAGCCTAATAAAATGGAAGGACAAGGTTAAAAGTGGCCTTCCATATTCCATAAGGGAATAATTAATGGTAGCGCAGAGAGAGAAGGCCATAATATCCGAGTGTAAGTGTTGCAGCTAAATGCCAAAATAATTGTAAATGAAACCAAGAACTCAGTTCCAGTAGTAGAAATAGCGTTATTCCAGTACTGGTAAAGGAAGAGCAGAAATTAAATTCCCAAGTAGAATATAATTGATAAGATAAAATGAATAGTGAAAAACGAAAAGCATGATTACCAGGAGAATAAGAGGAGAATTAATTAGGGGTATTTGAGATTACTCTCTTCAATTGTCCGCAGCAGCAGGGAGGCGCAAAGGAAAGGGGAGGAGGTAGGGAAGGGGAAGGGGTTGTATTCTCTCTCTCTTATGTTATTTATTTCCCAAGAAAATCGCCCATTTTGCAGTTGCCTTTTGCCTTTGGTCGATAAATAAAATGAACAAGGAGAGGAGGATAAGAACAAAGGGGTCGGTCGGTAAATAAAATAAAAAAGAGGCGCAGACGCAGTGTACTGTGTACTGTGTACAACATTAAATTGCAAATATGTATTAATTTCATAAATTTATTATGAGATTATTTAATTTCATAAGTGTATTATTGTAATTGTAAATTGCAAGCTGCCATGATTACTAAGTTAGTATTTTGTAGTTGCAACTATTAAGTTAGTATTTGTAATAATTTTAAGTGAGATAGATAACACACGGTCGACAAATCTTTTCCTGATTAGAGCATCTCCATCTCACAAAAAGTTTAAAAATTGTAATTTTGTCACGTCACTGAATTTAACAATTAGATATTTATAATTTATAAATCACTCCATCCCAACAATTAATTTTGTGAAGAGAGGAAGAGTGCTATAATTAATTTTAGCCAATTAATTAGCCACGTGTCATTAAACAATAGTTTTCTTTAAAGTAAATTTGCTAATTTAGAAATTGTGCCACATTCCAACAATTCTATTAGCAATTGACATATCAAGATTAGCAATCCAAAAACAATCACCACTGTGGATGCTCTAGTATAATTTGCATATATTAGTTCAAGTTCGATTGCTAACTATTTCGCTTTGATTAAAGAGTTTGAATTTGGGTCTATATACCATACATTGCATCATCGTTCGTTCCTTTTGCTTTTCATTTACCCATCGTCTTTCTTTATTTATTTGTGGACTGTGGTCCGTGGTCCGTGGTCTGTGGTTGCAGCGCGCACTCAGCACCCACTTTAAGAGAGAGATTCTTTGCAAGAAATTAAGGTGATGATGTAACAATTTCATTCTCTCACTGTCGACTGGGCCCAACTCCATCTCGACGTGAGCGCTTACGACACCAACAAGGATGGATCAGTTCATTCATGTGCCAGCTTAGCTACAACAGCTGACTCAAGTTGGTAAAAGTAAAACCAATCACAGTCTCGACAATAATTAATTACAATTAAGTAAAAGCATGCCTGTACAATTACAATTGATCCGCACGTATCCTAAAGTTTTCAGTGCGAATTTTGATGTAGGTACTAGGTAGGACAGTTCCGATCGGCCATCAAAGCACTCCCTCCCATTTATGCTGAGGAAATTAAGCTTGATCAACATGGATAAACACCCAAAAAAAATTTTTTTAAAAAAAAAAGGTTTTCTTTGACACTGTAGCTAGCTTGTCTGATGGTGATGTTGAAATAGTTCTAGTACTAGCTGAATTTTCAACGGAAAATCCTTAAATGAAACGGATGAATTTTACTCTTCAAATAAAGGAAGAAAATAAAGCACGAATGAAAGCTATTTTAGGTTGAGGATTTTATCATCAATATGACAATATTACAATTTTTTCAGGCAGCGATGCACATAATATTTTGACAAACCGTTTAGATTGATTGCTTGTAGTCTAGTAGTCTACAATTCTCAAATTTTTCTAATTCCTAAATTTACAAGATCCCTGGCTAATGGCTATGCATTATATATATATATATAAAAAGAATAATTATATAAAATCTCATATTCTCATTTCCTCTTCATCCCGCAGACTCCAAAAAAAGAAAAGTCGCTAACTAATCTATTTTTTTGTCTTTTAGTGGGGGTATATGGAGGGACAATATTTTTCGCTATTGGATGTCAATGGTTAATACTACAATGAACGAAGTTAAATACTATATCAATGAATGGTAAATACACTAAAGACTGAAATTAAATACTGCAGGTAATTTAAACAATCAAATTGTCGGTAACTAAATTTTTTGGCTTTTAGTAGGGGGATATGGGGGGATGGTGGTGCGGGGACAACATTTACAGATTGATACTAATATATGTTAAACATTATTACCACTATCTCTAATTGTTAAGAATAATTATATATAACTCCTCATTCTCATTCGCCCTTAAATAATAACTCTCCTAAAGTTAAATACTAACATTCCTAAAGTTAAATACTGATGTGTATAAAGTTAAATACTAAGATATAGGATGCTAAATAGAATCCATGCAACTTATTTATTATTTTAGAAATTAATAATTTTGACTTTAAAGATAAATACTAACATTCATAATGTTAAATATTAACATTCTTAAAGTTAAATACTGATATGCGGAACGCAGGGATGATACCAAGTTAGTTTGTCATTTTTGCGGGGACAGATTGTGTCGCTGTTGGACGCAGACGGTTAATACTCTAATGAATAGAGTTAAATACTTCTTCAATGCACTATTAACACACTAAAGATTGAAGTTAAATTCTGCATGAAATTTAAATCATCAAATGTCAGAACCTAATTTTTTTGTCTTTTAGTGCGAGGACGCGGGATAGATATGTTAATTTTTTACGGGGACAAAGATTGCTTCGTTGTTAGACAAACGGTTAATACTCCAATGAATAAAGTTAAATATTTGGTCGATGCACTGTAAATACATTACATATAGATGTTAAATACTTATGGAAATTTAAATACCCAAACTGTTGGAACCAAATTTTTTGTCTTTTAGTGCGGGAATATGAGGGGATGGGGGTGCGAGAACAGTCATCTGGATCCAAGAAAAAAAATAAAAAATCACAAAATATATTAAATGGGTAAGAAGATCCAGAAAAAGCATACTATAATTTATCTCACTGTATCGGACTTAAATAAAATTAGTATAAAGATGTGCAACGTATGCATTAAATTTTTAAAAACATGGGAAAGCCTACTAAACCTTTATATATTAATGGATCTGCAATTATAGCTGGATAACAAGAGAAAAGAAGTCAAAAATTTAAAAGAAAAATAGAAAGAAAAAAAAAAGCAAACAGATAACAGAGAGAAGAGAAAAGTAGACCGTTAGCAATTTCGTTGAAATATGAATATGAATAGTGGGTTATTACTGTTAAGATGCAGTGTTGCGAATGTCGGTAGATAAGTCTTTTTTGTCCTTTTTCTTTGTTCATTTAGTTCTTTAATTGCTTGTTTAAAAAAAAGATTCAAAAATCAGTTACTGGCCGGTTTGAACATTTTTATTAATTTCCAGCAAACTTGAGCACATTTGAAATTTTTTTTTTAATGTTGGATATTAATAAAAATCACGGGAATTATTATATCTTACTAAAAGAAATGCGGAATGGAACGATGAGCAGTGTAAGGAGCACTGAAAGGGTGTGTGTTTCTGCATCTATTACTCTGAATTCGGGTGTGTGGTGTGCCAAAAAATGTATAATAGAGAAGAAATCAAATAACAACGGGCCCGTTGTACGCAATTCAAAACAACAAAATAAAAGTAGGAGACAACGCAATGGGAATGCTCCAACGCAACAGATGCCTACGTTGGAGATAATGTATTTGGAGGATCTTTTTAATTTAGAAAAATATTTAAAAGGAAGAAAGAGAAATGTAAAGAGTACCCACCTATTTTTTATGCGTAGAAGGATCTAAAATTTGAATTAGTTTGGATGAGTAGAATTCCTACCGATTTAAATCTGCTGTTCTTTTTATTTTCTCTATTAAAAATTTAAAATGTAACTTTTTTAAAAAAAATAGATAGAGTCCTAGTGTATCTAAATTTAAAACACTCTACCTATTTTTCTAAAAAATAGAGGAAATAAAAAAATATGATAGGATTTCTATCGATTCAAACTTTTAGATGGGTAAAATTCCTATTGTCTTTCTACCTATGAAAATTTAATAGCACTCTTTGTTATGAAAATAATAAATAGTAGACATTTCACCTTTTCATCTCATCCACTTTCTATTATATTTAATTTGTGTATTAACTCTCTTGTTAATTGTATGGCATTTCACTTGCTTTCTCTAGCTTATAAATAGAGATTTGTAAGTGGTTGAGGATGACACTAATAATATGAAGATATAATACAGAAATAAGATTTAGCCTCTCTCCAGTTTTGTTTTGTTTTGCTTTATAACACATTATCAGCACGAATTGCTCGGAAGAAGTTGCAAAGTTATTATGTAAGTAATTTAGTTGATTAATTATTATATTTTTCATTAATTTAAATTTCATTTAAATTTTTATTATATTTGTTTTAGTTTATAAGAATCATTCCTTGAAGTCAATGATAGAATAATAACCTGAAGTTATTATCGAAACTAAAAGTTTATCAAGAATCCGAAGTTCGTATTACCCGAATAGAATAATAACCTGAAGTTATTAGAATTATTTAGAACCTGAAATTCTATATTAGAAAATTTAGTATAAAATTAATATAATAACCAGCAGTTATTATAGACTACTGGATGAATAATAACCTGAAATTATTTTTAAATAAAAACCTGAAGTTTTATTAGGAATTTTCATATAAAATCAATATAATAACCAGAAGTTATTATAGGTAACTGGATCAAAATATAAATCGAAGTTATATCAAATTAAATTTTACAATTGCACAGTCAAACAATTTAATAACCATAAGTTATTAAATAAGTATTTTATTATAACCTGAAGTTATATAATATTAACTCGAAGTTATTAATACATTTAAATTTATTTATTTATTCAATTTACATTTTTTATTTATTTATATTTATCTCTCTTTTATTATAATAACCATAACTTGAAGTTATGGCATTAATAACCTGAAGTTGTGGTATTAATAATATGAAATTATTAATACGTATATATTTTGCATGATATATGCCAAATTCCACAAAGTTTTAATTTATCTTCCTTCTCATTTATCATAACTCGAAGTTATGGTATTAATAACTTGAAGTTGTATTTTGTTATAGATACGTATTAATAGAAATGAGAAGAAAAACATTATGAATATGTTTGTTACACATGTGGGATGACAAATTATTGGACGTGTACCTGTCATACGTCACTCAAGAAAAAAAAATGCGAAAACTAATTTTACTAAAAATTGCCACGAAAATGAATGCCATGTGAATACATATCTTGATGTATTATATTTCTTCCAGAATGTGGATGAAGAAATAGACACTTTTACTAAGAGAGAAAATAAAATGTAGAAGTTTATGTTTATGTTTAATAAAAGTTTAATTTACATTTCAATTTTTATATTGCATGCAAATAAAATTAATGAATAAAGATATTTTATTTTATTCTTGATTTTTTTTATGTTTAAGAAAAATGACTGACGCAATGGTAAGTAAAGAAGATCCATGTCTAGTAGACAGTGGAACAACAGATACCATATTGAAAAGCAAAAAATATTTTTTACAATTGCATTTTGGTGAGACTAATATTTACACTATATAGCACAAGTAATTTAATTAAAGGCTCTGAAAGAGCTTATATTTTGTTACCTAAAGGAACAAAATTAATAATAGATGATGCATTATATTCGAGTCGATCCAGAAGAAATCTACTAAGTTTTAAAGATATTCGAAAGAATAGTCATCATATTAAAATTATAAATGAGAGAAATTGTGAATATCTTCATATCCCATCTATTAAAAATGACCAGAAAATTATAATGGAAAAGATATAAGCATTGTCTTCTAGATTATGTGATACTTATATAAGTACAATAGAATCGAATATGGTTACTAACCAGAAGTTAGTTGATCCAAAATTATCTACATTGTGGCATGAAAGATTGAGTCATCCAGGAAGTATAATAATGAGGAGAATAATTGAAAGTGCAAATAGGCATCTCCTAAAGGACCTGAAGATTCTATTATTAAAAGAATTGATATGCGAAGCATGCTCTCTTGGAAAACTAATTACTATGTTATCTCCAAATAAAGTTGGATATGAAGGTCCTTCATTTTTAGAAAGAATTCAAGGAGATATATGCGGGCCTATTACACCACTATGTCAACCATTTAGATATTTTATGATATTAATTGATGCATCAACATGTTAGTTACATGTGTGCTTGTTAGCAACAAGAAATGTTGCATTTGCTAGACTATTAGCACAAATTATCCAATTGAGAACCAATTTTTCGGATTACCAAATTAAAAGAATCCGACTTGATAATGCAGGTGAGTTTACTTCTCAAACTTTTAATGATTATTGCATGTCTATTGGAATTATGGTAAAACATCCAGTGACCCATGTTCATACACAAAGCGGTCTAACAGAATTGTTGATTAGAATGTTGCAATTAATTGCTAGACCTTTACTTATGAAATCTAGTTTACTGCCTTTTGCATGGGGACATGTCATATTACATGCGTTGCACTAATTAGGATAAGGCCAACTAGTATTCCCCGTTACAATTGGTCTCTGGAAGACAACCAAATTTGTCTCATCTAAAAGTATTTAATTGTGCAGTATATGTTCCAAGTTCTCCTCCACAACGTACAAAAATGGAATCTCAAAGAAGATTGAGAATATATATTGGTTTTAACTCTCCTTCTATTATTAAATATTTAGAACCATTAACCGGAGATGTTTTTACAGCAAGATTTGTTGATTGTCATTTTAATACATCAATATTCTCAAACTTAGGAGAAGAAAAATATAAGCTAGATAAACAAGTAATTTAGAATTCATTATTATCTTATCTTGATCCCCGAAGTGGTCAATGTGAACTTGAAGTTCAAAAGATTATAAATTTGCAAAGAATTGCAAAAGAATTGTGTCACACCCCAGATTTTTATCATCCAGAGCGTGATTATATAAGCATCTTCACACCTTTCCTTGGCCCGTCAACCTACGTCGCCAACAAAAAGGAGAAAAAAAAATAACGAAACAGAGTCAGCTATAAAGCTCAATAACCGGTTATTTAACGATACGCTTCTCTATAATTGGCTTAATTTAACAACCATTCAAACATGCCAGATTAATCCACACAAATACACATAAAATTATGCACGCATATTTAATCTGAATAGCACGTCGGTCTAGGTTGTCCGTCAACAAGTCACATCATATTCACACAGTTGGAATCCCATCACACAGGCGATTCCCAACTTCCACATAACACAATTCTACAAAACCGCCAATCCAGTAGGAAATCCATCCAACACTGGAAGGCCGCCAACTCGCTGGAAAATCCATCCAACAACGAGAGGCTACAATCACATATCAAATTCCAACCTCAGACCCGCTATCCCGTTAAATATGTAATTATAATTCAATATGCAATACCCATATTCAAATCAACCATACAAAATGAAAACACAGATTATAGAGAAGTCCGGTTACCTGATAGTGAGATATTCAGAATTCCAAACCGATTTGCAAAATATTTCAGAATCACTGCGACGTAGGCGGAAATCGAATCGGTCATTGATAATTGATATGAAACCTTAACAATATATTTCTTCCATTTACTTTCTTTCTTTTTTCATTTTTTTATTTTTATTTTTGTCGGATATCAAACTGATCAGAGAGAAGATAAGTGTCTCGGATATATAAGAGAGTGAAGGGATTTCTATCAATTCTGATATTTAATCTGTATATATATAGAAAATGTGCATTTATCGGAAGTACAAACGACAGATAGAAAAAAAAAAAAAAAAACTGATCCGAATTAAACAGTGGATTTAATATAATTATTAAATAAAAATAGTTATGATATAAAAACTGCTCTGAAACCGTCTGGTGCCGGTTTAATTTGTTTCTTTTCTTTAGTGAACGGTTATTAATTAATTTTTTTTATATAAGCATTTTACTTTATAAAGTATTACAAATAAAACAAAAAATATATTTTTAAATATCTAGTTCGGTTGAATCTAATTTAAATATTCTTACGAAATGTTACTAAAATATTTATAACTTTTATTAAATTATGAAAAGGTTTTGTAAGTATAAATAATAATAGCTTAAATTTTCGGGATGTTACAAATTGCTTGACGCATTTACAGATACAAATCGAGTTACTAAATCATATATTTCAGCTATAAACGCACATTCTCGAATTGACATTACAAAAATATCTAATGAATCAAATGTGCGTAGAAAACGTGGAAGATCACTTGATTCTAACGATGTAAATCGATGTAAAAGGAAAGAGCAAAATAAAGAAGTCGGCACAACCCCAAAAGAGGTTAACGGTAAAACTCCTGAAGAAGTCGATAAAACCCCAGAAGAGGTTAATTGTAAAACTCTTGAAAAAGTTGATAAAACTCCAGAAGAGGTTGATGAAGTTTCAGAAGAAACTCAAGTACCTAGTGATTATGAGATCTCAATAAACTATGTACAAAATGGTACAATATGAAACCGAAATGAAACATGTGTTGATGAAATTTTTGCATATGCTATAGCAATTGATGTGCTAAATGAGGAATATTATGTGTCAAAAATTCCTGAAGAATGTATGCACAGAAATAATTGGCCAAAATGGAAAGATGCCCTGAATGCTGAATTAGATTTGCTTGAAAAACGCAATATTTTAAGACCTGTAGTTTTAACTCCCAAAGATGTTAACCCTGTAGGTTACAAGTGGGTATTTGCAATAAAAAAAGAATGAAAAAAATGAAATTGTGAGATATAAAACAAGGCTTGTGGCACAAGGTTTTACACAAATACTAAGAGTTTATTATGAAGAAACATATTCAACTGTAGTTGATGCAATAACTCTTAGATTTTTAATTAGCCTCACAATTACTAAAAACCTTCAAATGCGTCTTATGGATGTAGTCACAGCTTATTTATATGGATCACTTGATAATGATATCTATATGAAAGTCCCTAAAGAATTAAAAATGTTTGAAGCATTGTAATCAAAATCTCGAGAAATGTATTATATAAAGTTAAAAAGATCTTTATATGGGCTAAAGCAGTTGGGTCGAATATGGTATAATCAACTCAATGAATATCTCGTAAAAGAAGGATATAAATCTAGTGTAATTAGTCCATGTGTTTTTATTACAAGATTAATCTCAGATTTTACAATTATTGCAGTATATGTTGATGATTAAATATCATTGGGTCTCCTGAAGAGATCGAAAAGACTGCAAAATTATTAAAGAAAAAATTTGAAATGAAAGATCTTGGTAGAACAAACTTATGTCTCGGCCTGTAGATCGAGCATTGTTATAATGGTATTTTTGTCCATCAATCAAACTATATCCAGAAGATGTTGAAACGTTTTAATATGGACAAAGCTCATCCTCTAAGTACACCAATAGTTGTCTGATCACTTGATATAAAAAAGGATCCTTACCGTTCCCGAGAAAACAATGAAAAAGTTCTTGGTCCCGAAGTACCATACTTGAGTGCAATTGGGGCTTTAATGTATCTTGCTAGTAATACGAGACCTGATATTATTTTTTCTAAAAATGTACTAGCAAGATATAGTTCTGATCCAAGACGCCAACATTGGAACGAAATTAAACATGTATTTTGTTACCTTTGCAGGACACGTGATATGGGACTATTTTATCAAAAAGATACAAAGTCAAAATTAGTTGGGTATGCAGATGTAGGATATTTATCAGATCTGCATAAAGCTCAATCACAATCTAGATATGTGTTTACATATGGTGGTACTGCAATTTCATAGCGATCAACAAAACAGACGTTGACGGCAACATCATCAAATCATGTCGAATTAATAGCTTTATATGATGCCGGTTGAGAATGTGTTTGGTTAAAATCAATGATCCAACACATCCAGGAGAAATACGAGTTCGAGTCAATCAAAGGAAGTCCGACAATACTATATGAAGATAATTCAGCATGTATTGCTCAAATCAAAGAATGATATATTAAATGTGACAGAATCAAGCACATCTCGCCAAAAAATTTCTCAACTCATGATCTACAAAAGGATGGCTTGATAGATATTTGTCAAATCAAATCAAGCGATAATTTGGCAAACTTATTCACAAAATAATTGCCAAGAAAAGTTTTTTTAGCAACTTTCACAGAAGATCGGCATCTGTCGCTTAAAAGATATACATTAAAATAAGGGGGAGTATTATACACGCTACACTATTTTTCCTCACTAAGTTTTGTCCCACTGGGTTTTCTTAGTAAGGTTTTTAATGAGGTAGCATAATTGATCCGGAAGTAGCAATTAATTCAAATTGGTTCTCGAGTACCAAATTAATATTTGTCCTGCAGTACAATATTAATAGTGTATAATATAAGGTAAAATATCGAAGGGGGAGTGTTATGAAATAATAAATAATAGACATTTCACCTTCTCCACCTCATCCACTTTCTATTAGATTTAATTTATGTATTAACTCTCTTGTTAATTGTATGACTTTTAATTTGCTTCATCTAGCCTATAAATAGAGATTTTGTAAGTGGTTGAGGTCTTGAGGATGACGCTAATATGAATATATAATACATAAATAAGATTTAGTCTCTCCCCAGTTTTGTTTTTTTTTTTATTATATTTTCTATAAATAAAAAATTCTCATGTGTTTGAGATGTCCAAGACATGAATAATTTCTTAGTTTTTTTTTAAAATTTTCTTACAAGGATCACCGGGTGAGTTATTATATATTATTCGTAAAAGAAAACTTTTTTTTTTTTTTTATATATAAAATGTTTTATTTAAATAAATAATATATACTTTTCTTTTCGAGTGAAATCCGAAAAGCAACCTGAGTCTGCATAAAACTTGAAAAAAAAAATAGTTTTTTATTAGATATTTCTCTTAGAATAAATTCTCAGGATGGACCACTAATATATTCTGTCGGTGCCATTATAGAAGTCAAAAGGGTCCAAAGATACGTTAAGACAGTGGAGAGCAGTTTGAGTCCAATCTTAGTTTGATGAGTTCCATAATCATCCGATTCGCTTTAAGATCTGTGAGTGGTGTTTTAATATCCGTGTGCGACTATTATAATATCCGTACGCACAGATCTTAAAACGGATCAAACGGTTATAAAACCCATCTGTAGGACGCGAGAAGTTGCATGGTTAGGTTAGCTAACGATGCGGCCATATTTGTGGGGGAATGCTCCCGCATGGGTTCAGTGCTCTAGTTTCCAAACGAACATGAGCAAGCCACCGAACTCGAGGCATTGTTGGATTTCTTCCTGCATACCTTCCGGTTCACCCTTAGGTAGACCTACATACATGATCAGTCAGTCATGATTTTATTATTTGATTGTGGAGACGTTTAACTCCCGACGGACGCAAGCCCCCGCCATTAATTACATCAGAAAGACCTTTCGGGTCAATCTGAACACCTCGTTCATTCCAAGATTTGTGCTTATTGGTTGTGAACTGAGTAATGAGGCTAAATAACTTATGTATTATCATTTCAATTATATATTTAAAGTTCTCGTTTGCTTTAGACATTTATATAATCATGTGCATGTGTATGTGTATACATGTGTGTCTATCATTATTTAAGAAATTATGACTATGAGAAATATCATGAATAGCTCATATGCATGTTTGGCATTTTGATTATAATATGAGATGCATAGTGTATCTTTGAAAATATGCAACTTTATTATAAAATTATGACATTTTATTCATAAAAGGGTTTTTCGATCATTTCAGGTTATGGCTGAAGCTTGAACATGTTTGGATTTGGTTTAGAATGATAGAGAATTGAATTTGGGTTCATTTGGTCTTGGTTTGAGTCAATTTGGATTTGTTGTGAGAAAGTCATGGCCAAAAAGGGCTTGTTTGTGAAGATTTTATATGTCTAGGAACCTATTTGTAAACATCTGAGAGCCTGGAAATATGATTTGGGCTTTTGATAGGGGTTGGAATGCAATTATGGACTTCTAGGGGGCTTGTTTGAAAGGATTTATGCTGACAGAGGCTTATTTGCAAATATTCAGGGACTGGGCTGGTGATTTTGTCTAGTGAGAAGGGCTTTTGTGCAAAAGCGTTTTATTTATTTATTATCCAGGTTTTATGGGCCACTGGATTAACATTTGGGCATTAAGATCCTGATATTAGACTCTGAGATGTGTGCAAAAGCTTATTGGGCTTTGGGATATGTATTTGGCCTTTGAGATTTGTATTGGAGTTTTGGGATTTGGATTTGGATTATCATCAGCCTTGGATTTCAATTCATGGGCCTTCAAGATTCGCGCAGAGAACTTAATCGGAACTCTGACATTCGGGGCCCATCTGACAGGGGTCGGCTTTAATCATAGGAATAGATCCTTGCCGTCCGATATCTTCAAGATCCGTGTTTATTCGAATTAGACATTTGGCGTCTCTATCCAGGGGTCATCCTTGCATCAAATGTCGTGTGAGTCCGATGAGACTCGATCGAACTGGAGCCTCCATTCCCGACGAGGGTTTCAGAGCTCCGGCGTCGTCTGGCCATGTAGGCTTCAAGGCTTACATCATTAGAGTCGTCTTGACATCAGGACGGTATTGGTCATATTGTCGGGGACCGGGGATCACCGGAGGTGGCGGTTTCGGCAGAGACATGGTGCCATCGGTACCGATTGAGATTCTCTGACTCCTTCGATTTGATTGTGACTTTTCTTCAATTGATCAATTATTTAGCATGGAATAGGAGTATATGGGTTTAGGCATTCATCAGTTTGAATTAACTTCAAGGTTTGAGCATTATTCGAGTCCACAAATTCCCGGTTTGGTACCGGTGTAGCATCAACTTGGCATGAGGCCTATTTAGATCATCATCTGGGACTCAGAGGGTCTTGTTCAGGTGTTTAACAAGCGCATCAAGGTCATAGTATGAGGTTTCAGCATATATGAAGAGGTTTGAGTGTGATTCCCTTTTCTGACTTGATACCGACCATCGGTACAGTGAGCTTGGCATGGATTTGAAGGTTCAATTGGGCTTGATTTCAAGAGCATGGGAGCATGGCATGGTTCAGATCAAGCTTTGGGGAGGGTTCAATCTAAAGTAATGCATGAAAGCTCATTGTACATGTCTATACATATACATACATACATACATACATACATACATACATACATACATATAGAGAGAGAGAGAGAGAGAGAGAGAGAGAGAGAGAGAGAGAGAGAGAGAGGCTACTGTGCTTTGCAAAGCAAACAGCCTATTGTGCTTTCCATTTTGATCCCTTGGATCTGCTTTAAAGACCGTGCAGATTAATCCGATCTAATTCAAAAAATGACGCTACAAAGTTCATTTTGCGTCTCTCCATTGATTGGAGGCATCCAGTGGAGTAAAACCCCCCCAAACCCCAATCCGACCCTGCTCTTTCTCTCTCACGTGATGTGCTCTTGTCTCTTGATTAAACCTAAATTGCGCCCGTCTCCTCTCCTCTCTCGGTGTCACTGTCGCACCGCCCATCTCCTCACCTTCTCTTGGGCTCGTCTCCTCTCGGCATAGCCGCGTCTCTCTCGACCCCGCTCAACACGCGAGGGCTCGCCATAGCCGCATCTCGCCTCGAACTCGGCAGCGCCTCAGCGGAGGCTTCAATCACTCTTTGCATTGTAAAAATCTCACTGTCGTTTACACCTGCTGGGCATTGTCAGTTATGTATAGTTTAATTTTATTTTCTTCTGGCATATATTTTCCTTTCTTTTTCACCTTTTTAGATTGAAGTCTTTTATCAAATGCCACAAGTGTACACTATGTTCAACACTGCTTGTATGATTTGACAGTAATGTAATATATGCCTAAGGGCCTTTCTCCAAAAAAAATAATTGTATGTCTATTTCTTATGAATTTTTAGTTATAAATCATGGTTTATGCATGAATGCGTGCTATTATAAGTACTCTTGTTAAGATATGAAGAATTTACATGTGTTGTTATGAATGTGTGCATTTTTATCTTTAATATGGTTGTCTCTAAATTATGAAAACATGTGAATTATGGTATTTTGTTCACACATTCACTTCACCTCAATATCATGTATGCATTACTATCATTTCTGGTTTTAGAAAAACCACAACTTATAAAATAATACAATTAACAAAGTAAATGTAACAAAGTACATATATACATTAATTACCACAACTTGCACAATGCAACAAAGTACAAAATAGTCACAATATAATTCCAATTGTCACCCAGGTTTCCAACATAGATCAATAACTTTTCAACAAATTAATAATTTTTTTTTTTTAAGTTTTGTATGACAATCGTCAACTTATCAATACAATTAGCCATGACATTCCATAAGCACTTTATCACATCATCCATTAACTTGAAGATTTTCCTTTCTGCAAACACTCGACATTTTTAAGCTGCCTCTGCATCACTTCCTTCAAAACCTTTTCTGACCGGGAAAATTGCTCTCACCTGCCGCCACTTTTCTGGTACAGGATTCTTCGAATTTGCTCTTTTCTGACAAAATTATAAACATAGTGCACAATTGCCACATAAAGTTATCCGATCTTACTCAAACTGACATAAGGGTGTGATTTGCTATATTCCTTCTAGTGTTTATACTAAGCATCTACCCCTGAGGAAGAAAACACAAATTGAGAAATTTTCTCATAACACGTCTTTATGAATGAATTTGACATTCTGACCCATACCTTACAAACCAAGTTTTTGAAAAAACTCTTGATGTATATGCAATGTATAGTTTTATAAATTACTTATTCTCAACTAGAATCAAAGTGCCATACAACATTAAATTCTCATTGTTTTGAACTAAAGCAACTATTTTCATGTACTTGGTTCATGCCCTCATATATTCAACAAGGTCTTTAAACACATTTTCAAAAACTTTTTTTGCTATACCAGAATAACAGAAACTAAGACTTTGCATTTTAAAATAGTTTCCACATCCCAAGCTTTGACAATCTGACACATACCTATTTTTTTTTTTTTCCAATTTTAACAGTTTCAATTAAAAATTCCTACAATCTGCACCCTTTATTATGCTTTACAATTAAACAAAAATTAAGTAACAACACACTAAAATATAACATCTCAGGCTTTGCAAAAAATAAATTTTACTTGATGTCGCTGAAGGAAGTTGAGTGGATCGACGAATTGTTTGAGTATGAGAGAGAGAGAGAGAGAGAGAGAGAGAAAACTTGCTCCCGGTCCTCTTACGCGCGATCTGAAGCGGGGTGAGCAGATCGCGCGAGCTTGTCTAAGAAAATGAGATGGAGGAGCCAGACTCGCTGGACCATGTGAGGAGATGGCTTAGTGGTGCGACAGTGACGCCAAGAGAAGAGAGGAGCGGAAGAGGAGAGGGGTATGATTTAGGTTTAGGGGGGGCTGAGAGAGGAGAATACGTTGTCAGGGAGAGGGGGTCGGGGTTGGGGGTTAAAGAAATGAACAGGTCCAGTTAATGGAGATCCGAAAAATGAAATTCCAGCGACATTTTTTGAATCAGATCAGATTGATCTGCACGGTTTTTAAAGCAGATACAAGAGATCAAAATGGGAAGCACAATAGCCTATCTCATATATATATATATATATATATAGGACTCGGCTACGGTGCTACGCGTAGCATAGAGACCTCCCTGCAACGGCTCAAAATTTGTGTTTTCAAAATTCTAATGGTCGATCCGAACCATTAGATGTGTTCTTCATATTGAAATGTGCTTGGAGACCAAATTTTATATTTTTTAGATTTTTTTTTACTATTTATTAAGCCACTTTGAAAATCGCTGATCTAACGGTGGCTTACCCAAACAGTGAAACCGTTAGATCAGCGATTTTCAAAGTGGCTTAATAAATAGTAAAAAAATTCCAAAAAATCAAATCTATATGACTCATGAACACAATTTCTGAAGAATAAACTAATTTCTCAAAAAATATATATATATATATATATATATATATATATATATATATATAAGAAATTGCTAATATGCTACGCGTAGCATAGAAGACCTCCGTGCAACGGCTCAAAATTTATGTTTTTAAAATTCTAATGGTCGATCCGAACCGTTAGATCTAACGGTTTTTACATTTTTTGGAATTTTTTTACTATTTATTAAGCCACTTTGAAAATCGCTGATCTAACGGTTTCACTGTTTGGGTAAGCCACCGTTAGATCAGCGATTTTCAAAGTGGCTTAATAAATAGTAAAAAAAATCTAAAAAATATAAAATTTGGTCTCCAAGCACATTTCAATATGGAGAACACATCTAATGGTTCGGATCGACCATTAAAATTTTGAAAACACAAATTTTGAGCCGTTGCATGGAGGTCTCTATGCTACGCGTAGCACCGTAGCCGAGTCCTCTATATATATATATATTTTTTTTTTTAGAAATTAGTTTATTCTTCAGAAATTGTGTTCATGAGTCATATAGATTTGATTGATTTCGTGTAGTGTTATGTATCATGAGCATGTATGCAAGGATTTACCATTTTTGGGATTTTATTTCTATTTTCTGGAATTTTTGAAAGGTGCAGGGGCATTACTGTCAAAGCTGTCAGAAAAATATGCATTTTTGTTTATTTAACTTTGGAATTTTATAAATGATGCTAGTCATATCCAAATGATGCAAGTTAATAGTCCATTTTGATTGTTTTTGAATTCTCTACATGATAGAAATATTTATTTTGCTGTCAGATCCCTGGAAAGTCATAAAATAGCCAATGCGGCTTTGACAAGTGTATAACATGCACAGTGCAGAAACTGAAATTTCAAAAGTCCCAACTTCAAAAATTCATAGAAAATAGTAGAAAAATCAGAAAAATGGAAAATTTGAGTCTAAATTGGTTGTTTTGGAACCCTCTACCTATCTGTGACTTAGATTTTTGGTTTGGGTAACAGAACAGTCTGCACTGACTGATTTGTGACAGCATGTCATATGGGGGCATATATGGTACCAGTATAGCATGCATTGCTATTTCTTTGAACATAGGTCTGGTACAGGCAGGGGCTTGGTCTGAATAACTTGTAAGTATGCCTATGAACATCATTTGGTAATGATTTGGTCATAGGAGCATGGTTCCCTATACCAGTATATGGAAATATGCATGGAAGTCCTTGGATTTGCATAATTTAGTATCAAGTGACTTCATTAAGCATCAAATCATGGGACATAGACTCAGTCCTATATCACTTGCTCTCTGTCATGGTATTATACAACCAAGTCCTTGAAAAGTCAACATATTTGAGAAGAGAGGCAAAGGAAGACAAAATGCATAGGAAGATGTAGTTAAACATCAATTCCTAGCACCTTTCTCCTCTGCCTCTTCACATGAGTCCAGATCTGAAGTCCTATACACATTTTTATTTGAATCTCATACAAAAGCTTGTATATTAAGATACTAATCAATGAAAGGATGTAGTTAAACATCAACTTCCATAATCATTTCTTATTATACTCTATTTACATGAGATTTATCACTTTTAATCTTATATTTATATTTTGCATGTGTGTTGTGTGCTGTGCTTGGCAGAAAAGAAGAAAAAGAGAGAGATCAACACAGAAAAGAAAAAAAAAAAGGAAGAAGAAAAGGAAAAGGAATGCATACACATGAATCATAGGCTTCCATATCAATTATAAAACTGTTCTTATGCCTCATCCTCTTATTAAATCGATTTAAAACCTCAAAATAGCATGAATTGCCATGAGAGGCCTTTATTTACTCAATTAACACTTTTAACCAATGGATCTGAGTTGATGTGCTTGCAACAGCAAAGAAAAGAAGAAAAGAAGAAAGAAAAGAGGAAGAAAAAAGGGAAAAAGAAGAAGAACAAGCATTTCTAAGTAAAAGCTCCAAGGGAGCTTGCATTGCATTCATCCATGGTGTATTTACAAAAGAACTAAGCCCTTTAGGCATCTACATTGCATCAGAAATCGTGCTATACCTATGATTTCTTGTTTTTGACAGTAAAAGGGAAGAAGAAAGCTTCGAACTTCTTGAACTAAGCTATGTGCTTGTGTAGACAGAGTGTGTGTATTCTCAGGTGTATCTTGGTGTATTTTCTTGTCTATTGAACTGTAGAGAGCATGGGTTTATATAGCGTCAAGGCTAGGGTTGACTTAGCTGACATGGCATCACCATCTCCCTTCATTCATTTCACTCCCTATCAAGGGCTCAGATCATTGTTTCAGGCATCAAGCCAGATATTCAGAGGTATATTCGGATTTCTATGTGCCACGTTGGCAATCCGATTTGCAAATCATTCATGACCTTTGATTTGATTCATTTAAGGGCTCGGATTTCATGCATTGAAGTCATGCTTTTCATGCACCCCTGAGGAGAAGCTTCCATTCTTGGCTTGTAGCAGGTGCTCAGAGACAGGTGGCAATACAGGCAAAATCGGCACTGAAGAAGCCGTTATGCGGTATGCTGCCCTTGCGCCATCCCGGCCTTAACGTGTGCCTTACCCGATTTTAACATGTGATGGGCTCAGGAAGGGACACCTGGCATCATTTCAAGTTGCTTACCATATGTCCATATGCAATTTATAATCTTGGCAACGGATTAAGCATCCCATGCCCTTTCCATAACCGGGCCCGTGCCATGCATCATAATTACACCAAATTGATATGTTTCAATCTCAATTCATGACTCAGAGAGCATCGTATAGCCATTTCAAGATGCCTTACTAAGTTTGAGAATCCAATTTGTTGTAAAGGCCGAGTTCCATCTCCCCCCTCCATTTGCTTCTTCTTCCGATTCAGAGTTGCTGAGTAGATCATTTTTGCCGAGACTCAATTCATTTTGGCATAGGAGCAGCCTTGATCGTGACTCAGGTGAGAATTCGAGCAAAGCTTTACTCTTTAGCTTGAATTTTGGTTTTCTCTCGGATGAGCTAGGATGCAAAGTCGGGGAAGAAGGAAGAGAGGAGAGAGTTGGGGAGCGCCACGCGTTATAATTTCATTTGTCGCGATTGGCGTGCGCTCGGAGACCTGTGAACCGTGTGGGAATCAAGCACGGTTCATGAGCGCTAGGAGCATAGGACCCAAACGGGTCAACAAACGCTGGGGCACTGGGTTTAAATTAAACCCGGGTTTTGGTTAGGTTTGGTGCATGATGAACCTTGTGACTGCCAGTCTGGTCCATAGAGTATAGGCTAGGTAAACCATGTCCAGCCATATCATCAGATCAGCGATATTTCAATTATCAGACTGATCAGTGGGTCCGGGTTTCAGGGTTTAGCTTGACATACCCAAATGTGCACCCAGAAGCTTGTGTTTAATGCTAGGGGTACGCAGTGACACGTGTCACCAATCAGAGCATTGCATTTTGCAAAACTCATAACTTCTCAACCATTTGGAGTTATGACATGTGCCACATATGAAAATTCATGATATTTGACATGCTATTTAATCATGAACCCAATTTTATGACTTTGCATTTCTATTTCATGTCATCAGGTCAGGTCAGAACATGCATGATCCCTTTTAGCAGTCCATTTTATAATTCAAAAGCGTCTTTTGTCAATTGTGCATAACTCAGCTATTTTAGAGTACAACACCATCATACCTAAACTGCTCTAAAGACAGTGACCTGTCCCATATTATCATTTTTGAAACGACACTATATGCTAATGATCCAGTAATTGTCAACAGAATACCCCCAAAAATTTATATGGATATGCGTATGCAGGTGGGTTACTCAAGAGACCAAATTATGGAAGAAAACACTAAAATAGCACGCACTATTGGATGACAAAGTTATTATCTTTTACTCAGTTTGTGAATTGTTCCGCTTTTTTATTAATACCCTCATCAAACAAGAAAATAACAAGTATACCCCCGGTGCCATTAATTTGAAATTCTCTCTCCTACCCACTCACAACTCATTTTCACAACTTCAAACCCTTCAGCAGTTCTCTAGAGGCGATCTTGAAGGAGATTTTAGTTTTGTTTTAATTATTAATTTTAGTAATTTAATTATTTATTTATTTATTCATTTTATAAATTGTTAGAAAAAACACCAAAATTAGTTAGAAATTGTTAGAAATTATTAGAAATTATTTTGAATTAATATAAATTGTTTAATCCACCGTTATCATTTGAAACCCTAGCTCTTACCATGACATCAAAACCTGAACTTCGGGATGAAAGAAATTAGCCCAAATGCAATGATCGTAGTTTTCAAATTTTAGACGAGCGACACCTGTATGGAGATATATTTAACTCGTTTAGGGCTTCCATCCAAAGATGTTGAAAACATCATGAACATTGATGATCCAGATCTCAGAAGCATTTTTCAGGATCTAAAACCTCGAATCGACCCTCCTCCTGAATTGGAAATGTGGCTCGCATGTTTTGTCAAGGGAGACATTGAGGATATGTTCTTTTGTCATCTCTATGGCATAAGAGTTCACCCTAGATGTATCGACAAGAATGCAGATCTGACAAATGACTATCGTTTCCAAAAGTGGGAGTCTGTTATGTGTTGCAGCAGGCCTTCAAAGACGAAGGGAGAGAGTTCCAGAACTCCAAATCCATAATTTGGGTTGTACTATTTAATGTTAGGCTGAGTTGTACTATTTTATGTTCGACTATATGATCACCCCGAAGGGTGATGGTTACTTTTAATATTTATAAACTCGGTATGCTATCGGGTTGAATTTCAAGCGCACAATCCTATCGAGTAGTATTATCGAAGTCGATCCACATGAAATATCGGTTTAGAGTCTTGAGTGATCAAATCACAATCTTTTGAAAGTTGAGAGTTGTAGTTGTGATCAATGTATATTTGGCGAAAATTAAAAGTAAAATAAATATAGAGATGTGAATTCCTAGGATTTTGTCACATCGTTGTTACTTCAATCTGCTTTGATATTTAAACTTTCTATGGGCTGGCTTCCAATTGTTGTAATGGGGTAACTATAAAGACAATGCGATGTTTCATCTACCAATGCGCAAATGTCGGAACTCCCATTGAGATAACTTTAAAGACAT